>CM035630.1:81187053-82654553 GCA_020496765.1 Gossypium stocksii | reverse complement strand
AAGGGAGACAAAAAGAGTGGAAAAGTCAAAATTTGTTGGTATTAGGTGGCTTTTTGCGCAATAAAATAAAATAAAAAGAAAAAGTTGTCATCTTTTTCATTTTCTTATTTGTCCCATCGAAAATTTTAGCCATTTTTGGGGTTTGAAAGCTCAAAAATTTCATCCACTTATTCCTCTCTCAAGTAAGCGATTTTGGTGACTGTTCTTGATAATTTTTGTACTTTTGGGGCCTTTGTAGCATGGGCTACCTATTGAGGGGACTATTTTGCAAAATGATGGAAATTTTACAGATTTACCATGAAATTTTAAGTGTGGTTTGTTGGAATTTTATGGAAGAAAATGAGTCCTAATTGTTAAATAAACAACTTTTGTAAAAGGGTGTTCATGGAAAACACCTAAATTGAACTTAGTTGTAAAGTTGTAAAACAAAGAGTAAGTGGGTGAATTAATAAGAATTTTGGGCTGCCATAAGAGTGAAAAGAGTTGGTTAGGCTTGCTTAATAAGGAAATTCGATAAACATCTATTTCTGAGCATAAGGGTAAAATGGTCATTTTGCCAAAGTCTAGGGGCAAATTGGTCATTTTGCCAAATTGTGAATTTTGGATTTGCTTAAATTCAAATAGTGATTAAATTAGTTAATTTTTATTGTTATAGATCAAGATTTACCCAATCCGAACCTAGACCAGGGGAGGGCCAAGCAAAACGATTAGACCGAATCGTCATCTTCATTTTATATATCGAGCTAAGTTGTAGGTAAATAATAAAACATCCCTAAATTTTATACATGAGATCAATGTATCCTTGAGAAATTATGTGTTGTGGTATGAGAAATATATGCAAGTAGTTAATCGAGCATGAATTATGGAAATGATGATCGATATTCGTGAAATGATAAGAACATATGTAATAGTGTAACACCCTGAATTTGGGCCTGGAAGTATTGGGCCTTGGGCCTGGGTGCGGGTGTGAGATAGTTCGAAATAAAATTATTGATGTGTTGAATTCTGTTATGGAAGGTTATTATTAATGGGTTAATGTGGTATTTTAGTAAACTGCGAAGGATTCATAGTGTGGGGAAAAGTCTTGGGCTAATTTCTGGGATTCCGGGATTTTTGTGATATTTGGTGTAATGTTGAAATTTTGATATATGGATGTGTAATTCGTGTTTGGAGTGTGTTATTGGGCCTATGGAAGGCCCAAGTGTTGGTTAAAAACCCGGGGAATTCTTGGATTTTTGGACTTAAGGAATAGAGGACTTGGAAAAGAGGAGTTGTAAGGAATTATGTGTGTAATAAGACACAAAAAAGGAATGTGGTGTAGTGGCAAAGTAACGCCACTTAGGGGACAAGGAAGCAAGGGGTCCAAGGGTCAAGTCTTGGCTCTTGCAATTTATTTTGGTTTTTCTTTTAAATAAATCTGGAAGCAAGTAGGTGAGCTTTAAAGTTAAATGTGTTGGACTTATGACACAAAGGAGCTTGTGTCCGAGTGGTGATGGCATGACAGGGTTACTGAGAGGACTTTGGTTCGAATCCCGTTGCACGCAAAGGTTGATTATTTTGCTAATGCTTTAATTTTGGGGGGATTGATGGAGAATCCCACATCGGAAAGCTAACATGAGAGCAGGTGAGGAGCTAGCTTTAAATAGAGCAAACCAGGAGGAGAGTAGGCATAGCCTTCTTGGCTGATCCCTTTCGCTTTATGGCATGCCCGTTTGGGTTGGGCATCGGCTAAGAGTGTTTGGAGTGCGGATTAACTTCAGTCTCCTATCAGGTGTGTATTTCTCACTACTCTAGCGGTAGGACGGCTACTTCGGGCTGCGATGGGCCGAAGGGGCCATGTGGGCCCAATGGGCCTACGGGGCCATTTGGACAAGTTGTTTAATTGTATAGTAAATATTGGACTAGACTAGGTGAATCGCATATCTGTAGCTAAATTTGGGCTAAAAAGGCCACACGAGTGTGTGGGCCTATTTGGGCCGAGAATGGGCCCTAGGCCCATTTGCATTATTATCTCTGTTTAGAATGCTTTAGTTTACCGAATTACTGAAATACCTTCGACTTGTAAAATTACTATTTTACCCCTGATTTGTAAAACTACTATTTTACCCTTGATTTGTAAAATTACTATTTTACCCCTGATTTGTAAAATTACTATTTTACCCCTAATTTGTAAAATTACCATTTTACCCATGATTTGTAAAATTACCATTTTACCCCTAATTTGTAAAATTACCATTTTACCCATGATTTGTAAAATTATCGTTTTACCCCTAATCTGTAAAATTACTGTTTTACCCTTGATTTGTGAAATTACTGAAATGCCCCTTTAGGGTAGAATTACGGAAATATCCCTATAGGGTAGAATTACCGAGATACCCCTGTGGGGTAAAATTACCATTTTGCCCCTAGGTGTTAAATGACTGTTTGGCCCTTCGTGGGTAAATGACTAACTTGTGTGATGATTGGGCTAGTTTGACCGTGGATATAAGTTGGTGATATGAATGACTTGACTGTGATCTATTCTTATTTTTGGGATTTGGAAAAGTTGGAATCCCTATGTGTTTAGGGAGGCTGTCGAAATAGTGCCTAAGGCTTTAAGGGGCTGTTACCAATTATTTTACTCTGTGCTTGTAAGGGTTAAAGGCTGCTGACTAAGGGCTTGGATCAGTGGAGCGTTCGGATCCAGATTTGGATATCAACTTCAGCAAAGGTAAGGATTTAGGGCCTTGTTCATGGATGCCCGAATATGGTAAGAGTATGTTAAATTTAGTTATCATTGATTCATGGTCTAATGTTTTAGTAATCGAATATAGGATTGAGTTGGAGCAGATATCATCATCGTTCGTCGTAATCAGGTGTGTATCGAACCCTTCTTTAGTCTAATTCGGCAAAGGCCAAGTAACCGAAAAGTTGGTATTATGTGGGCTTGTGAGTGTGCGAATGCTCACAAGATGATTGGAAATCCTAAGATCTGTAACCGTAAGTGGTAAGTTAGTTGAGTGTGCAATTTCGCGCACCTCGGTAAGTTGGGTCTCGATGGGCCGAACATGGGCTCACGGGCTTTCGGGCCCATATAGGTAAAAATAGGAAATAAATGTGTTCTATTAGACTGTAGTATCGTAACTGCTAAAACTGGTAGCTAGATAGGAAATTTGGGCTGAATGGGCTTAATTTGCTAAATAGACACTGTAGGGCCCATTAGGAGTTTTAGGGCCCAGTGACTGAAATTGTTAAAATCTGTTAAATTGACTGCTAAGATGGAACTAAAGCTTATATGTGACTGTAACATGCATAAAACTCATAATATTGGAACAAGTACTAAAATACCCCTAAGTATGAAAAATTACCATTTTACCCCTAAGTGTAAAATGACCTTTATACCTCTAGGGTAAATTCTGTATGAAATGTATGATTTTCTGTTTCTGCATGTCATATCTCATAACATATGTATATATCTGATGCATGTGATTCTGTATGTTATATGTCATAGCATGTATGCTTGCTACATGGGGTTTGGGTTTATGATGGAGGAAGCGTTCTGGTAGCCTCGCTGCAATCTGGTGGCCTCGCCACATATATATCTGTTCTGGTGGCCTTGCCACATATATCTGTTCTGGTGGCCTCGCCACAATATCTGTATCTGGTGACTCTGTCACAATATCTGGCAGCCTCGCTGCAAATTCTGTGGTGTGTAGCGGATGGGTGGGTCGAGTAGTCTCCCCACGTGGTGTATTGGCTGGTACGGGTGGTGTGTAGCGGTTGGTAGGTTGAGTAGTCTCCCCAATTGGGTTGCATGCATACTGTTTACTGTTCTGTATTGTTATGGGCCTATGGGCCAAACTGTTATCTGAATAGGGCTTCAAGCCATTATCTGTCATAGGGCTTTGGCCCAGTATCTGTTATCTGTATAAGGCTTCGGCCCAGTATCTGATGTTACTGTTAGGGCTTAAGCCCAATGGGCTTGAGTTGACTTGGGCTTTGGATGGGCTTCTGTACATACTGAGTTTTCCAAACTCACCCCTTTTTCCTTCCATCCTTGCAGGTGAGCCTTAGATTGGTGGACTTGGAGCTGGGAGGGATTCAGAGTGGCCACATGGACTGGACTATTGGATTTCTAATTAAGTTACCTATTTGAATTTAGATTTAATTATTTATTTCTGGTTTTGGGTTGTAAAAAGGGCCTCTTTAGTTACTTTTATTTTGGGTTTTTATTCTTTACTTATTTAAATTGGTTTTAGCTTACATAGGATATTATTTAAATCGAGTTGAAAATAAATGATTTTAAGACGCGATTTTTATAAAAGTTACTTGTTTTCAAAATAACACGATAACCAAGCAAAGCTTCCGCAATTTTAAATGATCTTGTAGATAAATATTTCAAATAGTTAAAGTGTGGCAATGGTAGTGTGCATGTCTAGGAGTGGATCCAAGAAGAGCTTGGTACTTAAGCAGTCTATTCAACTCACCTCCTCTTTTCTGGAATCCTACCTGGTGCCCAGCTTTCATTCACTTTAAGTCTTAACGAAAAAGGTCAAATTTTTTTTATACTTAAACCGTTTTCAAAATTAACATGTTTTTGCAAACTACAAGGGTTTATAAGCTTTCATAAAACTTTTACAAAGGTTTTAACGATGTTTGCAAAGGGATGATTATTTCAATGAATCACGTTTTGGAAAAAGCAAGCTAAGTTTAACGGTAAGAGTTTTTAAAAATTCAAGGGTTTTCAATGAAAGCACGATTTTCGAAAAACACTTCAATATGACACATCAGACTTGGCCGTAATGTCCAGGCCGGGTTTGCGGTGTTACAAATAGAGCCCCGTTGAACATTTGGAATAGAGTTGGATATTCATGCTATGACATTAGGTGGTGTGTGTGCTAGTGTAAGACATGTCTGGGGCATGCATTGGCCACATTCCGAGAGCCAGTGTAAGACATGTCTGGGACATGCATTGGCCTCGAGATTCACAAGCTAGTGTAAGACTTGTCTGGGACATGGCGTCAGCTTCTTGCGTGTAAGTGTAAGACCTGTTTGGGACATGGCATCGACGCCGTTAGACGAGAGCCAGTGTAAGACCTGTCTAGGACACGACATCGGCCTCGATACATTAAGAGTTAGTGTAAGACCTGTCTGAGACATGGCATCAACTTGATATGTGAGCTAATGTAAGACCATAGCATCAGCTCAATACCTTTCTTAGAGGCTCATTGAATATCCTCTCACATTCTACATAGTTCAACGGGACAATCTTAAGTCTTAATTAAGCTTGAGAGATAGTATGATGAATTTGCGGGTGGTACATGTACCTAAATGAAATGTATGAAATGTGAACTCGATAGCATGTCGTATGATTAGTAAAGGATTAAAATGAGTAAGTTATGCCTGTAGCCATTCTTTCATATCATGCCAAATTTGTGATGTATTAAGAACATGACTTAACATGGTAATCGTTGTTATTTATTTACTTATAACTTACTAAGCTTTATGCTTACTCCTCTCATTTCCATTTTCTTATAGTGCCGCCTAGCTAGCTTGTGGATCAAAGTTCACCGGAGGCTCATTCACATTATCATTCCAAGATCTCGGTATAGTTAGATTTAACATTTTAAAAATATGGCATGTATAGGACTTTATTCTTTTGTCAAGTGTCATATTACTTTAGGCCAAATGTGTTGGCTTGTATTAAGAATTGATTCTTTTTATGTAATGTCATGAGTGATGGCTAATATTAAAGGTTAAAAGATGAGGTTATTCATGAATGTGTGCACTATGAGTAGAATCATGTATGCCCAGTTGGATTGGTACTTATGAATACATTGGAATGTCAAATTATGGCTATTGATTGAGTATGTAAGTCTTGGTATGTTTGATTATGATTATGGTCTTGTTTCAGGGTGGCAAAGAGGCTTGGTAAATAGCTTATTTTTTTCCACATGGGTAGACACACCGGAGTGTGTCTAGGCCGTATATGACACACGTTCTGGCCACGGGCGTGTGATCAGGCCATGTTTCCCCTGCACCTTAAGTTGAAAAATTAAATGCCCATCAGTGTTCCACACAGGCGCAAGACACGGCCATGTGTCTCAACCGTGTGGAGGACACGGCCAGCACACGAGCGTGTGCCACGACCATGTGTATGATGACGTTAGAAATAGAATACCCAGGTTTTTGTACACGGGCTGCGACACGGGCGTGTCATGGCCGTGTGAGGAATACGGGCTGAGCACACGAGCGTGTGCCAGGCCGTGTGAAAACCCCTGTAAGTTCGATTTTAGAAATTAATTATACACGAACGTGGGGCACGAGCGTGTTCCTAGGATTCTTAGGCCGTGTGAACCACACTGGCCATCAACACGGCCATATCTAAAGGCCACGTGGGAGTGTGCCCTGTTTATAGCAGTTTTAGACGAAAATTTCTTAAATATCCGAAATGGTCCTAGATATTTCTAAACCATGTTTTAGGCCTCGTAGGCCCATGTGAAGGTCCGTAGGACATTGGTCGAAAAAGTTTTAAATTAGGACACTTTTCAATGAGTGTAAAGTCGAAGAATTGCTTGTGTTTTAGTAAGGTAACGTCTCATACCCTATCCCAGCGTCAGATACGGGTAAGGGGTGTTACAACTAATATGTGGTAGAAAACAACCACTAGAAAATAAGATAAAATTATCTTCAGAGGAAACCACAAAAGAATCAATGTTAGATTCTTTGAGGGTTTTAACTACTCTCATGACATATAGATGACTTATTTTACAAGAAAGCCCTTGAAACATAATAAAATTCCCTTCGAAAACTTGCAACAAAATCTTTAACTGATTTTCTTTCCCTACAAGATACAATGACACATTCAATACTCCAATTGGAAAATCTTTGAAAATTAATAACTGAAACGACATCAAAGATACACAATTGGATGCCTTCCACATTAGATGCCAAGAGTTTAAACTTGAAATATACCAATTGAGTTTCTAAATCTCTCAAAACTTGTTGCATGATAGCACTAGAAAGAACATATATTTTCCTCCTTATTTATTAGTTATATTGTTCCCATTTAGTTATCCTTAGCATATATTTTAGCATTCTCAGTTTAGTAAATTGCATTTTATAACTCAATGAATCCTAGCCTATTTTATCCTTAATTTTGCTATATTTTTGTGTAACACCCCTAACCCGTATCCGTTACCGGAATAGGGCATGAGGCATTACCGGACTTATACACACAATCGATTAATTTCTAAGTTACAATTTCCACTTACACTTAAAACTTTTTCGTTAAACTCATTTTGTCCCTATTACGGGCCTACGAGGCCTAAAACTTACTTTAAGAATAGTTTGGGACTAAATCGGGTTCTTTGGAATACTTATAAAAATTTTCAACAAAATAGTGTCACACGCCCGTTTGACTTAAGACACGCATATGTGGGCAGGCCGTGTGGTCACACACGCCCATGTCCCAGCCCGTGTTAAAAACATCGGGCATTCTGTTTATGATGTCAGCATAACATTAAAGGCACACGGCCAAGTCACATGCCCGTGTGCTAGGCCGTGTCCTCCACACGGTTGAGACACACGGCCGTGTCTCTACCCGTGTGGCCAATACTTAGGCTATTTTCCAAGCCCTTTTTGTTGCTCTTAATTCTTCACACCCATATACAATTCATAGACACATATCATACCATTAATTATTCCTATCTTAACCATCAAACACATGTAATATACCTAACTACATCAAAGCATTTTCCCATATAAGCATAAATTAGGCTTACAAAACCATAATTATGACGAGCCACATCTCATGGCTATATACAATGAAGTAACATAAGCTAATGCATTTGGCCAATTCACTATAATACATACCACCAATACCTAAATCTCCATACATTCCACTCATTTGTAAGCAAATAAGAATGGTTATTAAACCATCTTGACAAATTGATAGTGCGATGCTGCCTCCAACGATCTCCAACCCCGAGCCAACCTGACAACACTAAGAGAAATAGAAAGGAGGGTGTAAGCTTTATAGCCTAGTAAGTTGGCATATAATAATAAGAAATTTAATTAACAAGATATTTCCATTCCTCAATGGGTATTCTTAAGAAAATAGAATCAGTAATCACATGATTTCACTTTTTACTGAAGTTTAGCTTAAGTTGTTTTTTTGAGTCATAGTTTCTAAATTAATTATATCTTAAGATGAAGAACTCGAAATTAAGTTTCGTAAATTTTCCCTAAAATTAAACTCACATACCTTCTTTCCATAAAATTTTTAGAATTTTTTGTTTAGCCAATTAGTACAGTTTATTCATTAAATTTTCCCTTGTTTCGCTATTCAACAGTTTTGACTCCTCTTCACTAAAAATAAATTTTCTCATTATACAGAATTTGGATGACATTTTCGTTTGTTTCTCTTGAAACTATACTCACCAAGGATTTTAATAATATAAATTACACACCATAAACATTTTTATACAATTTTTAGTGATTTTCCAAAGTCAAAATAGTGGATCCTGAAATCCATCTGACCCTGTCTCACAACAATATAGATATCTCATGGTATGAGATTATTTTGCTTATATAGATATCTCATGGTATGAGATTATTTTGCTTACTCTACTTCTTTTATGTGAAAATAGACTCAATGGGCTTTAATTTCATATATTATTAAATTTCTAATTCAATTCCCATCATTTTTGGTGATTTTTTAAAAGCACAATACTGCTGCTGTCCAAAACTGTTTTAGTTTTAATTTCACTTTTTCATACTCTCTTTATGGGAGCTATAATTGTAGCACTTACCTCTTATCGAAATTAGCATAGTTTGATCATATAACAAGCATATTGCTCATAATTTACACGTACATACCTGCACTCATTCATAAAACTTCATATTCACACTTACACATATAAATGCATCATGACATGAAACACATTTATACATTATTTCATCACAACCCATGGTCAAATCTTTCTACCTTCTATCACATTAATACCATAGCAATTCAATACTCGTTAAACCAAGCAGAATTCTAAAGGATACGTGGAAAAAGGCACAAAGTGCCACACATATTGTAGTCAAAGCTAGCACTGATATGTAGCCGAAGCTACCACTTTTCACATATCACATAATGCTCATCATTGAGCTATTCACGGGCTTGCTCACACAAGCTGACGGTAGAGTCGAAGCTACATGGTGCTGCTCACACAAGCTGACAAGTATTCACAACAAATGCGGGATTACCTAGCCACTGGTAGTCAAACTAAACCAGCACCCGGAATCACATATACAATCGATCACAATCAATGGGTTCCTAGTGACATGTCACTCGTATCCTAGTCGAATCCTAAGGTCCAATTGAGACTTTTTCACACTTGTCGAAGCTTAGTCAATATACATTTAATCACATATCTTATGATGATAAAAAATCTCACAATTTCACATGATAACTGTATTAATAAAAAGCACTTTGAACACAAGATTTCGATCCAATTCCATGTATCATAACATACCTTTATATCATTTAATGTACATAACACCATAACCATTTAATTCAACATATTCAAGTCAACATACTAATTTAAGTTTCAAACATAAACTACAACACCATTGCATTATTATTATCACACCAACTTATCTCGAATGCAAAAACGGCTAATTTTTCTAACTTAGCTCACAATCTCGTTCTTCCCCGATCTAGGCTCGAATTTCGTGTTTTCTTGATCTAATATATCAAATAATCCTCATTTAACAATCAAATTATTCAAATTAGTCTAAAAATCACACTTTGAAAATTTTATGTTTTTTCCCCTAAAGTTTGTCAAAATTACACTTTTGCCCCTAGGCTCGTAAATTAATTTTTATTCAATTTTCTTGTATTTTGGACTTAACCAAACCATTTTCATAACTATGGCAGTCCACAATTCCCATTAATTCACACACTTATGACCAATTTTATAACTTTTACAATTTAGTCCTTTCGGACGTTTTCGCCGAAAATCACTTAGTAAAAACTGTTTCTCTAACCATAAACATGCATAATCTACCATAATTCATCAAAATGCATATTTATTCAACATGGTTCAATTTTTAAACATAAACCCTAGCTCAAAAATGGTAGAAATAGCTAAAGTAAGTTACAAGGATTCCAAAAATACGAAGAACATTAAAAATGGGGCTCGAAATCACTTACTATTAAGCTTGAAAAGCTTGAAAACCCTAGACATGGAGAAGATGAAAGGTTCATCCAGGCAAGAAGAAATATGGACACTTTTTGGCTTTTATTTTATGTTTTAATTCATATAATGGCCAAATAACCAAAATGCCCTTCACTTTAAAACTTTGATATTTTACCCTTCCATGTCCATTTTTGTCCAAAATTTTAGAATTTGGTCAAATTTCTATTTAAGGACCTCTAATTAATATTCCAATTCAATTTCATGCTAAAAGCTTATAGAACTCAACTTTTACAACTTATTCAATTTAGTCCCTAAAATCAAATTGAACACTTTTCACATAAAATTTCTTCACGAAATATTCACACAAGCATATAAACATATCATAGACCTTATAAAAATCATAAAATAATTATTTATACTTCAAATTTGTGGTTTTGAAACCACTATTCTGACTAAGCCCTAATTCGAGATGTTACATTTTGCATCAATGTCGCTGCATGAGTTAATTCCTGATTGCGTCCAAATTTGTCATCGCACCTGACAACTGTCTAGATAAGAACTAAAAATGCGTGAGCTGTCCAGTTTGGTAAAATCAACTTGTACTTACAAGGATAGAATAATTCTAAGGAAATGACACCTATACTGTTAAAGGAGGACATAAAAGGCTGACATGAGAAAAAAAAATAAGAGGGTGGAGAGCTTTTTCTTGACCATCATCTTCTTCATCCTACTTTGAAGCTTGCAGCTATGGTAGCTTAAGCCTCTCACGAGTGAGCCAACATGAAAATTGGTGCAGATTCGCTTTTGACAATGAGACATAAGTGTGAGACAAGAGGGAATAGAGAGATTCAGTCGAGTTGTCTAGGAATAGTATTCTCTACTCGATTCTTTCTTATTTCTTTCTAAATGCTGGTGATTACTCTTTGTTTTCTATTTGTATAGAAGTACACATGAATTCTTGGTTAAATGTTATCTTATTCAATCTTGCTTTTATTGTTTAATCTTGAGGTTTGAATGTTTATTAACATGAAAGTGTTATTGCAGTCACTAACACTAGAAAATGCAGTGACAGTTTGAGCAAACAAGCATTACAATGGAAGTTGAGTAAGGATTAGAGGAATTTAGTCCACTTGTTCTTAATAGTGCCATATTGCCATCATCAGAAGGTGGGGTTAATGTGCATGTTTAAGTCTCAGATTAAATAGAGGAGTGACGCTTGGTAAGATATACATTAAAATTTATTACCTCGACAATCACCTATCCTTTTATAGCTTGTGAGCACTTAGTATTCTACTGAAGATTCATGTTGGGGATCTCAGTTTATCATTGTCATATTTTATTTTATTGTTTTCAAGTTATTGCTCCGACTACTATCCTCACAATTTATCTCATTTCTATCTAGTTATTGCACCGACATTAATAGACAAAAGACAACAATCCATATGGGTTTGATATCTGACAGACTCACATTTTTCTACTATACTTGCTCTGACAGTGTATGCTTGCACATCATTACTGTGACGTTAAACAGTCGATCATTGCATCAAGTGCTTTAGTAAAGAGGCCAACAAGTTGATTTTCAATCTTGACATGGTGTATTGTTCCATTCTCTACAAGCTCATGAATGAAGTGGTGTCGAATGTCAATGTGCTTTTTCCTTGAATGCAAGACAAGATTCTTTGAAATGTTGATTGCACTTGAATTGTCATAATAGACAGTGACCACTGGTAGTGCCACTCTAAAGTTCTTCGTCATTTGCTTCATCTATAATAATTATGAGCAACAACTGCCAGCTATAGTGTACTCTACCTCAACTTCTGGTTAATAAATGGATGATTGGTTCTTACTATACCATGGAACAAGATTCGAGTCGAGATAAAAACAACCACTAAATGTCTTTTTCCTGTTACCAACATTTCCGACACAGTTTGTATCACTATAACCTATAAGGCTCATAGCACTATCTTTAGACATCCAAATTCCAAAATCAAGTGTCCCAAATACGTACTTGAGAATATGTTTCACAACTTTGACATGTGACTCCTTGGGATTTGATTGATATCGAGCACAAACTCCTACTCTACAGCTCAAATTTGGTCTGCTAATAATCAAGTACAATAGACTACCAATCATGCTTCGATAGGTGCTTGAATCAATTGGCACTCTCCTTGAGTCTATGCATATTTCTCACTTATTGACATTGGCATTCGAATAGACTTGGCTCTATCAATCCCAAATTTCTTCATGAAGTTTCTAATATACTTTTCTTGTGACAAGAATATCTCATCTTTAGGCTACTTTATCTAAAATCCTAGAAAATATGATAGTCCTCCAACCATACTCATTTCAAACTCCTTCATCATTTTAACAAATTCATTTCTACACAATACTGAAACAGATTCAAAAATCATGTCATTTACATATATTTGAGTAATAGCAAATGTAACTCTATGCCTTCTAATAAATTCTTCGTTTGAGAACTAGCAACCCATGGCAACGTTCCATATTTATCAATCCACACAATGCCAATGAAAAGATATTGTTAACTCTTTAATTGAGCTATGAATTCCATTGTTGCTAGTAAATTCATGCCATACACAAGTCATGTTCCCAACATACCGGCTATTGGCTCGATCATCTTTAAAGCATAAGCCTCTACTTATATCAAAGCACATGAGTTACATACGTATGGTTAGTGACTAACTCAATATTTAGGTAAATCACACCATGAATGTTACAAATGAATTAATTTACAAACGGATTCAGAATTAATTCATCTTGGGTCCAGTCTAATGTATCTTCCTGGTAATAAATACATCTATGTCTTTACTTGTAAAGTCAATTGCTCCGATAGCCAAGACTAGCCATCTCCTCAATTGGAATTGTAGACGACATAATAATCCTTTTTAGTATTTGAACCAAATGCTCACTTTGATTCTATTAAGAGATTACGGACTCATTTAGATTATCTATTGAAGTAAGTTATCTTTCTCAAAATGTAAACGTTCTTACAATGCCACTTATCATCAGATTGAACTTAGACAATTAATGAGCTAATATTTACTTGCCACAATTTCGCTATGCATGCAAAATATTAAAGACAGAAATACAATAGACATAACAGTAAATGTGAAATTTATTTATTCATCATTCAAATATATAGAAAATAATTACATGTTTACTACAATATGGGCACATTTCCCAACACTCGCACTAGGCTTGAGGTTCTTGCTTCAAGCCATAAAGAGCTTTATGATGTTGTACACAATTTAAGATATTCAGGATCTTCAAATCCTTTTGGTTCAGCAACATAGACTTCATCTTTTAGAAAACCATTAAGAAATGCATTATTTACATCTATCTGGTAAAGCTTGATGTTGAAGTGCGTAGCTAGTGCAAGTAATAACCTAATGGGCTTCAATCAAGCTATTGGAGAAAATGTTTCATTAAAGTCAACTCCTCCAACTTGTGTACAACATTGAGCTATTAGCCTCGCTTTGCTGCATATTATCACTCCATTTTTATCTGTATTATTCTTGAATATCTATTTTGTTCCAATGACATTGCCTTTAGTTGGTTTTAGCACCATCTGCCACATATAATTTTTTTAAAACTATATTGATGGTATGAGAACCAGACCAAATTATAAAGATATGGTTAGGGTCCGCTTGCTACACTTCAAAAGTTGAATCAAAAAGGGTGGAAGAAGCTCTGCTTGATATAGATATATCATCTCCAGCACATGTTTCCGTCTCTAATTTATAAATTTCATGATTCGTACCATCAGGAGTAGGCACAAGATTTGGAACCACTTGAGCTGCACATTCTTCTTCATCTACATCATTTACTCGAGTATGTTCATCATCAATAACAACATTAAAATATTCCATTACCTTTTGATTTTTTTTGGGTAAACGCGATAAGCTTTGTTGGTTTATGAGTATCCCAAAAATATTCCCTCATCACTCTTGGAACTAAATTTTCCTTGATACTATTTGTCCTCTAGTATCTAGTAGATACTTCTAAAGATGTGAAAGTAATTGACATTAGGTTTCCTTACTCTCTATAACTCATAATAAGTCATATGTGTCTTTGGCTTCAAGTGCACACGATTGATAATGTACACTGTTGTGTTGATAGCTTCTGCCCAAAACTTGTAAGTAATGTTTTTACTATTGAGAAAAACACGAGCCATCTCTTGAATTGTCCTACTTTTTCTTTCAAGACACTATTTTGTTGAGGAGTTTTTGCTGCAATGAACTCATGTTTAATGTCTTCTTTCTCACAATAATCAACAAATTCTTCATACTCAAACTCTTTACCATGGTCACATCTGATTTTGATAATGGTATTAGTGATCTTACCTTTCTCATTCCTAAATCTTTTACACATTTTTTTGAAACTCTTCAAAGGTACTTGATTTTCCCTAAGAAATCGTATGCAAGTGTAACGTGAATTATCATCAACACAAACTAAGATATAATTCTCAACACCTATACTTTTGGTGTACATTGGACCAATGGGATCAATATGGAAAAGTTCCAATGGTGCAATGCTTTAAACCAATTACATTTTTTTGTGAGACTTCTTGTGTTATTTGTATTTGATATAGTCTTCACATACTGCTAGGATATGTTCGAGCGTTTCATTCCACAGCTCAATTTTAGTAACACTAGCTTTGTTGCCTTGGGATGACTGTATAACCTTATAAAAATTGTTGAGAGTTTTGGCCATTTCTATAATGTCTTCTCCTCTTTTAGTAGTGGTACAACAAGTATTTTTGGTGAGGTTAACAAGTATGTCCTAATCACATAACTAACAAATACTAATGATATTAGCCTTCAGACTATCAACAAGGAAAACATTGGTTAGCTTAGGTAAACCAAGTACATCTAAACTTTCTTTTCTAAAAATTCAACCCTTATTTCCATCTTTAAATGTCACACATCTAGTACCACAATCATTAAAGTCAAATAAGTATTGAATTTTACCAGTTATATGGCTTGAACAACCACTATCAAAGTATCAAACATTATCAATAGCTTCTTCCAAAGATTGATGTACCGCAAGTAAATATTTCTGATCATTTTTCCTCCATGTGAATTTTTTAGTTTGGTTAGTGTAATTTCTAATGGGCATAAGTGCAGGCACTACTTGCTTCCATCTCAAATCATAAAGCATTTTGTAGCATCTTGGTCTAATATGCCATGAGACACCACAATAATGACATATCATATTGTATTTAACATTTAATTTTTTCTCAACTTTGACCATTTTGGTTGTATTAGAATGTTTTTCGACTACTTTCAACCACTGCTTTCCATTTCTATTTAATATACCCCAAACCTCTTTTTTTTTTAGGTTTTCCTTTTCCTATAACCAGAATCTCATCAAGTTTCCCACTCCTTAAGTTAATTTCTAAAGCATCTCCCTAGTAGACTCAAGTTCTTTTTGTGTCCTCTTATGGTTGCTTATTACAGTAGGACGTAGGCTTTCTTTCTCCTTTACTTCATTGGTCAAATTTTGAATTTCTTATTTAAGCTCATTATTCTCATTAAGTAATCGTAAGTTAACATCACAAACCATCTACAATATGTCAAGCATAGTCTTGTAATTTTTCAAAAACTCAATATCAAATACTTCTTCTATGGGCTCATCACAATTACTATCCTCTATGTTGGATTTACTGGTGAAAGCAATACAGTTGCTCAAAAGTTCATTAGATTCTGATTCACTGTTGGACTCATCACTCCAAGTGACACAAAAGGACTTCTTCTTCTTCTTCTTCAAGGTATTAATACATTTTGATTGAATGTGACCTAATCCATGACATTCATGACACTGTATTTGTTTCTTCTTAATTTTGGATGGATTATCCTTGATAATGAATCCTTTAGACTTCCTTTATTGAGTGTTTTTGAACTTTTCAAACCTCTGGTTACGTTTGGATTTGAATATTTTGTTGAAATTCTTGGTAAATAAGGCAATCTATTCCTATAGATCATTTAGAGTTGTGCCAGTCTCAATGGGCACATTTTTTTCCACCTACAAAGTAATATTCTTTTCTCTGGATTTGCTCCTTAATCTGCCCTAATTTGATACATCAAATTAGGCTCTCCAAAATACTTGAAGAGCTTATTCTCTAGCAATTTATGAGTCTTTTACATACTCTTTTTAACTTCTAGTTTTTATCATTGATAATCATTTTTACTTAGTTTTACTCATTTTGAGACCCAAATTGGCAAAATGGTGCCATGAAAAACCTAAAGATGTGTTTGAGTTGGTGTAGGGAGACGGAAATAACCTGACCTTGAGGAAAAATACATTCAATATGGGTGTTGCAACATTAATGCCATAAATGTTGCAACTCTAATGTCCTTTGCCTCGAGGGTATAAGACTTCAACGAGAAATCAACCTGGACCCAACTATTGACAGAGTCACAACATTAGGGGGTGGTGTCATAACATTGAGCCCAAAGTCACGACATCGAGCTACCAAGGTCGCAAAATCATTGAAGTGAATAAATCATGGTCATCACCAAGGACGTTACAACACCACTGCCTAACGGGGAGAAAAATGTTACAGTGGTAGTCTTTTGCCCAACACCAACCCAAGTCAACACACATATTTTAAGGGCAATTTTTTCATTGTTAAGATTGATTTTCTCAGTTGTTAAAAGACTCTTTTGGCTGTTAACTAAGAGGAGCCAACTCTCTTTCAGCTTTTTAGCTTAGTTGTTGGCTTCTTCCCCATTTTTAGGTTTAGATCATTTACTTTTTTTAGCTTCGTTTGTGTGGTTGATAGTTTAGTTAGTTTAATAACTTTTTACTATAACATTTCACTTTTTTTACAATTTAGTACTCAAGTTTACTTTGTATTTGATTTTATGTCAAATCCTTCAATATATTGCAACCTTGTTTACTTTCAAAAGCATAAAAATTTTAACTTTAGTTGTGCTTTCACTTTTATTGTTGTTGCCATTATCATTTTCAAAGCATCCATCAAGAAATTCCTAAGCTTCCTCTAACATCGCTTTTGTGTTTATTTTAATAAACAATTTGAGCATGCATTTGACTGTCATTTGTATGATGATGATGAGTGGTAACTAAATCTATGGTGGTTGGTTGATGAAAATGTTGTTTAGCTATTTTTTGGTGTAGAGACTAAATTGAATAAACTTCAAAACTTATAATTGACAAATCTAGGTGAATATTTAGGTAGGTGAGACTGAGAGGAGAGCCTATCGAGAACCAATTTGGTTGTCTTGATTTTGTTTGGTGAGGTCAAGAGATGAACTGGACTAAATTGTCTAATTTGGTAAAATGATGACTGAGAGGTAAAATTAAACCAATTAGAAGTTTAATCCTTTTAGATCTCTAATCCTAAAATTAATTAGCAATATGGAAGTCAAACAAATTTTTTTCATTGAATTATTAATTGTGTAACTTTAACTATTTTGCAATTTAGTCACTTTTAGTGTTTGATAGTTAAATAGTGTAATTACCCCGCGAATATGATTTGTCATAATATGAAACTTAGTGAGTAGCTATCTAGACTTCCTAGTTTCATGCCATTTTCTTCATTAATCACCTTACCATACAAACTCTCTTGGGTTTGATCCTTAGAATACTCGAAGTGTTCCATTGTAACACTTAAAAATATTACAATTGACCTATCACACTTGAAGTATACTGCTATAATTTTTATTGTATTTGTGTCGATTCTTAGCCTTAACGCGCACACGCCAGCGCATTGTCGCTCTTCTTTGCTTCATCAAGATTGATCTCAAATGTGTAAAAAGATCTAATCAATTCATCAATATACATTGTATCAATGTCTTTGGTTCTTCAATGGTAATAGCCTTGATACTGAATCTATCAAGTAGGGAATGAAGAACCTTTCTCACCAATTTAACATTGGTATACTCATCCCCAAAAGTAAATGTTTGATTAAACAAATCACATAACTTGGCATAGAATTCTCCAATGGTTTCGTCCTGCATTATCATGTTTTCAAATTTAGTAGTAAAATTTGAAATTTAGATCTTTTAACAATACTTTTACCTTCATGTATTGTTTAAATAATATCTTATGCTTCTTTTTCACCTTTTCATTTAGAGATTCGCTTGAAATCCTGGCCATCAACACCATAAAAGATAACATTGGGTGCTTTTGAATTAGGACACTTAACCAAGTAACAAATT
Organism: Gossypium stocksii; assembly: GCA_020496765.1. NCBI lineage: Eukaryota > Viridiplantae > Streptophyta > Magnoliopsida > Malvales > Malvaceae > Gossypium > Gossypium stocksii. Next base: position 82,636,180 of record CM035630.1, on the reverse strand, counting down.
TTATTATTACAGAATAATGCATTTGATTTAAGTTCTTGGTTAAACAAAATAAGTGTTCTTAACTCATGTATAAAAACATATACAAGTTCGCATACTTTATATGAGTATGGACTTGCTAACATAGTTTCTTCCATAGAATTAATTATTCCTTAACATAAGCAAGATAAATATGATATAAATCACAAAGGATAAGTCTTCCAATCGACTAATGATATCTTCCCATTAATCGATTTGATATGTTCCTTAGTTTTAAGGATGAGATTAATCCAATCCCAGCAAATCTTCAAGATATCATGTATAGGTAGATTGGATATAAAGGACAAGCTTGCAAGAATCATAATCAACTAAGAATATCACAACCCAACCATATTTGTAGTCAAAATTTGTCAATCCAAACATGACAATTTTCCATATCATCAATTCTAGAGGCAATTGACATTGGTCCAAGCACTAAATGAAAAATGACTCAACAAATGCTTCTCACATTTAAAAAAAAAATTCATATTACCTAGTACATCAAAGATTACATGTGAAATAGAAACTATAAAAAGTGTGAAAATTAATAAGTAGATAAGAGCTACTTATCACTTAATGTAGGATATTTTCAGTTAATTCAATTTTTATTTTAACATTATATTATCTTTTAAAGACTTTAAGTTTAAATTTTGATTTTGTTTATAATAATGTGACATGTTCAAAATTTAATGATTAATGTAGAATAAAATTTTGCATAATTTACTCTTTATATTTATCAAGTATTTTTAATTTTAACTATTGTATGGAATAACTTTTATATTTAAATCCAATACTTAATTTACACTTTTTTTTAATTTATCAATTATTCATTATCTTCTAATTAGAAAGTTATATGTACCACCTAATAAGCTACTATTGTAACGGGGCAAGAACTTAAGTTTGGCAAATATTGCGACCTTAGGTATCTTTTTTTTTTTTTTTTTTTTTTTGCTTCAAATCAACCTAAGTTAGCCTAACATTTGAAAAGAGAGAATTCTCCCAAAAATTCTCTAAGGCACTAGAAAATATAACGGAAGCAACTCGAAATGAAAGAGCAATAAGAGAATTGAAAAGGCACAAGAAAGCAATGCACATAAGGTGTTTGAGTAAATGCTCTCAATAAATTCTTTAACTCAAGAATGAATAAAGTACAATGGGATGAATACAAATGAAGGGGGTGACCTCTATTTATAGTTGAGCTCCCCCAGATCCAATGCTACAAATCGAATTACATCAACAATTTAGATTAGTGCCTATCTACAATATGAGAGTCCTAAGAGATTTAAGCTCTATACATCTTTATCTCTTAGGATTTACACTGATTACCGTGATAACTCTAGTTTTACTGAGTGTTTCATTGAGCCACCAATGCTTCAAGTAGATGGATTTCTCTATGTGTTCCACGAGTCGAACTAGTTCAAGTGAGTCAAATAAGTCTCATTTAATCAGTTGACCTCCATAGAATATTCTGTACGCAATTATCATAGACTTTTATTCACAGCACGTGAGAATAACTTCTAATTAAAAAGCTACATGTAGCACTTAAAGAAGCTATTAGCATAGTTGTAAATAATCTTCTTCAAGCTAGCTTTTAAACTATTATAAAGCTACTCTAAAACTACAATTAGTGTACTCGTGATTTCTTTTTAAATATATCTTATTAAAATTTATTTAATTATCAATCTACCAATTAATAAATCAATTACTATATCTTAATTTTTATTAAGTACATTATTAATTATTCTCTTTTTAAATATATCTTATTAAAATTTATTTAATTATCAATCTAACAATTAATAAATCAACTACTATATCTTAATTTTTATTAAGTACATTATTAATTATTTTTATTATCATTAGCATTGAAGTGTAATTTTTGTATACAATTTAAATTATTCATTTATTTTTGTCTTTAATTTTTTTTTTGAGAATGTCTTTCATTTATTATAATAAATATAGGTGATAATGTCTAAATTATTTATCTCATTTTATTAAAAGAATTATTTATCTATTTATTTATTTATATTAGGATCTCAATAAATTATTAAATGGTTTTATTTTATTAAATTAACAATAGATTAAGGGGATGGATTCACTTACACCGGTGTAATTATTGATATGATTATTATTTTAACAATCCGTCATTATATTTCATTTTTCATTTATCTAGATCGTGCATGTTAAGTTTGACATAAATTAAAAAATTTTAACTATTTATTTTATGTGAAAGTTTTCAATTGTTAAATATATATTAATATAAACAATACTTTAAATCGATATGATAGAGATATCAGATCAATTCGAAATCTTACATACATAATAAGTACAAATATATTAATAAATTCAACAGTTAAATTATTAAAGTATTAATCGTATAAAAAAATTACGAAAGAATATAAAATCACTTAAGAATTTTGTTGTTTTTAAACATTAAAATAGATCAAATCAATTGAAAAATGTAAGCCCAAATTAAACCTAAGAAGTCGATCGGCCCATGTCATAACATAAGAAGTTGACTTATTACATAATAGATACATAGTAGCAAAATGAATCGAAAACATTTGATATAATCTAACAAAATTATAATAATAAAAAAGTTATATATCTTGAAATGGTGATTAAGGAGACAGCTAACAAGATTTATTGTACCATCCTTTTCAACATACTACCACCAAATATCTATTGAAATGGCCCAATGATGTTTTCCAAAGATATGATAAAAGGTGTTAGATATTTGGGACATAAATTTTAATTTAATGTGTAATTTGATACACGAATTTTAATTTGGTGTAGTTTTACACACGAAACTTTAATTGTGGTTCAAATATATACATAAAATTTTAATTTTGACTTAATCATACATATGTGAAGAAATAAATACATCAATTTATTTTTATATTAAATAAATATAATAACTAGTGTATGTAATATATATAAATATAAAGTGATCCTCTATCAGTAATTATATTAATAATTCGTGAGAATTGGATTAAGTAACAAATGTTACGTCAAAAATTACACAAAATTAAAGTACACATTAAACAAAAGTTTATGTATAATTTTGAGATTTATCCTTAAATGTTTTCATACAAAAAAAAAAAAAAGTTAACTAGGTATATATTTAACTCAGTCATATTCTCTAGTAGAGGTGCTCATGGGTGGGATTCAAGTCGAGCCCATGCAAGGTATCTAGGCTAGTTTTTCAAGCCTGGGCCTAGTTTGAAAAATTAGCTTACTTTTTTCCCAAAGCTTGACTCAATTTATGAAAGGTAAACTTAAGCTCAACCCACCCATATTTGATTTTTTTAATTAGTTTTTATTTAAAAATATATATAATACACTAAAAAAAATGCTAAAATAAAAGTTTTCTAACACATTAGAAATACATTAAAAACGTTTATATTAAAAATGCTACCATAAATATAATAAATGTTTATTAAAAAACACAGATAAATATAATAAATATTTTATTGTATTAAATATCATTTTTAAGATTTTATATTTTGGGTTGAGTTATTTAGTTAGGCAAGTTTTGTTTTGGGGAGGTTTGGGTAATGAATTTAATTGTTATTGTGTTAGTGATTCAACATAAATATACATAATAATAATTATTTAACATATATAATTAATATAATATAATATATTCGGATTGAGTTTAGACAAAAAATCTTGCCCAATGCCTAACCCATATAAAAAATGAGTCTTAAATTTTTATCCAAATTTATATTTCACGTTTTATATTTTGTCTAAACCCTCTATTTCTTAAGTGGAACAAGTGATCCCATTAATAAGTTTATTCTCTAGCATTGCAAGATATGCAGCAAATAAGTAGAATAATTTGTCCTTCCAATCATCTTTTAGAATTTGTGCTTTTAATATTGTTGTATAATTACTTGTAACATTTCAAACTGTTTAGATTAATAAATTTTTCATCTGAATTAATTTTAATGATCTTTGTATATATTTTTGTACTCTAATGGTTTTTCTTGAAAAACTAAATAATTAAACAAATAGTAACGTTTAATTAATGTTAAATTTCACGATAAAGAATGTTTCTAATGTAAAAGACAATTTATACTAGTATTAGTTCATGGGGTCATGAATGAGTAAATAATTATTATGTGGTTCATAAATCTAAAATAGAGAGGTATCCTGTCTATCTTCATTATCGAACCAAAATATGGACTATAAACTATTAAATTATTTGAGTTGGCTCTCACATTTAATAAAATAAGTTATTTACAGAGAAAAAAAAGTCGCTTATTTTATTTTTTTCCTTACAATTTTTATAAGGTTATTAATTTAAAAACAACTATGAATAAATGGAGATATATTTTAATATACTATTTTATGTATTTCAATTTATAGGTAATAAATTATTTGTTTTAGTTGCTAGAGTAAAAAACTTATAGCAGTTCAAATTTTCATGATAAATGGTTTAAATTGAATTTACACATTTTATTAAATATGAAAATGAGTAACATATCGTCACTTTTCAAAAATCATTTCTTAGTAATATATGAGATTTTTTTTCACCAATACATATATGTGTGAAATGATTTTGTATTTTTTTTTAAATTATGTTGTTTATATCAATTTTATATTATATCATGCTATATAAATTGATGTTATGATGATTAGAAATAAAAATTGCAATTTTATATAATTAATCCAAATATAAAATGTCATGAAATTTTAAAAAGATAAATCATAAGTTAAAAGCTTATTAAATAAATCATAAGTTAAAAACTTATTATTTTGTTATGGTATAACAGTAATATAGCACTAATAATATATATATATATATATATATATATAGGTATGATCAAAGTATTCTCCATGTTTAAAATTAGTTTTTTCTGCAATAATAAATATTTAATAAGTAATAAAACTTAAAGTTTTGTTGATTTAATTTTCAAAGGATATGGGATTAAAATTAAAGTAGTTAGTACCATATAAGTGAGTATACTATTTTTTTATTGAAATTAATACGTAATAATATTGGCCTATTTTAATGTATCATTTCATATTTATCAAAATTTTTAAAAAATATATTTAACATATATATCTTAATATTTAAAATAGTTAAATAAATTTAAAATTTAAAATACTTATCAATAAATTTTAAAATAAAAATCTATCATTCAATAAATTCAAAATTAAAAAAAAAAATCATCTCGACGACATAATCCACAACATTAGCCCATTTAATGCTAACATATATATCAAAGGTGAAAGAGGTTTTTGAAACCAAGCTGGAACCTGAAATTTTAGGGATTTAGGCCTTCAGCTCCTTTCCCTCGTCCCAAAAAGAAATTAAAAAAAAAAGGTAAAGTTGAGGAGAATTCTTTTTGGACCTCTGAGTAAGTTTATTTTTTTATTATATTTTAGTTTTACATTTTAAATTTTAAAGTTTATCCGATTAAGTGTAGCCTTGATTAATATAAGTGTTAACTTTTCAAATTTTTAAATAAAGCAAACAATAAAAATTATTTTTTAATATTATTTGGTGCACCGACTAGTGCATCATGTTTCGCCTGATATGACTGGAATTGGCTAGAGCAGATTGGTGCAACCAGGCAGACTAAAATATTCTTTGGTGCAAAAAAGGTCATCTGATGTTTCGTTTTAGCATTGAAACGGTACGCACTAGTGAACAATCAACCAGGTTTTCTTTGTAAAAAAAAATGTATATTTTAATATGAGAATTATGGCTTATAATAATTATATTTAGGCTTAAGTCATGATTTGATCCCTAAATTATATATTTTTTCACTTTGGTACTTATTTTAGTCACTCAACTATTATTATATTTTTATTTTGGTTAACTAACTATGAAAAAAACTCAATTTAGTCGCAAATGTTACAATTTAATTCTACTTTTGTCACCCTCCTATTGTTAACGGAAATCATGATGTGACATTTTTTAATTGGTACGATAATATATTTAATCTTCAATATTTATATATTCTATTAATTTAATTATAATATTAAATAATTTAATAAATTTAACTCTCAATATCTACAAGTTCTATCAATTTAGCCCTCAAACTTTTCCAACTATCAAATTTTATTTTATTTTTACCGCCAAATTCTAGTGACCGTAATGTACATTACATTACATGCCAAGGGCTAGAGGGCTCTGCCTTTACGAGAAACAAACTGTTAGCACTGCAATAATATATGGAATTCAATTTCGCTAATTTCTAAAAAGTATATGAATAAAATATTTTAAAAATATTATATATATTAAAAAGAAATAATTTATATTTTCAAATTTATTATTATTTTTTAATTTGTTTGAATTATCAATATAATACTATGCATATTTATAATGTAATAAATTATTTAAATATTATATAAACTGACGTTAAAAACGCAGTTTAACTAGTGGAAGAGGGGGGATAAGGTGCTGAGGACTGAATAAGTCTTCTTTGTCTGTCCGTCAGCGGCAACAAAAGAATTAGGTTGTAAAATAAAATAAAATTTGATTGGTGGAAAAGTTTGAGGTCTAAATTGATAAAATTTATAAATATGGATGGTTAAATGTGTTGAATTATTTAGGATTAGAAACAAATTGATAAAAGATGTAAATATTGAGGATTAAATATGTTAATGTACTAATTCTAAAAATGCCACATAATTTCAATTAACAATTTAACAGAGGGTGATCAAAACAGACTCAAATGATAACGTTAATGACTAAATTGAAAATTTTCATAGTTAGTGAGCAAAGCAAAAACACACTAATAATTGGGTGAATGATTGTATAGCTCACCCAACTGCTTATGGTATTTAAAAAAAATGACAAATTCAACCAATGAACATGCCATGTGTCTACTTTTTTTCTCATGTCATTGATGGCATGACTATTTAAAAACTAGGGTAAATTATATTAGTAGTCACTAGACTATTGTCATAACCATTTTTTGAAGTAAAAAACGGTCGTCGACTTATTTTAAAAATGAAAAAATGGGAGTCGCCACCAACCTTTTTAGGTGCGATTGGATCACCTTATAAAACGTTTTGGTCTACGAAAAATTAGAGAATGGATTCGGGAGTCGGTTACGCGCGGGGAAGGACTAGCACCCCCGCGACGCCCAAAATTGGTACCCAAATTGAGCAATTTTCTGTCTTAAGCTGAAATTTGGAAAGATTATAGAATAGGATTCTTTTTTTTGAAACAGGGACAATTTGAGTAGAAAATCGAGATTCCTTTGCCCCGGAAGAATTCGAACGCCACATCCAGCACAATTGGACACGAGGTTCTTTTAAATCCTTCGAAACTAAAGTTGTCTCGTGAGTTACAAAATGTTGCTTAGGAGGGTATTTTAGGTATTTAGACGAGTGAGAAATCGCAACCCAGCACGTTAGGGCACTATTTCCCGAATCTCTAAATATAAAAACATTGCCTCGTTTTTTGGAACATTTTGAATACAATTTTGAGATGATTTGGGTTGGAAAGGTCGAGATTCTTTCGCTTCGGAGAAATACGAGCATCACATCCAGCACGATTGGATATGAAGTTCTTAAATTCCTCGGAACTAAAGTTATCTCGCGAGTTGGAAAATTTAAGAGGGTATTTTAGGTATTTAGACGAACGAGAAATCGCAACCCAACACGTTAGGGCACTATTTCCGGAATCTCTAAACACAAAAATATCGCCTCGTTTTTAAGACATTTTTTTGATTATGTGAAATGTATATATGTTTTAAAACCATGATGAAATTGATAAAATATTAAAACATAAAGTTAGCATATAAAAATGATAATAGTGATAATATTCCCGGCAATAAGAAATATGGAAAAGTGCGTTTTAAAGAGTATATACATAGTGAAAATATATACGTAATATAACGTTGAGAAAATACATATAAAACATAGTTTAAAAATATGTATACGCGAGACGATAAAAAATTATAAATAATAGATATAGAAGATAGGCATGCGTAGTATATGAAAATGTATACGTAATATAGTATTAGAATATATGATATGATATAAAAGTATGTGACTAATGGAAAATACACATTTCTATAAGAGTATACGTGATGCACATAGATATAACATATAATGTATATAATATAAAATTAGAAATAAGTATATATAATATATGCAAATACGCGTACATAGTAGTAAAAATATATAAAATAGTATGAAATAATATAGAATCATGACATTGATATATATGTGTATATATATATATATATATATATATATATGATACAAAGTATGCCTACGTATGGTAAAGTATGCACAGGTACTAATAATAATGGTAAAAACACTAAAACATATAATTTATAAAAAATAAGTAGTAAACAGTGGTAAAAGGATGACAAATATAATAAGAGAATATATTAAAAGGCCAAGTATGATACAAATATAAAGTAATAGTAGCAAATAATATATCAAAATGATAGATGTAATAATAAATGAAGTGATGTATGGGAATAATGTCGTGTATGATAGTTATATATACATATATGCGTATATACTAGGGCTAATAATAATAATACTGATATTATAAATAATAAATATAATAATAATATTAAAATATAATATATACATATTAAGATAATACTACTATTAGAACAAAAACTAATAAATACGTAAATGTACACATATAGAAACATACACGTAATGTCATAGAAAAATAATTACTGTAGTAACATTAATGATGATATTAGTAATGTGATATAATAATAATAATATGATTAATAATTGAAATCGGAGGAAAATAATGAAAAAGGGTAAAAGGGGACGAGATTGAGTTAAAAATCAAAGTTTCGGGGCCAATTTTAGAATAAGGCAAAAGAGGAGGACTTATGTGAACACGGGTGAAGACACGGGGGACTAAAACGATAATTTCACCACGCATTTAAAACGGGGTCGTAGTACAAGGGATCGAATTGTAAACGGAAACGGATTAACGGGCCAATTTGAGGATACGTAAAACTTAATTGCACAGGTCTGAAAAAGCGGAAGGGCTGATCGCGCAAATAGCCCTTCCGCTATAAAAACACGCGGATCCTTGCTGGAGCGGGTCGGAGTTCGAGTCGGGCTTTCAAAACGACGTCGTTTTGGGGTTAAAATGCAGCCCCCAAAACGACGTCGTTTTAGGGGGCTATAAATAGGCCTGTTTTGTGAAAAAAAATCATTTTGAGAGGGGAAAGGAAAAAAAAAAGAGAGAGAGGGGGAGAGAAAGGAGAAGGGGAGAGAGGGAGAGTGTCCGGGTATGAGGGTCCGGTCGCCGGACCGGTCACCGGACCGCCGTCCGTCGGCGCCGGCGCCGGCCACCGTACACGGTGGCCGGAAAGGTAAAAAATTTTCCCTTTTTTATATTTTTATTTTATTACTTATTTTAAAATATATGCACATAAAAATCTAAAACATGTTAAAACAAAATCACCTTTAAGTTTCGATTTTGTATTCCCGTTTCTTAGACTGTGATGACTCGGGGGTATTCCCTTCGTTGCGATCTCACTGTTTGTTGCCTTTGTGTTTCGTTTTTTGAAGTTTTATGTTTGTATGAAGAAATTACAGAATCTGTTTTCAATTGTTTTTCGAATCCGTCCCTTTACAAAATGCTTAGATTGGCTTTTATAGCCTTACATTCATATTTTTCTATTATTTCTGTCATTTCCTTTCTTTTCCTGCAGGTGCAAGTGGAGGCACTGACTAGGGCGGGGGTTGCAGTGGCTGACGCGACGTGGGCGGTGGCACAGTGGTGGCAGACGCAAGTGGGAGTTCATTTCGGGGATAGGGTTCCCGAGTGTTGAGCTTGGGCTAGTGGGTCAGTTGGGTCTGAAGGTGATTTGGGCTAGGTTTAGTGGGTTTTAAAATTTGGGCCGTGTATGGTTTGATTTGTATGGGCCCGGGTAAATTTGGGTATATACAGCTGCCCCTCTTTGCTCGTTGTTGTGCAACAAGAACAGAGCAAAGACTTTCAAGGAAGACCAAATTTACCCGGCCTGGTTGAGTCTTGATTCTTATCGGCGCTTCTCTTCTTCAAGTAGCTTCGTTCCAACCCGGCGCATCTTGTCGCTTTGATTCACTCCACTGCAACTTCAGAGATGTACCTTGTAGCTTTAATCCGCTCGCATCTTCAGAGATATAATAATTCAGAGGGAAGAGTATTGTAACTTCGATCCTCTCTGCTAAACAACACAAAGTTTGTCAAATCTGCTTCTTTGATCTGCTTTTTGCCAGTACAGAGAGATAAGATCTGCCAAAATTTGATCTGTTACTCTACTGCTTAGGGGTTTAAGATCTGCTGAAATTTTGTCTGCTCCGCTCCTGCTCAGCGAAGATAAGATCTGCTTTATTTTGCCTGTTTTCCTACTGCTTGGGGAGTTAAAGCGAGTGGCTGAAATCTGCTCCAACGCTGCTGTATGGAGATAAGATCTGCCAAAATTTGATCTGTCACCCTACTGCTTAGGGAGTTAAGATCTGTTGGAGGGTGATCTGCTCCGCTCCTGCTCAGCGAAGATAAGATCTGTTCTGTTTTGCCTGTTACCCTACTGCTTAGGGGGTCAAGGCGAGTGGCTGAAATCTGCCCCAACACTGCTGTATGGAGATAAGATTCGCTGAAATTCGATCTGTTACCCTACTGCTTAGGGAGTTAAGATCTGTTGGAATGTGATCTGCTCCGCTCCTGCTCAGCAAAGATAAGATCTGCTTCTTCAATCTGGTTCCTGCCAATACAGGGATTGCCAAATCTGCTTTTCTTCGATCTGCTCTCTGCCAAATACAGAGATTGCCAAATCTGTTTTCTTTGATTTGCTCCCTGCCGAATACAGAGATTGCCAAATCTGTTTTCTTCGATCTAGTTGAAATCTTAAGGAGATGAGAATTCAAGGAGAAGAGATTTGTAGCCTCAATCTTCTCTGCTGAAATTTCAAAGAAATATTGATCCTCAATGTAAACCTAGGAAGAAGGGATTTGTAACCTCAACCTACTCCACTGGAACTTCAAGGAGATGAGAATTCAAGGAGAAGAGATTTGTAGCCTCAATCTTCTCTGCTGAATAAGGATTGATCCTCATCGTAAACTCAGGGAGGAGGGATTTGTAGCCTCAACCTACTCCACTGGAACTTCAAGGAGATGAGAATTCAAGGAGAAGAGATTTGTAGCCTCAATCTTCTCTGCTGAATAAGGATTGATCCTCATCGTAAACTCAGGGAGGAGGGATTTGTAGCCTCAACCTACTCCACTGGAACTTCGAGGAGATGAGAATTCAAGGAGAAGAGATTTGTAGCTTCAATCTTCTCTACTGAAACTTCAAAGAAATATTGATCCTCAATGTAAACTCAGGAAGAAGGGATTTGTAACCTCAACCTACTTCACTGGAACTTCGAGGAGAGAGAATTCAGGGAGAAGAGATTTGTAGACTCAATCTTCTCTACTGAAACTTCAAAGAAATATTGATCCTCAATGTAAACTCAGGAAGAAGGGATTTGTAACCTCAACCTACTTCACTGGAACTTCGAGGAGAGAGAATTCAGGGAGAAAAGATTTGTAGACTCAATCTTCTCTGCTGAATCAATACAAGGATTGTCAAATCTCAAATCTTTGATCTGCTTCGCTCAGGAAGGCAAGATCTGGCGTTTTTGCTAATGTTGCTACACCGTCCTCTGGGGGACATGTCCTGTAGACTTGATTTCATATGCCTTGGTTTATGAAAAATGATTAGGATGTTATGATCAGAATGAATCAAATGCTCCTAACTGAATGTGTTATGAAAAATGTGAATGCAGAAATGTCATGGAAATGATCTCTTTCTCTGTCTAGGGCGTCATCACTCGTTGCCCTTCAAGGCTCTATCGTAGTACTCTGCCCTCTTATTCGGCTGGTATTTTAACCAAAACCCGAAGAAATAATCGCATTTTGCTCAAATAGCTTGCCCCACTGTAGCTTCGGGGTCTATCCATTATAACTTAAAGATATAAGATGCATCCTACCGCAATCCTTATCTATAGGTTTTTGGGTCAACTTCCATTCGTCCCACTGTAACTCGGGGGTATAGGATCTATAACTTGTCCCATCAACTGATCACTCCTCGGGTGATCTGACCAACTATGTATGCATGATATCTACATGGATGCAGAACATCATTTTTCAAGAGTGATCCCCTTTTACACTTGGGTTGACATTGCTTGTTTTCGCCAGGATTACATCACCGACGTGATATCTTGTTTCTGTTCACATAGTATCCTTGACGGAAAATCAGAAGAGATAAACTCAATTCGAGCTCAATTATTTTCAACCTTTGTACTTGGTGAGCTCTTAAACAACGGCCCTGTTTCTGTACTATCTAGAAGCTCCTAGAGTAATATGCGAAACTCCTTTTATGAAAGTAATATTAATCCAATAATCGTTACTTCAACGCAAAATGCTTGAAAAAGATCTTAGCACTGGACAAGAAGGGAATTGATTAGGAGCATAGCTCCAAACAAACAAGTTAAGCAATCGTAATTAGGAAGGAAATTTATTAGGTACGTGTGCTAAAAAGCAAAAGATAGCAGATTCAAAAGGGGTAAGATGGAAATTAGATGCCTCAGATATCGCAGCCTGAGCTTCTCTGTTCCAATTTCTTGAGAACCATTCTAAGCTCAATATGTGTCTAGGGGATCCGGAGTACTTCGTCGATGCCCCAAGATGCAGCATACTTCTTCAGTGTTAATTCAGGCATAGCAAGACTACTGTATACCCTACTTTTAATCAAAATTTGAGCCGCCCTTTTCGGGTTTTCAACTCAAATCCCCTTTGGTCTCAAAGCGCCCTTTGTGGGTTTTCGCCTTAGCCTCTCCTTTTCTTTTCTTTTTCTAATTGATTTTCTTTTTTTGACTTTTGACTTTTGATCTCAACACGCCGTTTTTCCTTTAGAGTTCCTTTTGTATCTGAAGGATCTTCTCCAATATCAGGTCCCATCATGAAATTCTCATAGGCGAACCTTTTCGTTGTAAACTCGCATTATCTGACCGTGGCAGATTGCTATTTTTCTTCTTCAGATTTGACTGACCATATTAGAATTAGGTTCACTCTGCTTCATTTAGCTTCAATTCTGATAAAATTCGGAGGAAAGAATCTCAACTTCAATATGCCAGACCAATGAGAAACGTGTTGCCCCAGCAAAAATTCTGGCTAACATTTGATAAGTAAAGAGGGTAAATGGTAACTTCTTTATGCCAACCATTACAGGTCTCAGTCATCTTTCAAAATCCCTTTTGGTTGGTTTTGGTTGCCTTTGTTACACAGATATTGTGTCTGATCTTCGAATAGATCGTAAATTGCCATTTTTGGGTTTGAATTTGAATTAAAATTTTGAATTTTGAATTCTGAATTTGGATTTCAAATTTGAACTTGGGTTTGGATTTGAATTTGGATCTGGTTTTGCATTTGAATTTGGATCTGGTTTTGCATTTGAATTTAAATTCGCCTTTGAATTTGAATTTGATGACTGTTTACCTTGTAACTTTGGCATATAAAGCGACTTTACCCCGTAACTAACAACCATGAATTGATGCCGGCGACATTGACACTATAACATTCATGCCCCACATGGAGAGTCCGTGAAGAAATAAAGGAGACATATACGTCTTGCCTTATTTTTGCGGCGAGCTAGGTTTTGATCGTTATTTCTCTCTCAAGCTCGCAATGTCAACTAATCCTTCGTAAGTTAGGATCTGTCTTTCATCTTGTTCTGCCATCCTTAACGGAAGTTAGGTACAATCTTCGTCATCTTCGAAGTCCTGAGATCCCCCTGGACACATCGCTTACTTAAAAGGGAGTTAGTAACAGCGTTGCTCTTGACATTGATATCTGGGCACCTATTGTAGGTACGAAGGCAAATTTCAAAGAATAAATGATTCTAAGAAGATTATTTGCATTGATATGATCATGAATACGAATGAAAGAATATGAATGGAAGTCCAAGAACCAAAGAATCTATAAAGAATAAAAGAATAATTGCTCAAAAGGATGCATTTTATTGAAATAAAAATTTTGGATACAAGCCTATTTCACAAAAGGACTCTTATTGCTTCTAGGCTGAAAGCAACAAGCGTGTTTTGGATATTACTCCAAGTAAGCTTTAAAATAGGTTTCTTCCGCAGTTCCATCGTTCAAAAACACTCCCAGTATGTAAGGACAGAAACTTTTATTCCCTGGTTCCCTCTTTGGATAGGTCATTCAGATTCCCTAATATTTCTTCCGGCATTTAACTTGTTCAAGACATCGTAACTCTTTTGCCCCCACCTTCAACTACTGTTTTGTCTGAGTGACTAGGTTCTGAGGAATCGTCGAACTTTACAATTCCCATTTCAATGAACTTTTCGACCAACTTCTTAAAAGCAAGGCAATTTTCTATTGAATGCCCTGTAATCCCTGCGTGGTATTCACATTGAGCGTTATAGTCGTACCATTTGGGATATGGGGGTTGCATTGGTTGCACGTAACGTGGAGATACTATACGCGCCTCAAATAGGCTTTGATACAACTCCTTGTATGTCATCGGGATGGGTGTAAACTGGAGCCTTTCTGTATTTGGCCCCGAGTTGGACTCTTGTTTTGAAGGGCCTTGGTAGTTAGGGATCACAGCCTTCGACTGACCTATAGTGATTGATTTAGAACTCCTTCCATTATGCATACTCAGGTTACTCACCTCGTTTCCTTTGTTCTTTGGGGTTGCTCTTTTGACGTTTTCCCCCGCGTCTATTTTCCCAGCTCTTATTGCGTTTTCAATCATCTCGCCAGCCATAACTATGTCAGCAAAGCTCTTAGTGGTGCTTCCAATCATATGAGTAATGAATGGGGCTTTCAAGGTGTTTATGAATAGCATGGTGGTTTCCTTTTCTAAGAGCGGTGGTTGAACTTGCATGGCAACCTCCCTCCATCTCTGTACATATTGTCTGAAGCTTTCGTTAGGCTTCTTTTCCATGTTCTGCAGAGTGATTCGATCAGGCGTCAAGTCAGCCACATGGCCATACTGCTGCATGAAGGCATGTGCTAAGTCTCTCCAGGAGCCGATCCTGTCGCGGCTTAATTGATTGTACCACTTAGCCGCGGCCCCAATCAAACTATCTTGGAAACAATGAATCAAAAGTTGATCATTGTTTACATACCCTGTCATTCGCCTACAGAACATAATGAGGTGGGCTTCAGGACAGCTAGTCCCATTGTATTTTTCAAACTCTGGCATTTTAAATTTATGGGGGAGGACTAAGTCTGGGACCAAGCTAAATTCTTTGGCGTCCATCCCTTGTCGGCCATCAGCACCTTCTAGAGCTCTAAACTTTTCTTCCAACCACGTGCAGCGCTCCTCTAATTGTCTTGAGGATTCGATCCTTTCCCTCTCCTTCTCAGCCAAGTCCAAATCAGGGGTGAGTGAATTGATGGGATTATCTAACGGGTTGGACCCCGAGCCGTCTTGTAAGTTCACAGGCATTCCAATATCAATTTGCCCCTGTTGAGGCCTAACAGTAACAGACGGCCTTCGCAGGGGAGCCTCCGTCTGTGTTTGAGTACGGGGTGGTATGAAACCTGAAGGGTAATCATCATTATCTTCTGCGGCGGTAGCCATAGGGGCCTTTCCCTTATCCATTGCTCCTTTCAACAGTTGGGCCATTTCAGCCACCATACTTCTCTGAGCTTCCATCATCTGTTCACGCATATCGTTTTGCATTTTTACCAATTGTTCTTGCAATTGCTCCTGCATTTCCTTTTGGAGTTGCTCGAATCTTTGATCCATATTCTTGGTTTTAGCACGTGTACCGTAGGGATGTGGAGTTTCTAGATTCTTTTCTTCTGTAATAACTTCCACCAATTAGGGTCTTCTTTCGGGTTTAAATGCATGTGATGCAATGTAGTGCAAATGCATGAATGCAAAAGAAAAGAAGACGTCGATTATGAATTCAGTTCCATTAGAATAACTTTTTCTAGAAAACAGATTTCTTTACATGAAAACGGACTACATGTACCGCCATTGCCCTTTCATGGTCCAAATAGAAACACTGATCTTCCCTTCATGGTCAAATCTTGTAGGTTTTCGAAAAGATGCCTTTGCTAGCTCCTTGTCGCTTGATATGGGCCCCGACTCATTGCTCGCTTGCCTCCACGATACTCATAAAAAAATGACGGCTCTTGGATAATCTTCGTTGGCTTGAATCTTTGGCAATCAAGTCATGTATTCCTTCGTGGACTTTCAGCTTTTCTCCTTTCGTGCTCTTGGCAGGTGAATCATGTATTCCTTCGTGGACTACCAGCCTTCTCTCGTCATATTTGCTTGGACTATATCCAGACGACCGTACTATAATCTATTTTTATCAAGAAATTCGTTTCCTTATGACAAACTATTCTATTAGGAATCGAATTTCGAATCGACACCTTCTTTTCTTTGATGTAATGCAAATGCATGAATGCAAAAAGATATCGATTCCAATTCAGTTTCAATTTAGAAAACGTTGTTTAAGGAACAAAAATCCTTACACAAAACGGAGTACAGACACTTCCGCCCTTACGCCCAAAGTCTTAACAAAGCAAACTCTTGACCACAATTAGATTGTAGCCCACATTAGTGCTCAATGTGTCGGCCTATACCGCCAGGGTCTGTAAATAATCAACTACCTTTTAAATTTGAGTTATGACCTCATTCGTGTGGTAATCCCTATAGCCAATGATACTTCCTCTAATATCTGTGAAGTTGTTCTGATTATCTTGAGAGAGATTGGCGAACAAGTGGGCATCATTGTCCCGTAATACGCCGACTTAAAATAATATCCTACACCCTCAGTACTTCTTGAGAATCGTCTGCATGGGTGTCTTCGCAGTATAGCTAATCTCGAAAAGTCTTTGAATGATACGGTCTTCTTTAATCGCTTTCTTTCATGCTCCTTTGGGCTATCCAAATCATCAAGGCTTGCATTCCCATTATTTCTGATAAGTACAATATCCTAAAGTACCACAGTAAACTCAGACTTGTTGTTTAGTAGTTGTCCCATAGTAAATGAACCTCTTTTTTAACATCATAGGTGAAATTCTTTCCATCCAACTCATTTTTGTAGGTCTCACATTCTGTCAATCACTTTCCTTCCAACACCCTTACTATCTACAAGGCGACCATCTTCATATGAAAGAGGAATGCTGTAATGGTAGAAATGTCCATGAATGCTCTCACGCTAACTTCATGTTAAGTGAATCCTGCAAGTCCTTATAGTTGTTGTAGAACCACTTTTTGGCCTCATTATTCTATTGGGCCCCAAATGACCTTAATTACTTACTCTGCGTTGAGCTGATGCGAGTGAAATCCTGCAACTCCGATGTATGCCCCCGGTGACACTATCTAACTTTTCTAACTAGGCTTTTTTTGACCACGCACGGACGTTAGCGTTGTCCTCCACTTTATCAAGATATTCATTCCTCCTTACAAAACTTTCTAACTTAGAAATAGAACCGTGAATCGATACCTTTAAATGCTTTATGACATGCAATGATGACAAAATAAAATGGGTTAGCATCACATATAACAAATATAATCCAAAGAAAATGAACAAGCACCTATATAGGTAGTCACTAAGGGTCAACATGGTTCTACCTAAAGCGAGCTCCTAGGGTTCACTATATGTGTTTTTGATTCTAGAGAAAAGGGGTACCTGAACCAGCAGATTCCTCAACCCTCACCCATTATAGGCTCATATGGACCAAGTTCAGTTCAAGGGGACACATTTCCCTACTGCCATGCGGAGATGAAAATCTCACGAAGCACATAGGTACGGATGTATCCCGGAAGCAATCCACTAGCCCATGCGGAGGTGAAAACCTCACGAAAGCGTAGCTTCTTACTCCCACTTAAGGGTGTGACCACGACGGTCATGCAAATGCAATGTGTGCGAGAAAAATAACAGCCATATGTAACAATCACATGTAAAAAGATCATATTTTAGAAAATTTCCAACTCAGACATTAAGACAGAAGACGATCAATTTTTGGCTTGACTCTCTTGGGGTCCCCAGCGGAGTCGCCAAGCTGTCATAACCATTTTTTGAAGTAAAAAACGGTCGTCGACTTATTTTAAAAATGAAAAAATGGGAGTCGCCACCAACATTTTTAGGTGCGATTGGATCACCTTATAAAACGTTTTGGTCTACGAAAAATTAGAGAATGGATTCGGGAGTCGGTTACGCGCGGGGAAGGACTAGCACCCCCGCGACGCCCAAAATTGGTACCCAAATTGAGCAATTTTCTGTCTTAAGCTGAAATTTGGAAAGATTATAGAATAGGATTCTTTTTTTTGAAACAGGGACAATTTGAGTAGAAAATCGAGATTCCTTTGCCCCGGAAGAATTCGAACGCCACATCCAGCACAATTGGACACGAGGTTCTTTTAAATCCTTCGAAACTAAAGTTGTCTCGTGAGTTACAAAATGTTGCTTAGGAGGGTATTTTAGGTATTTAGACGAGTGAGAAATCGCAACCCAGCACGTTAGGGCACTATTTCCCGAATCTCTAAATATAAAAACATTGCCTCGTTTTTTGGAACATTTTGAATACAATTTTGAGATGATTTAGGTTGGAAAGGTCGAGATTCTTTCGCTTCGGAGAAATACGAGCATCACATCCAGCACGATTGGATATGAAGTTCTTAAATTCCTCGGAACTAAAGTTATCTCGCGAGTTGGAAAATTTAAGAGGGTATTTTAGGTATTTAGACGAACGAGAAATCGCAACCCAACACGTTAGGGCACTATTTCCGGAATCTCTAAACACAAAAATATAGCCTCGTTTTTAAGACATTTTTTTGATTATGTGAAATGTATATATGTTTTAAAACCATGATGAAATTGATAAAATATTAAAACATAAAGTTAGCATATAAAAATGATAATAGTGATAATATTCCCGGCAATAAGAAATATGGAAAAGTGCGTTTTAAAGAGTATATACATAGTGAAAATATATACGTAATATAACGTTGAGAAAATACATATAAAACATAGTTTAAAAATATGTATACGCGAGACGATAAAAAATTATAAATAATAGATATAGAAGATAGGCATGCGTAGTATATGAAAATGTATACGTAATATAGTATTAGAATATATGATATGATATAAAAGTATGTGACTAATGGAAAATACACATTTCTATAAGAGTATACGTGATGCACATAGATATAACATATAATGTATATAATATAAAATTAGAAATAAGTATATATAATATATGCAAATACGCGTACATAGTAGTAAAAATATATAAAATAGTATGAAATAATATAGAATCATGACATTGATATATATGTGTATATATATATATATATATATATATGATACAAAGTATGCCTACGTATGGTAAAGTATGTACAGGTACTAATAATAATGGTAAAAACACTAAAACATATAATTTATAAAAAATAAGTAGTAAACAGTGGTAAAAGGATGACAAATATAATAAGAGAATATATTAAAAGGCCAAGTATGATACAAATATAAAGTAATAGTAGCAAATAATATATCAAAATGATAGATGTAATAATAAATGAAGTGATGTATGGGAATAATGTCGTGTATGATAGTTATATATACATATATGCGTATATACTAGGGCTAATAATAATAATACTGATATTATAAATAATAAATATAATAATAATATTAAAATATAATATATACATATTAAGATAATACTACTATTAGAACAAAAACTAATAAATACGTAAATGTACACATATAGAAACATACACGTAATGTCATAGAAAAATAATTACTGTAGTAACATTAATGATGATATTAGTAATGTGATATAATAATAATAATATGATTAATAATTGAAATCGGAGGAAAATAATGAAAAAGGGTAAAAGGGGACGAGATTGAGTTAAAAATCAAAGTTTCGGGGCCAATTTTAGAATAAGGCAAAAGAGGAGGACTTATGTGAACACGGGTGAAGACACGGGGGACTAAAACGATAATTTCACCACGCATTTAAAACGGGGTCGTAGTACAAGGGATCGAATTGTAAACGGAAACGGATTAACGGGCCAATTTGAGGATACGTAAAACTTA
This sequence comes from Gossypium stocksii, assembly GCA_020496765.1. Classification (NCBI taxonomy): domain Eukaryota; kingdom Viridiplantae; phylum Streptophyta; class Magnoliopsida; order Malvales; family Malvaceae; genus Gossypium; species Gossypium stocksii. Next base: position 82,616,102 of record CM035630.1, on the reverse strand, counting down.
ATTGCACAGGTCTGAAAAAGCGGAAGGGCTGATCGCGCAAATAGCCCTTCCGCTATAAAAACACGCGGATCCTTGCTGGAGCGGGTCTGAGTTCGGGTCGGGCTTTCAAAACGACGTCGTTTTGGGGTTAAAATGCAGCCCCCAAAACGACGTCGTTTTAGGGGGCTATAAATAGGCCTGTTTTGTGAAAAAAAATCATTTTGAGAGGGGAAAGGAAAAAAAAAAGAGAGAGAGAGGGGGAGAGAAAGGAGAAGGGGAGAGAGGGAGAGTGTCCGGGTGTGAGGGTCCGGTCGCCGGACCGGTCACCGGACCGCCGTCCGTCGGCGCCGGCGCCGGCCACCGTACACGGTGGCCGGAAAGGTAAAAAATTTTCCCTTTTTTTATATTTTTATTTTATTACTTATTTTAAAATATATGCACATAAAAATCTAAAACATGTTAAAACAAAATCACCTTTAAGTTTCGATTTTGTATTCCCGTTTCTTAGACTGTGATGACTCGGGGGTATTCCCTTCGTTGCGATCTCACTGTTTGTTGCCTTTGTGTTTCGTTTTTTGAAGTTTTATGTTTGTATGAAGAAATTACAGAATCTGTTTTCAATTGTTTTTCGAATCCGTCCCTTTACAAAATGCTTAGATTGGCTTTTATAGCCTTACATTCATATTTTTCTATTATTTCTGTCATTTCCTTTCTTTTCCTGCAGGTGCAAGTGGAGGCACTGACTAGGGCGGTGGTTGCAGTGGCTGACGCGACGTGGGCGGTGGCACAGTGGTGGCAGAGGCAAGTGGGAGTTCATTTCGGGGCTAGGGTTCCCGAGTGTTGAGCTTGGGCTAGTGGGTCAGTTGGGTCTGAAGGTGATTTGGGCTAGGTTTAGTGGGTTTTAAAATTTGGGCCGTGTATGGTTTGATTTGTATGGGCCCGGGTAAATTTGGGTATATACAACTATTAGTATTTTTTTTTTGTTACTAAATTATGAAAACTTACAAAATTATTAATAATATTTTCAGTTGTCTATTTTGGTTATTAGTCGTTAATTGACTACAAGGAAGATGAAATGAAAACTTTTAAAATTAACATAATAACAAATTTAACCATTAACATTTATCCATCGTGTCAATTTAGTTTTGATTAAAAAATATATTTTTTTATATTTTCTCTCTAATTTTCTTTTTCATCTCTGATAAGCTGTAAAAGTAACATATTTTAATCACATTCTTAATGCGTTTTTGGATTATTAATTATGTAAATTAGTGAATTTGACAGTTGTAATCCTTTAGATTCATGTTTCCATATTTAGGAAAGCATTTGGGAGCGAAAAGAGAGAAAAATGAGCCAAAATCGGACCAATAAAACTGTTTCCAAGATCCACACGGCCTGGGCATTTCCACACTGGCTGGCCACACGCCCATGTGCCAGCCTATGTCGATATCGCACCTTGCTTCCCAGATACACGGAAAACCCTAATTTTTAGGCTTTTTGAGCATTCTAAAGTCTATAAATACCAATTAGAAGAAGATATAAGGGGGCACTCAGGGAAGATTAAAGAAAACACTCGAAGAATACCAACGGAATCAACTCGGAAGTAGATCTTCTTTAAGATCGAAGATCTCCATTTAATTTCCTTTGAATTTTTATTGAGTTTCTTTATGTCTTGTTGTTATCCTAACTTCAAGATGTTTCTATTCAAGATTATGAACTAAATCCCCTAGATACCTAGGGAGGATGAAACCTATAATGAAACTTATTATTTAATTTATATTTCTACGCGATAAATACTTGATTCTTATTCTCATTTATGTATGCTTATTTCGTGTTTTAATATTTTTAGGATATTAATTCATGTTTAATGTGCTTATTTCAGTGGAGCAAAAGTTCTTGTTGAAGAGTAAATCTAGCATAATTTAGTAGAGTTGCATGCAATCCTAGAAATAGGATGACATAAATCTACCGGATTAGAGTCAAATCTAATAAGGGAATCCATAGATTGAGTTAATGTGATAATAAGGGTTTTAATTAGAAAGAGATTTCAATTAATCAACCTAGAGTCAGTTGTTCTTACTCTCGAAAGAGATATTAACATAATTTAGGGATTTCTACAGATCAAGACACAAGTGAATAAATCGTTTAATTCAGATGCAGAATAATAGGTGAAGTCTAGGTGGATTCTTTCCTAGGTATTGTCTTTTTTATTGGTTATCTTCGATTATTTTCTCATTTCATTCTCTATTGTGTTCGTAGTTAATTTAGATTAGTAAATTTAGATTAAAAATAATCATTTCAATTTATCAACTAAATAATAGGAAAACGATAATTACTAGTACTTTTAGTCATCGTGGATACGATATTTCTCACTCACCATAGCTGTACTATTGTTCAATAGGTGTGCTTGCCTTTGTTGTAATTATAGTTAGTTTAGTAATCATCAAGTTTTTGGCGTCGTTGTCGGGGACTAAAATATTAGGAACACTCGATTTTTATTAATTTAGATATTTTTATTTTTGTTTTATTTTTTTAGTTTAATTTTTATTTTCTAATTTTTCTTTTATTTACTTCTGGTAGATTCCTTTAGTTTATGACTAGAAGAAACCCGTTGGAACCATTATTATTTGACGGTAAGATTGAAAGTACAGCTCGCAGAAATCGTAGAGAAACAAGGCAGAGTCGACGGAGTATAGTAAACGAGCAGGAGGACATTATTATTACTGAGGAGATGGGTGATAATCAGAATAATTAGCTGCCTCCTGTGGTTGCTGCAAATCCTGCAAATCCAAATCCTGTTCCTCGTACTATGTACGATTATGCTAAGCCCACTCTAACTGGAGCTGAATTGAGTATTGTGAGATCTACCATTGCTGCGAATAATTTCAAACTGAAAGTCAAACACTATTCAAATCGTACAACAATTTGTTCAGTTCGACGGTTTGCAAGACGAAGATTCAAATACTCATTTGGCTAATTTTCTAGAAATCTATTATACTTTCAAGATAAATGGCGTTTCTGACAACGCCATTCACCTACGGTTATTACCTTTCTCATTGAGGAACAAGGCTAAATAGTGGTTGAATTCTTTACCACAAGATTCTATCACTACATGGAATCAAATGATCGAGAAATTCCTACCGAAATACTTCCCACCAGCTAAGACAGCCAAGTTGAGGAATGATATCTCTTTATTCGTTCAAATCGACTTAGAAACCTTATATGATGTATGGGAGAGGTATAAGGATTTATTGAGAAGGTGCCCTCACCATGGGTTACCTTTATGACTATAGGTTCAAAAATTCTACAACGGTTTGAATCCTTCAACTAGACAGTTGATCAATGCAGCAGCCGATGATACATTGAATAATAAAACACCTAAAGTAGCTTATGAGTTTATAGAAGAGATGTCACTGAATAATTATCAGTGGCAAGTCATGAGGACGAAGCCGAATAGAGCAGCTAGTGTTTTCAATCTAGATGTAGTCACTATGTTATCGAATCAGGTAAAATAATTAAATAAGAAAATTGATAATTTTTATGTTTCTACACAGGTACATCCAGTGATGCAATGCGATACAAATAGAGGTGGAATGAACAATCCAGAATGTTTACCCGTCGCTCCTAACATAGAGAACAAACGAATCAATTATATAGGTAATAATTATAGGCCTCAAAATAACCCTTATAGTAATTACAATAATGCAAATTGGAGGAACCATCCCAATTTCTCTTGGGGTGCTTAAGAAAATCAAAGAGCACAACCCCCTCTAGGTTTCCAACAACAACCTTACCAATAAGAGAAGAAGCTAAACCTTGAAGAGATGTTGACGAAGTTTATCTCAGTGTCAGAAACTTGCTTTCAAAACACTAAAGCAACACTTAAAAATCAGCAAACATCAATTCAAGGGCTCGAGAACCAAATAGGTCAACTTGCTAAGCTAATCTCCAAAAGACTACAAGGTAGCTTGCCCAACAATACCGAAACTAACCCAAGAAAGCAGCTTCATGCAATTACTGTTCGAGATGAAGAAGGGTTAGTTGAATCTAAATCAGAACCGAGGCAAGAAATTATGGTAAGTAATGGTAAGGTTGAGGTAAGCCAGAATGAGCAAAAATTAGTTGATAAAGAATATAAACCTTGAGTGCCATATCCTAACGCGATGAAGAGAGACCACACGAACGAACAATTTGGTAAATTTCTTAAACTTATTAAAAAATTACATATTAACTTACTGTTTATTGAAGCTCTTTCATAGATGCCCAATTCCGCTAAATTTTTAAAGGAGCTTTTGGTGAATAGGAGGAAGTTAGATAATTCGTTGCATATGGAACTAAATGCAGTTTGCTCGGCCATATTGCAAAATAAACTACCCAACAAATTGAAAGATCTAGGGAGTTTTACTATTCCTTGTTTAATTGACAGTTTGAATATTAGTAATACTTTGGTTGATTTAAGGGCTAATATTAATGTCATCCCCTATAAAATGTTTAAATAATTAGGTCTTAGGAAACCCAAACAAAATAGGATAAGTATTCAATTAACAGATAGATCAATTAGATTTCCTAGAGGTATTATTGAAGATGTTCTTGTTAAAATTGACAAATTCATATTCCTAGTTGATTTTTTTTTGTTTTAAACATGGATGAAGATAGTGATGTACCTTTAATTTTAGGACAACTCTTTTTAACAACTGCTAGAACTATTATTAATGTTGGTACAAGTGAATTAATACTTCATGTAGGTGACAAAACGATTACTCTCCAAGCTCGTGATTCTGTTAAGACATTTAGTGATCGAGATGATTTTACAAGTTCTGTTGATATAAGTAACCATGTGGCTCAAACCTCTTTACAGGAAACCCCTCGGAAAAACGTGATGGAGCCACATTCTAATCCATGCGACCAAGACAGAACGAATCATGAAGAATAAATAATACAGATTGATGAACTAGACGAATGACGGACACATGTCAAGGAGAAACCGAGAATATATGATGTGAAGCCAAAGTAACGCCATGATGAGCATATGGATGGAAAAAACTAATTTAAGGTTAGAGACAAGGTACTGCTAGATAAAACGAATCTTCAAATGGCCACTTTGGAGCTTGATGCAAATAAATCAAATCCCTTTACGGTACTAAACATTTTTCCATACGGTACAATCGAGGTAACTAATTCTAAACTTGACATATTTATAGTAAATAGTACTTAACTTAAACCTTATTTTGATCATAGAATTGATAACGAGAAAGAGGAGCTTCGACTCTGCGAACCACTGTGATCATGCAAATATGAGGTAAATCGAGCTTAGACTTTAAATAAGCACTTCTAAGGAGGCAACCCGAGTGTTAACACCGCTAATTTTCTTAATTTTATTTCATGTTATTTTTAAAATTAATTAATTTTCAAAAAATCTTTAAAAAAAATGTATGTTTTTTACACACATAGTCAAGCCACACGGGCGTGTAGAATTCCACACGGGCATGAGAGAAGCGAAGGAAATCACACACACGGCCTTGACACACGGGCTTGTACATGGCCGTGTGAAAACTGGGTTAATTTTTAATTGCACACAGGCTGAAAATACTCCACACGATCGTGTCACACAGCCATATGGCCCAAACCCTGGAATTCCTTTACCAATTTGTCTTTCTCTTCTTCCCCTACCAAGCCACCCGTTTTATTTTATTTTATTTTATTTTATTTATTATTATTTGTTATATTATTTATTTTTATTTTTATTTTACTAATTTCTCTTATACTTAGATTTTAATTTTATATTAATTTTTCTGCTATTTTTTATTATTTTTAGTATTTTTTACTATTATTATTACAATTACCTTTAAGTTTATTGGTATAATTGAGTTTATTATTTTTTTGTTTTATTTTTTGTTTTATTTTTTTATCTTTCTTTTTTATTTCGTTTTAATTGCTTTATTTTTTTATTTTCTTAAACTTATTTTTATTATTATCTTTTGAAATATATTTTTATGGTTGTTTCTAATTGAGTTATAACCCCCTTAATCTTCTCTATTATTTGTGTTTATTTTCTTATTAGTTTGCTCGGAATCATGTGTTACATTTAGATTTGACTACAATTCTGCTTTTTACTACTTTGGGGATTTCATCCAATATTCAGGATAATTTTAGTTTTCTCTCTTATGATATTTTGTTTATACTGTAATTATATTTGTTTATACATTGAGGATAATGCACATCTTAAGTGTGGGGAGGTTATTTATATAATTATTAGAAAATCCCTGAATTATGTCTTGTGTTTAAGTAATTTTCTCATACTTCTATTAGAATGAGTTTTTATCGATTTGAGATTTTTATTAATGTGTTTTGGATTAATTTGTAGATAATTGTGTATTGGTTGATTTAAACTTGAAGATATGAGAGAATCAAGCATGATAGGCTATGTTTCAGAAATTAAAATTTTTAGATTTTTTCTCTAAATTGAAGTATTATCTTGAAGTTTGAGATTTTCAAGATTGACGTCAAAAACCATGATTTTTTGTGAGATTTTGAGCCTTTAGAGCATACATTTTTCATGCTCGTTTTATTATTGGTTATGAGTGTGTCAATTTGATTTGTGATTCTAGAACTTGCATCGATTATACATGTTGAGACCACACGTTTTAATTTGATACACTGAGATGATAAAGGCACTTAGGTTTTAACCCGTTTATCCCATAAAATGCCTACCTACATAATTAACTCTTAGGGAACCCTGTTGAACCTAACACACCATTTCTTAAATTACCCATTAATGTTAACCCATAACTTATTTTTTGTTCATTTGAGAATTTTTCCTGTTTTATTAACTCTTTTTTTGTCGAGATTTGATTTGGTTAGTTGCCTCACTATGCTATTTTGTTTGATTTGTTGAATTATTTCTTATTGTTAAAAAAATCGAATATATATATATATTTACATTTTGATTATTATTTAGTTCTATGATTTTGAACAGTTAAATTCATATTTTGAGAAGAAGCTCATTTTCTTATTCTTGAATAGCTCTTGATTTATGCACTTGTTTTTAATTTAGTATTTGTTATTTTTCTAGTTTGGCAATTTATTAATTCGATCTCAATTTTAACCATCTTTTTTGGCCTTTCTCCACACCCTTAACCTAACCCCCATTGCCTCTTAAAGACCTTCTGGTTTGTGTATCGTATTATTTTATAGTACTGGAGATTTGATTTTCATGCAAGCCTATGGTAATAACTTTTCATGTTTAACTATTGAGTGCTTATTCTTGAACCTTAAACATTTTGAGTGATTTGAGTGAATCTTTAGTGAAGATGTTAATTCTTGTCGATTTTGAATTAAAGGTAATTACTTAGATAAGGAGAAACACCTATGTTTTTGTGTTTAAAAATTTTCACTTGGATTGTTTGAGATTTTAATGCTCTTTTAGTTGAATTGCCAATGCATGATTACTTATGGATTATTTTGAGAAATTATTGATGGGAATTACAATTTGAGAAATATCATTTTTAATGTGAGTTGAGGATTTTACTTGAGGACAAGCAAACGCTTAAGTGTGGGAATATTTGATAAGCTGTAAAAACAACATATGTTAATCTCATTCTTAATGCGTTTTTGGATGATTAGTTATGTAACTTAGTGAATTTGATGCTCCTAATTCTTTAAATCCATGTTTCTATACTTAAGAGAGAATTTTGGAGCGAAAGGAGCAAAAACGAGCCAAAATCGAACGAATAGAGTTGTTTCCAAGATCTGCATGGCCTGGGCATTTCCACACGGGCTGGCCATACACCCATGTGCCAACCCATGTCGATATCGCACCTTGCTTCCCAGATACGCGGAAAAACCCAATTTTTAGGCTTTCTGAGCATTCTAAAGCCTATAAATACCAATTAGAAGAAGATCTAAAACGGCACTCAGGGAAGATTGAAGAAAACACTCGAAGAACGTCATCAGAATCAACTCAGAAGCAGATCTTCTTTAAGATCAAAGATCTCCATTTAATTTCTTTCGAAGTTTTATTCAGTTTCTTTATGTTTTATTGTTATCCTAACTGTCGAAACCATTTTTTGAAAACGGAAAATCGACTTTTTGAAAACGAAAAATCGACTTTTTGAAAATGAAAATTTGGAGTCGCCACCGATCTTTTTGTTGAGGTGTGATCGAATCACCTCAAAACGGTCGTTTTAATAAAACGTTTTGATTTACCAAAGCAACAGTTTGGGTCTACGAAAAACCAGAAAATAGGTTCGGGAGTCAGTTACGTATGAGGAAGGATTAGCACCCTCGACACGCCCAAAATTGGTACTTAATTGATTAGTTAGTGCCGAAAATTAAAGATTTGAAAAGAGTTCAAAACATGATCCTCCTTTTATTGGCTTTTAAAACATTTGGGTAAGTTAAATGTGTATTAAAAAACCATCTCACCTCAAGGTAAAACATTACATCCAGTACGTTAGGACACAACATTTTTGCCCCTCGAATGTGAGTTTGCCTTTAAAACGTGCGTTTTAGCCTTAAGAGGATATTCAAATATTCAAATCAAACAAAAAAACAAAACCCAGTACGTTAGGGCACGATTCTCTGAATTCTTTAAATACAGAATATTGCCTCTATTTTGAAACATTTTGGGGGTGAACCGGTAAAAGGATATTCAAATATTTAGATCGAACAAAAAAAATGAAACCTAGTACGTTAGGGCATGATTTTTCTGAACTTCCAAATATCGAAAATTGCCTTTGTTTTAAAACTTTTTATGTGTTTGGGTAAAAATTTAAGGACCGATGTTGGTCTGATAAAACCAAATTTAAGTCACCATGTGATGCTAAGGAAACAAAAGCATAATTGCAAAATAAGGAAAGATAACACGAAGCCACAACACAATACAATTACATAGTAGAAATATAAAAGGTGCGGATCAAGAATGCAACAGTTAACACATATCTTGTAGCATGCAATACTTAGCAAAATAATGTACATATATATAAAAAGTTTTAACACAAATGAATTATAAACATACAAAGGAAAAAAAACATATATATATATAGAAGAATACGTTAAAAAAAACAACAAGCTTCATAACATGCAACCAATAATACGGTGTAATGTAAGTATTAAATAAAAATAATTACGAATATAAAATGAAAGACTTAAATCAAATAAAGTATATACATATAAACAATAATAAAAAGAATATTTGAAATAAACAAAGTATAATTAAAAAAATGGAATCTTTAAAAGATAATAACTGTATATGTATAATTAGAAAAAATTATGTATAAAAATAAAGAGACAATACATACGTAAACAATACGAAATCAATAATAATATATATATATGAAACAATTAATAAAATTATGCGTATATATAAAATAATAATTTTTAGAAGTATTTGAATTTAATATCGTACTAATTTTAAAACAAAGAAATATATAAGAATTTAAAATAAAATAAGTATATGGTAAAACCATTGGAAATTATATGCACAAGTTTAAAAGAAAATATTTATTTAATATATTAATAAAAATAATAATAATAAATAGTACAAATTATTATAATAGTAGAATATAGTAAATAATAATAATAATAAAATAATATTAACATTTAATGGAAAAATATAATAGGATAACAATGAAATAATTATACTTAAAAAAATAATTAATTTAATGATAAAATGTCGAGAATAATCGAAATAGAGCTAAATTGAATTGAAAATAGGAGTTTCAGGGCCAAAACATAAATAACAGAGAATGGGAGGACCAAATTGAAGCGCGCGTGAAACAAGAGGACTCACTGGGCAAATATGCCCTAATCCCAAAACGCACCGTATAAGCGTGGGCTAAAATGCAATCAAGAATAAAACTGCGGGGCGAATTTTTAAAAAATGAAAAACTTAATTCAAATAATATAAAATGCGGAGGGGTTAAAAGCGCAACTAGCCCCTCTGAAGAAAACACGCGGACCCTGAAAGGAGCGAGTCGGGTCGGGTTGGCCCGAGCCGCGTTAAAACGACGCCGTTTTCCCGTCAAAGGCACCCTATAAAATGATGCCATTTTAATGAGGGTATAAAACCCTAAAAACCCCAACAAAATTCATTTTTCTCTTCCTTTTTAAAAAAAACAAAACTTTTCTCTCAACTCTCCCTCTCCCTCCGGTGCACCTCCGGCCACAGGGCTGTCAGACCATGAACATGCGCGTCGTACGCGCCGCCGTACATGGCGGTTGAGGCCCTCAAAACCCTCCATTTTTCCCACTGATCAAGAGGTAGACCTCTTCTTATTCTTATTTTAGTACTATTTTTGTAAAATATTAACAAAAACTTAAGAAAGAATAAGAGCCGAAATAAAAAAATCACCTAGATAGAACCGATTTCTTTGCGATTTTGATCTCAAACGATTCTCTTTTGTGGTGTATAGTATCTATGCGTAAACAGTTAGTATTTGTATTTCTATTGACTGTGTGTATACCCAAAAAAAAGACCTCCCCTTTTTACAATGTTCGAATATTGGTTTTTATAACCAATATTCTAACTTATTACTTCTATTTTAGTGGTTGCATGCGTATTTTGTGGCGAACGTGGGCATAGACGTGGCGTGGGGTAGCGCACAGCATGGGAGGGAGATGCGCAATGTACGGTACTCGGGAACTGATTTGGGGCTTCAGTTTTAGGGTTATGGCGCAAAGGGGTTAGGGCTTCTTAGGGTTTGCTAGGTCTTGGTTTGGGCCCTATTGGGCTGTTTTGGGTATTGGGTCTTTATTTTTTGTAATTGGGTCTAACTATTTAGGTTTTAACAGGTTTTGGGTCTAGGCCGGGCAAAAATTAGGCTCAACAGTTGCCCCTCTTTGCTCGTTGTCGTGTAACGAGAATAGAGTAAAGACTTCAAAAAGCCAATTTTTTACTGGTCCCATCATGTCTTGACTTCTCGATGCCTCTTTCCTTTAAGTAGCCTCACTCTAACCCACTGCATCTTATTGCTTCAAAATACCCTATTGATGTTTAATAGAGATACGATTTGTTGAAACTTGATCTGCTCCGCTCCTGCTCAGCGAAGATAAGATCTGCGAGATTTAGCCTGCTCCACTCCTGCTCAGTGGTGATAAGGCTAGTGGCTGAAGTCTGCTCCATTGTCGATACATGGAGATAAGATCTGCCAAAATTTGATCTGCTCTGCTCCTGCTCAGCGAAGATAAGATCTACTATATTTAACCTGCTTCACTCCTGCTCGGTGAAGATAAGGCTGATGACTAAAATCTGCTCCATTGCCGATACATAGAGATAAGATTCTCCAAAATTTGATCTGCTCCGCTCCTGCTTAGCAAAGATAAGATTTGCTTTATTTAACCTGCTTCACTCCTGCTCAGTGAAGATAAGGCTGATGATATCTATAATTTTAATCAATCGTGCTACACTGTCCATTGGGGGATCCATCTGTAGAAGAAGTGATTTCTTGGGTTTATGCTTATGCCAAATGATTAAAATGCCCTAATTAACATGAATCAAATGCTCCTAACTAGATGTATTATGGATGTTAAATGCATAAATGCAAAATGTCATGAGAATGATCCATTTTAATTTTTGGGTTGTCATCGCTCACTGTTTGCTATGGTAACATCCCTGACGTATGTCTTCTTGTTCAGTTTGATGAAAGAGGACCTGAAGATGCGGTTAATCCTTTTTCTCTCACACGTTTCTAGCCCTTTAAGCTTGGTGAGTTTTAAATAATTGTCCTGTATTAGGTTCTTGTATTGTTTAGAAACCTTTCAGAGTAATACGCAAAACTTCTTTCTGAAAGCATTGTTAGTTCACTAATCATTATTTCAATACAAAATGCTTGAAAGAGATTATAATGATAGGTAGAACTGAAATTTGTTTGAGTCAAAATTTGTGAAAGATGTATTAAACAAAAAAAGCAGACATTGTTGAAATACAAAAATGGATGAAAGGAACAAATGGGTGCCCCAAATTCCGCAGTTTGAGCTTCTCTGCACGAATTTCTCGAGGACCATTTTAAGCTTGGCATGCGCTTAAGGGATCTATAGCATTTTGTCGATGCCCCAAGATATAGCCTATCTCATCTTTGTCAATTCAAGTGTAGCGAGACTGTTCCTTGCCCCAAGCTGGATTGGAATTTGAATTGCCCTTTGCGGGTTTTTAATTCAAAACCCCTTTGGTCTCAAGGCGCCCTTTACGGGTTTTCACTTTGGCCTCTCCCTTTCTTTTTTTTAGGTACCCTTGGCGGGTTTTCACCTCAACTGCTTCAGGTAAAATATCTTTTGACTGAATCTGAATTTACCGGGTTAGGCAGGCTCTTGCCGTCCATCTCTGTTAATATCAATGCCCCTCCAGAGAAAGCTTTTTTTATCACATAGGGTCCTTCCCAATTTGGCATCCATTTCCCTCTGGAATCCTTTTGCATAGGGAGGATCTTTTTCAATACTAAGTCCCCCTCCTGGAATACCCTGGGGCGAACTTTTTTTTTGTAAGCTCGTATCATTCGCTTTTGGTACATTTGACCATGACGAATAGCCTTCAACCTCTTTTCTTCAATCAAGTTTAATTGATCATAGCAGGACTGGATCCATTCTACTTCGTCCAACTTCAGCTCTGATAAAACCCGGAGAGAAGGGATTTCGAATTCAATAGGTAAAACTGCCCCCATCCCATAAACCAATGAGAAGGGTGTTACCCCGGTAGAAGTTCTGACAGATGTCCGATAAGCATAAAGGGCAAATGGGAGCTTTTCATGCCAATATTTGTAAGTCTCAGCCATTTTCCCCACAATCTTCTTGATATTCTTATTAGCTGCCTCAACTGCCCAATTCATTTTCGGGCGGTATGGTGACGAGTTGTGGTGCTTAATGTTGAACTGAATGCAGACTTCCACTATCACGCTATTGTTCAAATTCAACAAGTTGTCAGATACGACCCTTTCCAGCATACCATAATGACATATGATTTTCTTCTTAAGGAACTTGCTGACCGCCGCCTTGGTGACATTAGCGTACGAAGTAGCCTCTATCCATTTGGTAAAGTAATTAATGACCACAAAAATGAATCGATGCCCGTTGAAAGCCTTTGGCAAAATCGGCCCAATGACGTCCATGCCCCACATTGAGAAAGGCCATAGGGAAGTCATGACATGGAGGGGTGAAGGAGGCACATGGATTTTGTTTCCATAAATTTGGCACTTATGGCACTTTCCAGCGTAACTGATGCAATCTTCCTCTATTGTGGACCAGTAATACCCAAACCTCATGATTTGTCGAGCCATTGTGAAGCCATTGGCATGTGTCCTACAGACACCATCATGGACTTCTTTTAGGATTTTCTTAGCCTTAATAGCATTAACACATCTTAGCAACACCTGATCCTTCCTTTTTTATACAGGATCTCTCCATCTAAGACGTAGTCACTGGCTAACCTCCTTAATGTTCTTTTATCATTTTCGGTTGCTTGATCAGAGTATGCACGGTTCTTCACATATTGTAAGATATCATGATACCAATGATGATCATCTCTCTCTTCCTCTTCATTGATATTACAGTAGTGAGCTGGAGCCTCACAAATACTCATCTGAATTAGTTTTATATCCTCCTGTTCATTTACTTTAATCATGGAAGCTAGTGTAGCTAAGGCGTCAGCCATCTGATTCTCGTCTCGTGGGAGGTAATGGAAGGTAATATCATCAAACTCCTCAATTAACTCCAGGATTAACTTTCGGTAACTGATCAATTTGGGATCTCTTGTTTCTCATTCGCCTTTAAGCTGATAAATTACCAATGCAGAATCTCCATACACTTCTAGCACCTTGATTTCGCAGTCTATAGCTGCCGAAATTCCCATAATACATGCCTCGTATTCTGCCATATTGTTTGTGCAGTCAAAATCTAACTTGCAAGTGAATGGATAATGATCTCCATTTGGGGATATTAGTACTGCCCCAACTCCATTGCCAATGGCATTTGATGCTCCGTCAAAGTTCAATTTCCAAGAATGATCTTCAGGCCTATCTTCCTTAGTGATTGCTACGTACATTAAATCTTCATTGGGGAAATCAAAATTCAAGGGTTGGTAGTCCTCTAAAGCTCTACTGGCTAGGAAGTCCGCTATTGCACTCCCCTTCACAGCCTTTTGGTTTACATAGACTATGTCAAATTTAGAGAGCAGAATTTGCCATCAGGCCATTCTTCCATTCAAAGCGGTTGACTCCATCATGTATTTAAGAGGGTCTAGCTTCGAGATTAACCAGGTCGTATGGTACAACATGTACTACCTCAACCTTTGTGTTGTCCAAACCAAAGCACAGCATAGCTTTTCAATTGGCGGTACCTCATTTCATACTTAATGAATTTTTTACTGAGGTAATATATTACTTTTTCTTTCCTCCCGGTCTCATCGTGTTGGCCGAGTACACATCCCATCGAATTATCAAATACTGTTAAATACAGTATCAATGGCCTACCAGGGCTAGGTGGTGTTAACACTAGGGGACTGGACAAATATTGTTTAACCTTTTCAAAGGTTTTCTGGCATTCATCATCCCAAACCCCAGGATTATGCTTTTTAAGAAGGCGGAATATGGGGTCATACTTCTCAGTTAGTTGCGAAATAAACCGAGCAATGTAATTTAGTCTCCCCAAGAAACCTCGGACTTCCTTCTGAGTACGTGGCGGAGGCAACTGCTGTATAGCCTTGACCTTATTAGGGTCGACCTCTATCCCTTCTAACTGACCACGAAACCGAGTAACTTTTCGGACCTAGCTCCAAAGGTGCATTTTGACGGATTGAGCTTTAATTGGAACTCTCTCAACCTCAGGAACAATTTTCTCAAAACTCGCACATGCTCCTCTTCAGTTTGGGATCTTGCAATCATATCGTCAACGTAGACCTCGATCTCCTTGTGCATCATGTCATGAAACAAGGTTACCATAGCTCTTTGGTATGTGGCTCCCACATTTTTCAACCGGAATGGCATCACCTTATAGCAAAATGTCCCCCATAAAGTTATGAACGTGGTTTTTTCCATGTCCTCAAGATGCATCTTAATCTGATTGTACTTGGAGAACCCATCCATAAAGAAGAACAGTGAGTAGTCTGCTATATTATCTACTAGAGTATCAATGTGAGGTAATGGAAAATTATCCTTTGGGCTGGCCTTGTTTAGATCTCTGTAATCTACACACATCCGCACTTTCTCATCTTTCTTAGGGACAGGGACGACGTTGGCCACCCATTCCGAGTAATTAACCAACTATAAGAAACCAGCATCAAACTGTTTCTTGACCTCTTCCTTTATTTTCATTGCTACATCGAGTCTCATTCTTCGGAGCTTCTACTAAACTGGCTTGCACTCCTCTTTTGTCGGGACACAATGCACTGCTATATCAGTACTTAAACCAGGCATATCCTAGTACGACCATACAAAGACGTCTTTGAATTCTTGCAACATTTCATCGAGGTCCTGTCTTGTTCTCTCGTTAATGCAAGTGCCAATTTTCACTTCCTTCCCTTCTTCCAGGGTCACAATCTCAATGGTCTCCTTGTGAGGCAGAATCTGTTCCTCTTCCCGCTCCACCATCCTTAACAAGTCTGGAGATAAACCACAATCCCCGTCATCTTCAAAATCCTGAGATCCCTCAAAGTACATGTTTCGCTCCAAAGGAGATTCCGGGCTCGTATCAGTATTACTCATGTCGTTGATATCTGGGGGCCTATTATGAGTACAAGAAAAATACCCAAAGAAAACAAAATGAATAATTCATTTGTATGGTATGATTGTGTATGGAATGAAAGGAAGAAAGAATAATGACTCGAGTTAAGATATGAAAATGCATTTTTTATTGAAAATAATAATGTTTGAAAATGAGCCTATTTCACAAAAGATTCTTATTGTCCCTAGGCTAGAAAACAACAAGCGAGTTTTAAATATTACTCTGTGTTAGCTCTAAAGATTACAGGAATTTTTTCCATAGTCTAGTTATTCAAAACACTCCCTGGCTCATACGGGCAAATGCCCGATAAATTTCCTTTCATTACTTCATCTTCAAATGTGGCGTTAATGCTCTAAATTCCCATCACATCTTCAGCCATTCCTTCTTTCGCCTTCTTCTGTGTAAAATGAATAAACCCTCCTATTACAAACATTTGGGAAATGTGGGGGAAGCTCATCGGTTCTCACCTGACCTCTGCCCCACTTAATCTTGCTCTTCGTTGCTCCTGTTTCCTTTCTAATTCCTTCTTCTTTTGGCTTGCATCTGGCCTAAATCCCAAGCCAAAGCGATCCTATTTGCCAACCAAGATTGGAACTTTAACTCATCCACGAAGGTGCTTCCCGAGTCCTCTTTCAAGTAATGCCCCTTTCCCAACTGTCAACTGCAGGCTCATCTTCGTAGCTCAAGATTTCTTAGGCATCGAAATCCTGCTTCCCTCAGTTATGAATGTTGCATTTACAAATTCTAACGATCGAAATGAACATTCAACCGTTTCGTTGTTATTCTCTACGTAGGGCGTATTACTAGTAACTGACGTAATAATGTCCTCTTCTGCGTTTATTGTTATCAGCCGGCCCTCAGTAATCAGCTTTAGCTTCTGGTGTAGTGAGGATGGCACTGCCCCAGCTGAGTGAATCCAAGGTCTTCCCAATAGACAGTTATAGGAAGGCTTAATATCCATCACGAGGAAGTTTACCTCGTACGTGTTTGGGCCAATCTGAATAGGTATCTCTATCCTTCCTATTACTTTCCTTTCTGTGCCGTCAAACGCTCTCACTGTGTTCTGACACGTCTTCATGTGGGAGCTGTCTATAGGCAAACTATTTAATGTAGACCAACGCAAGACGTTCAGTGCGGATCCATTATCAATCAGTACCTCGGGTAGTGTATACCCCTTTGCAACGGGTAGTGACGTGCAGAGCCTTAGTAGACCCCATGCCCCCTGGTGGTATCTCATCATCGCTGAAGGAGATGAAGTTGTCAGCGCTTATGTTACTGACGAGATGGTCTAATTTGTTAATCGAAATGTCATCCGCGATATAGGTTTCGTTCAGCACCTTTATCAGCGCGTTGCGATGGACCTCCGAACTTAAGAGCAGAGCCAATACCGATATGCGAGCCGCTTGTTGGTGTAATTGTTCCACAATGCTATACTCGCTGTGTTTTAGGAACTTTAAGAACTCCTTGGCTTCATTCTCCATTACTGGCTCATTAACCAGTGGTTCTGACCTCCCTTCTTCTTACTTGAATATAACGAGTTTCCTTTTTGCTGGTTCAGCTTCTGTGTTTGGCGTGTTGACCGAACTCTCCTTTTCTGGAACTGTTACACTACAGTTATAATTCCAAGGCACCCTATTGCTATCCTTATAAGGGAAAGCTACTGGTTTCTGAATTATAACCCTTGGTGTAACCCTTGTCTCAACTTCGCTGATTCTAGGCCGCGAGATAATTACCACTGGACGGCTGGCCCTACAGCCTTCTTCATTCGACTCTCTTCCTAAATAGCACACATCATCTTCTTCACTAGACTCGAAGAACTCCAACTCCTTATTATCCATTAGACCCTGTACTAAGGCCCTGAATTCAATACAATTCTGGATCTCGTAGTCCTTCTCATGGTGGAACTCACAGTAGTTCCGTGTATCTTGAAATCTTTTCCCTAACTCTTGCGGGACTAACCCTCTTTTTTGCATTTCCTTCCAAACTAGGTTCTCACTTCATCGATATTCAGCTTGACTCTCCTCCCAATATTCACGATTATCGCATTTACCCCTTCATCGGTATGACTGGGTAACAGATTTCCTATACCAGGTGTATCGTCGAATTTTACAACACCTACTTTAATAAGCCTTTCGACGCATCTTTTGAATGAGGTACAGTTTTCTATCGAGTGCCCCGTGATCCCTGCATGGTATTCGCACTGAGCGTTTGCGTCGTACCACTTAGGGTATGGGGGTTGCAACGGTTCTAAGTGGAAAGGGGCCACTACGTGTGCATCGAACAGACTTTTGTACAACTCCCTATATGTCACTGGTATGGGAGTGAACTGGAGCTTCCCTGTATTCTGCCTTGTGTTAGGCTCTCGCCTTGGTGAGGCCTGCTGGCTGTAACTATCGTTCTCTATTGATTAACAGTGACAGGTTTTGAGTACCCTGAGCTCACATTACCTACCTCATTTTCTCTTTTCTTCGGGGCTAACCTTCTTGTGTTTTCCCCCGTTTCTATCTTCCCACACCTTATCGCATTTTCTATTATTTCGCCAAACATCACTATGTCTACGAAACTCTTAGTTGCACTACCTAACATGTGAGTAATGAAAGGTGCCTTTAAGGTGTTGATGAAAAGTATAGTTGTTTCTTTTTCTAACAACGGCGATTGGACTTGTGTAGCAACCTCCCTCCACCTCTGGGCACACTACAAGAAACTTTCGCTTGGCTTCTTCTCCATATTCTGGAGCGTGATCCTGTTAGGCGCTATATCCGTTACATGACCATACTACTTCATGAAGGCCTGAGCTAGGTCCTTTCATGACTTGACCTGGGTCCGACCCAACTGATTGTATCATTTCGCCGCAGCCCTACTCAAACTATCCTGGAAATAGTGGATCAACAGCTGATCGTTGTTGACATACCCCGTCATTCTTCGATAAAACATCGTAATGTGAGCCTTAGGGCAGCTGGTTCCATTATATCTTTCAAATTCCGGCATCTTGAACTTCGGAGGAAGTACTAAGTCCGGGACCAAACTGAGTTCCTTTACGCCAACTCCGCAGTAATGATCAGCACTCTAACTCTTTGAACTTCTCCTCTAACCATTTGCAGCGGACTTCGAACTGTTTTGGGAGCTCAGCCTTTGCCTTTTCCACCTCTATCGTTTCATCAAAGTCAGGGACTGGGGGATTTGCTAGATTGTCTCCGGGGTTGGAGCTCGAGCCTGTTAGGAAGTTTACTGGTGCCGAGGTACCAGTTTGATACAGAGGTTGAACATTAACAGATACCTTTAGTGTTTGTGCTTGAGCGTTTACTGGGGCAAAGCTCGTAGGGCAAACAGAGTCTCCATTGTCATTTCTAGTATCAACCATAGGGGCTTTTCCTTTGTCAGACCCTCCCTTAAACAGATGTGTTAGCTGGCTTATCATGTTATTCTGTGATTCTAGCATGTTTTTTTGGGACTCCAGCATTTGATCCCTCATCTCTTGCTGGATCCTGGCTAGCTATTCTTACATCTGAGCTTGCAGTTGATCCTGCATCTCTTTTTGCATTTGTTCCAACTTCTCTAACCTCTGATCCATATCCTTTATTTTTCTTCGTGTATAGTACTGGTGTCCCAGAGTAACTAGATTAAACTATCGCTAATTAATAGGGTTTTTTTGTGAAATTTAATGTATATGGTGCTATGCAATGCAAATGCATGCCATGAATGCAAAAGAAGACGTCGATTCTGATTCAATTCTATTTAGAAAACTTCACTGAAAAACAAAATCTTTTACATAAAATGAATTACATATATGGTCTTGCCCTAACACCCAAAGCTTTCACTCTCCTAAGAAGGCAGGCCAACTCTCGCCCCCGATCTGACTCTAACTCATATTTGACACTTAGCACATTTGCTTGAACTGCCAAAGTCTGTAAATGATTAGCCACCTCTCATATCTGAGCTATAGCTTCACCCATGAGGTAATTTCTATCTCAGACCTGATCCTAAGATCGGTGAAGTTGCCTCCAGTTGCTTATTATCTGCTTCCAGTGATTCAATTTGGTGCTCACAGTTCTGAAGTGCAGTCTCAAGTTTTTCTATTTTCCCTTTCAGATTCTCGATCTTACTTAGGCTAGCCCTTAATTCAATCACTGAGTTACGACTCTGATACTGCTGTAGTGCCGTTTCTAACTCTGCTACCCGAGCTCTTAACGTCTCCTTTTCATTTTGGCTATCGTCCAAACTCTTTTTAAAAGCGACTTCTCGAGCCTGAGTATCATGGAACTTTCTCTCCCACCAATCAGCCTTAGCCTTTTCCTCTTAGATTTCTTGCCTCCACTGTTCAGACGTTTTACCTAAGCTAGCATTTCTCATTGACTTATGTAGCTTCTTGTAATCAGTTTTCAGCCTGTCCAGGTCCTCTTCAACCTTTCTCTTTCTCTTTCTCTTTCTCAAATTCTCGGTCTCATATTTTTGAACGTCAACATCCAATTTTAAGTACATTTTTTCTTCCTCCAACTGTTCTATTTTCTTTTCTAACTCTGCGCTTTTCTTTTCGAAGTTTTGCTTTATGATTTCCAATTTGAAGAGGACCACTCATAGATATTCTTCTATCGGTCGAGCTTCTTCTAAATTTGGCCTCGAGATATTATCATTAGCCCTTCTACTCCACTATTTATTATACGCAGGAGTTACCATTGGATTCACAGTAACTCCCTTTATCTGGCAGGTTTGGTTCCAGGCATTATAAATCTCGCGACCCTTTTTCTTGTAGTCTTTCTCCCCATACGAGAACCCACTCTAAGCTAGTCCATGTGTCATCGGTATAAATTATCTCGATCTGTATTGCCTCAATACAAGCAGAGGGGCGTATCCAACGGCTCTCCAAATCCCCAACAAAGGGACCCAATCATAACTTCTATATCAGTAAAGAATCTCATCGGAAACCATCCAAGGGGATTTCCATTCGATATCCTCCTCTTGGAGATTTTGAAGCATCGCCATCCATCTTTCCTCTGTTATGTCATCCCTCCTCGATATAGCCGCTATCTCCTTCAGAGGTGAGTAATTTTCGAGAAAAGGTCAGTAAGAGACCTTTTTCGCCCTCCAGAAGTGGTTATGAAACCACACTAACAAAAGTTGTACACATCCAATAAATCTGCCTTCACCCGCCCTCCGACATGCACTCAAAGATCTGAAAGTCTCAGCCAAGATTGCAGGAACAGGAGTGACTCCTTTACCAAGTCGATCAAATAGATCAGTGACTACTTCATCTACATGCCTTAAAGCCATAGGGAAAATCACCAAACCATAAACGCTCAAGGCGAAGACATCGACTCTTTTCTTTATATCAGGGTGTGTTAGGATCAGATCTCTCAAATTTTCCCAAGGGATGCACTTTCATCGCCCTTCTACTGGACTCGAGCTGTAACCCACTACTCACTCATCCCAGTGATATTCATCAATCTCTTTACAAAGGTTGGGACATGAACAGCTCTAGAATAAATCTTATCAATTTGAAACCTCGGACAACGAAGCAAAGTCGTATATTCCTCGACAGTAGGTGTTAGATCCACCTTTCCAAAAGTAAAACAACTGTAGGCGGAATTCCAAAATTAAGCCATGGCTCGGAACAAATACCTATCTACCTTAATATCGAGGAGATAAGGTATATCACCATAATTACAGTAGAGTAGCTGCTTCATCTCATCATTCCAATGACTCCATAATTCTTTCAACTCCTGAAGGTCATTCTGAACCACACTAATACGGGTAAAATCCCATAATTCCAACGTGTACCTCTCTGTCAAACTGTCACCTTTCTCTAACTGTGCATTCTCTGACCATCTCTGGACAATCGCATTGTCTTTCACTTTATCAAGGAATTCGTTTTTCATGGCAAAACTTTCTATTAGTAACCGAACCATAAATCAACACCTCTTTTTATGATGAAAATGTTATGCAATCACTATTAAAGAAAGAAGGGAAAAAAATAAGTTAGAATCATACATAAGAATAGAAATCAAAGCAATCAGGAAATTATCAAACACCTATTTAGGCAACCACTGGGGCTCGGTGTAATTCTACCTAAGGCGGGTTCCTACAGCTCACTATCTGTAGTTTGGTTCTAGAGTAAAGGTACCTAAACAAGTAGATTCCTCGATCTTCGCCCATTATAGGTTCATATGGATCAAGTTCGGTTCAGGGAAATACATTTCCCTATGCCCATGCGGAGGTGAAAACCTCACGAAGACATAAGTACGGATGTATCCCGGAAACGGTCCCCTAGCCCATGCGGAGGTGAAAACCTCACGAAGGCATAATTTCTCACTCCCACTTAAGAGGTGTGACCACGATGGTCATGCAATATGATGCAAGAGTATATCGAAAGATTCAACAAATAGAGCAAATTCAACGAGGCCACAAAAAATGCAATGCGAGGATCGTGTATTTTTAGAAAAACTGAATTTCTAAATTTCGACAAGAAGACAGAAAATAATCAATTTACAGCTCGACTCTCTTATGGTCCCCAGTGGAGTCGCCAAGCTGTCGAAACCATTTTTTGAAAACAGAAAATCAACTTTTTGAAAACAAAAATTCGGAGTCACCACCGATCTTTTTGATGAGGTGTGGTCGGATCACCTCAAAATGGTCGTTTTAATAAAGCGTTTTGATTTACCAAAGCAACAGTTTGGGTCTACGAAAAACCAGAAAACAGGTTCGGGAGTCAGTTATGTATGAGGAAGGATTAGCACCCTCGACAAGCCCAAACTTGGTACTTAATTGATTAGTTAGTGTCGAAAATTAAAGATTTGAAAAGAGTTCAAAACACGATCCTCCCTTTATTGGCTTTTAAAACATTTGGGTAAGTCAAATGTATATTAAAAAACCATCTCACCTCAAGGTAAAACATTACATCCAGTACGTTAGGACACAACATTTTTAACCCTCGAATGTGAGCTTGCCTTTAAAACGTGCGTTTTAGCCTTAAGAGGATATTCGAATATTCAAATCAAACAAAAAAAATGAAACCCAGTACGTTAGGGCACGATTCTCTGAATTCTTTAAATACAGAATATTGCCTCTATTTTGAAACATTTTGGGGGTGAACCGGTAAAAGGATATTCAAATATTTAGATTGAACAAAAAAAACGAAACCCAGTACGTTAAGGCACGATTTTTCTAAGCTTCCAAATATCGAAAATTGCCTTTGTTTTAAAACTTTTTATGTGTTTGGGTAAAAATTTAAGGACCAATGTTGGTCTGATAAAATCAAATTTAAGTCACCATGTGATGCTAAGGAAACAAAAGCATAATTGCAAAATAAGGAAAGATAACACGAAGCCACAACACAATACAATTACATAGTAGAAATATAAAAGGTGCGGATCAAGAATGCAACAGTTAACACATATCTTGTAGCATGCAATACTTAGCAAAATAATGTACATATATATAAAAAGTTTTAACACAAATGAATTATAAACATACAAAGGAAAAAAACATATATGTATAGAAGAATACATTAAAAAAAAAACAACAAGCTTCATAACATGCAATCAATAATACAGTGTAATGTAAGTATTAAATAAAAATAATTACGAATATAAAATGAAAGACTTAAATCAAATAAAGTATATACATATAAACAATAATAAAAAAATATTTGAAATAAACAAAGTATAATTAAAAAAATGGAATCTTTAAAAGATAATAACTGTATATGTATAATTAGGAAAAATTATGTATAAAAATAAAGAGACAATACATGCGTAAACAATATGAAATCAATAATAATATATATATGAAACAATTAATAAAATTATGTGTATATATAAAATAATAATTTTTAGAAGTATTTGAATTTAATATCGTACTAATTTTAAAACAAAGAAATATATAAGAATTTAAAATAAAATAAGTATATGGTAAAACCATTGGAAATTATATGCACAAGTTTAAAAGAAAATATTTATTTAATATATTAATAAAAATAATAATAATAAATAGTACAAATTATTATAATAGTAGAATATAATAAATAATAATAATAAAATAATATTAACATTTAATGGAAAAATATAATAGGATAACAATAAAATAATTATACTAAAAAAATAATTAATTTAATGATAAAATGTCGAGAACAATCGAAATAGGGCTAAATTGAATTGAAAATAGGAGTTTCAGGGCCAAAACATAAATAACAGAGAATGGGAGGACCAAATTGAAGCGCACGTGAAACAAGAGGACTCACTGGGCAAATATGCCCTAATCCCAAAACGCACCGTATAAGCGTGGGCTAAAATGTACTCAAGAATAAAACTGCGGGGCGAATTTTTAAAAAAATGAAAAACTTAATTCAAATAATATAAAATGCGGAGGGGCTAAAAGCACAATTAGCCCCTCTGAAGAAAACACGGGGACCCTGAAAGGAGCGGGTCGGGTCGGCCCGAACCGCGTCAAAACGACGCCGTTTTCACGTCAAAGGCACCCTCTAAAACGATGTTGTTTTAATGAAGGTATAAAACCCTAAAAACCCCAACAAAATTCATTTTTCTCTTCCTTCTTAAAAAAACAAAACTTTTCTCTCAACTCTCCCTCTCCCTCCGATGTACCTCCGGCCACAAAGTTGTTGGACCACAGACATGCGCGTCGGACGCGCCGCCGTACACAGCGGTTTAGGCCCCCAAAACCCTCCGTTTTTCCCACCGATCAAGAGGTAGACCTCTTCTTATTCTTTTTTGAGTACTATTTTTGTAAAATATTAACAAAAACTTAAGAAAAAATAAGAGCTGAGATAAAAAAAAAATCACCTAGATAGAACCGATTTCTTTGCGATTTTGATCTCGAATGACTCTCTTTTGTGGTGTATAGTATCTATGCGTAAACACTTAGTATTTGTATTTCCGTTGACTGTGTGTATACCCAAAAAAAAGACCTCCCATTTTTACAATGTTTGAATATTGGTTTTTATAACCAATATT
Organism: Gossypium stocksii; assembly: GCA_020496765.1. Classification (NCBI taxonomy): domain Eukaryota; kingdom Viridiplantae; phylum Streptophyta; class Magnoliopsida; order Malvales; family Malvaceae; genus Gossypium; species Gossypium stocksii. The sequence goes on along the minus strand of CM035630.1, from coordinate 82,591,452 downwards.
CGAACTTATTACTTCTATTTTCGTGGTTGCATGCGAATTTTGCGGTGAACGTGGGCATGGACATGGCGTGGGGTAGCGCACAGCATGGGGGGAGGTGCGCAATGTACGGCACTCGGGAGCTGATTTGGGGCTTCGATTTTGGGGTTACAGCGCAAAAGGGGTTAGGGTTTCTTAGAGTTTGCTAGGTCTTGGTTTGGGCCCTATTGGGCTGTTTTGGGTATTGGGTCTTTATTTTTTGTAATTGGGTCTGACTATTTGGGTTTTAACAGGTTTTGGGTCTTGGCCGGGCAAAAATTAGGCTCAACACTAACTTCAAGATGTTTCTATTCAAGATTATGAACTAAATCTTCTAGATACCTAGGGAGAATGAAACCTATGATGAAACTTATTATTTACTTTCTATTTTTATGCGATAAATACTTGATTCTTGTTCTCATATGTGTATGCTTATTTCGTGTTTTAATATTTTTAGGATATTAATTCATGTTTAACATGCTTATTTCAGTGGAGTAAAAGTCCCTGTTTAAGAGTAGATCTAGCAGAATTGAGTGGAGTTGCATGCAATTCTAGCAATAGGACGACATAAATCTACCAAATTAGAATCAAATCTAATACGGGAATCCATAGATCAAGTTAATGCGACAATAAGGGTATTAATTAGAAAGAGATTTCAATTAATCAACCTAGAGTCAGTTGTTCTTACTCTCGAAAGAGATATTAACATAATTTAGGGATTTCTATGGATCAAAACACAAGTGAATAAATGCTTAATTCAGATTAAGAATAATAGATGAAGCCTAGGTGGATTCTTTCCTGGGCATTGTCTTTTTCATTGGTTATCTTCAATTATTTTCCCATTTCATTCTTTGATGCGTTTGTAGTTAAATTAGATTAGTAAATTTAGATTAAAAACAATCATTTCAATTTATCGGCTAAATAATAGAAAAACAGTACTTACTAGTACTTTTAGTCCTCGTGGATACGATATTCCCTACTCACCATAGCTATACTATTGTTCGATAGGTGCGCTTGCCTTTATCATAATTATAGTTAGTTTAGTGATCATCAATCGCTTGCCTTTATCATAATTATAGTTAGTTTAGTAATCATCAATCTCTCTCATTGATCCTTATTCAATTTTCATTCTCCAACTTTTTTATAATAAAAAAATAGAAATTCCTTATTGTTTTCTATCAAGGGTGTTGTAGTGGAACCAAAATATTTTTTTAAAGTTGTCGAATCCTATGAAACACTTAAAAACCTTTTGGCATAATCCTAACTCTAACTCTAACCAAAAGAAGCATTCTTCAAACATAAAGAATGTTGAGTATATTTCAATTATTTATGTTGAAAAGCTTTATGAGATCCTAAAACTAGAAGTGCTTTGATGAAATTGATGTGTGGGGGGGCTCGATTTATGGGGTTTTTTAAATTTTTACTCGTTGTTTAGATTTAGGATTAAATTGACACAATTTATAAATATTGAGGATTAATTTTTTTAGAACCATGATCAATTTGGCACAATATGTAAACGTTGAGGATAAAATTTGTTGTTATGCCAATTTTAAAAGTTGTCACGTCATTTTCATATTAGACATTTAACAGTGGATGACCAAAAAAGACAAACTCGAAAATTTTAGTGATTACTTTATAATTTTTCATAATTGAATGACAAAAAAAAGAAAGAAAATAGCTGTGTGACTATCTAAAAACTAATAACTTAATGCCTAAATTGGTACATGAGTTTGACACTTTTTTCTAATGTGGTATTTGTGTTAATTTTTTGTCCAATGTGGTACATATATTTAACAAAAATTGTACATTTTAGTACCTGAAGATAACAATATTAACTTTTTAGTGTTTAATTTAGCTTTTATAGTTGATTTGATGAACATTCATAATTAGTTAATAGTATTGGCAATTACATTTCATCAAATCAATCCTAAAACTTAATTTATATCACATCCATCGGTTTGTATTTGACAAATTAAGTGCAAGATTAAACAAATTCACAATTAACACAAAAATGTATTCTATTAACAAAATCATGCAAAATTCAATCATAATAATATTAACAATTAACTTTCATTAAATCAACTCTAAAACTTGAACTAAATACTAAAAAATTAACATCGTTACCTTTAAATATTAAAATATACAAATTTTGTCAAATACAAGTACCAAATTAAACCCAAAAATAACAAAAGTATCACATTAGAAAAAAATTTATCTAACTCGAATACTTGAAATATTAAACGAAATTAAACAGTATTTGCTTAATCTGGTCTATGGGTCTCTGAACCTTGCATATTAAAGAAGATAATAAAAGATTAATATTTTTTTCCTCCAACTATAATGCTTGATAGTTTGAGTTTTTTTCATTTGAATCCTAAGAACACTGTCATTTAAATGATTTCCGTTCCTTACTTGACAATTTACTACTGATTAAATGAAAAATAAATAAAATTAAAATTAAAATTTTAATCTGCGAGTGAGTTAAAGATTAAAAAAGACAAACAATCTTGTGATTATGTTGGATTGTGTCCTACTAATTATGTTTTTAAAAAATTTGAATTTAGATCCCAAAGCTGGATTAACCAAAAAGGTAGTAAAGTGAAGATCTCTTAGATCCCAAAGCTTGAAACCTAATATATGTCGTATATTTTTATATAAATATAACACAAATTATTGCATATATCAAAAATACTTAACTATGAATAATTCACGTGAAGGTGTTGTAAGTGCAGTATGGGACTCTAAAAGGAGAAATAAATAAATGAAAAAGAGCCAATTAAGGCAGTCTCAAAACAGACAAAACATGCTTACCAAAACACCTGTATCTATATGTTTAATCATACAATCAACCAACATGTGATGGATTCTAATTCTTCAAATGAAACAAAAAGACACCAATTTTTTGGTCATTCGGTCTGCCTCACATGCCACGCACCTACCATATCATGTGACAACCGATGGGATCATCAACATATCCCCGGCCGTCCCTTCATTTTCATAATTCACTATTATTTGGGGTTTGTAGGTTTTAAAAAATAATAAATTAAATTTTTATAAATTAGTTTTCTTTGTTAAAAATTTTATTTATTTATATTCTTAAAAATTAACTTGTCTGACGAAATAATCAAATAGTGATACATGATGTGCCACATGTATGTTATGTTGATATACAAAGATCAGTTTTTAATAATAGAAATGAATAAAATTTTTAACAGAGGGACCAGTTTGTCCATTTTTTGAGTGAAGTGTATAAAATGTAATCTGACTCCTACTATAAGGACTTCCATGGTACTTTTGCTTAAGGTGTTCAAACAGTCAGTTCGGTTAATACCAAAACCGAATTACTATTAACCAAAAATTATATTTTTTTATTAAAATAAGTATAAGATATATAAAAAAAATACGTTGCTAATATTCATTTTTTAATAGTTTTAAAAAAATTAAATAGAGATAAAAATAACAAATAAAATATTAGAAATACTACATAAATCTCAAAAGTTAACAAACAAACAAATAGTTAATAATTATATAAAATTTATATTATTTATTCAGTTAATTGTTTAATTCGATTAATTGCTCAATTTCGAACTGAATTAACTAATAACTAAAATTCTAAAAAATTATTAATCAACCTACGATCAATTAACCGAATTAAATCGATTTAGTTGGTTAATTTAATTTTAACCGAACTATAAACATCCCTATTTTTACTATATCGTTCTCTTTAAAATTTGATGTAATACTTGAAAATAAATGTTTAAAATTTAGATTTAGATTAAGATTAATTTATGATGTAAAGCATAAAAATAAATAGTACTCAATTCACACCATTATTAAAATTTAAATCCAAATTTTAAAATTCAAAGCTTTCACTAAAGGATTTTAAAAGCCATGATAGCTTTAATGGCGAAGAACAACAACACACGATTCATGATTCTCAATCATACAATGTAGTTCGGATTTTATTACAGTAGCTAGCTAGATACATTATAATGATGCACCATGGCAGTTGAAACAAAAAATAATAATAAATGAAGGAAGATGAGCAAATTAAAGAGTAAAGTATTACAATCAACAAATGAATTTACAGTAGGTGCAGTAAGCAGTAAGGTACTACCAGAACCGAAAAAGTTGTCAAGTGTAGAGACGAAAGAAAAAATATTGGAGATGAAGAAGAAACCGGCAATGGTCCGAACGGTGGGAACGCGGAGGTTGGACCGGGGGCGGTGAAGTCGTCGGGGTTAGGGGGACTTGGGGTGGAAGGGATGGTTGGCATAGATGAGCCAGTAGTAGGCACCACTCCACCAGGAGATGGCAACAAAGGAGCAATATCAGGTGATAATGGTTGGAAAGGGGACAATGGAGGATCCGACACTGATACTGGTGATGCTGATATCGTTGGGGTATCTGAACTCAGCCGAGAAGCTAAAGATGGCAAAGGTGAAGAAGCAATGAAATACATGATCATGATGGGTAGTAAGAGAAAGCAAAAGGAGGCCATTTCCTAATGATGAAGAAATCAAGGTTGAGTGTCAAATGTTATATATAATATGTGGGTAAATGAAGAAGGGGTTGTAGTGAAGGGAAAGGTGGGAGAAAAAGGAGTGAGGCTTTAGGTAAGAGGGAGTAGGGAGTGATGATGGAGTCCCTTAAAAAGGAAAGACTAAGGGTATCTCTATTGGGACCCAAATTGTAACGTGGCAAATTACAAGGGGTCAGTGGTGAGAAAATACAGGTTGGCAGTGTAGAAAAGAAGAAAACAGAAAAAAGATTAGTGATTTTATGTTTTTTGGGGTGACATGTTCGTTAGCTGATGATTCTTCCTTTACAGCCCGTGACTTCGGCAAATCCTTGGTTAATCAATTTCAACTGTGCTTAATTTTTATAGGAATAATTTCAATATTTATATATTTTATTAATTTAGTTTTTATATATTTATATATTTAACTTTTCAGAAAATAGTCAAATTAAATTTTTAATGGAGATACTGCCTAAATTGTTAATTTTTTAATAATGTTCGTGTAGAACTCATATGACAATTCGCGTATATTATTATGTTGCCATGTCAACAAATAATTTTAAAATATAAAAAAACTTCATAAAAATTAAAAAATTAGTATAAACTACATGTGGATTATAATTCGAACTACTATGTTTAAAATTTTAATATTTTAATCAATATTTCTATTAGGAAACAACAATTTAATTCTTTTTAACATGTTGATGTTCAAATTCAACTATTTTAAAAAATTGAAGGTTAAATTTAATTAAAAAAAGTAAGAATAATTTTTTTTAATTTGAAATAATGTTTTTTTTTCCTTATGTAAGGGGTTTCTTTTTCATTTATTTTAGTTTTTTCGTTTGAATTGAGGAAAGTTTAAATTACTCTAAAAAGTTTGTTTCCCACCTCATGATAGTATTGAAAAGTTAAAACCCTATAGTCTGGTACACGATCATTTTGAAAAATAATGAACATAATAAATTATACATTTAAATATTATTAATATAAGATTTAACTGGTATCCAAGAAAAAATGAAGTTACCAAAAAAAATATTACTAATATAAGAAATTATACATTTTAAATTCGAGTTTTATCACGCATAATTATACAGCGTGAACCTTTAATTATTTCATTTTGTGTATATGTTATATATGGGTTTTATTCGCTTTTTTTTTTATATAATATTCGAAGTAGAAGATGAGGATAACATAATTTGAACCCATGCCAAATAGGTGTCTGGCAAGAGATTTAACCACAGCTCCATTCGAGTCAAGTTTTGTCCCTTGTGCTTTATACGAATTTGATTTTACATTATGTATACAATCAACCATCTCTGTAATAATCTCCGTTAAGATATGTGTATGGATGGGGTGAAATTTATTAAAATTAATTTAATTAAGTTGCTAATTTTCAAATTAGGAAGATCAATTGACTTGTGATGAATTTTTGCATAGGATCTAAGCAATTTTTAGTTGAGATATCTACATACCGTTCGAAGAGCTATCTCTCACTTTGAATCATTCGATTTCGACTTCAGACGCTTAAGTTATGACCATTTTACTAAAGACTGCGCGATCAAAGTTTTTAGACGAGTTATTACAAGAAATTATGAATTTTAGGTTTTAATTCAAGTTTAAATCATATTGAGTTCAAGTTTAATGTCTAATTTTGATTATATATGATACCAATATTTTATCTATTAGATTTTATTATTTATTCCAAATTTTAGGATACTTTTAAATATTTAAAGTTGTTTAAGAGTTTTATATTTCTTACTCAAAAAGAAAATTTAGTTCTACTAAAACTATTATTTAGATTAATTAGAGTTTCATTATACTTGAAAGTTTTATTTGAATATAATCAGTTAGCCTATATAAAAAGTCTTTTCATAATTCATTAAAAGCATTGATCCATTCATTAATAAAATTTTCAAATTTTGGAGTTAATTTCTTTCATGCAAGATTGATTTCTTGTAATTTTTAGAAGTGATTTTTCTTCTCGATTTTCTTTAAGAAGACATGGGAATCCATTATTCATTCCTTCAATTTGTTAAGAATGATTTATTGGAGGGTTGATTAGAGTCATTAATTAAATTTGTTAAGATTTATATCTTAAAAGGGGTTCAGCTAAACAACTATCTTCTATTCATATCCATCTATTTATTTGATCCATCTTCATTGTTTTAATTTTGGATTTCTTTATTTATCTATACTTTGAATCTTTATTTTTTTTATTCTTGATTTTTTTAATTTTTTTTGTTTTCTTTAGTTCTAAATTTATTTGTTTCTTCTTCCAAATTTCATCCGAATCTTTTGAAGCTAAACAACTTGAATATGATTTTGGTCTTTTATCTTTATCATTCTATAACAACATTTTACTATATTGTAAGTATTTTATATCTGTATACTATTTTAGTATATTTAAGATTTTACATTATATTTTTTTGGTGAAATAAAGATATTTAATTTTCGTTTATAAATCCTTTAAAACTAGAAATCAAATGTATCTGAACTAGTCATCAAAATAAACTTAAAATTGTAATATTTGAGATTGAGATTTCAAAGCACCTAGGACTTCCTACTTGCTATTGAAAGGGCGTCATAGGCAACCCTTTATATTATATTTACTAGAATTGAAACATCGATTATATGGGTGAAAATTAAAAAAAATTAAAGCATAAAAATGAAATTAATAAAAAAGAAGAAGACATAAAATAGATTTTCTAGGTGGTTATAAAACATGGGTAGTTTCTAAAAGACAGTTTTTTTTTTTTTAAATAATTTTAAGCAAAAAAGAAAAGAAAAGTTGTGAAGGTATTTGGCTTTTTACCTAGCTTAAGGTAAGGTAGAGAGCATTTATAGAGGTGGTTAAAGAGAGGTTCAGGGTGATATATGATGAAGAGGTTAGTGAGAGAGAGAGATTTGATCTCCAAATTTGGGAATTGTTTTTGGTTATATATGGTGAGTTGTAATCCCGAGATATCATATGTCCTAGTGTTATTGGTGATCGGAGATAATTACATTAGTTGGTTTGTCGTGATACACCGGGGTTTAGGTGTAGTTGTTAGGGTGACGATTGGACAAACTCTATCAATCATGTCAAACAAAAATAGTGTTTGGCAATTAGTGTCATAAATGGTGGTTTAGTTAGTCTCTCACGTGGTTTGTGTGCAGGAGTGCCTAGACCAAGTGGTTTTCGAGGAGTTTTTATATTGTGGACTAGTGTTTGGAGAGGAGTTCACCCAATTAGTGCTCCAAGAGGTGTTATGTGAGGGTTTTTCAAAAATATGATGCTTGCTTCGAAGAATGAGTTTAGCTTCTGAAGAATCAAATATGACATTAATTCTTAAAAAGCTATACTCGAAGAATTAAGGGTAAAAGGGTATTTTAATTCATAAAATAGTAAAAGATTTACTGTCTTGCAAACATATAATTTGTAGTTTATACTTTGAATCCTTTTTTGTAGTTTCATTGACTGAATTGATGCACTGAAGCATCAAATTAAAGTAAAAATTTTAAGTTAGAACAGATAATTACCTAATAAGAAATATTTGTTTGAAACTATTTAAAAAGAGGAAAGATTAAGAAAGAAGATATAAAGAAACACAAGAGTTATGTTCGGACAGGAAAAGTGAAGTTGGCGTAAATTACGGGGTTTATTGAACAGAATACAATAGCCATAGCCATAGCCATAGCCACGACATGAACATGAACCACTACAACAATAACAAGACAATGGTAGCATAGGTAAGTGAGGAAGTGAAATGACATAAATATTTTTAGGTTTTCCACATTTGATGTAAGTAATGGAGCAAACTAATTCCTTTATGTTGTATGGCAACCAACTCTCATTATTTTCACCCAACTGATTTAACACCATCTTTTATTTCTAACCACCCTTCCCATCCAAATTTATAACAAATAAATATTTATTAATTATTAACTAAATACTCAACTTTAATAACTTTTTTACCAAAACATTATGAAAATAATTATTTTTTACCATTCCTAAATTATTTACTAAAATAATATGTTTTGAACTGTAACTTAAATTTTTTATTTTTTATACTCTATTTAATATCTCAAGGTGACAGAAGATTTTTTGTCTTGTTGGATTGATGTTTGACTTAGGGTGAGTTTGGATGGGCAATGCGTTTACCTGCAGTTAGTGTAAAAATAACGGTGACAATGAAATTAAATACTGTAGCGTGAGACAAAAAGTAAGTTAAATGCACCGCACCGCACTGCACGCAATCGCCCATCCAAACTAGGCCTTACTCTCAAATTCTCACAAATGATGTTAAATTAATGAAAATGCTATTCATTTCATACTATTTTAATAAATAATTTTAAACATATATTATTTAAATAAATAATTTAATTTTTATAATATTTAGGTAAAAAAAAGCAGTTTAACGTTTGACGTTTAAACTATGACATATTTATTATTATTATTCAGAATCCATAAAAAAGTTATTCAAAATTTTCAATCTCAGTTTTTAGCCATTTAAATAACCGAAAAATAACCAAGTTAAATGGCAAGGATAATATTTTTATGCCATTTGTAAATAATAATAAAAATTATTATAATGAAATATATATTTTTTTATATTAAAAAAAAAAAACAAAAGCCAAGTGATGGAGCAAATTAATTATTTTATGCTTGCCAACATGAGTTGCTTAAATACTCACTACCAATCGAATTTTATCATAATCTCATGTAAATATTAAGGACATCTCCTAACACTATACTAAGAAGGTCCCCCTCACTTAAGTTTCGTTTATGATCCATGGCAATAATTGCCATTTAGACACTAGACTGACTTAAGTCAGCCTTTTATGTCTAACCACCCCTCCCAACCAAAAATAAAACCTTTTAATAAAAGAGAAAGAGATAAAATCTTACTTTGATCAGTAGTCGAAGGTTTGAATTCTCGCCCTAGATTTGAAACAGTTTTAAAATTCATAGTTAGCGTCTATCCCCTTAATGAACTTACAGAACGCGAAAGATTATTCATTGAGCTCACTCCAGTCGATACCTTAATAACCCTAAAAAATATTTTCCATCTAATTTTAAAATAACTTAAATTTTAAAATAAATATTTTTAATACGATAAATAATTAAAAAGTGTATACTTAGTTGATTGATTGAAATGTTAATTGGTTGATTTAAAGTTGAGGGATTAGATTGTAAAATTTGAACTAAACCAAATAAAATTGAAAACTTCGAATTGACAACTCTAAGGGACTATCTAGATAGATGAGATCAAGAGGAGATCCTATTGAGCACTAGTTCGATTAAACCGGTTTAATTTAGTGAGGTCGAAAGATAAACTGGATGAAACTACTTCATTGGTAAAATAGTGACCGAGAGGTAAAATTAGATTAATTAGGAAAATTAGACTTCCGAAATCTCTAAACCGTGAATTAAACATTAACATGGATATCGATCAGCCATATTGTTTGCTTAATTGTTAAGTTTTGTAAAATTGGTATTATTGCAATTCAGTGCCTCTAATTCATAGTTTAGTATAATTTACCCTTTTTCATTATTTGGCATACTACGTTACTTAGTAATTAGCTAACTAGACTTCTTTGTTGCATGTTTAGTTGTTGTTAGTCAATTTCATCACCTAGTCTTCTTTAGGTTCGATCTTCTGAATACTCGATATCTTGTTGTACAAATTTTTATATTACAACTATCTTGTGACACTTGCAGTTAAAGCCACATTCTAATTTTTATATCTTTTGTGCAAATTTCTCTACACGATATTCATACATTGTGGCATAGCCAAACATGCTCTCAAGGCAACGAGAGGCCCACCTAAGCATAGCAACATTGTACTGATCGAATGAATAACATGATAAGGCCTAATCTTGAATATCCTCCATGTTTGTGAATATCCTTAATGTGTTTGATGGAATTGGATATCTATCTTGCCACGTCATGCAAGTGGACAAAATGACCTCTCTTATAAATACTTTTCTTACGATGAAGATGGGATTGATTCTTAACCCTAAAATTACTTTGTCCAAATACTCTCTCTCTTAGCACTCAATCCGTTCTCTTGTTCTTTTCCAACCCTTCGTCTCTTTAGTTGAATCGACTTTCAGAAAACCATCACTTGCTTCTCCTTACTTTCATCCCTTGTTGAGCCTTATATAAACACAACCAACAATTTATTATCGGTTGAGCTTATTAAAATTTTCCAATCATAATTTTTTTCCATTTAAAATACCATAGTTAAATGGAAATAATAATAATAATAATAATAATAATAATAGTAGTAGTAGTACTTTCCTTTTTCATCTCAAGAAACTTGTTATATTTTAATTTTTAATGATGAAAATTTTCAATTTTGATCTTTTGTTTTTCTTAAATATGTTTTTGGAAAAAAATATAAATCAGAAAAGTTAGATACTATATATTAATAAAAAAATTAATTAGTTAATTAGAAAAACTAAAAATCTCAATCACAAAAAAATATTTTAAATTGAGATACTATATATTAATAAAAAAATATTTTAAAGTGAAATAGAGGGACTACCCCTGTCCTAAAAATATCATATAAAGAATAAGCAAAATCATTCCATTTTTTTAGTTGCAAAAAGCTTTGACAATATAATATATACTTTCAATAATTGTAGATATCCAAGTAGGGGTTACACAGTTGGAGCAAATTATGGCACATTAATTTTTCAAAAAAAATAAATAAATTGTATTATGTATTTAATACGTTTATATTTAATATCTATTTTTTATGTTTTTAACAGATTCTTAAATGATAACATTTAATTTCTATTTTTTTCAATACTTAAAAAAATGAGTATGCTCTTCGGTAGCATTTTTTTTTTCATTTGTCTTTTTGAGTTTTTTTAGTTTACATTGATTTGATAATATTGAGTAGACTATGGAAGAGGCTTTGGTGGACTTGAGATTGGAGGATGAAGAGGGGAATGGGGAAATAGAGGGATGGGAGATTTATTAAGAGAAGATCCTTTAGAAGAAACCTCAGATTTATGTTTAGTAGGATGTTTTCTTACAGCTACAATAGTCAATTTTCAATAGATGAAAACAGTGCTGGCCAATCTATGGCATCCTCTTAGTGGGTTTACAATCACAGATATAGGGGACAAAAGAATTCTTTTCTGATTTTATTGTAAAGCTGATCTAGCCAAAGTGGTGAAGGGATCACCATAGACTTTCAATAATCATTTACTTGTTTTTCAGACTTTACAGGAAGGAGAAGATCAATTAGAAGTACCACTTTTAGAAACTGCTCTTTTGGGTGCAAATTCACAATCTTCTGATTGGTATGTACTTTGAGTCAATGGCGAAACAATTTAGAAATTTTATTGGAGAATTCTTTGAATATAATGCGAAAGCAGTTGTAGCGAGACTAATGAATTTCATGAAAATTCGGGTTCTAGTGGATATTCGTCATCCTTTGAAGCGAAAGAAAAAACTCATGATAGTAAAAACAAAAGAATTTTTTACGGTTTTCAAATATAAAAAGTTAACGACTTTTTGTTTCTTATGTGAAAGGTTGGGTCATGGAGAAAGTTTGTCCTATTCGAATGGTTTAAGGTAACAATGAAGTGGCATTGGGATGGAATATTTCTTTAAAAGCTTTACCACAGAAAGCGGCGATTGGTGGCAGTGTTTGGCTTAAGGAACCGGGCAAAAATTAGGGAGTTAATTTGGGGGAATCAAGAGAGGATATGGGGAAATCCAATATAAATATCAATTTCTCTAAATTCATGCACAATGCGAGAAGTAATTGGGGAATCAACCTAGCTGGCAAATCAAAGTTACCAAATACGGATGAGGAGGTGTCACACTTAATGGATGTAGGAATGTTGAATGAAGATAGGCCCATGAATGTTATAAATGGAAAAAAATGCTCAGACTATATGATGTTTCGTTAGTTCCAGGGGCACAAGAGTCAATAATTGTATTAAAGATATGGAAAGAGGATTGTCTAAACAATCAAACGGTTGAACTTGTTGAGCAGGTAAGCCAAACATTATGAAACTCTTAAGCTGGAACGTCTTTGGACTTGGGAATCCATGGTCAGTTCGTAAAATTCAGCATTTATTAAAAGAGTATTATTCCTACCTTATTTTTTTTATTTAAACTAAATTAGATGCTGGTAGAATGGAAAAGATCAGAAGGAAGTATGGTTACTATAACGGTATTGATGTCACAGTGAATGGCTTAAGAGGTGGACTCTCCTTGGGATGGAAAGAAGATTATATTGTTGACCTTTGTAGTTTTAGTTCCTGCTATATAGATGTGATGATTATTGGAGATGATGGTAGTATGAATGGCGTTTTACGAGTTTTTATGGGTCCCCAGAAGGAAGGAGAGAGAAATCATAGGTTTTACTTAAACATCACCGCTAAAGTTATGATAATCCGTGGGTGGTTACGGGTGACTTTAATGAAATTACGTCAAATCATGAGAAACAAGGGGAAAGATGTAGAGAGGAGAGACCAATGTGAGACTTTCAAGATGTATTAGATAGGTGTGGGTTGATTGATATAAGCTATCAAGGGTATTGGTATACGTGGGAAAGGGGAAATTTTGCTTCCAATAACATTATACAAAGGCTGGATGAAGGAGTCACAAATTTAAGTTGGTATGTTGTTTTTCCCAATTATACTATAACGTATTTGAATAATTCCTATTCAAACCACTGCCCATTTTTATTAGATACTGTTACTATGGTGCATTCGGGTAATCAGGCTAATAATTTTTTTATTTTAATTTTGAAATGACATGGTTATTAGAAGATTCTTGTGAGACAGAAGTTACAAATTTATGGAATGCTAATAATCATTTGCATGTCCCAGATTGTCTTTTGTCGGTTGGAGCAAGATTAAAGTTGTAGGCCTTAAAAAGAAATATAGAAGGAATATTAGTCGATTGAAAAGCCGATCAATGACCTGTATAATCAGCACCTAAGGATGACACTTTGGAAGAATTTATCAAAGCAAAGTTGGAGCTGAATTTGGAGATTAACAAGGAGGAATTCCATTAAGAACAACAAGCCAGAACTAATTGGCTAAGGTATGGAGACTAGAACACAAAATTCCATAATTATGCAACATAGAGGCATAAAATAAATAGAATAAAGGAATTGAAAGATGAGAATGGGATTATGAGGAAAGAGGAAGTTGAGATGTTGAGGGTTGTAATTTGATATTTTAAGGAAAGCTTTGAAACTTTAGGTTGCAACAATGCAAATGAGATTTATGAGGAGGTCTTTGAGAGTGTGACATAATACATAAATGAAGTCCTTATGGATGATTTTAAAGAAAATGAGATAAAGAAGGCGGTGAAAAAGATGGGATCAACTAAGGCACCAAGGTATGATGACTTTCTTACTCTATGCGCCACCAGCCGACAGTAACAGTAGCCCTTCGCAACAACTTTTTGCAACCTGCGGCTAATTCTCTCAACATTTGGCAACCCGTATTTGCTGCCCCTAGCCCTCCTCTACATAGATCAAGTGCCTAACCTTTTTGTGATCCGTGTGTCTTATTCATAAATAAATTGTGTGACCTAATGATACTCGAATGCATGTGTAAATAAATCATGTTGAGTCGTATATGTGTAAATCCTAAACTTATGTGATCTATAAGTGTATGATAGCAAGCAAATGATCTTCTTTTTCAATTGATATCGTTCGATTGTTACTTGTGTTTTCTTCTAGCGGAGGCCGAATATAAGTATTTTCCCTAACTATAAAATTTGGTGTAAGTCGATTGATTGTAGGTGTGTTTCAGTTATGCTTGAATACAGGTAAGTAAGTTAAGGGACATGATTAAAGATGGGTATGCCTTAATTTGAGTTAGTCGAATGCGTATGTGTCTCCACTATATCGCTGAATATGATACTTGCTTATTTTATGAGGGTCGAATATACTGATAGCATGTTTTGATCTGTTAACTATATATGCAATTAGTATGTTTTGATCTGTTTTATCTGTATATAAGGAATACGCCAACATGTTTTGATCTGTTAATTATTTGTGCAACTAGTATGTTTTGATATATTTTTCTATATATGGGCACGTTTGATTCGAGTAAGCTCATTTATGCTATGTCATTTGCATGTGCATTGGGGTTGGGTTGTGCATGATTTGGAGGAAGTTCTGGCAAACTACAATCTGTGATTCTAGCAGTTTATACGTAAATTCTAATTTGGCAGTAAACTACATTATCTATTTCTAACAGTATTTCCACAATAAATCTATGGCACATCCCAAAAATCGAGTTAGTAGAAATCGAATTAGTGTAGTAAAGAGTGGTAGTAGAGTCGAGTCCATAGGGATTGGATGTTATAATCAACTTCTGTGTTTTCTTATGAACTGAATATTCGTTGTGTCAAAGGTCATGGGAAGAGTCGTACCCACGACTCCAAACGTACCTGCAACAAAAAAACCTAATCAGGGGGATTTTGTGAATGTCTAGAAGGCAAATAATCTAACAGCGTAAATAAACAATTAAATATAAATTTAGTTCCGAAAATTAATTCAAAATTTTCCAAACAAAAATAATAAGCCTTAGCCTTAGACTCAGTAGCTTCCGGGTTAAGAATCGATCCTTAAAAATTGATCTTCTCCTTCAAACGATAAGTTGATTATAGCGGTTAAGAACATTCTAACCATCAATTCTTCCTCTCGTAGGTAGTCTCGATACGACCTGCAAACCAACCCTTATCGATTATCTAACCGAGATACACGTGTTCTCGATTCAAGATTCTGACAACCTTGCGCTCTGAAGAACACAACTCGAATTAACGGCCTTAACCACGTGGGTCGTTCAAACCCGATCACTTCTTTCTCGATTTGTTCTCGAAGAATTGAATACAACATAGTCGACTCATTTCTCCAACTGTCAGCAAACACGACTGTAACACCCCTTACCCATGTCCGATGTCGGGACGGGGTACGAGGT
Source organism: Gossypium stocksii (assembly GCA_020496765.1). NCBI lineage: Eukaryota > Viridiplantae > Streptophyta > Magnoliopsida > Malvales > Malvaceae > Gossypium > Gossypium stocksii. The sequence goes on along the minus strand of CM035630.1, from coordinate 82,575,971 downwards.
GTTACCGTACTTAAACATGCTTAATCTTAGAAAATCAGGCCATAAATCTCATTAAAACTTAAAATCTTTCATTTATTCTCTTAATGTTCCTATTATGGGCCTATGAGGACTAAAACATACATTGGGAATGGTTCAGGACTTAATCGGAAACTTTGGAACACTTAGAAAATTTTTGCTCAAATTAGGCCTGGTCCGTGTCGAATTTATTTTTCATTTCGAATCTACATGGGTTTTCACACGGCCTGGCAGACGCCCGTGTCCTCACCCGTGTGTGAAAACCTGGGTATTCTGTTTATGACGTTAGCAAAATTTAAGGGCACACGGCTAAGCCACACGCCCGTGTGCTAGGCCGTGCCCTCCACACTACTGAGACACACGGTCGTGCCTCTGCTTATGTGTTTACTACTGGGCATTCTGTTTTGCGAAATTTAGGTGTAGGGGACACGCGACCTGATTACACGCCCATGGGGCTGACCGTGTGTCACACGACCTAGGCACACGCTCGTGTGCCCACCCATGTGGACAATTATAGGCTATTTTTCAAGCCCTTCGCAACCCTAAAACTTAACCAAACACAAGACCAATTTCAATATCACATATTAGGGCATAAGTACACTTCTAAATACCCACAATTAAGGTATTCACATGCCACAACACGTTGCAATTATCATGTATTCTCATCAATCACTACTCTACTTAAGCATGCAAACTTGCACTTTCATGAGCTACATCAACATTTCATAATTTTGACTTAATCAATATTAGCCAATTCTAGTGGCCATTTACTACATGATTTAAGTAACATTTACAGCCAACACATATGGCTAACCAATATGACATATATCAAAAGGGACAAGTTTTTACACATGTTATACATAGAATAGTTTAAACTATACTATACCAAAATAAAACGTTTGATAGTGTAACTTCAAGCTCCGACTTTCAACGATCCCCAAGCTAGTTTGGCAATACTACAAGGAAAAGAGAATAGAAAGAGAGTGAGCATAATTGTTTAATAAGTTGCATGAAATAAATAGCACATACATCATAAAATAACATCTAAATAAGATCTTATGGAATTTCACATAAATGTCTTGACTCATTAACATAGTTTACTCATACCTTTTCTTACCGACATATTCATATCATTTCATTCTCATTTCTCGTGAACTACTCATGTGCACCTGTATCACTCATCACATGACTTTAGTCTTTCTCGTTATATTCATCAGTTTAAATACTTTTCCTGTTAAATTACTTGGAATACCGAAAGATACTCGAAATGTCATTTTCATAGTAAGATGCTAATGTAATATCCCAGATATGGTCTTACATGGGATCACATGTTGATGCCAAAGCCATATCCCAAATATGGTCTTACACTGGATCTCATATGGATGTCGATTCCATATTTCAGATATGGTCTTACACGATATCGTAAACTGGTGTCGATGCTATGTCCCAGATATGGTCTTACACAGGATCACTTTTAAATGCCAACGCCATGTCCCAGAGATGGTCTTATAGGAGATCTAAATCTCGTCTCAGTGTCGACGCCATGTCCCATACATGGTCTTATACGGGACCACATGTCGATGCCAATGTCATGTCCCAAACAAGGTCTTACATGGGATCTCCATTCGGTGCCGATACCATGTCTCAGATATGGTCTTATACGGAAACCTTTTAAATCTCATGTCATGACGACGGTATCCTTCATATCCTTAAAATTTAACCAGGATTTCTCTATAACAACTTCATTATTTCTTTTATAAAAATCACATCAATAAATCTCATGAAAATAATATAAATTTCATACAATGTTATAACATTATTTTCATAATACATAATGTTGATTTATCACACACAACTTACCTCGGATCCAAAATATGGGAAGGTGTACGGTTTAATCCACCACCTTATTCTTTTCCCGGTTTCAGTCCGGGCTTCGTGTTTCTTAATCTATAATGATAAATTAAGCTTATTTAATAATCACATTGGCTAAATAGCCCATAATTCATACTTTTGAAAATTTTATAATTTTGTCCCTAAACTTTTACTTATTTGCAAAATAGTCCCTAGGCTCGTAAAATGAAATACACTTATTTTCTTGGTTACCCAAGCCTAACCGAACCTTATATGTACTCATAACAGCCCACATTTCTCATTAATTTACGCTTTTACTACACATTTTATCACATATACAATTTGGTCCCTATTAGGGTTTTTCATGAAAAATCATCTGGTAAAAGATGGTTACTACACTTTAAACTTTCGTATTCTACCACTAGACATCAAAATACATGAATGTCATGCATAGGTATATTTTTGGACATAAACCCTAGCTCAAATTAGTGGTAGAAATAGCTTAATCAAGTTACGAGGATTTCAAAAATATGAAGAACGTGAAAAACGGGGCTGGATTGCACTTACTTTTGAACTTGAAAATGAAATAAACCCTAGCTATGGTGACCCTTCAAATTTCGGCACTTAGAGGAAGAAGATGAGCACATTTTTTACTTATATTCCCTTTTTATTTCATTAATTATCCAAATGACCAAAATGCTCTTATACTTTTTTTTTTAGAAAATTTTCCTTCCTTGGGCATTTTTGTCCATCATGCCAATAAATGGTCTATTTGCTAAATAAGGACCTCTAATAATTTTTATAATGTCAATTCATCCTTAAAACTTTTAGAAACTCATATTTTGTAACTTTTGCAATTTAGTCCTAAAAGACAATTTAACCACTATCTCATAAAAATTCCTTCATAAAATTTTCTCACTATTTTGCAATCATATCATAAACTTAAAAATAATCATGAAATATATAATTCTACTTCAGATTTGTGGTTTCGAAACCACTATTCCGACTAGGCCTTAATTCAGGCTGTTACAATGACTCCACCCCAATCAAGTTTAACTTTAAGGGATGATTGGTTTATCCCGATACTTAAGAAAAAAATGAATACCAATTGAAAGAATTTTTACCATGAATTCGTATCTCACGATTTACAACTGAAAAGAACATCGACCTAAGACTAAGATGAAATTTAGTGTAGCATGAAATTATTTATGTTTTGTAAACTTTGGCAAGTAGTTTGATGATTATAGAGAAGAAAGGAACAGAAAGGACTTGGAAAGAAATTAGCCCAATTTTGTAAAGCAAAAAAAATGCAAATGAAATTAGCGGAATGCTTCATGCTAGTTTGAAAGACAAAGAGAATAATTCAATTCTAAATTGAAGTAGAAAAAAACAAAAAAGAACAATTCAATTCCAAATTGAAGTAGGAATGTAGAATTAATTGATGATTTCCTAAAAATATAAAGCCCCTATTTATATACATGGGGTTTACTAAATTTAGGCTAAACTAATTTAAAATAAAAAATAAAATAAGATTTTCCTATTTTTGGCTTTTACAAAGTCAAAATATCTGATGAGTCCTTGGCTTTCTCCACATTTTTTATTTGGCCTCATTTCAATGATTGTGTTTCAATTTGGCCCCTTTTTAGCTTGTTTTTGACCAATTGCATCCCTAATAAGATTAAATCATAAAAACACTTAATTTAGTAGGGTTCAGTTCAAAAATAAACCAAATTAAACACACACAAAAATATGCAAATTAATATGTTATTATAGTGAAACCGATAGTGGTCACGTTAAGTTTTTGAATTAAGATTCTGAAATTGTGTCAAGTGAATTGATCTGGTTCAATGGTTAAGCGTTGCACTTGTGTGTGTGTGTGAGGTTCTAGGTTCAAATCCTGTCCCTTGAATTTTTGCTAATTTTGACTGAACCACTAACTCTAAGTATCTAGTTTAAAAACTATTTATGCATAACTAATGGCAGAATGTGACACATGTACAGATTGAGTGATTTTTTTTTAAATTCCATTCGACAAAGCAATTAATTTTGCAAGCTTGAGAAATTAATAAACTTGCGACGTATTTTTGGATGAGATACTGGCATTTCTAGGTTAAGATGTCTACATGGCATTCTAAGGTCTATCTCTTAGCTTTAAAAGCATTTTGAATCACTCGATTTTGAGATTAGGAGATCAAGTTATAACCGTTTTAGTGAAGACTACACAAGTAAAATTTTTGGACGGGATTATAACAGGAATTATGAGTTTCGGGATTATAATAGGAATTACAAGTTTCTGGACATCTATCTCTTATTTATTTTAATTGTTTTATCTAACTTGGATTTGATTGTGTTTCAGGTTGTGTCAAAATTCAAGTTTCTTTCCTAACATCTAGAGCCTTAAGTCAAATCCGCAACTTAGACAAACTTTATCATCTACTTTCGCACTCATCTACACTCATTCTTTATCATTTGGTATTAAATTTGGGCGTTTTAGGTGTTCTTTGTGTTCTTATAAAATTGATTTCTAGCAAACAGCCTCAAAATTTTTTTTTAGCTAGACAATTTTCGAAAAAAAAATTCAGTGGGTAAACATTTTTCAAACAATCTAAAATTTTGCATATTATTTCTTGGCACTATTTTAAAATATAAAAAATATTTCTCACAAAAAAATGATAAAAAAAGTACAAAAAAATAAAATACAAAAAATAAAAAAATATTTTGTGGGTTGAATTTTGTGTTGAAACTTTTCAAAACAAATTTAAAATATTTGAAGAGGCTCTAGTTTAGATTTTGTGATTTTTGGAAATTGAGAACATCTCGAATAAAGTTTTTCAAGTTGCTTCGTAATTTTTTAGGTTTCAACAATTTTCATTAACTCTTTGACTTAGGTTTTCCTTTGTTTTTGCTTTTTCTTGTTTCTTTATGCATTCTAACACTTTATTGTTTCTTGTGTTAGTAGGTTAAAACACGTTGCACATTCTTTCCTCCGTACAACACAATTCTTTATTGTCTAGCCGGTTTTGGATTCCTAATGCCACTAGGTTTACTTTGCTAGTTTGATTCTAATACATTCTGATTAGTTGATATAAACGATTTTAAAAGACTCATGAGATTAATTCCTACCTCATTGATAATTTAATTTTTATTTCTGAGTGTATAACAGTGAGATTTACTTAATTTTTCTCTTCTTGAGTGTTGTGTTCTTTTCATGCTTTCATAATGATTTGCAATACTATGATTGGGAAGTTGCAAACAAATCAAGAGGTTTGAAATGCTCAAGATCAGCAACGTGACAGTATTTTAAACATGATCAGCAAAAATTTGAAATGTTTAAGTACCAAAATTGAGCATCAAAATCGTAATTAGGGAGATAAGGTTGATCAACCTCATCTTTGTGAAAATAATGCTCGACGTGTCTCTTGTGCAAATTATGATTCCGACACTCAATTTTGGTACTTAGACATTCCAAATTTTTACTGATCTTGTCTAGAATGGTGTCAAATTGCTGATCTTGAGCATTTCGAACCTCTTGATCCATTTGCAACTTCTCAATCACAGTATTGCGAATCATTATAAAAGCATGAAAAGAACACTACACAAAAAAAAAAGAAAAATTAAGCAAACCTCACTGTTACGCAATTAGAAATAAAAATCAAATTCTCAAAAAGGTAAGAATTAATCCTATGAGTCTTTTAAAAGTGTTTATATCAACTAATTAGAATGTATTAGAATCAAACTAACAAAACAAACCTAGTGGCACTAGGAATCCAAATTCGACTAGACACCAAAAAATTGTGTTGTATAAAGAAAGGAATATACAACATACTTTAACCTACTAACACAAGAAACAATAAATTGTTAGAATGTGTAAATAAACAATAAAAAGAAAAAAAAACAAAGGAAAACCTAATGCTAAGAGTTAATGAAAATTATTGAAACCCGAAAAATTGTGAAGCAACTTGGCAAACTTCGTTCGAGGTGTTCCTAATTTTCAAAAATCACAAAATTTAATCTCGAGCCCCTTCAACTAATGTAGATCTGATATGGAAAGTTTCAACACAAAATTCAACCCACAGAGTATTTTTTATTTTTTTCATTATTCTTTTTTATATACTTTTTTGATCACTTTTTTTTGTGGAAAATATTTTTATATTTTAAATAGTGCCAAGAAATAGTATGTAAAATTTTAGATTGTTTGAAAAACATTTACTCACTGAAAAATATTTTTTTCCGAGAACTGCCTAGGTAAAAAAATTTGTTTTGAAGTTGTTTGCTGAAAATTAATTTTATAAGAACACAAAGAACATCTAAAATGCCCAAATCTGATACCAAATGATAAAAACAGTGTAGATGAATGCAAAAGCGGATCGTAAAGTTTGTCTAAGTTGCGAGTTTGACTTAGGGCTCTAGATGTTGAGAAAGAAACTTAAGTTTTGACACAACCTAAAACATAATCAAATTCAAGTTAGATAAAACAATTAAAATAAATAAGATAACTAAAATAAAATAATAAATCTATGATTAGAACAATAAGGAAGAAAATAAAAAAGGTAGATAGAACGTGGTATGTAGAAGTCCTAAAAAGCCTTGGAATCACGAAAAATCCACAACCCCCTTCAAGCGGCTCTAATTTCCCCTCCAAGAAAGAAAACTTGGTAAGGAAAAATTTGAAGATGATCCCCACAATCTGAAAAGATTGTTAAAACTCTTCTAAAAAAAACTCAAGAAAAATTCTTAAAAAGAAAACGCAAAAAGAATTTATTAACTTAAAAGATAAGTTGAGTAATAATGAATTGTGTAATTTGTGTACAATGCAAAAGCCTATATATAGGCTAGCTTGAAAATTGGCAATGCCTATGAATGGAATTAATTAAATCTCACTTCATCCACATATGTATCATTCCTCCTTACAAATGCATATATAGTTATAAAATAGAAGAATAAGAAATATCTTAAACGGGTAATTTAATAAATTCACTTTAATTAAAAACATGAAATATATCTTTTGTTATAATATTTATATTTAATGTAATTGTTTTTTTATTTTATTTCAAATGTTTAATATTAAAAATTTAACGATAGGTGGGAAAGTAGTTTAAAATTGAACACTTTGGCTATTGGTGGGAAAGTAGTTTAAAAAAAAAACTTATTTAAAAGTATTTAATTTTTGTATGTTGTTTACCACTAGATTAATTTTTTTAAATAGCATTTAAATTAATCTATTATTTATTTTTCATCATTATGTCTAAAATTATCATTTTAACTTATCACCACAATTTTTAACAACAAAAATTTAAATTAATAAATTATACTTTTCAAAAATCTTTTTTGTTTAAAAACATTTATGAAAAAGAATTTTCAACTGCAACAACAATGAGAAACTAAGCCTTATTCAAATTATAATTCTATTTTAGAATCAATAAAATTATCACAACTTATTTCTAACTAGAATTATAATTGATAATTTTAAATTAAATTATAAATATTTTTAAATGTAAATTTAATATGTTAAAAAATAAAATATTTTTCATCAATTCAAAAGTTTTTTAGAACTTATACTTTCATATAGATTATATTTATGTTTTATATTTTTATATATTTGAAATATTTTAGAAGATCTTCGTACTTATATCTAAAAGAAATATTTTAAGAAATGTAAAGAGGAAAAAGTATAACTAAATGGAACACTGTATAAGGTAAACGGCAGTGCCATCTATATTATTCGAATTTAAATGTAAATATTAGATATTAGATACCGATATAAGTATATAATTTTTTATTAAACAGTGTCACAGATTGAATTAGGCTGTAACTGAACCAAATCAGGCCAGGCCCATAAACAGGGGAAGTAAAGTCCCGTCCCCCTTGCATCAACTCAATACGATTTGACAGATTCCAGAAGGCATGCCTAAATGTAGAGCATTATCTTTGGAGTAAATTCCCAAGGAGTAAAAAATAACTTAAAATTGAATATGTCAATGACGATAGGAAGTATGCATGGATTATACAGTTACAGACCAAGAAAAAGGAGCGAATTAAATATATAACTCACCTCAAACATGGATAATTTTAGCCGCCATAGTCCACCACCCCATAAATATATTAGCGTCCGTTGGAGGAATCCGTTAATTTACAATGGCCTGTAACAGTTGTACAGAAAATCTCAGAAACTGTTTATGTATAGAAGAAATAAGCAAAAATGAAGTTAGACAACCTTAGGAAGTTCAAACGCAAGGTGGCAGCCGCTGCAACTCGGAGAGTACAAGGGAAGCAACATCAGCTAATCCGGGTATATTTGAGCTTTTCAGATCGGAAACAATAAGTTCGATCCATGTAATTTCGGGTTTCGATATTGACAGTATCATGGCATGTGACAGGCATTGCCTGCAGGAATAACCGACAGTATGCAATATCCGCTGCAAGATCAAGTAAGAGGTGCCCTTGCGCCAGGACTCAAGTATTGAACCTGCTTTTGGAAGATTAGTCAGGAATCCAGTTGTGGCTTCCCTTGGAGCTGCCTTGAGCAACAATATGATACATTCAGAGGCTATATCTGCAATGCTTGCTTCATGAGAAGCACTCAACTCCAGTAAGACTCCAACATTGCTGCCAAAATCTGTTATGTCTCGTATGCATTGCTGCAGATCAATCCGAGCACTTGGCTCGGAAGAAATGGGGCCTAAAAATGTGGGTTCTTTGGTATAAACAAAACCTTTCCTACTGCCTATGGAGCATAGAAGAAAAGCCCTACACAAACCAATTGTTGGTTCGAGAAAATCTTCCATTTCCTTAGCATATACGAACTCCAAGAGATTTCCGATCTTCCTAACTACTTTCAGCTGTGAAAGTAACTTAGAATCCATTTCTGGAGCTGAAGCCAAAGCTAGACACAACTTGACATTGTTTACATTGGCATTTGTCAGATCGCCAAGCAAAAATTCAAAACATTTTGAGACCATTTTGAGATCTAAAATGTCAGAGATTTTAATATAATCAAACTCGATTAACATCACTAAAAGCTTCTGTGCATACATGGGAATGGGATCTTCATCTTCAATCAAGGTGGGGTAGAGAGGAAGAAAATGAGAGTTAGATATCAATTTCAGATCCTCTGACCTTTGATCTTTTAATGAAGATTCATTCAACATGATGTCCATCACATCAAACATAATTTTGAGGCACAAAAATCTGGCATTACCATCTCTATTGCCCTTGTAAAGAACAGCAAGGCTAGGGAGAATTTCACGGATAAAAATGTTAGGATTTTCAAGGATTACTGGAGACTCCTCGGGTACGGATTCCAGAATCCGTAACAATGTTATTTGGAAGTCATCCCGTCCCTGGTCAATGAAAGAGTAGTCAATGCTGGTATTTCAATTGATTAGTTAAGAGGCCAATTTAAATATAAGATCACATGAAATTTAAGTCCTATCATGTGTAAACCGAAGATGAAATGACCTACCAGTGACAAATTCAAAAGAAACAGAACAACAATAACCAACAGAACTGGGGTTTCGATATCATAGCAAGCAATTGATCTAAAATAAACTATAGGTGGAGGTTCGACTTAATTATAAAATCATAGTAAATTCAGAGTATTAACATATGTGGTGGAATAATGCCGATGATTATTTATCTTATTTATTAATATTTTGGCACAAGTAAAGAATACACTGTCCACTTCAAAATGGTAAGAAATCGATTATACAAAGAAATAACAGAACTATAACTGTGGAAACAGGTAGGTGAAAACTTCTATTTAGTTATACCAATAACATACATTCAAAAGGCCCGTCTTAGAAATTTATAACACAATTTGCAGTATGGCTGTAGGGCCATTGATTACTACTTGCAACAGACATTTTAACCATCTATCCTCTTGTTTTCTGATTTTCTCTTTTCATGTTGGCCAAAGACGAGACACATTACTACACATGCATTTGGCAAGTAACATGTCATTCAAAGTCTCAACATATTTAGAACGTCAGTCAAGCCCTAGCAGTATATATATATATATATATATATATGTACTTTCTAGTTGCTCAGAGAAACTATATATTAACTTCGCAAGGAACAATGAAAATTGCTGTCAAAACTATGGCTCAGATACTACTTACTTGAAATGGTGCCTCCACAACTTGAATAAGATTTGCCAACTGCCGTAAGACCTGCTGAGTCACCACTCTGTGTCTAAATGATGAGCATCCAAGAAGATGAAGAACAACAGGAAACAAATTAATATTGTTCTTTGGAGCAGAACGACTGGTAAGGGCAGAAATCTGTCGCCTTCCAGCCATCATTTGCTGAATATCTCCAGTTATACAATCCAGTAAACTCGGGATGGTTGTTGCCACAACATGAAGAAATGAATCCAGACACTGCTTTAGATAGTTATCCTTCTCTTTTGCCAATCTGTCTACTGTGGGGAGTAACCTTGCATTGCAAAAGAATTGTGGTAACCACCTCTTACCATTCTTACAAAGAAGAGCAACAAAAACAAGTGCTTTGCCCCGTAAAACTTCACTTCCTTGCTCAATAAGAGACAGAAGACTAGGCACCAGATTCTTGTCCTCCACCAAAGGTAGAAGGTACCGTCCTATATTTGAGAATAGATGGCTTCCAAGAAAAGCCAAATTTAGAAGATTTAAGCTGATTTGCTGCTCTCGGAGACTTCCTTTGCTGAGAGTAGATGCAATATCCTTAAGTGAAAATCTATCTATAACAGATTGAATGCTTTGGGGATTGAAACGAACAAGGCGAACCAAACAAGAACCTGCAGTTAGCCTCATGCTCTCTTGCTTCCCTGCAGCACGATAAATGTAACAAAGGTTACTAATCACATCCTGGCTGGTAAAACGAGCTGTCCAATGTCCTCCTTGACTGCAAATGTTTTCAATTGTCCTTAGTGCATACAGTTGAGTCATATCATCCTCTCCTTTACGTAAAACAGATGACACTAATGAAATCAATGAATTTGGAACCTGCCAAGAGCCAAAGAAACTCCTTACAAATTTAAGCAAAAATCTGCTACGAAAGAAAACAGCATTAGTGGGTACTGCACAAGCTACAGCTCTCTTGAAGCATCGACTAAAAACCTCACAACTTTCTATTAACATTATATTTTGGCTGTTTCTGAATTGTTCAAAACAAGGATGCATTAGAAGCAACATCATAGAAAATCAAGATGTTACTTATCTGGTATACAATCAACATTCTAGAAAATCAAGACTCCACTAATGTGGCATCTAGTCTACAGTTTTAAAGTAATGGCATTTAAAGACAAACCTGCCAGCCAGATACAGGCTTGTTGTCTTTTGATGGAAATTCAGGTGGGTTATTATCTCTTGCATGCTCATTCTGAGTGGAAATATAGAAAAGTAATTCACCTAATGCAGCCATCGAAAATCTTCTCACTTTTTCCTGCCTGTCTCTAAAACCATCGGTAAGTGCACCTAAAATTCCAGAATTAGCAAACTCATCTTCAATAAAAGTAGAATGGCGAATCAATAAGCCAATAAGTGAAGCAAGTTGAACACGCAGAGCTGAAGTCTTGGACTGCCTAAGCATTTTGACAAGCATGAGCATTATTGGACCATTAGTCAAGATATTGGCTGCATCTGCATTATTGCTAAGCATCTCAAGATATCTAATCACATTTTGCTTCTCGCTGATACCAGCATTTCCACCAAATATTGCTATGATCCTATTATTGAGTGCATCCAATTGTTCCTTTGACATCTTTACAAAGTCAGAAGGTTGCGGTGCCTCAAATGGTAGTGAAGGAATTACCTCTGACAACTTATCAGCTTTTCTGCTTGGCATTACGGGTCTTACAGAAAGATCTGAAGGATGCCAGAGAACTTGGGAGATATTGTTGGATGATTTTGAACAATCAGAATCAGGAGCAGATGCTGGACTCTCCTTAATTCTCTGGTTTCTGTTTTGGGAACTGACACTGGGTGGGGTAGAAGCAACTTCAACATGATTGGAAGATGATTCTTGATCATGTGCTTTTGATACATCAGAGGCCGACAAATTACTGATGGCTTGGCTATCTGATTGGTCCATGTTATTATCCCTTTTTTCCGCTTTGAGCTGTTGCTGATTCTGACATGAAATTTTTCCTTCAGTTGTGCAAGTAGGAACATCTCATCCATCAGGTTCATCAGGCACGTCCTCTTCAGTGTTCTCATCAAAATCGAGTTCCATATCAGTATTCTCGATTTTAACTTCAGACTCATTCTCAGAGCTATTTGGAAAAGGCCTACGGTAGTTTTCCTTCTCATTCTCCTTCTGTAAGTTTGTTTTGGCTATTCTAGATAACCTCAAGAGGTTCACACGCTTAATAGCACTGGACTGATCTTTATGCTTCTCCTCCACTGCTCTTCCAGAAGGTTTTGTTTGAGTTTTACAGCCAATTGGTGTACCTTTGACTGCTGTCTCCTGGCCTCTTAAAGCCATCAGAGAATTCTCATCTTTTCTTGAAGTCCCTTTTGAATCTTTTTCCCTATATTTAGGAGTCTTGCTTTGAGAAAATCTGTCACCGTTACGCTCTGAGAGACATGGTTTATCATATAACTCAATCATGTTTTCAAAAGCAGGCTGAGGAGGTAAAGCTACCAGAGAAAATTTTGTCCTCCAAAAGGCATGTAAACAAAGCTCAGACCATTTTATTCTTTCAGCTGGATCTTTAATCAGCAAAGAATTAACAATATTGACAAAAGAAGAGCTTGGACTTCCTGGAAGTGGAGGAGTTGGATTTGAGAGAATGGATTTTACAAGTTGAGTGAACTCCCTTCCTACAAAAGGAGGCCTCCCTGTATAACACTCGTATAGCACACAACCTAGGGCCCAAAAATCAGATGCAAAAGAATGGACACCTCCATCCTCAAACAATTCAGGGGCCATATAACAAGGTGTTCCTCGCTTTGCTTGTGGCAGCTAAACAAGTGCAAATAGTAGAAAGCACAACAATGAACAACTCAGAAAGGGAGAAGAAATTGAAAAGATTTCCATAACCTAGTGAAGATTAAATTGACAATGTAATTCATGTATAGGCACAGAATGTCACAACACCTACAAGAACCTACCATGGAAGAAGGTGTTTTAGATATATCACTCAACTTTCTAGCAAGTGCAAAGTCACATAACTGCATTGCACGAATACCAAAAGGTGAAACTCAATTGCAAAGGATGTAGGTAATAGCAACTCAATATTGCATATTGAGTAACAGGGGATAGATACCTTTGTATGGCCATTCTCGTCCAAAAGGATGTTTGATGGTTTTAAATCACAGTAAATGATTCCTTTTGAATGTAAATATCTAATAACAACAATATTTCCATTAGTAACTCACGAAAGGTGTTAAATGAAGAACAAAAACATATTACAAACAATACACAAACTGCAATAATAAACGAGAAGAAAAAGGATACTTACTGCAAAGCTCGGACAAGATCATAGGCCAAAAAATAAATTGAATCTTCCGGCAGTTTACCATCCTGAAATCCATAAAAAAATGATAAATGCAATCTTAAACTAGCATACCCGCATTCAAGATCCTCAAATCTATCTTAGTAAATGAGAACAAGAAAATCCTAAAGCTCCTTTCGTACTTAAAATAACTTTTTTTTCGTACTTAAAGAAAAGGGGGAAAAAGGTAATCCGTAAAGTACCTGCCGTAATAAGGTCATGAGGTCTCCGCCCGTACAGTATTCCAAAACCAACCACAAATGTGCAGAAGTTTCATACCTTGATACACAAAGTAACAAAATCGAGACAACTTTAATTATGCCAAAAAGAATTCGCAAGTAATCCAATATCTAAATTGGGGAAAAAATACCATGAGTAAAACTTTAGAATATACGGATCAATTAATGAATGAAGTACCCTAACCTGGAAGAAAAAAGAAAAAATAGTAAAAACGGAAGCTAAAATTGCAGAATTAGCAGCTTAAGTTGTAAATAAACAACAATTACAGAAGATTCAAAAAAATAAACTTCAACAAGGATCTTGTCAAATAAAAACAAGCTAAAAATACATAAATATCGGCTTAATTATCCAAATCATATCAAACTTTCTTTTTTAAATCAAGTTACTTCTTGAAGAACTTTGTGCCGCTGTGATTTATCGACGCTTTTGATTGCGAAATACTCAATCGTCTTCTTCTTCCTTCCTTTATACACAGTCTATAGAAAACCATTGAGAACTTAAATAAGTAAAAAATGATAAAATGTAGCGAAAACGAACTCAATCGGCGACGAAAGTTTCACCGGAATCTGAGAGAATGAGAGGCATTTATTACCGAGTATTTGCCACGACCGATGACTTCGCAGATGTGATAGTGGTTCATTGTTGAGATCGGAAAACTCTCGGAGAGCAGAGGAGGGTATTTCGGGATAAAGATTGAGGATTATTGGCTTTTAGCGATTTTGCTGTCAAATGAAGGAGAGCGGACTGACGGGACTGTAGAAATGAGAGGGAAATTAATGTGAATTAAAAATCAAAAAACGAGAATACATAAATACTCGCTTCATTCCGTGCTATGCCATCCCGTATTTACAGCATGTAAAATCCTTCTCTCATATCCAACCAACATCCCGTATTTACAAAATAGAATAGAGTGAAAATGTAATAATTATTAAGTAGAAATAGAATATAAAATAATAGAGTATGCTCAATTCGTTGAAATAAAATAGAATAAAAATGTAATAATTATTCGGTGAAATTGAAATATATGTTATAAAATAAATAAATAGATAGTGAAGAATAAAGAAAATAGAAGAGTAAAAGAGAGCATTTTTATTGATTAATCATAATATCTGTAAAGTTAGGTATAAGAAATATAAATGAAGTAGAGATTTACTTCTAATTATTATTAGAATTTAAAATACAATAAAACTTATTTTGAAATTAATGGACATCCACTTAATAAAATATTCATAACACTTCGTTAAAAGTTGCCTCGTTAAAAATTTTTATCAAAAAAAACCCAATGGAACAAAACATTGGTTAAGGAAAAAAGAATACAACACGTATTTACTCCCTTTATGAAAACATCACATAATATCACATACTCTACGTATTCAATCTTGAATACTAACTTTTTAAATGAACATTTTTATTATAATTCTTTTGAAAGTAATGAGTGAGAAAATTTGGAGGAAATATATTTTCATATTTTCAGGAATTTCAATAATAATCATAGCAAATTTTAATCATGATTCTTCTATAAAAACACAAATAGGTATTTTGAATCATTTTATAATTCTCCTTCAACTATTATTCACTAAGTCAAATTTACCACATATGTTTAAATTATTTTAATTCATATAAATGAACAATTTCCTGAGAATTTTAATATACTTCTAGCATTCTAAATCATTTAAGGATTTTAATATAAGCTTTATTATATAATGATTCATAAAATATTGTGACAACAACCATTAGACGCAAGTTAAATCTTTTATGAACTATCAGATTAATAATATATCTAAAGGTTATTGCAGCCACCATAAAAGAATATTATATCTTTTCATAATCAATGTTAGGACTTAACAAAAAACTTCAAATTTTTATTCCAATTTTGCAAAACTACTTCTTTTGTACCCTCACTGGCTTTATACCTTTAGATATTTGGACTATTGGTCCAAAAACTCCACAATTTTAATTGTACTTGAGTTGTGTCTTTCTATTTTGAACAATATATTCCGTATATATATTTCTCAATAGATTTATTCAAAATTCTCCTTTTATTTCATTATTTCAACAACAATATTGTATGAAAAATAATTATCGACCACTTTTATTATCGGTTTCACAACTCGAATTAACATAACTTATCGAGATATTTTGTTTCCATTAGTTTAATCTTCAGTTTCAAGTACTTCAATATCTTCTGGAATTTTACTTATTAGTTATGTCTTAAGTCTCTTCTAAAGCACCCGCCTTCACTATATGACCATCTAGATTTATTATTTTCTTTTATGAGAATTTTCATATTTGGAACTTATAACAAGTTATCCTTGTTGAGCTTTTGGTTCAAATTATTCTCGCCCTAACTCATTACAAGTTATTACTTCTCTCCCTTAATGTCGGGAAAACTATCGAATCAAAATAGTAATCACAAATCATAAAATAATTGAATATATTATATATTTAAAACATATAATAATACAAGGAGACTCATTATTAATATATATTCCCAACTTTCTTTGAGGATTCACTCATCTTTGTGCGTTGTGGTGGAGCAATTGGAACATATATGTACATACAAAAATTCAAAGATGAGAAATATTTAGCTCTTGACTAAAAACCAATTGTAATGGATAGTATGTATAACTTATTGACTTGATGTGTACAATATGTAAAAAAAAAGCACTCTCATGTTGAAATAGAAAGTTTAGTTCTCATAGGTAGTGGTTTAGACATTAATCAGAGGCGTTCAATCAATAATTTTTTTAAACCATTATACGCATAAATAACAAACTTTTAGAAAAAATTTTCAAACTCAATCAATAAAAGACTGAGATATAAACTCATCAGTATTAACAAGATGATTTGTCTTAATTACATGATCTGAAGTTAATTATTTAAACAAGCAATTTTGCAAACGATAGATTGTAAGTTGATAACACATATGTGATTATTTTGTAGATGCATCTACCAATATTATATAATATCAAAACAATCCACATGGTGGATGAATGGGCCCATATTCATTTCAGAAATGCAAGACATTAAATCTTAACTTTAGCCAGTGAATTTCTAAGAATCAATTTTCATTGAGAACAAGCAACAAATGAGAATTCTTTAAATTAAAGAATCTTCTGGTACTTTAATGAATGTCCATATAAATTCTCAATTAATTTCCGTATCATATATGATCCAAGATGGTCTAACTAGTCACACCAATAGTAAATGCATTTGTATCAGTTAACTTCTGGTTAACTTTAACATGCATTTCAATTGTACTAATAATGTTAATATTAATTGTGGCAAATTGATACTTTTACTGTCATTCCTTTTACTTTGTATCCATATATAAGTACTATTGTGACATTTACTACTGGAAATATCTAAATCAATGTGAAGTTTATGATGCCACTAAATCAACAAAATATAATTTCCAAATAATTATATACAATATTAGCTTCAGGGAAAATGCCAAAATCTCCAAATATCCAAAAAGAAATGATTATAAAATTTATTATATTTATTGCAGACATTCACTTCAAGGAATGTGCAAAAAGTAATTTAGATAATAATGTAAGCGTATATCATATTTCTTTCCAATAAGATTATATAGATATCATTTGCTTTAAGGAATGATAAATTAATATAAATCATTGAACATTCAGTACTAAGAATAAACATTTGGTAATATTTTGAATCATCCATCTTCTTCTTATATATTTTTCAATAATGACAATAAGTTAAATTTTCATAATTGTTATGAATTGCTACATTCACTTCAGGGAATGAAATAAAATTGGTGGAACAAATAACTCGTCGTTTTGTTTAGCCATAATGAGATATGAGATTAATTCAAAATACTTTTAAATCCCTTTTAATAAGAGTTTTGCATAGTCAATTAACTACCAAGAATATCTGACTAGGTCATGTATAGAAAAAAAATCTAAATTAAATATATCAATAAAAGTCACATCTCAAACATAAAAATATGACATAATAAAAACTAGCAAATTTTTTTCTTTTATAACCATCATCATAAACATGCATGAAATTTAATTTAAAATCCAACCATTCATACTCATAGAACTTTTTATGTACAATTGCTCATGTCATTTCTCTAAATAATTAACACATAGAATAATATAAAACGTATGACCTAAATCAAATTCGAATAACCATAAAATTTTTTGGTTTTGTAACGCCCTAAATTTTTCTTTTTCGACTTTTGTGAATTTTGGCACAAATTTCTGTTTGCTTTAGTGGTTAAGTGTTCTGGGTGTGTGTATGAGGTCTCAAGTTCAAACCTTACCTGGGCTAAATTTTGGTATTTTTCTGAATCAAGCTCTATCTCTGATTAGTAGGCTTTTGCTTAAGTGTTTGTAATGATATATCAGAATAGGCCTACTAGTCTGGTGGTTAAGTGGAGTGTTAGTTTGCTTAAGATCTTGTGTTTGAGTCCCTGTAAAGCGGGGGAGTAAATTTTTTTACTCTAGGCGTGTGGCATATGGAGGAGTTCGATTTAAATTAAAATTCTAAGTAGTGGAGATATAGTGGGGATTGTGGGAGCAAAATAAGGGATTTTTAGGGTTTATCAGATATGGTTAGATTCTGCCATTTTTTTTCAAAAATTTTGCTCCCTCTTTCTCTCCCAAATTTCTGACTTCGAATTCTTCCACTTTTCCTCTTCTATTTTTGTTTCGTTTCTCTTTTGTTCTTTTGCATTGAAATTCTGCCGCAATATTACATTCCAATTCTGGTTTTCTAGTTCTTCGGTTTCTTTTTCTGTGAATTGGTAAGTTTAGGTAAGTGTAGTAAGTGAAGTTATTTTGATTTTGGGATATTGATTGATGGGTTTCGTTTTGCTTATGGAGAAGTTTAAGGGCTGGAGTTTTTCGGTTGGTGTTGAAGTTGTGTAGAAACGTTGTTCTCAATCAAAGGTAAAGTTTTTTATAGTTCAAGGTTGATCATCTCATTGTATTTTTTATCAAGTTTCGTTAGTGTCACTGAATTTGGGCTTTGGAATACCGATTTTTAGGTTATAGAGTGCTCGTGATTGCAATAGCATAAAAAACAAACTAGGTGTGTACCCGAAACGCAGAAAAATAGGATTCGACAAAAGCCAAAATTGCAATTTATCAACGCCACACAGGTGTGTGGTCTCCCGTGTGGTAGGTCGTGTGCTAGACACGAGTGTGTGGTGGCTGGGTGTGGCCATGGGCGACACACGGACTAGACCAAATTGGGCCCTGTGGGCCACACGGGTAGTCCACACGGGCATGTGGGTTTTTGGGTCAGGTCATGTGATCCACACGGGCCAAGGACAATCTGATCGTGTGGGCCACACACAAGCCACATGGGCTGTGGACCCATTTATTTGAAAATTTCCCTAAGGTTGCACGGGTCATCGTAAACGGCTGTGGGACTACGGTAGGGTCGGTAAGGGATAATTAAACCCTAAACTGTATGAGTTGTCTAATAGAAACTCTGAACTTATTAAACACTGATGCATGACTGTCTGCTCTATTATATGCGTATCTGATATTTATGTATGTCATATGTAAGCATATGAGCATGATATTCTAGTTATCTGCATTTGCATATTTTTGTATCTGTTATTGGGGTTAGGTTGATATATATATTAGAAGAAGTGTTCTGAAAGGCGTTTACGCCTATTATCTGGTAACTCAGTTGCATTATATCTGATATGTGCCGCATTCGGTACAACATGGTGTGTAGGGCTAGGTGGGTGTTTTAAACCCCACATGGTGTGTAGGGATGGTCGGAGATGGTGTGTAGAGGCTGGTGGTAGGATTTGATTTCTGTTTGACGGTATATCTGCATCTATATCTGAAATGGGCTAAGGCCCAGTTCTGCATCTGTTACTATAATGGGCTTAAGCCCAAATCTGTATCTGTAGTGGGCTCAGGTCCAAATCTAGGACTATCTGATTCTGATATTCTGATTGTTATGTGCATGCTATTTCTATGGGGATTACACACTGCGTTTTCATAAACTCACCATTTTCTATTTAATCTGTACAAGTAATCTCTAAACTTAGACAGTTCGGTGTAGTGAGAGACTCGACGTGACCACACATATAGTAAAATATTTTCGTTGATTTTATGGTTATATTTTAATTTGATTTGATGGGTAATTTTTGTAATTTGGACTTTACGGATTGAATCGTTTTTATTTGGGATTTTTATGCGTTTTATGATTTGATACCTGCAAAACTCGAATTTTACCAAAAGTAAAAGTTTTCTAAAATCATGAACGGTTTTACTCAAATATAACGGTTTTAAAGCTTCCGCAATAAAATATGTTTTAAAACTAATCAAATAAACGGATAAGTGTTTCGAAATTGACAAGAGGTAAATAAAAACAAACAAACTAAAATGGTTTTTTGTGATGGCTTAGTTTTCAAAATCCAATTCATGTGACATTGCCAGATTCGACCATAACGTCTAGGCCGCGTTTGGGGTGTTACAGGTTTATTAACACAAATTTGCATATTAGATATGTTTTAATCAAATATATTATTTAATTATAAAACCCACTATAGCAACATAAATAAACCAGTTAATATTCTTTTTCATTAAAAAATGATATGTTTAAAACAATATGTAACCCATGTAATCAAAACTTAAAAAGAAGACCATCTCAAATATTTAAATCATATATCAAGTTGATTTAATGTTTAAATATGTACCTTTTTTTTTACGTTGAGTCTTGACGATTTTATCAAGAAGTAAGCAAATTAAACTCCAGTAGTAGACTTTGAATCCAATCAAAATCTATCAATAGCAAACTTTGAGAGTGAATCTTTTTTTCCAGGTGTACAACAGGTACATAACCAATGACTTTTCATATATAAGTTTTCTCTCTTGCAAGTTCTCATCAGTAATATTTTTCAAGTTATTTTAATTGAGAACTTATTCTGAATACTATAGAGTTATACTCACAGTTTTTTTTTTTGAAAAACTTACAACTTCAAGTGCATTCAACCATAACGAGCTTTAGATAGAATTATTATATTCTATTGCTGTTAACTATTAAAAAGAGTTCTATTTCATGCCTTTAGATCTTGCTAATGGCCTGTACTTACGTACATTTAATTACATTTTAGGACATTCCATTAGTTTTTTTTCTTGTTTTATCATTACATTGAGAGCTTGGACTGTACTTAGATGTTAGTTATTTTCAAATTATTTATGGAAGGGTTGTGTGTAGTGGTGGATTGGCAAGTGCAGGATAAGGAAAATGAAGTAAATGAGTGAAGGTTTGTCGGGGCAAAGGGTTAGGTAGTTTGTCAACACAAAGGTTGTGGCAATACGGAGAAGATGTCTAGTCAGCACTCAAAGCATATCAATCTTTAGCCTAGTTGAACTTGAACTAGATATATCTACCTGAAAAAGAGGGAAGAAGATCATGGGCTGTTGGATTTACCCTAATGAAAACAATTATCGAAGTCAAAGAAATAAACCTTAAAGAGGAAGGAAAAAACAAAAAGATCAAAAAAATTGGAGATCATTAGGCAAAAAAATAAAGGGTAGCAGTTGAGTAGAAACTGGAAGAGGAAGAAGAATGTAGTCCCTCTTAGCCACCACAGGACACTGCATCGTTAAAGTGTGAGCTGGATAAACGAAAACAATCTTCCCAAAATTCCTCCGTTATTTCGTAGTTAGTCTTCGTAAATTAATTTGATGAAAACGATGTTAAATGATACTTTAGATTTGAATTTTACTTACCAAACTATGAGCTAAATCTCATAGGGTTGGGATTACTTGATGAAACTCTTATTCTCTTTAATTACTAAAGCGTAGATATGCTTTAATACACTATTTCATTCAATAGGTTTTTTTTTACAAAATTGTATGTTTGCAAAATATAGACATAGATAGACGTGCAACATGTTCATTAAATTAATCTAATTCTGACGAGATTAGGTTAATAAGATTGAAATTGAATTATTTGAGCAAGAGTTAAACTGAATACTTGTAGCAACCTCTAGACATAGAACAACGTTCATACGAAAAGAAAACAAAACAATGCAGGGTACCGTGCTAAAGGTCTATAAATATATATCACTTAAGGGAAGGTAACTTGATGTCTTGTTCTCAAAAGAACCAGACCATTTTAGAAATCCTTTGAGCAGTAGATTGAATATGGTTTTTCTGAGGCATTATTGTCAGTAAGGGTAAATTCTTAGTAATCCCGACCTTCCAAATCAATATTACTGACCCTCTATCATTTGCTGTAGTATCTTCACCATAGAATTTTTAGTTGTTCAGTTGTTCGTTTGCATATTATTCATATAATTATTCTCGAATTTGTCATTGCATTCGTATTATTGTCTTGTCATAGCATTTTCCATTATTTATCAGTTACACATATTGCACACATCATTATTCCTTCAAATTGCCACTGCATTCTTATCATTATTATTGTCATAACATTAATCATATTAATTATAATAACTTGACTATTTTATACCTAACCGATCTCTATGGAGATGATTTCACTTATCACTTTATTACTTGATTCGACGTGTATACTTGGACAATTCGCATATCATTTCACATAAAACAAGTTTTTGGCGCCGTTATCGGGGACATGCAAAATGGTGAAATTTGGTTTTGTTATTTTCTTTTGTTTTCTTAGTTTTAACTAACTTAGTTATATTTAATTTCTACAAGTTTTTCGTCAGTGTATGAGAAAAGGTGTTCTTGTTGACAAAGAGTATCCTTTTGACCCAGAAATTGAAAGAATTTTGCGAAGAGAAGAAGGGAATTATGTAATATAGCTAAGGAAGAGAATGATCCTGGTCTGAATGATCATGGCCTCAATGATGATCCTATTAGTCAGGATGTTAATCCTTCTATTCATCGTGTGATAGATGATCGAGATAGACTAATTGAGGAACATGTTGTTCCAATTTAGGATGATTTGAATCCAGGAATAGCCAGACTATACATACAAGCTCAGCAATTTGAGTTGAAACCGGTAATGTTTCAGATGTTGCAAACAGTAGGATAGTTTGGTAGATTACCCACTGAAGATCTAAGACTACATTTAAGACTTTTTCTAGAAGTCTGTCACTAGTTTAGACAACAACGTGTTCTTGAAAAAGCTTTGAGGCTTAAATTATTCCTATACTCTTTGAGAGATCGTGCAAGATCGTGGCTTAATGCTTTACTGTCAGGAATCTGAATATCCTCCAGAATTTGAATAACTCACTCAGACTGTCCATCTGTTAAATGATGGTAAGTAGTATTAAAATCCAATTGAGTACTTAAAACCTCGTGAAGCTT
This sequence comes from Gossypium stocksii, assembly GCA_020496765.1. Classification (NCBI taxonomy): domain Eukaryota; kingdom Viridiplantae; phylum Streptophyta; class Magnoliopsida; order Malvales; family Malvaceae; genus Gossypium; species Gossypium stocksii. The sequence continues at coordinate 82,553,099 of CM035630.1, read as the reverse complement.
CTTCTAAAATTGAGAAGTAAAACGTGGATCTCTATTAGAAATTATCGAAACCTGAACTCTGTGCAATCTTATGACTTTAGAGACATACAACTTGGCCAATTTCTGGAGTGAATAATTAGTTTTGACCAGTAGAAAGTGAGCAGACTTAGTTAATCGACCAACAATGACCCAAATCGAATCCTTATTAATGCGTGTCAAGGGCAACCCACTAACGAAGTTCATAGTCACACACTCTCACTTCCAAAGGGGAATCTTAACCGGTTATAGCAGACCTGAAGGTAGTTGATGCTTAGCCTTAACCTTTTGACATGTTAGACAATGAGAAACAAAAACAGTTACCTCTTACTTCAACTCAGGCCACTAGTAAATCTCGTAGAGATCTCTGTACATCTTATTCCCACCAGGATGCATAGCATAAGGGTACTATGCATTCCTTCATAATCTATTACCTCAACTTAACATTACTAGGCACACAGATCTGACCTTTAAAGCACAGAACCCCATCATCTTTCAGTTTGAATTCAAAAGTTCAACTATCATCAATTTGATGAAAACGAGGAACTAGAGACTCGTCACTTAACTGTTTAGCTCTAATCTGATCCAACCAAGTTGGCTTAACCTACAATTTAGCCAGAAGACTACCATCATCAAACAGATTAAAACGAGCAAACATCGCTCTTACATTAGTCATCGCTCTACGGCTAAGAGCATCTGCCACAACATTAGTCTTACTTGAATAATACTTTATTGTACAATCGTAATCCTTAAGCAACTCGACCAATCTACATTGCCTAAAGTTTAAGCAACTCAACCAATCTACATTGCCTAAAGTTTAACTCCTTCTGAGTTAGCAAATACTTGAAGCTCTTATGGTCGGTGTAGATGATACACCTCTCACCATAGACATAGTGTTTTCAAATTTTTAGAACGAAGACAACTATAGTTAACTCAAGTTCGTGCGTGGGATAGTTGCTCTCATGCGACTTAAGCTGTCTAAACGTATAAGCCACTATCTTACCATCTTTCATCAAAACACAACTCAGACCAATGTGTGAAGTGTCGCTGCAGACAACAAACTCATTACCCAATGTAGGCTATACAAGAATAGATGCCTGCGTCAGAGCGGACTTAAGCTTCTTGATGTATGCGTTCGCGATACCTAAGTAATAAAATTTATAAAGAACTTGATCACACCAAAAGTAACTAATATCGCGACGCTTTAAGGTAAGCGCACCTATCGAACAGTAGTATAGCTTAGTGGCAAGACCAAGTTATCGTACCCAAGGGAACCAAAAGTACTATTACTTACTTCCTTTCTATTATCTAGCCTAAGAATAAAAGAGGGGTTTGTTTAAACTAATTCTAAAACTAACTAAGAAAAGCACAAAGAGTAAAATTGGGAAAACTTTTAGGGAAAAGCTGATTGATATGGACAATACTTAAGGGAGAATCCACCTAGACTTCACTTATTATTGGTTCTTGAGCTAGACGATTTATTCACTTGACTTGATCCGTAGAGATCCCTAATTTATGCTAAACCCTCCGTCGAGGCATAGAGCAACTAGGCCTGAGTTGTTAATTAAAGTTCCTTTATTAATTAACTCCCTAGGTTGCATTAATTCGATCTATGGTTCCCCATATTAGGTTTGACCCTAATCCGGCAGATTTATGTCGCCCTATGTCTATGGTTGCATGCAACTCCGCTTAATTATGGTAGATCTACTCTTATCACAGGGACTTTTGCTCCTCTGCTCTAAGCACATCTATTTCTTGAATTAATACCTAGGTTTATTAACACAAGAATTAAGCACACATAATTAAGAACAACTCAAGTATTTATCATATAACTCAAGAATAAATAATAACAAGATTCGTCTTAGGTTTCATCCCCCTCAAGTATTTGAGGGGTTTAGTTCATAATAAAGAAAGAAAACATCTCAGAAGAAATAAATAACAAAACATAAAAGAACCTGAAAACCCCTGAAGGAATTTAGGGAGATCCTCTATATTGCTGCAGAATTCCGGCTTTTGGAATGAATCAATCAGCTTCCCTGCGAGTAATCCCTACTTCCACTCTCTATGTTGGCAACAAAGAATACTTCCCTTTTGGGGGAAATAAGCACACCCCTAGAGTTGCCTCCTAGGGTCTTTATATAGAGCTTTGGGGAGCCTTTCTTAGTCTCTAAGTATCCCAATTTGAGTGAAATTCCTCTTCCTCACGACTAGAACACGCCCGTGTGCCATGCCCGTGTGATTTCGACAAATGCCGTGTGATTTGGCACGGCCGTGTGGCCTGGCCGTGCTTGTCGAGAGTTGGACCGTGTGATCTTCATGTGGCACGGCCGTGTGGCACGGCCGTGTGGTGACTCTTTGGGCCATGTGTTATGTCATTTTTGGCCCATTTTCCTCATTTTCGGTCCATTTCCTATTCTTTTCTCTTCCCTATGCTCTCCTGAGTATAAGATATGAAAAAGAAGGATTAAGAGCACCAATTCTCACTAAATTGATAATAATTCATCTAAAATATAGGTTAAACATGGGGTAAAAATATGTATAATTTAGCGTTTATCAAATACCCCCACACTTAAGCCTTTGCTTGTCCTCAAGCAAAATCTCAATCCCTAAATAAGAATCATTCTTCTCAACTTACAATCTTTATCAATAATGTTTCAAACTAATCTACAGGTAGTCGTACAATGAAAATTCAATCAAAAGAACATTAAAGATTCCATCACTCTAAGCTGAAAATTTTTTCATTGAAATATATGTTTTCTCCTTCCTCCTAAGTAATTATCTCTCCATCTTAATTAACAGGAGTTGACATCCTCACTAAAGGTTCACTCTATCCACTCGAAGTGTTTAGGGTTCAAAAATTAAGCACTCTCTAGTCAACCTGAAAAGTTATTACCATAGGCTTGCTAGAAAATCAAATCTCCACCACTATAGGTTGATATGATACATCGATCAAAAGGTCTTTTAAGGGTTATAACGGGGCTTGGTTAGGGGTGTTGTCACAGGCTACAAAAGAGGGTTAGAATCGAGACTGAACTTGAAAAATTATCTAGCTAGAAAAATCTCTATCACTTTAAAACATAATTCTAAGGCTAATTCTTAAGATAATATCGTTTCTGTTTTTGTAGCCTGAAAATAGAAAAATGCAAAAACTCATTGAACTATTTACAATTTACAATCGAATTTTACTGTATGTTTTCATTTTTTTTCTTTTTCTTTTTTTCTTTTTTTTCTTTTTTCTTTTTTCTTTTTTTTTTCTTTCTTTTTTTTTTTTGGAACTATTAAATCAAATATGATAACTTGGAAATTTACAATTTTACAACTAGAGAAGAGAGTAAAGCTAGATAATAATTCCATTCAAATCTCGACAAAAATAGGGGTTAAAGTAATTGAATGGGATTTAACAAGAAATAGGTTATTGGTTAATAATTAGAAGGTGAGTCAAAGAATAGGTTGTCAAGCTCAACGGGGTTCACTAGGGGTTAATTTATAGAGGTAGGCTTTTTGTGGAGTAAGTGGGTTAAATCCTAGGTGCCTTTATCATTTCAGTATATCAAATCAATGATGTGGTCTCTACATGTATAATCAAAGCAAGCTCTAGAATAACAATTCAGTATTGACTCACTCAAAGCAATAATAAAAGTGAGCACGAAAAAAAATGTATGCTCAAAAAGGCTCAAAAATCTCACCAGAATTATGGCTTTTGATGTCAATCCTGCGAATTTCAAATCTCAAGATAATACTTAAAATTAGGGAAAATAACTTATGCAAAAATTGGGGGTTCTCAAAAATTTCAACTTATCATGTTTGATTCCCTAATGTTTTAAAGTTTGAATAATCAAAGTACAAGCACCTATATCTTGATTCTTAACATTTCTGTGACAGCCCAAATTCCGACCCTAGTCGGGAAGCGGTTTCGTGACCGCTAAACCGAGTCCTTAAAATAATCATTATTAATTTTTCAATGCTTAAATTATGTGTTAAATGCATGTGTGAAAGTTGTGAATTTGAATTTAATAAATTCAATAAGAATTTTTTTTATAAGGATTTAGTTGAAAAACTTAGAAACTTTGTTAGGCAAATTAGAAAGGGCCAAATTAAGTAAGGCTCATAATAAGTGGTTTTGCATGTCAATTCTTCCATTCTTATGTAAGTGGCCGGCCATGCAAATGAAATTATTAGTGGTTTAAGTGATTTATTGGTTAAATTAAGTTAGTGGGAATTTTGGCTTCTTAAAATAATAAGGAATTTAGAATTGAAGAAAAGGAAAATTTGGGTGATTTTCTTCCTTGTTTTGCCGTGTAAACTAGAAAGAAAAGAGAAGGGAGAAAGAACAAACATTCTATTTTTGAAGCATCAAATTGAAGGTATGGATTCATGTTTCATTGTGTTTCTTCAAATTTTTGGTGAAATTAAGCTAGTTACTAAGTCCCTTACCTAGCCCATGTTTAAATTTTGATTTCGGTGGATGTTGGTACATTCGGCCATGTTGAAAACTTGAGTGAAAAGATGATTTTGAGCTGCAAATTGTTAGAATGGTATGTTAAAGATTTAATACATGTGTGTATTTGCCGTATATATATATATGGATTTAGGGAGATGGAAATAAGTATTAGGTTTTGATATATTTATGTGTTAATTTGGATAATGGAGGATGAAGTTTGTTTAAGGATTGTTAAGTTGTTGTTTTGAGGTTGAATTTACTAATTAATATATATATATATATATATATATTTTATATGTGTGGCTTTGATGTTTTAGTAATCGGGTAAATGGAGAATTTGTAATAGTCTTGGGATTTTGTTAATTTGAAGTTCTAATATTTGTTTTATTAAGGGCCGAATGAAGAAATTCTTGAGAAAGGATTTAGTTAAAATTTTGTTTGTTGAGTACAAATGAAAATTTACCGTATATGTGCCAATTAAATTATAAGTCTATTTTGTGCATTGAGTGATGAATATGTGTGGCTTAAAAACAAATTTTAAACCTTGATATATGTGGTTAAATGGGCATTGACATTCGGCTAAGTAGCATTCGGCCATAGAGTGAGTTATTGGTGAATGTGAGTTCAAAGAAAAAAATAAAAATAAAAATAAATTAATTGATTAAGTAAGGGATGTCATTGAGAGGAAAAATGTTTAGATATTTTTGTGACTTCCGACCTTGAGTAAATTAATTATAAAGATTTAGTTTTAAATTCTTAATACATGTATGTAAAATTGCTTGAGGTGAACGTGATGAATAAGCATAAGGTTCGGGACATGGCATGTCTATGTAGACTTAAAATGCAAATTGAATTTTTATGGAATGACCGAATGTGAAGCAATTTAGTTTGATTTTGAGAATTTAATTTTGGCATGAAATCGACCTTATGAAACTAGTATGTGAATAATGTGTGTGTGCTTATAATGATTATATGTGCTAAAAATGAAAAGGGTATCAAAGCTACATAAGCAATATGTACTCATCTATGTGCTGCTAAGAAATGACTTATGGGGCAACTCTAGTATTCGAATTGATGCAGTGGCCGAATTGGTCATAGATTTGTACATGAATGATTGTGGTTGTACATGAGTATGTGGGATTAGCTAATAATAGCATTTGGCATTTTGGAATGCCAAGTTTAAGTTGAGAGAGGAATTTACAAGCGTATCCATGCTTTTAATTTATTTTGTCTGAGTGGCTTAAAAAGGATAATTTCATTCTTTGTTGATTTAATAACGGATACGAAATTTATATGTTCGAATTTGTGTATTGAAGCTCAAGAGCTAAGAGAGCCACACTCGGACAAAGGAAAGGCAAAGGTGGTGGAATAGTCGGTTCGTAAATAATTATCAATCATCAAGGTAAGTTTAAGTATTTAACCATATCATGCAAGTAAATTTAACATGGCTTATGTGGTTAGTTACCTATGAAGCTTTTAGTAAACAAATTGGCTTGTACTATGCTTATATGCCATTAGACTGAATGCAACTCTTAAAAATGCCATGATATGTATTAATGTGAGAAGAGAATAAATGAATGATGTTTGAAATTAAATTGGGATAAGCTCATGTACGGAATTCAACCTTTTGTGAATCTGTATTTTAGAGCCGGGTTAAATCCCGAAGAGCCTTAGGGCTAGAGTTCAGAGCCGGGTTAAATCCCGAAGAGCCTTAGGGCTAGAGTTCAGAGCCGGGTTAAATCCCGAAGAGCCTTAGGGCTAGAGTTCAGAGCCGGGTTAAATCCCGAAGAGCCTTAGAGCTAGAGTTCAGAGCCGGGTTTAACCCCGAAGAGCCGTAGCACCAACGGTAAGAATTCGGTTTCATCAACTTCTTTTAATGAGACATCTACTATAAAATGACCAGGTATGTTAGTTACATAATAGTGAACAATTTCCTATCGAATTATCTTACAAAGGAGTGATGTTTAGTGTTAACAATGATCTTAAAGAGGTTGTGATAATGTGTGACTATGTTGCTCTATGTGGGAACATATAAATTTTGTGAGTATGTATTTCTGGGGACTATTAGTACATTCGAACAAAAAGGAGGAATAAATTTAGTATTTGCATATTCGGCTAAAATAAAATCTTTATAAATGAGCAAATTGATGATGTCTTAACTTTTGTAGATTAATTGCTTTATTACTTGAACTTACTAAACATAGAAATGCTTACTCTGTGCTCTGAATCTTCTGTTTTATAGATTTTTGGTTCGTCAGCTACGGTCTCGGGAATCTTAATCTCGAAGTCATCTCTACTATCAAAGCCACGTTCGGTACCTAAATTACTAAACTCTAGTGAATGGCATGTATAGGCTTAACTCTACTTTTTAAAACTGGTTATATTTTGGTGATGTAAATATTAAAGCCATGTGAAGGTGGCTGTTTCTTTTAAATTCGAAATGTCCTATAAGTGAATCAATGTTTGCGATATGATCTAGTTAGATGGCATTTCGGTTAAAGTACATGAATATACATATATGTGCCGATTTAGTGGTGGTGTTATTCATTGAATCACTAATGATGTTAAATGGTTCTTTATTTATGTACTTATTGTATGTTTTTTGTAAGTCACTATCGGGCATAAACTAAAAAGAAAACATGATTAAATAAGGTTGATGTCACTCTAAATTGTATAAGTTGTCTCGAATTAAAATCAATAATTGTATCGTTTGTTCGGTTACTTTGGTCATCTGAAAATGGTTCATATGTTATTCCGTGTTTGTTTTGAGGGTTGTATTCGATTTTTAATGTCCAATAACCTATTCCGGCGACGGATGAGGGTTAAAGGGTGTTACAATTTCAATAGAAATCATAAATCAATCAGAATTAATTCCTAATAAGGAAATGAGAATTATTTGAGAACAAAGCATAAAGAAAAAAAATTCAGGGGTTTTTTTTTTAGATAATGTAAAAATTTAAAGTAAGCTTCCCCCCCACACTTAAGATGTACATTGCCCTCAATGTACAAAGATACATAAATAGCAAGAGAAGTATAATATCATAAGATAGGGAGAGAATTGAAACTTTCTGAATTTAGGATGAATTTATGAGGAAAAGTCGGCAATTGTGGCAGGGTGTTCCCATTTTCGTTTGAATATGAGCTGTAGAGCTCCTTTTTGAAACTGCGAAAATATTAATTAGTCGTGGGAATTTTTGATTGATAGAGATTACTCGTTAGGGCTTGGCCGATATGAAAGATTGAAATTTAAATAACAGAAAAATAATAAACTAAGTTCTAGAAATACTAATACTGTAATGAATTAAAAGGATTAAGTATAATAAAAATAAAATTCGAAATAAAAAAGAGACTAATAAAGGAAAAAATAAAAATAAAAAATGAGAAAAATAGAACCGTATAGGAGAATAGAGGCACACGCCCGTGTGTCTCGGGGTTAGCCCGTGTTGGCCATATTGCACGGCCGTTGTGAACTTTTTGCTTTTTTGCACGGTCGTGTAGGTATTCGCACGGCCGTGTTAGATTTGACAGTGTTAGCCACGGCTTGGGGGCACGGGCGTGTGGCGTTGTATGAGCCCGTGTGGAATTCGTAAAGTTGCCACGGCTATATCACACGGCCGTGGTGATTTGTCGACTTCCCGTGCTTTTGGGAAACTTCTGCTCTGTTTGTACACGGTCTGGGTGCACGACCGTGTCTTTATTTTAAGATGTCACACGGCCTTAGGCACGCCCGTGTGGCTGGCCGTGTGGCCTAAATTTCTGCATAAAAAATGTTAGTTGCTGCATAAAAATACTAGAAAAATTTTAAACAAAGAAAAGTTACTAAGTTATTGCTCGGTTTGCCTCCCGAGAAGCGCTTGTTTATAGTCTAAGCTCGACTCTTCTCCAGCTGGGTATCTCACGGTGTTTTAAAGAGTTGGAACTCTTCCGGCCTGTTTTCAGGATTAATATTAAAAGAATGTTTGAGTCGAGTGTGGTTTACCTTGAAAGTGCCGAGTGACTCATGTTTTATTTCTACTGTACCATAAGGGAAAATTTTCGTTACCGTGAAGTAGGGTACGTCACTTGTATGCTCTTTTAAATTCAAGATTCGAGGGTCGTCTTCCCCTAAGAGTACCTTATCCCCTATATTGATTTGACATGTTTTTACCTGAGGGTTATCTTGGTGATGCTCTGGGTTAGTGTGACATGTTTTGGGTTTTTCATGATAGTTCAGCCACTCATCTAGTTCCTCGATCTGAAGCGTTCGCTTTTCAGGTGCATCTCCTTTGGATGGACTTGTCTGTGATTGGGTTGCCTTTGTATGAAGTGTATCCTGCACAGAAGGTTGATTGATGAGTTTAATGTTTTTACAAGGACTCGTGACTATATTATTCTCAACAGTTCTAATTGCGTTTTGAGCTTGTAAAGTAACTTTGTCATCACCTACACGTAGTGTAAGTTCACCTGTTCCTAAATTAATTATTGTTCTGGCAGTTGCTAAAAAGGGTCGCCTTAGAATTAAGGGTATATTGCTATCCTCATCAATGTCTAAAACAACAAAGTCAACTGGGAATATAAATTTATCAATTTTAACGAGCACATCTTCAATTATTTCCTTAGGAGACCTAACAGTTTTATCAGCCAATTGAATGCTCATCTTAGTTTGCTTAGGTTTTCCAAGACCTAGTTGTTTAAACAGTTTATAAGGCATGACATTTATACTAGCCCCTAAGTCTGCTAAAGCATTTTTGGTGTCTAGGCTTCCAAATAAACAAGGAATAGTAAAACTCCCTAGATCTTTCAGTTTGGTTGGTAGCTTATTTTGAAGAATAGCTGAGCATTCCTCGTTGAGTTCCACTGTGGACAATTCTTCCAACTTCCTTTTATTTGTGAGAAGTTCCTTTAAAAATTTTGCGTACTCCGGCATCTGCATAATTGCTTCAACAAAAGGTAAGTTAATATGTAATTTCTTTAACAGTTTAAGAAACTTACCGAATTGCTGATCTGTGCGGTCCTTCTTTAAAGCGTTTGGGTATGGGATACGAGGTTTAAATTCTTTGACAATTTCATCTTTGGGACTTGCCTCATCCTTTCCTTTACTTACCACAGGCTCCTTACATGGCTTTAGGTTGGTTTTGGTTAACCCCTCATCATCTATCGTATCCACGGCATTGAGTTGCTCCTTAGGGTTAGTCTTAATGTTGCTTGGTAACCCACCTTGCGGTCTTTCAGAGATTAGCTTAGCAAGCTGGCTTATTTGAGTTTCAAGCCATTGAATAGATGCTTGCTGGTTCCTTATTGCCGTTTCGGTATTTTGGAAATGGTTTTTTGACATGGCCATGAATTTGGTAATCATTTCTTCAAGATTGGGCTTTTTCTCTTGCTGTGGTGGTGACTGCTGAAATCCCTCAGGGGGTTGTTGTCTTTGATTCCCTTGTCTTCCTCAAGAAAAACTGGGGTGACTCTGCCAATCTGCATTATAAGTATTACTATAAGGGTTATTTTGAAGTCTAGAATTGTTACCCATATAGTTGGCTTGCTGAGTTTCCATGCCATGTCCATAAGAGGAGTAATCTGGATTGAACATATTTCCTGGAGTTGTGTCGCATTGCATAATTGGCTGTACCTGCGTAAAACCAACAAAATTATCAAACTTTTTATTTAAAAGTTCTACCTGATTAGTAAGCATAGTAACAGCATCAATATTATAAACTCCTGCAGCTTTTGTCGGCTTTGTCCTTATGATTTGCCACTGGTAGTTATTCAATGACATTTCTTCAATAAATTCATAAGCTGCTTCTGGCGTTTTATTATTAATTGTTCCTCCTGCGGCTGCATCAACCATTTGTCGTGTGGATGGATTCAAACCGTTGTGGAAGGTTTGAACTTGTAGCCATAAAGGTAGTCCATGATGAGGATATCTTCTCAAAAGATCCTTGTATCTCTCCCAGGCATCGTAGAGTGTTTCTAAATCCATCTGCACAAAGGAAGAAATATCGTTTCGTAATTTAGCTGTTTTAGCGGGAGGAAAATATTAAAGTAAAAATTTTTCTGTCATCTGTTCCCATATGGTGATTGAGCCTCGTGGTAGAGAATTTAACCACTGTTTGGCTTTATTCCTTAAAGAGAATGGAAATAGCCTTAGTCGAATGGCATCATCAGAAACGCCATTTATTTTAAAGGTATCACAAAATTCCAAGAAATTTGCTAGATGTGAATTTGGATCTTCATCCTGCAAACCATCAAACTGCACAAACTGCTGAATCATCTGAATAGTGTTAGGTTTTAGTTCAAAATTATTAGCAGCAATAGCAGGTCTAACAATGCTAGTTTGAGTACCAATCAAACTAGGTTTAGCATAATCATACATAGTTCGAAGAGCTTCATCCTGGTTTACTGGTTCTACTGGTAGTGCTAGAAGTGGTGGAATGTTTTGATTTGCTTCCATCTCTTCTGTAAGTTTTGGCTCGTGCTCAGGTTCTTGCTCTGGATAATGTAGGTCTGATCTCTCTGCGATTTCTGCGAACTGTAGCTTCTAAATCTTCGTCAAAAAGTAATGGTCCTGTTGGGTTGTTTCTAGTCATAAACAAGAAAAACCTAGAAAAATAAAAAAAACGAAAATAATAAAAAAATAAAATAAAAATAAAAATAATAAACTTAGAAAAACCTAGAAAAGAAGAAAAAAGAAAAAAAATAAGAAGAAAAGAAAAAAATAAAAATAAAATAAATAAATAAATAATTAAATAATTAAATATATTAATGGCTAAAGTAATAGAAATCGAGTGTTCGTAATATTTTAGTTCCCCGGCAACGGCGCCAAAAACTTGATGTATGCGTTCGCGACACCTAAGTAATAAAATTTATAAAGAACTTGATCACACCAAAAGTAACTAATATCGCTACGCTTTAAGGCAAGCGCACCTATCGAACAGTAGTATAGCTTAGTGGCAAGACCGAGTTATCGTACCTAAGGGAACCAAAAGTACTATTACTTACTTCCTTTCTATTATCTAGCCTAAGAATAAAAGAGGGGTTTGTTTAAACTAATTCTAAAACTAACTAAGAAAAGCACAAAGAGTAAAATTGGGAAAACTTTTAGGGAAAAGCTGATTGATATGGACAATACTTAAGGGAGAATCCACCTAGACTTCACTTGTTATTGGTTCTTGAGCTAGACGATTTATTCACTTGACTTGATCCGTAGAGATCCCTAATTTATGCTAAACCCTCCGTCGAGGCATAGAGCAACTAGGCCTAAGTTGTTAATTAAAGTTCCTTTATTAATTAACTCCCTAGGTTGCATTAATTCGATCTATGGTTCCCCATATTAGGTTTGACCCTAATCCGGCAGATTTATGTCGTCCTATGTCTAGGGTTACGTGCAACTCCGCTTAATTATAGTAGATCTACTCTTATCATAGGGACTTTTGCTCCTCTGCTCTAAGCACATCTATTTCTTGAATTAATACCTAGGTTTATTAACACAAGAATTAAGCACACATAATTAAGAACAACTCAAGTATTTATCATATAACTCAAGAATAAATAATAACAAGATTCGTCTTAGGTTTCATCCCCTTCAAGTATTTGAGGGGTTTAGTTCATAATAAAGAAAGAAAACATCTCAGAAGAAATAAATAACAAAACATAAAAGAACCTGAAAACCCCTGAAGGAATTTAGGGAGATCCTCTATATTGCTGCAGAATTCCGGCTTCTGGGATGAATCAATCAGCTTCCCTACGAGTAATCCCTACTTTCACTCTCTATGTTGGCAGCAAAGAATACTTCCCTTTTGGGGGAAATAAGCACACCCCTAGAGTTGCCTCCTAGGGTCTTTATATAGAGCTTTGGGGAGCCTTTCTTAGTCTCCAAGTATCCCAATTTGAGTGAAATTCCTCTTCCTCACGACTAGAACACGCCCGTGTGCCATGCCAGTGTGACTTCGACAAAGGCCGTGTAATTTGGCACAGCCGTGTGGCCTGGCCGTGCTTGTCGAGAGTTGGACCGTATGATCTTCATGTGGCACGGCCGTGTGGCACAGCCGTGTGGTGACTCTTTGGACCGTGTGTTATGTCATTTTTGGCCCATTTTCCTCATTTTCGGTCCATTTCCTATTCTTTTCTCTTCCCTATGCTCTCCTGAGTATAAGATATGAAAAAGAAGGATTAAGAGCACCAATTCTCACTAAATTGATAATAATTCATCTAAAATATAGGTTAAACATAGGGTAAAAATATGTATAATTTAGCGTTTATCACTTCTTAAAGCTTGCTTACTGCTCATCAGACCATACAAACGGTGCGTTCTTACGTAATGTTTAGTTAGGGGAGCTATGATAAGTGAGAATCTCTCAACAAACCTCCGGTAGTATCCTACCAAACCAATGAAACTTTAGATTTCAGACACATTGTTCGATTGTTTCCATTTGATCACAGCCTCAACTTTATTAAGATCAACTCAGATCCCCTCGGTAAACACAACATGTCCCAAAAAAGTAACCTCCTGTAACCAAAATTCACACTTATTAAACTTAGCATACAATTGTTTCTCGAGGAGCATCTACAGAACTATTTAGAGATGCTCATCGTGCTCACTTTCAATTTTAGAATAAATTAGAATGTTATCAATGAATACTACGACAAGTTGATCCAAGTACGGCTGTAGTACCCAATTCATCATATCCATGAATGCCGTCGGAGCATTCGTTAATCCAAAAGGCATGACTAGGAACTCATAGTGCCCATAATGATTACTGAAAGCAGTTTTATACACATTAGTCTCCTTAACCTTAAGCTGATGGTAACCAAAATGGAGATCAATTTTGGAGAATATAAATGCCTCACGGAACTGATCGAATAAATCGTCGATCCTCGAAAGCAAATACTTGTTCTTTACCATCACCTTATTCAACTGACAATAATTTATACACATCCTTATCGTGCCATCATTTTTCTTGATAAAAAAATCGATGCTCCTCACGGGGACACACTTGGTCAGATGAACCCTTGGTCGAGAAGTTCTTAAAGCTAAGCTTTCAATTTTACAAGCTCATTTGGAGCCATATGATAAATAATAATAGACACCGGAGCAGTACTTGGTAACAATTCAATATCGAATTCAACTTCCCAGTCCGGAGGTACTCCCGACAATTCATCAAGAAAAACATTTAGGAAATCTTTCACAGTTCTAATATCCTTAACAGAAAGCTTTACAAAACCAAAATCAGATATAAAGGCTAGGTGTGCCTCACAACCTTTCTGAACTAGCTTTTCATATTCAAGAGCGAAGATCACGTTAGAGAGGTAATCTTGACTCTCATCGATCATAATGATCTCACAATCTTTATCTAACCTTAGAGTAACTCGCTTAGAGGCACAGTCTAAACTGACCCAATATTCCACGAGCCAATTCATTCCCAGAATCAGATCGAACTCACCAAATGACTATTCCATTAGGTTAGTCGAAAACACAATGTCTTGAATCTCTAACGGAACCAGTCTATAAATCTTATCAACTCAAACCAACTGACCTAAGAGACTAATCCCTCTAGCAATACACTTAGCAAATATACCCAAATTTACAGATACAGCAATAGATATATATGAATGTGTAGAACCAATATTAATAAGAGTAAAGAACGTACCTGCTATAACTTTGGTGTCATCTTTATCCCCACGGTGCCTCACCGCATACACTAAAGTAGGATGTCGTGCCCCAATTTGAAACGCCCTTCTAGCCCGTGCTTTCTGACCTCTGCTAGAACCGTTACCACCTGATATGCGTGATATGAAGTAATAAAATTTATAACAAATTATCACACCAGAAACTAACTATTATCACAAATTAAGGCAAGCGCACCTATCGAACAGTAGTATAGCTTAGTGGCAAGACCGAGATATCGTACCCAAAGGAACCAAAAGTACTAGTACTAGCTTTCTTTCTATTATTTAACCTGAGAATAAAAGGGTTTGTATTAAACTAAACTAATTATTAGACTAAGCTAAGAATGCAGAAAAAGTGAATTGGGGAAAAACTCTTAGGAAAACTCATTGACTTGGACAATATTCAAGGGAGAATCCACCTAGACTTCACTTGTTATCAACTCTTGAACTAGACGGTTTATTCACTTGACTTGATCTGTAGAAATCCCTAACTTATGTTAATATCTCTCTCGAGACTAAAAACAACTAACCCTAGGTTGATTAATTGAAATCTCTTTCTAATTAAAACCCCTAGTGTTGCCTTAACTCGTTCTATGGACTCTCTTATTAGGTTTGACCCTAATCCGGCAGATTTTCATCATCCTATCTCTAGGATTGCGATCAACTCCTCTTAATTGTGTTGGATCTACTCCTATGCAGGTATTTTTGCTCCTCCACATAAGCACATTCGACTTAAATCAATATCCCAGAAATATCAATTTAAGAGTTAAAAACATAATTAAGAACAAATCAAATATTTGAAGGAAACATCTTAAAAACATCTGTCATAGGTTTCATCCCCCTCAAGTATTTGGGAGATTTAGTTCATAATTATAAAAGAAAACATCTTAGAAGAATAATGATAACAAAACATAAAGAACCCGAAAACCCCTGTAGGAATTTGAAGGGAGATCTTTAGTCTTGAAGGAGAATTTGGCTTCTGAGATGGATCAATCAGCTTTCTTTGGAGTAGTTCCTTGCTTCTACTCTCTGTGTTGGTAGGAAAAATAGCACCCTTAGTGGGGAATTAAGCACCCCTTTGTAGTTGCCTCCTAGAGTCTTTATATAGAGCTTTAGAATGCCTTTCTTAGCCCCTAAGTAGCCTTTTCCGAGTGAAATTGAACTTCCTCATGAGAGGGACACGCCAGTGTGCTACGCCCGTGTAGATCAAGGCCCAGGCCGTGCTCGGGCCTGTTAAGGTGGCATGGTAGTGTGGTCTGGCTGTGCGAGTCGGGGTTGGGCCGTGTTTAAGCTCAAGGTGGCACGATCGTGTGACAGGGCTGTGTGGCGAATCTCTAGGGCGTGTTGATTACTGAACTGGGCCTAATTTCCCTTTTTGGACCGTTCCTTGCTCTTTTCTCTTCCCTAAACTCACTTGAGTATAAAACATGAAATAAAGGGATTAAGAGCACCAATTTCCACAAATTCAATGATAATTCATCTAAAATTTAGGCTAAGCATGAGGTAAAAACATGTATAATTTATCGCTTATCAAATACCCCCACACTTAAGCCTTTGCTTGTCCTCAAGCAAAATCTCAACTCACAGTTAAAATTCATTCTTCTCAACTTATAATCCTTATCAATAATGTTTCAAACTAATCCACAAGTAATCATACAATGAGAATTCAACCAGAAGAACATTAAAGTTTCAAACATTCTAAGTTGAGAATTTTATCACAGAAACATAGGTTTTCTCCCTTCTCCTAGGTAATTACCTTTCAATCGAAATCAACAAGAGTTGACATCCTCACTAAAGATTCACCCTATCCACTCAAAGTGTTTAGGGTTCAAAAATTGAGCACTCTTTAGTCAACCTGAAAAGTTATTACCATAAGCTTGCAGGAAAATCAAATCCCCACCACTATAGATTGATATGACACATTGATCAAAAGGTCTTTAAATGGTTGTAATAGGGCTTTGGTTAGAGGTGTTGTCACAGGCTGAAAAAGAGGGTTAGAATCAAGATTGAAATGAAAAATCATCCAGCTAGAAAAATCTCTATCACTAGAACATATTTCTCGAGCTAAGCCTTATGATGACATCGTTCTGGATTTGATAGCTTATAATAGAAATATGAAAAAATATTAAACTATAACTGAAATATGAATTACAACTGAATTTACTATATATACCATTTTTTTTAAGAACAAATCAAATATTTTATTTTGAATGTTTACAAACTTTATAAACTGAACAAGAGAACAAAGCTAAATAATAATTTCAACTCAAATCTCAACAAAAATAGGGATCAAAATAATTGAATGGAATTCAACAAAAAAATGGGTTATAGGTTAATATTAGAGGTAGGTCAAAGAATGGGTTGCTAGGCTCAATGGGGTTCACTAGGGGTTAATTTATGAAGGTAGACTTTTATGAAGTAAGTGGGTTAAACCTAGGTGCCTTTATCATTTCGGTATATCAAATCAATGAAGGAGTCTCGACATGTATAATCGAAGCAAGTTCTAGAATAAGAAATCAGTATTGATTCACTCAAAGCAATAATAAAAGTGAGCACGAAAGGATGTATGCCCAAAAGGCTTAAACATCTCACCATAATCATGGCTTTTTAATGTCAATCCTGCGAATTTCAAATCTCAAGATAACGCTTAAAATTAGGGAAAATAACCTAGAAAAAATTTAAGTTCTCAAAAACTTCCAACTTATTATGCTTGATTCCCTAATATCTTAAAGTTTGAATAATCAACGCATACGTACCTATGTCTTAATTCTCAACATATCAATAAAAATCATAAATCAATTAGAATTAATTCCTAATAGGAGATTGAAGATAATACAGAGAATAAAAGTGAGAATTCAAAATTTTGAGAACAATGCAAAATGTTAGTTGTAAAAATTTTCAGGGGTTTCAAAAAGAATGCAATGACTGAAAGTATAAGATCATAAGATAGGGAGAGAAGTGAAAACTCCCTAGATTAGATGGATTCCTTGAGGTGGTGGTTGTTGTCCACCACTGCTATGCCGAGAGGGTATGTTTGTTTGTATTAGGTAGCTAAGATTCCCATTAGATTTTGGATTTGAGCCGCAGAGCTCATTTGAAACTGCGATAACACTTAAGGGATTTTAGATATTCGAATATTAGAACAATTACTCGTTAGGAAATGGCCGATAAAATGATAAAATTGAAAACTAAAATAAAATATTCTAAACATAAAGATAGAAATAAAGATAAAGAAAAATCTAAATATTCTAACGAAACATAAAGTTCAAGAGAAGGTAAAAATAAAGATCAAGAAAGCAAATAAAAAAGAAGATAAGAGGAATAGAAAATTCTAATCCTCAGATGGTCCGCGAGGTGAGGGTGGTGATGAGATGTGTAGATGCTGGCATATCTGCTGAAGAGTATCGTCGATGTGGTCAAAGCGTTGAAAGCACTGCTGCTCAAATCGTGTGAGGCGCTCGGATATGTCAGCATATGAAGCTGCCGCATGAACTGGGCGGCGAGGGGGTGATGCTCAGTCTGTGGCTCCTCTGTTGGTGGGACATCATCAGTAATGTCCTCGGGGTCCTTCTACTCGGTATCTTTCAGTAGACGGTATTGTGGTGGATCGGTCCCACATCGGCATTGAATCATCCTCATATGTAACATAGTTTGGATGCCCTGTGGGGACATCTGGCCAACGAAGGTGTAGGAGGATGTCTGGGACGCGGTGTTAAGTAGGCCGAAGTGACAGGCCAATGGCGTGATGTTTGGGACAATGGAGATTACGCCCCTACGGTGTCGCTCCGTCTGATGCTGGATGGCATGGGCGATGAAGTATGCAAGATCAATCACATGTATGTGCGCCATGCTCCATAGAAAGTAGGCGTCGTGGGTGTTGACGACGCCGGTGCTTTCTCGTCTGCCTGTTAATGTGCGTGCGAGTAAGGCATGAAGGTACCCCAAAGATGGGGCAAAAGCTGTTGCCGTGGAGCGACTGGGGTCGTATGTGGCCGATGTAGGGACTATGGCCTCCCAACACTTAGATGGTGATAGGTGGATGTGGCGGTGGAGCTCGAAGAGGTTTTCTTCCTCCACAAACTGCTCAGTGTAGAGGCCTAGTGCTGTACCGAACTCCGGTACACTAAGCTGACGAACGAGGCCTCCTAGCCAAAATTGTATCGTTCCTGGATCATCGTGTCGACTCATCACTATCTGGAGGTGAAATGTGGAGCAAAACTCGAATGTGAGTTCGAGATAGATGGGCTCCACAATTCTGAAAAATTGGTCCAACGGGTCAGTCGTTAATAATGCCCGGACCTCATCCGCTAGGTGTACCTGCTCTAAAGCGGCCCAATCGAAGCACTTTCCGACTCTGAGAAGTCTCGCCCGTAATATCTGAAATAACTCATCTTGGGAATTCTGCGAAAATTAGAGGAATTGGTGTCAGACTTCGACAGTGGGTCTAGAAGAGGAACTACCGGGCCTTTTGCGTTTTTTAAAAATAGGGAAGGCAGCTTTCTTTTCGCAAAAAGACGACATGATTCCTAGAAACAAAATGGAAAAATGTATGCATTAGTCCTAAGAATTGGAACTAAAAATATGAGTTTTAATAAGCTTAAACGACAATTTTAACAAAACGTATTGTATTGAAATGTCGATTGCACTAACCTAGCTAATATAATTAGTTCATTCTAAGCATGGTATCAAATGATGGATGCATGGATATCATCTTATACTAAGTGATAACTACTCTAGATAGGTAAAAGTGGCAGCCAAAAAAGAGGTCTAAATGGCATAATAATTTTTTCTAGAATGATCTTGCTGAATGAATTAATCTTCTATCAACAATAAAGCAAATATCTAAATGAATGAGATAATAAACAAATAAATAGATAAAGGATAAAAAATAAAGAGAAAAGTGAGAAAAGGGAATCGAATGGGTGATTATAGGGCGGAACACGGTCGTGGCAAGGTTGCACGGGCGTGGATGTGCTGTTGAGGCCAGTGGCGGCACTAGGAATGGTGGGTATGGGAGTTGGGTCGAGAGGTTTTTAGGTTTTAGGTGAAGAAGAAGATGAATAGTGAGGGTTTAAATAGGATTTTGGGTCACATGGGCGTGTGACACGCCCGTGTGAGTCGAGTTTTGCTCGTGTAGTTTGAAATTTGAGGATTTTGGCGTGCCTGGTTTGAGACACACGCCCGTGTTCCTAGGGAGTGTTGGGGCACATGGTCGTGTCGCACGGTCGTGTCATTCGATGCTCGCTTCTCCCACGGCCGTGTAGATGGTCACACGCCCGTGTCTTAAATGGCTGGTTCGACCACGCCCTTGTGGCACGGGCATTAACAAGTTTGGCCACGGTTGTGGGACACGGGCGTGTTGCGTGCCCGTATCGATTTGTCAGGCTTGGCCACAGCCATATCACACGGCCGTGGCATGGTGTCACAGCCCGTGTCTCTGTTTATAATATCACACGGTCTTTGGCACGGCCTTGTCGATGCCCGTGTGGGTTGAAAATCCTGCATTCAGAGGGTTAGTTGATGAATTAGAGAATAAAAGAATTGAACTTAAGTTAGTGCTCGGGTTGCCTCCTGAGAAGTGCTTATTTAGAGTCTAAGCTCGACTCTGCTTGCGTGTGTCATCACGAGGGTTCGTGGAGCTGAAGCTCCTCCCTATTATTCTTAAAATCCTCACATTTATAATGTTTGAGCCGATGACCGTTTACCTTGAAAGTGCATTGGTTTAGATGAGTTACCTCGACTATGTCGTATGGGAAGACAGTTTGAACAACGAATGGGCCTGACCATCTTGATTTAAGTTTTCCAGGGAATAGTTTAAGCCTTGAGTTGTATAGCAAGACATGATAGCCAGTTTCAAACTACTTAGGTTATCTTAAATGATTATCATGGCGTCGCTTTGTGGCTTCTTTATATAATCATAAGTTTTCGTATGCACTGCAGTGCCATTCATCTAGCTCGTTTAATTGCATTAAACATTTCTCACCTGCAAGTTTAAAATCAAGATTTAGGAATTTGATAGCCCAAAATGCTTTATGATCAAGTTCAAATGGTAGATGACAACTTTTTCCGTAAATAAGTCTATATGGAGATGTTCCTATTGGAATTTTGAATGCAGTTTTATAGGTCCATAAAGCGTCATCTACTTTCCTTAACCAATCTTTCCTATTTGTTTCTACCGTTTTCTCTTGTATGTGTTTTAATTCTCTATTTGTTACTTCAACTTGTCCACTGGTTTGTGGATGATAAGGGGTAGTTGTTCTATGGTGCACTCCATATCTTTTTAACACTTTATCAAATTGAGCATTGCAAAAATGAGTACCCCTATCACTGATAATTATCCTAGGTGTTTCAAATCGGGAGAAAAGTTTTTTTAGAAAACGTACTACCATTTTAGCATCATTAGTAGGTAAAGCTTGGGCTTCCACTCATTTTGACATGTATTCTACTACTACTAGTATATATTTATTCCCAAACGAAGTAGGGAAGGGACCCATGAAATCAATACCCTATACATCAAATATTTCACATGAGAGTATATACGTTTGAGGCATTTCATTAAGCTGAGAGATATTACCTGTCCTCTAGCATTTATCACAAGAGGTCACATACCTGTTGGCATCCTTGAAAAGGGTGGGCCAGTAAAAACCTGATTTGAGTACTTTATGAGCAGTTCTAGTTCCACTGTGGTGTCCTCCTGTTGGTCCAGAATGGCAGTGATCTAGAATTTTATATGCTTCCGTCTTAGTAACACATCTTCAAATGACTTGATCTGCGCAAATACGAAAAAGGAAAGGATCCTCGCAAAAGTAATTTTTCACATCAGCAAAGAATCACTTCTTTTGCTGATGGGTCAACCCTTTTGGGGTTATGTTAGCTACTAAATAATTTGCGAAATCGGCAAACCAATGGTCTTCAATTTCTGTTACGACTAGGAATTATACTTCAGGAAACGAGTCATTTATTTCAGTTTTGTTGAAGTCCTTGAGGTGTGGATTTTCCAATCTTGAAAGGTGATCTGCTGCCAAATTTTCAGCTCCTCTCTTATTTTGTATCTCTAAGTCGAATTCCTCTAACAATAGAATTTATCTTATTAATCGTGGTTTTACATCAGTTTTAGTTAAAAGATAACAAAGAGCGGAATGATCAGTATAAATGATGACTTTAGACAGTATTAAATATGATCTAAATTTGTCAAACACAAAAATAACAGCTAGCAATTCTTTTTCTATAGTGGTATAGTTCTCTTGCGCGGCCGTTAAAGTTTTGCTAGCATAATAAATCGGTTGAAAGTGCTTGTCTCTTCATTGTCCTAGAACTGCACCTACTGCTAAATCACTAGCATCACACATTAGTTCAAAAGGTAAATTCTAATCAGGTGCAATTATAATTGGGGCATTAACTAATTTTTCTTTGAGAGTATTAAAAGCCTCTAAACATTCTTGATCAAAATTGAAGAGCACATCTTTTTCTAGTAATTTTGTTAAAGGCTTGGCTATTTTAGAAAAGTCTTTAATAAATCTTCGATAAAAGCCAGCATGTCATAAAAAGCTTATTATAGCCTTAACCGAATTAGGGGAGGTAATTTTTCAATAGATTCAACTTTTGCTTTATCTACCTCTATCCCTTTACTAGAAACTTTATGTCCTAATACAATACTTTCTTGAACCATAAAGTGACATTTTTCCCAATTAAGCACAAGATTCGTTTCCTCACATCTTACTAGAACACGTTTTAAGTTATTAAGGCAAAGTTGGAAGGAGTTACCGAAAACCGAAAAGTCATCCATAAATACCTCAATGATGTCTTCCACGAGTTCGTCAAAGATAGCTAACATGCATCACTGAAAAGTAGCAGGGGTATTACATAATCCAAAAGGCATTCTACGATAAGTAAACGTACCGTATGGGCATGTGAACGTTGTCTTTTCTTGATCTTCTAGAGCTATCGGGATTTGGAAGTAACCAGAGAGGCCATCCAAGAAGCAGTAATACCTATATCCTGATAGTCTTTCCAACATTTGATCAATAAAAGGTAAGGGAAAATGGTCTTTTCTGGTTGCATCATTCAGCTTTCTATAATCAATACAAACTCCATCCTATGACTGTTCTTGTAGGAATTAATTCCTTTTTTTCATTAGTCACCATAGTCATGCCTCCCTTTTTAGGAACAACCTGCACAGGACTTACCCAAGAACTGTCAGAAATAGGATAAATAATTCCTGCATCTAGAAGTTTAATTACCTCGGCTTTTACGACTTCCTTCATGTTGGGATTCAATTGTCTCTGAGTTTTCACATATGGCTTATATTCATTCTCTATTAAAATTTTATGGGTGCAAAAAGAAAGGTTAATTCCTTTAATGTCAGAAATCTTCCAAGCTATAGCTTTTTTGTGTTCTCTTAATACTTGAAGTAATTCCTCTTTCTCCTCAGCGCTCAAATCCGATGCGATAATTACTCGTAGTATAGAATCATCTCCCAAAAATGCATATTCCAAGTGATCAGGCAATTGTTTTAGTTCTAATTTAAGAGGTTCATCAATCGAGGGTTTTTGTCTCTGTTCGTCATTTATCTTAATACCTTCATAACTTATGTGCCTTGTGGCAAGTTCATTAGAGTTCATGTCCTTTATTACTTTATTTACTTCGGTGGTGGCTTCATCTTCCTCCCTACCTTGGAGAAGACACAGTTTCAACCTGTCTTCAAGAGTGATTTCCTGAAAAGTGTCTTGAAAAAAATAATTAATAAAATAACAGGAATCATCTTGTTCTCTAGATAATCGCATAGCATCATAAATTTTAAAAACAACTTCTTCCTCACCAACCCTAAGCACTAGTTTACCATCCCCTGCGTCAATAACAGCTCTAGCAGTAGCTAAGAATGGGTGTCCTAAAATTAAAGGTACCTCAATATCTTCATCCATGTCAAGCACAACAAAATCAACAGGGAATATAAATTTATCTACTTTTACTAATACATCTTTAATGATTCCCCTAGGATATTAACAGATCTATCAGCTAATTGTATACTCATCCTAGTGGGTTTCGGTTCCCCTAGACCTAGTTGCTTGAACATTTTGTAAGGCATTAGGTTAATACTAGTGCCTAAATCAGCTAAGGCTTTTTCAATGTTTAAACTGCCAATTAAGCAAGGAATAGTAAAACTTCCTAGATCTTTCAGTTTGGTTGGCAATTTATTTTGGAGAATAGCTGAGCATTCCTCGTTGAGTTCCACTGTGGACAGTTCTTCCAACTTCCTTTTATTTGTGAGAAGTTCCTTTAAAAATTTTGCTTACTTCGGTATCTGCGAAATTACTTCAACGAAAGGTAAGTTAATATGTAACTGTTTAAAAAGTTTGAGAAATTGACCGAATTGAGCATCCATGCGGTCTTTCTTTAACTTTGCTGGATATGGTATGGGTGGTTTATACTCTTTAAGTGCTGGTGGAGTACGTTCTTTAGGTTCTGCTTCCTCTATCTTTTTCTTTTCATATTCTTGAACAGGCTTCTTTTTAGGTTCAGCTAGTACTTTTCCATCCCTTAAGGTAACTGCTTTCACGTGTTCCCTAGGATTAGGTTCAGTATTACTCGACAAACTACATTATGGTCTATCAGATATCATCTTTACGAGTTGACCAATCTGATTTTCGAGCTCTTGAATAGAAGCTTGTTGGTTCTTAAGTGCTATTTCAGTACTTTGAAAAGGAGTTTTAGAAACTGATATAAACTTTTCCAACATTTCCTCAAGGTTTGGTTTCTTTTCTTGCCGATACGGTGGCTGTTGAACTCCCAGAAGAGGTGGTGGTGGTCCTTGATTGCCTTAATCGCCCTATAAAAAATTAGGGTAATTCTTCCAACCCGCATTGTAAGTATCGCTGTAAGGATTATTTTAAGGTCGAGAATTATTACCCATGTAATTCATTTGTTCGTTTTTTGTGCTATGTCCATAGGGATGGTACTCTGGGTTACTCACTCCTCCTAGGTGTGAGTCACACTGTATGGCTGGATATACCTGCGTAGAACCAATAAAACCATCAATCTTTTTATTTAAAAGTTCTACCTGAGTGGAAAGCATTGTGACTACACCAATATTAAAAACTCCTGCAGCTTTTTGTGGCTTTGTTCTCATGACTTGCTACTGATAGTTATTCAGTGACATCTCTTTTATAAACTCGTAAGCTGCTTCGGGTATTTTGTTGTTGATTGTTCCTCCGATGGCTGCATCGATCATTTGTTTTGTTGAAGAATTCAAACCGTTATGAAAGTTTGAACTTGTAGCCATAAAGGTAACCCATGGTGAGGGCACCTCCTCAATAAATCCTTATATCTCTCCCAGGCATCGTAAAGTGTCTCTAAATCCATCTGCACAAAAGAAGAGATATCATTTCGCAATTTAACCGTTTTAGCTGGAGGAAAATACTTAAGTAAAAATTTTTCGATCATTTGTTCCCATGTAGTGATAGACCCTCGTGGTAAAGAATTTAACCACTGTTTAGCCTTATTTCCCAAGGAGAATGGGAATAGTCGAAGGTGAATGGCGTCATCAGAAGCACTATTTATTTTAAAAGTGCCACAAAATTCTAAGAAATGGGCTAAGTGTGAGTTGGGATCCTCATCCTGTAAACCATCAAACTGAACAAATTGCTAAATCATCTGAATAGTGTTAGGTTTTAATTTAAAATTATTTGCAGCAATAGTAGGCCTAACAATACTAGATTCAGTACCAGCCAAATTAAGTTTAGCATAATCATACATAGTACGAGGAGCATTATTTTGGTTCACCGGTTCTGTGGCTATTGCGGGAGGTGGTAGATTGTCCTGATTTGCTTCCATCTCCTCAGTAGGCTTAGGTTCTTGTTCCTGCTCTGGATACTGTAAGCTTCGTCTGATCTCTCTACGAGTTCTACGAACTGTGGCTTCTAGATCGTCGTCGAACAGCAGTGGTCCTCCTGGGTTTCTTCTAGTCATAAACTAGAGATACCTGGAAGGGAAAAGACAAAGAAAATTAAAATAAAAAAACAAATAAAAATAGAGGTTGAAAATAAATAAAAATAGTAATGGCTAAAGTAATAGAAATACAGTGTTCCTGATATCTTAGTTCCCCGGCAACGGCGCCAAAAACTTGATATGCGTGATATGAAGTAATAAAATTTATAACAAATGATCACACCAGAAACTAATTATTATCACGAATTAAGGCAAGCGCACCTATCGAACAGTAATATAGCTTAGTGGTAAGACCGAGATATCGTACCCAAAGGAACCAAAAGTACTAGTATTAGCTTTCTTTCGATTATTTAACCTAAGAATAAAAGGGGATTTTATTAAACTAAACTAATTATTAGACTAAGCTAAAAATTTACAAAAAGTGAATTGGGGAAAAACTCTTAGGAAAACTGATTAACTTGGACAATACTCAAGGGAGAATCCACCTAGACTTCACTTGTTATCAACTCTTAAACTAGACGATTTATTCACTTGACTTGATCCGTAAAAATCCCTAACTTATGTTAATATCTCTCTCGAGACTAAAAACAACTAACCTTAGGTTGATTAATTGAAATCTCTTTCTAAGTAAAACCTCTAGTGTTGCCTTAACTCGTTCTATAGACTCCCTTATTAGGTTTGACCCTAATCCGGTAGATTTTTGTCATCCTATCTCTAGGATTACGATCAACTTCTCTTAATTGTGTTGGATCTACTCCTATGCAGGGACTTTTGCTCCTCTACATAAGCACATTCGACTTAAATCAATATCCCAGAAATATCAATTTAGGAGTTAAAAACACAATTAAGAACAAATCAAATATTTATCATATAATTCAATAGAAAATAATAACAAGATTTGTCTTAGGTTTCATCCCCCTCAAGTAGTTGGGGGATTTAGTTCATAATTATAAAAGAAAACATCTCAGAAGAATAATGATAACAAAACATAAAGACCCCGAAAACCCCTGTATGAATTTGAAGGGAGATCTTTAGTCTTAAAGGAGAATTCAGCTTCTAAGATGGATCAATCAGCTTTCTTTGGAGTAGTTCCTTGCTTCTACCATCTGTGTTGGTAGGAAAAATAGCACCCTTAGTGGGGAATCAAGCACCCCTTTGTAGTTGCCTCCTAAAGTCTTTATATAGAGCTTTAGAATGCATTTCTTAGCCCCTAAGTAGCCTTTTCCGAGTGAAATTGAACTTCCTCATGACAGGGACACGCCCGTGTACCATGCCCGTGTGGATCAAGGCACAGGTCGTACTCAGGCCTGTTAAGGTGGCACGGTAGTGTAGTCTGGTCGTGCGAGTCGGGGTTGGGTCGTGTTCGAGCTCAAGGTGGTACGGCCGTGTGGCGAATCTTCAGGCTGTGTTGATTACTGAATTAGGCCTAATTTGCCCCTTTTTGGCCCGTTCCTTACTCTTTTCTCTTCCCTAAGCTCACCCGAGTATAAAACATGAAATAAAGGGATTAAGAGCACCAATTTCCACAAATTCAATGATAATTCATCCAGAATTTAGGCTAAGCATGAGGTAAAAACATGTATAATTTATCGCTTATCACCACCCGTGGCCATACCATGGCCCCGAGGTGGCTGTTGAGTTGCTCTCGGTAGTGGATCAGGACCTAGAGTCGGAGCCTGTATAGAAGCTTGCACCTAATCAGATTGCTAGAGGCAGTCCCGAACACGATACTATATCGATTCGCACCAAAGACAAGCCTTGAACTTCCTCCAGCACTCTCTTGAATGGCATTTCCCACAGTCACTATAAACTTGAATCTCAGTTGATGCCACTAGAGCCTCAGTCCTCGGGGGCCCATCAAATCTAACCCATGTCATAAGACACTAAACTGAGCTAGAGGGACCCGGATCTATCTTTACCTTACTTTTACCTCTCTCCTAGTCTCTCCTCTTGCACTCAGTGTGCTTTATCTATTCTATTATCTTTACATTGTAAACTAATGCTGCAAATACCCGCTCCCTCTAAGAAGCTATCAGAACTCTCAAGTTATTTCTCAGTCCTTCCTCGAACCGAATACTCTTCTCATAATCATTCAGAACCAGAATGCGAGCACACCTATTCAACCTAAGAAACTCAGCCTCATATTTGGCCACGAACTTTACACCCTAAACTAGATTCATAAACTCATGTCTACGAGCCTCCACATAGCTCGCCTCAATATACTTGCTCTAGAAGGCGTTCTTGAATAAATCTCACATAAACTATTCGAGTTGAGCGCTTTATTCAATTGTCAACCACCACTGGTAGGCTTCATCTCGAAGCAGAAATACAACACCTCTTAGTTTTTGTACTAGATTACAATTAATATCATTCATAATATGTTCGATGGCCTCCAACCAGTACTCAGCCACTGTAGGGGTGACTCTAGTGACATCTCTAAACAACTAAGCACCATTCAACCGGAGTCGTTCAATAACTAACTCTCAACTTCCAGATCAAGAATGGGTACTATTGACCCTCTCTAACACATGCAGCATAGCCTAAGACACTACGTCATCCCAAGTTGTTGGAGTCTGCGACATAGTCTTAGCAATAGAAGGACCAATGGTATCGCTGGTCTCCAAATTGGGCATACTGTCCATAGAGGATGGCTCTGTTCAAGCTCCTCCTTATTGTCTACGACGCCCACGCAAACTACGTTCATGACTACCACACGAACTCATTATATCCACTTATCTACAATGATAGAAGTTTACAAATCAATTAAGAATTTCCATCAGATATCTTATTTCACAGTTCATATCATAGTCTCTAACTAAACCACAAGTTTAGTTGTTACAGTAGTTTCCTAACTAAATAGTATATCTGAAGTAAATGTGTAACAGCCCAGTTTAGACCCTAATCAGAACAATGGTTTCGGGACCACAAATCCGAGTCAAAAAAAATTTTAAGATTATTTTCTGTGTTTATCATGTGTGAATTAATATATGCGACATTTTCGTGTTTAAATTTTACTGTTAGGATGTCTGATTAATTAAAAATGACTTAATCGCATTAAATGAGAAATAAGCATGCTATTTATTAAAATGTCTAATTGATATGTTCTTCTAATGTGGAGGTTTTATGTTGTAATTTTACCTTTGTAAATATGTATGGACGGCATTAGGCTTGTTTTATAATGGTTTTATATTAACGTTAATAAGGACAAAATAGTAAATAGTGTAATAACTTATAATAATAAAACATAAAATAAGAAATCCATGCATTCATTTTTCTTAAAAAGCCGATTGTTAAAATAAATAAGAAAAGAATAAAAGCTTTGAAAGTTTGGCCTTGTGCATGTTTAATTAAGGTATGTAATTTAGCTCGATTTTTGATAATTTTTACGTTTTTGAGATCGTTGCTTCTAATGCTACCAGACCCATACTTGAATTTTTTGTTTTGATGAATATTTTAAGATATGCCATTGATGAATAATTGTGTTTTGTGGTGTTTGAAAATGAAATATGGAAGATAAGTTTTGGGTTAATATGTATTTTATTGGAAATTTTGATGAATTTGAGTAATTAGGGCTCAATTGCAAAAATAATAAATTGAGGGAATAAAAGGCAAAAAAAATGGAATGTGTGTACTTGTATGTACTAGATGAACATTCGGCCTAAACATGATGTATTGAGATTTTGTGTATTTTGCGTTTTATGCAAATTGGACTAATTTGTAAAAAGTGTAAAATGTTAGGGGCAAAATGGTAAATTGTTCATTTATGTGTTGTTGGATTAAATTGAATGAAATTGTGTTTGAATGAGCTTAATTTGAAATAGTATAGACCAAGAACAAAAGAAATCGGACTTGGATCGCAGAAAAACAAAAATAGTTGAATAGTCGATATACATCGTTCGTCGATATCCGAGGTAAGTCTATAAGCAAATAAACGTCGTTAAATTTGAATGTGTATGAAATTTATATGCTGAATTTAATTGTATGAATTTTTATTAGTTATAGCCGAACGTATAAATGTTTATGAAATTTGGATACAAGTTCAATTCAACTGATATAAGACATCCAAAAAGCTCCGTGTGAACCTTAAGGAATAATTAGAATTTCTGATATATGAATTATGTGTAAAACCATCTTTGTATCAGTGATATTCAGGCTTTATGCCTAGCAGCCTTCGTGCCGGTGTAATATATCAGGCTTAGAGCCTAGTAGGCTTCAGGCCGGTGAATTATATCGGTCTTTATGCCTAGCAGGCTTTATGCCAGTGTAATAAATCAGGCTTTGAGCCTAGCAGGCTTTATGCCGGTGTATTATAATAGGCTTTACACCTAGTAGGCTTTATGCTGATATGGTATCGAATGTGATTAATGAGTTAAAGTGAACAATTTCGTAATAGTATTTGCTTACTTGAAAAATAAGGTAAGTTTTGGTAGTTAAAATGAAGTTATGTATTATACATGTTATAATATGAATTACATGTGTATAAAATGCAAGATTATATTCAGCCTAGTGATATATACATATGAAAATAAAATGTGATATTTGTTTATATTTGTATAAATGTATATATATATGTTGGTTTTGAGATGAGAATGTGATTTTGGATATAAATGATTAATTTATTATTAAATATATGGGTATTCAGCTTTAAGACTATGGAATGTGAAAGTTATGAATGGATTATGAATTATAGATATGATTATATGTTTTGATTGTGATTATATTAAATCAGGCTTGTTAATATAATAGTATTATGTATATGTTATTATGTAATTGCTTAAGACTTACAAAGCTATGGTGGCTTACTTTGTGTATATATGTGTTTGTCTTTGTTTTATAGATTTTTTTGGAGGTCGTTACGTGCTCGGGGATCGTCAGTAAAGTTAATCACACTATCGTCTACTTTCGATACTTTTAAAAAGTTTTAAACTCGAACATTTGGCATGTATAGGATAATATGTGTTTGTCTGATTTTGGAAAATGTATATAGTATGCCATACGAAAATGGCTAAGTTGAATTATTAATATGTGTTATATCAAGTATAACTTATATGTGTGTTATATGTGATTGATGATGGAGTTAAATTAATATGGTTTGTTAATGTTTGAGAATTAGTATGTTTATTATTGAATGATGTTTTATAATTATTTTTAATGGTCCGGTCAAGCTATGTATTTATATGTGAAACATGTTTCATTTAGATTTGCTATGAATTGTGGTAAATAGGTAATTCTGTTTTCACATGGGACAAAAGTGAGGTTAATATATTTTCATTAAGTAAAGAAATAAATAAGAAATATGTTAGTAAATTAATCATGATTTGGTGTTTATATATGTTTGTATATAAGTATATGATGTGATGGGTTGATTTAATTATAATTGTATGTGCTTAGCTGATTATGTATTTGTTGAATTGGTATTGAATATGATGTTTGTTACATTGCAAAATAGGTGATATTAGCATGTTTAGTTTTGGCTTTGATATTTTAAAATATTAGCCAAACGGTTGTTAAGATATATGTATAAATACATAATTGTGATGTTCTTAATGTGACATGAAAATTTTGGATATTATTCGGATTTATTCCTAAGCAAGATTATATGCTTCTACAAATATTGAATAAGTTGAAAGTGGATATTGAATATGCGTGAGCATATGCATGACTTTATTCGGCTAAAGTTTTGTAAAGTGACCAAATGAATAGTGCTTTAAGCTACAAGGAATTAAATTTGTTATTTCCTAATGGTACCGAATGGAACTTTGCTAAAAATGAGATGTGCTTGTATGTATTTACTTATTATGATTTATGTATGTAATTATAGATTGAATTATTATATTTTATATATTGTGAGCATATGCCATGTGATAAAATGATATGTTTGGTGCTAATTGCTTATGATGTATAAATTTGGTTATATGTTTAAATAAAAAAATAATATATTACGATAAATTGCAAAGTGATTAATTTATTTATATTAATACTTATCTGATTTAAGAGTTGAGTAAAAGTATGCATGTGATAGTTCGGAAGTTGTGTTTTGTCTGGTAATACTTCGTAACCCATTCCGGCGACGGATACGGGTTAGGGATGTTACAAAATATACTTAAAAGTTCAACACCAAAGACTTAGTCTTTTATAAATTCAGTTTTTGGAATTCTTGAATAAATTTTTTTCTTCAAAACACTTTTAAACAAAAATAAGAGCCCAGAAACACAGCTTGAGTTTTGTAACCTAGCTCTAATACCACTAAATGTAACACCTCACACTTGGCCTGGATGTTAAGACCAAGTCTGGAGGCTACATCAAAACATTTAAGGAAAAACCACTTAAAGTAATTTAAAGTTCATCATTTAGAAAACATCTAACCAATTAAACAAACGTGGAAATCTGAGCTTACAACCATAATCTAAAGTAAAACATACGTTAGTTCAATTTTAACCAAACAATAAAATATCTAATAAAGAGAGATGATACAGCTCCCGACACGCTGAGCCTCTTAAATCTATAAATTACCTGAAACACAGTCAACAAATAGAATGAGCTTATAACTCAACGTGTGTAACCGATATATAGACAAACAACAAGAGAGATATAACAATAATTGCCTAAATTTTGAATAAGAAACAAATGATTCTCGATGATAACGTAACAGTTTAGATAAGGTGTAGATAGATCAGACATAGATACAGATCAGATCAGATACGATGTAGAACAAATCAAATTCATATGCAGTTTCCTACCCTCATCCACTACACACCATCTCTAACCAGTCCAACACACCATATAGGGTGTATAGTACCTATCCAGCCCTACACACCAATTAGTGTAGGTATGACACATTTAAAAGTGATTGCAGACTAGCTGCTAGATCAGTATGGGATAAAACATTAGATTCGGATACAGAGTTGTGAGTTAGCCACTCAATTCGCCAGATCATTAAACTACCAACACTTCATTCTTTATTCCATTCCCACCTAATACAGATGCAAAAATGGATATCAGATATCAAAGATGTACATACAGTTATTCAGTTACAATTCATAATCAAATAATACAAATCATTATCACTTAACAGTAATCTCGTCAATTATACACACAGATAATCAATTAATCAGACTTAGAATAGAGGATATAAAGCAATATAGTCTAATTTAGATTATACAGACCCTACGAAAGGCCTACGTTCAATTTAAAAGGCGTTTAAGGCCCTAAGAAAAATTTCAGTAATTTAGACCACACACCCTGAGTGTCTGGCTCTTGTGGTCCAGACGGCCGTGTGGCTCAAAACAGTGAGTTAAACAGTTTGACACAAGGCCAAACATATGTCCATGTGATTTACAACCCCTCACACGGCCTGGACATACGCATGTGTCCTTAGCCCGTGTGACCCCATAGATACAAACAGTAAGTTACACAGCCTGGACACATGCTCTTGTCTCTAGCCCTTGTGTCACAAATTCGAAAACAGTGAGTTGCACGGCCATGCGGCAATGGGAACCATGTTTTTCGGTGTTCGAAACTTACTAAATCTTGGGTTTTTGTCACACACTTGGTACAATTTTGACGTAGAAGTAACAGAGATGACCCCGAAACCTAAAAGCAACCAACAATTTTCTAGTTACACGATTTAATTGAATTACAAGACTAATTAAACCATCAACCAAAACATGTCAAAAACTTTGACGCAACTTCATCTCAAAACTATCCACTCACCGTCGTTCAAATAGTAGTTTGCGAGTTTAACTCGATGGAGGGACTATGCCATCACGATCTTCGCCTAAAGAAATCAACTAGAACTTAAACCAAGGAATTCAAACAACCAAGCAAACTTACATCGACAAAATGGACACACAATTATCAACAAACATTCATAACAACTTACAAAATTTTCCTAACAATTGAAGACAGTGAAGGATGAAGTTTCCCGTCATGAAAGCAGCAAAATATGGCAACACACAAGGGAAAGAAAAGAAAAAAAAGAAAGATGAATAAGAATAAGAGAATATAAGAAAAAGAAAATAAAAGAGGAAAGAGGAAAGAGGAAAGCAAAACATTCTAGAACTCAATTATAATCTAAAATTAAAACTAACTATCCTAATGATTAATATTTCCTTATGCTTACACAGAGACTTGAACACAGGACTTAAAAGTATATAAAAGCTTAACCATCAAATTAGCAAACTCATTCTTAACATAAATTAATGTATAAATAAATTTAAGTTGGGAGTTCAAAGGTAAGGTTTTAGTCAAAATAAACAAAAAAATTCAAAAAGAAATACTTGAACCCCTAATCCCAAACATATAGACAAAACACTTAACCATAAATATAGAAACTTAATTATTGATAGAATTTGCCAACAAATGCTCAAATTTTAGGGCGTTACATAATATGTTTGTAAAACATATTTTGCAACTTCCATCCAACAATTCTGCTGAAATAAATAGTTATTTGGTTCTTTGAAATTCCAGGTTTAGATCCTGGCAGCAGTAAATTTTATTAAAACCTTTTGCTTTCATCAACCATTTTATTAATAATATCCTAAATTCCATAAAATAATAGGAGTAATATATTTTGACAAGTTATTTATAATAAATTCGATGTTGCAAAATATTCAATTTAGCTTTGAGAAATGTGTTGTTCAAACATGGAATTGAAAAATACTCTATAAATAATTTTTTCTTCGAGCAATTTCAGGTTTCAAACCAACAATGATTTTTTTCTAAACATGTTTTCATTAAATAAGGCGACTACTCTATAAATAAATACGGTTATGAAACATATTTTAACATTATTTTATCTAATTTTAATGGTACACTTTGTAACACCCCAACCCGTATCCATCATTGGAATAGGGTCATGAGGTATTACCGGAGTTTATAGAACTTTTTTTTTTTATCACATGATAACTTATTTTATAAGAAATTGTACAACTTAAATTTTACCATTCTTCCATAAACACATGTATATTTTCATTTGATCATTTACCCTTTCGATGTATCAAATAATAAACATATTACCATTTAACCAATAGCTTGGTACTTGTCTAAGCGTCAACAACAACAGTCATTGGTATACTTGAATATATTTCATATAATTTTAGAATCGATAAACTCATTGTATCAACATATCAGACTTGAGATTATTACTTATTACGGCTTACCCAATTTCCATGTATCAGCATATTAAAGATTGCCACATATTCATATAATATGATACATATTATTCTCTTGCCATTTCTTCAAAAACATAAATCATTCATTATACCAAAACTTCATGTATCATTGTTTTCACGGATTTTGTATATATTTATTCCAGGACAATTCATAATCTTGAACATGCATAATTATCAGGTAAGTTTCATATATATGTATTTTCCATGTCATATTTTTAAAATATCGAATAAATATCGTTTTCGTGTATTTCAAGTTCAATTTCGTGATTATTGTTTCGTGCTCAAATTATTTCCATGTCAGGGCTTTATTCATTAAGTCATTCGAAATTTTATCGTCATACAATTAATATTATTATTAAAGTATACGAATCTATAATCATAGATGCATATATTCATCAATAAATTCCATGTACAAATATCATCATCTTATATTTTCATATATCTAGTATCACTGTCATTTTTTTCATGTACTTCAGGAATATATGTACAAATCTTTTTATATGCACATTTCTTTTTCTGGTCAGGATTCTTACGTACTGAATTTATCAGAATATCGATAGTTAAAATCATATAATATACTTAAAATATGCAAGTCCGTAATCAATCAATTCACATTTACCCTTTTTAACTATGTGTTTACCATCTTCTATATTTATCCCGTTGAATTTGTCAGAATTTCGATGGATTTCCGATAGTACACTCCTGGTGTACAATCTCATTAACCGTCAATTCATACAGGAGTACACTTTTAGTGTACAATTCCGGGTCCGTCAATTCATATGCATGTGTAGCCATGGTATCTTTCAACCATGGTCTTATTCATTGCCATGGTATCTTTCAACCATGGTCTTATTCATTTTCTCAATTTGTTGCCATGGTATCTTTCAACCATGGTCTTATTCATTGCCATGGTATCTTTCAACCATGGTCTTACACATTTCATTTCAGTAAGCACACTCCCGCGAACCTCATCCTTACAGCGGGATTACCAGTCCAGGCTAAATCCCCTACAACGACAATTACTCTAATAAGCTTGGATCTGAATTACCAGTCCAGGCTAAATTCAGACCCTAATTTGGATTACCCGTCCGGGCTAAATCCATTTTCCACATATTCTTCGGGAGGGCTATATCAGGATAGGATCACCCGTCCGGGCTAGATCCTTTTTACCGTCAATTCCTTTTCAGAGATCCATCGAATTTTCCTTTCATTCAACCGGGATTTCTTCCCCTTTTTATCAAATATATCAATGTTTCATCAACTTTCATATAATGAACATTCAATTCATATTCACATCAATAACATACATTTCAAGCATTTAAGAATATAATTCAAGTTACACGAACTTACCTCGTTGCTTGTTCGTGTTTATAAATTTATTAATCCGATATCTTTTCTTTTTCGCGTTCGAGTCTCGCATTTGAGTCGTTGGGATCTTTATAAATAAATTTGACCATTGTTTTCATTCATTCCATATTCTAATACATTCAATTAATGCTCTAGGCGAAATTACCATTTGGCCCCCAAACTTTTAATTAATGATGATTTTACCCTTAGGCTCAGAAAAATAAATTATTGCAATTTAATCCTTATTTCCAGCTGTTATCATCATACATATTAATAACATTCCATAAATTCTATAAAATATCAAAATTTTCCATAATTTCAACACTTCTCAATTTAATCCTTAAAACATGTTTTCCCTCGATCTTGAACTAAATTAACAATTTTCATTTAAAATTTTCAATTTAAATAATAAAATAATCCATTTCATGTAATTTGATCATTTCTAACATTTTTACAAAATTACCCATAAAGTTTTACTTTTATTCGATTTAGTCCTTGGGCTTAAAACATACAAATTAGTCATGCTAACTGATTATTCATACATATTTTCCTCCTCCTCCTCTCCATTCCACATCCTTAATTTATATAATATGCTTATAAGTAACATTATCAATAATTTCACTATTTACTTATATGTGAACATTCAAGCTGTCCACCTGCGTCATAGTCACTAAATTATTTATATCTTGAGCTACAGAAATCAAAATTAAGATCCGTTAATTTTCCCTGAAACTAGGCTCACATATCTTCTTACCATAAAATTTTTAGAATTTTTGGCTTAGCCAATAAGTACAGTTTATTCTTTAAAGTTACCCCTGTTCTGCTGTATAACTGTTCCGACCTTTCTTCATTAAAATTTAATTATCTCCTCGTACGGCACTCAGATGATGTTCCCACTTATTTATCTTGAAAATAGACTCATTAAAGATTCTAACCATATAACTTATGTCCCATAATTATTTTTATACAATTTTTAATGATTTTTCCAAGTCAGAACAGAGGATCCCAAAATCATTCTGAACCAGTCTCACAAAAATATAAATATCTCAGAACACAGAATTCATTTACTTGTTTTGTTTCTTTTATATGAAAATAAACTCAACAAGATTTAATTCCATATCTTACTCAACTCCTAATTCAGTTTCTACCATTTTTGGTGATTTTTCAAATTTAGCTTACTGCTGCTGTCCAAAACTGTTTTAGTGCAAGATATTAATTACTAAGTTTATATCACCCTTATTTTCTTTCTCTACACCATTTCCCATCACTTTATCTTATTTTCTCTTCACTACCATATCAAAAACATAGAATCATATATAAGAAAACTCTACATTAACATCATTTACATGCTTTTTCAATAATATTAAACTTAAAAATACATGGAAATCTTGATGTTCTTACCTTGTTTTAATGTTTCCAAACTTTAACTTCATTTTCTCTCTCCTCCAGCTTCTATTTCTTGAATCCAACTTGATATTCTAGCTCCTCATAGTCTCCTTAACATTTTTCTCCTTCGGTAGCTATGGAAATTCTTTTGATTTCTAGGTGAAAATGGTGAATTTTTGGTGGAATGACCAAATTGTAAAGAAAGTAAAACTTTCTTTCTTTCTCTCTTCCTCTCACGTTGGTGCATAGAAATGGTGGGTTTCTTCCTCTTTTTTTTTTTTTCCACACACACACACACACATATATATACTAAATAAAATAATAAAATAATAAAATATCTTATTAAAATATTAATAAAGTAATATTTATCTTATTAAATAATTATAAAATATCATCACACCATCATTACCTTCTAGATTTCTCTCTCCTTCTAATTGACCATTTTGCCCTTCATGATCTTTTAAAATTCCATTCTTGAGTCATCACCTAATTTGGTAAAATTGCGATTTAGTCCCTCATAATTCTTTCTCCTATTCAATTTGGTCCTAATTCATCCATTTTCCTTAGTTTCTAGATTATTCCATCCTTAAAATATTTTCACTATTGGTCCTTTAACTTTTCCATATTTACACTTTAACCCCTTAAATTTTAAGTATTTACTCTTGGGCCACAAAACTTTTCTCACTTTTACGATTTAGTCCTTTCTTGGATTAATACATCATAATCCCTTCCTGCATAGATTTTGTTGATAGAGCTCAAAATTTCTCTTTTTATTTCTTTATTTCTTTATTTTACTGTATCAATGATAGAAATTTTCGGGATATTACACACTTAGTTCAACATCACTGTTCGAAATTTCAAATCCTAGTCCTTGCAATTCAAATTTGTATCAACATTTTTATTCACAAATCAGATACTACATGAGCTAATATGTTTGTAAAATATATTTTGGAACTTCCATTCAACAATTTCGCGGTAGCAAATGGTTATTTGGTTGTTTGAAATTCCTAGTTCAAATCCTAGCAATGATAAATTTTATTGAAACTTTTTGCTTTCCATCAACTATTTTATTGATAATATCCAAAATTGCATAAAATAGTATGAGTAATATATTTTGGCAAGTTATTTACAATAAATTCGATGTTGCAAAATGTTCAATTTAACTTTGAGAAATGTGTCATTAAAACACGGAACTAAAAAATACATATCTAAACACATTTCTTTGGAAACACAAATACTATATAAAAATGACGATGCAACATGTTTTAATAGTGTTTTTGTTTTCCTAATTTTAATATAAAACTTACGTCAAGTTCGCTGTGAAAAATTCTAATTTTGGATACTTGCGTCCATTTTATTTATAACATCCAAAATTGTATAAAATAATATGAGTAATATATTTTGACAAGTTAATTATAATAAATTCGATGTTGCAAAATGTTCAATTTAGCTTTGAGAAATGTGTTGTTTAAACACGGAATTGAAAAATATATATCTAAACACATTCATTTGAAAACACAAATACAACATAAAAATGACAATGCAATACGTTTTAACAGTGTTTTTGTTTTCCTAATTTTAATGAAAAACTTGTGTCAAGTTCGCTGTTAAAAACTACAATTTTGGATACTTGCAGGTAATTTTTTTATCTACATTTTTCATTGAATAATCAAATAATAGATGAAAAATATGATAACTGAATATATTGTAACACTTTTATCTAGCAATCTTGTTAGAGCTAGAGGTGTTCATAGGCTGGGCCGGATTCAACTAAAAATTTAGGCACATTTGCTAGGCCCGGGCTCGGCCTAACCCAAAAAATGGGCCTAAAATTTTGCCCAAGCTCAACCTAGTTAAAAATGTTAAAACTCGAGCCCGACTCGGCCCACCGATATTAATTTTTATATTATTTTTATATAATTTTAAAATATATAATACATCAAAAATACTAAAAACATAAAAATAAATATTTCCCAACAAATTGAAAATAAATTTTAAAAAATATGTATACTTAAATAACACTAAGATAGATGCAACTTAACAAGCAAATGCCTCTAAAATAATAACAAAATTAACAAATGTTTTTAAAATAATAACAAAATTAATAATAAAATAAGTTTTATACAATATCCAAACAATAACAACAAAACAGTAGCAACATAATAGTAAAATGGTAGCAAAATAGGGAGAAAATAATAAGAAAATAATATTTTAAAAAACAGATTTTTTTGTCCTATAATGAATTCAGGCTGGGCTCTAGGCCAAAAATGCCTTGCCCGAGGCCTGGCCTATTTTTTAAACTGGCCTTATTTTTTTGTCCAAGCCCATTTTTCAGGCCTATATTTTTGCCTAAACCCTCCCACATTTCGGGCGGACTTTTGAGCCGAGCCGGGTGGTTCGACCCATGAACAGGTCTAGTTGGAGCAAACAGTAAGCTTTAGTGTTTAAAATTTTGGCAATGGTAAATGGTTTTTCTAACACTTTTTGTTACAAAAAGTATAAAATTCTAGTTAAAAGAATGATTAAAAAATGTTTTTTTATAAGTTTTTCAATTAGTTCGCTGCAACACTTGGTTAAATTTCACTCTTACGTATTATTTGTTTCGATACTTTCCATAATCACATAAGAATCTATATGTCAAGTATCATCAATACCATTTCATTTTCAATTCATGGTCTAACTTCCATTTTCAATATATTGAATATTGCCTAATGGAACTATAGTAAGATGGACTCGTACACGGGAATGTAATGTTCACGCAAGCTGACAGTATTTCAGGATTGCTCACACAAGTTGACATCATATCGAGGTTACCCGTCTAGCCTAAACCAATTATACATATAACCCAAGAATCTGCAACAAATGCTAGATCGCGTAATAACAAGTAGATCCCTGATTAATCACGTGTGTAACCCTAATGGCATGTCATATATATCCTAACATTTTACTAAGTTCACTTGGGCATCATTTTTGTATATATGACATTTTCAATTCTTGTACACAATTTCATTTCTCATATGAAACATATATTCAGTCAATGATCTCATTTTCATCATGTTCTATTTCCATATAACCAATATTATCATAAATTTACAATTCAATACATTTCGAACCATCAGTGCCAAAATCACCAATTCATTTCAATCTAATACATAAATAAAATACAACACAACCAACAAAACATAAAACAAAGTAGTAAATTCCATATGAACTTACCTGGTTAAGATAGAAAACAAATTGAATCTCAAGGACAATTTGACAATTTTTGTTTTTCCTCGATTATCTCTGTTTTGATTCAATTATTGATCTAAACAATTATTTTAGATAATTTGTCAATACTAAACAGTTTCATGTTATTCCATGATATGTATGAACCTATAAAATTTTATTTTCAAATGTCCTTTAAGTTTTACATTTGATTAAATTTAGTCCCTAAAACTAAATAAACAATATGTCTCAATTTCAAGCTTTGGTTTCAAAACTGATTTCAATCACATCACTTATGGACTCCCTATTATATTTTATTATAGAAATTTCACATCAATTCACAATTTGTTCACTTTAGTCCTTATGTACAAAAACTAACAACTAAACATTGCAATCTAGTTCTTTTTCACATCTAAGCTTAAAAGTCTACCAATTTAACACCAAAATATTCAATAAATAAACAATGGCAACTTTAAAAAACTTTAACAGTTTTGCAACATGGGTTAGTTAAATCAAGCTCTCATGACATCAAAAACATAAAAAATTACAAGAAAATGATTTGAATTACGTTAACAATTGAGGACCAAATGTAAAGACTTCAAAAAGGGCTTTATTTCTTTGATTTCAGTATGAAGATGGAAGAAGAAAGATGATAAATTTTGGCTTAAAGATAACTTATATATTATGATTAGTAGTTAATTAACTAGGTTTAATTAATTATAATTAATTCACAAAAACTGATAATTAAAATTATTTAGTAGAGAAATCATCACCATCCACTAACCATAATAGAATAATGGTTTAATTTCTATTTTAAACCTTATGCTAATTGCAATATAAGTCCCTTAGTCTTTGGCCGATTAAAAACTTATAGGGATAAACTTTTCCAATTTACTCCATGTACCTTAATTAAGCAATTAATAAGAAAATTTGAAGGATTAAAATTTAATATTCTTTTATGCCAACTCCACAAATATTTTAATTTAATATTTATAGACATGGTTTACAGAAATAGGATTCTGAAACCACTTTTTTCGACATCACTGAAAATCAGGTTTTTATATTAGAAATCTCTTACCATTTCCATCATTGATTTTCCAAGTTCTAAAATTACAAAATCAAAAGATTGTGGGCACCACTGAAAGATGTGAGAAAATAATTTGTAAGCTTAAGTTTTCTCTCAAAGGGTTGAAGGGTAAGCATGTTAGTGCAAAGCCAACAGAGC
The DNA here is from genome assembly GCA_020496765.1 of Gossypium stocksii. Classification (NCBI taxonomy): domain Eukaryota; kingdom Viridiplantae; phylum Streptophyta; class Magnoliopsida; order Malvales; family Malvaceae; genus Gossypium; species Gossypium stocksii. The sequence continues at coordinate 82,511,719 of CM035630.1, read as the reverse complement.
AAACAGTTAAAGAAGGAGTTGAGTAGACAGAACAAGCATACCATACCCCAAGGGAGGCTAGAGTACCAACTTCTACTGACACTTTGTATAATGTTGAAGGATTCCATAAAAGGATAATTGATCATCTAACGTATTCTATTGAATCACATAATAAAGTGATTTTCAGGATGCGTGCTGAAATAAATATTATTCAGCAGATTCATGACAAGGAAAAAGCACTAAGGAAAGATTTACAATACATGTGATCCTTGCACAAATTTTCATTCAATCCAATAATCTTGTACTCCTTATTAGATTGTATTGTTTTAGTTCTCATGTTCTTCAGCATTCATTTTTCCTTAGTCTAGTTTAAAGAGTAAGAATTTTTGGAATTCTGTTGAACAAAAATGGGGGAGTATAGTAGTGTATATAGATATGGAAGTTGTTGAGTTTAAGTGTGTTTTTTGGTTGTTGTGTTGTGTGCTATTGTGATACTATATGGGAAGTATATATCCTTTTGTTGTCAATGAAGCTACTTATGGTTGACGAATATGTTGCTAATATTGAAGATGATCCTAATTTTGTTGTGGTGATGATTTTTTTCTTTTGAACTTTTATTTGATGCTACTGCTTAGTTAAATATAATTTAGTATTTTGATTGTTGGTGTAAATTCTAGACACATCATTAATAGTTAAAATTACTATGTTATGTTCTAAGTTGAGTTGAGTAGAGTGAGGTTTGTGTTAAGGGGGAGCTATTGATGATTGTGTTAGTTAGCTTCTTATATTGTTTGATTTTGTTCAATAAATTACAAGAGGGGGAGATTGTTGAGGTAAGACGTGTTGAAAGAAGCTAAGTGGCACTCGGTAGTGCCAACTGCAGACTGTCACTAAGGTAGTTTTGTTACTTGTTTTAATTGGTTTGGCAATTTAATGAAGAAAATCTTTTGACCTATTAATGTGTTGTTATATTGAAGATAATATGGTCCATTTATAGAACCAATGCTTTGGTTTGAAGATTGGATTAGATTTGAGTTAATCAAAACAACCCTTGAAATGTGAAGATTCGGTTAAGATTGCATTGTTGAACATGGAGAGTATTTATTCGGTTGATTATGTTTTTAATGTTTATATTGTAACAGCTATTTTTAAGGAGTTACTTTGTATTCACTTATATTTTGCGTTAGCAAGCCAAAATTAATATATGTTTTGAGGCTTATCTAGGTTTTGTATGAGAGCTTATTGAGAGCATTTTTATCTGTTCATTGAGGAATTGTTTTGTAAGATAGTGTAAACTATTATAAACATTTTTCAGTGTTTACTTCTCAAGTTTTTATGGGGATGATTTAGAGGTGAGTGTTCTAGCATTAGGTACAATAAGATCTCTATACTTAGGGACTAATAGAGTGTGAATCACTTGTTGTATTTGTGAACAAAAATATTGTAATTTCTTACTAGTTAGGCTCCGCAGACGTAGAGAAACCTAACTGCATAAACAAATCATTGGTGTTATTTAGTTTTTTTGTACAATTTTTCGTAGTGCCAAGCTATAGCAACCATTGTTGTCACACTTGATTTTCCCTAAAGCTGAAAACTAGGAACAATTAGGGGTTAAATTAAAAGAAGTCATAAGTCAGTGGCTTCTACTAGAAAATCAAGAAAATATATTAATTGATCTAGACATGGTTGAAATCCAACACTGGTTTAGTTGGATTCAAATTAGCTAGTTTCTCAGCGGGAAAAAAATGATTGCCAACGGATGGTTTTTATAGGGTTGAAAGTCACACATGAATGGCTATAAATGGTTGGGAAATGACTTCCTAGAGAGAGCCCGTCTCAACCTTGTCTCATTTTTCTCTCTTCTTCATCTTCTTCCTTAGTTGCTCTGAAGAAAATGTGGTTATAGAAAGCTCTGTAGAGTGGTTAACGTGAGGATTTAGTCAGAAAAGTAGAGAATCCAGGAAGCTGGTAAGGTTCTAAGTCCTTCTGTATGAGTAAGATTTAAATAATGAAGTTAAGGGTTTTTAGAACCATTTTAGGGGTTTTGTATGTTTTTGAAAAACTAAGTTTTAAGTTGAAAAATTGTGAGCTTAACTCATGATTTTAGCTATAATGCTTAGTTGCCAGGAGAATGTCTGATGTTTGGAAAAGCTAAGTTGAAAAGATGAAGAAGCATCAGGTGAGTTTCTATATTCCATCCCTGAAATGTTGTGTTGTTGGCATAATTCTATAATGATGTATGAATTTTGCTGATTTCGAATGCCAAGCATGCATAAGATTGTTTGATATATGTAGTATCCACCAAATAGTTATGTATGCATGAAATAGTTAGAAATCCATGTTTAAATAGATAGCATACTTCATACTAGTTTGTAAGTGAAATGAGTGTATTTTATGATTATAACAGTGGGTACGATGGAAAATTACTGATGGGATAGATGGAGTTAAGAATTGGGAATGGAAATTTCTATTAGATATCGCCGTACGTTATTTTTATGTGTAAACCATGATGAGCAAAGCTCCAGGCCTTATGGAGGGGACATTGAAGTGTTTGAGCATTAAGGTTAGGAATAATAAAATGGAGGAACGAACAAAGGAATATAGAAATTGAAATTTTGTTAAGATTCCGCCATCGGAGATTGTTAGGAGCAAACTGTGATGTCCGAGCACACTATGACAATGGTTATTAGGTTGCACAGAGCAACATTGTGACGGCAGTTAGTAACAGGCCCTATGGGGTGACACCGTGACAACGGTAAGGTAGTTCAGGGCGACACCTCAAAAAAGGTCTAATATATAATATCATAGCTCGACTACGACAATCAATATAGTTTACCGGGATAGTATGTAATATCCCGAATTAGGGCCTAATCGGAATAGTAATTTCGTGACCACAAACCTGAGATAGAAATAATTATTTTATATTTATTTTGAGGTTCATGATATGATGGCATGATTGTGTGAAAATTTCGTGAAGAAATTCTATGCATAAAGTGCTTAATTTGAAATTAGGGACTAAATCGAATAAGTTGCAAAATTTGCATTCTAGAAGTTTTTAGTATGAAATTGACTTGGAATATTAATTAGGAGGTCTTAAATAGCAATTTGACCAATTTCGAAGTTTATGGACAAAAATTGGACATGGGTGGAATTTTTGAAAGTTTAGTAATGAAGGGCACTTTGGTCATTTGGATATTAAATGGAATAAAATGGGAAAAATAACACAAAATTGATCATCTTCTTCATTTGGTTGCTGCCGAATTTTGCTCTCCACCATAGCTAGGGTTTCTTCAACTTTCAAGCTTCATAGTAAGTGCATCCAAGCCCCGTTTTTAATTATTTTTATATTTTTGTGATCCCGGTAGCTCGATAAAGCTTATGTTAGCAATATTTTGAGTTAGGGTTCATATTTGGAAAAATACCCATAGGTGAAATTTGTGTATTTTGATGTTTTATGATAGAATATGAGGTTTCGGATTATGTTAGACAACTTGTGCTACTCGGTTTTGAGTAAAAATGAGTAGAATGGCTTAATCGGTAAAAATACCAATTGTTCATAAGTGCATGTTGTAGTTGGAATTTGAGCTTGCTAATGGTAAATAAATGATCAGCATGTCTTAAAACATAAGAATTTGGAATAAAATTTAATTTCCGAGCCTTGGGGTCAAAGTATAAATATACAAAAGTTTAAGGGTAAATTCGTAATTTTGGTAAAGTTGGGGTCAAGGACCGTTTTGATAAATGTGAGTATTAAATAAGCTAAATATGTTATTTTAGATCAAGAGAAACGAGGTTCAAGTCGTGATCGAGGGAAAAACAAAGTTTACGAGGAATAGGCTGATTGTCGACGTTTTGGTATCGAGGTAAGTTCATGTGTAAATAATGTAACATAATTGTTATTTTTAAGTGATTTAATGTTATTTATATGATATGATGCTTATTATCATGAAATATTATGCCTTGTGAAATATTATTTGTTGATAAACGAAGTATGTTAGCTTGATAAGCATGAAATGCTAGCGAGTATTGGTCCCGACGTTCCGAGGAGGATGACCAAAAATGTGTGATTGAGGAAAATCCTGTTTGAACCTTAGGAATAGATTAGGATACAAGTGACATGTCACTAGGATGGTTGGGCATCCGAACTCGTTGAGTTGAGTCCGAGTTCACTTATGGATGCAAATGTCCGAACTCGTTGAGTTGAGTCTGAGTTCGTGAGATGTAACTAGGCTTCTGAGCTCGCTGAGTTAAGTCCGAGTTCACTTATGGATGCGAACGCCCGAGCTCGTTGAGTTGAGTCCGAGTTCGCTTATGGGCGGGTTACATGGTTACTTGATTACATATGTGGCACTTATGTGCAAATTATCCATGTATCCGAGTTATATTTCGATGTGTTCAACGGGTAAAATTCTAGCGAAATGGAAGAACACTCAAGAGGCAAGTATCATTTTGATAAGTGTTGTGAAATGGATACTTTGGACAGGTATGTACTTAACCCTCGGGTTGAAACTTGATACAACATCAATAATGTGGTAAGATGACAATTGATGATTAGAAATGTGATATATGTTTTGGTGATACAATGCTAGTGTTGTTTGGAAGAGTTGATTTGTTATGTTACTTGTTATTTGCATGTGAACTTACAAAGCATTTATACTTACTCCCTCCTTTTCATTCATTGTAGTTTTGGACAAGCCGGCTCAGGAATCGGGATAGGTCGAAGGCTCGTTCACACTATCCGAAGAACTATTTTGGTAAAATGGCTTGTATAACTCAAATATGGCATGTATTGCAATATACTTGTTTTGTGTAATTAATCTTGTGATATGGTTGTGGTTTGGTTGAGAAAATGCCTGATAATGATTAGTCCTTGGAATGGTTAACTTAGATCATGTATGAGACCATGTATGTTCAAAGTGTTAATAGTTCATGAATTTCCATAGAAAAGTGAAAATTTGTCATAAAACAGAATGTTGTAACAGCAGTGACGTGAGTTTGAAAAATCACTAAAACCGAACTAGGTGATGAATTAAATATGAAATTGAAGCTTAATGTGTCTACTTTCATATGGAAGAAGCAAAACAGGTAAAGTAGTTATATGTTATGAGATATTTGAGTTTTAGTGAAATTGGGCCAGAGCGATTTTAGGATCCCCTGTTCCAACTTTGGAAATTCACTACAAATTGTACAAAAATAATTAGGAGGTGTACTTTATATGTTCAGAATCCTTATTGAGTCTAGTTTTAACAGAAACAAACGGTATAGCCATATGTATTTTGTACAGAGAGAAAAATGGTTCGTAGTAAGCAGAGGTTAGTGCAGTCAAGTTCTAAAATAGGGGTAACTTTAACTAATAAACTGTACTAATTGGCTCAACCAAAAATTCTAGAAAAAAATTAGTAGATAGATATATGAGTCTAGTTTCAGGGAAAATTTACGAATCTTGATTTCGGGTTTCGTAACTTGAGATATGATTTTTTTAAGCGACCATGACCCAGAAAGACAGCTTGCTGCGAAAATTTAATTAGTTGATTTAAAATTTAAAAAGTGATGAAATAAGTTTAGTAACACCTCAAGCTCGACTCCGGAGACGGTCTCGGGTAAGAGGGCGTTACATAGTAAACACGGGATAGTCTGTTGAGACGGTAAACATGGGATAGTCCATTGAGACAATAAACATGGGATAGTCCGTCGGGACAGTGAACACATGGTAGTCTGCTTGGATAATAAACATGAGGTAGTCAATCGGAACATTAAATACAAGACAGCCTGCTAGGACATTAAACATAGAGTGAAAGGGTGTAAGACCATAGCTCGGTTGTGGTAACCAATAGGGTCTATTAGGGCATTAAACTTGAAGAAGACCGCCAAAATGATAATAATGAAAAAAGAATCACACATATGGGAAAATGGTTAGAAGAATAATGCAAGCGTGGCAAGTAGATTTTAAGGAATTTTCCAAATAAAAAAAGATATAGAAAAAGGAAAACGACCCATCAAAATAATAATCGTGAAAGCTAGTAAGGCATAAGGGTGCTAACTCGACAGGAATCAGTCATGGGGTCTGATGAACTAGTGATGCTTGTTGTATAGGTAAACGAAAAGAGAGTTAATTGAGGATCGTAGTAAGGATCCACCGTTAAGAGTCGTTGAAAGGTATAAAGGGGTCAGTTGGGGACCCTAGACAATAAGAAGTACTAAGAGAGAATGTACAAGTGACAAATATGTCTGTCAAGACTATCCCTTTTCAAGGAAAATCCATTACAAATGTAATTGCCCTAGGGTTAGTTCTATAAGGAATTACCTTATAAGAGAGATTAAAAGCTAGAATGGTTGCTCAGGTAACAGTTCTGTTAGATGCTATAGATCAAAATAGTCAAAGGCGATTAGACTTTTCAACCAGTCAAAAGTAAGGATTCGTATATAGGGTAGATTAGAATGAAGTAACCCAAACCTCATTACAACTCGAGTAATATGGTATGAGTAAAAGGGATGAAACAAGAAATAAGCCGCTTGTGCAGCATGGACCTTTGCTAGAAAGCCATATGAGTAGAATGTCAATTCATCCGCCAAGTCCATGACGTGTTTATGCATTGGTATGGAATCAAAAAGGAATTGAGAGGAAAAAAGAATACAAAAGGCGAATGGAGAAAAGAAGGGGAGGAATCCACGAGGATGATAAATCAACTAGAACCTACCATAAGTAGTCAAAGAGTTTTAAGCCGAACTAGTAAAGATTGCCCAACGATTACACTGCCATTAAAGATGGTCAAGCATTGAATAAAAGTCCAACACTTCAGGCAAATCAGGATCGTCAAACGAAATAGGGAGAATTATATTTGTTTCTTTTCTAATTGAAACCCCCTGCAAGACGGGAGTGATTTTAGTGTAATGCAGGAATGAAACTCACTAAGTTTATTGAACTTACCAAAGTGTTGGCCTGTGTTTTGCAAGATTTGTGGAATAAGGATCTCGAGGAGGGACCAAACCAGACCGTATTAGATCAAAGATCACTACCAATAAAGTGTCATGCACATAGGAATAGGACATCTTCATAGGCTCCGCCTCAGGGTCAAAGTATTGTAATTAAATAGTTTTCCTTGGAGTCTGGAGTTTGAGATGGTATCTTTTATTCTAATTCAGGATTTTTATTGTAAGAGGAGTATATATATTAATTGAAAAAAGATTGTTGTGAAAATTTCAAGTTCAAAATTTGGTTCTTAGTTCAAATCGAGTTCAGTTGTGACACTCTATACCCAGATTCAGCGATTGGGTCGACTAAGGGTGTTACAACTGCAGTCAAGCGCTTCTATTACAGTTTTGTATTTCAACAACAATTTCATTATTGCAAATAGTTAAATTTAGCTTTGAGAAAATTCGAGTTCAAACACGATAATGAAAAATATTAATCCAAACATATTTTCATTAAAAACACGAATACTACATAAAAATGATGATAAACCAAATTTTAACCGAGTTTCTTTTCAAATGTAACACTTGGTTCAAGTTCACTTTTAAAAACTCTGAATTTGAATACTTGTAGCTGAAATTTTTATCAACCTTTTTTTTATTCAAAATCAAATACTAAATGAATAAATATGATTATAGAGTATATTTTACCATTTTTCTCCAACAATTTTATTGTAGCAAATAGTAAGTTTCAGTGTTTGAAATTCTAGGATACTTGTCACTGAAATTTTTATCAATATTTTTTATTAAAAAATCAAATATTATAGGAATAAATATGATTATAGGATATATTTTACCACTTTTATCCAACAAATTCGTTGTACCAAGTAATAAGTTTCGGCGTGAAATTTTAGTAATAGTAACAATTTGTTATAAAAAGTATAAAATTGTCTATAAGAATTATTATAAAATATATTTTTACAAGTTTTTCAATTAGTTTACTGTAGCACTTGATTAAATTTCGCTTTTACATATTCTTTACTTTAGTACTTTTTGTAGAATGTTTTTAGATTTTCTTTATTTTACATATAAAATCTAAAATTGTATAAATTAATAAATTATAATATTTTTTTGGTTCAACTTAGCTATTAGATATTTCGATTCTGAATTTTAGTACTCGCAACTGAATTTTTTATCAATATTTTTATTCAAAAATCAAATACTGCATAAGTAAATACATTTATAAAATATATTTTGCAACTTTTGTTCAACAATTCTGTTGTTGCAATTGAAATTCAAGGTTAACATCCTCGCAATAGTAAATTTTTTAAATAGATTTAACAGTTTAATTAATGGATGTACCAACTTAAAAAAATAATTTAATTTAGATACTATTTATTATTAAAAAATTTACATCCTAAAATGAGAAAAAGGATATAATTAAGGTGCTAAATTAAAATTTTAAAAAATTATAATATTTAATTTAAAATTATTAGTAGAAAAGTGTGTAAATTTGAAGATACGATAATTATACATTTAAAAATAATTATGTTGGGCATAAGGATTTGGATACCTATACTGGGCATTGGGGGTTTTCAGCATGAGCCTGATGGACTTAGGTCTTTTTGGTTCTTTTGGACTAGGTTTAGGCATTTGTTTTTATAGGATTTGTGAACCCAATTTTCATTTTTGTTTTATTTGGTTTTTGTAATTTTCAACGGGCTAGGACCCATTTTATAATAAAAGTCTCAGATTTTATTTCAAAAAAAATTTATATTTAAAATATTATAATATAATAAAAATCGTGATAATTATAGTTTAATTTATAAATATTATTTTAAAAAGTTTGATTTAAATAAATTTTACTAATTTTAAAATAGAAATATTACTTGAATATAACTCTAAGCATAAAATATGGTATAATTATCAAATTTATGCATTAATTTTTGCCCATCGTTCAATTATATGTTTGAAAATTGAATTGTGGTTCATATATATACATGAATTGTGATTTTGATTCAATTGTATACATTTAAAGAAATAAATACATATATTTATTTCCATATTGGATTAATATAATTGTTTGAGTATGGAACATATTAATGTAAAATGATGTTAATTCGATAATATTGTCAGTTATTTGTGAAATATATTAATGTAAAATGATGCTAATTCAATAATATTATCAGTGATTTGTGAAAATTGAATCAAATAAAAAATTCATATATAAAATTAAACATAATTTGATAGGTTTGATAAATAGTAATGTTACAAATTATAAACACAACTAAGTATTATATTAAAGTTAAAGTAAATTATCCTACCAAAAAAAAAAGTTAAGGTAAATTAGTAGTGTTTAGAATTTTTTAAATAATTTAATTATAAGTTTTGATCATATTTATTTTTTTGACATAATGTCTAGAATTATTTATAGCCCTTCCTTAACCTATAAATAGGAGAATAATGCGTTTCAGCGCATTTGAACTAATGTTCTCCTGTATTAGCAGCAATGCTCATACTAATCGAATCAAGACTCAAACGGCATAATTTAGATTTATTAGTAATAAAGTATATGGTAACTCAATTAAAAAAAAATAATTATAAATTATATTCACATTTAAGTATTATTATTATAAGATTAACGTAAAGTTGTAGGACATGTAAATATATTATAATTTAATTTAAAATTATTAATTAATACTTAAATGTAAAATAGCAACGAAATTTTTTTTTCTAAATAAATTGGTGTATATAGGGAAAACAATTTGATAATTAGCCCAGCGCGAACACATAGGCATTTGGCCCAAGAATTAAATACAATACAAAAGCACTGAAGGAGGAAATGCGTAATTTGTATTAGAAGAAACTCGGCACATGCGAGTTAAGAGGTACGTGTCTGGGAAGAACCTTTTGTTTACACTTTGTCTTTCTCATTCCTGCAAAACCAAAAAAATCTCTATATTTTTCCTTTTTCTTTTTTAAATTAAAGAAGTTTCATTCTTTACATGTAGCTGACCTTTAAGCTCTTCGATATTGGAACAGGTAATTTTATTTATTTTTTGGTTTTTCTAACATTTGTCCTTCATTTAGGGTTTCGTTTTCTTTTTGTTCGTCGCTGAAATAGAATTTCCGCGGAAAGGAACGAACATTTTCTCGAGAAACAAACAGATTTTTTTGTTGAAATTCACAGTACTGTGTCGGATAAGATAGTATGGGAGCTTAATTTGCTGATTTTCAGCTTTGGATATTCTTCCATGAGAAATATGTGCTACTGAACTAGGACATCTTAAGTCTCCGTCCCTTTATCAGTGCTTTGGTATTTCAATTTATTGATCTTGAGCTTGTTTATGATTACATGTGGGACCGAAATTTTGTTTTTTTTTCTAAGGAATCAGATGACTGTTGGAAATTACTATTGTTATCCAAGGGAAATTTGGTGTGAGAAAGCAGAGATTGAAATTTTTGCTTGATTATTGGCTATTGATTTTGTAGCTCATAGGAGGAGATGGCGTCTTCTTCACATAATGTGGAGTTAGAGGCGGCAAAGTTTCTGCATAAGCTCATACAAGATTCTAAAGATGAGCCTTCAAAGCTGGCAACAAAACTTTACGTGGTATGGGTACTTTTTTGGGTCAATTAAGTGGTATTTATTGTGCGCTAGTAACAGAGTTAGCTCTAAGTTTTAATACCATTTATATGGAAGCTGATTCTTATTATTTACGAATGTTTTAGATATTGCAACACATGAAATCTAGTGGGAAGGAACATTCAATGCCGTTTCAAGTAATATCAAGGTGACGCATGGTTTGAGACTTTGAGGTTCATTAAATGTTCATATAAAATAGATTGGATCTTGTAACCTTATGAGAGAATGTGCCGAAGTTATTTCATCTAGATGGAGATAACAAATTGGCGAATTGAGTTAATTCAGATCATGGTGGATCTAATAAATAAATTTGATTGATTGCGCATTGTTTGCTTTGATCATCAATTGACACTTGAAGTCTAGTAATCTAGTTTTGATTACCTTTAAATGGATGCAAGATCATTTATTTTTCTAGCTTTTAAATTATAGTAAAAATGTGTTTAAATTTCATGGTTAAATTTTCTAGCTTGAACTGAAGTGTACTCTAACCTAAATTTCAAATTACAACTGATATATCTTTAACCTCCATTTTCCCCCCGCTGTACTCTGTCCTTGTACTTGGATTTATCTCTGTGGTTGCAATGGAGTTTTGAGCTTATTATTCAAATCTATAGATTGTTCTTCTAGTCAAATTATCATTGAGGTTGTCCACCCTTTCTCTGAAAATGTCTGCTAGTTTGCCTGACATAATTTTCTTTATTCAAGGGCAATGGAGACTGTTATCAATCGACATGGTCTTGACCTTGAGGCTTTGAAATCATCACGGCTTCCTGGGTCACAAATAGTGGATTCTACATCTGGGCAATATGTTGGTAAATTGCTGTTAATCAAACTTCATTTAGCATCTCATGGCAAATTTTTACAGATGCATCATCATTTTTGCATGGCATATTGAACTAACCATTTATAGATGAGATTCTTTTCTTCAGGATCCTCTCAGGCTGTTTCAGTTCCAAAAGATTCTAAAGCAGGAGCAGCCCAAAACGAGATACCTAAATTTGATCCATTTTCATCCAGCAGGCCGCCTGTTGGGCCAAGCATTGCTGGACATGAGTATTATCAAGGAGCTGCAACTCATAGGGGTAGTCAGTCTTTTGATCATGGAAGCCCCTCAAGTTTGGACACCAGGTCTGCTAACTCACAATCACAAGACAAACAAATGAATCAAAATGATAGCAAGAAGGGTGCAACTAAAAGAAAGAGGGGTGATTCATCATCACCATTGGAACCAAATTTTGATGATTCTCTTAACGCTGTTGTTGATCCTAGGAAAGGGAAGATGAATAAGGCTGAAACATCTGGCCCTGCTAACTACAACATTGTCCCAAGTAGTGGTCAAATGGAGCATTTTTCATCCTCTCCTGGAAATATGAGATCAATGCATAGAGGCAGACAGGATGGTCAGAATGTAACAGAAAACCTGGTAGATTCGACAAACATTAGCAATATGATGTCACGTGGTCCTAGTTCAAAGTATCCTGAAGAGGTGGAAGTTTCTTCTGCTCAAAACGTTCCAAGACAGCAGCAAGGTGGACTACCTGGTGCGCATGAAATTTTTTCTTCCAGGGGTAAGGCTGGGTTACCCTTTGACAGATCTCAACTTCACAGGTTTTCTCCAAATGTTTCTGGCAACATAACAGCAGAAATTGCATCTCAGCAGTTGATGCATGCATCTCTTATGCCAGGTGAGAATCGACTTTGGATTTTGAAAAGTTAGAATTTGTGTGCACTTGTTAGATATTTTAATAGACATGGATTTAATAGGCTGGTTTGTGTGTGTTTTTCCTTTTTTATTTATTTATTTTTCTTTTCAATTTTATCTAGGCAAAAAGATGGAAGAAGGGCTACCATTAAATTGTTTTGAGTTAGATATTCTGTTTGTTGATGAAATCCTGTATGGTTTGCTCTTTTTTTTTTGGTGTGGATCTGATAAAGGTTTATTGAAGTTCAGTTATATTTGGGACCCAATATAGTTCTGTTGTGGACTATGTTATCTGATATCTTGGATAATATTTCTACTTTTTTGGTCTGGTCCACTCAAATTTGTGAACTTCTGCCCTTCTCATTGCCTGATGAAATTTGAGAATGACTCATTTTCTTGATGGTGACTAACTAATACCTATAGAGTGATGGTGAATAAGAATTGACTGAGCTTGGAGACTTCCTAAAATGCATCTGAATTTCCAATCTCCTCAATCCATGAATTTTTATCACATTGTTGGTGTTGTTTAACATTCAGGTTCTTTTGGGAAGGTTCAAGGAGGATTGTCTGCCCCATCTAACTATCATGCAGGAGAATTAGCATATTCAGGTTCAGGCCAATTTAGTGGTTCTGAGAATCAGAAGCATGGGTTATCCAAAAGTTCTGTAGCAAGTCCCGACGGGTCGTCTTCAACACTTTCTGCTGGAAAAGTTTTGGAACATGATGGAGGCAGTTCAAATATGTTAGGAGATGTAAATAAGATAGCTCAGGTACTCATTTTGTTTTCTTCTTTACATGCATGTTTTTGTTAAGTCACTGGCTTCAATAAAGAGAATAACAGTGCCATTTCTGGGGCCCTATTATGGCCTTTATGAGAGGAACGAAATGATTAGACTTAGACTGCTTTTAAATGTTGCTTTAAATGTCGCTGATTCGTATAATGAATTGGCTGGAATTTACTGTTATGCTTTTTCTGGCAGGCTGGCAGACAAAATAGTGCCTCAGAAATGACTATGCTTAGGGCCATGGCTCCAAGAGACACGGGAAAGTCTTCTGTCTCTCAATCTGCCGCACTATCTAGCATGCCCTTCAAGGAACACCAGTTGAAACAGCTTAGAGCCCAGTGCCTTGTTTTTCTAGCTTTCAGGTATTGCAACAGTGCAGGTGGTAAGAATGGTTATTGTGGTCTGTTATTTTCATTTTTCTGCATAACTTGTGGTTGTCCACTTGCAGAAACGGTTTGATGCCAAAGAAGCTGCATCTTGAAATTGCGCTTGGAAACATATTTCCTAGAGAAGGTAGGTTTATATTATTTATTTGTTTTTCAAATTTCATTTTCAGAAGTGTATATCCACTCACTTGATAACATCAGTTGGTAATACAGATGGCGTTCGCAAAGAGTTGAATGACCATAGAGGCAAAGCACAGACATCTAGTGACCCAAGTAGCATATCTGAAGTTGCAATGTCATTTGGAAGGATGAATAATGTACCTCCAGCTTTGACATCAATTGGAAGATTTCCAGAGGCTGATTCCTTGTCAAAAGAAGCAGAAAAATTAAAAGTGGAGGAGACTAATGGCCCAACTTCTGATCTTTTGGCAATTGTGGAGGAAAGGAAACATATTCTAGCTACAAGGAAGGCAGAGGCTGATCTTCAGAGCCACGAGGCTGTGGAACCGCAGGCATACTTACCTACAATGTCACGACAGCCTGACTTTGCCACCACAAAGGATGGTTTTACTGTTCATAACAATTTGGATGGCATGGAGAATGGCCATTTGCAAGTTGCAAAGGCTGATCTAGCCTCATCTATGATGGGTGCTAATAAACAAGTGCACCCTGAAATGATGGGCTGGCCTGGAATTGGCATTCATAATGAGGTTTCCAGGGCATCTTTGCCAGCTGCTGCTATTCAGCATGATTTGGTGCTAGAAAGAAAAGATACTGCTCCTCTGTTTCAAAGTGTTGGTAATTTTACTGAATCAATATCATTTTTGCTAATGGCGACTTGTCTTCTTATATATTAGTATAATTAGAATGGAAATGATAATCTTTAAGCCTTTTAAATTAGAAGATGTTAGCTTTTGTGATGTGGTATGGGGTGCTGAGGATTCAAAAATTCTGCAAATTTTAAACAAGATTAATCTGATTTGGCCTAAGTTATTCCAGTTAACGGAATGCTAAGAACTGGTGTCTGTTTTACCACAGAGCAAGATGAGGATAAATCCGTGTCAACTGATTCATTGCCATCTCCAAAGTATACAATGTTGGAGAAATGGATTACGGATCAGCAGAAACGGAAGTTCTTAGCTGAGCAGAAGTGGGTTGCAAAACAGCAAGAAACAAGGCAAAGAATTATTACCTGTTTCACGAAATTAAAGGTTTGTTAAGGTTTTCTTCTAACTCCATGGTACATGGTAATAACAAGTTCTTTCTGATTTCTGTGAAGCCATCCAACAAGATTGTTAAGGATATTATTATTCGCTCTAATATTTGTGCGCTGCTAGTAGAAAGGAAAATTTCTCATTAAATTGAGTGAGACTTGTAATAGAAAGTTAAACCTTAAGAAGAAGACCACCACATATTTTCTATTCTGCTAATAAATCAACTTTCTATTTTAATTTTGTATGTATTTCGTATCTACAAAAATGTCTATTTCTTCTTATGATAGCACATGGAGTGGTTTTATATTTGGAATTATGATGTTGAATCATAGTCTATGTCCTAGATAGCAAAAGGAATTCATCCTTAACATTTGGGTAATGCCATCTTATTGGCTAGAAATGGGTGATTTTAGTATTCAATCTTATGAACTTGGGTGAAATAGGTTTTGTCGCGTGATGGGTGGTTTTTAGTTCTTAAGCATACAAACTCAGGTGGAATTCATCTTTTTTGCTTGGAAACAATTGATTAAGAATCATGGTATAAGAACTTGTAGTGTAGGTAATTAAGACAAGCAAGGAATTTGGACATCTTCAGAGTTTTTTTTTTTCTCTTCTATTAATTATCATTGCATACTTGTTTGAGTGTTGTTTTTCCTCCCCGAACTTTGTGTTCTTAGGAACCCATTATTTATGCATTTCCTGATACATAATGATGATGTCAAATTTTCTTTTTTACTGTTCACCATATGTGTTGAATCTTATCCTTTTAGAACAAAATGGTTTTTTCTTTATTTTTCAAAGTCTTTTGCATAGCTTTTATCATGTTTCCCATGCTGTGGGGGGGGGGGGGGTTCGAAGAAATGCTTTGACTATAGATTTAGCATTGCAGATAGCTAACAGAATTCATCCTTTTTGGATAAATCTTTCTTATTGACTAGAAATGGGTATTTTGGTACTTAAGCTTGCAAAATTGGCTATTTGAGTGATGATATTTTTCTTTTGCATGGAATCTATTGATTAAGAGCTCATTGGACTGCATACTAACTTTTAGGTCAATCATCCAAGTTAGGGCCTCATGCATCTTTTGAGAATTGTTAATTAATTTATTTATTGGCCTTGCATATTTCATTTGAACTTCTTTTTCTTAGTGAAATTTGTGGTGTTAGGAACTGATTGTTTATGCGTTTCTTGATACCTTATGGTGTTGTCAATTTATCTTTATTTTCTACTTTCAACATGTGCAATGAAGCTTACGTGGTTCTGTCCTTTTATCTCTCCGTTTGCCTAACTTCGATCATAAATAAGGGGTTCAAAGAAATGCTTGGTTTCACTTTGGGTCTAGCATTGCACGGGTAAATTGTTTTAGCAACTAATTCATTCACATGTAGGGAAATGTGAGCTCATCTGAAGATATATCTGCAAAAACCAAAAGTGTAATAGAGTTGAAGAAACTCCAATTATTGGAGCTTCAACGTCGCCTAAGGAGGTAATTCCCTTGTAGATTTGCCATTAAGTTAGTATCTTTTGTATTTCTTATCTTGGTTTGTTGTTACCAAGGTCATAGCAAAGTTAGTTTGGTTGTATCCTTGATATGATTTTTTATTTGACATTCTATTCTTAAATTTGGCAGTGGTTTTCTGAACGACTTTTTTAAACCCATTACAAATGATATGGAACGCCTGAAATCATACAAGAAACATAGACATGGTAGAAGGATAAAGCAACTCGAGAAATATGAGCAGAGAATGAAAGAAGAGCGACAAAAGAGAATACGTGAGAGGCAGAAGGAGTTTTTCAGTGAGATAGAAGTTCACAAGTATTTTCCACTTTTGCTTTTTCTTACAATTTAATGCCTCTCTCTCATCCGGTTGCATTAGATAAAGCTACCACCTCCTTTCTTACTTGCTTGGTATGTTGAAACCTTAGGGAGAGGCTGGATGATGTGTTTAAAGTTAGAAGAGAACGTTGGAAAGGTATCAATAGATATGTGAAGGAGTTCCATAAGAGAAAGGAGCGTATACATCGTGAGAAGATTGACAGGATTCAGCGTGAGAAGATTAACTTACTCAAAATCAATGATGTAGAGGGTTATTTGCGAATGGTTCAGGTTAGTTTACACTTACTAGCTTTTGGTGGTCCAAAGTGCTTCATCTTATTCTTACCATCATTCATGATGTTTTGCAGGATGCTAAATCAGATCGTGTTAAGCAACTATTGAAAGAAACTGAGAAATATCTTCAAAAGCTTGGATCCAAGTTACGGGATGCAAAGGCTATGGCAAGCCGCTTTGAGAATAATATGGATGAGATGCGAATTACAAGTTTTGATGAGAATGACACTGCTATTGAGAATGAAGATGAGGCAAAGGCAAGTTTTTTTCTTGTGCATTTTGTACAGTTGCTTCCTATCTTACCTTCCACAAGTTTTTGCTCATCTCATCTTTTCATATGTTGATTTGTTCTTATGGTAAATCTGTCTGCAGCATTACATGGAAAGCAATGAAAAGTACTACCTGATGGCTCATAGGTAGAACATTTGCCCTTTTTTCCTGCTTCATTTTTCTAATCAATGGAACATTGGATGTCTTGAGGCCATTTTATTTGAGAAGTCTTTTATTAAGTAGTATCAAATTATTTGCATTTTTTGAAAGGTTTATAAAACATTTTTTGCAGCATAAAAGAAAACATCAGTGAGCAACCAAGATTTCTTAAGGGTGGGAAATTAAGAGAGTAAGTAAAATATGCACTTCTCCAACAATACCTATTTTCAGACTGGCTGGCATAGGGAGTGCTGCGTTTATTATCTTGATTGAAATTTCTTAAAGTTATACCTTTGATGTTCAGGTATCAGATGAATGGCCTTAGGTGGCTGGTTTCACTCTACAATAATCATCTGAATGGCATTCTTGCTGATGAAATGGGCCTTGGGAAAACTGTTCAGGTATCAGTGGTTCTGAATCTTCTCTTGATTGCATGTATTGTGTAATTTGTTGTCTAATTTCTGCATTTGTTTGTTTTTGTGTGTGCTTGTAGGTTATTTCTCTTATTTGTTACCTAATGGAAACCAAAAATGATAGAGGACCATTTTTAGTGGTTGTACCATCTTCAGTTCTGCCTGGATGGGAATCGGAAATCAATTTCTGGGCTCCTGAAATACACAAAATTGTTTATGCTGGACCTCCGGAGGAGAGGCGTAGATTATTCAAGTAATGACATCAACATGAAATAAAACCTTTCTTATCCAATATTTTTTGTTACTTTAGAATATATAAGCCCGGTTATCCATTTCTGCTGCAGGGACAGGATTGTACACCAGAAATTTAACATTCTCTTGACAACATATGAGTATCTAATGAACAAGCATGATAGACCAAAGTTGAGCAAAATTCATTGGCACTATATCATAATTGATGAAGGTCACCGGATAAAAAATGCTTCTTGCAAGTTGAATGCAGACTTAAAGCACTATCAGAGCTCTCATAGATTGCTGTTGACTGGAACTCCACTACAGGTTACAGATTATTTTATTTGAAATTTTCTCAATATACATTTTTCATTTTACATTTGTAATGGCTGCTTGCTGTCACTTCCTTGTAGGTGACCCAGCTGTACTTCCTGCTTCTTCTTTTTGAGTTTTTGGTGTTGATGCTAATGTAATGACTAAGTTTTAACTTATCTTTTTGTATAGAACAATCTTGAGGAGTTGTGGGCATTGCTCAATTTCTTATTGCCTAATATATTTAACTCATCAGAGGATTTTTCTCAGTGGTTCAACAAGCCATTTGAGAGTAATGGGGATAATTCTGCTGATGAAGTAAGTAGTGAACTTCCTGAATATTATTTGCTCTACTATCATCAAAATCATGTGCTTATTGCTGGTGTTTCTAACTAGGCCCTACTATCTGAGGAGGAAAATTTGTTGATCATAAACCGTCTCCACCAAGTTCTTCGTCCTTTTGTACTTCGAAGGCTGAAGCATAAGGTTTGTATTTACAGGGATGTCGATCAAAATTATGTGCTTACTGCTAATTGATTTGCATTTTTTTTTTTTGGTAGGTTGAAAATGAACTTCCTGAGAAGATTGAGAGGCTTGTAAGATGTGAAGCTTCTGCTTATCAAAAACTTTTGATGAAGAGGGTTGAAGAAAATCTTGGTGCAATTGGAAATTCAAAGGTTCCTTTTAGGACGTTTGATTCTCATTTACTCGCATGCATAGTCAAATTCTAATCACCTAACTTTTTAGACATTCGCTGTTGCTAATTCCAATCTCCTTTTGCAGGCTCGATCCGTACACAACTCTGTTATGGAGCTTCGTAATATATGCAATCATCCATATCTCAGCCAGCTTCATGTGGAGGAGGCATGTCCTTTCCCTATTTACTAATGCTTAGTTTGCTGTTGATAATGATTTCTGGAAGATAAAAGATGAGAAAGTATTAGATGGTCTCTGTTCTGAAGCTTCCTATAGACCTTTTTTTTATCTCCATTTCTGGAACAAATCAGTGGTTAATTATTTATTTTTTGTGTTTGATAACTTGATAAGTTGGAAAAAAGAACAGTTGAAGATAATATAGTCCCCTTGATTATTCTCTTGAAGTAAAAACTAGGGATATCAGTAGTTTCATCATGGATGGTACAAAATTCTCTATTGGTATAAACCTAACTTTTGGATAAAATTTTGTAGGTTGATAATTTAATACCACAGCATTATTTGCCACCAATTATTAGGCTTTGTGGCAAGCTTGAGATGTTAGATCGAATACTCCCCAAGTTGAAGGCAACTGATCATCGGGTAGGCAAATCTTCTTATGCAGTTATGCTAAGATCTAATAATTTCCAGAAGCCATCTTTAGTTGGATTCTGTAATTTAGTAGTCTGTTTGCTTGAGAATTCCTGATGCTGAGTTGGGCCTTCTTTTTCTTTCTTTTGCATTAATATGTTGTTGATTAATACCGTTTGTATATGCAGAAAATCTTGTAATGCTTTTTTTTGCTTTTCAATTTCAATATTTGCTTGTTTGTCTTTATTTTTGTTCAAGTTCATGGTGCCATTGATGGTATTTGGCATTTCTAGATTAAGCTGTCTTTGTTCTTTTCAATCTTGGAATGCATAAGAAACAGTTTTAGCATGACTATCTTTGATTTTCCATGAGAGAACCTCCACCTCCTTCCTTCAGTTTATGTTTGCAATTATATTGGTTTTACTGACATGATCAATTCATTGAGGATTCACTCCGGCAATTTGAAATTTGTAGGTTCTCTTCTTTTCCACCATGACCAGGCTACTAGATGTTATGGAAGACTATCTCACCTTTAAACAGTATCGCTACCTTCGGTTGGATGGGCATACATCAGGGAATGATCGTGGTGCACTTATTGAAAAGTTTAATCAACAAGGTTCCACATTTTTCATATTTTTGCTCAGGTAATTCTGTCTCTAAGTCCTGTATGGATAAAGAATACCAAACACCCATTCACCCAAAACACACACACAAAAAAAGCTCATCTATGCTTGTATTGTTTCTGACCTGCCCCAGCTTTTTAACCGATAATCTTCTTTGGGGATTGAGACCAGGGATTAGAACCTTGTAGAGGAGGAGAGTGAGGAAAATCCTAGATTGAGACGTTAAAGGGCTACTTGGATTTAAGTTTTGGATGGCTAATATGTATTAGGCATCTTTGAACTTAGAAGTTAAATACTCAACATTCTCTTGTGTAAAAGTTTTGCCTCCTGTTGGAAATTACCTTTTCACTTTGAGCAAAGATTTTCTTAATTTTGGGAGGCTGAAAAGAAAATCTACTAGAAGAGGGCTGTATGAAACGGGGCTACCTTGCCTAAACAATTAATGCTTGTTAGGTTGCATGTATATCTGTTGATTTACTACCTAGTATTGTCTTGTAGTTCTGACATTTGATCATGTTGTCAGTATTCGAGCTGGTGGTGTTGGAGTCAATCTTCAAGCTGCTGATACTGTGATAATATTCGATACTGACTGGAATCCTCAGGTTGTATAGGAAGTTACATTTACTTTATTAGAGTTTCTTCAGATACTAATTTTGAATTTTAAAATTTTTGGTTGGTTCAGGTTGACCTGCAAGCGCAAGCAAGAGCTCATAGGATTGGCCAGAAGAAGGATGTACTTGTTTTAAGATTCGAAACAGTATGCTCGTTTTCACTTAATTAGTGTTTGGGGTCAAGTACCCTTTTGTGAACTCTATGATATTTATCTTTTACTATTTCAGTGGGTGGTGCTGATTTTTTAATCAAGTTTGATTATTTTTCTTTGATAAGGTTCAAACAGTTGAAGAACAAGTCAGAGCTGCTGCTGAACACAAATTGGGAGTTGCTAATCAGAGTATCACTGCCGGTTTCTTTGACAATAATACAAGGTAACTCCTGCTATTTGTTGAGCTATAGTTTTAATGCATAGAGCACAAGCAGATTCAAGAGGGTTGACTCATGTTCTTAAGGAAATTTCTGTGATTTTGTTGACAGTGCTGAAGACCGTAGGGAGTACTTAGAGTCCCTCCTGCGAGAGTGCAAGAAAGAGGAAGCTGCCCCAGTGTTACATGATGATGCTTTAAATGACTTGTTGGCCCGCAGGTATTATTTTTAAACAATTTTACTCTCCCTGCTCTAGGTTATGTCTAGAATTCACTGTGTTGTTCTTTTAGATATTTTCATCTTTTGTACTGAACCAAATTTATTGCTGTGCCGTAATTCAACATGAAAATTACTTTCTAATAATATTTATGAGCCTTTAGTTATCAGCATGATTTTGATATTGATATTATCTTTGCGGTACAGTGAATCTGAGATTGATGTATTTGAATCAGTTGATAAACAAAGGCAGGAAGAAGAGACGGTATGCATCCAAGTCACTTGGACTGGCTGTTTTGGTTCATGTTCAGCATAAGCATGTTTTACCTGTTGTATTACTTTTATTTTGATGCCATTTTTCTATATATACAAACATGCAGGCAAAGTGGAAGAAGTTGGTATTTGGATCAGGGATGGATGGCTCCAAGCCTTTACCCCCTTTACCATCTCGCCTTGTTACAGATGATGACTTAAAAGATTTTTATGAGGCAATGAAACTGTATGATGTACAAAAGTCTGGGGCACAGCCTAATGTTGGGGTAAAGCGGAAGGGTGAATCTCTTGGTGCTCTTGATACTCAGCACTATGGGAGGGGCAAACGAGCTAGAGAGGTTTGTTGGCTTTTACCTCTTTCTTACTTTATACATACACACATATATATAGCTTTTCTTCTTGTTGCAGCTGCCCCCTAATCCAGTATGAATTTGCATTTAATATTAATCTGAAAACTTTTGCTATATTAGGTGCGTTCATATGAAGAGCAATGGACAGAAGAGGAGTTTGAAAAAATGTGTCAAGTTGACTCACCTGGATCCTCAGGATTAAGGGAAGAAGCTGTTGAGAGGAACCTGGCAAAAAATGCTTTGGCAGGGACTGTTAATAGCACCGAACCTCATGCTCCGGCTCCTGCCCCAGGCCCTGCTCCAGCTCCAGCTCCGACTCCGCCACTACCACAACCAGTTCAGGTGGAGATTGCACATCAGCCACAGCAGCAGAGCAAAGATGTAACACCACCATCTAAAAGGGGCCGTGGAAGGCCAAGAAGAGCAACTGCTGAGAAATCTCCCAATACACCAGTGTTTGCAGCACCTTATGGAACCGGTAAATTGGATGTTGGATTACAGAAAGCAGCAGATGATAGCTCATCAGCATTTCCTGCTCCGGATTCTCACAATAGTGCAAGAGTTTCTCTGAACTTGCTGCCAAGTGCACCCTCTGTTTCTGCCATTCCTGATGACTCTACCCCACCTGGATTCTCTCCACCAGTAGAACCAAAAGGACAAGGCCGAAGGGCTCAAAGTGGAGGACAGGCACCTAGTCGAAGGGGAAAGAAACAAGAGCCAGCATTGGGCCCTGCTGTTGAGGCTTTAGTTGGTCCTGTTCCAGAAACAAATGATCAATCTCAGATTAAATCAGTCATTCCACCAGATAGTAAAGCTGATGCTACAAGTGGAACTGTTCCTGGTGTATCAAGTTTTCCCATGGCCGTGGGTACCAATCCTGTGCCTATTTCTGCTGGTATGGATTGTACTACGGGAACCAATCATCCATCTGATGTGGGGTTTAGTGTGAACTCTCAGACACTTAATACTTCCTCAGGTGCCCCAATTGCTCAATCAACTCTTTCTTGCCCTACCGTACCTGTCCAAGTGAAAGGCCAAGGCCGTAAGGCTCAGAGTGGGGTAGGAACACCTCGGCGTAGGGGAAAGAAACAGGCACAAATATCAGCTGCTCCTCTAGATGCTTCTGTTGGCCAGGATTCAAAATTGAATCCTCAAGCTCAGGATAAGTCTACAGTGGCATTACCAAATAAAGTCATTGTGATGGGAGGCAATCAAGTAAATGATGCCTGTGATCCAACAAAAGTTACTCAAGAGCATGGACTGGTAACTAATGCACCTGCTGTCATAACTGGTCAGGATAAACATTCTTCTGAACATGATAATTTACCCCAAAGCAAGCAACCAGAAGTCTCACAGGAAGTGCACAATAGTACAGCCTTAATCCTTGGTAAGGACGTTGCTCCTTGTGTTCTTTAATAATTAGTTCAATGGGTATTGTAGTGTAAACTCAATATGAGACTTTTGCAGGCCCTGCTCTGGGAAAAATTCAAAAAGCTGATGTGCATGAGAAGGCTTCCATGATTTCAGGGGTTTCATCTGAATGCAGCTCTCAGAAAGCTACATCTAGCGAAGTATATGGTAACCTAGGTGGTGCAGTGGCTGTGACTCCTGGTCAGACCTCAGTTGAAGTGGTAAAGAATCAAAATTCTGAAGATAAAGTGCATTCAACATTTTCAATTGGGAAATCTGTATCTTTAGTTTCTGTTGCTACAACAGATTCTTTGCAAACATCAACTCCCTTAGCAGGTGCCAATAAAACCATCCCAAGTTCTAGTGAAAAGATTGCTCCCAGCTCTGAGCCTTATCCAACTTGTGCTCTTGCTGCTTCTGAACCTCATGCTGTCCCTGCTTGTCCTGCTGAATCTGTTCAAAGTAGAAGGCCAGGTCGTAAGGCCACAAACAGGGCAGAAGCACCTAGGCGCAGAGGAAGGAAACCTGCAACTCCTGATGCTTCATCTGGCCAGGACTTGAAAGTAAATTCTCAGCCCCTGAATATATCAAAGGATTTATTGGTCAATAAAACTACTGCAGGGAATAGCAATCAAGATTCTGGCCCTCATGAACTGGTCAATGTCACTCAGGTACATGCATCTGAAATTCATTCTCCTGGTGCTTCAGTTGGTCATGATTTGAAGAGAAAAGTGACTGGTGCAATTCCAGCATTTAATCGAATTCCGACTGCTGATGTGAATGATGTTGCCCGAGTGATGAAGGAGATTTTCTCTGAAACCTGCTCATCAAAAACTAAAATTGGTGAACCTGCTGGGAGTGAGGGCAAAAATACTCCTACTGCAAGTAAGACATTTGAGGAGGTAGTGAAGAACCAAAGTTTAGATGGTAAACCAGCTCTCAGCACACCAGCTCCCGTAAAAACTGCTCCAGCTTGTGATGTTTCAAAAGAAAAAAGTAAAAAGCATTCCGAAACTGAAGCTGATACAAAAGAACTGGAGGACAATGCATCTCTTGTGATCAAGGTCCCTGTTCTTGAGAGAGTTAATTCTTTGAAGCTTGAATGCAAGACCCACAGTGGCTCAGACAACATTGCAAAATCAATACAGATTTCAAATGAAAATTTAGTTACAGATAGTAATGTGGAGGTTAATAGCACACATCCTCATAGTGCTGACGATGTGAAAGATGCAGCTCAAGGAGCTCCTGCTCCTACTGCTGTTCAAACTGGTTCTAGAAATGGTCTTGATGATATTCCTATCAAAACATCTGTTTCAGATCAATCTGTTGTTAGTTTAAGTGATCTTTCCTTTGACAAGTCAGACGTGCCTTCCATAGTTATAAGGTGCTCGACTGAATCCATTGTTGTTAAAGATCCAGAAACTTTAGATAACTCAAACAATCATCAAGCTAGTTCTGTGGTTGAAGATATGACTCCAACCCATGAGGCCGCTACTTTGGATGATGCTCCTGTTGAAAACCGAGATGTGGAGGGTCAATCTGGGGGAAATAAAGCAAAGAACCCTATACCTGAGCCAGTTCTTTCTAGTACAACTGAATCTGCTGATAAAGAGCTTGTTCCACAAGATGGTGGAGCATTGCTACAATCCCCGGTGGTTCGAGATAAGGAGGGTGATGTTGCTGAGATTTGCCATATGGTAGTAGATCCCTGTGAGACCGAGTTGTCTTCTTTGAAAGACTTTACTGCTGAATCCGCCAGTGGGGATTCTGCTCCAGAAGTTGATGGTGGGAAGCAATTGTCCGTGGGAGTTCAAACTACCAAGATTGACAATATTGAAGTTCGTGATCCAGAAGTTAAACCCTCAGAAACACAATCATCTGAGCCAGCTAAAATGCCTTTCGAAATAGCAGTTCCTGTTTCTGATAGTTTTCAGGACAAGAACAGTGAACGGTCCAGGACAGATGCTGATGCAATAGAGTCTGCAGAGAAACCTCCTCTTGTGGTTATGACTTCTATGACAGAAAGTGTTTGTCCAGTCATTCAGTGCCAGGCCGCTACAGGGCCTGAGAACCTTTCAGTTCCTAGACAGCTTTCCTGTGAAATTTCAAGGACTCAGAGCAGCATGGAGGTTGATTGTAAAGATCATCGTAGTGCTACTGAAATAGATTGTGAATCCACCATTCACTCTACAAAAGCCAGTGATGCTTGTAATGGTTCTAGAGTGGTCCCACCTACTTCTGTTGTGATGGAGCCTAAAGTGGCCAGCTCTGAAGACAAAGAAAAACCTTCCTTGGCATCTTCGTATTCAGCTTCCCTTGATGTTAGTTCTTCAAGGGCTCATGTTGCTAGTGAATCTTCTGGAGTGACTGCAGTAGTTCCCTTTAGTTCAGACCATTTAGTTGCTAGATCTCTTCCTGATCAGATTGCAGTTCCATCTGAAAGCGACATGGAACCTTTTGCTATTGACTCAGAATCTTCTTTTAATGTCAAAAGTGCAGAAGCTGCAGTGAATGCAACTAAATTGCTTGATGTTTCCGACCATCCAGAAGAGTCTCTACCTATTACTGCCTGTCCAGATAAGTCAGGTACAGTGGACAGACCTGTTATGGTTGAGAAATTTTCCGAATGTGAATTAGAACCTTCTTCAGATAAGTTGGGTTCAGTGGAGGTACCTGCTATGGTTGAGAATAATTCTGAACTTGAAGCAGTGCCTCCTTTGAAATCACATCCAGAACCCTCTGTCCTCGATGTTGCAAACCTTCAAAGTGCCGCAATGTCCACAAAACCTGATGTTGATGATGCTTCTCTTGTGACATCAAATATTTCTCCAAGTCCTGTTTGTTCAGTCATGGTTGAGCTTCCTGGTATTACTAAGAATGAACTGGGAAAGGAAACAAAACCATCTAGCGGGAGTGAAAATATTACTCCAAGTCCTGTCCACTTGTTTGCTTCTGATTCTACTAATAGGGAACTTACTCCAACAGATGATGAGTTGCAACAGTCATCAGCTGCTGAAAGGGTAGATGCTAAGTCTGTTGATGTTAGCAATGAAGTAGAGCCCACTGCACAACCAACATCTTCTCAGGATTTTGCTGCTGAAGCTTCTAATGAAGATTTTGCACCTGAGAACCATGGTGAGGCAAAGGTGTCTCCAGGAATTAAGAGTGTAGGGGATGGTCATGTTGAAAGGGATGTTGACCCTCTGGAGCTGGAAACATCCGTGGACGAAGATATTGCTGCTGTGCCATCCGGCATGGAGCTTGTTCCCGGAGATCAGAGCAAAGTGCATGTTCAAGCAGGAGTTGCAGGTTGCGAAGGTGATGATGGTATTCAGGGCAGAGACATGGAAGTTGACCCCTTGGAAACACATGCAACTTCATCAGAAGTTGCCGCCAAGGACTCCCCTACGGGAGAACATGTTCAAAATGATCAGTCTCAAGAGCTCCTAGGAACTGAAAAGACAGAGGCTGACCATGTTGAGGCTTCTATTATTGAACCAAACTCCTCAGAAGCTCGGACATCTTTACCACAATCTGGCAATACTGATGATGAAGAGCAGCTTGTTCAGAGGCCTGAGGTTGACCTTGTTGAGGCCTGCAATGAGGAATCTAATCCTGCAGAAGGACCATCCTTGGCACAAGCCATCTCTGATGAATCTACCAGGCCTGAGAGTGATCCAGGGCTTACACATGCATCTTCACTGCAATCTGAAAAGTCTGAGGTTCATCAGGTTGAGACCTGCAATATGGAATCGAATCCCACAGGACCATCCTCATCACAAGTCATCTCTAATGAATCTACCAATCCAGAGCTTACACAAAACGAGCTCCAATCTGAAGGTCCCGCCGAGGCTTCTCAGTCACCCAAGACTGAAACTGTTGTCTCTGATATGGACATACACAAAGAAACAAAAGATCCTTCACCTGAACTGGAAGATGATGCTAAAGCTTCTGTGCAGCCTAATGTTGTCTCGGATATGGGAATAGACACCGAACAAAGAAATATTCCATCACAGAGCACGGATGAAACTATTGCATAGATCAACAAAGGTGGAAGGGTTGGCCTTACGAGGGTTTGCCAAAACTGAATCATTATTTCAAAATTTGTAGATATATTATTCTAATCCTTTTATCTTAATAGTTGTAAATACCCTTACTTTTTGAGAATTAGAAAATAGATGTTTACTCAACTGTCTTCTCCAATGGTGGGTGAGAAGTATTATGAAGTAACAATCTGCTGATCTAATTCCGTGTCTTCTGTACCTTTGTTTTTATTTTTAGGGTTAGCAGTTTGAAAGGGATGGTGGCAGTGCATCAGGAGTTTTAACGTTTGAGCCGATGATGATAAGTAGTTCTCCTTAACGGCAGATCTGGTTTATTTATTTATTTAAGTTTTGTTAACGCCATAACGGGATTTTGAACTTTACTGTTTTTTTAGTAACTATAAATGCCCCGCTTCGCGTGGCAAATTTATTACAATTTTTTTTCTTTTTTAAATGATAATAATGGTAAAAAATTATACAGATTTAATAACTAAAGTAATATATATATATATATATATATATACATATTAAAATTTCCTTAAAAAATTTCAAGTTTCTCATCTTTTAAAACTATAAATATGGTTTTAAATTAATAAATTGTTTTTAATTATTATCATGATAAATGATTAATAATTTTAGGGTAAATTATACTGACAATCTCTCAATTTTGATGCAGCTGACAATACAACCACTTTGGTTTTAATTCAGTCATTTAACTTTTAAAAAATAACAAAACAATCATTTTTATTATTTTCCTTTACAGACGTAACGAAAAATTGATATGGCATTTAATAGAGTCCTTGTTGTCATTAATCGGCCAACTGGACGGTTAGTACCAATTTAAATAGCCCTTTTTAGCACCAGTTTAAGGTTTAGGCAGTATAAGAAGAACAAGAGGAGAAGAAATGGAGATTTGACCTCGTGACCCAATTCAAATCCATTTCCAAGGACTGGGCTTCCCTCACCTCAACCCAGCTTTCGTTGTCGACCATCTTTGTTGTTCTTCTTCTGATCCCTCTCTCATCCTCCTTTGTTACAATACCCAGTCCGATTTTGACTTTGGGATCTTGCTAATTACTGACTCGATCTAGAATTTCACTTGTCGGCATTTGGCTGTTGCTTCCTTCTTTTTTTTTCGAAAATCATGGGTTTAACCGATTGTTCCCCTTGTTTTGCTTCTAATTTTGTTTTATGTAACTTGATAATGTTAGCGATGGAGTTTCTTCTCTTTTATTTTTCTTTTCTGATTTTGTTTTGCTTTTGATTTTGTTTAGATGTTCCCCCTTTGTTTATATCATATTATATCCTAAACTTGATAATGTTGCTTTGGAGGATTTTCTCCTCACTGGTTTGGTTGTGGACACTGATAGTTTGACTCCAAATGATCTCCAATCCCATTTTGATCTTTTTTTTTCAAAGTTAATGACTTTGGGCAGCAGAAAAAGACAATTAGATCCCAACCATGGTGGCTCCTCTATTGGGGGGTTGAAAAAGAAAAAAAAGATAAGGTGGTGCTGGTTTGGAGGTCAGTGATGGTGACGCCAAAGATGGTTGTGGTGAAGGCGTCGATGGCAAGATTCTTGGGATGGAGAAGAAGAAGTATAAACATATTAGGCTATTTACGCAAAAAGTAAAAAATATTGGGTCATTTATTAAAAAACAAAAAAGGAAGGACAAAAAAAAAGTCACTCAACTTTGCCTCATCCAACGTGGCAAGTTAACTGGCCACATTATCTAGTTAATTAGTCACGTCACTTGTCCCATTAGGTCTATAACAGAAAATGTTAATGGGTGACTAATTTGTCACTTTTCGACAACGTTTGTGACTGTTTTGTTATTTTTTGAAAGTTGAGTGACTGAATTAAAACCAGAGTGACTATTTTGTCAGTTACATCAAAGTTGAGTAACTATTGATGTAATTTACCCATAATTTTATTCAAACATAATATTGTATTATTATGAGCAAAGATAACTTATTTTGGTCTAAATTAACAAAATTAATTAATTAAAGGTTTGAATTTTTTTTGGTACAATTAAAGGTATGAGCTTAATTGAACATGTTGAACGCTTCACATAACGACCTAATTGCATAATCAACAATATGTGAGGGACAGAATTTGGAATTAGCCCATTATCCATTTTCCCAAATCGCCCAAAGTTAATACCCATGGACACTCTTTTTATTTATAGCTATATAGAATATAAATTCTGAAATATTTTTATTTAAATTTAACTATATAAATATATAAGCATTAATATAAATATTTATTTTAATGTTATGTGAACGGTAAATTCGAAATTATAGGTTAGATGAGGTCCAACTCCAAAAGGACTTAGAAAAGAAAAATAATAAAAATCCCTTTAAAACAAGTCATTCTCATTTTTAAACTTAATTGCATAAAAAGAAAAGGATCATCACAATAAGTGATTATGTAACATATATTACCCTTGATCAAAAAACCAATTAAGTCACTGCGCAACGGTTTTTGCTTTTTGTTACAGCTTTAGTTATTATTATTATTATTATTATCGTTAAAATTATAGGTAATTTATCTAGCTGGTCATCTAATTTTTAGGATACTTTAATTCGGGCCACTTACAATAAATTCTTTACAATTTCATCACTTAGTTTTTAAGGTGCTTTTATTTTAGTCATTCAACCATTAAATTTCTAACGGTAATTTACTCTATATACCATATCATGTTTACACTTTCATTTTAGCTACTCAACTTTTAAATCACTTTCATTTTGGTCATCCAAAAAAAATCATTTTTTAAGTATTGTTTAGGATAAAAAATTAAGGATAGAAGTGAAAAAAAGGGTGGAAACTAAAATAGTGCATTAAGATAATTGTCAAATTGTATTTATTTATCACATTGCCGAAAATTTTAAATTTTTTCAATATTGAAGTTTTAAATTTTAAAATATCAAAACTAGTTAAATAAATTATTGAAAAAAAATTATTCCCTATGATTGTCAACTAGTTTGCTACTCTAATATTGAAATTAATTAAATTAATCTCCTTCTAAATTTTAAAATATTATTTTATGTTTCCTTATTATTCTTAATGAGATCAACTCGATAATTCATATTTAATAATTGTCTACAAAACTTAAAATTTTTTTATTATATAATCTCGAATATTTCATTCTAAGCTAAAAAAAGAAAAAAGAAAAATCATTGCAATTAATTAAAGTAATTGCTTATTCTTCGTTTGGGTAAAAAAGTGGTGAAAAAAATTTCTAGGTTTTATTTGGCATGGAAGATAAAATTAATTTATTTAATTAATTGTAAGGACTATTCTTTATTTTTAGCTTAGTATGAAAGACTCAATATCATATAATCAAAAGAAATTTGGGTTTCAAAGAAAATTATTAAAGATAAGTTATTTGAGTTTATTTTAAGTAGGAAACATAAAATAAAATTTAGAAGGAAATTAAATTAATTAATTTTAATATTATAGTAACAAATCTATTGGGATAATATATTTTCAATAATTTATTTAACCGATTTTGATATTTTGAAATTTAAATTTTCAATATTAAAAAAAAAAATTTCAGTAAGGGGCTAAAAAGGTACAGTTTACAAATTTTTAAAACATTATTTTAGTTTCTATTGTTTTTTCACTTTAATCCTTAATGTTTTTTTACCTCAACCAATACTTGAAAAAAAAGATCCTTTTTAGGTGGCCAAAATGAAAGTAACCTAAAAGTTGGTGACCAAAATGAAAGCGTAAATATGATGTAGCATATATAGTTAACCACAATGAGAAATTTAAAGGGTTGGATGACTAAAATAAAACGTTCTAAAAGTTGGATGATTAACTAAGTATTTTATCCTATTATTAATTGACAGATCAATAGATAATGATACATAGTAGCCTATGATTTTATTTTTCATTTTTTACCAAAAATCATTAAAAATATTTAAATTTCTAAAAAATTATAAAAACTTATAAAAAATTTCTAATTAACAATTAAAAATTATATTTTTAAAAAATTTAAAAGTTATATAAATTATTTTAAGATAAAAATGAATGAAGTTTATGTATATAAGAATTGTATGTGAAAACATGTTTTTCTCAATTATATAGGAGTAACATGAGAATGGTTTTCTTTAAAAAAAAAAAAATGGAATAACATGACATTATTTCTCCTTAAAGAAGTTTTTATCTAAAAATTTGGGAATGCGCTTTTCCTGGGAGGAGAAGACTATTGCGTTTCCTTAAAAACAAGCAATTGCTCTACTCTAAGAGATTGTTTTGCACTAAAAATTTGGGAAAATATTGGAATATGCATTAGTGTTTCTCTTTAAAAAAAATCACAAATTTATTATCTGAAAGATTAAAAAGAATTCAGATGCTACGCATGCCCTACAAATTACATTGAAAATGAGATGATTAATTTCAGAATCCATCGAATCCAAACTTTTAATATTTAAACCGAATTCTGAAAAATAAATCACTCGTTTTCTGAAAAATGGTTAATTCCGCTCTGATTGATTGACCTCCCCTGTGTAAAAACATGCCATAAATACATGAAAATGCAAGGGCATTTTGTACAACAAAATCCTCTGAAATTCGCCCTAAAATTCACCAAAATCACACTTATATCCACCATTCAACACAAAAAATCAGTGGCACTCGCACTCGCAGGTACACTCTTTATTTTTATTCCCAAATTTCCTCTGCTCTTGGCTCTTTTCTCAAACCCCCCAAAGAACCCTCCCTTCTTTTCTTCTGGATTTTGACCCTTCCATTTTCGAATTCAAAATACAGGTCAGCGCACTTTCTCTGCTTCTCCCCCTTGTCAATAGTTCAATTTTAGCTTTCTTTTTCTTTTTCTTTCTCTAAGTAAAATTTTTACTAATCCAAGTAGCATTTTTCGGAGTTTTTCTTCTTTGGAGTCTATTTATGTTTGCTTATGGGTCTTACGGAATCGGTTTTTTTTTTTCGGTTTGGGGGGGTATAATTTGAGATTCAACTTGGGTATTGCGTCATCAATTATTTTTAACTTTTTGGGGGGCTAGAAATTGTTTAGAAGTATTTTGGTTCTTAAGTTTCGAGGATTGTTTCTGCTATGTTTTTTAATGTGAGAAAGATGGAATTTATTTGGTCTTGCTGTTGTTTACAATATGGACTAATAATGTGATAGCAATGTTAATGGAAAATGTGATGACCACATGAAAAATATGTGAAAAGAATTGGAACTTAACAGCTCGTTTTGCTACGCATAGATTTGTAATTCTTTGTTGTTTACTGAATTATTCTTAGGCGTATACGGTTGTCATTTTGGGCTTTTGTTTTTAGTTGTGATGAAGCTTTCCGGGGTTTCTGCAGATGGTACATTATTGGCTTGAAATTTGATTTGGTTGGTTTGGCCATTTCTGAATTTTGAAGACTTACATTTTTCTTTTCCATATTTTGTAATAACCTTGTAGCTTTTCACAATTTCATATTTTTTGGAACCCTTGGATTGAAAAAGCTGAATTCCTATTTGTTTGTTTCAAGTGATCATTTTGCTAATTTCATGTGGAAATATGCTGCAAGTACCTTGTTTTCCTCATCCTTTTGATCTTTGAAGTTAATCCTTCTTGTGTAGGGCCTTTACATTTTGTGTCTTGATGCATGAAGATCCACTTATCATGTAAAAATGTGATATCAATAAAGGAGTATCAGATTTTAATTTCTTCCAATTCCTGCCTTTCATTTTTGGCTTAGTTGAAACTATTTTATTGTATTTTTGAAAGGTTTGATTTGATAAAACTACTACAGGATCCATGAGGAAGTGGGAGCTGGGTTTCTTGTCTGGTAGTTATGAGATTGCAGAGGAAGAGTGGATGATGTCTGTTATAATTTAATTAAATTAGTTGATTAAACCAATCATTAGATCTTTTTTTTGCGTGTGTGTCTGAAACTGATTCAACTCGCTCCCATCTTGGATTTCATTGGTGATGGACTGCAACAAGGAAGAGGCCATCAGGGCCAAAGACATTGCAGAGAAGAAGATGCAAAATAAGGATTTTTCTGGCGCCCTTAGAGTTGCAGCCAAGGCCCAGCAACTATTTCATGATCTGGAGAGCATATCTCAGATGATTGTGGTGTGTGATGTGCATTGTGCTGCCGAGAAACGATTGTATGGCAATGAGATGGATTGGTATGCCATACTTAAGGTTGATCAGACAGCTGATGAAGCTACAATCAAGAAGCAGTATAGAAAATTTGCCCTTCAACTTCACCCGGATAAGAACAAGTTTCCTGGTGCAGAAGCTGCTTTTAAGTTGATCGGGGATGCACAAAGGACACTTTTGGATCAAGGTAAAAGATCTTCTCACGACATGAAACGCAAAGTTACTGTTAATCGACCATCTCCAGCTGCAGCATGTCGCCCCCCACAGAACTCAAGTTGGTTTCCACATGCAGCTGCTCAGAATAACTTCCATGCCAACTTTCCTGGCTTGAATTCTCAACAGCAACAACAACAACCAACTCAAACTGGTTCCTCCAATGGCCGGCCCACTTTCTGGACCAAGTGTCCTTACTGTACAGTTAAGTACCAGTATTATACAGAAATACTTAACAGATCTATTCGCTGCCAAACTTGCAAGAAGAACTTCGTTGCCTATGATTCAGGTGCAGTTCCACCGGGAAGTAAAATGAGTCGGCCAAAATTTCCCCAACAAGGAGTTGCACAGAATCAGGGTGCTTGTGGAGTTGATCAAAGGTCTCAAAGGAGTTTCATTGTTGAGAATGTTTTTACAGGCTTTACTCCAAATGCATCTCATACTACTGAGGCTGGAAAGAGAAAGGGGAATGGTAAAAGAGGAAAGAAGCAAACTGTTGAATCCAGTGGAAGCAGCAATGAGTCTGATGAGGATATGGTGATTGATGGACATGGTGATGTTCTGGTTGGAAAGCAGTCTAATTCTCAAGCAGAGCAGAATGTGCGGAGATCTGGTAGGCGTAAGCAGCACATTTCATATAAGGTAAATTTAAGTGATGAGGAGGACCTGGGTAGCCTTCCAAAAAAGAGTAAAACAAGTGGATCACCCTGTGCCAATGAAGAAACTAAAGACATGCCTAATGAAGACGAGTCTAAACAGAAAAATCGAGCTGGTGAAGTGAAATATCAGAATGCAAGGGACCGTAGAGAAGGTAAGGGTTTTAAGTCAAGCTTTTTAAAGGAAACGAGTGAAGGGGATGATCTAAGGAAACCTGGGAAAGCTTATGCTGATGGCCTTAAGGAAAATTTAAACCCCATTGTTGATGATTCTGTGTCAGATTTGAGCCAAAAAGAAACAAAGGAGCCCCTGGTTTTTGCATGCGTCAGTCCAGAGTTTTATGACTTTGACAAAGATAAGAAAGAAAGCAGTTTTTCAGTAGGTCAGATTTGGGCTTTGTATGATACGTTGGATGCCATGCCTAGATTCTATGCTCGGATCAGAAAAATCTTCTCTTCTGGGTTCAAGCTGAAAATAACCTGGCTAGAACCAGATCCAGATGATGCAAATGAAATAGAATGGGTCGGAGAAGGTTTACCGTTTTCTTGTGGTAAGTTCAAACATGGGGCCTCTGAAAACACTGAAGATCGTCTTATGTTTTCCCATTTGCTATATTGGGAAAAAGGAACTTGTAGAGATACCTACAAGATATTTCCAAGAAAGGGAGAAACTTGGGCCCTTTTCAAGAACTGGAATATCAACTGGAAGTCTGGTTCTGGCACTGACCAGAAATATGAATATGAATTTGTTGAGATCTTATCTGGGGGTGTTGAAGGTGCAGGTATACAGGTTGCTTACTTGAATAAGGTAAAAGGCTTTGTTAGTGTATTCTCTCGAACGAGTAAGAATGGAGTCGATACATTTGTAGTTCCGCACAATGAACTATTCCGGTTTTCCCACAAGGTACCGTCCTTTTTACTGACTGGTAAAGAGAGAAAAGGGGTGCCCAAAGGTTCCTTTGAACTTGACACAGCTGCTTTGCCTGAAGAAATTGCTGTTCCCAAGGTCTTGAAGGCGAACGGTGATAGCAGACATCTTAGTAGCTCTTATTCGGCTGCTTGTGAAATACTGAACCCTACTGTGGGATCTGATGAACCTGCACCTCCAGCTTCGGCCTCAAAAATCTTTGAAATCCCAGAATCTGAATTCTACAATTTTGATGCCGACAAAACCAAGGAAAAGTTTCTTGTTGGTCAGGTCTGGGCATTGTATGGTGATGATGATGGCTTACCTAAGTACTATGGTGAGATTAAGAACATCGAGTCCCACCCAGTTTTCAAAATACATGTGACGTGGCTTCTTCCTTGCCGATCAGAAAGAAGAACCGAGTGGTACGATACAAGCATGCCTACTTGTTGCGGAAGATTTAGTAGAAAGGGTTCCCAAGTCTACACCTCCACTGACTCCTTTTCTCACAAGTTAAAGGCAGAGTCTACCGGTACTAAGGATGAATTTGCCATCTCACCTAGACAAGGTGAGATCTGGGCATTATATCGGAACTGGACTCCTCAAATTAAATGTTCAGACTTGGAGAACTGGTACTATGACATAGTGCTGGTTATGAAGGAAACTAATGGGTGCATAGAGGTTTCAATGTTAGAACGTGTGGATGGCTTCAATTCTGTTTTCAGGGTTCAAGCAAAAGGAGGATCTAATGTTGCAACCGAAATCTCTTGGGTGGATCAGCTAAGGTTTTCGCATCAAATTCCATTTTTCGAGCTAACCGAAGAGAGAAATGGCAGCCTAAGAGGTTGCTGGGAACTTGATCCTGCAGCATTGCCGGTACATTATTTTTCTTCTTAATTTAAGAAGTACCAACTAGTAAAGACTAGAATTCTAATGTTTGTCTTCATGGAACCAACTCTGGGTGAAAGTCTCAATTACTTAGCTGCAACTGAAATGCTTCTCTTCATGTTTTTGATTCATATTTTCGATGTAAGATATAAGTTGTTTTCAAGACTAATCCAGTTGACTATAAAAAGTATGTAGGCTGCAACCTGAATCCGAACCCAAACTAAAACTGATGTGAACTTAAATTAATCATAATACTTGAAAAGTGATAAGAATCTATAATGGTTCAAATATGTAATTATTTGAGCTAGAAAACCCAAATTTTTAAATTCGAATTGAATCTAAATCAGTCTAATCTGCACAATTAAAGGGTAATTGAAATTTGTAATTATAATTTCTTATGCTTCATGTTGATTGACGTTTTTCATTGTAATGCGGTTAAATTTGCTCAAGTTTTATAGAATTTTCTCCGCTAAATTTTATCATTCAATATTGATTTTTGATGACTGCAAAATAAATTTAATTATTTTATTTTAATGATTAACAATAAATTAATTTATAAAATGTTAAAAAATAAATAAAAAATAACAGAAAAAATTATTTAATGAAAGAAAATATAATCAAATTGTTTATCTTATTGTAATTTTCTCGAACGTTTGCCATCGATATATCTATATAATCACGCTAACAACTAACAAGGAAATCATTATAAATTTGGTAAAATACATTACTAGTAGCAATAAAATAAATTAATTTTTAAATGTATAAAAAATGATTTCTAACTTTTTAAATATAAAAACTTGTTTATCAATTGTTCAACAAGGAGGGGACAGGAAGAGACAAGCAAAAGAAGGTGGTGGTATTTTGGAATGGTATACTCTCGTAGGGTAGAGGTCCAGCAAAGGTGGAAATGGGGGGAGATATATAGAGAAAACCGTTTGGTGGATGCAAAGCAGAACAGAAGAAGAAACTAAAAAAAAAAAAAGACAAACCCTTTACCCTAATCTAAGTAAGAGTATGTAAGTATGTATGGTGGGACCTACACTGTAGTCAAAGTGCACATGTGTAACAATTGCCCCCTCTTTCCTAGTGGAAGGGAAAGTTATAAAGTGACATTGTCTAAGATGAAAAGCAATAATAAGATTTCCGTGTTGTGAATAAGGTTAAGAAAATTTGTTTGTATTTGTTTTCTTCTTACAAAAATTGTGATAATTTGCAAAATTTGAAATTGTGCTCGTATCAAAGACATTGCAACTATTCGTAAGTATCTAAAATTATGCTAATGTTGAAGGTATAACATTAGTTCAAAATTAGGAATGAAAATGAACGTTAATGGAAGGGTGTGAGTTGTACCTTTAATGGAGTGAAAATGAACTCCTAGTGGAAGGGTGCCTTTAGGAGCCATACCATGGAGGAGTACCATTAGGACATGTATCATGCGTGGTCATATCGAGGGGTGGTATGTATCGTGGGAGGTCACCTTATGAGTTATATCGTGGATGGTTCAGTGGGAGGGTACTGTGGGTAGTACTCGTGGATGGTTACCATGGGAAGGTACCGCGGGTGGTACTCATGGATTGTTGTTATGGGAGGGTAGTATTGCAGGAGGTACTTGTGGATGGTTACCGTGGGGGGATATTGCGGAAGGTACTCATGGAAGGTTATTGTTAGGAATCATGCCATGGGTGGTATCGTGGGAGGTTACCATTAGGAATCTAGCGTGGGTGGTACTGTGGGAGGTGCTAGTGGATGCAATCGTTGGCAGTGTTGGTCCAAAATTATGCAATATTATTTGTCGATCGCACAATCGTTGATTCTTACAACTCAGAATTACACGGAGAGTATTAGGTTGATCACACAACCATTGGTTTTGACAACCCGAAATTATGCGGAGAGTATTAGGTCAATCGCACAATCGTTGGTTTTTACAACCTGGATTACGTGGAGAATAATTTGTTGACCGCTCAACCATTGGAACTGATGACCCGAAACTACATGGAATGTATTATGTGTTGACCGCTCAACCATTGGAACTGATGACCCGAAACTACATGGAATGTATTATGTATATCACACAACCGTTGGCATTAAAGACTAGGAATTATGTGGAGAGTATTATCTTGATTGCACAAAATTACGTAGAGAATATTAGGGCGATCGCATAACTGTTGGTTCTTACAACCTGGAATTACGTGGTGAGTATTATCTTGATCACCAATCCATGGTATTTATTACAGAAATTACATGGAGAGTATTATGTTGAATCGCAACGGTTGGCTAACTGACTCGAAATTACTCAAAAGGAGAATCATGTAACTCATAAAACTAGTTAAATTAAAAATCAACATAAATGGCAATATAAAGATTCACATGTACAAAAACACTAATTTACCACTTGGTGGATGTATAAACTTACAAAAATAATATAAACATAGGTGGGTTGTAATAACATATACATTGTAACAGCCTGATTTTCAGTGATATTGGAAACAGTGGTTCGAGACCACCAAATTCGATGGTAAGCTTGTAAATTTTATTATTTAGTATTTATGAGTCAAATGTGATTTTAGAAAGATTTTTGCATTAGTAATTTGTGTTTTATAAAGATTTATTAGGTTAAACTGTTTAGAAAATGAGGTATCAAAACCTCGTTTTTATAAATCGAGCCATAAATATTTTTATAAATATTTACTAAGTGTCATTAAGGTAGTATTAAAGTTTCGTTAGTAAATTTTAATGTTTTGATAGTTAATTAATTAAAAAGGACTAAATTAAAAAAATGCAACCCCCTAACCCCAAACCGTCGCCGGAACAGGGTTACGGAGCATTATCGAAATTATCAGACACTTTACAATTAATACATAATTTATTATCAAACACAATATAAAATAAACTTATAGTCCCTTATATGGATCTTTGAGGTCCAAAAATACGAGTTAAAAGTAGTTCGGAACTAATTTAAGAATTCGAAACAATTTTCGGAAACCTTTAAAAAAAAATTCTTCCTAGATACAGGGCTCACACGCCCATGAGGGTTGGGGACACGCCCGTGTGACCCCAAGTCATACCCGTGTTGTTGAACTGCATGGCTCAACACGGCCGTGGTGGTTTGAGACACGCCCGTGCCTCTTACCCGTGGACTACACTGACTTGTGCATACGACTACAAGACACGCCCATGTGCTAGCCGTGTACCTTACACGGTCTGGACACACGCCCGTGTGCCAGGCTATGTGGACTCTATATGAGTTTTGAATACTAACCTAACCTCCCTTGCACACTTCAAACCAATTTCAAATTAATACTAATACTCAACTAAATCAATATACAAGCATTACAACCCATTAATCAAAGTGAGCCATATCTTATGGCCAAAACAATTGATAAATACACAAAATACTAAATCCTTATACATGCCATAGACTTACGAGATTTATTATTACCTTTACCTCACCATAATAACATGATAGTGTGATGACATCTCCGACGATCTCCAACTCGAGCTAACATACAACCCTAAAAGAGATGGAAAGGAAGGGAAGTAAGCTTCAAAGCTTAGTAAGTTTATACGCAAATAATAATAAGCAAATAATAACTTGTTTGAACTAATTCTTACAATTTTGTTTTCAAAATGATATAATCATTATTTCACTTATTTACACTTTTTACTCATGTTCTCACTAAGCTGTCTATTGGAGTCACTGTCACTAAATTATTTATTTCTTGAGTTACAGATCTCCAAATTAAACTCCATTAATTTTCCCTGAAACAAGACTCAATTATCTTCTAACCATAAAATTTTCAGAATTTTTAGTCTAGCCAATTAGTATAGTTTATTCATTAAATATTCCTCTGTTACTCTATTCGATAGTTCTGACCTTTCTCTACTAAAATTCAATTATCTCATCATACAGAATTTGGATAAGGTTCTTATTTGTTTTTTGAAACTAGATTCACTAAGGAGTTCATAAATATAAATTATACTCCACAATAATTTTTATACAATTTTTAGTGATTTTCCAAAGTCGGAACAGCGGATCCCAAAGTTCATTCTGACCCTGTCACAGAAAACTTTAAATATATCCTATTCTGTAAATCTTTGTTTACACCATTTCTTTCATGTGAAAATAGACTCAATAATCTTTAATTACATATCTCATTCAACTTCTAATTCAATTTTCACCATTTTTAATGATTTTTCAATTCACATGTCTGCTGTTGTTCAAACTGTCTTATAACTAGTTTCTCTCTTTCATATCTTCTTTGTATTATTAACATTATACACATATAACACCAAGCATGTCTATAGCTAGTCATTTAAATAAGTACTCATTATCAAATATTTACAAGAACTCAAAATAACACTTACTCATTCACAATCTTACCAATGATGCTACATATACACATATTCACAATTATCATTCCTTTGTTCATAATTTCACTTATAATCCTGCACAAACTTGCATTAGCTTATAACCAAACTCATCCAATAAAGGTTTCACATATATAATTATACTCACTTTTACAATATAATCACATGCTTTCTCATCTTACTATTTCATCAATTTACCCGTTGAACCATTTGGAATACTAAAGGATACACAGAAAGCTGGCACATAAGTGCCACACTAATATGTAGCCAAAGCTACCACTGATATGTAGCCGTAGTTACCACTGATAAGTAGCCGAAGCTACCACTTATCACTAAAGTATTCCTAAAGTTCAACTGGGATTTCACTTATTTATTCAGTATCATTTTCTCATTTCATTAGTTAACTCACTTAATCAAATTCATTCGATCCTCTCCTTTTATCTGTTTACTCCTTTGGCGGATACACGGATCCAACCCAAACACACCAGTACGTCACATTATGCCTAAAACGGTACATAGTACCTGATCAGTATACGACACATATAGTGCTTGAAACGACACACGAGGTGCCTGAATAGGACACACGAAGTGCCTGATACGACACACGAGGTGCCTGAAATACGACACATAAAATGCCTGATACGACACACGAGGTACCTGAAATACGACACATAAAGTGCATGATATACGACACATAAAGTACCTGATCGACAAAGCCGATAAATCTCATACTTTTCCACATCATATGGCATGCCAACTATATCTACTAAGCCCGACTAGTTAATAGGGCATCGGATTCACATATTAATTTCACTTTCACATTCTCTTTTATTGCAAATCATTCAATTCCAAATCAGTATAATTTTAATTCAATCACAACTCAAATACACATTCTCTATTCAAATTCACTACCAATCAATATATATTTCAATTTCACATATATATAAATATAAATATAAATATAAATATATTCAAAGATTAAATCTCAATCACATTCAATTCAATTCATATATCATTTACTTATCTAAATTTCATTTTCAATTAAATCTTTCTATCACAATTTCAATTCAAAAATCAAATACACTTTCTCATTTCCAAATCAATATACATTTCACATACTAATATTTTTGCGATTATTAAATATTCGTAATGGCAATTATAATATCACATATTTAACAATTTAACAATACATAAATTTATTTAAACACAATAATACTTTATTTGCATATAAACTTATCTGGCCAATTTACAGAAGTTGTAGGAAATTCGAGAACTGATTAGTTATTTTCTCTTTTCCACAATTTCCTTAAGCTCTTAATATGGTGTAAAAATGTGAAAAACCAGTTTTGGAGGTCTGCTATGGCGTTTTTTTTGCTGAAGAAAAGTGAAGAAAAATGAAGAAATATCTAGAGATTTAATTTAGTCCAACTTTTAACTATTTAATTTCAACTAAATTACCAAATTGCCACCAGTTCACACTATCTTTCTGCCATTTCATTACACAACCGTCCAGCCCATTTTATTTTGGATCCAATTACCCTTTAAGTCCCTTTTATTTATTTATTAAGCTATTTAATAATATTTCACAATTTTTCACTTAATTCAATTTAGTCTTTTTTACCCAATTGACTACCGAAACCTTAAAATTTCTTAATGAAACTTTAATACTAACTTATTAACACTTCATAAATATTTATAAAAATATTTACGGCTTAATTTATGATATCGAGCTCTCGATATCTCGTTTTCAACCTAATTTACCTAATAATTCTTTTTAAAACACAAAATTCACTAAAAAAAATTTCTAAATTCATACTTAACTCATAAATTCTAATTAATAAATTTTTCAAACTTGCTTGTCAGATTTAGTGATCTCGAATCACTATTTCCAACACTACTGAAAATTGGGTTGTTACATGGTTGAAGCGGCATAAGCATAAAAAAATAATAAAATTTATGTGATTTAGGGCAAAATTGGAAATAATATAAAATTAAATAGCTAAAATGAGATTCTAAGAGTTTCTATACATTTTCCTCATCAATTTTCTGTCCAAAAACACCATTAAAGAGCTCTTAAGGCTGGTTTTCATATTTTAGCTTCAAGTGAGTTTAATTCTTGCCCTTTTCTTGTAATTTTTATGTTTTTGAGACTTTTACAATTATTCCCAACTAGTTATTACCTTAGTTTTTGATTTTATTGAGAATTTTGAAAATTACCATTGATGAATACTGGATATTTTTGATAAAATAACATTGATTTAAAGCTTTAATTTTGTTGTATGATGATTTTATAAAGTGATTTTGCTAGATATTGATTTTAGGTCCAAATTGTGAAAAGATTAAACATTAGGGTTTGGTATTAAATTTCTAATTATCAAGAGCTGTATGATAGCCTAGAATATTTAGATAAATTATCAATTGAGAAAAATTAGTTCATTTAATGGGCTAACTAGTTAAGGGATCAAATTGTAAAAGTTGTAAAAGTTAGGATAATTGTGTAATTTTGAAAAAAATTAAGGGGTATTAATTGTGAAGTGAATTGGAATTGAAATATGTGCTAATGAATGAATAATTTTACATTTTAGATCAAGAGCCCGTAGACACTTGTGAAAAAAATTTAGCAGAATAGTCTCTGAACTTCTACAAATATTATAATTTAACCCAGGTAAGTTCGTATGGTTAAACTTTAATATATATATTGTATTGATGAATGGTATTATATATATTTATTCATTCATATCTATTGTTGAAAATGAAATATTGTTGAAGTTATGAAATTAAATTGAATGTTCGAAATGGATAGAACGCGGGATATGAGTACATTCAGTAATTGATGAATTGACAACATTGGAGGAAAGTGACAGCAAATTACCCAAGTAAACCGAGGTTTAGCATTTGTTACGAACTTTCGTGTTTACTTTCTGTTTAGCTCTCACGAGCTTCTGTTTAACTCATATGAGTTTTCGTTCAGCTCTTTTGAGCTTCTGTTTAACCCTTATGAGTTTTCGTTTAGCTCTTATGAGCTTTCGTTCAACCCTTATGGGTTTCTGTTTAACACTTATATGCTTCTGTTCAACCTTCGGGCTTGTGAAAATGATGCACTCTTATCTATAAGCCGTTTTTCGATCTGATAAGATTTACTAAGTGACTTATGTAATTGAAATTGAATGACTTATGTAATTGAAATTGAAAGATTTATTGTTTATTATTGATATTGATTTGAAAGAAGTGTGTTCATTGATTAAAGTTGTGATTGATATGGATATTACTTGAATAATTTGCTTATTTGATTTGTTATATTAGATTTGGTAAGATTTATGTTTAACCCATCGAACTTACTAAGCTTCATTAAACTTACTTGTGTTGTTTAATGTTTTCGTAGATTAACGTGAGGTTGGGAGATCGGATTAACAC
Source organism: Gossypium stocksii (assembly GCA_020496765.1). Classification (NCBI taxonomy): domain Eukaryota; kingdom Viridiplantae; phylum Streptophyta; class Magnoliopsida; order Malvales; family Malvaceae; genus Gossypium; species Gossypium stocksii. The sequence continues at coordinate 82,467,847 of CM035630.1, read as the reverse complement.
ATCAAATCACACTATCCAACTTATCCCGGTAGCTTTTGAAACGTACACTATAATTTATATGGCATGTATAAGGTTGGAATGGTTTTGAGTAAAGTTGGTTCGTGTAAATATTAGGAATTATATTTTGTTTATATTTCCAATCAACTTATATATGTGTGCGTAGTCTTATCATGGTTGATGCATATTGGTGAATGAGATAGTATAGTATAAATGGTATAAATATGCAAATATGTGATTTGATCAATGTGGTAAATTAGAATGTTAGGATATATGTGATAATATGACATTTTTAGAGCTAAGAATTGGTTGTATTGAAGGTCTTGTTATGGCCTATGAGTATGAAATTTGAAGTGCTTAGGTTGAAATAAAAAAATGAGTGAGAAATATGGCCTTAAAATGACCTATTTTTGTCCATATAGGTAGAGACAAGGGTGTGTGTCTCAGCCGGGTGTGACACATGGCCTAGCACATAGGCATGTGGTTTGGCCATGTGTCCCCTGCATCTTTAAATTTTCAAAATAGAATGCCCAGTTATTTTCACACGGCCTAGTACACGGGCATGTGACTTGGCCATGTGACCCCTGCACCTTAATTTTACAAGTCAGTAGGCTCACACGGCTTAGCACATGGGCGTATGGCTTAGCCGTGTGACCCAAGTCAGAGAGTTACACGGGCATGGACACAGGCTGGGACACGACCGTGTGCCCCTATTTCGAATGCCCACACGGCCTGAGACATAGGTGTGTTTCCTGACCGTGTGAGCCACTCGGCCTGGCTACACAGGTGTGTGTCCTCTACACTTAAGAAAAATTTTGAAGTTTTAAGAAAAATTCTTTAAGGCTCTGGTTTAGTCCCGATTCATTTTTAATGTGTATTTTGGGCCTCGAGGGCTCATGTAAGGGACAATATGAGTGATTTATGATTAGTTTCTGATATGTATGTTAAATGATATGAAATGTTCGAATTTGATCTGAAAAGTTCAGTAATGCTCCATAACCTTGTTCCTGCGACGGATAAGGGTTAGGGGTGTTTCATACATTCTTAGGGAAGTGCATCCCTCGTGAGAGGACATTCCTAGATGGGGGTTAACCCATTACCTTCACCAACTTTTTTTTGTTAACAACATGCACATTATGTAAATATATACATTCAAGGGGTATAACCATCCGTGACAACCCTTGTAGGTTTACTTTCTCAAACTTTCAAAACGCTTTTTTTTTTATAAATAATAAACATGCATAGGTGGGGAGGGACACCCTCGAGAGGTTATTTCTATTCCATTTTTTATATAATATAATATATGCACGAGAGGGACCTCTGAAAAGTTTATCACTTCAATTTATATTTATTATTATTGTTATTAATATGCAAAAACGAGTGTTATACACATAAAGATGCAAGTGGGGTGTAACACCCCTAATCCGTATCCGTCGCCGGACTAGGGTTAAGAGGCATTACTGGACTTATCAGAACATTTTACAATCAATTCATAAACATAATCCATACATCGGTATTCCATAGCAAAACATACACATATAGTCCCTTTAGAAAGTCTACGAGACCTTAAACATGCATTAGAAAAGGGTCGGGACTAAGCCGAACACATACAAAAATTTTCTGAAACTTAACAAATTTTTAAAGTTTTAGAGGTCACACACCCGTGTGACCAAGCCGTGTGCCTCACATGGCATTAGACACGTCCATGTGTCTAGGCTATGGCAAAACAGGCATACATACTGACTTGTCCACACGACCACCAGACATGCCTATGTGCTAGACCATGTGTAAATTAAGGAGGTTACTGACTTGCTCACACGGCCAGTCACACGCCCATGTGTCCAGCCTGTGTGGCTGTTCGAGATGGCCTCACATGACTGTGTCTGGGCCGTGTGCTCAGCCGTGTCAATCTATGGGGGTATACTAACTTAGCTACATGGCCTGGCACATGCCCGTGTGTGCGACCGTATGGTCTGCCTAGGCTCATCTCAAAATGGCCCTCGAGCAACACAGCAGAGACACAAGCCCATGTCCCTGCTCGTATGGGCACAAAATAGGCCATTTACAAGGATAAATGTCACCCAACTTTGGGTTCTCCCTACAAGTTCAAAACCAAAGCATTTCATACCAAATTTTTAGCCAATTCACAACTAAAACATATACAATTCTTATCATACATTCCTCAACCAAATTCATACTCAATCTACATACCAAATCATATCAAATCATAAGTCAAATTCATGTCAAACATACATGATCAATACATCAAATTACCATATTTAATCTCATGCCAAAACCTTGTAAATTTCTCAACTAAGCAAATACCAAGTTGACCATTTCATATTGGCCTTTTATGAGCACATCAAATACAAATTTTGCATAACATAACTTACACCAAATTCAACCATAACCACAACAATTACCAAGCAATATCACATGGCTAGATTTACATCATTCCAAAAACATATTCATATACTTCTAATCTATGCATGCCATATTTCAATATTAACATTTTCAAAAGGTACCAAAAATAGAGTTCGATAGTGTGGTGATGATCTTCGACAATCCTCGAGCTCTCGGTAGGTTCGATATCTATAAAACAATGCAAATATACACCAAGCAAGCTTTCAAAAGCTTAGTAAGCCATATACAAATAAACTTATCACATAACACATTTATAGCTCAATTTATTCAAATAGCTTATGGCAAACCACAATTATAATTCCACATTTCTCATATAGCTCACATAATCATATATTACTTGCATATAACATATCTTATTCTCGTGTCACTTATAAATATATCATAAGTTCACAATTGAACATATACTACCTTTCAATCACAAATATTGAACATATTTCATACGTACTAGAATCGGATGCACAATCATATATTCATTCATTTCTTAGAATGCCCGTTGAACTGTACGGAATCAAATAGGATACATGGATAGCTTGGAAAGCTCGTACAATGCCAACATCCCAGACATGGTCTTACATGTAACCAGATATCGATGTCACTGTCCTAAACATGGTCTTACACGAAATCAAATACGATGTCGATGTCCCAGGCATGGTCTTATACGATGTCGATGTCTCAGACATGGTCTTACACGTAAAGCTCTAATCGATGCCAACGTCCCAAATGTGCTCATACACGATAACACATATCGGAATCCTATGCCATGACATATGTATCCTAACTATTCCTAAGGTTCTTAGGGACTTTTCAGACGTTGTTGCATTATCGGAACTTTCTCAGATTTCACATATTCGGCTCAAATAGCCATATATCACAATTTATTCACATATAAACAATAATAATTCAATTCAGACACATTTATTTGTATATCGACTTACCTCGTACAGACTCGAACGAATGAAATCAGCTAATCAATTGCTTTCAACTTTCCCCGATCTAATTCCGTTTTCTTTGGTTCTTGATCTATATAAATTCAAATTTAGCTCTTTTATTCACCAACTCAAACAATTCAATCCATATACACATATTTAGGGCATTTCTACAAATTAGGCCTCATATTTTCACATTTTAACATTTGAGTCTCTAATTCATAAACTCACAAATTACACATAATTTAGCAATATCATAGCTTGGCCGAATTTTCCTTTAGCTCATATAAGCCCACATATTTCATTTATTTCACATTTTAACCCCTCAATTTCTCATTTTCACAATTTAGCCTAAATTACTCAAATTCATCAAAAATTCAAATGTAAAACATATTAATCTCACACATATCTTTTTATTTTCTATCATCAAACTTCATAAAACTCATATTATCAACAATGACACATCTCAAAATCATAATCAAATTCAGAAATTGAGGCATGGGCTTAAGAGAACACTTAACAACGATTACAAAAACATAGAAATTATAAAAAACGGATCAAATTACATACCTTAATCAAACGAGGTAGATGGCTGAATGAACAAAAGCACAAAGCCCTTATTTTTCTTTCTTTATTTTCGGTAAACAAGAAGAATGATGGACAACATGTTTGTTTTTAACATAATTAATAACTTTTATTTATACAATTACTTAATTAACCTTTTTATTATTATTAAAATCCCACTAACATATGTCCATCTTTGTCATTTAATGCATTCAAAGGTCAAATAACCACATAAGGACCTTTCTTTTATGAAGACATGTCAATTCGACCATTATTAAATCACGAAAATTTCGCAGATATCAATTAACATGCTATAAACATTGGAAATAATATTAAAATATTTTTATATCAGATTTGTGGTCCCGAAACCACTATTCAGACTAGGATTTAAATCGGGCTGTTAAATGAGGGCATTTGTCATTAATGTGCTTTTACTTCCTCAAGAATTTTTAAGAGTAAACTATAAAAATAGTCACTTTCATTTGTCTCAGATTATATTTCAGTCATTTTTTTTGAAATGTTATGTTTTAGTCACTTACATTATCGCTTTATTACAAAGTGATCACTTTGCTATTAAGTTCCATTGCCTCCCTAACGACAATCTTACGTGATAGCCCAAATGAGTTTTAAACGCCAACTTGGATATCTAACTGAGACGAGAATAAGTTTTTAATTAAGTAAATTTAATTAATTGAAAATTTTAAATTAACACCTTGAACTGAAAAGAAAAATCATTCGTCTCATTTTTCTTTTAGTTTTCTTTTCCATTTTTCATTTGTTATTAACCGTTGTTAATTGCTTTTGCTAGTTTGAATTGAAGGGTGATATAAAATTGATCTATTTTTGACATCATATCCATAGTTAACGCATTTATCATAGTTAGAAGCTCCAGCTCCGTATCAAGGTCACGATCAATATCGTCACTAGCATCAATATCGATATCATCAATAAGAAAAACTTTAAGCTTGTTATCCAAGAACTTGTTCAGAAATATTGTAATAAAAGGAACATAAAAGTTTGTCGCTAGGTATTTGAACGAATAGGATTGTCTGGTTCCTATAGAACCTATCACTAAAATAACCATAGAGGGAGATAGGGCTAAGCGGAGCGAAAAGGGTTTTTCACGAGACAAGAAATGAAAACTATTAGCCCCACACGAAGTTTATGAATAAGTGATTGTCTGATAATAAGCAATGAATATCCACCTTTCTGCTAAATAGGATGTATTGAACGTATAAGTCATTAGATAATTTTTATGAATGTCAACTAAGTATTGTAAGTAAATTGGTCCTGGTTGTTCAATCATTTGATGACCAGAGTCATTCTTTGATAAATGATCACTATGAGTCAGACTCAATAGAATTTGATCAATCATTTTTTTTTTGTCGTTAAGGTGGAGAACTGAACCAAGAATTCTCTTTCTTTATCATCAATTGAATCACTGTTCACGACCCAGGATTCTATTTTCTCATCAATTTAATCACCGCTCACGTTTTTTCTTTTTCTTATCAATTAATAGATCTCTTTACTTGTATGACTTAGATGTATCGTATTTCTCAAAAAATGATTTGATTGACGGGATTTGGTATGATACTTATGAGATCGATGATATTAATGAGATTGATATTCAAATATTTCTTCTTAAAACGTATTGATTTGACCCAATAAGCGGGACCGCTACCCTATAGCATGTTGTTGCAAAAAGTAGAACCCCATATTTTTTTTAGAGAATCTCCTAATTGCTCTAGAGCAACTAGAAAGATATTCTTTAACCAGAAAGAATTCAGTTCAGATGTAGGATACCTATCCAGAAGTTTTCGCAACTCAATCATGTATGATGGAATCATCAAAGATTTGACCTTTTCAAACTCTGTCTGTAACTCACTATAGGTTATGGAAACAAAGAGAAGATGTGTGCGAACGAGATATCCAGTAACAAGAAGAAGGAAAAGGATTGAATAGATGAACTCCTAAACATTTGGCGATCTCAGATGTGTTGATATCAATGGTTACTCATTATTTCGATGAATTATTTCTTCTAACAAAAGAAAATTATGTAAACACTTACTCGAAATCGACGTTTAAAACCATTTGGATTGCCATGTAAGATTGCCGTTAGGGAGGTAACGAAGCTTAACGACAGACTGGCTACTTTGTAACAAAATGATAACTTAAGTAACTAAAACATAACATTTCAAACATAAGTGATTAAAATATAATCTTAAGCAAACAAAAGTGACTAATTCTATAATTTACCTTTTCTTCAAATATATTATATACACATAGAAAAAGGGTGATACATCCGTTAGGAAAATACTTGGGAACTTATGATGGTTCCCTCCTTTTACCCACCACCACTTTTCTTTTAATGAACATGTAATTGAAGACCATCTACGGGTCCCTTCTATCACCCTTCAATTTTTTTCACACATTTATCGTTTCGATATTGATATTTTTTGTTTGATATTGATAAATATTAGTTTGATAAATCAATTTGAAAGTGCCAAGAGTGGGTGTATTAACTTTTAAAAATTTTGTGGAAGCTTGAGAGAAAGGATAGAAAAATTTAATATAATGATTTAGAGTGATTCGATCCCAATTGACTACTTCACTATCTTAGCTTTCCACAACTAAGGATTTTCCCAAATTCACTAATTTGATCAATCTTTGAGGATACGATTTAACCTTACAACTCCTTTAAGATTTCTACAAAAATCTTAAGACTCAAACCCTCTAAAAAAGAAATAAACAAGCAAACTAAGAAATAACCCTTATAAAATCCAAGTGTTTACCAATTAAGTACAATTACAAAGAAAAACACTTGAACTAATAGAAAAACAATGAACCTCGAGAGTGTATGTAAGGAAAATATGAAAAAAATTAAGTGGTTGTTTGATTGATGTTTAAAGCTTCAATAAGCTCTCTTATTGTTGTAGAACTTTTAGAAGCTAATATTTATACCCTTCAATTGATTTCCAACTGTTGTGGTTGTTGGGATATTGAATAGAGCCGTTGGAGATGAAAATACTAGTGCATTAATGTCACTTGCAACAACATGTATCGATACCCAGAAAATTCTATTGATACCAAATATGAGGTATCGATACTGTATCAATACTTGAAAAATCCTTTGGAAGTTAGAATGTCAATTTCATATCGATACTGAAAAATATATCGATAAAAATATACCATTATCGATACCTAAAAAGAGGTATCAATACCGAATTGATACTTGGTGAACATTTTGGAAAGTAGAATGCCATTTTCGTATTGATACCAAAAAATGCATCGATAAATTTGTGAAATTATTGATAATCATTTAAATTTATTGATACTTGACAAAAAGTATCGATCCAATATCGGTACTTTTTGACCTGGAGCAGCTTTAACATGTCTGAAAAATGTATGAAAGTATGTTTGACTAACTTGACTTCAAAATATTTTCTAAATATGAGTTAACAAATTTTCTTTTAGATATAATTTAAAATGAAATTCTTGTCAAGTTATATTTAAAATGATTTTTATTCAAAATATAATATTTATTATATCAAAATAACATCTCAAATTTAGCTTTAGGATTGATTTTTTTATGTTATATGTATGAGTAATATTTTTTGAAAAGCAGGATGCATTTCATTAAGTGTATATATACTTTTACTTAATTTATAGAAGGGGCATTGAACAAATTGCACACCTTTTAAAAATTATTATATTTAAATTTTGTAATAACCAAAATTTTAGAGTGGGTGTTTGGTCTAGTGGTATGGGTTCAATTCTCAGAACACCCCTTTCTTATTTTTTCTTGGGTCCTTTTTTTTTGGTTATATTTCGCTAATTGGACAATTAATATATTATCGATTATTTTAAAAGTTCCCTTCTGTGTTTTTTTACTGTGTGTTCTTTCAGTTTACTTCTATATTTCGCTAATTGGACAATTAACCTATTATCCATTATCTTAAAAGTTCCAGCTACGCCCAAAAAGAAAAAAAGGACAAATTAAATAAAGGGGCATTCCGAGAATTACACTCGAAACTTATTACACCCTAAACTAGACCAGATTACCTGTCTAAAAACCTTACACTGAGAGGTTTTATAATAGTGTATTAATGACAAGACAAGACAAGACAAGACAAGCAAGATTATTTTGTCGTTCACTCTCCAACAATCAACCCTAAACGTTAAAATGTTATTTTTTCCAACAGTTTCAATCTCAGTGAATTTTCCCTCCAGTTCTTTTCTCAATTTTCCCTCCAAAAATGCTGCCCCTCTTTCTTTCTCTCTCATTCCCTCATCTTTTGAAACCCTAATCCTCTCTCTCCCTTTGCTTCTTCCCTCTCCTTTGTTTGTTCTTATTTCCACTCTACCAATACTTACTTGTTAGCCTTAGCAGTTGGCCCCCAATTTTCTTTTTTACACTGTCTCCTTTTTCTTTATTTATCTGTAAAAAGTCTTCGCTTTTTAGGTATTTAACCTAGATTTGTAATCGCTGATGAGTTTGGAAGTGAAATAAAAAATGGGCCCTCTTGGAAGCGACAATGGCGATGTTAAACCCTCTGAAATGAACCCAAGCTCGGATTTTTCATATTCCGATACTCGGCCCTTCGAATTTGATTCTCAATATTCATTTTTGGGTATGTTTCCTTGCATCTTTGATGTTTATATCTTTTCTCGACTCTTTCTAATATAGTGTTAGCTATTTGTTCTTTTAAATTATTTAAATTATGTGAAATACTGATTATTTATATTTAAACATGTGTTTGAACAAAAAATTAGGTGATAAAGCTGATAACGAGGATAGTGATGAATTAGACTATCTACAAAGTGCAGTTCCTTTTGACGATTATAATGTTCAGGTCGAGGACGGATTGGAGACCCAGGCTCTCAACCTTGGGGGGGAAACTCAAGTGTTGAACTTCGATGGTGAAACACAGGTGTTGGATGATTTAGATTGCTTTGAGAATATGGAGACTCAATTGTTGGATGAATTCAATGATGAAATTGCTGCGGATAGTGACAAGGAAGGAATGGAAGGGACTGAGATATTAGACCAAGGTGATGAGGTCTCAAATGATGAGATAGTAACAGGACACTGCGGTCAATTCTTGGTCCAGAAGAAGGAATCTTTGGAGCAACATAATGCTTCTACCAATGAACAAATGAATTCAGGTATTTTTTTTCTTAACCTTTTAGAAAATATTGAAGTCTTGGCTAGAAATACATATATGTTTTGCTAGCTAGGAAGTTGTCACTGATGTCTGAATTGAAGTTAAGATATTGTGTGTACTTCAGGGATCCATGGTTCTACAACAACACCGGATGTCAGAGCTGTGCCGGAATCAAAATCCAGTATGTCTTCTATAGCATCTGCATGATTACAAATGCATGAACATTGTCAAGGTTTTCTAAGCATTTCTGGATAGAACATTGGCTTTGTTTGAACCAACTAGGTCATTGTCCAGGCTACTGTGGTGATACTTATTGCTGACAATTAGATGAAGCAGTCTGATTGGACTTTGAATAACCTTCTTGTTTCTCCTTATGCTCATGCTGCATTTATTGTCATAAAATCTATCTGAGACTAAGCTATCTTCATGAACCTATACACATTTGTTGCAGGGAAAATTTGTAGAGTACATTGAGGAAGTTAATGCGATAGATAGTATACCTCATCAACATTTCGACATTATTCCCGTTTTATCTAGAATAACTTTGATGATGAGCTACTACTTTTTGACTAATAGCAGTTTCTCCTTTTTTTGGGTGAAGGGGAAAGGAAAAATCTTACATCAACATAAATTACATTTATAAGTCCTCTCATACATGACCCCTAGTGCATCCCTCATTAGAATATTCCGCATCCCATGGTTGGGGGGCAAGGAGGGTTGAACATTTGTAACCCTGGTGGTTCATCTTTTGAAAGCATTCTCTTAAAATATTTACTTTTATAAGTAATTGGAAATTGGAAGCATAGGCATCCCATCTTCAAACATTAAAAGATGGTGGAAGATTATTTTTGGCCAATTGGTCTTTCCATCTCTCTGTTAACATTAGTTATTTTCTGTAGGATCCGTAAGGTTTACTTCAGTTCGTGCAGCAGCCTTGCGTGCCTCTGGTCTTGCAGCTCGTAAAGCAGCATTACGGGGAATGAATGGCAAGTCTTGTTTCATCCAGACTGATTGTCAGTTTTCAGACCAGTGCACAATTAAAAGTGATGGTTCAAATCCTAATGTTGTGGAGAAGATGAATCAGGCACAACATCTGGTTAATCGTGAAGAGAACTCAATTGGTTTAAAGCATGGAACCAATTGCAGGGTTGGTTGTTCAACTGTGAGAAAACTTTTTGCCGAAATGTCTTGCAGAAGTGAAAATGCGGATGCAAGAGATGACGTGCTTCAGTTTCCTGCAAGTGATGGTCAGTTAGCAGGTTTAAGCTATATTGACTCTGGAGAACCTGGGGAGCTATCACAAGCTAATGCACTTAATTTTGTGGAAAGGTTTGTAAATGATAAGATGACAGAGCTTGATGATCAAGTTGACCTAGGAAAGAGTACTGGGAGAAAATCACTTATTTCATGTGCGATAATAGGGCCACAAAGTTTGGCCAAGAAAACAGTTGAAAGAATGGCTGGTGAAACACAGATTTTTGATTGGGATGATGCTTTGGAGGATGAAGGAGGGGGTGATATTTATTGTAGAAGGAAGGAAGAATTCTATGGTGATGGAAGCCATGCACGGAAAAATTCTAACCATGCCCATAAGCCTAAAGGAAGTAAACTCAATGAATCTAGCAATGTAGACCAACCAAATGCCCACGATAAAGAGATAGTTGATTCTGATTCAAAATCATTGTTGTGCAAGTCAAAAGATAATGGCAAGCCAGTGGGAGAAGGTCAACTGGATTTTTGGAAGAATCTTTTCAATGAGTTTGATGAACAGTGTAACTCAGATTCCTCTAGAGGACAATTGGAAGCTGCTGCTGCTGAACTAAATGTAGGTTTCGACACTCAGATGGCTGCTGGAGCTATGGAAGCATTATTTTATGGGGATGTGGCCACCGACGTGAATGGTAATCCAGGTTTCCCAGGCATATCAAAGGGTTCCTCAAAAGTTTTGTGTAGAGGAAAATGCAGGAAGAGAATTTCTTCTAGAGAATGTGTATTGAGAAAGGGTGTTTATTGTTATGGTGCTGCTCCAGTTACTAGGCAATCCAAGAGAATTCGAGAGTCTTCGGTTTTGCAGAATATAAGTTCAAAAAATGTCCGGAAGGAGTGTGATACTGATCTACTTCTACCGAAAACAAAGAAAGCGAAATCGAATAATGATAAGAACCAAAACAATGGTGGCATTAATATGACCAAGATGCCCTCAAAGAGTATCAAGAAAAGAAAGGCAGGTGGAGCTTTGACGAGGAGTAAACTTCATGGCACTGGAAGGTCAACTATGAGCAGCTCAATTAAGAAACGGCATCTTGAGGAGTTTTGTACTGTTACACCCATTGCTCATCGGACAAGGCAGTCCTTGGTCATGATTGCACAAATAGCTGAGGCTTCAGCCAGTGATTGTAGAAAAGGTAAAAAACTTGAAAAAGAGGTTGGTTTACTTCAAGAGAATAGAACCAGCAGTATAGATGTTACAGATGTTGAGTTATCTTTAGCGTCAAATGCCGAAGAGCAACTTACTAAATTACATTCTAACCAATCTGGGGAGCATGGAAATGTTGAATCATGTAATGATGACCAATTGCATTTGGGGTTGATTGCTGTGAATAATGGCAATCATGGATCGAGCTATCCCAAACCTAGATCTTCCCGCAAAATGTCTGTTCATGTTGGTGAATCTGATAACTTGGAAGCAAAGTCTGAAAAGTCTGTTCAGCTAGATAATGAACCATCAATTCCCATGGTAAAAAAGTCCAGAAGAAACAATAGGAGCACTTGCATTCGTTCTACCACTGTGAGGATAACACGATCATCCAGGAATACTTGTCCTGTTCTGCATTTACCAGACCAGAATTCAGAAGGAAAATTGTCTCGTCAAAGTTCAGATAAACAAGGTTCAAAGGACAATGCGGTTAATTGCAATTCTACCAAGATGAATAGGAGGATGATATCTACAAGCATAACTGGACCTGAAGCAGCAAAGGAAATCCAGCACTCTGGAGGAAACCATGTTGCAGTTTCTTCACCAATTGCAGAAAACTTAGCTGTGAATGTTGCTTCCAATAAGTCACCAGAAGAGAAATCAAGATCTCTTGGTTCTCTATGCACTACGCCAGTTAACTGTCCAACCCCTATAAATGCAGCATCACCTGTTTGTATGGGTGAGGAATATTTTAAACAATCCTGCAAGAAGAACTTGTCAAAATCTTTGCTTATCAAAGAACTCCTAAGTTTAAGCCCAATCGACCCGGAACCTATTTCTCCTTCAAAAGATATGAGGAAGAGAAGGGATTTGGCTGATATTAGAGTCTTGTTCAGCAACCACCTCGATGAAGATATAATTAAACAGCAGAAAAAGGTACTAGTTATTTCTTATATCGATATCTCTTTAATGATATATGAGCTCGTCTAACTAAATCTTATGCCTTGATTTTGTCACCAGATCTTGGCCTGCTTAGGCATCTCCGAGGCATCATCTATTTTACCTGCAACACACTTTGTAGCAGATAAATTTGTGCGTACTAGGAATATGTTGGAAGCAATTGCTTCGGGCAAACCAGTTGTCACACATTTATGGCTTGAAAGCGTTGGACAGGTTAACATTCACATTGATGAAGAAGCTTATATATTGAGGGACATCAAAAAGGAGAAAGAGTTTGGGTTTTGCATGCCAGCTTCTTTAGCACGTGCACGCAGGCGACCTTTATTACAGGTAAATGTTTATTAGGTTTACCTGTTGCATCGGTTGCATATTCTATCAAGATCTTTACTATAGTGAAAGTTATGCAGGGCCGAAGAGTTTTAATCACCCCAAATACAAAGCCAAATAAAGAAACAATTGTGCATTTGGTTGCAGTGCTCCATGGTCAGGTATGCAGCTGTTTCATGGACCGTTCCTTCAGAGTGGCATATGAAAACTCCTTCAGAGTGGCATATGAAAACGATTGATTAATTCCAAACCCTTGGTGCTTTTATTTAATACTTTTTGATGCTTCTGGTCCTATTAAAATACTGATCCCCTTTCTATCCTGATTTTGAACGACACGGTTTCCAGGCCTTAGAGAGAATTGGTAGGTCTGCTATGAAGGATGACAAAGTCCTGGATGATTTGTTGATTCTATCATGTGAAGAAGATTATGCAATTTGTGTTCCTTTTCTTGAAAAAGGTTATAAATTTGTTCTTATGTTAAACTCTTACATGTTTTATGGAATTTTGTTTTCATCGGAACTTTTTGCCCTTTTTATATGCTTTCAGGGGCAGCAGTTTACAGTTCTGAGCTACTACTGAATGGAATAGTTACTCAAAAGCTGGATTATGAGAGGTTGGCACCATACCACTCTTTTACCAGTAACCTTTTGTGTTATTTTCTTGTCCATGAATATCAGAATTGTGTCTGCGGTGAATGGTTTGAAATGGTTGAGCTGATAAATGCTTTTCGTTTGTTGCTCCTAACACAGTTACATTTATATCTACTGGCAGGCATCGTCTCTTTGCAGATCATGTTAGAAAAACACGCTCCACCATATGGCTAAGGAAGGATAATAAGTTCCTACCTGTGACAAAGCATAAATGAAGTTTTTGGCGTTCTTTATTTTTTATTTTCTACTTCCTAAGAATTTTCTTACCCTTTTTTAATGTTATGTTTTTTTTCTCTTAGGGACATAATCTGTTAGATTTAGGATTTTAGAACCCAGTGATCAGTATATATCATAGGATTAGTGTAGCTGTATATTGTAGTATAATCATGAAACAGTATTATGAGTGGTTTGTACTATAATCATGACATATCGCTCTCTTTTACTAGTACCCTTTTGCTATGACGATCATGTGTGTTGGTGTGTGTTATTTTCCATTTAAGTTTGGCATCATGTGTATTTGTGATATGTTGAACTTTTCTCCATGAAAGTTGATCTATATACTTGATCAAAGACTCGCCAAGGTGTACATTAGAACTTAGTAATGCTATCAAAATGAGAAAAAAATAATAATATGGATTGCTTTTGAACTGAACACGAGCACAAGATTTAATTCAGATTAGAATTTGAATGCTAATATCTACAACCTTTAATTCTATCCCGATGCAACTTCTTCCTCTATTCCAAAACTTCAGCATAATGCTGTATAAAAAAATGTATAGGATTGGCCAGTATTTAGCCTCTAATTGCCCTTCTTCCTTGGCAATAGCATCATCCTATGAAGATAAGATAGGGTTTTCAGCTTCAAATATATATACACACCAAGGCTTCATTAAATAAGCATAAAATGCAGGAATACCTCATCTTACCAGATCCAATCATACTGGGTTAGGATTTTCTGTAATCCGAACTCGCATATCGAAATAGTAGATATACAATGCATTGACTGCCATAGCTATCCCAAAACTAAACGTTCCCGAAAGCAGTATTGCAACAATAGGCTTCAGATGGAGCTGCAAACACACACACACACACACACACACACACACGCACACAAAAAAAAAAAAAAGAAGAGAAAAAAAAGAACAAAGAAAAAAAAACGTGTAGATGTATTCACTGGTATATACTTCAGTACAAAGCCTTCAGTGAATTCCCATTGATGCCATTAATGAGAACTGATTGCAAAAAGAAACTAAGATGATTTAAATTATTGCTCACCAGGGAATATAATACATAGAAAATTATTGCAACGAGTGTAAACTCAAAAGCTGCATATGTCCATATATACTGCTTGATTGCTGCAATCCGAAACGAGCGGACCTTAAAAACAATCACAACTAAAGACACAACCGTAATTTATGAGACTCGGACATACCTAAGATGACTGCCAACATAGATGCTAAAAGGGCTAGGGTAAGCGCAAATGGTGCTGCAATCACAATTGCTTGAGCCTTCAAGTTAAGAATCTGCGAAAATGGCAAGGCATAATATCGACATTGTCAATCCGATGAGGATGATGGTGGAACATAAAATGCTATTGTTTCTTCATTTTATTTCGGGACAAGTCAAACTACTGTTTTATTTAGACCATCTAGATGCTTTGTTTACGAACTAGATTGAGCGGTTAATGGAATTTTGATAGGCTTGGATAGCATACCAGTAGCTGCTCGAGGAAGAAGAAATAGCATACTGAGCTAATTAACACGAGCAACACGAAATCCTGCCAGGCACTGCATATTTCAGATAAGTTCTCTAATTAGAAAAAAGGCTAATTCTTGAGAAACAATTAGGAATGCGAAATAGTTATTAGTGTTGTATATTTTACTCGCTCAGCACTAGGCTTAGTATCAGTACCACTAAGCAAAGAATACTAAAATGAAAGAGAACAATACTTGAGAAATAAAACAAAGATTCATTACTTGAGAAACAAGAATTTGGTGCTAAATAACCTGATTAATAGCTGATATGTTACCTCGCGGATTCGGATGGTGAGTTCTGTGAATTAACATTCTGTCTACTGCCCCTTCGAGCACGTCTATTACCCCTTAGAGAATTAGGAGGCAACCGCAGTAAAGTTACAGGTAAATTCCGCACTTCCTGCATGCATACTTCGCAGTTTTTGTTTCCTTTAGTACTAAACCACTTAACAGCGCATGACTCGTGCACGAGTTGAAGGGCGCCTTTGCAGCTGCATTCCATTTTGAGTGTATTTCCTTCTTCACATACATCCATACAGATTCGGCACAAAGCTTCCTCTTCTGGAATCTCCTCATCGTTGCTTTCTAGAGGAACCACTTTACTTTTATCTGCATCGCCATAGGAACACGGAAATCAACCTCAGAACCAACAATAAATCAAGTCAAACATTGAAAATCCTGTGTTGTAAGTCTGGAACAATTTGCATGATCAAATGTGCTAGACTAGTAGCTCAAAGTTTCCAATAATTTAATTACCATCTCCATTTGCTAAAAGATGACCTATGGCAGCCATGTTACCTAGGATCGACTATGAATATCAGATATTGGTACATGCTCCTTTTCTAAAATTTTCCACATAGGGTCCTTGGAGGGTTGTATTCCCATATACATGTCCAGATATATATTGGAAAAGGGCATTTCAAGAAAAAATGAAGAGTTGGAGTAACATAGCAAGTCGGACAAGTGTGTGATATGTACCATCACCAGTATCTGCAGGGACATTCTTTTTATGGGTATCGAAAGAAGCCGATCGTACTATAACAACACTTCGTCCGGGCACTGACAGGGACCGTGACACGACAGCATCCTTTCCTCCTTTCTGCATATAAATTACAAGTACCAAAAGGCCTTATAAATTGAAAACACATAATTATGTTTTGCTAAAAAGGAAATTACGGGCTTTCCCCATTGTTCAAAGTTCATAAAATAGTTGGAACCAAATGATACATACATCTGATTTATTCTGTTCCTCGGACAATTTTTCAGAAGAAGTGCCGTCCACGGATGGCAACAAATTTGAGTCAGGTTTAGCGGGCAGAGACGAACATCTTTTCCAAAAAATAGGGGAAGGCAAACGAGCCATGTTAGGACATTCGGGATTTGTCTTGCTGTCTGGCATGAGGAGCAAGCTTCTCTCGCCATCACATATTACACTAATACCTATTTTCTTGAAGCATAATCCATGCAACAAGCTTCCTGATGATGAACCACCTTTACCGGAAAGTAAACCCTTTCCACTACGGCTACCAAATCCTATCAATCTAGGGGGTGTTCCGAGTCAAAGATCAGATGGCCTATCGCTTTCATCGGGATTCAGAAAAGGAAAACTTGCCTGCATTTCATGATATGTTTTTATGTAACTTCGAGTAAATTATCCACTAATCTACCGCGGAAAGATTCAACACTATAACAAAGCATATGAAACCTATGATCTACAAACCTGGAATCTTCTTTTATTTTCCTGGATAAATGATGAAATCAGATTAATATCAACAACTCCTAAATTACACAAGTCTTACCTTGAAGAGGCCTCGATTTCGATCTAGAGACGAACAATATAAACAAATGAGGGATGACTATTGCCTTGTGTCACAAACCAATTTCCTTGTTAAAAAAGGTGTCCTTTTCCCTACTCCTATTCATTCCAATATTCAGAACAATCCTTTCATTTTGATTACTATATGGAACAGAGAAAAAGAAAAAAGAAACAAAGGGAAAAAGATAGAAAAAGAAAGCATCTAACAATTTGCATATGTATTTCAAAATGTTGCCATTTATGAAATTGTATCATCCAAATTACCCCAAATAATAGGGGGAAAAATGATATTCCCAATATATATATATATTTGTTACAAAGGAATCCGTAGCCGAAAAGTTTGCTGATGCTGAAATCCGAACCTTAAATTTACTTCAAATAAACCTCGTTAATAGTGGATGCATTGACTATCTAAGCTAAGCATCGGGTTTAGTATTTGCAAATTTCATAATATGCTGCATTCATCTACGCCAAAAAAAAAAAAAAAAAAAAAATGCAGCCAAAATGAAAAGAAAAATACTGCAAGTTATTTCCAATTTACCTTAATAATTATTAGAATATAAAACCATTAAATTGAATTCTAAAAAATAGAAACTCATCCCCCCACTTAGAAAATGATTATACCTATCTAGAAAATGATGGATTAAGTGTCAAATTAGATAAAATTTATTTAAAATTAATTAAAATAAATAGTGAAAATATGTGCGCATTATAAAATCTCCCACTTAGCCAATGCTTACCCACAAGCATTTCATGCATTTATCAATCCAAGCATACCATAATCATTCAAGTCAATTCAATCACTATAATCTTCAATCCAATCAGGCAAATAGACATTAGTAAAATTTCCACCCTACAAATGTCTCCCTCAAGCTAACACGTTGATTCACAATTCAATTAAACATAAAATCATCAAGTATTCTCATAATTAGACTCCATAATATCAATTCATGTTAAATTACCAAGACACCAAACTTAACAAAAATTCGCAACCATAAACAAACAATTGTCTCATTTCTAGTGTTTGATTTTATTTTTGAAAAATTAAATAGTTTGTCTAGAGTGTCACTAAATCTTTTTACATGAAGAAGTATGACAACCCAAGTGTCATGGGCCAAAGTGCAAAGCCCGTCTATTTGACCCACAAGAACTGATCTGACTTAAAAAATTGATGGAGATCCATTTGAAGCCTGGGTGGCCTAATGAAGCAGATATGAAAAATTAAGCTACATTGGTAAATAGGGAAACTAATCTTAAAAGATTGAGGAGAATAATATCTGATAAGATTAGATTTGATTTGATCGTGCAAATCTTGTAAATCTTTTAATTGTAGGGATAAGCTTCATCTTGTCTATCGACATAAATGTAGTTAGACCGTTGGATTTGTGGGAGCTCAACTATAAATAGAGAGCCTCCCCCTCAGTTGTAAATCGACCATTGTATTCCATTCTTTACTAGAGAATAATAAATTGAGAGTATTTACTAAAACACATCTCGTGCATTATTTTTCTATGGCTATTCTGTTCTTTTGAGCATTCTTTTGGGTTGTGTTGCTTCCATTATATAAATTGGTGCCTTAGAGGAATTTTGTGAGGATCCTCACTTTGTAAGAGTTAGGCTGACTTAGGCGCATTTGAAACGAAAGAATCGCCTAAGACTGCACAGATTACGAGACTAAAGTTCTAACCCCGTGATAGTTGGTATTAGAGCTTAAGTTACAAAGGCATCGTTCAAGATGTCGAAAAAGATTTTCGATCAAAATAAGTCAAGAAATGCCCATGGATGGGCCAAAAAACCAATCCTATTGAAGGATATGTTGTTGGCTATAGAGGAACAAGTGATCAATCTCGAGGAGCCCATGAGGGACATGAGTGAGATGCTAAAGGTAGTTATGGATGCACCAATAGGTTTGATTCAATAGAGGATAAAATCAGAGAGTTTATGTTGGAGTCTCACGAGACCAATGTAGAAAAGGTGCAAGGGCACTGAATTCTACTAGGAATAAGCTGACGGAGAGGAATGATGCTTTCGAGGGCATGGTGATGGCTTTAAAGGAGGATACAATGGCCATGACGAGGGCTTTGAACACAAGAATAGAGGAGCTCGAGGGAGAGCTTGGCTTATTTTGAGCAACCGTGGATAGAGGAGTGTCGAGTACAACACTTAATTGTGATGTAGATGTCCCATGCAATGTGGACAATTTCTTGTGGAGAATGGAGCAATGCTTCCATACCGAAGGCATCATGTATGATGCTATTAAGGTAAATACTGCTACCATGTTTTTTTTACTAATTTTGTGCTTTTATGGTGGTGGAGCAGGTCCACAGAAAAAAAACATAATGAGATTGAGACTTGAGAAGAGTTTTGACATGAGTTGAAATGATAATTTTACCTAAAATATGCCGGTGAGTAAGCTAAACAAAAGTTGCGATGACTTACGTAACGAGGCACAATTGGGGAGTATGTTTGAAAGTTCAGGGAACTGATACTCCAAATTTCAGATATGAATGAGAATAAAGTGTTTCTTGCCTTCAAGAATGGGTTAATGTTGTGGGTCAGACAAGAATTAGAACATGGAGGTGCCCAAGAGCTGTCGAAAGCTATGATGGTAGCAGAGTTCGTAGTCAAGTTGGGTTTAGGGAAAGATAAGCTTGAGTCTTTCGAGTTTGAGGAAGATAATTACAATGGTGGTAATGAGAAACCACGAGTTGGGAAGGTGAAACCCAACAACCCGAATGAAAAGAGGGACAAGATAAAATGCTTCCTTTGTGTCGGTTCACATATGTTAAAAAAAGTCTAAAAAGATCCATGCTTTCAAAAAATGAAAAGTCGAAAGGTAAGACCGAGAGACTTGGTTTGACCATAAGAGGTGTCGAAGCCAACATGGCCAAATAAAGTAAGAAGAAACCAATGGAGTGTTTTTTTGTGTGGTGGATTGTATAGGTTACGAAATTGTCCGAAGAAGTCTGTCATTGAAAGGGAAGATGGGTCAGAGGTAAGTTGTGCATCAAACTTATGGGAAAGAGTAGTGATGTAAACATTGAAGTTAGGACCAATGAGGCTCAAATCGGGGAAAGCAACGGAGCTTGCTGAGTCATTGGAAAGGCTTCCACCCAATGAAGAGGTGAGTTGTGCATCGGACTTAGAGGAAAAAGTACCGGTGCAAACTTTAAAGCTAGGATCAATGAGGCTCATTTCTGCTAAGTCATTGGAGTAGTTACCACTTATGGGAAATGTGGGTTGTGCATCAAACTTTGGGAAAGTTATAATGCAAATGGATAGTCGAGTCGAGTAAATGCAACCAATAAGGTAAATCTCGAACACTATGATAGTGTTTTACATTTTGACTTACCATTGGCTTGACAATAATATAAAGACCCTTTCAAAGTTCTGAAGCGAGAAAGCTGAGAGGCTGTGGGTAAGTTAAAGCCTACTTGTGTGGATCAAGAGGGTTTGGATTGAGGCAAGTCAGAATTGGGGCAAGTGAAAGCGAGGGCTTCTTACCAACGGGTGTAACAGATTGAGCTAAGAGGCGAAGGGAGTCAAGGCAAAAGTTCTAAGAGGCGGGATGACCCGATAGTGAGAGTAGCTGGAAAAAAGCTAAGGCGTTGAGAAAGCTCCAAGGTGAATCAAGTTAGTGTCATTCCGAGAGCACAATGAGGGTGTTGCAAGAATGGGTGAGGGAGAATGTCACAGGCCAAAGTGCAAAGCCTATGACCATCACACAAAATGCATCTCATGGAGGTCTATCGGTTAGATGTGGATCGTCTGACCCAAGAGAACTGTCTTGATTCAAGGGACTGATAAAGAAGCCTGTCTATTTGAAGCCTGGGTGGCCTAATGAAGCATATATGGAAAATTAGTCTACCTTGGTAAATAGGGAAACTAGTATTAGAAGATTGAGGAGAATAATATCTGATAAGATTAGATTAGATTTGATTGTGTAAATCTTGTGAATTCCTTAATTATAGGGATATGCGTCATCTCGTCCATTAATGTAAATGCAGCTAGACTGTTGGATTTGGGGGAGCTCAATTATAGATAGAGAGCCTCCCCTTAGTTTTAAATCGTCCATTGTATTTCATCCTTTAGTGGAGAATAATAAATATAGAGTATTTACTCAAACACCTCTCGTGCATTGTTTTTCTATGGCTATTTTGTTCTTTTGAGCATTTTTTTGGCTTATGTTGCTTCTACTATATAAATTGATGCCTTGGAAGAATTCTATGAGGATCCTTACTTTGTGAGAGTTAGGCTGACTTAGACACATTTGAAACCAAGGAATCGCCTAAAGCCGCACGAATTGCGAGGCTAAAGTTCTAGCCCCATGACACAAACACCCTATTCCTGTTACTTAATTCGTCAGATCTTTAGATGACTACTAGCTCTACTCATAATTTTTAAAGATCAATAGAGTAAGTAAATAGCTTAGAACGTCACTCGACCTTTTGACATGAAAACAAATGACAACTTAAGCATTTGACTCAAATTATTTAATCGGTCATAATTCTAAGACTTTACTCATAATCTAATTAGTTAGCGAAATATTTATTGGACAAATTTTTTTTTTCCAGTTTTTCCTCTTTTTTTTTGAAATTTCAAAAAAATTTCGAATACAAGATAAGACAAAAGTTTATTTAAAAAAAAAAACTTTATTCAAATAAGTTGTCTCAACCAATTTAGCACAAAATTAACATCATGAAGCACTCAATTTTGCACAGAATTTTATCTCAAATATTTAAGCGAATCTAAATGTTCTCTTATTAGAATCAAATTATAGAATCAAAATTTTTCTAGTGTCTAGATACTTCAATGGACTAATGAAGTAGTTTTCAAACTCACCTGAAAGAAAATAGCATGCAAAAAAGGAAACAAAACCCACGCTTTAAGACCAATCAAACAACTATCACATTTCAACCACTGACAATTAAAATATGTCAAAATTATGAATAAATTCAAACTCTCCTATAACAATCCATTTTTTAGTGGTGTTAGAAATAATAATTTCGAGACCACAATTTCGACGAATGAGTCCGTAAATATTATTATTTAATATGTATGAGTCAAATTTAGTGATATAGCGAATTTTGATTTGATAGACTTTGCCAATTGAATAGTTAGTTACAGTACAAGTGGTTTTGGAAAATGAGGTATCGAGACACCATTTTCGTAAATTGAGGTCATGATTATTATTGAATATTTATAAAGTTATTATATAGGTGAATTGAAGTTTGGTCTAAAAATTTTAGTGTTTTCATAACTAATTAAGGTACAATCACTAAATCGTAAAAGTGATAAAAGTTAATCGCTATAGATTTTTATTAGTTATAAGGGCTTAAATAGTAATTATTCAAGGCTTTAAATGAAAAATTAGCCATTTTAAAGATTATTGGACAGTTTGTGGATGAAGCATTTTATTAATTTTAAATTTTGCCTTAATTAAATTAATATAAGTTAAATAATAAAATAATATAATTGATAAAAACAAAGGAAAAAAGCTGTCATCTTTTTTTTTCATCATCTTCAACTGAAAACAAGAAAAAAAAAATAGAGAAGCATTGTTGAAGCTTCCATGTTTGGCCCTCTTGCATGGTAAGCCAATTTGAGTTCGTTTTTCGTAAGTTTTATATTTTTGAGATTGTTGTAGTTTAATTTAGCTAGCCTGGGTGCTAAATCAAAAAGATATTAAAGTTTTAAAATGTTTCCATTGATATTTTTGATATTTTTGCTATTAAATAGCTTGGTTATGTGCTTAGAGTTGATTATGGACTAAATTGTAAAGTGAATTTTGTTAGTTTTGAACTTAGGGACTAAAATAAAAATATTTTAAAATTGACATGAAATTTCTATAATTTTTGAATTTAATGGGTTGTACAAGAATGAAATTGAAATTAGATTGAAAAATTAAGCTTAAAATTTAAAGATATAACTATTTCGATTTTAGGGACTAAATTCAATAAAATGTGAAACTTTAGGGACCTTTTGTAAACTGAGATAATATTGATATATTGTTGTATAAAGTTGTTAAAATATGTTTAAAATTGATAAATTGAAATGAATTATTATAGACTGGGATTTGGATCAATCGGATGATAATCGAGAAATAGGAGAAATTACATATTAGTCCTTAACTTCTCGTTGGTTGTTGTTTTCTAGGTAAGTTCATATAGAACTTACTGTATTCTATTCTTATGTTTGAATTGTGTGTTTATACTTTAGAATTTTAAATACATACAAGTGTAATTTTTATTAATACGACATCTATAAGATTAATTTGTAAAATAAGAAATTTAAACTATAGTAGTGAATAGATGAGTAAAAATGATTGATCGAACTTGTGATATGATTTAATGATGTGTATATGATGATAACTCACCGTAAGTGTATGTGAATTGTTATTGAAAATACGAAAAGCTAGTATACAACTACAAAGATTGAAAATGGATTGAATAAGAGGAATAATGTCTGTGTGAACTTAGTGAATAACTAAGATACATATGACATGTCAATAGGGTTTATACAGTTTTGAGTGATGGTTTTGGATGTTTTATTGATGGCTAAGGTCTTGCATTTGTTGCAGAGTCTTTAGAGCATGTGTGAGTAGCATAATGTAAAGTTACTATTCTAGTCCACAACTCGTGTGAGCAGACCCATTCTCACAGCTCGTGTGAACAATCTTATTCTGTGTATTTGAAGTATATTTACTATAGTTCTTCAGGCAATAAACAAGTTGTGAAAGTGAATTGGTATAAAGGTTCAAAGATGTATTAAATGTTGTAAATGAGTTGCATATGATATTTATGTTCAATTCCTGAGTATATTAATTGTTAGGTAAATTTGTGTGATCTTATTTGGATTAATATTTGTTTATGCTATATTGTATGTTCATAACTTGTAATTAAATCATTAAGACCTAATGAATTGGTTGTGAAGGACTCATTTGTGAAATGTTATATGATTGTTGAAAAAGATGGTTCATGGGAATATATATGGATGGATATGTTACATGATTATGAGAATGTCAAGGGATAAGAACGGATTAAATTATCATGTTGCCAAACGAGCATGATTGAATTTGATATGAATAAGAACTTAGGTATATGTGTTAATAAATTGAGTATGAATTGGATTCAATATTTTTTCTATAATAAATCGTTGCATAGATATATGTGAATTACATTAGTAGTTCTTAACATATAAGTAAACTAACTTATTGGTTGTTTTTGTTGAAATGTATACGAAAGTTCAAGGAAGACAAGGATGCCATATTAGTTGCCAAATTGGTTTAATAGTTTAAGTTAGCTTAAGATTAAGGCATATTGAGTTCATTTCATATGAGCTTACTAAGTATTTGTAATGTTTATCTTGTTTGATTTTCTGTCCCTGTATAGGTTATTTTATGGAATGCGTCGGTTGGATCAACCCAGAGCTCACACTATCCAGCGTTTAATTTGGGAGTCTTTTCATTTCCCTATACTCAGTTATGTGGCATGTATATAGGGTTGGAGTTGTACTTATGTTGTTTGAAGTGATTATAAGTTTGGCCTAATGATGATATTGATTTTGTATAATTTGATAAGTTGTGCAAATGTATGTGTAAATTTGGTATTACGAAAAGCCATGTTTGAGACTAGTGAATGGCTAAGTTCTAATGTTCCGTAGGTTGATATAACATGATTGGATTGATAGGTTTGTTTGGCTTTGAATGTGATTTGGTGGTATAAGTTTTGGTATGTGGAAATGGTTTTGATCCATATGAATTGTTTGATTTTTAAAGTGTTTATAAAATATGTTTACAAGTAAGGTTAATGACAACTTGGTAAGTTATGAAATAAGCATATAAATGTTTCTTTGGTGTTCAAATGGTTGAAATGAATGGCATTTTGGTATGTGGATTGTATAAGGTTCCTAGGTGCATGTTTGAGGTGATATAAATATGTAATTGGTATAAGTCTTGAGTGTGAATTTGGTACTAAACTTTATGTATGGTTGGTTTTGGTAATATGACTATTTATAGGTGGTCATAACCTACTGTTTTGATTGTTTTTAGTGAATCTATATGATCATAATTTAAATTGGCATGAAAGGGGATTAATTATTTGATTTGAATCTTGTTGTGAAATGATGCCATTGAGGCATATTGGTTAGCTGTTTAAGGTAATGGTTTAGGTGTGGTTTGACATGTTTTGAATAGGTGTAATATTAGATATTAGAATTGGTATAGGATTTGGCATGTTTGAAATGGTAACTTGTTTAAAAAGATACATTTTTGCTACACATGGTATGGCACACTGATAACTCTTGAAAAAAGTTACAATTCATACTTTTAGACTTAATTAATTTCTTGTACTTAAGTAAAATTAGCTTCATTTGAGGTAATTGCATGATCATTTCTAGTCATTTGAGTAGTGCATCTAAGAACTTGAGATGGTGATTACTTTATTGCATCTTTACTTTTAATTGCTTATGGAAAGGTCTTGTTGTGGTTGAATGGTAGGTTTAAGAGAGAAGAATATCAGAGAAGGGATGTTTGCCAAGGCATTATGAGAGGTTGCCATGGCAATGATGGTGAAGAAAATGATAAACACCCAGTCAGCAATGAGAGCACTCAGCATTTGGTCCCCCACATGCACGTGTAATGGAATATATTCACCTCAAAATTAGGGAAAAATAATCATTGGCTAATGGCTTTTACCTTAGAAGACAACCCAAGTATAAAAGGCAATAAAAATGGGAGAGAAGAAAAAATGACAATTTTTTTGAGCTTGGATAGAGGTCTCATTGTGGCAAGAAGGGCAAGTTGAGCTGATTGTGAACTTTGGTGAAGACAAGCAACAAGACGCTGAGTGGGGGGGATTTGAGTTTTGAAACCCATATTTCTTCCTCTACATTTTAGTTCCATTCTTCTGTTCTAAACTAATATTTTGGGATATTGATGATACGAAAATAACTTGAATTTATGTAGCCCAACCAGAAGCTAACTTAATACGATTGAAGTTTGCTTTGGATGATGTTTTAACTTTAATTAATGTTATGGATTAATGTAGTTCATATTACTGCTTTACCCAATGGTTGTTTCTGTTTAAATGCTTAAGAGAGTGTTGATGAATGCTTAATAAGTCTTAAGGTAGCTTGACACCGACAAGATTAGGTTATCTGGACCGAAGTTGGGTAATGTAAGTGAGTGTTGAGTGAAATACTCATGTAAACTCTAGACATAGAGCCTTACCTTATATGATTTAGAGGGATGAGCTTTAGTAGTAGTTTCTAATCCCTAGCTTATAGACATATAATGCCTTAGGGGTGAGTGGCCCTAGGCATTGCTTTCGATAGAAGTAAACCACATTAGTACCCAAACAAATAGTAAGTTTGCCATAGTTTTGCCATGGCATTGTTCACGGGTTAAAACAGATCCCTTAGTAATCCCAACCTTCACAACCAATATTCCAACCTTGCTAAAGCCTTATTACTCTTGTTTGATTTGTTGCAATGGTAATCTCTGCTAGTATACTTCATTACTCTCACTTCTAATGTGTTAATCTCATTTTAATTTCATTAAACATCATTCAATACATTTATCTTTTCTATTCAATTATGATAACTTAGACAAAGAGTAATCATTCAATCATCGTGGGAACGATACTCACTCATCACTTTATTACTTGATTCGACATGTACACTCACACAATTCACACATCATATTCACACGTGACATGTTTTTGGCATCGTTGCTGGAGATTGGTGATTGGTAACTTTAGTTTTTGTTATTGCAATTTTTATAGTTTTAGTTGCTAATTTGTTTTTTTTGTGATCTCAACAAGTTTGTTAGTAGCTGTATGCGTAGAGGCACTCTTGCTGAAAGACTCTATCTCTTATATCTAGAAATTGAAAGGACCTTGCTAAGAAGGAGAAGAGATAAAGAGTAATGAATCAAGATGGTAACAATCCACCTATTATGAATGAGCAACTTAATCTGGGAGCTCCGAATGTTAATCCTCTTGATCCTCAAATGTTTGATGATCGGGATAGACCAATTTGAGATCATGTAGTGCCTATCTTAGACAACCTGAATCCTAGAATAGTCAGGCCACAAATTCATGCTCCCCACTTTGAACTAAACCTATAATGTTCAGTTGCTTCAATTAATTGGCCAGTTTGGAGGTTTGCCAACTGACGATCCTAGATTACACTTGAGACTTTTCTTGGAGGTCTGCGATTCTTTCAGATAGCAAGGTGTCCTTCAAGATGCCTTAAAACTCAAACTATTTCCCTATTCTTTAGGAGATCGTGCTAGAACATGACTCAACACATTACCATTTTGTAACACCCCAAATTTTGGGCCTAGAAGTATTGGGCCTTGGTTAAGTTTTGGATCCTAGCTTAGTATTTTTAGGAGTTTAATTTTGGCCTTCTAGAAGGTTGGAAGTGGCATGAAGATGGACTCTAAGGAGAGTGATCAGAAAAGAAAATATAAGAAGAGGTTAGGAGAGCTTATCATGGAGAAAAATTAAGAGATGGGATATGGATGAAGTGGAGCCAATTGAGACTTTAGGGGTTCGGCTTTAGGTATTTATAGGGGGTGTCGAATTCTTTGTGAAGAGTTTCCCTTGCTTTGCCAAACCGAATGCTTCATTCTTCTCCTTCTTTCTAGTTCTTTTTCCTCTTTTGCAAAAGCCAAATACCTATATCTCCTTTGTCGATTTCTTTTGCTTTCCTCCATCACAAATTTTTTTTTTTGTTATTTACAACCTTTAATCAAGATTTTAAAAGCCGATCACACTCAGTAGATATCTAGGCCGTTAGTTGAAGGTGAATTTCGATAAGTGTCTCATTCTCAATTTCAGTTTCTTAAGGGGGTGGCCGAGTATATGTGTAGCCTATAAGGGTGACCCGTGTGGAAGACGAGTCACCTAATGTTGATAAAATATGTGTGTTGATGCAGATCTAAGAATATTCGAGAATATTTGCTAAGGAAAGGCTAGAAAAGCTGAAGGTACATGGTAAGGTTACGGTAAGGCTTGGGGATTTGATTAAGTTGTAGTTTAAGGTATATAATTGATTCGAAAGTGGTTTTGATTGTAGGTTGAGGCTGAAAATAGTGTAGTGCGGGTCGTCAATCAAGTGTGTACATACACTACACACGACAAATCGGCAAAAACTAAAATCCTAAAATCCCGAATGGGCCTGCCGAACTTGTGGGCCCAAACTGGCAAGTTGTGATATGGAATTGTATAATGGATTGATATGTATGATTGTATGATTGGATTATGATCGGGCCTAATGGGCTACATAAGCATGCTTGGGGCTTAATGGGTTTTATGAATATGATTGGGCCTAGTGGGCCTTTTGGGATTGTAGAAATGTATGTTAGGGTTTTTAATGGACTATAGGCCTAGTTTTGATCTCTCAAATTTTACATAAGACTTAATTAAATAATTAAACATGTTCGTGGACAAGTCGCTGGACTAATGTGTGGCAATGGATGTGTGCATGTCTAGGATTGGATCTAGGAAGAGCTTGGTACTTAAGCGGTCCAAGTGACCCACCTCCTCTTCTCTTGAATCCTACTTAGTGTATAGTGTCTGTTCACTTTAGTCGTAAGGACTTGTTGATGGGCCAAAACCATAATTAAAATCTGTCCCTTTAGGAAATTACGAAAATACCACTCTAGGGTAGAATTACGAAAATACCCTTTAGGGTAGAATTACTAAAATGCCCCTGTAGAGTAGAATTATTATAACGCCTCGAAGGGTAGAGTTACTGAGACACCCTTGTAGGGTAAAAATTACCAAAATACCCCTGGGTAGTGAAATGACCAAAATATCCCTAAGTGCTTAATATGTGAAAATGTGTGAAAATGTGTATGTTGCATTCATGAATTGTATGTTGCATGTGGGCTGGGTTTTGATTGGAGGAAGTGTATATGAGGGTTGCACGGTCGCTTGACGACTGTGGACCCAACAAAGGCTTTTGAGCCATGAGCAGCTCGCTGCAACGTTTGAGTAGTGCCGAAACCGGTGCTACCTTTAGAGTGTAGAGGATGGGTGGGTTGATGTAGAGATCCCCACAGGTGTGTTGGGCTGGTACAGATGGTGTGTAGTGGCTGGATTTGGGATGGGAACATTTGCATTTATGAAATTCTAATATGATATGAGGTCATTGTGAGCTGAGGCCCAGACCACCGATATTGATTAGGGCTTAGGCCCAATATGATATGTGCATACTGAATTGATTTGATTGCCAAGGGTTGTACACACTGAGTTTCAAAACTCACACCCTTTAATTTAATGTTTCAGGTGATCCTCAATAGAAGGCTTGACGTGGGAGAGGACTCGGAGATGGCTACACTGCAAGCTATTTAGGAATTTTGAATAATTTTCAAATTACTTCACTTTACTTATCGTTTTTGTTTAAATAGTTTGTAATAAGGCCTTGTATCTCCAATAAGACTGTAATTAGGGTTTATTTCTATTTTGACTGTCTAGTTTTATCTTTACTTAGATAACTTTCTCAAATTTAACGTGGATTTTAAATGACATTGCTTTTTGGGCGTTTTTCTGTAAACATGGGCTTCCATTTTGGGCTTAACTAGAACTTGAATTTCTAAATCTTAGACTTAAGTTTTTAACCAAGTAAATTTCCTATCAAGCATATTTTGTTTCGAACTAAGTTTTTAACTAAACCATTTTTTTGAAAGCAACCCTCCAATGTGACATCGCCAGATTCGAGCCTAAATTCTAGGCTAGGTTTGGGGTGTTACACATTTGGAACAATAGAATCATGGAATGATCTTTGTCAAAGATTTCTGCTGCAATATAACCCATCCAATATGAATGCCAAACTGAGAAATGACATAACATCCTCTAAGCAACTAGAGGATGAAACACTGTATAAAACATTGAAAAGATTCAAAGATTTACTAAGTAAAAATGTCCTATGCATGTATTTCAATGTTGGACCCAAATTGAGAAGTTCTACAATGGTTTGAATTTACTGACACAAATGGTTGTTGATGTTTTAGCTAATGGAACTTTGTTGGATAAGTCCTACAATGAAGCCTATGAGATTTTGGAAAGAATCACCAATAATGATTATCAATACCTCACAAAAAAAGCTGGAACTAGTAGGAGAGTGGCTAAATCATTCAAACTTGATACTATTACCTCGCTTACTGCTCAGGTATCTTCTTTAGCCAACATGATAAATACTATGCAAAAGCCTAGTAAGGTGAAAGAGTTTAAAGCAGCTGGGTTATCTTGTGTTTATTGTTGTGAGGATCACATGTTTGAAAATTATCCATTGAACCCAACATCTGTCTACTATATGGGCAATTTCAATAGGAACAACATTCCTTTTTCCAACATGTATAACCCTGGTTGGAAACAACACCTAAATTTTGGGTGGAATAATCAAGGAGCTGGAAATTCTAACATGGCTATTAGACCAAATACCATGAATGTTCCACCTGGTTTCAATCAGTCTATACCACCTCAACAACAAGTTCAAAAAGGACAGACATTATCTTTTTTCTCAGCTATTGAGTCTCTACTGAAGGAGTATATGGACAAGAACAATGCTATGGTCCAAAACCAAGCATCATCATTGCGAGCTTTAGAGAATCAAGTAGGATAGATAGTTAATACTTTGAACTCAAGAATACAAGGAACTTTGCCTAGTGATACCAAGAATGCAAGGCCACATGGGAAGGAACATTGTAAAGCAATCACTCTTAGAAGTGGCGCACAACTAGATAGAGTTGTCAAGAATATTGTTCTCGAATTAGCGAATTCAGAAATAATTACAAGCAAAACCCTTGAACAACCTAAGAAGAGCACCACAATTGAGAAAACTAGACCAAGCAGTGTTAAAGCAAACTTAGATAGTATTGCCGAACACAATGCTCGAGTAAAACAATCATTACAACTTGAGGTTCTCACACTGTCACCATTTCTCTAACGTTTTCAAAATCACAAACAAGACCAACATTTAGGAAATTTTTGCATGTCCTTAAGCAACTTCACATCAATATACCTTTGGTAGAAGCCTTGGAGTAAATGCCTAACTATGTCAAGTTTATGAAAAACATGCTTTCAAAGAAGAGACTATTGGGAGAATTTGAAATAGTCGCACTTACTGAAGGGTGCACTACTATGTTGATAAATAAATTGACTCCAAAGTTTAAGGACCCAGGAAGCTTCACAATACCTTGCTCAATTGGTAACCGATATGTTGGGAAGGCCTTGTGTGATTTAGGAGCGAACATAAATCTTATGCCCATGTCTGTGTTCAAAAAGCTAGGAATTGGTGAAGCAAGACCTACTACTATAACTTTGCAATTGGCAGATCGATCATACGCACACATAGAAGGTAAAATCAAGGATGTCCTGGTAAGGGTGGATAAATTCATTTTTCCTGCTGATTTTAGTGTTTTAGACTGCAAAGCTAACAAAGATGTGCCTATTATTTTGGGTAGACCTTTCCTGGCAATAGGTAGGACTGTGATAGATGTTCAAAAGTGAGAATTAACTATGAGGGTGAATGATTAACAAATCACTTTTAATGTTTTCAAGGATCTGAAATGTGCTGATAATATCGAAGAGTGTCATGTTGTCAGTTTGTTAGATTCCATTGTGGAAGAGGAATTTGAGAAAGAATACCATAACAAAGAGAATAGTGAATCAGATTCAGTTGATATTGATAATGAAGAGCCATTAGGACACCATAATGAGTTGTTGGAGCGCAAACTAATTGTCGATAGACCTGGAAAGAGGTTTGACACATTAGATTCATTTGCTCGAACTTTCAGCCCTTTTAAGTTTCCCATAGAAGAACCACTCACCTTAAAGTTAAAACCTCTACCTTCAAAGTTAAAGTACACATATTTAGGAAAGGATAACAAGCTAACTGATGAGCAAGAGGTTAAGTTGTTAGTTATGCTTAAGAGATTCAAAAAGGCATTAAGTTGGACAATCATAGATATGAAAGGAAGCAGCCCCACACTTTGCATGCACAAAATTCAGCTAGAAGATTGCCATGGCAATTCTATTGAGTAGCAAACGAGGTTGAACCCTATTATGAAAGAGCTGGTGAAGGAGATAATCAAATTGTTGGATGTTGGCATTATCTACCTAATCTTTGATAGCTCTTGGGTAAGTCTAGTCCAATGTTTGCCAAAGAAGGGAGGTGTCATCATTGTTAGTAACGACAATAATAAGGTTATACCTACATGAACTGTCATAGGATTGCAAGTCTGCATGGACTATCACAAGCACAACAAAGCCACAAGGAAGGACCAATTTTAATTGCCATTCATTGACCAAATATTTGATCGATTAGCTGGAAAGGACTTCTACTATTTCTTAGATGGATACTCTGGGTGCAATTAGATTTCACTTGCCTTAGAGGATTAAGAAAAGACAATATTCACCTGTTCGTATGGTATATTCACCTTCAGAAGAATGCCTTTTGTTCTGTGTAATGTACCAGCAACATTCCAATGGTGCATGATTTCCATATTCTCGGATATGGTTGAGAATTTTCTCGAAGTGTTTATGTATGATTTCTCGATATTTGGGAATAATTTTGAAGGTTTTTTGCACAACTTGGAATTGGTACTTTAACGTTGTGATGAGACTAACCTCGTCTTAAACTGGGAGAAGTGTCATTTCATGGTAAGAGAAGGCATTGTCATAGGGCATAAGGTTTCCCATAAAGGAATCAAAGTTGACAAGGAAAAATTGAAGTGATTGATAAGCTGCCACCTCCAACAAGTGTTAAGGGAATTATGAGTTTATTAAGGCATGTTAGATTCTATAAAAGATTTACCAAAGACTTTTCTAATATCTCTAAGCCCTTGTGTGCTTTGTTCGAACAAAATAAACCTTTCATCTTTGATGAACCTTATATGTTAGCTTTCGAGGAGTTAAAAAAACGATTGGTGGTTGAACCGAGTGTAATAGCTCCTGAGTAGACATTGCCATTCGAGCTCATGTGTAATTCCAGTGATTATGTCGTGGGAGTAGTACTGGGGCAAAGGAAAGACAAAATATTTCATGCGATCTATGATGCCAGTCAAACTTTAACTGATGCACAACTTAATTACACCACCATTGAAAAGGAATTATTGGTTGTGGTATTTGCATTCGATAAATTTTAATCATATTTAGCTGGTACCAAAGTCACAGTTTACACAGACCATTCTGCCATTAAGTATTTAGTGACTAAGAAAGATGCAAAGCCAAGACTGACTCAATGGTTACTTTTGCTGCAAGAGTTTGATTTGGAGATTCGAGAAAGAAAAGGAATTGAAAATCAAGTGGCAAATCATCTATCAAGAGTAGAAGCTGGAAATGAAGATGACTATATCAAGCTTATTAAGGATGATTTCCTAGACGAGTGATTGTTAATTGCCACAGAATTACCTTGGTATGCCGATATTGTAAAATTTTTAGTCAGTGGACTGTTGCCACTTGATTTGAATAGCCAAGGCAAATGGAAATTCATGAATAATGCAAGATTCTACTATTAGGATGAGCCTTATTTATATAAGAAATATGCTGATCAAATAATTCAAAGATGTATTCTTGATGAAGAAATGAACAGTGTATGGCAACATTGTCATTCAGCCTCGTATGAAGGGCATTTTGGAGGAGTAAGAACCGCAACAAAGGTACTTTAATCTGGGTTTTATTGGCCGAATTTGTTCAAAGACGCCCATGAATTTTATAAGACATGTGATCGCTGTCAAAGAACAAGCAACCTATCAAAGAGACACGAAATGCCACTGTAAAATATTCCAGAAATCGAGTTGTTCGATGTTTGAGGGATAGACATTATTGGTCCATTTCCACCCCCGTTCGACAATTTGTACATGTGGCAGTAGATAATGTCTCCAAATGGGTAGAAGCCATAACTCTACTTACTAATAGTGCTAGTTCAGTGATGAAGTTTAGTGATGAAGTTCTTGCACAAGAACATCTTTGTGAGATTCGATA
The DNA here is from genome assembly GCA_020496765.1 of Gossypium stocksii. Lineage (NCBI taxonomy): Eukaryota > Viridiplantae > Streptophyta > Magnoliopsida > Malvales > Malvaceae > Gossypium > Gossypium stocksii. The sequence continues at coordinate 82,433,854 of CM035630.1, read as the reverse complement.
TGCCTCGAGCCATTATTAGTGATGAGGGATCTCACTTCGATTGCAAGCTATTTGCCAACACCCTGCAAAGGTATAAAGTAGAACAAAAGATTGCCACAGCCTATCATCCGCAAGTGAACAGGTAAGCTGAAATTTCCAATTGAGAAATTAAGTAAATTTTAGAGAAAGTTGTTAATCCAAATTGTAAGGATTGACCTTTAAGAATAGACGAAGCTTTATGGTGATATCACATTACTTACAAAACCCCAATAGGAATGTCACCATTCAAGCTCGTCTACGAAAAACCATGCCATTTTTTGGTTGATTTAGAGTATAGGCATACTAGGCTGTAAAGCAATTGAACACGGATTGGAAAGCTACAGGCAATAGAAGATTGCTTAAATTAAATGAAATGGAATAATTCAAGGCAAAAGTGTATGAGAATGCTAAACTTTACAAGGAGAAGACCAAGCGCTGGCATGATAAGAGAATTATGCCACAAAAATTTAAACTAGGACAACAGGTGTTATTATTCAACGCAAGGTTGAAAATGTTCCCTGGCAAACTAAAATCCCGTTGGTCAGATTCCTTTGAAGTTGCCAAAGTATACCTTTATGGAGTAGTAGACGTCAAGGATATATAGACGAGGGTCACATGTAAAGTTAATGGAAAATGTTTAAACCACTACTAGGGTGCTTATGTAAATTGAGACAAACAATCCATTGACCTTAGAGATGTTTAAGCTCAACATCTTTCCTGTCTTTATTTTCTTTATTTGTTTTTTTAATTTTATTTTTATGGTTTTCATCTTTAATTACTTGATGTTATTTTCAATTCTGGGTATATTTTTTATTAGAGTACATATTTTGCAGGAATTAGAGATAAAGAATGAAAGTGCAAGCACGAGAGATGTAATACCAATAGGTGTTCGCTTCAACAATATAAAAGTAAATTATACCACAACAAAGTGGGTAAGTAGACATTAAAGCGAGAGAAAATATGGATTGAAAAGGGAGACGAAGTCCAAGGAAAAGATTTTGGACGACATGATCCTATCCTGATTGGGAAGCCCATGAAGAAAGTGCCAAAAAATTTTAAGGCTAGGTCATTCTAGGGTTCCCTCCAAAACCCTTTTTAGTTTTCCCTCTCCCCTTTTTTTCACAATACTTACCTTGTAAGTTTCTACAAACTGCCCAACCCATCACCCCTATTTACATCTCTCCAACTGCTAACACTCTTTCATTTACCTGCAGTTACACAACATTTCCCTTTTCATCTTTCTTAATCTCCCTTGCATCCGTTCTTAAACTATAAACTTCCTCCCATTAACTTCTCTTGAGTAGTTTCGCAAACCATTTTCCTATCTAGACTATAGAAATCTCACAAGGATTCTTTAAGACTAATCAATGGCAAGAGTCAAAATAACATTTAAGGGTGTCAAATCTTCACAGGCAGGTACCACCCAACCGAAAACTTTCTTCAATAGTGCTGCTGTATCGGAATATGACACCAATATTTCCAAGAGACCATTCTGCTTTGAGAAAGGTTTTTTGTTTAAAGATGAGCCGCACACGGGTTATGACAAGTTGGTTTCATCTATTAGGAAACGTACAATTGGAAAATCTTCTGCTTGCACCTAGACGATGTTTTGAGAGAAGTTGTTCGAGAATTCTATGAACATATAACTTCCCTTGATAACCCCTTCATTTATGTTCAAGGAACATCGGTCTATTAAAGATAGAATCAGTGCCTAATTTAGGCTGACAGATGGTCAAGATGAGTATACCCCATTCACTGAAAACATAAATGTTGAAGGCTTAAATAAGGTGTTAAAGGACTTGTGTGTGGAAGAAACTCGATGGACTGTGTCGAAACCATTTTTTTGTAGGTTTTAAAAACGGGGTCGACTTTTAAAAATGAAAACAGGAGTCGCCACCAATCTTTTTAGGTGTGATTGCATCACCGTAAAACATTTTGGTCTACGAATTTAGAAAATGAGTTCGGGAGTCGGTTACGTACGAGGAAGGATTAGCACCCCCGTAACGCCCAAATTGGTACCAATTGATTAGCCTTTTGTTGAAAAAGATTTAAAAGTATGATCCTTTTGGAAAATTTAAGTGATTTGAATAAAAACTCAAGATTCCTTTGTTCCGAAAGAATACAAACATCACATCCAGCACGTTAGGACACGATGTTTTAAATTCTCGTAACTAAAATCATCTTGCGATTTTCAAAACTTATTTAAAAGGGTATTTTAGACATTTAGACAAACGCGAAATCGTAACCCTGCACGTTAGGGCACTATTTCCCGAATTTCTAAACGCAAAAATATTGCCTTGATTTCAAAATCTCATTTGAAAAATTTTTAAAACAATGATGCAAGTTTCAAAGTAAGCTATCCATGTTAAACAATACAGGTTACATGATATAGGCTTTTACAATTCATACATAAATAATAAAATACAATCTATACTATATACATTTTCATGTCATACAAATAACATAAATCATAAAATTACAAATAATCACATTTCAATATCTTAAAGCAGCCACATAATTACCCAATTTTCATGCAAATATACGAACAATAAATAACATAAAAATTTTAAGATAAAATTAACAAATTAGGAATATATAAAAATAAATCAACAAATCTTGAATACTTAAAAAAATAAGACGAAAAGATAAAAATATAAAAAGGAAAGAAATTTGAAGTATTAAAAGAAATTTAAAACAATATATAAATAGTAAAAGAGAAAATAAAAATATATAAAAAAAAGGTTAAGGTATATATTTAATTAATGAAATGCTATATAATATAGTAACTTAATATGTATTTTGAGAAATAATATGTTAAATAGGTAAATAATTTTAGTAAGAATATAATTATACTAAATATTTAATAATAATAATACATAAAAATATAATATCCAATAATAATTTACAAATTTTAAAAATATACGTTATAATAAATAATATGTAATAAAGAAAATAATAGTATAATAAATAAGTATATAATAGAATATAAAATAAATAATATGTAGTAATAATAAGTAATAAAAATATTCATATATATATATATATAATAATATTTTATAGTAAAATAACAATATATAAAAAATAAGTTATAAAAAAAATATATAAAAAGGGATTAAAATTAAAACGAAATAAAACTTTAGGGCTAATTTAAAAATAAAAAACTTGAATTTTGGGCCTTCTGGAACGCGCGTTAAAAGTTGAGGGACTCATTAGGAATTAGCCCTTATCCCGAAATGACGTCGTTCTCTCGAACACTGTTTTGAAATCACTGTTAGGACTAAATTGAAACCAAAACAAAAGGCTAGGGCCAGATTATAATAAAAATAAAATGAAATTGCAAATACAGAAAACACGAAAGGACCAATTGGGCAATTAGCCCATTAATCAAAAACACACGGATCCTTCCTGGGTCACGGGCCAACACGCGGATCCTGAGGCCTCAAAACGACGTCGTTTTAGGCTTATTGGATTAAACCCAAAACGACACCGTTTCATTAGGGCTATATAAACCTCTATTTAGCCCAAAAAATTATTTTTACAGTTTTAAAAAAAAAAACTTCCCGAAATTCCCTGTAGACCCTCGGGGCTCCGGCCAGTGGCCGTCACGGCTCCGTCATCGGGCTCCATCGTACGTGGTCTTCACGCGCCAACGCGCCACCATCAGGACCACCTCACACGGTGGCTAGGGCTTCAAAAAGACCTATTTCTTTTGCAAATCAACAGTAATTTCCTTCCCTTTGTTTTCCTCCTTAGTTTTTCGCAAAAAATCTATATATGCATGCAAATAATAGACAGATAAGTAAAGAAAATCGATCCAGTTACCTTTTCAAGAAAAATTGCTTTTATTTCTTTGTTTTCGAATAGATACAAAATATTTTGGTGTTTGTGTGAGTGTTCTGTGTATGTAAATTCTTGTGTGCATTTTTACAGATCAAAGAAAAGGCTTTATAGCCTCGGTCTACTACATATTTTGAAAAGAAATCCTTGATTTCTTTCCATATTTGTTTAATCCGTATGCTGTGTCCTTTCTTTCCATATTTGTTCTTTGTCTGTCGCGATTTCTTTCCTTTGTTTGCAGGTGAGCGCGAGGATCTCGGTGGCGAGACGAGGCTGAGGTGTGGCGCGCTGATGAAGGCGATGGTCTCGGCGTTGTTCGCGCGCCGATGGTGGCGCAACATTTAGTAGCTGAGGTCCAGGAGAAAGTCGTGGCACTGATGGAGCCTTGACGTGAGGCCAACAGACGCTCCCCGAAGGTTCTGGAGTTTCGTGAAATGAAAGGGTGCTGATTGGACACAACGTTTGAGGCGTTTGAAGCTTTCAGAATCCTTCGCGGCGCGAGGAGAAAGAGAGCTAGGGTTTCTAACCCTAGCTGAAAGTCATTTGGGCCCCTGCTATTTGGGCCTTCGGGTTTATGAGGTAGGTTTGTTTAGGTCTGTTTGTAATGGGTCTAGTTTAGGTTTGGGCTACGGGTGTATTTAGGTACACGGGTAGTGGGATTTGGTTTTGAAGGTTTTAAATATTGGGCCAATAGTGTTTGGGCTCTTGTAAACTGGACTGTTTTAATTATTTTCTATTTTTTGGGCCTTTTAGTAGCCCGGGCAAAATTGAGTGTTTACAGACTGTGTCCAACCAAGAATGTCACATAGTCGAGAGGACTTCACTAAAGCCTATTTGTAAAGTCTGGTATCACTTCCTCAAAAGTAGATTAATGCCATCCACTCACAATTTCACAGTGTCTAAGGAACAAATGCTATTTTTGCATTCGATCATCATGGGTAAGAAACTCAACATCAACAAGTTTATTTTTCATGAGGTGCATTGGTGTGCGGAAAAGAATGCAAGCAGTCTAAAATTCCCTTCCCTAATCACTGCTGCAACACCCTTAACCTGTATCCGTTGCGGGAATTGGGTTACGAGGTATTACCGAACGAGACACAACTTTCGAACAATCATTTGCATACTTTTGTCCAAACTTTTAAACCAAACTAATATTAATTTATATGAAACTAAATTAATCTCTTTACAAAAAAAATTATAACATTTTTCAAACATATACTAATTACATAATTCATAAACAAATAATGGTAAGTATATAACATTATTAATTAATCATTTGCGCATATCAAAATATTATAAGCTAATCAATCTATTATCACACACATGAATTTTATAAAGCACACATATTTACAAACATATCCTTTAATTCAAACATATACAAAATAACTTGCACAATCTTTTTTTTTAAAATCCAGACATATCATAATTTAACATATTAATTAAAGTCATATACGGCAAGGACTCATGAAATCATAATCTATTATAACACAATACCTAATAAGCATAGACATAACAACATAGTAACATTATACCATTTCCAAATATAGATTTTATATTATTCTATTAAGCGCATAATACCTTAGACATTAAAATCCAATTCTAAGCATACCACCAAATTAATAGTATCTTATTCAATTTACTAATTACTGATTATACCACTTTCCATAATATGCACTTTGACCTAAATTAAACTATCCACTTAATTTAATAAGCATGCATATTCATCTAAACACAAACATCCATCACTATAATGCATATACAACCGAAATTATTACCCATTTATGTGCAATTCACTTAGCCACATAAACATCTCTTGAGCGTAAATTTTATAAATAAAAGTACACCAATTTATATGCAAACTTTTATACCTCAAAACACACAACCACAACAACTCAATTTACCTTATATCCGGTCATTTAATATTTTTCTCAATGATCAAACCAAACCATATCACCCAAATTAGATAACAGACTTATCAATACTTTGTCTAAAATATGATTAATAATTACCTACTCGATCAAATATGCCAACCACAATTCCACTCCACATCTAATATATCACATATATTATACCATGCTAACCAAGAGTAGTTAAACCTTAAGCTTACCAAATTATACCAACCACACATCAAAATATATCATGTCCAAATTACTACATCTCAATAGTCATTCAAACATAACAACATCTAACTTATGTCTCATAATCAAATTCAATAGTTCATTCACTTTCAACCATCCACACCAAACATACTTAACATTTAATTATAAACCAAGGCCAAATAAACACTCCATAATCATATATATCAACCATTTCATTTAATCAAAACATGAAACTATATTTAGCAAAATGAACAAGCCATTTTCGCATGGCTTATAAATATATACATACCAAAATCAAACTTATTCAAAAGATAGTATAGCCTATACATGCCATAAGTTTCAAATTTAACTTTTAAAAGTACCGATAAACAGACGATAGTGTGATTGACTTCGCTGACTATCCCTGAGCCCATAACAAATCTCCAAAATCTTGGATATCGACAAACGGTATAAAACGACTATTCAACTATTTTTGTTTTCCCCCAATCCAAGTCCGATTTCTTTGGTTCTTGATCTATACATTTTCAAATTAAGCTCATTCAAACTCTATTTCATTCAATTTAATCCAAAAACACATAAATAGGTAAATTACCATTTTGCCCCTAACATTTTGCACTTTTTATAATTTAGTCCAAATTGCACAAAGCACAAAACATGCAAAATTCACACATACCATGCTAGGGCTGAATATTACCCACATTCATACTAATCCACACATTTCATTTATTTCACATTTTAGTCCCTCAATTTATTATTTTTGCAATTTAGTCCTAATTACTCAAAATCATCAAAATTTCTAATACAAAACATATTAATCTACCCCATATCTTTTATTTTCTAACATCTAACAACAAAAATCATAAGCTTTCAACAATGGAGAAATAAAAAATCATCATCAAAATCAGAAATTGAGACATGGGCTTGATAGATAACATAGCAACGATCTCAAAAACGTAAAAATTATCTAAACCCGAACTAGATACATACCTTAATCAAAGAAGACAATGGCCGAAACCTTCAAACTCTTTTGTTTTCTTTTTATGTTGTATATCCGGTCATTAAAAGATGAACTAAGCCATGTTTCTTTATTTTATGATTTATATTATATAACATTATTATTTTACTTATTTAACATTGATTATAAAATGATAAAACATTATAAACCATGCCTTTAACCGTCCAACTCATTTAATTATGGTTTAATTGCATAGTAAGTGCTTCATATTAATATAACAAGTTTAATTAAGCACTTTTATATTTTACTATTAACTTTTCACTTTTTTGCGATTAAGCCCTTTTTATTAAATAGGCATCCAAACAGTAAAAATAAAATACGAAAATTTCACAGATACAAATTCACACACAATAAACATAGAAAATAATTTTTAAATGTTTTTTTGTCTCTGATTCGTGGTCCTGAACAACCATTCAAAATAAGGTCAAAATCGGGCTGCCACAACTGCTCTTTGTAGAATGGCTAAAATCCCTTTGAATGCCAATGGGGATGTTACCTCAAACAAGGGAGGAATGTTACGATCTATATGTGCAAAAATCAAAGGAGTAGAAACACCAAAACAACACCAGCAAAGTAAGGCACTTATATCTTCTGCTAGGCACTTTACCTTAGTAGAAGCCTCAACCTCTCAGAGTTTATTTGAAAAAAAAGTGATGTAGTCCTTAGAGCAATTGGAGCAAAGAATGTCACTATTCAAGATTCAACAATATCAAATTACTGAAGAAATAACAAAAGCTCAAGAACAGTTGGCACTTTGTTGTTCTTATATGAAGGATCAAGATATTACTCTGAAAAGATCATTGCAGAAGAACTTCACTAAGCTAATGCTGTAACACCTCTAACTTGTATCCATCGCCGAAATAGGGTTTCGAGGCATTACTGAAGTTTACAGGACACTTTCAAATAAAACAAGTTGAACACTATTCATTTTCTAAGATTAGTCATAACATCCCTTAGTAGGGCTCTCAAGGCCCAAAACATGCACTAGAATCGATTCAGGACCAAATCGGGATCTCGGGGAACTTTTTGCAAATTCCCAAAATTTTTCTTACTATTAAGAGTCACACGCCCGTGTGGTTAGTCCGTGTGGAAACACACGCCCGTGTCCTTAACCCGTGTAACTCTCTAACTTGCAACTCATGAACAATTTGATGTCACATGGCCAAGTCACATGCCTGTGTGCTAGGCCGTGTGGTTAATTTGAATTTTTGAAAAATAGGTGCAAGATTCACATAGCCAAGTGACATGCCGTGTTTTAGACCGTGTGCCTCTAATGGCTGAGACACACACTCGTGTATCTGCTCTTATGCTCAATTCTGAGCATTCTATTTCTCAAAATTTAGTCGTGTACTCGGCTGTGTGTCACACATGGTCTAGACACATACCCGTGTGTCTGCCGGTGTGGACAAAATAAAGTCATTTCCTAGCCTCATTTGTCACCCAAATTTACCTTTTCCTGCACTAAAACATACCAAACACATTCCTACCATTTCAAGTATACAAACTAGACAATTTCCATCATTCAACATGACATATCATTGCATACATACACATTTACGATCTTACCTTGATTCAATCCATATGTTAAACATGATTTGATCAACTACTTAACATATATTTATATATACCTACCATAACATGACATTACATGCATACCAAAACAACCACTACTAGCCATTCCAATGGCTAGATTACAAACATCATTATCAAGTCATTAAAGGTCAAGTTGTCCTATACACGCCAGTATACCAAAATGATTTTTACTATATGTACCTAAATATCTAGTAGATAGTGTGACGATGCTCCAATGATCTCCAACCTTCGCGAGCTTTCGAGCACTCTAAAATAGGGGAAAAATAAAACAGAGTAAGCATTACATGCTCAGTAAGTTCGTATAACGAAATCTAAACTTACCAGTTCCATTTATTAAATCTAAGCATACAATATCATGCTTTCCATCTATTTGGCAAAATTGCCTAAACACATGCATCCAATCAAACATGTTAGTCATAAACTTTACATATACATCAAGTAGGATAGATGAGCTCATCATGCAATATTCTTTCATGTCATTATCATTTCATCTCATATTTCTCATACCATGTTAAGAGTTGTGTCCGCTGAATCATTAAAATTCTGATGGATGCTCAAGTATTACATTCAAGGTGTACGATTCAATAACCTGTCAATTCTTTTTCAAGAGTACCCATTAGGGCACTTATTTAAGGAAAACACTCTCGAGCCATATATTGTATAACAGGATTACCAGTCTCGGCTGAATCCTTTATATAACGTATGCCCAGAAGAGTTTAATTAGGATTATTAGTCCAGGCTAAACCCTAGTCGTGACGTATACTTGAGAGGTATTATATAAGGATTACTTGTCTAGGCTAAATCTTTTTTATAATGAGGTCAATAGGATTACTCGTCCGAGCTAAATCCGTTAGCAACAAATGCAAGACCTTATCCATTTCAGGAAAGCACGTATATTCATCGAAATTCAACATTCACTCAGGACTTAACCCCTTTTCCACCATTTCAAGCATGTATTAAAATTTTCATTTTAGCATTCAAATAATGTACACCTATATAATTCATATTCCATACAAACACAACATTCAAATAAACATATTTACATGCTCGATTAAGTTACATGAACTTACCTCGACATTTGTTCACGTAAATAATCTACTAATCCGCAACCTTTTATTTTCCTCGATCTAACCTCGAATTTGTATTGTCCAGATCTATATAAATAACTTTAATCATCAATTTCACACATTTCATAATCATTTGGACTCAACTTACGTCCTAGGCAAAGTTACCATTTTGCCCCTAGCTTTTCTATAAATTTTAATTTCATCCTTAGGCTCGGAAAATGAAACTTGTACAATTTACTCCCTATTCCAAGCCTAACCAAAATTTCAAAGTAGAATTTACAGCACATATTTTCTATAAAATTTAGAATTTTTAATCAATTTTTACAACTTTACATTTTAATCCTTAAATTATGTTTTCTTCAAAAATCACTTTGTAAAAGTTATTTATCTATCAAAAACCTTTCATTTTCTAACATAAATTTATAATTTTTAGCATATACATCCATGACCCATATCTCATACTTTGATAACTTTTCAAATTGATCCCCCAAATAGATAGATTAAGCTATCCTGGTTTCAAAAGTATTAGAATTACTAAAAACGGGACAAGAAAACTTACCCAATTAAGCCATGAAAGTTTCTTCTCTCTCTCTCTTAGGGTTTCCATGTATTTTAAGTTGAAGATGACATAAAAATATGGTGATTTCTTTTATCATCTTTTTAATTAATTAAATATTTTCAAATTCTAATTTAGTCCTTGCACTTTTCCTAAATTTCCATGGATTAGTCACCAAAATATCTACATACTTTTCTTTAATGGTTTAATTACTAAATAAAGACCTCAAAATTTTAAGTTCATAGCTATTTACTCCTTATAGCTACTAGAATTCAACTTTTTCCTTTTATGCAATTTAGTCCTTCTCGTAATTAAGCACAAAATCAGTAAAATTTTCTTATCAAAATTTCACATGACATTTATAACATAATACAGACCATATAATAAAATAAAATAAAATAAATTTTGTTTTTGGATCAAATTTGTGGTCCCGAAACCACTATTCTGATCTCATTAAAATTGAGTTGTTACAAATGCCTAAATCTCTTGATTTCCCTAAAGATTTTCTACCACTTCCCAAGGCTAGACGTGCTGAGGAGGAACCAATTGAAGTGCCATCTAACAAGGCTGAGCTTGTGATTGTGAGAGAAAATCCTGAAAAGGGGAAAACAGCCGATGAGGAACCAGAGAAAACAAAGTTTGTGAATACTAAGGGTGATGAAGAATAACAAAATGAAACCACCCCTACACCTGCACCACAGAAGAATAGTGTTGAAGTTGTCCTACCTCTGCCAGCAGAAGTCATGTCCAAATAAGATCGTGAAATATATCAGATCATTGACGAGATCACTGAGTCTGAGAAGGAAGAGGAGGAACCACCCATTCAGTCAATTAAAAGAAAGCTAAGATATAAGCATGTAGCAAGAAAATCAATCCGCAGGTAGTAAAGTACCGTCACTGTATGCCATTAGTGAGTTTCTTTTACCTTTTGGTTGAATAAATCACACTGTATTTTGTTAATTTTAAGTCTCATACATTGAGGCAACACATTCCTTAGGTTTGGGGGTGTAGCATGTGTTTTAGATTTTAGTTTAACATTGCATCATTCGCTGTTATATGTTATCCTTATAGACATTCTTAATTTCCATAACATTTCATGCATTTTGGTAAGTAATAAAGAATTGTTTGTTATAGCATTGTTGAGTTGATTTAATGATAGCTAATTTAGTGAACTCCAATGATGAAAATAGTGCTTAAAATTTTTTGCAAGATATAAAAAGGAAATGAATAGAATCAACTCCTAAGGTTATGATTCTCTGTCATATCTATGACACTTAAATTGTATTCATTTAATCCTTAATGATCTTAGGAATTTTTCGACTAAAACTCAAAATTTCTTATAGAAGTCATTGAGCTAAAATGCACAAATGTAGCAAATGAAAGGCTAAATTTAAACTCTCAGAAGCATAAATTGCTAAGCTAAGTTTTATAGTAAAGACTCTAATTTCTGTCTCCTTGAGTAGCCCAAGAGTTTGGTGTCTGCTCCATCTTTACTTTTGGCCAGAAAAAAGTTTCAGATAAGAGTACCTTAAAAAATTTTGGGACACTCCACTGTGAAGGACTGCTAAGTAGCTTGAGAGTTTGGTGTTTCCTCCATCTTTACTTTCAAATAGAAAGGTGGTTAGAAACATGAGTGATGAAAATAACTTCAAATCATGACTGTGCTATGTAGCTTAGGAGTTTGGTGTTTGCTCCATCTTCACTTCCAAGTAGAAAGGCATGTGTAATGAGATGAATTCCCAAAAACAAAGGAGTGAAGCAATAAATGGGAGAATATAAGCTAAAGTCTAGTTGAAAGCGATAATAAGTGAGTTAGACCAGGAATTCCTAAGTTCTTTAAGAATTGACTAAATACAATCGAATGCACACAATTACACTAAAAGAAATTTTAATTTTAGGGAAATGTTCTTGCATTTCTAGATTTGATGAGTTTTTGCATATTATTGAGTGTAGGTATTCTGAAGACTGAAAATTGGCAATGTTTAATCAACTCGATATTGTAAGTACATGCAATGAATTGCATTAGAGCATGCATTAGTTGTTAGGTTGCATTGCATTGCTCTAAGACAAGCAATAATTTAGGTTAGGGGTGTGATAACTATTGAAAAGAGATATAATTCATACTTTTAGACTTAATTAATTGTTTGTACTTAAGTAAAATTAGCTTCATTTTAGGCAATTGCATGATCATTTATAGTCAATTGAATAGTGCATCTAAGAACTTGCGATGGTGATTACTTTATTGCATCTTTATTTTTAGTTACTTGTGGAAATGTTTTGTTGTGGCTAAATGGCAAGTATAAGGGAGAAGGATAGCAGAGGATGGAGGTTTGCCGAAGCATTATGAAAGGTTTCCATGGCAATGCTGGTGAAGAAAACGATAAACACCCAGTCAACAATGAGAGCACTCAGCATTTGTCCCCTACATACACATGTGTTGAAGAATATTCACTTCAAAATTAAGGAAAAATCAATTATTGCTGACAAATTTTACCCTAGAGGAAAAACCAAGTATAAAAGGCAATAAAAATGGGAGAGAAGAAAAAAAGACAATTTTTCTGAGCTTGGATAAATGTCTCATTGTGGCAAGAAGGGCAAGTTGAGTTAACTATGAACTTTGGTGAAGACGAGCAACAAGACACCGAGTTGGGGGGATTTGAGTTTTGAAACCTAGATTTCTTCCTATGTATTTTATTTTAATTCTTCTATTCTAAACTAATATTTTGGGATATTGATGATACGAAAATAACTTGAATATGTGTAGCCCAACCATGAGCTAACTTAATTCAGCTAGGGTTTGCTTTAAATGATGTTTTAACTTCGATTAATGTTTATGGATTAATGTGGTTCATATTACTGCTTTACCCAATGGTTGTTGTAACACCCCAAACCCAACCTAAAACTCTAGACCGAATCCAGGACACTACATTGATCACCGAAGTGATCGTGAGAAAAGTTTTACAGAAATAAACCCCTTTATTACTAAATTACATTTATTTCAAAGCAAACCAAAAACTAGTAATCATTTTAAAATTTTGTCTGAAAAGTTACCAGTCTAAAATATATGAATATAGCATATAACAAAAATTGTACCACAATATTATAAAACCTTACAGTTTAAAATTAACCAAATAATCGTAACAAAAATCATAAATTCATACTCCATACTGTTAAAACTGTCTGAGACCTCCGCGTACCGAGTCCAGCATCAGAAATCAAAATGGTACCTGAAAAGGGAAACAGAAAAGAGGGTGAGCTACTCGAGCTTAGTGTGAGATCAAACTAGTTAAAGTACAGAAATGGAAATAGGGACAGAAATAAAAAGCCTGGAAGCAGTTCAGATTCAGTTGTGAAGCAGAACTAACTTACAAAACTATTTGGAACTGGTCGATATATGCAAAGCAATCTTACAAACATATTCACAAGTCAGTCACACAGTCGCAATAACAGTTCAGTCAGATAGTTACAGACGGTCTACAAAATTCAAATAGGCACAAGTGCCTTTCAGTCGAACAGTAACACATTTAGTCACAGTATTACATTCAGTCACGGTATTAGTAATTCTCAACCAATCACAAGTTTCAATTTAGTCAAACAGATTAATCAAATGCATATGAATGCAAATGAGTTATAAAATTCCCACCCATCCAGCCAACACTCCTCATAAGAGCTTTAAGCTCGTCCCACAAATCACTCTACTCAAGACCTCGTAAGGTCCATCCAACCTTGCACTCCAACTGATGTCATCCCAGGTTGCCCGACAACAACGGCTATCACGATTTTCCACGACCCTCTAGGTATTGGGACTACCCTCGACCCTCTAGGTATTGGGTCTAACAGTGTGCAGATAAACTGTCAGTCTTATATATTACGCAGCAAGCTAGCGTATAAGTTGTACTGTGTAATGCAGTAAACCGTAGTACAGACATGCAATATGAACTGCCAGATAAGATAGTAGTATGTAGCGTAGCTAACGTACATACAACATAGTACAATGCGGTAATCCACTAAACCGATAGGTTACGATAAACTATCAGTTCAAGCAATAGTACGTAGCGTAGCTAACGTACATGTAGTATAGTGCAATACAGTAATCCGCTATACTGATATGATGTCATCTCGGGTTTTTCGGCAACGATGACCATCATTATTGTCCATGACCCTCAGGGTATTGGGACTACCCACGACTGTCTGGGTATTAGGGGCTAATAACCAACAACTCACCTGTCAGTTCAGTTTCGTCAATCTCCCTTCTCTTCAAAAATCCCACCCAAAATAGTTTATGCAAATGTATGGATGTATGCAGTCAGATGTACACACTCAGAAAACCAATCTCAGATAGTCAATCAGAAGCAGACACTCACGTTCAATTAGTCAGTTACGTAATCAAACATTTGCACACTCATAGCTCGAACTCAGTATCAAGCTCATCACACAGCCAATCACAATAACACACATATCAAGCTTAGATCAAAGTCATAATTACCCCCAGTATAGCTTAGTCGAGGGTTGGAACACATAGAGTTGCGAATATAATTAAATTCGACCTAAAACATTATTTGACAAGATAGGGCCACACGCTCGTGTGCTCCGACCGTGTGGAGCAATCCAGGTCGTGTAGGGGTCCAAACGCTCGTATGAAGGGTAGCACACGACCGTGTGACAGAGGCACACTCTCGTGTGAAGCAGGGACACGACCGTGTAAATAGGTCGTGTAACTTACTATCCAATTTCGCTAAAATAGAATGCAGGACAGGCATGACCATGTGAGGGTCTCACACGCCCGTGTGCCCACTAGACACGACAGTGTGTTTCAAAACACACGGCCGTGTGGGATCCCTAATCCCTAAACCAGCAACATGATCGTGTGGCCAGGCCGTGTCTCTAAATCTCAAATCCTTAATTCCCAAACCCACACGCCTATGTGCCTGAGGGACACAGCCGTGTGAATTTTGACAAAATCCCCAAATCGATCACACGATCGTGTTTCAAAATACACGTCCGTGTGGAATCCCTAATCGGCCACACGACCGGTGACCTGGCCATGTGGCACTCAAAATTAACCGAAAACCTAGTTCCTGAATTCACACGGGCGTGTGCCTCCGTCAAGATGATCACGAAACTACCCCAAAATAGCCTCAAAACCACCATTTCACCCACCAGAATCGTCCTTAACCCTTTCCCTATCAATATATATCAAAAAGTGATGATTTCCTATCACTTCCATCGGCTAAAAACTCCAACCAACATGTTAGCATACAGTCAAGTAAAAGCCAAAAGCAAAGATTCACAAAACGAAATAACAGATAAGAATTGTGGACAAGGTTCAGATCCCACACTTTATTCGACGATAAGGATAATGGTAGAGGAGCGATAATCCTAATAATCTACAAACTGATATCATTTTCAAAAGAAAAGAAAAGCACAGAGAGAACAAAAATAAAGAAACGTCTAAAAAGGGAAAATAAAATAAAAATAATAAACAAAAGTAAAAAAATAAGAATATAAAAATATAAAAATATATTAAAAAAATAAATAACATAAATAAAAAGTACACAAAAATAACTCTCCAAAATGTTCACACTAGGACTCGAACATAGGACCTTTGGCATGCCAACACACTACTTAACCACCAGACCAGCAGGCCCATTCTTGTCTCTAAAATGCACAACTTAACTCATATGTGCAACCTTTTCACTGTCCCTATGCTCAAGACTCAAAATTTCTAGGCCTAAAAATTCGGAGCGTTACAGTTGTTTTGGTTTAAATTCTCAAGAGAGTGCTGATGAATATTCAATAAGTCTTAAGGTAGCTAGACACCGACAAGATTAGGTTACTTGGACCAAAGTTGGGTAATATAAGTGGGTGTTGAGTGAAATACTCATGTAAACTCTAAACAAAGAGTCTTACCTTATACGATTTAGAAAGCAAAGCTTTAGTAGCAGGTGCTAAACCTTAACCTGTAGACATATAATGCGTTAGGGGTGAGTAACCCAATGTCTTGCTTTTAATAGAGGTAAACCACATTAGTAACAAATCAAATAGTAAGTTCACCATAGTTTTGCCACGACATTGTTCACGAGTTAGAACAGATCCCTTAGTAACCTTAGCCCTCACGATGAATATCCTAACCTTGCTAAAGTCCTTAGTACTCTTCTAATGTGTTAATCCCATTTTAATTTCATTAAAATCATTCGATACATTTATCTTTTCTGTTCAATTGTGATAACTTAGACAAAAAGCACTCATCCAATCCTCCTTAAAATGATACTCACTCATCATTTTATTACTTGATTCAATGTGTACACTTACACAATTCGCACATCATTTCACACGCGACACACATGACCATGTGTTTGCACACAGATTTATTACACAATTGTGTAACCATTGAGTAAGTTATCGTATAGTCTATATGATTTTTGAATGTCACACGGCTGTGTAATTTTTAGCGAATCTTTGCATTTAGGTCCACACAACTTTAGTAAGTTACACGACCTGGATACACGACTGTGCAACTCCATACCAGACAGTCACAACTTATCACACAACTTAGATATATGACTGTGTGATTCTTATTTGTAAAAATTTCTATACTTTTTGCTAAGGTTTCGATTAAGCCCTTATTTGTTCTCGGGTTGGTTTAAGAGCTTTCGTAAGCCCATTTGGGACTTAGATTTGTTTATAAATAAAATCATGCCTGAAGTATGCAATGTTTTATTGTTTAGTTGAATGTTTAAAGCCAGATTTCTATGTGATATGTTTTGTTGACTGTTATAGTATCTTATAGCTCGGGTTCGATGACCGGACCAGTTACATCCCCCACTAAATCAATACATTGTCCTTAAAAAATGACAAGAAATTGAATGAATGAAATAAGTGTTAGGAGGACTTCCCTAAAGGTAACCATGTCTGTAACACCCCTAACTCAAATCTATCACCAGACCAGGGTTACAGAGCATTACCAGAATTTATAGATCAAATAAATAAACATTTCATTTTGTATAACATGCACGTTAGAAATCAATCAAATTCAACCCTCGAGATTCAAAATAAACATCAGAAACAAGTCGGGACTAAATCGAGTTCTCAAGGAATTTTTCAGAAAATATTAAAATTTTTTAAAGGTGCAGGGGATACACGCCCATGTGGCCAGGCCGTTTCTCACACAGTCAAAAAACACGCCCATGTCTTAAACCATGTGGGCATTCGAAATAAGGACACACGACCGTGTCCCACCTCGTGTCTAATTTTGTGAGCTCTCTAACTTAGGTTACAAGGCCAAGCCACACGCCTGTGTACTAGGCCGTATAGGCATTCTATTTTACAATTCAAAAGATACAAGGAACACATGGTCGTGACATTTGGCCATGTGTCACACACGGCTAAAACACACCCGTGTCTCTGCCCGTATGGACAAAAATAGGTCATTTTTCAAGCTACATTTCTCACCCAACTTGTCATTAACCAAACTCCACATTTATACACATTAACAAGTCATTACTAGGCATTCAAATCAAGCTAAAATCAAGTTTTAAACATGATATATCATCACATATATCCAAGTGTCCAAACTTACCAAATTGATCAAAAACACATATTTGCATATTTATACCAAACATACTATCTCAATCCAATCATTAATATGCCTATAATTATCAATCATTCAACCATACCAAGCACTCATTAAACATGATAAGGCCCATTATATAAATACATCAAATTCAAGCCATTTAAATGGCTAATCATAACAAAACAATTGTATGTCATCATTGGCCAAATCAACCTATACATGCCATTATAATCAAAATTAATTTACTATATGTACCGAAAAGGGCTATTGGATAGTGTGAATTGCTCCGACTAGCTTCCAACTAAATCGAGCTTCCGAGTTACTATAAATAGGGAAAATAAAATAGAGTAAGTATTTAAACTTAGTAAGTCCGTATAACAAAAAATTTTACTGACCATTCATTCACATTTAAGGTAAGCATTCATAACATATCCAAACCAATTTGGTCAAAAGGCTATACACATATCCTCAACATGTTAGCCATGTGAAACTCATGTAATATTCCGTAAACATGGGTGAACATAATCATCGATTAAGTTCTAGAAACATGTATCACCATCTCATGCTTCCATCTATCATGTATATCATTTCCATGTATTTTATGTATATACCGGTAATAATTCATATCAAACTTATATTGTCTCTTATCAGAACTTTACAAGTTAAACTATTCAAAATATCATTGAATACACAAAGAGTACACACAAAGTGTACAAATCTATAATTCGTCAATTCATATACAAGTATGCTTATATGAGCATGTAAGGAGAAGCTCGGAATAACGGGAAGCTCATGCGAGCCAATTATCGAGAAGCTCAAGAGAGCCAAATATCGCGAAGCTCATAAGAGCCAAATATCGAAAAGCTCGTGAGAACCAAATATCGAAAAGCTTGTGAGAGCTAAATATCGAGAAGCTCATAAGAGCTGTGGTATGTCTACAACATATACAAGACCACAATCAATCCGGAAACCCCAATGACATGTCATTTGTGTCCATTAAATTTTTAAGGTTCAAATAGAACTCGGTACTTATCGAATATGTGATCGACAATATACAAGGCATTTTATACAAATCACACACAATAATATTTAATTTCAAACATATAAATATACAATGTAGTTACACGAACTTACCTCGACAAATGTTCGTAGATATGAAGGTTATTAATCCGATACTTTTTCTTTGTCTTGATCTAACTCCGTATTATGTCTATCCGGATCTATACGAATGAATTTAACTCAATTTAATATAATCCATATTCAATTAAGTCCAATACATATCTTTGCCAAAATTGCTATTTTGCCCCTATACTTTTAATTAATTACGATCCCTAAGCTCAAAAAATAAAATTCATATAATTTAATTCTTATTTCAAGCCTAGCCGATTTTCATACATATCAATAGCAGCCCACGTATTTCACAAAATTTATAATTTTTACATAAATTTTTTATCTTTTCAATTTAGTCCCTAAATCATAATTTCATCAAAATTCTCTTTACAAAACTTATTTATCTAACAACAACCTTTTATTTTTTACCATAAAACTTCAAAATTCAACTATATTCATCCATGACAAAATCCTAATACTTTAATAACTTTACAAATTAATTTCAAAGATAATTAGATTAAGCTATTACGATCTCGAAAACATAAAAATCATTAAAAACGTGATAAGAATACTCACCTAATTAAGCAAAATAAGCTTGCTTGAACTCAACTTTCATGGCTAGGGTTTCCATGTTTTATTTTTAAGAAAGATGATGAAAATGATAATAATTTAATTATTTAATTCATTTATCATCATTTTGTCATTTATTTTCCAAAATTAACCTTATTAATTTATTAAATTCGCAATGATGAATAATCATTCTTATCTACTAACTCTTTTAATCTATTCGCCATATAAGGGCATCAAATTTTAAATTCTATAGCTATTTGATACATTTAGCTACTAGAATTCAACTTTTACACTTTATGCAATTTGGTCCTTTTTTATTATGCTAGGCATATAAACGGTAAAATTTCTTAACAAAATTTTCATACGACATTTCTATCATATTATAGACCATAAAATAATATTAAAATAAATTTTCTTTCGATTTCGAATTTTTAGTCCCGAAATCATTGTTCTGATTTCACTAAAAATGGATTGTTACAACTCTCCCCTAAAATAATTTTCGTCCTCGAAAATCTTACCAGTAAAAAAGTTCAAATATTGCTTTCTCATTATTTCCTTGAGTTCCCATGTAACTTTTATTTCCTGTCATTGCCAGAGAACTTTACTAAAACTATCTTTTTATTTCTCAATTCTTTCACTTATCATGCCAGAATTCTTATCAGTTCCTCACTGTATGTCATGTCAAATTGAATTTCAACATCCATTGAAAAAATAACAGGTGAAGGATCTTACTAATGCCGTCGTAACATACACACATGAAAAACATTATCAATCTTTTCTAACTTTGACGGTAAAGTTAATCGGTACACAATAGGTCCGATTTTTTTCGTAATCTCATATGGCCCAATAAATCGTGGACTCAATTTTCCTTTACAACCAAACCAAAGAATTTTCTTCCAAGTTGAAACTTTCAAAAATACCTTGTCACCAACTTAAAATTCTATTTCTTTACCTTTAAGATCCACATAGAATTTTTGATGATCTAAAGCTGCTTTTAAGCTATATCGAATCACTTTTACTTTTTCTTCGGTCTCACGAATCAATGATAACCCAAATGACATCTTTCTTTTTCAGAGATAGGGGTAACTCTGATACAAAATCAATATTAACTCTATCCGGTTTCCACTCTGGTATCGTCACCAACTGTAACAATCTTAAAGGTAACTGATGTTCACTTTTAACTTGCTGACATGTCAAAAATCTAGATACAAAATAAAAAATATCACGTTTCATTCCCAGCTACCAATACATCTGTTTCATATCATTGTACATTTTATTACTTCTCGAATGAAGGGACATAGTACCATTATGAGCTTCGTGTAAAATTTTTTGTATAACTAGATTCTTCAGCACACAAACTCTACCTTTAAATAACAAACAATCATCGAGTCCTATCTGAAATTTTGAATTAGAAGTTGACTTACACTGTACCCGTTTAGCTTGCAACTCATCATCACATTTTTTAGCTTCATAGATTTGTTGTAGAAATGTCAGTTTAGTTTTTAACTCAGCTAAAATCAAGCCATTATTAGACAATAACAATCGAGTATTCATCGCTCGTAAAGCAAACAAAGACTTTCTACTCAAAGCATCTGCAACTACGTTTACTTTTCCCGAATGATAATCAATAACTAAATCATAATCCTTTAATAGTTCGAGATATCTACGTTGTCTCAGATTCAAATCCTTCTATGACATCAAATACTTTAAACTCTTGTGATGAGTAAATATATGACACTTTTCACCGAACAAATAGTGTCGCCAAATTTTTAACGTATAGACAATAGCTGCCAACTCTAAGTCATGTATCAGATAGTTCTTTTCGTGTGGCTTTAACTGTTTATAAGTATAGGCTATTACTTTACTTTCTTGCATCAAAACATAACCTAAACCATTCAATGATGCATCAGTGAAAATCACAAATTCCTTACCCAATTCAAGTTGAACCAGAACTGGTGCTTCGGTCAATAAGGCTTTCAACTAGTTAAAACTTTGCTGACATTTATCAGGCTATTCAAATTTTACATTTTTCTCTAATAATCGTGTCATTGGTGTAGCTATCATCGAAAATTCTTTTACAGATCTCCTATAATAACCAGCTAGTCCTAGAAAATTTGACTTTAAATACGTTTTTCGGTGGTTTCTAGCTAACAATTGCTGAAATTTTGTTCGGATCAACTCTAATATTTTTAGCTAATACTATATGTCCCAAAAACCAACTTCCTGAAGTTAAAATTCACATTTTCTAAATTTAGCATACATTTATTTTTCTTGCAAAGTTTGCAAAACAATTCTTAGATGCTCAGCATGTTCGGTCTCATCTCGAGAATATACCAAAATATCATCAATAAATACCACACAACAAATCTATCAAAATACAGTTTGAAAATTCTATTTATCAAATCCATAAATATTGCAGGTACATTAGTTAAACCAAACAGCATGATAAGAAATTCATAATGTCTGTACTAGTTCTGAATGTTGTTTTCGGCACATCCGAGCTTTTCGTTCATAACTGATAATAACTAAAATGAAGATCAATATTCGAGAATACCGTGACACCTTTTAACTGATCAAACGAATCATCAATACAACGTAACGGATATTTATTCCTTATTGTAATTTTATTAAATTGACGATTATCAATGCATAATCTCAATAACCCATTTTTTTCAACAAACAGAACCGGTGCATCTCAAGGTGAAAAACTAAGTCAAACGAAATCCCTATCAGTCAATTATTGCAACTGTGCTTTCAATTCTTTTTAACTCTGTAAGAGCCATTCTATATGGTGCTATCAATATTGATGTTGTTCCCGGTACGATATATATATAGCAAATTCGATCTCTCTAACTGGCGGTAATCCAGATAACTCCTCTAAAAACACATCAAGATACTCACAAATCATTGTCACTGATTTAATCTTTAACTCAGACACTTTAGTATTCAATCCATAAGTAAGATAAGCATCACAACCTTCTCTCACATATTTCTATACTAACATAGCTAATATCACAGTAGACAATTTATCCAATTTAACTGATTCAATACAAATAATTTCATCATTCTGACATTTCAATACAATATGCTTTTGTTTACAATTTACCACGGTATTATACAGAGTTAACCAATTAATACCCAGAATCACATCACATTCATCAAACAATAATAACATCAAATCAGTCGAGAAACAATAATCCTGTATCATTAACAGATAGTTCTTGCACATTTTATCAACCATCATATACTAACCTAGAAGATTCGATACTTTAACCACAAATTTAGTGGACTCAATAGGTAAATTTTTATTAAATACTAAATTCGTGCAAACATATGAATGAGTTTAACCAGAATCAATTAAAGCAGTTACATCAATACCAATAAGAAAAAAAGTATCAATAATAACATCTGATGCAAAAGCATCTTCACGTGCACGGGTGCTCGTGCTTTGGATCTTACGATGAAATCTTTCGTTGCATCACGGCTACCACTAACATTTTCGGGATTACTAGGTGGTCTACCTTTCGTAGCTGTGTTGTTCGACTTCGAAGTTTTAATATTATCTTTTTTAAGTTTCTCCGAGCAATCTTTAAGATAATGATCAAATAAACCACATCTAAAACAAGCTTCACTCTTCATTCTACATTCACTAAAATATAGCTTATTACAATACTTGCACTTGGGTTTGGTGTTTTTAACACTACCTGCACTTGCTACAGATGTAGCCTAAGATCTAGGACTACAGCATCAGGTACCTCTGTCTCTACCAGAGTATTCCGCAGAGGTAGTAGAACAGTCATGATATTTCTTTGATTTCATCAATGCTAATTGGTATAATTTTTCCGTCAATCTCTTACTTGGATTCTTGGCTTCCATCTGAACTTGTCTTTTCTCTTTACTCAGCTTTTCAGCTTTATATACTCGATCAACCAGTATAACAAATTCTTTTAACTCAAGAATCCCGACTAATAATTTTATGTCTTCATTTAAACCATCCTTAAATCTCTTACACATTGCATTTTCAGTCAGAATGCATTCTCTAGCATATTTGCTAAATCTAATAAATTCTCATTTATATTCCGATACTATCATATGACCCTGTTTAAGCTCCACGAATTTTTTACGTTTTTGGTTAAGAAACCTCTGACTAATATATTTCTTTTGAAACTTAGTTTAAAAAAAATTCCCGAGTGATCCTCTTTTTCGACACAATAAAAATTAATTTATTCCACCATTGATAAGCTGAATCTTTTAACAGAGATACTACACATTTAAGACATTCAACCGGAGAATAAAATAATTCATCAAGAACTCTAATTGTATTTTTTAATAAAAATTCAGCTCTTTCAAAATCATCCTTAGCTGTAGCACGAAATTCTTTTGCATCGTACTTATAGATTTTATCAACAAAAGGCTTACTAGCTCTAACAAGTTTTGTACCTTAAGAAATATCAAGAATCAATTGAGGAACAAGAGAGAGTGAATTTTTTTGTACAGCTGAATTTTTTCGTACAAACTTATTAAACCATTCATTCATCATTTGAAAGAAATCTTCTTTAGCCTTTTCTCCTTGGCCCTCAAATACAGGACTTCTACTACTCGAAGTTGCTTTTTGCACAGAAGCTTAAGTATTACTCTTAACTTCTTTAGAATCAGCTTGGTTGGATGACATTATTATATGAAAACATGTTTTAAAAATCGTAGATACCACGTTAGTCCAAGAATCAACTAAACCGTAACTTTGATATCAATAAATAAACACCCCTAACCTGAATTTATTGCCAAAATAAGGTTACGGAGTATTAGCAAAATTTATAGATCAAATAAACAAACATTTCATTTCATATAACATATGCCCTGGCCAGGCTGTGTGTCTCACACAGTCAAGAGACACGCCCGTGTCTCAGCCCAAGTAGGCATTTGAAATAAACACACGACCGTATTCCAACCTATGTCTAATTTTGTGAGCTCTCTAACTTTTCTCACACGGTCAAGCCACACGCCCGTTTGCTAAGCTGTGTGAGCATTCTGTTTTACAATTTAAAAGATACAAAGGAAATACAACTGTATGTCATACACGATTGAGACACATGCCCGTGTCTCTACTTGTATGAACAAAAATAATCCATTTTTCAAGCCAAATTTTTCAACCAACTTGTCATTAACCAAACTCCACAATTATACACATTAACAAGTCGGCATTCAAATCAAGCCAAATTCAAGTTTTAAATATGATATATCATCATATATTTCAAGTTTCCAAACTTACCAAATTGATCAAAAATACATTTGCATATTTATACCAAATATACTATCTCAATCCAATCATTAATATGCCTATAATTATCCATCATTTAACCATATCGAGCACTCATTAAACATGATAATGCCACTTATATAAATACATCATATTCAAGCCATTCAAATGGCTAATAACAACAAAACAATTGTATGCCATCATTGGCCAAATCAACCTATACATAACATTATAACAAAAAATTAATTTATTATATGTATCGAAAAGGGATATTGGATAATGTGAATATACTCTGACCAGCTTCCAACCAAATTTAGCTTTCAAGTTATTATAAAATAAAATAGAGTAAGCATTTAAGCTTAGTAAGTTCGTATAACATGAAATTTTACTTACCATTTATTCACATTTAAGGTAATCATTCATAATATATTCAAACCAATTTGGCCAAAAACCTATACACATATCCTCAACATGTTAGCCATGTGAAACTCATGTAATATTCCATAAACATGGGTGAACATAATCACCAAATAAGTTCCATATATATATATATATCATCATCCCAAGCTTTCATATATAATATATACCATTTCCATGTATTTTATGTATATACTGGTAATAATTCAAATTAAACTTACATTGTCTCTTATTAGAATTTTACCTGTTAAACTATTCAAAATATCGTTGGATACATGAGTTGTACACAAAAAATGCACAAATCTATAATCCATCAATTTATATACAAATGCCCATACGAGCATGTAACAGGAAGCTCTTCAAAGCCATATAACGAAAAACTCATGTAAGTTGTATATCAGAAAGCTTATGTGAGTCAATTATTAGAAAGCTTAAGCGAGCCAAATACCGAGAAGCTCATAAGAGCTATAATTGTCCGCAACAAATGTAAGACCACAACTATTCTAGGAACCTTAATGATATGTCATTTGTATTTATCGAATTTCTAAGGTTTAAATGAGACTCGGTATATGTTGGATATGTGATCGACAATATACAGGGCATTTTATACAAATCACACATAATAATATTTAATTTAAAACACATAAATATACAATTTAGTTATACGAACTTACATCGACAAATGTTCATAGATATAGAAGCTACTAATCCGATTTTTTTTTTTTGCTTCGATCTAACTCCGTATTATGTCTATCCAGATCCATAGAAATGAAGTTAACTCAATTTAATATAATTCATATTCAATTCAGTCCAATACACATTTTCAAAAAAATTACTATTTTGTCATATACTTTTAATTAATTATGATTTTGTCCCCAAGATTGAAAAATAAAATTTATAAAATTTAATTCTTATTTCAAGTCTAACCGATTTTCATACATATTAATAGCAACTCATATTTCATAAAATTTAAAATTTTTCAATAAATTTTTAATCTTTTTAATTTAGTCCCTAAATTATAATTTCATCAAATTCTTTTTACAAAAGTCATTTATCTAAAAAACACATTTCATTTTCTATCATAAGACTTTAAAATTTAACTATACTCATAAATGAAAAAACCCTAATACTTTAATAACTTTGTAAATTAATCCCTAAAATAGTTAGACTAAGCTATTACGATTTCAAAAACATAAAAATTATTAAAAAGGGGATAAGAATACTCACCTAATTAAGCAAAATAAGCTTGCTTGAACTCAACTTTCATGACTAGGATTTTCATGTTTTATTTACTTTTTAAAATTAAACTTACTAATTTATTAAATTTCCAATAATGAATAATCATTCTTATCTACTAACTCTTCTAAATGGTTTATTTGTCATATAAGGACCTCAAATTTTAAATTTCATAACTATTTGATACCTTTAACTACTAGAATTTAACTTTTACACTTTATACAATTTAGTTCTTTTTATCAAGCTAGGCATGTAAATGATAAAATTTCTTAACGAAATTTTCATACGATATTTCTATCATATTATAGACTATAAAATAGTATTAAAATAAATTTTCTTCTGACTTCGAATTTGTAGTCTTGAAATCACTGTTTCAATTTCATTAAAAACGGGCTGTTACAATGTCTGTCATTCCCAAGTACGTTGAATTTTGGGATCAGCCCAAAAGAATCTATTCATGTACTAATATTTAAGGAAAAAATAATTAAGTTAAAATAGAAGTAACAAACTAATATACAACAGTAAAAAAAGGACTAAAAATGAAAGGAAAAAATGCTAAAAAAAAAAGGAAAAAATCAAATCAAATAAAAAAGTTTTTTTGGGGCTTGGTGATAATAGGGCATAGGTAATGTTTTAGGGTCGGCCGATGGTGGAGATGGGTGCCGGGCGTGGTAATGGAGTGCGAAAGGGTGGCAATGTGCAACGAAGGTTGTTGATGTGGCTAGGGCGGCCCCATGGTCAAGATCGAAAGGAGCTAGGTGTAGTTTTTGATGGAGTCGCAAAGGCAGATTGTACAAGTGAAGCAATTGGGGAAAGGATTAGGTCAAGTTGATTTGATGGTGGTGTGATGGTCATGGTCAAGTGTGAATAGTGGCAAATTTGGGTTGAGTAGCAATGGCACTGATGTTGGGTCCACAACGTGCGAAAGAAGATGATGGTTGGGTGGCATCAATTTTTTTGATTTGGTGGTAGCCTGGTAGGGATCGATCGATTAGGGACTGAGGTCGGGTCAAAATGGACGTTCAGTGTAGCTGGAGGGGGCAACAGTGTCGGAAAGATCTGATTTAAAAATGATTTTGTCATAGAAAAAAATAAAAAATTTGAAAATCGAGCCAATTTGTAATATTTATAACAAAAAACTATTTCTCAAAAAATACTTGTACTTTGTGCAAAATGGATTCTAAATGTTCCTTTCTCTCAACCAAATGGCTTTATCTACAATTGTCGTACCAAGAATTGCTTTGAGTTTGGGCTTAAACAATCACAAATCAAACACAGAACCATCAACGATTTATTACTTTTAGTGGATCTTTTTGTAGGAGAATAATTCTCTTTCAATAGAAACCAACAAAATTGTTATTCTTAAAAAATATAATTTATACTTATAAATAAATTTTGTCACACCCTAGTTTGGCGAACCAGGTCAGTTTGGGTAACTATGCTGGCAAAGATTGCCTAAGTTGCGAGACTTAGACTGGATAAGGTTGGTAACTTCGTGGTGTAGCGATATGAAAAACTTCACCAATACTGTGAAGTACCAATATGAGTGATAGCGAAATTATAGTTAGGGTGATGACTTTATTAAGCGCATTTTCCAGCTAATAAGATCACTACTTGTGTTTTAGTATTGTTCCTTAAGTATGATGGCTTGTAAGATACATTTAGATCACTTGACATCCTAGTGGAGGCAACAGTCAATAATTAGGACACTTGTAAAGTATTGTAGGATGTGATTAATTGTGGAAGCGTACAAGAAAGAGTAATAATTAGAGATAATCCTAATTGGGATTTGGATGTGGGATATCTATAAATAAGATAACATGATAGTAGAGAGAAGATTTTCAATTCATCTTCTTCATTAGGAATTGTTATCATCGAAAGAACTAGGAAAGTTCTTCTTTGCTAACAAGGGTGTTAACTATAAAAATGTCAGAGAACTTTCGTGCTAGTGGTTTGTTGGTAAATTTTTAAACATTTCTTTAAGCTTTACTTGATAGATAAAAACTAACTTAAAAATTGATTGGTAAAATTTCTTTGAATATTGGGTAGAAAGGAAACTTCTATTCAGAAATCATTTACATGTTTATAGAGTCTTACTGTATCATAAGTTTTTGGTTATTTTTGATGATTAAGAAGTTGTTTTATTATTTTAGCCAAAGAAACAGGAGAAGGTCCCAATACTAAAGGGAAAGAACTAGTAGACTGGATAGAGCTCTAAGTAAAATACTCTAGTGAGTTCCACTGTAACTTGAGTTTGGTATCTGCGTTAATTTGTTTATCTCTAAACTCTGTACAACCCAATAAGTGGCTTAGTTTTTTGTCTCTAATGTTCATGTCTGAGACATCCCGTTCAAAGAGTTAGCGCATTAATGGTTTAATATGACTAAATAGACCAAAAAAAACTTAGTCTATACATAGTATGAGTACTCCTTCCTTAGTGCACAAGCTCTGTATTCAGATAGGTGTAAAGAGGTAAAGGAGTGATGTTATATATAATGATAAAGAAGAGACATGATAATACGTTTTGCCTCTGGTATGGCACTTTGATGCAAACCGTAGTTGGTAAAAATTGGACGTTACGGGAGAACACATACGTCTTCATACAAGGAGGGGAGTCAAGAGGATACGGAGGTGATGTTGTTATATAGCTTAGATAAGCGAATATGAAGGTATAGGAAAGATTAGTTCTTTGAGAATCGAAATCAGAAACTAGCACAAGAAAAGAGGTATGTGTAAAATGGTGTGTGGTATTGCACGTTGCATAAAAACATAAACGGTAAGCTTGTTAGTCAAATGGTAAAACAGTAAGCTTGTTAGTCAAATGGTAGTCCACACAAGTGGCGCACTTGCGGAGCAGATGTGCCTGTGATTGTTATATCTTAGTTTAAAAACCAGTGTTGTTCACTAATAGTCTGGGTATATTTGTTGTATTATCCGCCAGTTGATCTACAAACCAAAGTAAAGTATCTGCTAACTATGGTGAACTAAATGAATTTCATTTTCCTTGTTATTTGATAGTAATCATGGTTGGGATCGTTCTTTCCAAGAACTCGCTAGTTTTTCAAGAATTTACCCAATTTCTTCTTCTTTTCAAGTTCTTACATTAAGCGTTGTGATAGAAGGGATACTGTAAAATCTGCGACCATTTGTGAGCCTTCTTATTTTTCAAGGTTTACGTGTATTTGTTGAGGGTGTTAGGTCAACTTTTAGAAACCTCCATTTTGAACATTGTTTTGAACGTTGTTTTGAAAACGTCGAATGTTGAATGGAAGACTTATTGGCATGATGTTATTTATGAAATCATTGATCTTTGTTTACAAGGGATGAGGCAGAAGCTATTTTGCAAATTCCTTTGGCGAGACATCCACGAGTGGATTGTAGGGTTCGGAGTAGGGAGGCAATAGAAGAGTATACTGTGAGGAGCGGATATAGAAGGCTACTGAAAGAGAACTCTAGTCTGGATGATGATACTAATGAAATTACAAATAAAGCTGTTCTAAAAAAACCAATGGCATACACACTTGCTAAGGAAAATAAAAATTACAAACTGGAGGGTTTACAACAATTTTATTTCGACTTTTAGTAACCTACAATTTAGATGGGTGTGCAACTCAGATGTGTGTCAACGGTGTAGAAGTAGGGCAGAGACGCTGAAGCACACTTTTAAAGACTGGCTCGCAGTTAAAGACATTTGAGGTGAGCTAGGATTTCAAGGAGGTCAGGGGGTAGTGGGAGAAAGATTTTCAACAGTGGATAGGGGAAATGCTTACCAGAAGCTCACACCATAAAAAAAGATTATTTTCTACAGCATCCGGGCCATATGGACGGGATGGAATAAGGCCTTGCACGACGGGATTCATCAATCAATGTTAGAAATGGTACAGTTTATTAAGGCATATCTTAGTGATTGGGATAGGGTAAATAGCAGAATACCTTGGCAGAGGATTGAGGAGGAACGATGGCGACCACCAGACTTGTTTGAGGTTAAAATAAATTTTGACGCTGCCTTTGAGAAACAATCAAACATATCATTTACCGGTATTGTGTGTAAGGATTCAGAGGGGGTTATTCTGGGGTCCATGACAGCGGTCAACATGCACACTCCAATCCCATTCGCGGCTGAGGCGATGGCTTGTTTGCAGGCAGTTCAGGCAGGGTTGAAGTTCGGGTACCGACAGGTAGTAATCGAAGGCGATGCCCTCAATGTTATTAGAAAGATCCAAAGCGAAGAAGAAGACAGATCAGTCATAAGCCCTTATATTGCAGATATAAAATCTTTAAGCAAGATGTTTAACAAATGCTGCTTCAATAAAATATCGAGAAATAGAAATGGAGTTGCACATGCGATTTCTAGGGACGTTTGAATCGAAAGCAGTTGGCTTACCTGGAAGGACGAGCATTGGAATCAACAGCAGCGGCGGTGCAAAAGGATGATAGAAGCTTGGATTTGACATAGAAATGTTGAAGGTTTGAGAATAGTTCTGGCAGTGGAAAAGTTCATTATGGAAAGTCTTGGGTTTCTGATTTTCTTGATTGATTGAGGGAGGTGAAGAGACTCGTCTGATTAAGCTGGGCATTGGAGGTACCGATGATGGGGCTTAGGTGGCCTTTAGTTTTTTTGTTGTTTTATTGGGCTTAGTAAGAGTAGTTCATTTGGTTTTTATTTTTTTAAGGAAAGTTAGGTTGTTTTAATTTGTTTTCAAGTTAGTGTATGAACAGTTGGTTAGACAATGATTATTAATAAAAGTTTTAGAGTATATAAAAAGAAAAGTGATTTGTAGTTCTAGTGTCTAAAATCTATTCAAATTTTGACTGAATCATATTAACTAAGTTTGCAGTAGCAATAATTG
The DNA here is from genome assembly GCA_020496765.1 of Gossypium stocksii. Taxonomy (NCBI): domain Eukaryota; kingdom Viridiplantae; phylum Streptophyta; class Magnoliopsida; order Malvales; family Malvaceae; genus Gossypium; species Gossypium stocksii. Next base: position 82,402,656 of record CM035630.1, on the reverse strand, counting down.
AAGGCCCATTGTTAAGAAGTTCAATGAATTTTTTAATATATTTAAACTTATATATAAACTTCAATTATGGGTGTATATATAGACTGTTCATCAACTAACAAGTATCTGTACAGTATTAAAAGGGTTGAATGTCGATTTAACTAGTTAGTGCGAGTTGATTTAAGATCCTTATTCCATCCAATAAATTTTTATTTTTAAAATACATATTCAATCAAATAGAGAAGAAAAAAAGACTTTGAGATTAATTTAAAATTCACATGTAATCTTAAATATTTATAATCGACATAAACTTTATAATTAACAAAATATAATATTTTAATTTCAATTTCAATATAACAATTATAAATAAAACTTTAAAATAATTATTAGTTAATTAAACTTTCAATTAAAATTTACTAATATTTGATTAAATATTTATAGAAGGACTAAAAAGAATCAAGTAAATGAGTGCATAATACTAATCTATACTATTAAAGTTATCCCATTAAAAGAAAGTGCAAAATTTAAATTTGGAAAGTTTTAAATTTCTGCAACATAAATAATGTCTTTTGAGTTAAAACAATTAAGTATTGTCATTACATAGACTGAAAAAAGTTATTTAGTTCATTACATTTTTTATATATTTGCATTCTATTTGAGCTATTTTTTTGTGTTAAAAATATAATTAAATATTAGAATTTTTACCTTAATAAAGTTGTATATAAATTTATAAATTTTGGCACGTTTGAACCATGTTTTTATTATTATTTTTATGTTATATTACATTTTATTTAGTTTGTTATCGTGATTTAGTTTTGATAATAACTTGTTTGTTCATGTACAATGATTTAACTTAAAAATATTCCTATCATGTTTGTATAAATTTATATCACTTACGTTCGAAGATAGAAATTTATATATGCTAATAATCCATTTTACTTCAAATTTGATATGTTTAGATATCGGTTTTTTTCTTCATGACAAGATACTTTTAATTATTTGATTTATTTGGTAATATTTCAATTTTCATAGTTTGCATAATATTTGTTTTCAAATAATTCAATATTTAATATTTATTTATTTAAAAATTTAATCTGTTTTTAGGGAAAGTGAACGGAATATAATTTTTATATCGAAATTAATGTAACTCTCAATCCAAATCTACCCTAATCCAACTATCACTGTTGAAGTACTCATCGAATACGTCTTTAATAAAAAAAAAAAGAATGGAATGGAATTCATTGTTTTGGGTCTCGTAAACATCCACATGTATGCACATCGACGTTATCAAATATTTGACTAATTGGGAGATGGAATATGTTTTATATATTAATTATTGAGAGACACAAACAAGGGAAAGTGGTGTAGAGATTAGAACTTAGCTTCACATTTGTATAATAATAATAATAATAAACTCTGGCACGCGCATTCCACACGTAAATGCGTCTGAAATAGTATTATTATATGATTATATTCATCACATCACACATATTGAAGTAAAAGTACTTTAGATTCTTGTAGGTATTTGGCCTTTTTCCTTTTGTTCTTAGCAACGTGGGGAGAAAGTGGGAGAATAAATAAATAAATAAGAAAAAGAAACTTTTGTGATTTTATTATTTGAGTTATATTTATAGATATTAATAAGTGTGGTTGTAAAGTATATCGTATTCTTCAGAAGAGAATGTAAATTAAAAAAAGATAATTATAAACTTTCAACATAAATATATTTATTTAAGTGCATTTTATTCATTTTAATTTGTGCGTGTTTGATATTATATATACTATTTTTTATTATAGAATGGCATATTTAATTATCATTATTTTTAATTATTAATTTATGTTTCTTTCTTTTTATATTTACTTAATTAAATTTATGACAATTTTTTTTAAATAGTTATAATAATGTGTAATTTTATTAATAATATTTAGTGCGTTGCCTTTTAAGAGAAAGAGTCATTGAGGATTACCAGCAACTACGAAGAAAAAGCTAATGATTGAATGACATACATAAAATAATGTTTAGTTGTCTAACTACTCTCCATCTCTCAATTAAATTTCGAATTTACTGACTTAAGCTTATCATTTAATCTTTGCTTCATTAACAACTTGTCCAGTTTTGTGTATAGCCCAGTGGATTCTGGGAATTTCTTTAAGATATGTAAAGAAATTAGACTTTGTCAAAGAACCAGAGCCCTACTTTAATTAGTATGCATTCTGGAGATATATTGATGTTGGTGATTTTTAATTGCATTTAATATTATTGATGGTGTTTACATGGTTTAAAATGTGTTATAGAGTTTCTAATCTAAAACAAGAATTTAAAAAAAATCATACCTAACCAAAATAATAAAATATAAATAATAATGAAATTGGGACATGCAATAATTTTTTAACTCTAGATACAGATGTATTATTTTTAGGATTATTTAAGTTGAAGTAAATTTGATCAAATTTAAATTTGATTATGATTATTGATTTGAATTTAAGTAGGTTGGATTATAATTAAGTTTGAGAAGATTAAGAACGAGATTTGTAAAAATGTTTTGGACAGTGTTAGAAGTAGTGCCGAAGGTGAACAAAATAATATGATTATGCATTTTGGTTCTTTCCTAAAGAGACAATTCACTATCTTTATACCTTATACAACAAGTGATCCAAGCTCTAACACTCACCAGTTTAGCAACCTTATTTTTGCACCTAAAATCTAGATCTCTCTACTCTAAATTTCCTGAACTTAGGCTAAAAACCAAGTGATTCACTTGTTTTCACACTCAATGCACTCTCAATTACAAGTTCCTTACTAAACAAATAAGTGCTTAAACTCTTAGTATAAAACCTATACAAGTCTTAAGTATTTAAACTACTTTTGACTTGATAACATACTAGATCAATTACAATAAATCTTCCCATCAAAATAACAAGATAATCAGCATAAAGAATATCTTAAATAAGTCCAGATAATTCTTCAAATCTTTAGGATATGTTATTAAGTTATCCTATCCGATCCAATCTCCTAAAAATAAGAAAGTCGATTTGTTTGATCCTGTCAAAACCAATCTTCAAGCTATGTTTCTGTAACACCCCCACGCCCGAGACCGTCGCCGGAGTCGAGCTTGAGGTGTTACCGAACATAATTTATCATTTAAACAACTTTACATCATTTATTTTGATTTTCGGAATAAGCAGTTTTTCTGCGTCATGGTCGCTAAAAAAATCATATCTCGAGTTACGAAACTCGAAATCAAGATCCGTAAATTTTTCCTGAATCTAGACTCACATATCTATCTACTAATTTTTTTATAAAATTTTTGGTTGGGACAATTGGTACAGTTTATTAGTTAAAGTTACCCCTGTTTTAGGACTTGACTGCACTGACCTCTACTTACTACGAACTACTTTTCTCCCTGTACAAAATTCATATAACTATACCGTTTATTTCTCTTAAAATTAGATTCAATAAGGATTCTTAGAATATAAATTTCACCTCCTAATTATTTTTTTATAATTTATAGTGAATTTTCAAAGTTGGAACAGGGGATCCAGAAATCGCTCTGGCCCTGTTTCACTAAAACTCAAATATCTTATAACATATAAGTCCTTTACCTATTTCTCTTTTCCATTTGAAAGTAGACACAATAAGCTTCAATTTCATAGTTATTTCTTCACCTAATTCGTTTTCTACTATTTTTGGTGATTTTTCAAACTCACGTCGTTGTTGCTGTAGTGTTCTGTTTTATGGCAAGTTTCATCTTTTTATGAATTCTCATGAACTATATAACATATTAAACTCACAAGGCATCCAACATTATCTAGGCTAGCCATACCAATGACTAATCATTATCAAGCATTTCCTCAACCAAACCACAACCATATCACAAGATTATTTACACAAAACAAGTATATTGCTATACATGCCATACATCAAAACATACAAACCAATATACCAATTCTTCCTCGGATAGTGTGAGCGTTTCTTCGACCTTCCCGATATCCAAGTTGTCTCGCTAAAAACTACAATGAATGTAAAGGAGGGAGTAAGCATAAATGCTTAGTAAGTTCACATGCAAATAACAAGTAACATAACAAAACAATTATATCAACAACAATAGCATGATATCACCAAGATACAAACCACATTTCTAGCTATCGTGTATCATCTTACCACCTTATTTCTGTTGTATCAAGTTTCAACCCGAGGGTTAAGTACATATCTGTCCAAATTGTCCATTTCACAACACTTACCAAAATATCATTTTCATCTTGAGTATTCTTCCATTCCGCTAGAATTTTACCCGTTGAACACATCGGAATATAACTCGGATACACGGATCATTTGCACATAAGTGCTACATATGTAATCAATCAATCATGTAACCCGCCCATAAGCGAACTCGGACTCAACTCAACGAGCTCGGATGCCTAGTTACATCTGACGAACTCGGACTCAACTCAACGAGTTCGGACATTTGCATCCATAAGTGAACTCGGACTCAACTCAACGAGCTCGGATGCCCAACCATCCTAGTGACATGTCACTTGTATCCTAATCTATTCCCAAGGTTCAAACGGGATTTTCCTCAGTCACACATTTCCCAGTTGTTCTCCTCGGAATATTGGAACCAATACGTTGCTTGCATCTCATACTTATCAATTTAATCACATACTTTTCATACCAATACATAATATTTCACAAAGCATAATATTCATAATAACAAGTATCATATCGTATAAATAGCATTAAATCACTTAAAATAGCAATCATGTTACATTATTTACACATGAACTTACCTCGGTACAAAATATAGCAATTTTGCGATTTAGTCCAAAATCTTTTATTTTCCTCGATCAAGGTTGATTCCACGTCTTTCTTGATCTAAAATAACATATTTAGCTTATTTAATACTCACATTATCAAAATAGTCCTAAATTCAAATTTTGGAAAAATTACAATTTTGCCCCTAAATTTTTGCATATTTACACTTTTGCCCCCAAGTTCGGAAATTAAATTTTATCACAAATTCTTATGTTTTAGGACATGCTGATCATTTATTTACCATTAGCAAGCTCAAATTCCCACTAAAACACATACTTATGAACAATATGTACTTTTACCGATTAAGCCGTTTTACTCGTTTTTACTTAAAACCAAGTAGCACAAGTTGTCTAACATAATTTAAAACCTTATATTCTATCATAAAACATCAAAATACACAAATTTCACCTATGGGTATTTTTCCAAATATGAACCCTAACTTAAATTATTGCTAACATAAGCTTTATCAAGTTACCGGGACTACGAAAACGTAAAGAACATTAAAAATGGGGCTTGGAATCACTTACTATGAAGCTTGGAAGCTTGAAAAAAACCCTAGCTATGGAGAACCCTTGAAATTTCGTGGTAATGAAGAAGATGACCAATTTTGTGTTATTTTTCCCTTTTTATTTCATGTTAATATCCAAATGACCAAAATGCCCCTCCTTACTAAACTTTCAAAAATTCCATCCATGTCCAAATTTTGTCCATGAACTTAAAATTGGTCAAATTGCTATTTAAGACCTCCTAATTAATATTCCAAAGCAATTTCATACTAGAAACTTCTAGAATGCAAGTTTTGCAACTTATTCGATTTAGTCCCTAATTTCAAATTAAGCACTTTACGCTTAGAATTTCTTCACGAAAATTTCACACCATCATAAAATCATATCATAAACATCAAAATAATTATAAAATAATTATTTCTACCTCGGACTTCTGGTCAAGAAACCACTATTCTGATTAGGCCCTAATTCGGGATATTACAGTTTCTATCAAAAGATTTGGTCTTTAGAGAAGGGCTTTCACTCATCCAAAACATTATCAAAGATTACAACCCAAAGATATTGTTTACAAAAATTGCCAATATGCAAATATGGAAAGTTATGAGGTTAAGTAGTGCTAGACAACAGTGGGCATTGCTCTAGATACTCCTCTCATAACTGCCTCAACAATCTCTTCACTTATATTTTTCTATTATTTTAATTGGTAATAAAAATATATATTGAAGGCCGATTAATTCTTAGCTCATTTAGTACTATTATTGTTGCAATAACTTGGAACATGTGAGTTGAAATGTACTTAAGCACATAACATTATTCACTTTAAGGATTAGGGGAGTGTTATGAGTAGTTTAGGTGTTCTATCTATTTATCTATCTATCTATTTATCTATCTGTAATGCCCCAAAAAATTGAGTGTTATTTGTTAAAATTTGATATTATTAAGTCTTTGTATATGTGGTTAAGTGCTCTATTTGGGTGTTAGAGGTCAGGAGTTCAAATCTCACATTTGGAAATTTTGTTATTTTGTTTGACTTAACCCTTATCCTTGAATAGTTGACTTAAGTTTAATTCTATGTTAGTTTATGTTAAGAATGAGCTTGTTGATTCAATGGTTAAGTATCTGCTACTCTTTGGTCTAGTTTTCGAGTCTTTGTGTGAGCGAAGTGGGGATTTTTTTTTGTTTTGCTACTCTGTAGAATTAGTTTAATTTTTTTAAATTAATTTTTTTATTTCATTTCCCTCTTTCGTTCGTTCTTTTTCTCTTATTCTTTTCATTCTTTTATTTATTTTCTTTTTGGTTTTCACAATCGCTAAAGTTGCTGTTAAATTTTTGCTGCTGTGTGGTCGGGTAAGTGTGCATTTCATTGTTTGTCAACTTTGTTGTTTTTGTAGAAGTTGGTTTTTGATTGATTTGCTTGAATTCTTTGTTAAGCATTTGTTCGGGTTTTTTTAGGCATAGATATCGAAGGTAACGATCTCCAACGCGTGAATTTGAGTAATTGCCATTGATTCGTCAATAAGTGTTAGTTTCGTTGGAGGTTTTGCGTCGAGGATTTCGACATAGTTAGTTAGGTGCTAAATTGTGCGAATTTTGTTGATTAAGTACTTTAATTGATTATTGAATAGTCGTTTTAAGTTCCAAGATGCTTTTGCTTTGCTCTTACACCGAAACTATACCAAGTGTGTAATGAAAACCCAATTTTTTGCAAATTTTGAATGCCGAAAAACATGTTCGTCGATGTTACATGGTCATGTGCTAGGGCATGTGGTAGGTCGTGTGGGCCACACAGTTGTGTGTCAGGTCGTATAACTCACTGCTTGTGAATTAGTGTCACATGGGTCAGGGACATGGGTGTGTGTCTAGGCCATGTAACTCACTATTTTAGAATTAGAGTCACACAGGCCAAAGACACGGACGTATGTCCAGGCCGTGTGAGAGATATTTTGATATTTGAGTCACCCGGGCATACGTTTGGTTGTGTGCTAGATAGTGTAACTCACTGTTTTGAGCCACACGGTCGTGTGCCAGGCCATGTAACAGGCCGTGTGTGACATTAAGAGGCCACACGGGCCAACCACTCAAGCTATGTGAATCCACATGAGTGTGTGGGCTAATAATCAAGAGTTTTCCCTAGGGTAGTAATCGTCATTTGAATTGAACGCAGGCCTACTGTAGGGTCCATATGATCTGAACTTGACATTGAAACTGTTATCTAACAATATGTTACTGAATAATCTATTATTCTGATATATATATATATATATATATATATACACACACATTTGATATGAGATCCAATAAGTAAGTGTGATAGCATTACACGAGTACGTTCTAAAATCATATTACTGTATACTTATATCTGGTATATGTTAAATCTGCATTTGCATTGGGATTGGGACTGTATAAAGAAAGAAGTGCGGGAAGTTAATAATCTGCCAAATATGGTGGCTAAGCCACAAATATTTCTGATTCTGGCGATTTATCACATTCTGATCTTGCAGCTAGGCTGCAATTATTCTGAAACATGACTTAAAGTCACTACGTGTGTGTTGGGATGGATAGGTACTTGATATTGTATATGGTGTGTTGGGATGGACGAAGATGGTGTGTAGTGGATGAGGGTAGGAATCTGCATATGATATTCTCTATTTTTTATTCTGTATTTGATTATGATAAACGACTGATTTATGAAAAACTAAAATCATATATGTTGTTCTACCATTTTTTATTGAATGTAAGTTACACACATTGAGTTGCAAACTTATTTAGTTTGTTTATTTAGATTATAGGTAACCCACAGCTTTAGGTGGATTGATATGGCAGGAGCTCGGTCAATTCTCTTTAGTTATTTTATTGTTTTTATAAGCTTATGCTACTGTGCGTTTATTTTGGATTACGCTTCGAAAGTCTGAATTTTTATGTTTGCTTTAATTAATTACATGATTTCTGGATATTAAATTTCAAGTCGTTAAAGGTTGTTTTGCTTTGATATAAGTTGATGTAGCCTCTAGGCATGGCCTTAACTTCTAAGTCGGATATAGGGTGTTACACTATCTATCTATCTAAAATGAACTAAAAATATTTGAACTCTTCCAATACTTATTAGATTGAGTGATAAGGAGCTCAATACTGTAAACTCTAATTTATATAGGTTTTTTTTAGTATTTTTTTACCACCTTTTACTTAAAAATAATACAAATCTCAAGTATTTGTTGATTAATTTAGTGAATTTTGCTTAAACCTCGACAATGGACATGAATTTATAAAAATATGCAAATTTGTGCTTTATTACATGAATTTTGTGCATAAATTAAATTATTTCATGTTATTTACTAATTTGTTATATTTAATTGTGCAGTAGGACCATGAAGTTGATTTATTAAAGAGCTTATTATAAAGTTGCAGGAACATGAGCTATTTATTTCCTATATTGGACGACAAAACCATGCTAAATGGGTCAATAAGGTGTTACTGTGACCCAGTTAAAATGATGCTATATGGTGGACAAGTTTGATTATTTAATGGGTCACAAAACTGTCCAACAAGGGGGATTGAAGTCCAAATTCGGCCCAAGCATGTTGGTTGCCCAAAAAATCTATTTTGGGATATTTACTAGAGGTCCTTGCATTTGGAGAATCATTAGAAATTAGTAGATAAAGATTTCCCATGAAACCGTCTAACCCATGCCTAAATTTAGCATGATTCTATGCTCAAATAAAGGAACCATCACCCACCTTCTTCCACAAAATGTGGTCGGCTAAGCAATGCAGAAAATAGAAGGATTCCAATCCCTATTTTTAATAAACTCTGCCATCTATTTCAAGTATAAATACCCCTACTATATTCCCCATTTCAATCATCCTTCATCTCAATATCCCTTATTCTTCACATCTCTCAATCATCATTCATTCTCTCATTTCCTCTATTCATTTCCATGCATAGCATCCCATATTTTCTTTCTTAGCCAAAAACCTTGATAAGATTATCTCTTAGCCAACCACCTTGAGGAGCCTTTAGCAAAGGAACAACACAAGGATCAGAACAAAACATCTTCAATCAGAGTTCACGAGACAGCTAATTCGATAGAGTTTATTCTTCCTTTACTTTGTTATTTTAATTTTAATCAAGTTTGCAATATGCTTTATTATCTTGTCATCAACAATGGTAGCTTAATTTTGTTTAGTTAGGATGATTGCATTTATTTAATGAAGTTTGTTTAAATCATGTCTTTAGTGTTTGTGCCTCAGTTGATCATGTTTACAATTAAACTCAAGTGTGTATTTCATTCATACCTGATTTGATACATTAGAATTAGTTGAGCGATCTTAACTAGACGATGACTAGTGGACACAATAATTGAAATGTGTATGCTTAATTTAGATCCTAACCCGACTAAATTAAAGGTTTATAATAACTTTAACGAGCTATATTATCTTACATAGTTTTTAGGTTTATGTGATTAAACTGTTTCAAACCTAACTTGTCCTTGTTACTTTACATGAATCCTAAGAAACACTTAGTTTAAGATGATTAGTAAAATGCATGTTTTATTAAGTAAAAGATTCTTAAATGATTTAATTTGGTTTCCAAACTCATGAAAGATCGAGTTGCATGGAATAATTTTCGAACATTGTTAAGCATGATAAAAATAAGTTAAGTTGAATGATGTAATTATCCTAGCCTATTCATGTTATTGATAGTTGAAGTTTTTGTTTTTGCTAAATTCATTCATACATTTCATTTCATATTTCACATTTAGTTTAAATTGCATTAAGGATCAATCTTGCATCTAGATAATTTAATTTAGTTAATCACCCATCACTCAAGATATTGTGTTTTTATTATCAAATTGTTAATTTTAATTTTGCAATATATTGATTAACATACACAATCCTTTTGTAGGTGATAACGCTTTCAGTTACTTATTACTTGATAACGACTATGTAAATTTCCACAAACTGAAAGTTACAAGTTTTTGGCACTATTGCCAATGACTATTTCTTTAATCATTTTTATGAAATTATTCTTTTCAGTTTGGTTGCTATTTCATTTTTTATCTAACTTTTAACCCTACTAATTTATTCTTTATTTTTTGTGATTTATTTTTCAGGTGTTTATGAGTATAGATCGAATTATCTATTTATTACCTAAGTCGAGATGGACCTTGGAAATCAAAATGATAGATAAGGAAATGAAGCTTAACATGTGAAAAATCCAATCCTTATTGTTGATGATAGGAATTGTGCCATAAGATAGTACGTCGTGACACACGACCCAACACGACCCAACCTTTTTTTAGACTATACTGAGGCAATAGTGTTAAGGGAATAAATTATATTAGGATGATCCTAGAAAACATAGTTTTTAGGCATCAATAAAATAGTGTTACATCATTAAATTTTTAAGATGACAAAATATTATTATACACTCATTTATATCTAATATCTTCTCAAACTTAATTTAATTTAAATTAAATTACTTAAAATAATTAATTTTTTAAATTATAAACAAATATTTTTTCTTCTTTTACAAATTTTAATCATTTTTTTTCTTTTTCAAAAGTTAATATATATATTTTTTATTTTTGTGCAACCAATTTAAAAAAAAAAGATTAGTAATTTTTATGCAATTTTTTCTATGCCATTAACACATAATTTTAGTAATTATTTAACTTTGAACCTTGAACCTAGAACCCCAAATTTTAAACTCGAACCCTGAACCTTAAACCTTCAACCTTGAGGTTTTTGGAATTTAAGGTTCAAGGTTTGGGTTTGGGATTTGAGGTTGAGGGTTCGGGGTTACGGATTATGATTTTGAAGTTCATGGTTTAAAGATTCAGTGTTATAGGTTCGGGTTTAGGGTTTTAGATTTTGGTTTAGAGTTCGAGATTCTATATTCAAGGTTCAGGGTGAAAAAATTATCAAAATTATGTGTCAATGGCATGGAAAATTTTGTTGAAATATGATTAAATAATTGAAAAGGGATCATGAATAATGTGGTGAAAAAAGTCCATAAAATAATTTCTCTATGGATGAGTGTATAATAATAATTTCATATATTTAAAATTTGATGATGTGGCAAAATTTTATTGGTGCCTAAAAACCTTAATTTTTAGGATCATCCTTATGTAAGTTATTCTTTAGTGTTAATATGATAAATATATTTTGTTCAACAACAAATCTCCTTTCAACCATATTTCAAAGCTTTGAATGTCTCAAATTAAAGAACCCTTAAGTTGCCTTTGGTGTTTATGTCTAGTCGATTCCCCTAAATGGTATGTATTCCACTCTATAATATGATATACATAAATATTTTGTATTTGCATAACCAATATCTACTATATAATATTTTTCTACAAAAATAACATGTAATAACTTAAATAATTTATAAGAAAAATAAAATAAACTAAATAACAACACGGTGATGCTACTGCTGATGATGATACCATTAGTGTATTGTGGGATGGGATCTCTCCTAAGCAACATTTCTTAGTACTCTAGCATCTGATGTGCCAACCAACTTTGTAATAATTAGATTATAATAGTTTTTAAAAACTTAATTTGTAATCGACTTATACAAGGGTGTCCAATAGTAAACCAAATTTATAACCTTTTTTTTTTTTTTTTATAAATTTTCTTTTACAGTTATTCCATGCAAATTAGGTAAAATTTAAATAGCATTTATAATATAAATTTTATATAAAAAAAGTTTTATTAAGTATTGAATTGCTTTTATAACATTTATGCTAGGATGCTCAAATACATATCCATGGAGGAATAATATAGAATTTAAAATGTAATAATTACAAAAGTAATTTGTTATTAGGTAAAAAATTATGTGAATATTTGGACTTGATGTATCTAATAGTAAATTATTTTTATTCAATAAAAATATATAATTATATTTTTAAAATAAAATATATATCCTAAAATTACAAACTCTTATTATTCTATAAAAACTACTTTCATAAATTTGTATAATTTTTCTTTCTTATACTTAAATCATGTAGGAATATTTAGAAAGTTGTTGGATAATTAGTAATTATTTGTAATTACGTGAACAATTATCTTAATTTTTAGCCTTAAAAATTAGAGAGTGTGATTAGGGTGCTCCAGCCTCCACTACACTTAATTTAGTAAGACTCACTAATTACAATAATTATTTAAAAGTGTCACATCTATGTAATTACAAACAATAACACTTAAATTCAATTACAATGTGGCTTTTCAAACACTACCTTAATAATTTAAGGTTTTGCTTGGTACAATAGAAAAAAATTAGAAAGATAAAAAATTGAAGGGATTAAAAAAATAAAAAGATGAAAAATATAATTTTTCTTTACGTGTGTGTAAGTGGTAGGAAATACAAGAAATTTGAAAGAAAAAAAATCTAATTTTCTTTTCATTAATTGCTTAATAGAATTGAAAAATGAGAATAAAAAAAGAAAAGAAAAAAAAAACCCTTAAAAAAATATATACCTCACTCTTCTTTTCTCTTCTCTTATCATTTTAAATCAGAAATATTAATTTCTTTCCAGTCAAGTAAGGTTAAATCATTTTCTTCTTTTTACTTTTCGACCCAATTAAATATATTTTTATATTTCAATTAAATAGTGAAAATCTTTAAAAAGAAATAGAGATAAAATCGAATATGAACTCCTTTCGTACTTAATAAATGAAACAAAATTTTTAAAATTAAAATGAATTCGCTAAAACCTAGAAGTTTCAAAACCGACTTTGAGTTCAATTTTTATAGTATTAAACATCTGAAAAGAAATCAGGCAACTTGCAATCGCTCAAAGAAACCGAGAATCTGGGTTTGTCCAATAACGAGAATCAAGGTGCAGCGTGGGCCACCGGCAACCCTCATTCGAGTTGTGTTCATTATATAAATAACATTGTTTTGGGCTAATTCTACCATAAGTCTTCTAATCATGGTTCCAATTTTAAATTGGTCTCCTAAAGTTCAAAGTATTCTAAATAGGCCCTTAAACTATCAATATCATACCAATGTTATCATTTGGTCAACGAAATCAAGGTAGTCAATTTTGTTCCGGCAATGCCTATATTAGTTAAAATACTTTATTCTAGTAGTAAACTAAAACAACAAACTTTAGATTCTGTTCCGATGTAAATCTCGGTCGGTATCGACTGGATTAGTGTGTACGGATTGATTTAGCCCGTACCGGCCTAGTATTGAAAAGTGAAATTTAAAATATAAATATAAATGATTATTTATTTTGATTTGTTGAATGATGGATTGTTATATTCATTGCATGAGATGGTCTTATTGTTTAATTTATGAATTTTCTTGTTTATTTTGAGTTTTTTAATTGATGAATTTTTTTTTGGAAAACCCGCATCTTTTCTTGGGAATGCAATGCGTTTTATCACTGCACTCAACATTTGTTGATAAATTTTTTAAAAAAAATTACGATAGGTTCAAAATAATACATTGAAATAGATCAATGCCAATTAGTGTCAATACCAATAGAAAATAGTACATCCACCGGTACAATATTAGCTACATTGATTTAAATTGATGACTAGGCTGATAGGAGAGTCTAATTGATACAATGCCGACATTTTAAGGAAACAATTAGAATATATTGAAATTTAGATACCAATTTAAAATTTGACAGTAGTTTAAGAAAATTTAATGCAATTAACCCTGTTGTTTCCGTGAACAGTCCGACTTTCATTTGATCCATGGTTTCAGGGGAACAATAATTTCAGCCATCAGTTTCATGGAAAAATCATGTCCCTCTTCTCTCTTTTTTTTTTAAATATTTTTTCCTATCTAAACTAAAAAAGATAAAATTTTATTAAAAATCATGTCCCAAAAACTATACTTGGGTACTAATCATTATCATTATTATTTTATTAAAATGAAATCACAATATTATTTGGCTGATGAAACAAATAAAATAAAAATAAACTAGTTCAGAAGCTATTTTTTATTATTTAACTTTGGGTACTAATCATATTACACTCTTGATTTATTATTTGTAGTTGATAAACTTATACAATATTACCCATTCATCCGGATATGAAATGCTTCTGTCTACCCTCACCCCCTCCAAGAAAAAGAAAGCTTTTTTTTTTCTTTCTTGCAGGTAAAAAGAAAGAGAAAGCGCTTACGTGTTACTAGAATATGTAAAAATGAATTAATTTTTTCCAATAGTTGATGAGGAGATTAAAATAAAATAGTACATCTTGTATACATAAAAATATTTGCATATACACTGAAATAAAAAATTGAAAGTTTTCAGTCCATTCATAAATGCAACTAATTGATTAAAAGAAATTAAGATCAAATTAATTAATTATACTTTAATAGTGCAAGACTTTCAAGATACTGTGATCGGTCAATGAGGAATTAAAAAAATAAAGAGATAGATCTTTGACAAAATCCTCGAGATAAGCTTAAGTTAAGGTGATTTTATATAATAATAATAATAATAATTATTATTATTATTATTACTACTACTACTACTACTTGGCTTTAACATGTCGACGTCCTTGTCCTATATAAAGGACATTGTCGATGGTTTTAAATGTACTGAATCTGCTACCAAAAACACCGTGTTCTAATTAATTCTCCTCTTCATTTTGATTCTAAGGTTAGTGATGAAAATGAGGGCTGGTTATAGCATTTTCCTTCTCATTCTTTCTCTTACTGTTTGTAATGCTGGTAAGTTGAGTAATACCTTTTACAAAAATACTTGCCCACAAGTTGAGAAGATCGTGAGAGAGATTATCCAGATTCATACTCGAAACAATCCATCTTTGGGTGCTCAACTTATTAGGATGCAGTTCCATGATTGCTTTGTTAGGGTAAGTTGAGCTATGCCTTTCCCAAGTTATATATATATGTATTGAGGTTTTCTGTTTGATTATGTTAGGGATGCGATGCATCAGTGTTGTTGGATACAGTTAACAATTCCAAGGCTGAGAAAGAAGCAATACCGAATCAATCTTTAGGTGGTTTCGACGTCATCGACGATATCAAGGCAGCAATCGAAAGGGTTTGCCCTAAAGTCGTTTCTTGTGCGGATATTCTTGCCTTGGCAGCTCGGGATGCAATTTCTTCACCTGTAAATGACCCATTACACCATTGCATCAACAAGTTTTAAGACACTTATATTTTCACATATAATAAAAGAAAAAATGAAAAAAAAAATCTAATATTTGTAGTTCTGGTATATTTATGTTGCAGTTTAAAAAGTCGATGTGGAGCGTACAGCTTGGAAGAAGAGACGGTAGAGTTTCACTGGCAACTGAGATCAATGGAAACCTCCCTAGTCCCTTTGCAAACTTCACTAGTTTGGTTCAACTATTTAAGGGAAAAGGCCTTAATGTTAATGATCTTGTTGTTCTTTCAGGTATAATTTCTTCTTATACATTAACATTTAATACTTGCTTGTCACAGCGCTTCATTGCACTTATTCATTGATAATCAATGTACGGGTATAATTTATTTTATTATTTAAGCTCTTAATTGAGTTGGTGTTATAAATTAAATGAGATATTAATTTAATTAAAAAAAGTATACAAATATTTTTTAATAATTAAAATGAATTATATTATTTGTTAGTATTTTAGTCTTTTAATTTTTAAAAACCCAATAAAAAATTTCATTTGGTTACATTTAAGCTGCGTAATTTTTAACATTAATAAAACATTAGCTTTACTACTAAATAAGAGTTTTATTTTAAAATAAATTAAAGATGTTAATCGTATTATGCATATTTTATTATATCCATCAATTATATATATTGATAATGTTGTTGATTAAGTAGATGTTACAAGTTAACTCGACACTAACTCAAGATTAATGACAATATTATAATAAATAATTATACTACATTTAATATTATTAAGATTAAGTATTTACATATTTACTCACAATTTATATATATATATATTTTTATTGTAATATTATAAATATTTTATATATTATCATTAATTAATTTCAATTCATACATTATAATTTTAGCATGGAACAGAATTTCTGTCGTATCCTTATACACTTCAAATATGTGTGAGATATATAGGGTTGACTGGGCCCGCTCCCTTTTCCCGATATTGCCTCTAAATTTTTAACCTCTTTGCACTCGAAAAATAGAAAAAAAGAAAGTTATTTTGGTTTCCATAAAGTTATAATTTTTTTTGTAGTTCTCCTTTAAGGAAAATGAAGTTTTCTTATGTACATGACAATTCATATACATTAATAATCTATGTATGTATGTAACATCGGAGCTTCATACCCATATCCGAATATTGTTCAGATGTGAAGAAGAAAATTTAAAGGGTTGGATAAATAGATTTGAGAAATTGAAACAATTTGGCATTAATTTCCTTGATCAAATAGGTGCACACACCCTTGGAGATTCTCGTTGTGGAGCTTTCTCAAGAAGGCTTTACAACTTCACAAGCAAAGGCGATGCTGATCCGAGCTTAGATCCAACTTATGCTAAAATCTTGAGAAAGCAATGTCCGAACCCAGCAAGTCCAGCAATAACAGTGGAAATGGATCCGGGAAGTTCACTATCATTTGACAATCATTACTACGATATCTTATTACAAAAGAAAGGGTTGTTCGTTTCAGATGCTGCACTTCTTACAGACAAGAATTCCAACAAGATCGTGACTCGGTTACAAAGGTCACGTTCGTTGTTTTTCACTGCGTTTGCCAAATCGATGAAGAAAATGGCAGCCATTGGAGTTCTCACTGGAAATGCTGGAGAAATTAGGCAAAACTGCCGTGTTGTCAACCCAGGAAAGAATTAAAAGAACAGTGATAAATTTGCATGCATATCTGCGTCAAGTTTCTGGGGAAAAAATAATGATTGAATTTTCCATAAGTGAATAAATTGAAGAATATTAGGATAAGTTGTTTTCTACTTTAGTACCGAATTAATCATGTATTAGTTTCGGTGCAGTTGTAATAAACCATGACTAAAAAAAAAAAAAAGAAAAAGAAAAAGAAAAGAGTTTTGTATTGAGCATTTTGTAAACTTTATAAAATTAAGTGACAATCGGAAGTATTTTGATTTCTTCAAGGGTTAAATGTTGAAATTAAGTCCAATTTTTAAGAGTTACTCATATAAGAATCAAATATTTCAAAATAGTCACATAAGAGCTTAATATTTATAAAAGTGCTTAAATAAGAGTTTTTCACACACTTCAACTTAGTTTGTAGCAAAAATTAGAGGAATGTTGACGTATTTAGAATAAAATGCATAATAATTGAATTAGACATTGCTTGAAAAAAAAAAAAAGAAAATAACAAGGACATAATTTGAAACCTCATATGAGAATCCCTTATTTGAGCATTTCAAAAAAGTTTGGCCCTTATTTTGAATATGCAATTTGAAAGGTTTGGCTTTCATTTGAACACTTTTTGTAAATGTTAAACCCTTACATAACCATTTTGAAATGTGTGACCTTTATGCGAGAAACCCCTAAAAAATTGGGTCCCAATTTGAGCATGTAGCCCTATTCAAGTTTGTGTCATTTGGTTTAAATAAATTTAGATTTTTTTATTTAGATTTTCACTTTTTGAGCTATTTAACTTTTGAATTTTTTTTCAAGTAAAATATTTTTGGTCAAGTTCATTTTTTCAATTTCTATAAAATATCGTTATACCCTCGTCCTAAATTCCCTCACTAGATCGTTTAACGACTACAAAAACTCAACGAATCACTATCTTATACATGGTGAAGCTTGGCCTCATAGTGTCACCGGAAAGTAATATGTGTTGCCTAAACATCTTGTCACACCAAGCGAGCCTATACAATCCTCAAGAGATATATAAAACAAGGGTACTTAATAAACTCCATCAATCCATCACATCTAGGCCAGTTGAGAGCTTTGCCTAGTCTCTTCATGTCAACTCTAATAGTACTTTCATTGACATTCGCCACTATTCCATTGCAACTAAGGAATTAGAAACTCTATGTTGGGTCTTATGCCTAGCCACTCTCCCTTTATAAATACCCTTTCAACAAAAAAAAAAAAAAAAAAAAAAGAAGAAGAAAAAGAAAGTAATCATAAGACAAATTAGGTAATGGTATAGGGTGAGGCATCCACCATCAAAGAGCAACATGTAAAAGCCTTAGCCCTTGAAGTGAGGACTAATCAACAAATGTTCTACTATAAGAAATCGATCTTAAGACCTTAACCAAAAAGGGTAACCTAGAGAACCCCAGGCTCTGTAGCCAGAGAACCACCTTCACCCACCATCACCAATTGTCATCATTGCTAAACATATCATTTAGTTTCTTCAATAAACTAGCTTCACAATAGTAAAGAGAAGAACTATTGCCACATCTTGAAGATGAAAGTTTCAGTAGAAGACCAACAAGGAAACCAATGAAGGAAAATGTTAATGGAGGTGGTTAGAAAATAACCTCACACAATTAAAAGGTATGCCACAATATTAGACATGACATCCCATTTAGAGTTTTCATGCAGTAATGTCATCTAGTTCAAACTTTTCACGTCAAAGTACAAACATCACCAAAGGAATTATTAGTGTCCTCCTCAAGAAATAAACAAGGGAGAAGAATATCCAACTTTACAAATGGATAGCAAACTAAGGTGAGAGGTCTCATCCCTTTTGATGTATTGGCTAAGGTGAATGATATCGTCCTTATAACAGCCTATTTTCACTGAAGTCGGAACAGTGGTTTTGGGACCACAAATCCGAGTAAAAAAGAAAATTTATTTTAATATTATAGCATGATCTATGTTATGATAGGAAAGATGTATAAAAAATTCGATAAGAAAATTTTACCGATTTCATGTTTTATTACATAAAGGACTAAATTACATAAAGTGCAAAAGTTGAATTCTAGTAGCTAGAAGGATTAAATAGCTATAGAATTCAAAATTTGAGGTTCTTAAATGGTAATTAGACTATTAAATGAAATTAGTAGATATTTATGATGAATCATCCATGGAAAATTAGAAAAGAAAAGGACAAAATTAGAATTTAACATAAATAAAGATGACAATAGCCTAATATCATCTTATTTCATCTTCTTCCCCAAATATTTTCTATGGAAACCCTAGGAAAGAGAAAGAAAAATTTCTTGGCTTAATTGGGTAAGTAATCTTGTCCCGTTTTTAGAAATTTTTATATTTTTGAGATCGGAATAGTTTAATTTATCTACTTCGGGGATTAATTTGTAAAGATATCAAAGTATAGAAATTTTTCCACGGATGTAAATGCTCAAATTTTGAAATTTATGGTAGAAAATAAAAGGTTGTTGATGGATAAACAACTTTTACAAATAGAATTTTGATGAAAACATGATTTAGGGACTAAATTGTAAAGTTGTAAAATTCATGAAAAAAATTCTAATTTTTGTGAAATTTGTGGACTGTTATTGTTATATATGAAAATCAGCTAGGCTTGGAATAAGGGATAAATTGCATGAATTTCAATTTCCAAGCTTAGGTTCGAAATTATCATTAATTAAAAGTATAGGGGCAAAATGGTACTTTTACCTAAGATGTGAATTAGGTTGATTTGAATGTGAAACGTAATAAATTGATGATTAAATTCATTTATATAGATCTGGAAGGACCAAATACAGAATTGGATCGAGGAAAACAAAAAGTAATGGATTAGTAGATTACAACTCATGAACATTGTCGAGGTAAGTTCGTGCAACTAAATTTATATATTTACATGCTTGAATTGAATGTTATGTATGTGAAATATGTAATGGCTATGTAAATAGAAATTGATTATATATCCAGAAAATACCCGATAAACATTAAGTTTCGTTTGAATGAATAAAACTCGATTGGATACAGGGTTCTGTTTTTCGAAATGGTAGTGATCTGCATATGTTGCAGACATACCATAGCTTGAAAGAGCATCCTAATATAAGCCCTCTCAAGCTTCCCGTTATAGTGTTCTTGTGAGCTTTCCGTTTATAGCTGTTTGGAGCCACTTGATCGATTGTGATCCTGCATATGTTGCGGACACAAATGTAGCTCTTTGTAAGCGTCCTGTTATGCGATCTGTTGTGATCCTGCATATGTTGCGGACACAAATGTAGTTCTATATGAGCATCCTATTAGTGCTCGTTTGGACTTCCTGTTATGTGGCTATCCTATGCTTTCTGTTAAAGTGCTCTTCAGAGCTTCCCGTTAAGTGCTCTTCGGAGCTACCCGATATAGGCTCTTTGTGAGCTTCCCGTTACCAAGCTCGGATAAGCTTCCTGTTATAGTGCTTGAGAGAGAGCTTTCTATTTAAGTGCTCTGATGAGTACTCCTGGACACGAATTGATGGATTTCTAATTTGTACACCTTATGTGTATTACCTTCGTATCTATTGAAATTTCAAACGGTTTAACGGGTGAAATTCTGACAAGTAGACATGAAAGGAACTTGGAAGTTGATGAGCTCATCTTTGTTATTGGTATTTATACGAAATGAGTAACTAACATGTTTGATGAGATTGTGTGCTTAGACTATGGCCAAATTGTTTAGATTGCATGTGTATGTTTACTTATTGTACAAATGCATGGTAAGTTAATTTCCTGTTATACTGACTTACTAAGCACTAAGTGCTTACTCTGTTTTATTTTATCTGCTTTATAGTGATACAAAAGCTCGTTGGATTGGATGCTTGGTAGAGATCACTTACATTATCTACTGGCACATTTTGGTACAAATATGATACTTATTATAGATATAATGGCATGTATAGGTTTTGGTTAGCCAATGTTGGCATACAAATATATTGGTTGTAAATAGCCATTGGAATGACTTGTGATGAATGTGTTTTGGTATATTAATACATGAGTTGATTTCATGTTTGATATAAGTGCTTAATTTGGTTTATGAATATTAGTATGATATTAAGTAAATATGGTCAAATAGATAAATTCATAAACATGGATTATGAAGAGATGTGGTATGTATAAGACTTGAGTTTTGCATGATTTAAATGTTTAGATTGGTTTTTGGATGTGTTAAAATGTTGGTATAGGTAGAAGACCAAATGGGTGAGAAATAAGGCTTGGAAATGACCTTATTTTGTCCACATGAGTACAGATACAGACGTGTGTCTTAGCCGTGTGCGACACACGGCCTGGCACACAGGCACGGGTTCTGGCAGTGTGTCCCCTACATTTTAAAATGAAGAAATAAAATGTTCAGAATTAACCACATGGCCTGGAACACGGGCGCGTGGCTTGGCTGTGTGACCCCTGCACTTAATTAAGTTGTAAGTTAGAGAGTTACACGGGCGTGTGCCCTACCTCATATGCCACATGGCTTGACTACACGGGCGTGTAACCCCCTGTACTCAAGGAAAATTTTGAAATTTCACAAAAAATTTTCTGAGTTCCCAATTCAGTCTTGACTCGTCCCTAATGTATGATTTAGGCCTCGAAGGCCCATAAAAGGGACGATGTGGTTAAATTATAATTAATTTTTGATACAGTTGTGAAATAACATAAAATATTTGAATATGATCTGTAAACTCTGGTAATGCTCTTAAACCCTGTTCCAGCGACGGATACGGGTTAGGGGTGTTACAGTCCTTCTTAGAAGAATCAACTAAAGTTAAGGTAAGAGGTTTTGTCCCCTTGATGAATTGGCCAAGATGAAAACATTTATTTAAAAACTTTTTAAATCAATGAAATCATTATACTTGGGATTTTGGTTCTCGAAAGGCAGTACAATGAGCTTAGTTGGATATAGTGATGCTAATTGAGTTGGAAACGTTGATAATCGAAAGGGTACATTAGGAGGATGCTTTTACCTTGGATCAAACCTATTGTCATGGTAAAATAAAAAAAAAATACTCAATTTCACTCTCAATAGTTAAGGGTGTGCAAGAAAAATTCTAAATCGAAAAAATTGAAGTGAATCAATGTAACACCCCTAACCCAAGTCCGATGCCGAGACTGGGTACGAGGTATTACCGGACTTACGAACACTCAATCACTCGATCTCAACTCACAAATTTCAAGAAAATTTAAAAACTTTTTCAATCTTTTTTAAATCACTCTTATTATGGGCTTACGAGGCCCAAGAGGCTCATTGGGTATGATTTGAAACTGAACTGGAACTTATCGAACACTTATAAAACTTTTACTTAAAATAGGGCACACGCTCGTGTGGACAGGGACATGTCCCTAGTCTGTGCGGAATTAATTTTTATTTCGAACCTACAGGGGTTCTCACACGGCCGAGCACATGCCCGTATCTCTAGACCGTGTCCTTCACACGGCCTCAACACGCCCGTGTCCTCTCTCCGTGTGAAAAACTGAGACATTTTGTTTATGACTTTATCGCGAAAACTTCGTCACATGGCCAAGCCACACGCCTGTGGGCTAGGCCGTGTTTATCACACGGTCAGGACACACGGCCGTGTCTCCAACCCGTGTGTTTACTACTGGGCATTTAATTTTTCATGCATTCAGGTGCAGGGGACACATGGCTTCTTCACATGCCCATGGAGCTAGCAATGAGTCACACACAGGCGCGTGTGCGGCTAGACACGCGCCTGTGTGTCTACCTATGTGGCCAATTATAGGCTATTTTCCAAGCCAATTGCCACCCTGAAAACATATACCAACTCATTCCACTTTTGCCAATACAAAATAAGGCACGAAAACACATCCAAATAACCACATTTTAGTCATCCATTCCTACATTTTACCCAACCATTCACAAGCGATAAACCATAAAAGAAACATATTTTAAACTTATACTTAGCATATTCTTGGATGATTTACTTTATAATTTAATGAATTTGATGCTCCTAATCCTTTAATTTCATGTTTTATACTTAGGTAAGCATAGGAAAGTGAAAAGAGAGAGAAACAGGCCAAAAACAGACAAAATTGGCCAGAATCAGAATTCAACACGGCCTAAACACTTTTACACGGGTACACCACACACACGGGCTGGCAACACGCCCATGTGTCACAGCTACATCGACAAGTAATCAACTTAGTATTGCACACGGCCTGAGCATCTTCACACGGGCTAAGCACACGCCCGTGTCCCTGTCGAGCCCTATTTCAATTCCACTCGAAAAAGGTTAATTTTTAGGTGTTTTGGGCATTCTAAAGTTTATTTAAACACCTTAGGAGAGGATTAAAGGGAGACACAGAGTAGAAAATAAGGAATTACTCGAAGAACACTGATTGATTCATCTCAGAAGTAGGATCTCCATCAAGACTGAAGATCTCCCTTTAATTTCCTTTAGGAGTTTTTCGGTTTCTTTATGTTTTGTTGTTTTCCTAATTTTGAGATGTTTTCTTTTATAAATATGAACTAATTCCCCTAAATACCTAAGAGGGATGAAACCTAAGATAGATTTTGTTATTATTTTTTTGAGTTATACGATAAATACTTGATTTGTTCTTAATTATGTTTATTAATTCTTGGGTTAATATTTCAGGATATTAATTCAAGTCGAATGTACTTATTCAGTAGAGCAAAAGTCTCTGTCTAAGAGTAGATCCAACATAATTAAGCAGAGTTGATTGCAATCCTAGAGATAGGACGATGAAAATCTACCGGATTAGAGTAAAATCTAATAGGGAAATCTATCGATCGAGTTAATACAACGCTAGGGGTTTTAATTAGAAAGAAATTTCAATTAATCAACCTAGGGTTAGTTGTTCTTAGTCTTGAAAGAGATATTAACCTAAATTAGGGATTTCTACGGATCAAGTCAAGTGAATAAATGGTCTAGTTCAGAGTGGAATAACAAGTGAAGTCTAGGTGGATTCTTCCTTGGGTATTGTCTTAATAATTCAGTTTTCTAAAGTATTTTTTTAGTTTACTCTTTGTCGCGTTCTTAGTTAATTAATTAGTTTAGTTTAATTAGTTTAAAACAAATCTCCTTTATTTTCATGCTAGATAATAAAAAGAAAGTCAATATTAGTACTTTTAGTCCCTGTAGGTTCGACATCTCGGTCTTGCCATAATCTATACTACTGTGTGATAGGTGCGTTTGCCTTTATCGTGATAATAGTTTAGTTTTATAGGTACGATCACATAAATATCACATCAAAAAACACAACATTTGTTCTATGAATTTCCTCATAAAGATATATATGTATATATATATATAGAGAGAGAGAGAAAGAGAGACCAATAACATCATTAGCCATCTCACATGGCCTTAGTTACAAAATACTTATCAAAAGACTTATACAAATATGGTAACCAACCCAAAATGACACTTACAACACAAATGCATCCCTATACATGCCATAGTTTAATAAGGAATTCATTTCACTATACCAAAAGAAAAATGTTGACAGTGTGGGTGATCCTTCGATACGTCCCGATCCCCGAGCTAGCTTGATTACACTATAAGACAAGGAAAAAGTGAAGGAGTAAGCTTTTGAAATGCTTTTGATAGACATAGGTACTCCATATAACCTCATAATTTCAGCAATATATATTTCGGCCAATTTATCAAGTGAACAATCAACACGTACCTGTATGAAGTGTGCTGACTTCGTCAATCTATCCACAATAACTCACACCGTATCTTTCTTTTTTAGTGTCAGAGTTAGCCATGTCACGAAATCCATTGTAATCCTATCCCACTTCCATTCAAGAACCATTACCGGTTGAAGTAAGCCCGAAGGTTCCTAGTTTTTAGCCTTTACTTGTTGGCAAATCAGACACTTTGTCACGAATTCCAAGATGTCCTTTTTCATGCCCGACCACCAATACAATTTCTTTAAATTATTGTGCATCTTAGTACTACCGGGATGTACGGATAAACACCCACTGTATGCCTCGTGTAAAATTTCCTGAATCAACTCATCATTCCTTAGTACACATATTCTACCATGAAACATCAAGAAATTGTCTGAACCAACTTGAAAATGAGAGTTACTATCTGTTTTGCATTGAACCCTCTTAGCTTGCATTTCACTATCATTTTTTTGAGCTTCATAAATTTTTTGAAGAAACAATGGTTTGGCCCTCAACTCGGCTAACATCGAGCCATCATCAGATAATGTCAAACTCGTGCCCATAGCTTTTAAAACATACAAAGACTTTCTACTCAAAGCATCCACCACCACATTTGTCTTTCTAGGATGATACTCAATTACTAGCTCGTAGTCCTTTAACAATTCAAGCCACTTCCGTTGTCTCAAGTTCAATTCCTTTTGATTCATCAAGTATTTCAAACTTTTTGTGGTCTGTAAAAATCTGACACTTTTCACCATACAGATAATGTCACCATATCTTCAAAGCAAAGATGATAGCATCCAACTCTAAGTTGTGCATTGGATAATTCTTCTCATGTAGTTTCAGTTGCCTCGAAGCATAAGCCACCACCTTCCCTTCTTGCATAAGTACATATCTGAGGCCATTTAGTAACGCATCACTATAAATCACGAACTCTTTTCCTGACTCAGGTTGCACTAACATTGGTGCCTCAGTCAATTTAGCTTTCAACTGGTCAAAACTTTGTTGACATCTTTCAGTCCACTTGAATTTTACATCCTTTTTGAAGTAGCTTGGTCATAGGAGAAGCAATTATAGAAAAACCCTCGACAAAACGTCGATAATATCCAATTAAACCCAGAAAGTTTTTAACCTTAGTCACATTCTTTGGCAGCTTCCAATCAACAATCGCCAAAATTTTACTCAGGTCAACCCGAATACCATCACCCGAAACTATATGTCCCAAGAATCCAACTTCATAGAGCTAAAATTCACTCTTGCTAAATTTAGCAAACAACCTCTCTTTTCTTAGAATTTGCAACACCCTTTTTAAGTGCTCAGCATGTTTAGACTCATCTTGGGAATAAATCAATATATCATTTATAAACACTACCACAAACTTGTCCAAATATTATCGAAAAATCAAGTTAATCAAATCTATGAACATAGCCGGTGCATTTGTTAAACCAAAAGGCATCACAAGAAATTCATAGTGGCTATACCTTGTTCTGAATGCGGTCTTTGGCATATCCGACTCTTTAATTCTCAGTTGATAGTAGCCGGATCTCAAATCAATCTCAGAAAATATTGTTGCTCCGTTTAACTGGTCAAACAAATCATCAATTCTAGGTAATAGATACTTGTTCTTGATAGACACCTTATTAAGTTGTCTATAATCAATACAAAGCCTCATCGATCCGTCCTTCTTCTTTACGAATAATGCAGGAGCACCTCATGGAGAAAAACTCAGTTTCACAAATCCTTTGTCCATCAACTCTTGCAACTGAGTTTTTAACTCTCTCAATTCAGTCGGAGCCATCCTGTATGGAGCAATGGAAATAGGTGCAGTCCCAGGCAATAGATCAATAGCAAACACAATTTCTCTGACAAAAGGTAACCCAGGTAACTCTTCTGGAAACACATCTAGAAATTCACAAACTACTGACACAGATTCCAGCTTCGATTTTGACACCTTAGTATTCAACACATATGCTAAATAAGCTTCACACCCTTTCCTCATACATTTTCGAGCAGTCATACAAGAAATCACCACCGTCATCTTATTCGACTCATCTGTTCCAACCCACAAAATTTCACCACTTTCACATTTTAACTCAAGAGTTTTCCGTCTACAATTCACCTTGATGTCATGTAATGTTAACCAACCCATGCCCAAGATAACATCAAACTCATCAAATGGCAACAATATTAGGTTAGCCGGAAAACAATATCATTGAATCATCAAGGGACAATTTCTACAAACCTTATCTACCATCACAAATTTGCCTAACGGGTTTGACACTTTAGTAACAAATTAAGTGAACTCAATAGGTAATGTCTTGCTATGCACAAATTTTTCAAAAATATAAGAATGAGTGGAGCCTGGGTCTATTAATGCAATAACACCAGTATTATTAAGTGAGAATGTACCGGTAATCACATTCGGAGATGATGCCTCCTCTCGAGCTCGCATTGTGTAAGCTCTGGTAGGTGTTCTCATCTCTGACCTCACAGCTACATTTTTCACTACACTTTTACCATTGGCTCCACCTTCAACATTCTTCGTCGGTCTACCCCTGCTAGTAGTGTTACTCAGTCTAGCACTATGAAATTTCTTATCTTCAACTTTCTTAAAGCAAGCTTGGATAAAATGTTCTTTGGAACCATATCTGTAGCATCCTTTATTACTTCCCCAACACTCACCAAAATGCTGCCTACCATAATTCCAACACTCAGGCTTGTTAGATCTCACATTGCCCACATTCGCCACCGAAGTAGCTTGGACCTTAGAACTTGAATACGATTTCCCCTTATCTCGATGGGAGTACTCAGCTGAAGCTATCTTCCAAGGGTTCATTTCTTTGGATCTCTTCGACTGAGATTGAAACGACTTGCTTATCGGTCTTTTTCGGGCATCTCGAGCTTTTATAGTTACTTTCCTCATCTCTTTATTTAATTCTTCCGCTTTGCACCTTCTATCTACCAATACCACGAATTCTTTTAATTCTAAAATTCCCACAAGCACTTTGATATCCTCATTAAGCCTATCCTCAAATCTTTTACATAATATTGCTTCTATAGAAACTGTAACGTCCCCACGCCCAAAACCGTCACCGGAGTCGAGCTTGAGGCGTCACTAAACGTAATTTATCATTTTAAACAACTTTACAAAAACTATTTTCATTTTCGGAATAAACTATCTCCTGCGTCATGGTCGCTCGAAAAATCATATCTCGAGTTACGAAACTCGAAATCAAGATCCGTAAATTTTCCCTGAATTTAGACTCATATATCTATTCACTAATTTTTTTCTAGAATTTTTGGCTGGGCCGATTAGTACAGTTTATTAGTTAAAGTTTCCCCTGTTTCAGAACTTGACTGTACTGACCTCTGTTTACTACGGACCACTTTTCTCTCTGTAAAAAACTCATATAATTGTGTCGTTTATCTCTCTTAAAACTAGATTCAATAAGGATTCTAAGCATATAAAATACACCTCCTAATTATTTTTGTACAATTTATGGTGAATTTTCAAAGTTAGAACAGGGGATCCAGAAATCGTTCTGGCCCTGTCTCACTAAAACTCAAATATCTCCTAACGTGTAACTCCTTTACCTATTTTGCTTCTTCCATATGAAAGTAGACACAATAAGATTCAATTTCATAACTAATACATTACCAAATTCGATTTCTATGATTTTTAGTGAATTTTCAAACTCACGTCAGTGTTGCTGCAATGTTCTGTTTTATGGCTAGTTCCATTTTCATACAAGCTTCCATGTACTAATTAATCTATTATTCTTTCATGACATCAAACATAACCTATATTGGCCATTTCAATGACTCATCATTGTCAAGCATTTCCTCAACCAAACACCACCATATCACAAGATTATTTACACATAGTAGGTATATTGCTATACATGCCATACTAAGCTCTATAAGCCGTTTACCAAAAAGTCCTTCGGATAGTGTGATCGAGTCTTTGACCTATCCCGATTCTCGAGCCGGCTTGTCCAAAACTACAATGAATGAAAAGGAGGGAGTAAGCATAAATGCTTAGTAAGTTCACATGCAAATAACAAGTAACATAACAAAGTCATTATGCCAAACAACATTAACATAGCATCACCAAAACATATGTCACCATTCTAATCATCATACTTCATCTTACCACATCTTTGTTGTTGTGTTGAATTTCAACCCGAGGGTTAAGTACATACCTGTCCAATGTGGCCATTTCTCAACATTACCGAATTGTCACTTACACCTTGAGTATTCTTCCATTCCGCTAGAATTTTACCCGTTGAACACATTGGAATATAACTCGGATACACGGATCATTTGCACATAAATGCCACATATGTAATCAATCCATCATGTAACCCGCCCATAAGTGAACTCGGACTCAACTCAACGAGTTCAAACATTTGCATCCATAAGTGAACTCGGACTCAACTCAACGAGTTCGGATGCTCAACCATCCTAGTGACATGTCACTTGTATCCTAATCTATTCCTAAGGTTCAAACGGGATTTTCCTCAAATTTCACCTTTTTGGCCATCTTCCTCGGAATGTCGGTACAAATAATCGCTAGCATTTCATGCTTATCAAGCTAATTACATACTTTGCATACCAATAAATAATAATTCACAAGGCATAATATTCCATGATAGTAAGTACCAATCATATAAATAACATTAAATTACTTAAAATAACAATTATGTTACATTATTTACATATGAACTTACCTTAGTACCAAAATACAACGATTTTGCAATTTAGTCCGTAATCTTTTCTTTTCCCCGATTGAGGTCGATTCCACGTCTTTCTTGATCTAAAATAACACATTTAGCTTGTTTAATATTCACATTTTAAAATTAGACCTTAATTCAAATTTTGGAAAAATTACAATTTTGCCCCTAAACTTTTGCATATTTACACTTTTGCCCCAAAGCTCGAAAATTTACTTTATCACAAATTCTTATGTTTTAAGACATGCTGATCATTTATTTACCATTAGAATTCTCAAATTCCCACTAAAACACATACTTATGAACAATATGTATTTTTACCGATTAAGCCGTTTTACTCGTTTTTGCTCAAAACCGAGTAGCACAAGTTGTCTAACATAATTTAAAACCTCATATTCTATCATAAAACATCAAAATACACAAATTTCACCTATGGGTATTTTTCCAAATGTGAACCCTAACTTAAAATAATGCTAACATAAGCTTTATCAAGCTACCGGGATCTCAAAAACGTAAAAATCATTAAAAACGGGGCTTAGATGCACTTACTATGAAGCTTGAAAGTTGAAGAAACCCTAGCTATGGAGAGAGCAAGTTTCGGCAGCAACCAAATGAAGATGATAACAATTTTGTGTTATTTTTCCCTTTTAATTCATGTTAATAACCAAATGACCAAAATACCCCTCCTTACTAAACTTTCAAAAATTCCTTCCATGTCCTAATTTGTCCATGAACTTAAAATTGGTCTAATTACCATTTAAGGCCTCCTGATTAATATTTCAAAGCAATTTCATACTAAAAACTTCTAGAATGCAAGTTTTGCAACTTATTCGATTTAATCCCTAACTCCAAATTAAGCACTTTACGCTTAGAATTTCTTCACGAAATTTTCACACCATCATAAAATCATATCATAAACATCAAAATAATTATAATATAATTATTTCTACCTCGGATTTGTGGTCACGAAACCACTATTCCGATTAGGCCCTAATTCGGGATATTACAACTCTCCCCCCCTTTTAAGGATTTTCGTCCTCGAAAATCTTACCGGTAAACAGATGTGGGTATTGTTTTCTCATAGTTTCCTCGGGTTCCCATGTAGCCTCTTCTATCCCATGCTTTTGCCACAACACTTTCACAAGAGCAATACTTTTGTTTCTTAGTTGTTTGACCTCTCGAGCTAAAACTTTTATCGGTTCTTCTTCATAGGTCATATCTGGTCGTAATTCAATTTCTGTCGGTGAAATTATATGCGAAGGATCCGAGCGATACCGACGTAACATAGATACATGGAACACGTCATGAATTTTCTCTAACTCAGATGGTAATGCCAACCGATAAGCTACCGGTCCAACTCTTTCAGTTATTTCATACGGCCCGATAAAACGCGGACTTAACTTACCCTTCTGTCCAAATCTGAGGACTTTCTTCCACGGAGACACCTTTAAAAATACCTTATCACCAACTTGAAACTCGATTTCTTTTCGTTTCAAATCTGCATAAGATTTCTGTCTATCCGAAGCAGCTTTCAAACAATCTCGAATTACCTTCACTTTTTCTTCGGTTTCTTTTATTAAATCAACCCCATAGATCTGATTTTCCTTGAGTTCGGTCCAATACAAAGGCGTCCGACACTTACGACCATACAATGCTTCATAAGGTGCCATTTTCAAACTCGTCTGATAACTGTTATTGTAAGCAAATTCCACCAACGGTAAATATCTCTCCCAACTTCCTTGGAATTCTAATACACAACATCGAAGCATGTCTTCAAGAATCTGAATTACTCTTTCTGATTGCCCATCAGTTTGTGGATGAAAAGCAGTACTGAAATTTAACCTTGTACCTAACGCCTCTTGTAACTTTTGCCAAAACCGCGAAGTAAATCTCGGGTCTCTATCTGAAATGATTGACAATGGTATTCCATGTAGTCTAACAATTTCTCTAACATACAATTCAGCTAACTTGTTAAGAGAATAATCCGTACGTACCGGAATGAAATGAGCCGATTTAGTTACTCTGTCAACTATTACCCAAATGGCATCCTTCTTTCCTGGAGTCAACGGCAACCCTGAAACAAAATCCATAGTAATCCGATCCCATTTCCATTCAGGAACCATAATAGGCTGAAGTAATCCTGAAGGCACTTGGTGTTCAGCTTTCACCTGTTGACAAATTAAGCATTTGGACACAAATTCTGATATATCTCTTTTCATTCCATTCCACCAATACATTTTCTTCAAATCATTATACATTTTCGTACTACCTGGATGAACTGTCAAATAACTACCATGTGCTTCCTGCAAAATCTTTTGAACTAATTCTCCGTTCCTCGGTACACAAATCCGATCTTTAAACATCAAGCAACCATCAGGACCGATTCTGAAGTCTGACTCTGTATCAACCTCACATTGCTTTCTTTTGGCTTGTAAGTCTTCATCACTTTTCTGAGCTTCACAAATCTCTTGTAAAAACATCGGTCTTACTTTTAGTTCGGCTAGAATGGAACCATCATCTGACATTTCTAATTGAGCGTTCATAACTTTTAAAGCAAACAACAGTTTTCTACTCAAAGCATCAGCAACTACATTTGCTTTTCCTGGATGGTAATCAATCACAAGCTCGTAATCTTTTAATAACTCCAACCATCTTCGCTGTCTCAAATTCAAGTCCTTTTGTGACATCAAGTATTTAAGACTTTTGTGATCGGTATATACCCGACATTTCTCACCATACAAGTAATGTCGCCAAATCTTCAAAGCAAACACCACTGCAGCCAACTCTAAATCATGAGTAGGATAATTCCTCTCGTGAGGTTTTAACTGCCTCGAAGCATAAGCCACAACCTTTCCTTCTTGCATCAATACACATCCCAAACCATTTAGAGAAGCATCGCTATATACCACAAATTCTTTACCTGACTCGGGCTGTACTAACACTGGTGCCTCTGTTAATAACTTTTTCAATTCTTCGAAACTTTGTTGACATTCTTCCGTCCACTCAAATTTAACATCTTTTCGAAGTAATCTAGTCATAGGAGCGGCAATTATAGAAAATCCATTCACAAACCGTCGATAATATCCGGCTAGCCCCAAGAAACTTCTAACTTCGGTTATATTCTTCGGTGGCTTCCAATCAACAATAGCTGAAATTTTACTGGGATCAACCCGTATACCATCACCCGAAACAATATGACCCAAAAATCCTACTTCCCGAAGCCAAAATTCACTTTTACTAAACTTGGCATATAACTGCTTGTCTCGCAAAGTTTGCAAAACTATCCTCAAGTGTTCAGCATGCTCTGTCTCATCTTTCGAATAAATCAAGATATCATCTATAAATACCACAACAAACTTGTCCAAATATGGCCGAAATATTCGATTCATCAAATCCATAAACACGGCAGGAGCATTTGTTAATCCAAACAGCATAACTAAAAATTCATAATGACCGTACCTTGTTCTAAAAGCAGTTTTAGGCACATCCGACTCTTTTACCCGCAGCTGATAATACCCAGATCTCAAATCAATTTTTGAAAACCATGTTGCTCCTTTCAGCTGATCAAACAAATCATCAATTCTTGGCAACGGATACTTGTTTTTAATTGTCACTTTGTTTAATTGCCGATAGTCTACACACAATCTCATCGAACCATCTTTCTTTCTCACAAACAACACCGGAGCACCCCAAGGCGAAAAACTCGGTCTCACAAAGCCTTTGTCTGTCAACTCTTGCAACTGCGACTTTAATTCTTTCAACTCTGTTGGTGCCATTCTGTACGGAGCAATCGAGATCGGAGCTGTTCCCGGCATCAAATCAATACCAAACTCTACTTCTCTAACTGGGGGCAAACCCGGCAATTCTTCAGGAAATACATCTGGGAATTCACATACAATCGGCACTGATTCCACTTTCTTTTCAATTTCCTTTGTATTCAACACATATGCTAAATAGGCTTCATAACCTTTTCTCAAATATCTCTGAGCTGCCATTGAAGAAATTACACTAGACAATGCCTCTGATTTATCTGATTCAACCCGCAGAGTTTCGCCACTTTCACACTTTAGCTCAATAACTTTCTGTTTACAATTTACTATGGCATCATGCAATGTCAGCCAGTCCATACCCAAAATAACATCAAACTCATCAAACGGCAACAACATCAAGTTGGCCGGAAAGTAATAACCCCGAATCATTAAAGGACATTTCTTGCATACTTTATCAACTATAACACATTTGCCTAACGGGTTTGACACTTTAATCATAAATTCTGTATTCTCAACAGGTATATTCATGCTAGACACCAATTTCATGCATACATATGAATGAGTAGAACCGGGATCAATTAAAGCAGTAACATTAACATCATAGAGAGAAAATATACCGGTGATCACATCGGGTGAGGAAGCATCTTCACGAGCTTTAATAGCATAAGTTCTAGCCGGAGCCCTTCCTTCAGATCTAACTGCTGCATCTCTGGCTACATTCTTGCTACTTGCCTCACTCCCAGCTTTTCTTGGATACCTTCCTCGCGAATCTGCACCACTAGCTTTTGTACTCTGAAATTTTTCTTTTTCAATTCTCTCTGGGCAGTCTCTAATAAAATGATCCGGAGAACCACACCGGAAACATTCGTTTGCTCTGCACGGACCAAAATGATTTCTGCCACACCGCTGACATTCGGGTTTAACAAATCTCGAGTTCCCTACACTGGCTGTCGAAGTAGTTTGGGACTTAGAACCCATATTTTGCTTCTTAAAATTGCCATAGGATTGTCCAGCTGAAACTTGGGAACGAGGATTCATATTTCTTGATTTTCCGGGTTGCTGTGAGGGTGCATTTGTCATTGGTCTTTTCTTCCAATTTCGTGTTTCAGATTCTGCCTTTTTCTTCTCTTTAAGTAGTTCTTCAGCCTTGCAAGCTCGATCGACAAGTACTACCATTTCTTTTAATTCAAGAATTCCAACAAATACTTTAATTTCTTCATTGAGCCCGTCTTCAAATCGCCTACACATTTTAGCCTCGGTAGGAACATATTCTCTAGCATACTTACTCAATCTGACGAACTCTCTTTCATATTCAGTGACTGTCATACTACCTTGCTTTAGCTCAAGGAACTCTTTACGCTTCTGATCAATAAATCTTTCACTAATGTATTTCTTCCGGAACTCATCTTGAAAGAATTCCCAAGTTACCCTCTCTTTCGGTACCACAGAAATCAGTGTTTTCCACCAATTATAAGCTGAATCTCTCAACAAAGATATAGCACATTTCAAACATTCCTCAGGTGTGCAGGACAATTCATCAAATACCCGGGTAGAATTCTCAAGCCAGAACTCTGCTTTTTCCGCATCATCATCTACATTAGCTCTGAATTCTTCGGCCCCGAGCTTACGAATTTTATCAACTGGAGTTCTTTGGAATTTCATCGTACCCACATCTAGAGACATCTGGGGCACAGGTTGAGGAATTGGGGGAGGTGGGGGAGGTCGTACATTCGGGTTCGTACGAACGAACTCCGTGTACCATGCACTCATCATTTGGAGAAAGGCTTCTCGATCCCTTTCTCCTCCCTGACCAACAGTAGGTGGTGGGTTTTCAGTCGGCGCTGCCCCTTCAGCCGGAGCTGGCGCATTACTCTCTACTTCATCAGCCACAGCTGGATCGGGATCCATTTACTATATAAAAAAAATCATTTAAAAGGTCAGAAGTCGTCACACTATCACAATATACACATATGGCATGTATAGCAAAATCCGTACATAAAACACGCTAGTCCGAGAACCGACTAAACCTGCTCTGATACCACCAAATGTAACGTCCCCATGCCCAAAACCGTCACCGGAGTCGAGCTTGAGGCGTCACTAAACGTAATTTATCATTTTAAACAACTTTACAAAAACTATTTTCATTTTCGGAATAAACTATCTCCTGCGTCATGGTCGCTCGAAAAATCATATCTCGAGTTACGAAACTCGAAATCAAGATCCGTAAATTTTCCCTGAATTTAGACTCATATATCTATTCACTAATTTTTTTCTAGAATTTTTGGCTGGGCCGATTAGTACAGTTTATTAGTTAAAGTTGCCCCTGTTTCAGAACTTGACTGTACTGACCTCTGTTTACTACGGACCACTTTTCTCTCTGTACAAAACTCATATAATTGTGACGTTTATCTCTCTTAAAACTAGATTCAATAAGGATTCTAAGCATATAAAATACACCTCCTAATTATTTTTGTACAATTTATGGTGAATTTTCAAAGTTAGAACAGGGGATCCAGAAATCGTTCTGGCCCTGTCTCACTAAAACTCAAATATCTCCTAACGTGTAACTCCTTTACCTATTTTGCTTCTTCCATATGAAAGTAGACACAATAAGCTTCAATTTCATAACTAATACATTACCAAATTCGATTTCTATGATTTTTAGTGAATTTTCAAACTCACGTCAGTGTTGCTGCAATGTTCTGTTTTATGGCTAGTTCCATTTTCATACAAGCTTCCATGTACTAATTAATCTATTATTCTTTCATGACATCAAACATAACCTATATTGGCCATTTCAATGACTCATCATTGTCAAGCATTTCCTCAACCAAACACCACCATATCACAAGATTATTTACACATAGTAGGTATATTGCTATACATGCCATACTAAGCTCTATAAGCCGTTTACCAAAAAGTCCTTCGGATAGTGTGATCGAGTCTTTGACCTATCCCGATTCTCGAGCCGGCTTGTCCAAAACTACAATGAATGAAAAGGAGGGAGTAAGCATAAATGCTTAGTAAGTTCACATGCAAATAACAAGTAACATAACAAAGTCATTATGCCAAACAACATTAACATAGCATCACCAAAACATATGTCACCATTCTAATCATCATACTTCATCTTACCACATCTTTGTTGTTGTGTTGAATTTCAACCCGAGGGTTAAGTACATACCTGTCCAATGTGGCCATTTCTCAACATTACCGAATTGTCACTTACACCTTGAGTATTCTTCCATTCCGCTAGAATTTTACCCGTTGAACACATCGGAATATAACTCGGATACACGGATCATTTGCACATAAATGCCACATATGTAATCAATCCATCATGTAACCCGCCCATAAGTGAACTCGGACTCAACTCAACGAGTTCAAACATTTGCATCCATAAGTGAACTCGGACTCAACTCAACGAGTTCGGATGCTCAACCATCCTAGTGACATGTCACTTGTATCCTAATCTATTCCTAAGGTTCAAACGGGATTTTCCTCAAATTTCACCTTTTTGGCCATCTTCCTCGGAATGTCGGTACAAATAATCGCTAGCATTTCATACTTATCAAGCTAATTACATACTTTGCATACCAATAAATAATAATTCACAAGGCATAATATTCCATGATAGTAAGTACCAATCATATAAATAACATTAAATTACTTAAAATAACAATTATGTTACATTATTTACATATGAACTTACCTTAGTACCAAAATACAACGATTTTGCAATTTAGTCCGTAATCTTTTCTTTTCCCCGATTGAGGTCGATTCCACGTCTTTCTTGATCTAAAATAACACATTTAGCTTGTTTAATATTCACATTTTAAAATTAGACCTTAATTCAAATTTTGGAAAAATTACAATTTTGCCCCTAAACTTTTGCATATTTACACTTTTGCCCCAAAGCTCGGAAATTTACTTTATCACAAATTCTTATGTTTTAAGACATGCTGATCATCTATTTACCATTAGAATTCTCAAATTCCCACTAAAACACATACTTATGAACAATATGTATTTTTACCGATTAAGCCGTTTTACTCGTTTTTGCTCAAAACCGAGTAGCACAAGTTGTCTAACATAATTTAAAACCTCATATTCTATCATAAAACATCAAAATACACAAATTTCACCTATGGGTATTTTTCCAAATGTGAACCCTAACTTAAAATAATGCTAACATAAGCTTTATCAAGCTACCGGGATCTCAAAAACGTAAAAATCATTAAAAACGGGGCTTAGATGCACTTACTATGAAGCTTGAAAGTTGAAGAAACCCTAGCTATGGAGAGAGCAAGTTTCGGCAGCAACCAAATGAAGATGATAACAATTTTGTGTTATTTTTCCCTTTTAATTCATGTTAATAACCAAATGACCAAAATACCCCTCCTTACTAAACTTTCAAAAATTCCTTCCATGTCCTAATTTGTCCATGAACTTAAAATTGGTCTAATTACCATTTAAGGCCTCCTGATTAATATTTCAAAGCAATTTCATACTAAAAACTTCTAGAATGCAAGTTTTGCAACTTATTCGATTTAATCCCTAACTCCAAATTAAGCACTTTACGCTTAGAATTTCTTCACGAAATTTTCACACCATCATAAAATCATATC
Organism: Gossypium stocksii; assembly: GCA_020496765.1. NCBI lineage: Eukaryota > Viridiplantae > Streptophyta > Magnoliopsida > Malvales > Malvaceae > Gossypium > Gossypium stocksii. The sequence continues at coordinate 82,364,752 of CM035630.1, read as the reverse complement.
ATAAACATCAAAATAATTATAATATAATTATTTCTACCTCGGATTTGTGGTCACGAAACCACTATTCCGATTAGGCCCTAATTCGGGATATTACAGAAACACACTCTTGTGCATATTTACTAAGTCTGACGAATTCACGTTCATATTCAGCTACCGTCATCTTACCTTGTTTCAACTTAAGGAACTCTTTCCTTTTCTGATCAATAAGTCGCTGACTAACATATTTCTTTTGGAACTCTTCCAAGAAAAAGTCCCATGTCACCACTTCCCTCGGGACCACGGATACTAAGGTCTTCCACCATCGATAGGCTGAGTCTTTCAACAAGGATACTGTACATTTTGGACACTCTTTAGGTATACAAGACAATTTTTCAAATACTCGAATAGAGTTCTCGAGCCAAAACTCCTCCCTCTCTAGATCATCGTTGACATTAGCTCTAAACTCTTCGGCCCATTGTTTACAGATTTTATCCACCGGAGGTTTTGTCAACATTACCATATCGACACCTTGTGGGGCTACGAGGACTGGTTGTGGTATAGGTGGGGGAGGAGGGGGTTGAGCATTAGGATTTGCTCTAACAAAGTCAGTATACCAGTCATTCATCATTCGGAGAAAGGCATCCCGAGCCTCGTCTTCTTGGCTCAAGGTCTCATGTCTACTTTCTATCGGCACGGTCCATTGCGCCGGAGCCGGCGTGTTACTAGTAGCATCATCAGTCGCAGCTCGTTCGGGATCCATTACTATATAAAAACCAAAACACAGTTTAGAAAGGTCAGGAGTCACTACACTATCTCAATATATTTATGGCATATATAGCTAGACTCACACACAACGTTACGGTAGTCCGAGAACCGACTAAACCATAGCTCTAATACCACTAAATGTAACACCCCTTACCCAAGTCCAATGCCGGGACTGGGTACGAGGTATTATCGGACTTATGAACATTCGACCACTCGATCTCGACTCACAAATTTCACTAAAATTTAAAAACTTTTTCAATCTTTTTCAAATCACTCTTATTATGAGCTTACGAGGCCCAAGAGGCTCATTGGGTACGATCCGAAACCAAATCAAAACTTATCAAACACTTATTAAAATTTTACTTAAAACTAGGCACACGCCCGTGTGGGCAGGCCGTGTGGTCGCACATGCCCATGTCCCTAGCCTGTGTGGAATTAATTTTTATTTTGAACCTATAGGGGTTTTCACACGGGCGAGGACACGCCTGTGTCTCTAGACCGTGTCCTTCACACGGCCTCAACACGCCCGTGTCCTCTCTCCGTGTGAAAAATTGGGACATTCTTTTTATGACGTCATCGCAAAAACTTCGTCACACGGCCAAGCCGCACGCCTATGGGCTAGGCCGTGTCTATCACAGAGTAGGGACACACGACCGTGTCTCTAACCCGTGTGTTTACTACTGGGTATTTAATTTTTCATGCGTTCAAGTGCAGGGGACACATGACTTATTCACATGCTCATGGGGCTGGCCGTGTGCTAGATACACGCCTGTATGTCTACCCATGTAGACAATTATAGGCTATTTTCCAAGCCAATTGCCACCCTGAAAACATATACCAACTCATTCCACTTTTGCCAATACATAATAAGGCATGAACACATCCAAACAACCACATTTAAGTCATCTATTCCCTACATTTTTCCTAACCATTCAAAAACACAACATTTGTTCTATGAATTTCCTTATAAAGATATATATATATATATATATAGAGAGAGAGAGAGAGAGAGAGAGAGACCAATAATATCATTAGCCATCTCACATGGCCTTAGTTACAAAATACTTGTCAAAAGACTTATACTCATATGGTAATCAACCAGAATGACACTTACAACACAAATGCATCTCTATACATGCCATAGTTTAATAAGGAATTCATTTCACATACCAAAAGAAAGATGTTGATAGTGTGGGTGATCCTTCGACACGTCTTGATTCCCAAGCTGGCTTGATTACACTATAAGACAAGGAAAAAGAGAAGAAGTAAGCTTTTGAAAAGCTTAGTAAGTCTATATGCAAATAAATAACATTTCAATATAATTTCTATTCAAGCTCATGATTAATATAATAAAACTTGAGTCTTTATTAACCTTACTTACTCTTTTAACCTTACCAATTCTCCATATATATCTCATGGGATTTTGCTTATCCATGCACATACTCACAACTCCCTTACTCTTATGCACCATTGCTCACACTTGCACATATTTGCATACATCCCTACATCTATATATCACATTTCACACAAAACATCTTTTAGAAATTTTCCGCATTAACCCTTCGATTTTCGATTGATATTCGGTGGTTTCAGCATGAAGCTCCACTTTAATAAATTGATACTCTTTAGTCGTGGTAACAGCAGTTAGCTCCACGCTTCTAAAACAATGCAATGTATTTTATCGTAGTAACAACACATAGCTCTACGACGTCAACACAATGAATTATATTCGTGGTCACAGGACATAGCTCCACGATATTTTAACACTTGCATCTACGAGTGGTTTCGGCACATAACTCCACCCTTTCATGCAATTATTCATATCCGAACGGTTTTACTTGTAAATTTTCTTATTTAATCTCGTCATATTTCCACAATCCACAATTTTTGTCATACAACCATTCAATATACAATTTCATCCCACATGATAAAATAAAATGTTCTAGTATAATTAATCAAAGTTTATTTACATATAAACTTACCTCGGTTACAAAATAAGTCCGATTTGTGACTTAATCCGAAACCTTGCCTTTGCCCCGGTCAAGATCGATTCCTCTTTCTTCTCGATCTATAATAACACATTCAACTAATTTAATACACACATTATTCAATTTACTCCAAAATCATCCTATGACAATATTTACAATTTAGCCCCTAACTTTCTCAATTTTACACTTTAGTCTGTAGGCTTGTAAATTGAAATGTATTTATTTTCTTGGCTACCCAAGCCTAGTCGAACATTAATAGTGCTCATAACAACCTACATTTCTCATCAATTTATACTTTTACTACCCATTTTACTATCTTTACAATTTAGTCTATTTTAGGGACTTTCATGAAAAATCACCTAGAAAAAGGTGTTTACTACACCTTAAACTTTCATATTCTACCACTAGGCATCAAAATACTTTCATGTCATGCATGGGTATATTTTTGAACATAAACCCTAGCTTAAATTAGTGGTAGAAATAGCTAGATTAAGTTATAAGGATTTCAAAAATACGAAGAATATTAAAAACGAGGCTAGAAATCACTTACAATCAAGGTTGAAAGATGAAGAAAACCCTAGCTATGCCTTCACCAAGAATTCAGCCAAGAAGAAAGATTATGGACACATTTTGGCCTTATTTTTCCCTTTTTATTTCTTTTATTAACTAATGACAAAATGCCCTTCATTAAAAACCTTTAATATTCCATCATTCCTTGGGCATTTTTGTCCAAACTAAGTTAAAATGTTTTAATTACCATATAAGGACCTCTAATTTAAAAACCTATTCCAATTAAGTACCTTTATGGAATAAAACTCATATTTTTCACCTATTGCAGTTTAGTCCAACATATCAAATTGGACAGGCAACCAATAAAATTCTTACACCAAAATTTCACATAATTATTCAAACACCCAATAAACATCAAAACTCAATCAGAAAAATATTTTAAACTTCAGATTCATGGTTTCGAAACCACCATTCCATTTAGCCCCTAACTCGGGTTGTTACAATCAAACTGAAAAATTAATTTTTTTTATTGTTTCAGTCTTTCAATTGATTTGCTTAATTTCATTTAACCTACGATCTGTTTAGATTATCTACTAATATAAGTTGTCTTCTCGCATTATGACCGCTATCACGCATACATGTAAAACAAACAATTTTATAATGTAATTTTAAGGGTGCAATTTTAACTGCAAGCGGACAGTGTCAGTTGTAATATTTATATTGTTTGATGAAACACCGGAGTAATCCAAGGGGTTGAACCCAAAGGAGTCGGTGATTAAATTATTTCTAAATGATAAATATTTAATTAAATGAGTCTAGCTACCTACTCACTAAATGTTATATTATGGTAGGTCATTCACAAGTTTAATTTCGCTAATTAATTACCTAAAAACAAAAAAAAAAAAAGACTATATTGTAAATGAAACAAAATGTGAAACTAGCAAATTTGAACAAATACAATAACAGGCAATGGTTGGTTGGTTTCTATGTGGTTGATTAACTTTCGAATTAGGGATCTAAATTGCTATTACTCCTAAATTGGTTCAATTTTACCTCTCGGCCTTAACTTTACCAATTTTGACAAATTAGTTTGGTTTATCTCTTGACCTTACCAAACTAACCCGAGACTATTAAATTGATGCTTGATAATATCTCCTCTCATTCTCACTTATCTTAATTTTCCCTTAGGATCGTAATTCTAAGTTTTGTAGTCTATTCGATTTAGTCAATTTATTTCGCTTTAATCCCTGAACCCAAAAATCAATTACCCATCACTTTTATCAACCAACTGCTTAGTATTTAGCTACTCATGCTAATATCTAAACACCAAAACAACTAATGAATAGGTAAAAATAGAATTAACATAAACTTGAAGCAAAATGAGTAAAAACCCAAGCTTTCTTGCAAAAGCTTGGAGAAGACAATAATGACAGCAAGATAAATGAGTAAAAATACTAAATCAATGATTTTTAACAGGTAAAAGAATACAAAACTAACTGGTATTAAACTAGGATTAAAATGTTATTACAAAAGAGTTTAAGGTGCTGAACATGTAAATAAACCTTAGCTACAGTAATAATTAACTTAACTAATTAAAAAAATATAAAGGAAACCAAGAAATGCAGAAAAACTAAACGCTATAGCTATGGAGAAGACTAAACCCTAAAATATGATGAAGAAAACTAAGAAAACTAAGCTAAAACTTGTGTCTAAAATGTGTCTTGTGCTCTCCTATCTCTCTTTTTTGCCAACTTTGGCCTTTTTCAGCAAGCATCAGACTATATTTTTGTTGACCAAAATGTCTCTCAGCGTGTTTTTTATTGGTGTTAAAGTTGGACAAGGACTACCCCTATAGCCATTTTTTGTGCCCTTACGACAGTGGTATCGCGATACCCGTGGTTTGGTATTGCAATACCCTTGTCAGTATTGAAATGTGGGGTTGCCTTAGATGGTGGGTATCACGATACCACTGTAGATTGTCCTAATTCTTCTTATTTCAACACTATCAGGGGTATCATGACTTCCATACTTCAATATCGTGATACCCCCTTCTAGGTGATATTTTTGTTCATGTTTAGGCCACCATTGACTCCTTACAACACTCAATCAACTGTTGGGGTCCTTATGACACATTTGGTCGTTTTGGATATCAAAAGTAGCATAAAACACATTATTTCACTTATTAAGGAAAAGAATAAAAGCTAAGTAAAAACACGACAAAAAGCATATAAATTGCTCAGAAACAAGCTTTTTAAGTGTATTAGGGAGCCTAATTTAACATATCAAATTACAACAAATTAAACTCTCCTATACTTAAGTCTTTGCTTGTCCTCAAGAAAACACACAAAACATGCAAAAGACGACCCTTGGACTAAATTGAGCAAAAAGGCGACATGGTCATTAAATATTGAATTTGTACAATAACTATATTACATGCAACCTAAGAATGCTATTTAGCTAACTCAATTATTTTTAAAGTGGACAAACTTAATTCAACAAGTTAAAGGGTTAACAAATCTAAAGTAATTCAAACGAATATATGTACAAACATGTTATCTATCAAAATAGACTATGTAGATACACTATAGACATTCAAAGCAAATGGAAGGTGTTCATTAGAATAAACCTAGACATGTTAAGAGAAGTGTGCACATGAAATGTTCAGGTTGCTCGAGGTTTTCTGGGCTTGTAACATTTCAAGGCTCGGGACATTTCGGATTTCAAGAAAAAGCTAGCTCAAAAAGGTTTCAAGCAGTAGAAATAGTAAAGTACACGACATTGTTCTCTATTCACCTCCAATTTCATCATGAAGCTCACCTCCTTATTTCTCATTCTCTCGGCTTCCTTATCTCTTTAAAAAATTAGAAGCTAGTGTTTGATATTGGTACGTATAACAATGTAACAAGTATTAATACATTATGAATTGAAAGATTTCTTTTGAGACTCTAATTTGATTTTTCATTTGCGTCCTTTTTTTAATTTTTGCTCTCTTTCACTCACAATGATGTTAACACTAACTGTGCTTTTATTTCACTCAATTTGCTTTTACCCTTGGTTTTCTTTTATTCATACAATTTTTTTTCAATTTTTTATCAAGGGTCTATACATACCAAACCCTACAATCTCTTCTTTTTCTCTCAATCTCATTTTTAAACCACCATAATGTCTTTACCTAGTCCTTAATGTCCATCGCAAGAGTCTTGTTGTTTGAACTTTTCTACAATCTCTGGTGAGTTCCTCCATACCTCTTGTATGTATAATGCATTTGTTTCATATATGGTATAAGGTAAGTTCACCAGTTCTCTGAAGGTAAAGTGTTTGCACTAAAGTAATGAACGTTTATTGTGAAAAGTCTGGTTTGGAATGTCTATGTAAATGTCGTAAGGGCGTTACCTTGGGTTAAGTCAGTATCCCCCTTACTCTGAAAGGAACCATATGGCCTGAAGAAAAAGGAAATAAACTCATGGTGTTACCTTCAATGATACATGAGAACAGTTATGTAGCCTCTATTAGGGCAAGAGAATTTGCAAACCAAATCGGTAAAGCATGACAAGTAAAGGAAAGGAATGAATGATATGAACTCTGAACATAGGCTAAGGTGTTGGGCTATCAAGAAGAAGGATGTTTGTATGTATGCATAGGCATAGTATTTATGCCAATAAAACAAAGTCAATTGTAAGAATTGTGCAGGTCTAGTAATCGCCAATAGGCGAACCGTGTAAAGTCCACTTGTGGATGGTACTCACCTATGGGTGAACTGTCTGTCTCACTGAGTTGGAAAGGAATTAATTGTTCATTTTATGTATATTCTTTGTTGTATCTGCTCTAGATCTCACTAAGTTCTTCAAACTTACTCCGTCACCTTTCCTTCTCAAGGCTGACGAAGAAGTAAAGGTCGCCTAGTACTATGCCAGAGGATATTTACTATTGTGAGACTCCTAATGATTTTGTGTTACGCATTACAGTGAGGGATGGCATTTACCTTATAATTATGAAGAACAATATTTTGTAATTAAGTTTATTTTTTCCAAACTACGATTTTTCCCGAACTTTTGTATTGAAACTTATGGTTTTTATTTGAAAATGGTTTAGTTTATGATTTAGTATTTTCCAATTTGTTATTCATGTTAATTGTTGGCGTAGTCCAACTTCTTTTCGAACTATGTTTTAAGAATAGGTAATGATGTAAGGTTGTAACGTGCCATCTTGGATCCTTCTTGAGGGTCGGGCATGGGGCGCTACAAGATACATACAAATGACATTAATATATTATGGAACTTTATTTAAATCAATATGTTTGAAAAATTAAAAATATAAATTGACAAATATACTACACTTAGGGCACTAGATCCTAACACTAGGTTTAATAGGAGGATGATTGAGCATTTAAATTCCTCCATTGAATCTCATAACTGAGTCATTTCCAAGCTCTAGTAAAAATTTAGAGTGATTTAGCAAATGAGAGGGAGTACATAGAGAGTTGATATTGTTGCTTAATTGCGATCCTACTTATTTGCTTCTTATTGATTATTTTACTTTTTGTTTTGTTTTTCTGAACTTGTAAAGCTAAAAAATCTTGGAATATTATTAATGACTTATCAACTTTACTTTGGTGCACTTCACTTATCCACATCTTACTTAGATATAATTATAGTAGTTTAATTATTAATATGAATTCTAAACAAAACATTGATGGTTGATTTATATAATTTTGCTTTAAGTATGTTGGAATGAGGATTGTGTTGAGAGGGAGCTATATCCGTTTTGATGATTAGCTTCCTAATTTGTGTGGTTTTGTTAAAAAAATCTACCAAAATGAAAGGTTGTTGAAGCAAGCTTTGAAGTGGCATGCTAATTGCTAGTCAAAAGTGACTACTTCTATCGACCCTGTGACAATTACAATTTAGCAAATGTCATATTTGGAGTTGGCAATTTATTGAAACAAAATCTTTATGCTTTGAATTATAATGATATTGTGGATATATAGAAGTCAGACTTTGAAGACCAATCCATTGAATTCTACTATCCTTGAAGATTAAATTGGCTCGAATCAATCAATTAGAACCCTTGGATTATGGAGAACCGATCGAGATCACATTAAAAACTTCTTTGAATAATGGATCTCCATTAGTTCACTTTATAATAAACTTTATTAGTATGTTATTTTTTCTATTTTGTAGTTGTTATTATTAAAGGGTTGGATTGCAATTGATCACTAGTATGTTGGCAAGTCTCGAAAACTTTTATATATTGAGAGACTTGTATGGGTTTTGTACGAAAGCATAAAGAACACTTTATTGTTCATCGAGAAACTTATTTTGTAAGTGCTTTTGAAGTGTAAACCAATTGTGTTTACAACCTAAATTCTCCCTTGAGAATTTAAAGGTGAGTGCTAAAGTCTTTAGGTACAAAAGTGAGGTCACTATGCTTGGAGAATGATAGGGCTTGACTCACTTGTATTGTGGATTAAAGATAGTGGAATTACTCACTGAGCTAGGCTCTATAAACATAGGGAAATCGAATTGCGTGAACAATCTTTTATGTTCATTGTTTATTTTGTTTACTTAATTTACACGGTAACAATTGAAGTGGCCACTATAGTGAGACACTTCCATTCAACTCTAAAGCAATTAACAACTTTAGGTTAAACCATAAATAAAACAAATACCCACATTGAATTATGATCCAACAAATAATGATTTCCATTCCTTGTACCAAATTGATCCATGGAGTGATGATTTCTATATGGCACCATAAAATTGGTTCCTCTTTATGTAGACTTATAATTCTTTCTAACATCATGTTGTTTCTCTGTATATTCTTGAATGAAAAGTCTTTGCCTGTTTCAGGTGAACTTCAATATTTGCTTCTTATGGTTTGCTGGGGATTTTCTTTTATAAATTACCACTTGGTTGAGCAAAGTAAACATAAATGGATGTCTCGATGAGTACCGAATGGTTGGGTGCTTATTTGTTGCATTGTGCAATTTAAGGTTTTGTTTTGCCAACACGTTGATAAACAATAAACAAATAATAAATAAATATATGCATTATATTTATATGTAAAAATAATAATCAAGTATGAATTTTATTAATTATATTATATATAAATAAAATAAAAAAACAAACAATAATATTATTAATTACATAATAAATAAATTTTGAAAAAGATGTAAATGATTTGTTAAATGGAATTTAAATCAACGTAAATAAACTTGTTTAAACATAAATGAATATAAATAAATCAAATATATTATATTTGTATTAGGTTGGTTTAATAAATAAATCTCAAAATTATATTTAATTTATAAATAAATAAAAACTCAATTATTTATATACTGTTAATTGAAAGCTTTATCCCCTAATGCCTTCTTTTCTTGTAATTTCATGTTGAGGTTTGTATGAGTGTCCTAGTTTCAAAGTAGTTACAGACTCTAATTTATGTGTGTTTGTGGTAGTGCAATTGATGTTGTCATCCTGTTAGTCCCACCATAAAAAAATATTTTGGTTGAGTAAAAAATTGCTTCGGCTTATCTTCACCCCCTAGAGGAAACTACGAGCTTGAACTCAAATACAGATAATGGAATTCAAATCAAATATAAGAAAATTAACTCATTTTCTATTATATAAATAAACTTAATAAAATCAGCTTGAATAATTCAAGCTCAAACCAAGTTTCAAAAACGAATTTGAGGTCAAATGTTTAGTATTTAACCTCTCTCAACGCTTTAATTACACCCCAAAGCAATCGGCCACTTGCACTTTGCAATTGCAAAGTGTTCAAATTCAAAGAAGCTCAGGATCTCTGGTTTTGTTTAATAACGAGAACCAAGATGCCGCGTTGAGCACCTCATTCCACTTGTCTTTACTATATCTATATACGGTAAATTTAACTAACCATCCTCAAATTACAATCTATATTTTAAATTGGTTCTAAAACTTTAAAACATTATACTTGAGTCTTTGAAATATAAATATCATATTAGCCAAGTCTTTTTTTTAGCCTAGCCATCAAGTTGGCATTAAATTCTAGCTAAGATCAAATGTGGAGCATGTTTAAAACATGATTGTATATACTATATGCAGGGGCGAAACCACAAATATGATACTGTATGGTCAAAATAAAATTTTAAAAGTTTGAGGGGGCCAAAAGTAAAAAGTCGCTTAAAAAGGATTTAAATTAAATAATTCATAATTACAATGGACTAAAACTATTATTTTACTCCTAAGGGGGTGCTAAGGTCACAGCTAGGACAACTTGCATCTAACATGTTAAAAAAAAAAAATACTATTAAAGTTTAGGAGGCTCTTTTCCATTTTAACATACTAAATTTAAATTGTCTATGCAATAGTTACACATGTACTCAAAATTTGATCCACCTACTTTTACTTTGTGTAGCATCAGATTTGAGTTAGCATTTACAATTAAAGTGATAGATAAGTTGACAAAAGGACCTAATTGATATGATATTGGCACTTTTAAGACTCAATTAGAACGTTTAGAAGTATGGGGACAAATTTAGAATCTAAAACATAATTTGAGGACTCATGATGTAATTAACTTTATCTATATATTAAATTGTTTGCGTAAACAGTCCAACCTTCATTTCATCCATGGTTTCAGGGAAATAATTTCAGTCTTCTGTATATGTTTTAATATTTATCTATCCAAACTCGTAATAATGTTATTTCTTTTTTATAAAATAAATTATCGAATAAGTTTACATTTTCTTTATAGGGAATAAATTTATATTTGATAAAAATATTTTATTTCATTTTTGATAAAAAAATATTTGGGGATTAATTAGATTACATCCTCGATTTATTGATATTTTATAAATTTATACAGCATTGTCATTCATTCATATACGAAATGCTCCTCTAGCTCATAAAAGGAAAAGCTTCTGACATGTAAGATGTGGATGCATTGAACTACATAAATTCTTGACTTTTCTGTCAGTTCGTGAATCGGGATCATACACAAAGACAACTACTTGATTAGAAAAATAAGATCGAATCCATCAATTTTATTTTAATGATTGGAAGACTTGCAAGGTAGTTGGATTGGTCAATGAGGAATAAAAAAAAGTTGGATCTTTGACAAAACCCTCAAGTTTAAGCTTAAGTTGAGGTGATTTTACATTATTATTACAACCAAACTTAACTTTAAGACGTCGACTTCCTTGTCTATATAAAGGAAATAATCTAGGCTTCTTGAATCAAGTTCTTAATTAGTGATGAAAATGAGGGCTGGTTATAGCATTTTTATCCTCCTTGTTTCTCTTACTTTGTTCGGAATCGTCGATGTTTGTAATGCTGGTAAGTTGAGCTATAAGTTTTACAAAAGAACTTGTCCACGAGCTGAGCAGATCGTAAAACAGATTATCCAAAACCGGACCCAAAGTAATCCATCTTTGGGTGCTCGACTTATTAGGATGCAATTCCATGACTGCTTTGTTAGGGTAAGTACGAAGTAACTACAACTTTCTCTTATTGGGAGTCAAGTTATATGTATAAGCATATATATACTGACATTTATCTTTGATTGTGTTAGGGATGCGATGCATCAGTGTTGTTGGACACAGTTAATAATTCTACGGCTGAGAAAGAAGCGATACCGAACTCATCCTTAAGCGGTTTCGACGTGATCGACGATATCAAGACTGCAATCGAAAGGGTTTGCCCTAAAGTTGTTTCCTGTGCTGATATTCTTGCCTTGGCAGCTCGTGATGCTGTTTCTGCACCTGTAAATAACCCACTTTTAGCTACACCATTTCATCACCAGCAAGTTTTCAGACTCTTATATATAGTTTTGAAGTACTCTTATTGCAGTTTAGTAAGCCCCTGTGGGACGTTCAACTTGGAAGAAGAGACGGTATGGTTTCACTGGCAACTGAGACCAATGGAAACCTCCCTAGTCCCTTTGCAAACTTCACTAGTTTGATTCAACTGTTTAATAGGAAAGGCCTTGACCTTAATGACCTTGTTGTTCTTTCAGGTATAAGTTTCCTTTTCTTACTTTGGGTCTTACACTTCTTATACATGAATATGAACCGGAAACTTTAAAATCTTTTCTTCATGCTTATATCTCAATATGCTCGGATACTGACTTCGAATTGATACTGAAGTTTGAAAAAAATGTAATAATTTGGCATTAATGTCCTTAATCAAACAGGTGCGCACACTATTGGAGTTGCTCACTGTGCAACTTTCTCAAGTAGGCTTTACAACTTCACAGGCAAAGGTGATGCTGATCCGAGCTTGGATCCAACTTACGCCGAAGCCTTAAGAAAGCAATGTCCGAACCCAGCAAGTCCAACAATAACAGTGGAAATGGATCCTACAAGTTCATTATCATTCGACAATCATTACTACGATATCTTATTACAAAAGAAGGGGTTGTTTGTTTCAGATGCTGCGCTTCTTACGAACAGGAATTCCAACAAGATCGTGACTCGGTTACAGAGATCACGTTCTTCCTTTTTCCCTGCATTTGCCAAGTCGGTGAAGAAAATGGGAGCCATTGAAGTTCTCACTGGAAATGCGGGAGAAATCAGGCAAAACTGCCGTGTTGTTAACCCTTGAAATAGAATACGAGATTAGTGATAAAATTGCATCAATTTCCCCAAACAATGATTTAATTATGAAAAAGAAGTTGAATAAGTTTTTATTTTCTGTTTTTTAATGCCCAATTAACTAATGTTTCTGATGCAAATGTAATAAATAATTGCGATAATGTTTTGAGCATTTCGTAAGCTTTATAAATAGATCTGACAATTGGAACGATTTTGATTTCTTAACTGACATGCAGTTTAAATAGTTTTGGATTCATACTTTTTGAGATAAATATTAAATTTATATGTGAATTTTGTTTTAATGTGTAATTTGATACATAATTTTTTATTTGGTACAATTGTATATATGAAATTAGAATTGTGGCTTTTATATATATATATATATAAAACTTTGATTTTAATTCAACTGTACACATTTAAAGAAGTGAATACATACATTTATTTTTATATCATGTTAATATAATTATTTGTGTATACAATATATCAACATAAAATAATGTTAATTCGATAATATTGTTAGTTATTTGTAAAAATTGAATCAAAACAAAATTTTATGTATAAAATAGGAAATTCTTCTTTTAAGCACTCGAAATAAAAAAAAAATTACAATTTAAGCATCTATATTATATAGTTCATTCATTTCGATCATTCTTGTTAAAAACTCTAACAAAAATTAAGCATTTTTTTGACTCGCAAACCAATCATTGAATACCATATGACACAATTTTCCAAAATAATATTGAATACAAGTCATAAGTGTTGTATATCATTTTGAAAGACTATAATATAATTTTGCCAATATTACTTATTAACCAAAATAAAAGAAAAAAAATTAAATAGTTGAAAAAACACAAAAATCTAAGCGTCATCTTCTTCCTTAAATCTTAACTTAAAAATTGAAAAAAAAAAAAGAAAAGAAAAAAAAGAAAGAACAACAGGATGAACCAACAATTAGCGAACTCAAACACGATCTTCGTCCACAAGTTATGTAGGAATATGATAAACCCAAAAGAAGCATTCAAATTTTTTCCTTCAATTTTTCTTGATTTCTCTTTGAAAAAAAAAACCAATTTTTTCAATCAATTTTTGTTTGGCTTTAAATAAAATGGAAAAGCAAAACCATGGGAGATTTGCAATTGAAGTTTTGGGTTCTCCAACTTATTTTTGTAAGAGATTTAGATTCAATTCCTTAAACCCAGTTTTTTTTCTCTAACAACAAATGTTTAAAGAAACGAAGTAAAAAAAAAAATAAAATCCAAAGCTTGTATTTAGGGGAATCGAAGGGATTAAATATTGAAACGTTATTGAAAATATATGAGTCTTGAAGGAAATATGGATGTAGAAATTAAGAATAGAGAAGAGGAGTTGAAGAATATAGAAGAAATAAGGGAATTGAAAATTTGGGATGATGTTTTAGAAAAAGGAATCAAATTTTTTCGCACAAAAAACAACACTTTATTTTGTATTTGAAAGAGAAATTTTTTCAAAAAAATTACAAATTAAACACGATTGAAACTTGATAGCAGAGAAATTGAACCAATAGTAGTTGCCAAGTTGATTACAACAAATCACAAAAGGAGAAATGTATAGATTTGGGGTTTTCTTCTTGGTGATAAAAGAAAAAAGTTTTTTTTCCTCTCTTAAAATTAGGGTTTAATCTATTTTTTTTATTAACATGATTAAACCTAATTTATATTAAAATATTAGAAATTAAAGTAATAATTTTTATTTTACTTAAATTATGTTGAAATTTAAAATTTTAGAAATAATTCAATGTCAAGTTTCTATTAAATTTTTAATAGGAATTATTAAAATAAATAAACTATATAAGGTGAATGTTTAAATTATAAATTTTTATTTTAAATATCTCAAATAAAAATTTTAATAGTTAAATGACTATTTACGTAGTTTAAAAAAAAATTGATGTTTTGAGCATTTCCTAAACTTTATAAATAGAAGTGGAAGGATTTTGATTTTTTAACTGTCATGTAGTTTAAATAGTTTTGGAATCCTATTTTTTTTAGAATAAATATTAAATTTATATATTAATTTTGATTTAATGTTTAATTTGATACATAAATTTTAATTTAGTGTAATTAAATATATGAAATTTAAATTTTGAATCATATGTATATATGAAACTTTGATTAATTTGATTTAATTGTTCAAATTTAAAGAAATGAATACATACATTTATTTTCATATAAAATTAATATAATTGTTTGTGTATACAATATGTCAACGTAAAATAATGCTAATTCAATAATGTTGTTAGTGATTAGTGAAAATTGAATCAAAACAAAATTTCATGTATAAAATCACATAAAATCAAAGTTCATGTATGATTTGGATATTTATTTATTTAATAAGACATAATGTTAAATTTAGGCCTTAACGTTTACATCTTTTGTCAATTTGACCCTTATCTTTTTTTGAGTTAAATTTGATCCTCAATCTTTTAAAAAAGAGTCGAAATGATGTTTTTTTAAACAAAAATACTGACTAAAATGTTAAATTTTTAAATGTGGTAGCCTGCATGACAATCCCCATATAGTTCGTGCTGTTTTTTTTTTCTAATATGTATCAACTTTTTTTAATTTTGATTTTTTAATAATTTTAAATTATTTATTAATGTGGTATATAAGATAAATATTATTATATTAGCATGAACTACACATTAATTGCCACATGGTTGTCACACCAACAATGTTATACATTTAATGTTTTAGTAAGCTTTTTTGCTTAAAAAATAGCGATTTGACTCTTTTTTTTTTTAGGGTAATTGTCAAATTTAGCTTAAAAAAGAAAGGAATAAGGGTCAAATTGACAAAAAGAAAGTAAATTATACCTTTATTTTTTATTTCTCTATTTTCTTAAATTAATTTTGATTTTGAGTTAGCCGAATTTAACTTTTTTCACACTTTTCAGAGTTAGAGTTTATATTTTCGATGTCTATAAAAAGTTATAATAATATTCTAATTATTTCTACATATATTTGGGAATAACTTATATTAGGATCATCTTAAAATTTATAATTTTTAAACACCAATAAAATAATGTCACATCATCAATTTTTAAAGACATACAAATATTATTATACACACATTCATATATATAAAATTAAGTAGTTTTAAGTAACTTCATGAAATTTAAATTAAGTCAGAAAATATATCATATATGGATAGAGCGTAATAATATTTATATGTCTTTGGATAATGTGACATGGTGGATTTTAATATAAATTAATCTTTATACCTATTATTTATTCCTTGCTTTTAAGGCAATCAACAATGGAACACGTTTTTAAAGTCAACGTTCTTTTTATCCATATCCAACAAAAAAAATTCTTTTTGATCTTCTCATAAGTAACTTTTGGTAATTTACATTTTTTGTTTGAAAACAAAAGGAAATCCCTTTTAAGTTATAACCGCAAGCCTTAATAACATTTTAAATTTACTACACAACTCTCATTCGTTTTTACCTCTCTTTTCATGCATTTTTTCCTTTATTTCACTTTTACAGTTTCAATGGAAAATGAGAAGAAAAAAGATGACAAAGAAGTAAGATTAAATTTTAACATCCTTTTTCTCTGAACTCCTTATACCCATACTACCCTTCTTTTTATGGGATTTTGATCTTTTATTCGTTGGTAAAAGGTAATTGTTGCAGAATTTAAAGTCTCAATGAATTGCAATGCATGTGAAAGAACCGTCGCCAAAGTCATTGCCAAATTGAAAGGTATGCTTTTTCTTTTTTCTCAATTTTCCATTCATTATTACTTGATAATTTTGGCTTCAACTTTTTTCACAGGTGTGGAGAAATTTACTACGGATATGAACAAAAATAAAGTTGTAATTACGGGTAAGCTTGATCCGCAAAAGGTTTTGGAAAAATTAAGAAAGAAAACTGGTAAGAAAGTAGAAATTGTGGGTAAAGTTGAAGAAGAAGAAAAGGAGAACGTGAAAGCTAATGACATTTCCATACAATATGCAAATTCGTCACTATTAGAAAATGAAGCATTTATGATGTTCAGCGACGAAAATCCAAATGCATGTTCAATCATGTAAACAAAATGTATACCCTATTTACGTATCAATTTGTATTTTAGACATAGTTAAGTTCCATGTGAACAAAGATATTAATGTAAACATCAAGTTTTTGGTTTATTTATTTTTCTTGTTTTTAATTTTATTATTGAATTTGTTTTAAAAAAAAATCAAAAGTTACTAACATAGAATTGGGTTAGTTTGTAAAGGGTTTAAAGTACAGTTCAAAAGTTATCAATATCGTGGCTAATGCAAATACATAATGCCGCATTGACATACTCTTTGCTTTAGCAAAGCTTCTTATCATAAAAAATACATATTTAAATAATTCAATGAAAACCATTTGCAACACTTTTAAAGCTTTAAACACATTTTAATATCATTTTGAATTCTTTTCTAGGTGCTTGCATAAAACTAGTTTTCGGTTGCTCAAACAAGTTAAAACAAAATATCACTTTACACATTTATCATACAAGTACTTTGGAGATCTTAGAAGTCATTTTAAACCTTTCTTGAAGTCCCATTACAAAATGAGAGCATTTAGACATCATTCAGAGTCATTTTGGAGCATAAAAACTTAAAACTTTAGGGTGCAAGGCAACATGTTATCAATACATGGGCTCTATATATCAATACCTTGCATTGATACTGTAGCAGTTTAACTACTCGTTGCCAAGTATCAATACTAGACATTCAAGTATCGGTACCTAGTGTAGGGGGCATAAAATTAGCTTAAAAACAGTTCAAACCACTCCTAAACATCATCAAATCATACCAATAAGTTTCCAATCACCTTATACCATTATCAAACTCATTTAAATTCATATTCATCTCATATACTAAACAAAAGTTAACCAATGTATAAATTCCATACTAAACTAATCTAATACAAGATTAATGAAAGCACACTTGTTTCACCCCTAAGATGAGATGTGATCCGAATATGTGACATGTAACACCTCTTACTCGACCTAACTGCCGAGTTTGAGTTACAGGATTCTACAGTCGAAACTGGAACTAAAACTAACAAACTATTCATGTGGATATTCGTTCATACTATAAACATTTTCATATGATAATATGCAAATAAATTCAACTCTAAATAGAGCTTATGAAAGCTCTTTTGGTGACTCGGGCATGTATTGGGACCAAATTGCAAAGTTTTAAAATTTTAGGCCTGACATCGTGAAGTCACTTCTTCCACGTCATGATGTCACCAAAACAATGTGTCATGTCACGATGTTCGACCACTTGACGTCGAGACGTCACAACTGTTAGTTGTTGTCGTGAGGGAAGTTTGACATTGGGACGAAAATTTTGTTTAGTGCAAAAATAGGTCATTTGGTACCTACTCCATGTCAAGCCACACCATTAGCACTTTTAGTGCTTATTAGCACATCTATACCTACACAAAACATTCCATAATACTTACCAAAGACCTCACAACATCATTTCAATTCATTCTATCCAACATGTTTGAACTTCAAAACATACCAAATTGGCTTAATCAATTCAATATAATCATCCAAGCATATCAACATTTCATACCACTACATTTACCACATCATTTCATACATATCATGCCATTTTAAGTATCAAACACAAAGTCACATAGGTTACCAAAACATACATCCTTATACTTGAAAATTATCACATTATGATTCAAATATTAACTAAGTTCAAAACAATTATCTAGCCAAAGTAACTCATATACTTATAAACCTATGTACATGGCACATAACTGAGCATAAAACGAACAAAAGTCTACCAAATCAATAGAAGGATAGTGTGATTTTCAAGCTGATCCGACTGGCGAATTCTACAAATCGACAATCTACAGAAAAGAAAACAACAACAAACTAAGTATTTTGAATGCTTAGTAAGTTCATAGGTTTTAAAACGGTAATCTTACCTCAATTAACTATTAACATAATGAGTTAACTAACTATACAACTTTCCTAAAATCACATTTCACAATAATAATATGAGATCATCAAATAAGAGTTGTATAACATTTCAATCTATATAATACCAATTCAATTCAGTGCTTTCCATTAGAATCATAGAACATATATATCATTTACTTCATTATATTTACATATAGTGATTTGAGTACAACCTTGTAAAATTTACCCATCATTTCCCTTTTAAACATTTAATCCATTAGCCCGATGAACTATAATAAATAGATCCGGATACATGGGTAACTACACCACACTAGAGAGCACCAAAGTACTAACAGAGGCACTGAAGCGCAAACCTGTACAAGCGCGCAACTAACCCTATTGGCATGCCAATCGTATCTTATCCTTTAATATGTTCACTTGGGAAGAATTAAATTTATTTAACTATTTATTTACAATTTAGTCCAAATCTCACCTCGTTGTACCGATTTGTAAATAACTCTTATAAAAATTAATCATAACTATACTATATGAACTTACCTGACAAAACTCAACAAACAAGTTTAATCGTAGGGACTAATCAACAATTTTCCTTTTTCCCCGGTTATCCTCGACTCAATTCAAATCTTGATGTGCACAATTATTTTATTTCAATTTATCAATCCCAAATAACTTATATCAAATAATTATATGCATATGACAATTTAATTTTCATTTTATAAAAGTTACTTAAAGTTTTGCATTTATTTAATTTAGTCCCTAAAATAAAAAATATCATAACTTTCAAATTTGAGCTTCGATTTTGAAATCAATCTCAATTTCATCCTTCTATAGACCACCAAAACCTACAATTATAAAAAAATCATGCCAAATTTGAAATTCTTGCACTTTAGTCCCTATGTCCAAAACTAACAATCTCACTTTACAAATTAGTCCATTTTCATAACTAAGCTTAAAAAATCAAATAACATAAAAAACTTCAAGAAGTAATCAATGGTAACTTTTGGAAACTTTAACAATTTTGCAAAATAGTACCCGAGTTAGCTAAATCAAGCTCTTAAGATCTCAAAAACATAAAAAATACAAGAAACAGATTAAAAGTGATTTACCAATTTTGAAGAACAAAGCTTAAACGGTGGGAGGGTTTTCTTCTTCCTTTAGAATCGATTTAGGATGGAAAAGATGATAGGAAATAGGTTTTATTATTTTAATTTCCTTTTATACTTTGATTAAAACTAATTATACCTTAACTAATCTTAATTAATTATCATTAAGCTAAACTAAGTGGATGATGGCATCACAATCCACCACTCATAACCAAAAATGGGTCTAAATATTTGAAATAAAAAATCATAATGATAAAACTTTTACCACTTTTACGATTTAGTTCTTATACATTAATTAACTATCTAATTGACAAAATAAAAGGACCAAACTTTAATTAAACTTTATAATAACCTCGTAAATATTATATAATAATATTCATGAACTCACTCGTTAAAAATGGAATTTCAAAAGCACTATTTTCGACACCATTGAAAAAAATGGGTTGTTACATGACAAAAGCAAGCACTTTCTTCCTCTCAAAATACAACCTAAGCGTTTCAAACCAACAGACACATAAGCAATATAGATTTCTTAGAAAGTACACTAGGATTTCCTACTTTACCCAGTTGTATTTTGTATTGAATATTTTATTATTATCAAATATATATTCAAGTATGATACTTATTTGAGCACAAGGATTTAACGTTGTTTCATTATTAGATCCTTCTATAAGGTTAAGGAATTTGTTCATAACTCATTTCATTATTTACTTTACACTTATAAGTCATTATAACCTATTAATCCTAGTTCAATTAATGAACATCCACATAAGCTTTTCATTCTATCATTTCATTAATCAAATTATATCACTTTTAATAAATTTAATCACATGCCTCTTTTCTTACACTATGCTTACCATATCATCACATTCTCTTTTTCTCAATATCCTCATAATAGTTCATTATCGAGTTCAAATCTCACTTTCTTACTACTAGATTGTTTAGTCATTTATAATCAATCACTTGTGTGTTTCACGTTTAGAATTAACTACTTTGTCCTTTGTCCATTAGATTCCAAGTCATGCTCATAATTTCATGTTAATATCCAAATTTAAGCAAATAGTCAGTAAAACTTAGTAAAATATGCCTCAAATACTTGAAATTCCAACCAAACACCCTACACATATTGTGCTAATAGAGCATCCATCCAAACACTCTATGATTGGGCCCAAAGAAAGGAACGTAAGTGTTACGTCACAAGGCATCATATCACAGTCTTCTATCCATCATCTTCAATCACAAGCATGCACACTAATCCCTATTGGCATACTATTTGTATCTTTATAATTCCCCTAAGTTTAATAGCGTAGAACACTTATTCAAGCAACTTAAGCATTCCATAATTAAAATAATGAACTTCAACGTCTCATGGTAATTCTCATACACATGCACATATACAAATACATATATCATTTCACACATGGCATTTTTAAAAAGAAAAAGAAAAAGAAATGCATCATTATCATCATTCACTTAACATATTCATTTATTTCTTGAGTGATCTCATCATCATTTATTATGTAGTGTAATAATTTCAATACACCACTCATCACATACTACCAATTTACCATACTTTTTGTCTTCATATTACAATATCCACATTAGATTTTTCCTTTTTATTACTTCAAATTCCACTATTATATCTATTTTGCTTCGTTGTATCATCTTATGATAATTTGCTTTTTATTGGCAGTTAGTCACATTTATTTCATTTAATCAATTCTTCCTTTATACCATGACATTAGAATGCTCATATCACTTCTGTAACTTATTTCATTTACTTAAAGCCCATGCTTAATATCAATAATAATATTTAACTTATTAATTATTTAGCAATTTAAGGCATGGTTTTCATGTTTTAATACATAAATCCATTTCACTATTTATTTATTAATCTCATAATCATATTTATTTAAGGGAAGTTTGAAATCTATGAGTACGTACACCTTTGGTGGAAAAAATCAACACAGACACATAAAACCAATTTTCGTAGGCTTAGGGTGTAATAACCCGTTTTTCAGTAGGGTAAAAAACAATGGTTTCGGGACCACAAATCTCACGAGAGAGTCCATAAATATTATTATTTAATATTTATGAGTCAAATATAGGATTATAGTAAATTTTAAATTGATAAATTTTGTTAATTGAATTATTAGTTAAGTTCAAGTGAGTTATCTCTAAAGTCAATTTGTTTTAGAAAATGAGGTATCAAGACCTAGTTTCTATAAACCCAGCTGTAAGTATTTTTTTTAAATATTTACAAAGTGATTATATAGATGTATTCAAATTTGGTTAAGAAATTTAACGTGTAGATAGTTAATTAAAGAATAAAGAAAAAATCATAAAAAAAGTGTAAAAGTTAATATTATTAGTGTTTTAGTGCCAATTGGATATTTAAATGATTTAGGATAGTTTATTATGGCAATTAAACCATTTTCATATGTAGTGGACAGTCGGTGGATGAAAATTTGATTAAAAAACAAAATTGAAATATAAAATAATGACAAACTTGTAATTATGTAAAATTAAGTAAAAAAAAATTGTAAAGAATGGTGTTGTCTTCTCCATTTTTCTTTTGTGTTGGCCAAACCTCCATTGAAAGACTTGGGGAAGTTTTGGTTTGAATTCAAGCTTGATTGTAAGTGTATCTTGGTTAATTTTTCATGAATTTTTATGTTTTTAAAATCGTTACAATTAGGTTTAGCTAAATCGTTCCTCCATTTATGAAATTGTTAAATGTTTTAGAATGTACCATGGATAAGTTTGAGGTGTTTGTGAAAGAATTTGATAGATTATTAAGCTTAGTTGTTAAATAGGACTATTTTCTAAAGTAATTTTTGTTGATTTTAATGTTTAAGGACTCAATTTTTGGAATGGTAAAATATTAAGGTTTTATTGTGAAATTATACTGTTTAGAAGGCAACATAGAGGCCTTTGATAATTAGCTAGCAATGATTGTGCAAAAATATGGTTAATTTGTATGTTAAATAAGAAGTCATATGTATTAACTTGAATAGCATAGGTGAAATTGGGGCTAATAATTGAAATAAAAATATATTATAGATCAAGAACAAGTTGACAATTGTGGAAAAACGAAGATTTCAAAATAGTCCCTAGACTTTTGTCATTACTGTAGTTAGCCCTAGTAAGTTCGTGGTCCTTGAACTCAAACTTTACTTATTTACCTTAATTAATTTAATTATTACTTTGATGTCTAATTATATTTACATATAATTGATTAGTAGTTAAATAAAGAGTTATGGAGTTATAGATATGAATATGGAATAGATCAAAGGATTAATCGTAGTCATTAATGCAATGATTGAATAATGAAATGAATAATTGTGGAATTATGTAATTACATATGTATTTGTTGGTTTTATTGACTAGTGTTAGGCACATTGAAACATTGAAATGTTGGTATATCCAACTAGTGCTGGGCCCACATTTGATATCGTCGGTTTATCCGATTAGTATTGGTTGCAAAATATTGTTGGTTTACCCAACTAGTGCTGGGCACACCTATTGTTGGTTTGTCCAACTAGCGCTAGGCACAAAATATTATTACAGTTTATCCGTCAGGCCCCAAGTGCCAATAATAGGTTGGTCTATAATAATGATGCATAACTGATCCACTGAAGAAGGTTGGTAAATAAGGGATATCATGAAATATGTATGGAATGTTCATGATGAACTTTAGGTAAACTATGTGGTAGTAAACATTACATATGGATTTTGAAATTATGGTTGTTAAGTGTATGTGTAGTTCTTGGTGTTTAATAAAATTTATTTAGTGATTGATCATTATTTTGTGTGCAGGTTAGGTATCTATCTTTGATTGTCGACTCAACACTCAGTGATAATCCCGAGCTCAATGTTAGTGATGTTCTCTTTTATGTTTGGCATGTACCGAGGATGCCAACATTATAAGAAATAGCCTTTTAATGTATAGTTGTTCTTATTGAAGTTACTATGTAAATTTTTGAATTATGTTTTGGTCTAATGCAAATGCTTGTATGTATATGGTATGTTTTATGAGTTTGGCACTTTTGGATGTGTCTGTTATATAGTTTGGATTGAAGTATAGTATGATATGGTAATTGAGGTTGATGATTATTGATGTTTGAATGTTTGCTACATTTATTTTGGTAAAGGATTTTGCATATTATTACATGAATAGAATGTGGTGTCAATGAGGGCACATTGGTTAGTCATTTAGGTTACTATATTTTAGTATGTTTTGACTTGTTTTAAGATACATTTAGTGATATTTTAAGGTTGTTAAGGGTTTGGATTGATGGTCAAGTTAAGTGTAAAGTTTACCATGTTTTTGAAGCAAATTGAGGGCAAACACGGCCTAGGGTATGGGCTGCCACATGGCCTATCCACACGGCTGTGTGTATTATTGTCTTCATATGAAGGTTTCACAGGGTCTGACACACGATCTGTGACACTGTCGTGTATCCTAAAATAGTTTGTCATACGGTTTGAGACATGACTAGCTACATGGTCGTGTGACCCAATATCGAATGCACATACGGGTAGGCACACAGCCTGTGACATGGCTCTGTGACCTTAATTTGAATGTCCACATGGTCTAGGCGATGTTACATGGCCTAGCCAAGCAGCCGTGTGACCCCTGTTTCCAAAATTTTTAACCTTTTCCTAATTTTTTTATTTGATTCAAATTGATCCCAGAATGTTTCAAAACTATTTCTAGGGCCTTGTAGACTTGATTTAAGGATCGTATGCATATTTTGAATAAATTGAATGTAATTTGATAAATTGTTATTATACTTGAATGTTTGTTTGTAAGCTTTGTAAATGTTTAATATTTTATTGTAATATTTCGTGACCCTAATCTGATGACAGAGACGGGTTAGGGTGTTACGTTTAATGGTATTAGAGCAATAGGTTTAGTCGATTCTCAGACTAAATCGAGCTCAAAATTGAGTCTAGAGGTACATGCAAAAGTTGAGCTGAATTTGAGTCGGGATTTAGATGTTGATTTTAATTGTTCTGTTTTATAGTTAAAAGATGCCCGATAATATAGTAAATTAAGAAATTCATATTGATGATGATATTACTGAGGCATTAGATGAATCTGAGTCAATAACATTAAGTATTTAATCGGATGGTGTTCAACAACCAAGTGCTAATAGAGGCACTAATGAAGGGAAAAATGGTAGAAACATACTACGTATTATTGCTGAAGCTCTTCAGAGAGTAGCGAGAGTTACTCCTCTGATGATGCTGGTACCTACGGTTAAATGAGCTTCCATTAAAGAATTGTGGAGGTATGGTGCTATAGAATTTGCTCAGTTAAAAGGAGTTGATCCGTTAACGACTGAAATGTGGTTGGAATCAACAACTTGAGTTCATCAACAACTAGAATGCACTTCTCGAGAAAGTGTTACTTGTGTTGTTTCATTGCTACAAGGTGAAGCCTATACATGGTGGCAATTATTACGCGACATGTTTCTGCAGAAGCTATCAATTAGGAGTTCTTTCAGAGAGAGTTTCAGAAGAAGTATGTCAGCAAATGATACCTGGACCGAAAAAAAAAGAATTTCTTAAATTAAAGCAGGGAAATAATCAATCGTTGAATATAAGAGAGAGTTTGTTTATCTCAGTAAGTATGCTCGTGAAATTGTACCAAACGAGGAAGAAATGTCTATCCGTTTTAAAGTGGATTAAATGATGAAATTAAAATGATGATTAGAGGGATATAAATACGACAGTCTATAGTTCTATCTAATTGAGCTCAAAAGATGGAGGAAGTTTATAATAAGAAAAAGTAAAGAGAAAGAAAGGCTCGATTATTTAATAAAAGAATTTTTTCTAAGTCATTTTTGGAAACCCTATCAGAGAAAAACAAAGAATCTTATTGTACCATTTTGGCATCTAGGTTTTTCGATAAAAGTAATTCGATTCAGCATGATTCCAAATTTAAAGTTAAATTTGCTGACAGTGTGGGAAGTGCTCAAAATGCTTCAAAGCCGGTTTGTAAACATTACGGAAAACTTCACACTAGTGGATGTAGAACCAAACTAGATGCTTGTTACATATGTGGCTCAATAGACCATTTAATGTTGAATTGCCCAAGAATGGCAATAGGTAATGATGAACAAAGTGATAGACAGATTTCAACACCTCAAAAGAGTAATCGTCCTGGACAAAACAACAATATCAGAGTTAATTGTACTAAGAATAAAGATACAGTTGCTCGATTTGAAATTGGAGTGCCTGCACGAACATACGAAATTCAAGCCAGAGAGGAAGCTACCATGCCTGATGTTATTACTGGTATTTACTATCTCTTTGATGTTATTGTATAGGCACTGATTGACCTTGGGTCAACTTACTCGTATATTTGCATAGCATGAGTAACGAATAAGAATTTACCTATTGAATCAATTGAGTTTGATGTTAAATCTACAAATCTATTGGGCCAGAGCATGTTAGTTAAATTAATATGATGTAAATGTCCACTAAAAATTCAATGATATGAATTTCCTACTGATTTGATGTTATTACCCTTTCTTGAATTCGATATTATTTTGGAAAGGACTGATTAACATTACATGATGTTGTGGTAAATGGTAGAATGATATAGGTTGACTTGAGATGATAGACGGGTAGTATTATTACAATTGAGTCAGACAGATTAAATAGTACTACCAGAACCATTTCAATTATTTCAGCACAGAAATTGATTAGGAAATGTTGCCAGGCATTTTTGGCTTATATACTTGATACACGAGATTTTGAGTAGAAATTGGGCCAGGTACCGATTGTAAAAGAGTTTACAGATGAGTTTACTAAAGAGTTACCGAGATTGTCACCAGAACGTAAAGTTAAATTTGTTATTGAATTGATATCGGAATTGCACCGATATCGATTTTTTCGTATTGCATGGCACTAGTTGAGTTAAAAAAACTTAAAACACAGTTAGAATAAATATTGGACAAAGGTTTTATTCGACCGAGTGTGGCTCCTTGAGGCACTCTTGTATTCTTGATGAAAAGAAAGGTGAATTGTTGAGATTGTGTATTGATTTCTGGCAGTTGAACAAGGTCACGATAAAGAATAAATATTCTTTACATCGTATTGACGATCTATTTGATCAGTTGAAAGGTGAAATCGTGTTTTTAAATAAAGATGTCAGATCTGGTTATTATCAGTTGCGAGTAAGAGATCATAATGTACCAAAAATCTACTTTCTGAACTTGTTATGACCATTATGAGTTTTGGTGATGTCTTTCAGATTAACCAATGCCCTGTTATTTTTATGGATCTAATAAATCGATTTTTTCAACCTCATTTGGATAGATTTGCATACTGGTCTATTCTAGAACAAAATTCAAACATATGCAACATTTAAGAACTGTGTTACAGATTTGTGTGAGAAATAGTTGTATGTGAAATTCTATAAATGTGAGTTTTGGCTTCGTGTGGTTAGATTTCTTGATCACATAATTTTTGCAAATGAGATCTGTGTCAATAGAGTAAAGTTTTTGTATCTGTTAATTGGAAAGCTCGGAAGAAAGTTTCTAATGTATGTAGTTTTCTAGTCTTAGCTGGCTATTACTGCCGTTTTGTTAAGAATTTCTCTATAATTGCTTCATCGATGATCATATTGTTACAGAAAAATGTACAGTTTGTTTGCTCAAATAGACGCCAACTGAGTTTTGATCAGCTGAAATCCATGTCGAAAGAAGCTCCTATACTGATTCAACCTGAATCTGGGAAAGAATATGTTGTTTATAATGATACATCACTCAGTAGACTAGGTTGTGTGTTGATGCAAGCCGAGAAAGTAATAACATATGCTTCTTGCCAGTTAAAGCCACATGAGAGAACTACCTAACTCACGACCTAGAATTAGTCGCAATTGTTATTTTCTTTGAGAGGGATGAATACTTAATTGACTTTGAGTGTCGATGGCTCTATGTTAGCAGAGTTAAAGACTAGACCGTTGTTTCTACAGTGAATTCGGGAGTTACAAAATGTTAACTCAAAGTTAGTAGCTAAATGAGATTGGATTTAGAATGATTCCTCTACAGAATTCAGTGTTAATATTAATGGTAAATTGTACTTTCGCAATAGATTGTGAATTTTGAATAACTTCAATCTGGAATTGAAACGAGGCATTCTGTTTGAAATTCACAGAAGCAGTGTTGAAGCAGGTTATTCTACTAATACCATTGAAAGCAGTTGTTAGAGTATGGTTCCATACTCTGATGCTAATAATTAGAACAGTCTTGTTATGTATCCAACTTCTAACTTTCAGGAGGGGATAAATAGTGATAAGAGTGTAGACAGTGGAAGACCAAGTTTAGCATTACATAGTATTGCTCATCACTTTGTTGTCCAAGAGAATGAAGTAGGAACATTAGAGAAAAATATATGCCATTAATTGAATTATCAATCTAGTATTAAAATGGCACCTTGTGAAGTTTTTTACAGTAGAAAATGTAGAGCACCGTTGTACTAGTCTGAATTGAATGAATCCAAGTTAGTTGGAACTAATTTGATTCATGAAAATGAAGATAAAAGTTTGAGTTATTCATGATTGCCTGAAAGTCACGTCAGACCATCAAAAGTCGTATGCAGTTTTGAAAAGGAAATATATAGAAATTTCTGTTGGCAATCATGTGTTTTTTGAAAGTTTCACCATGGAAAAAGTTTTTCAGTTTGGCAAAAAAGGAATATTGAGTTCGAGGATTATCAAACCATTAAAGGTGATTGAAAGAATTGGTCTTGTAGCTTAAAAAACGAAGTATCGAGACCTCGTTTCTATAAGTCAACTTGTATTTATAGTGTGATTATATAGGTGTATTAAAATTTGGTTAAGAAATTTTAACGTATAGATAGTTAATTAAAGAATAAGGGCTAAATTGTAAAAGAGTGTAAAAATCAATTGTTATTACTATTTTAGTGCTAGTTGTATATTTAAATATTTTAGGATGGTTTATTATGAAAATTAACCATTTTCACATGTAGTGGACGGTTGGTGGATGAAAAATTGATTAAAAAAGAAAATTAAAATATGAAATAATGGTAAACTTCTAATTAATGTAAAATTAAGTAAAAGAAACTATAAAGAATAGTGTTGTCTTCTCCATTTTTCTTTTGTGTTGGCCAAACCTACATTGAAAGACTTGGGGAAGCTTTGGTTTGATTTTAGGCTTGCATGTAAGTGTTTCTTGGTTAATTTTTCATGAATTTTTATGTTTTTGAGATCGTTACAATCAGGTCCAGCCAAGTCGTACCTCTATTTTCTAAATTGTTAAATGTTTTACAATGTACCATGGATAAGTTTGAGGTGTTTGTGAAAGAATTTGATAGATTATAAGCTTGGTTGTCAAATAGGACTATGTTGTAAAGTAGTTTTTGTTGATTTTAATATTTAAGGATTAAATTGTTAGAATGGTAAAATCTCAAGGTTTTATTGTGAAATTATAGTGTTTAAAGGGCTGTGTAAAGGCCTTTGATAATCGGCTAGCAAGTATTGTGTAAAAATATGGTTAATTTGTATGTTTTGGGTTTAAGGATTAAATTGAATTAAATGAAAAAGTTTGGGGCAATTGTGTAAAGTTTTAAATAAGAAGTCATAGGTATTAAATTGAACAATATATTTGAAATTGGGGCTAATAGTTGAAATAAAATTATATTATAGATCAAGAACAAGTTGACAATTGTGGAAAAACGAAGATTTCGGAATAGTCCCTAGACTTCTGTCATTACTGCAGTTTAGCCCTAGTAAGTTTGAGGCCCTTGAACTTGAATTTTACTTATTTACTTTAATTAATTTAATTATTACTTTGATGTCTAATTATATTTACGTATAATTGATTAGTATTTAAATGAGGAGTTATGGAGTTATAGATATGAATATGGAATAGATCATGGGATTAATCATAATCATAGATATAATGGTTGAATTATGAAATGAATAATTATGGAATTATGTAATTATATATGTATTTTTCAGTTTTACTGACTAATGCTAGGCACATAGAAACATTGAAATGTTGGTTTATCCAACTAGTGCTGGGCACACATTTGAGTTTGTCAATTTATCCGACTAGCGCTGGGCATAAAACATGTCTGTTTACCCGACCAGTGCTTGGTACACCTATTGTCGGTTTATCTGACTAATGCTAGGTGCAAAACATTATCGGTTTACCCAGCTAGTGCTGGGTACACCTATTGTCAGTTTATATGACTAGCGCTGGGCGCAAACACTGTTACGGTTTATCCATCAGGCATCAAGTGCCAATAACATGTTAATCCATAATGATGCTATAGAACTGATCCTTTGAAGAAGGTTGGTATATGAGGGATATCATGAAATATGTATGGAATGTTGATGATAAACTTTATGGTAAACTATGTGGTCATAAACATTACATGTTATAGATTCTGAAATTATGGTTGTTAAGTTTATGTGTATTCTTGGTGTTTAATGAAATTTATTTAGTGATTGATCATTAGTTTGTGTGGAAGTTAGGTGTCTATCTTTCATTTTTAACTCAACACCCAGTGATAATCCCAAGCTCAATGTTGGTGATGTTCTCTTTTATGTTTGTCATGTACCTAAGATGTTAACGTTATAAGAAATGGTCTTTTGATGTATAGTTGTTATTAATGTAGTTACTATATAAACTTTTGAATTATGTTTTGGCCTAATGCAAATGCTTTTATGTATATGTTTTGGGTGATTTTAGGTTTGTTTTAGAAGTTTGACACTTTATAGTTTGGATTGAAGTATGTTATGATGTGGTTATTGGGGTTGATGATTATTGATGTTTGAATGTATGTTATGTGTATTTTGGTGAAGGATTTTGCATATTGTTACATGTATGGAATGTGGTGTCAATGAGGACACATTGGTTACTCATTTAGGTTGCTATATTTTAGTATGGTTTGAATTGTTTTGAGGTACATTTTGTGATATTTTAAGGTTGATTAGGGGTTTGGATTGATGGTCAAGTTAAGTGTTATTTTTACTTTGTTTTTAAAGCAAATTGGGGTACTCATGGCCTGAGGCACGGGCTGCCACACAGCCGTGTGTATTATTGTCTCCATGTCTAAGTTTCTCACGGTCTGGCACCCGACTGGAGACATGGCTGTGTGTCCTAAAACAATTTGTCACATGGTTGGAGACACGACCAGTGACACGGTTGTGTGACCCAACATCGAATGTACACAAGGGTAGGCACATAGCCTGCGAGACGACCGTGTGACCTTAATTCTAATGTCACACAGTCTGTGTTGTGTGACACGACCGTGTGACCCCTATTTCCAAAATTGTTAACTTTTTCCTAATTTTTCTAATTTGATTCAAATTGATCCCAAAATGTTTCAAAACTATTTCTAGGGTCTCGTAAACTTGATTTAGCCATATGCCTATTTTGAGTATAAATTGAAAGTGATTTGATAAATTGTTATTATACTTGATTGTTTGTTTATAAGCTATGTAAATTTTTAATATTTTATTATAATACTTCGTGACCTTAATCCGGAAACAGAGATGGGTTATGGGTGTTACATGGGGTTTCCTTATCCACTAGGCTCTCTTTCTCAATGCATGAATATATACATCAACATTATTACAACATGCTTAAGTAACCTTTCCAAGATTAAAATTGTAACATCCCTAGTATCCTCTGATTTGGGAATAGTGTTAAATCAAGAGTAAATGTGTTAAGGTTTTGATAAGGTAATAAAATATAAATTATCAGTGTTAGTTGAAGGTGAAAATAGATACTGAAGTTAATTGGAAAATCTTTTATGTTGTGAGAAATAAATTCGATGTTTTGACTAAATTGTAAAAGAGTGAAAAGTACTAGTGCAAAAGTGAGAAAATTAACAGGTGGAATGATTTTATTGAATTGATAGAGAAAGGAGGAAGGATTAGAGGTGAAATTTTACTAAAAAGAGAGTATGGTTCATGAATGATATTATAAAGAAAGTTGAGAGACTAAATGATGAATATTCAATTTAGATAATTATGACATAAATAATGATTACGGTGTAACAACCCAACCTTTTATTTCTGCTTCTGTAAAATTTAACACAAATATTTGTCTGCTTTAGTGGTTAAGTGTTCTGGGGGTGTGTGTGAGGTTTAAAGTTCAAGCCTTACCTTTGGTAACTTTTTGTATTTTTCTGACTTAAGCCTTATTTTGCTCAGTGGGCTTATAATTAATTTTATGGTATTTCACAGTAGAATGCGCCTGTTGGTTCAAGTGGCAAGGGAGTTGGTGTGCTAGAGGTCTTGTGTTCGAATCCTTGCGTGAGCGTGAGAGAGATATTTTTGCTCTGTTGACTGATAAAGTTTTGGTGGAGTTGAGATTTTGAGTAGTGGGTTGTTAGTGGGTTAGTGGAGAGAAATTTGAGGAGATAGTGGGGGGAAGTTATCAAAATATTTTTATTTTGATTCTTATTTTCAAATTTCAGCTCTCTCTCTTCCCTTTCCCAAAATTTTTTGACGCTTAAGTCTTCTTTTCCGTCTCTTGGCGTTTTCTTTTTCTTTTCAGTAACCTCTTTCGTTTCTTTTATTCGGTTTGTGAATCCTACATTCTTTGGTCGTTATTACGGTTTCTAGTTCGTTCTTTGATGGGTAAGAAAAGTTTTAATCCTCTTAAACCCATGGTTTGGTTTAGTGATGTTAGGTAGTGGTGTTAATTTATGTAATTTGTGGTGTAGGAGAAGGTGGTGAGCGTTGAAGGTTCATTTCGACATCCTAAATGGTGATAGTGTCTGTGTGTATTGTCGGTAAGTTCTTAACTTTACTTAGGAATTATGTTAATTCATAAGTCGACTGCTAATTGGGCAATTGGATGCTCTATTATTAGGTTTTAAAAGGCTCGGGGGTGGTTTTGCTGCAAAGCAGTAGTAGGTGTGTACCCTAAACGTAAAAAAATGAGATTCGGTAAAAGCCAAAAAACTATTCTGTCGAAGCCACACGGGTGTGTGGTTGCCCATGTGGTAGGCCGTGTGTGACGACATGACCGTGTGATTGACGAAGGCTAGGCCATTCATAAGACACGACCGTGTGGTGGCTGGAGTGTGGCCATGTGAGCCACACGGGCTAGACCAAATTGGGCGTGTGGGCCCACACGGGCAGTCCATACGGGCGTGTGGGTTTCTGGGCTAGGCCGTGTGATCCACATGTCATTAGGCCCAAAATTCTATAATTTTCCTTAAGGTCGTACGGGTCGTCCTGAATGACTGTGGGCCTACCTTAGGGTCGGTAAGGGCTATCCAGCCTTATAAACTGATGATCTGATGCTCTGTTTGTATGAAATAATACTATGTATGACTGATTTCTGTCTATATACCTATCTGATATCGGAATAATAGCATGTCGAGCATGTTAATTTGTTATCTGTATTTGTTACTTATATTTGATTGTGTTGTATCTGTTTTTGGGGTGGGCTGATATATGTGTTGGAATTGTTTTGAAAGGTGACCTTCGTCTATATTCTGGCAGCATGGTTGCAGTCTATCTATTATGTGCAGTCTATCCATATGGTGAGTTGGGGTGGTCGGAGATGGTGTGTAGAGGATGGGGTAGGATTCTGATTTTGATTCTGTATCTGATTCTGATATCTGATTTTGTATTTGAAATGGGCTTAGGCCCAGATCTGTATCTGACTGGTATTGATAATTTGTATATGTGCATGCATATTTTTGTTGGGATAGACACTAAGTTTACATAAACTCACCCCTTTAATCTGTTCTATACAGGTAATCCACAGACTTAGGCGGATCGATACTACGGAGAACTCGACGGTGACCACTCATCTTTATACTGTCGTGTTTCAATTTATGGTTTTATTTGTGTTTGGCTTTAATTTTGAAAGTTGTAATTTCTGGGACTCTCTGGACTTTTATAACCGTTTGACTTTGGTTTTGGGATTTTGATTTAACTTGCTTATTATTTTGTGATGGTTTTACCTAGAACAAGGTTTTTCTAAAAATGCAAACTGTTTTCCTTAGACAAAACGATTCTCCCTATGCTTCCGCTAAAAGATATATTTTGGGGCAAATCGACTAATTAAATAGATGTTTTGAAATAGATAAAAGCAAATGAGAGTTGGTAAACTGAAAAGGGTTTTATTATTTTCAAATCCATTTTATGTGACACCACCAGATTTGACCATAACGTCTAGGCCGGGTTTGGAGTGTTACATTTAGTGGTATTAGAGCTAGGTTGCAAAACTCGGCTGTGAATTTTGGGTTCTACAATATGTTTTAAAGAATTGGGTTTCAAATTGTTTAAAATATTATGATTAAGTATGTGGTACACCGAGTCTCCGGCACTGATCTTGTAAGTGCTTCTGAAACTTAGATAATTTATTTTGAAAATATTGTAGATAGCATACTCTAAAAACACTACAGTTAGTACCCTCTAAAACTTTAGTGAAATGAATAGAGACTGAAACTCTCGCAAACATTTCTGAACTTCTGATACTTTATGCATAAAATATCTCTAATAAGAAACTGAAAATTGATGCATAGAACTTGTTAATATGATAAAACTCGAATCTTACAATGAGCGCACGAGGTACTCGCGGACATGGTACTCGAGGTCGAGGTAGAAGCCGTAGAGGGGCTCGAGCTGAGTATTTATCTCTGGGCAGTATGCTGAATTTGGATATGAGTGAGACACCGGTTTCGCCTGCTAGTGAGACTAGGTCTCAAAACCGTGCAACTGGGGATGACGTATTGTCCCAGGCCATGTTGAAGATATTAGACAGGGTCGCTGGACCCAATTCTTGATGGGAGGCGAGGGTCGGTAACTGAACTACTTCGGTCTAGTAGAGCTAAGTTATTTAGGGGTGTCACGGGAGTTGCCCCTAATGTGGCCGAGTATTAAATGGAGGAAATTGAAAGGATTATAAATGATCTGGACTGTACCCTCGAGCAAAAACTAAAGGGTGCAGTCTCTTTGTTTTGCGACGAGGCATACCAGTGGCGATTGACAGTTGAGAAGGGTACTTAGCCTGATCGACTTAATTCAGATTTCTTCAAAACCACCTTTTAGAGTAAGTATGTGGGAGCGAGCTATGTGGATGCTTGGAGGCATGAATTCATGAACCTCACGCAAGGTGATAGATCGGTGACCGAGTATGAGGCCGAGTTTCTGAGGTTGAGCTGCTACGCTTGGGGCATGGTGGCGTTAGAGTATGAGAGGTGCATCGGGTTTGAGGATGGCCTAAGAGACAGTCTGAGGATTCTGATTGCTTTGTAGAGGGAGCACGAGTTTTCTATTCTGGTTGAGAAGGCAAAGATCGCCAAAGATGTTAAGCGCGTAGAGCGCCAGGGACAGAAAGTGAAGTAAGAACAAGAGGGATTCAGAGCCTTTGAGTTCTGTTCAGATATCTAAGAAGAAGGGCAAATCTGATGGGCCAGTTAGAGTGGGGGCCCCTATTGCTCCTACTGGGATATTGTATAGCGGAGGCTATGGTAGACGCCTTCCGGGCAAGTGTTGGAGAAGGATAGGGGATTGTCTGAGGTGTGGGTCTTTAAAGCACCGTATCTGAAAGTGTCCTCTAAAGGCTGATCAGGTGCAAGATTTGGCACAAGGTTCTGCGCAGCCTTTAAGAGTAGTTCAGTGGCCAACTAGGGGCCGTGGACAGGCTGGGGGTGGTAATGTTTTGAGTCATGGACAGAAAACACTGGGCAGAGGTGCTAGTCAGACTGAGGCCAGACAACCTACTCTGGTTTATGCTGAATGACGTCGAGAGGAGAGGGATGCTCCTGATGTCATCATCAGTATGTTTCTTATATTTGATGAACCTTACATTACTTTGATAGTCATAGGGTCTACTCATTCTTACATAGCTAGTTCAGTATCTGAAAACTTGGGTATTTTCATTGATAGCACTTCGAGTGAGGTTATTGTATTAAGTCCATTAGGACAATCTATTTGGGTCAGTAGATTATGTAGGGATGTTCCTCTAGTCGTGTAAGGGACGATTTTTCTAGCAAATCTAATAGAACTTTCGTTTGGGGAGTTTGACTTAATTCTGGGAATGGACTGGTTGGTTAAACACTGAGTTAGTTTGGATTGTGCGACTAAGAGGGTTGTTTTGAGAACTGAGGAGGATAATGAGGTAGTTGTGATCAGTGAACGCCGAGATTATCTGTCTAATGTAATCTTCATGCTTGTGGCTAAGAAACTAGTGCAGAAAGGATGTGAGGCATTTCTAGCCTATGTTAGTGTTTTTGAATCTGAGGGCTCTTCAATAGGGGATATCAGAATTGTGAGGGAGTTTCTGAACATCTTTCCTGAGGAGTTACCGGGTTTACCTTTAAATTGAGAAGTGGAGTTTGGGATTGAGCTTCTTCCAGTTACAGCTCTGATGTCTATCGCTCCCTATCGAACGGCACTGAAGGAACTTACAGAGCTTAAGGCTCAACTGCAAGAGTTACTAGATCGTGGTTTCATCCATCCTAGTGTGTCTCCTTGGGGAGCAACAGTTCTATTTATTCAGAAAAAGGATGGGACCATGAGGATGTGCATTGATTATCGGCAGTTGAACAAACTGACCGTGAAGAATAAGTATTGACTTCCGAGGATCGATGATTTATGTGATCAATTTCGAGGGGCTTCTGTGTTCTCCAAGATTGATCTTCATTCTAGGTATCATCAGTTAAGGGTTAAGGAAGCTGATGTGCGTAAGACTACGTTTAGGACTCGTTATGGACATTACGAGTTCCTAGTGATGCCTTTTGGTCTGACAAATACTCCGGCGATGTTTATGGATCTGACGAATAGAGGGTTTCAGCCGTATCTGGATTAGTTTGTCGTGGTCTTTATTGATGATATTCTGGTATACTCTAAGACTGAGGATGAACATGACGAATATCTTAGGGTAGTATTTTAGACACTTCGAGAAAAATAGCTCTACATTAAATTTGGCAAGTGTGAGTTCTGGTTGCGTGAAGTGACTTTTCTAAGGCACATGGCTTCTACTGAAGGGATTCGTGTTGATCCTAGAAAGATTGCTGCTGTACTAGATTGGAAATAGCCTAAGAATGTGTCTGAAATCCGTAGTTTTCTGGGTTTGGCGAGTTATTATCGGTGTTTTGTGGAAGGGTTCTCTTTGATCGCAACTCCTTTGACTAAACTTCTATGTAAGGGAGTTCTTTTTGTCTGGACTAATGCACAACGATCGAGCTTTCAGAAGCTCAAGTCTGGTCTAACTCAGGCTCCTGTTCTGATACAACCTGAACCCAGTAAAGAATTTGTGGTATACAGTGATGCATCGCACGTCGGTTTGGGATGTGTATTGTTGAAAGATGGAAAAGTTGTAGCTTATGTGTCCTGTCAGCTTAAGACACACGAAGCAAATTATCCGATGCACAATCTTGAGTTGGCTGTAGTAGTTTTTGCATTAAAAATATGGAGGCATTATTTGTATGGAGAGAGGTGTACCGTCTACACTAATCACAAGAGCCTCAAGTATCTCCTTACTCAGAAGGAGTTAAACCTTTGGCAATGACGATGGATTGCGCTGTTTAAAGATTATGACTGCACCATAGAGTATCATCCTGGTAAGGCCAATGTGGTGGCTGATGCTCTAAACCGAAGAATGATGACTGATCTGAGGGTAATGCTTACCCGCCTTAGTCTATTTTATGATCGGAGTCTGCTAGCTGAGTTGCAAATTAAACTGACTCGGATTAGTTAGATTTAAGATAAACAGTTAAGGGGTAAGTCTCTGAGTTTACGGTTTCGTCAGGTTGATAGTGGCAGCACTTCAGATTTTGGGTTGAATGATGATGAGGTATTATGTTTTCGTGGTCGGATTTGTGTACCAAATGATACAAATTTAAGACAGTCAATTCTAAGGGAGGCGCATAGTAGCCCTTATGCTATGCATCTTAGTGGGAATAAAATGTATCGTGACCTTCGTGAGTTGTATTAGTAGTCAAGGTTGAAGCGTAAGGTTATGGATTTCGTTGCTCGTTGTTTGATGTTTCAACAAGTTAAGGCTGAGCACCAGTTGCCTTCAGGGTTGTTATAGCCAGTTAAGATTCCCTTATGGAAATGTCACTGTAACACCCCCTAACCCCAAACCGTCGCCGAAACAAGGTTACGGAGCATTGCCGAAACTATCGGATAATTTACAATTAATACATAATTATTCTCAAACATAATATAAAATAACCTTATAGTCCCTTATATGGATCTTTGAGGTCCAAAAATACGAGTTAAAAGTAGTTCGGGACTAATTCAGGTACTTATAAAATTTTTCTAAAGAGTAGAGCTCACACGCCCGTGTTAATGAACCGTGTGGTTCAACACGACCGTAGTGGTTTGGGACACGCCCGTGTCCCTTACCCGTGGAACATTCTAATTTTTTCACACGGTCAAGCCACATGCCCGTGTGCCAGGCCGTGTGAATTCAATATGAGTCTTTCTAAACTAGCCTCCCTGCATATTTCAACCCAAAACCAATGTACAAATTATGTAGCAACCAATACATTTACATATACAAACATATCTAACCATTTTTAAACAATTTATTTATCTATTTGTTCATTAAACATACATATACCAATTAAATTCATGCTAATAAACTTTATTCATTTTTATTTCATACCTATATCAAATATATCATATTGGTTCTCTTTTTATACTTATAACCAATTTAAAATATCATTTTACAATAATCATCATAAGACTCTTATACTTAACATATTCATTACCTAGGTACATGCCACCATTACCATAAGAAAAGTACATTACTTAAAATTTCCTTTGAGGTCGGGATTACTCTGGATGCTGGACCGAACACCAACTTTCAATTAACCTGCGCACGGAAACAACCGTACGCTGAGTATGGGTATACTCAGTAGTATTACCAT
Organism: Gossypium stocksii; assembly: GCA_020496765.1. NCBI lineage: Eukaryota > Viridiplantae > Streptophyta > Magnoliopsida > Malvales > Malvaceae > Gossypium > Gossypium stocksii. The sequence continues at coordinate 82,325,986 of CM035630.1, read as the reverse complement.
AATTCAAAGTATACAATAAGTTATATACATTCAGTTTATGTTACAATTACTTAATAATTATTTCATACTTTTAATCAAATTATTTAATAATAAGCCTTATTTCAAAGCTTGTATTTCATTAAACTTATACATTAGGTCACTATCCAAATTTCATTGAATTTTTCACATCTCATTTCATTAGCTCATTTCATATCATATACAATTCATTAAATTTTATCACTTATTCAATATTAATCCTATTGCAATTTAGGTTTACCAAAGTCTTATCTCAACCATAACAATTTCACTAATTGGTTTCATATATCATCACTTTACTTTAATCAATCTTGCACCTTTAGTTCATATTTTAAGATATCATATCTCAATTTCATTTCCACATATCAAATTTACACTCAAATTATATAATTCAATTATATTATTCTTTTCAATTAACTTCCTATATTATTTATATCATTTCAAACAAAATTGTGAACTTTAGTTTCAGTTTTCCATCTTATATAATATTTCAATTCACAATTCATCTTTGAACACATTATGAACTTTTTGTTTATGCATTCAATCTCATCTCATCAATCTCATATCATAATTTATTACACAAATTCACTTTCTTATTTCTTTCAAAAGCTCAATCACATTTATTCGTAATTTATCATTTCACTTATTTACCCCTATTAACTTGACTTGGCCCTGGCGGATACACGGATCCAACCAAACACACCATAATGGCACCCAGTGCCTCATCGGATAGTTCAAAGCAATAAAGTGACACCCAGTGTCTCATCGGCCTAGCCGAAGTAAGGTGGTACCCAGTACCTCATCGAATCTATCCGAAGCAATATGACACTCCAAGTGTCTCATCGACTCGAGGTCGAAGTAACCCTGAACTCTTCCGATCCTATGGCATGCCAACTATATCCACTAAGTCCAACTAGTTAATAGGGTATCGGAATCACATATCCATATCACTTTCACTTTCAACTGATCATAATCATTCGGATTCAATTCAATCATAATTTGTTTCCAATTCACATAATCACATTCAATTCAATTTGATTCAATTCCAATCACTTTTAACATTTCCACTCCATTCATTTCAATAACATCAATCCAAAGACATTCCAATCATAATTTCTCATATATTCAATTCAATGCATTTTCCACTTTCAATCAATATATCATCAAATGCTCATACATATTTAAACTTCATTTCAATTTCATTTATTTCACAACTTGATTCAACTTTATTTAATTCAATATCAATATTAACCTTATTTTTATTTACTAAACATATTATTCAAAATTTAATAATTACTAATAATAAATTCAATTCCAATACATATTTATCATTCAATTCAATCATGATACTTACCTCATTTTTCTTATCATACATATTAATTTAAAATTTAACAATTAATAATTAAATTCAAATTATGGTAATACTAACCTGGATTTCTTGTTTTTACTCCTCATTTATTTTCTCTTTTCCTTCCTTGCTCGATGTCTTGAGTTCTTTACTTGCTATTGAAGCTTTAAGCATTAAAACTATAGTTTTTCCTTTTCTTTTTCTTTCCCCTTTTCTTCCTTCAATTTTCGTTTCAGCTCTCTGTTTCTTTCCTTCTCTTTTGTTTCTTTTCTCCTTTTATAATCTATTTCTTTTATTCTTTATTTTATTAATAATAATAGTTACTATAATAAATATCTATTTAACAACAATTATTTATCTTACATTTGTACACAAATATATTCTACATTTGTCCAATATCATCACCATTCATTTGTCATGTTTTAATTTATTTCATAATATAATAATATTTAATATAAAACCATAATTAATAACACAAATAATAAATAATAAAATCTAAGAAAAATCTTAGATTTTTCTAAGTTTGCCGCCTCAACTATTGCCAAATGGCATATTTGTCATTTTGGCCCTTTGTACTTTCTTTCAATCTATAATTCAACTTTTACTCCTATTTCAATTTAGTCCTTTTTACTAATTGCTCTTAATTAAGTTAAATTCACTTAATTAAAACATATTTAAACACATAAATAACTTTGTAAATATTTTTAATAGATATTAACGAGTCCATTTTACTAAAAACGGAGACCCGATAACTCATTTTTTGATATTCGTACTTTTGAGGTCATTACAGTGACAATAGATTTTGTTAGTGGGTTGCCCTTGACACCCACAAAGAAGGATTTTGTTTGGGTCATCGTGGATTGATTGACCAAGTCTGCTCACTTCATTCCAGTTTGAGTGGACTATTCTCTGTAAAAGTTAGCAAAGTTGTATATTTATGAGATTATAAGACTACATGGTGTACTTGTCTGATTATTTCTGATAGAGATCCTCGTTTCACTTTGCAGTTCTAGAAGAAATTGTAATAGGCTCTTGGTTCAAGGTTGGACTTTAATATTGCGTTCCATCATCAGACCGATGGTCAATTTGAAAGGGTGATTTAGATACTGGAGCATATGCTTCAGAGTTACTTGATTGATTTCTGAGGTAGTTGGGAGGATTATCTGCCGCTAGTTGAGTTTGCCTATAATAACAGTTTCTAGTCTAACATTCAGATGACACCTTATAAGGCTTTGTATGGTCATAAGTGTCGTACTCCACTGTGTTGGACTGAGTTGGGTGAACATCGGGTTTTGGGTCCTGAGTTGGTTTCAGATACTGAGGATAAGGTTAGACTAATTCGAGATCGTCTAAAAGGAGCTTCTAATAGATAGAAATCCTATGCATATCTGAAGAGGAAGGATATTGAGTACTCTGTAGAGGACTTTGTGTTTTTTAAGGTTTCTCCATGGAAGAAGATTCTGAGGTTCGGTCGTAAGGGCAAGCTTAGCCCTAGGTTTATTGGGCCAGATCGGATTCTGAAATGAGGAAGACCAATTGCTTATCAGTTGGAGCTACCTCCAGAGTTAGATTGTATTCATGATGTGTTCCACGTCTCGATGTTGAGGCAGTATCGATCAGATCCGTCTCATGTTGTCTCGATTGAAGAGATTGAGGTTACGCTGAACTTAACTTTTGAGGAGGAGCTAGTTCAAATTTTGGATCGTAAAAAATAGGTTATATTGAAAACGCCCATTCCATTAGTAAAGGTGCTGTGGCAGAATCATAGCACTAAAGAAGCCATGTGTGAACCTGAGGACTCGATCATCAGCAGTATCCTCATCTGTTCTGATCAGGTAAATTTCGAGGTCAAACTTTCTTTTAGGGGGTAGAGTTGTAACGCCCCAACCTTTTATTTCTGCTTCTGTAAAATTTGATACTTATCTGTCTACTTCAGTGATTAAGTGTTTTGGGTGTGTGAGAGGTCCCAAGTTCTAGCCTTACCTTTGGTAAATTTTGGTATTTTCTAGCTTAAGCCTTATCCTTACTCAGTGGGCCTATAATTAATTGTATGGTATTTCATATCAGAATGAGCCTGCTGGTTCAAGTGGCAAGGGAGTTTGTGTGCTAGAGGTCTTGTGTTTAAATCCTTGCGTGAGCGTAGGAGTGATATTTTTGCTCTGTTGACTGGTAGAGTTTTGGTGGAGTTGAGATTCTGAGTAGTGTGTTGTTAGTGGGTTAGTGGAGAGAAATTTGAGGAGATAGTGGGGGGAAGTTATCAAAATATTTTTATTTTGATTCTTATTTTAAAATTTTGGGTCTCTCTTCCCCCTCTCAAAATTTTCTGACGCTTAATTCTTCTTTTTCGTCTACTAGCGCTTTCTTTTTCTTTTCGGTAATCCTTTTTTGTTTCTTTGATTCTGTTTGTGAATCTTGCGTTCTGTCGTCGTTATTGCGGTTTCTGGTTTGTTCTTCGATGGGTAAGCAAACCTTTTATTCTCTTAAACCCATAGTTTGGTTTAATGATGTTAGGTAGTGGTGTTAATTTATGTAATCTGTGGTGTAGGAGAAGGTGGTAAGTGTTGAAGGTTCATTCCAACATCTTAAATCACGATAGTGTCTGTGTGTGTTATCATTAAGTTTTCAACATTACTTTGACATTGTGTTAATTCATAAATCAACTGCTAATTGGGCAATCGGATGCTCTATTATTAGGTTTCGGAAGGCTCAGAGGTGTTTTGCTGCGAAACAGTACCAAGTGTGTTCCCAAAACACAGAAAAATGAAATTCAACAAAAGCTGAAAAACTATTTTGTCGATGCCACACAGGCGTATGGTAGGCCGTGTGTGACGACACGGCCGTGTGATCTACGAAGACCAGGCAGTGCGCAAGACGCAGCCTTGTGGTGACTGAAGTGTGGCAGTGAGCCACACGAGCTGGACCAAATTGGGTGTGTGGGCCCACACGGGCAGTCTACATAGGCTTGTGGGTTTCTGGGCAAGGTCAATCTGGACGTGTGGGCTCAAACGAGCATGTGGGCCTAAAATTCTATAATTTTCCCTAGGGTCGCATGGGTCGTCCCTAACAACTGTGGGCCTATCATAGGGTCGGTAAGGGCTATCCGACCCTATAAACTGATGATCTGGTGCTCTATTTGTATGAAATAATATAATGTATGACTAATTTCTATCTATATGCCTACCTCATTTCTAAATAGTAACATGTCGGGCATGTTAATTTGTTATTTGTATATGTTAGTTATATCTGATTGTGATGTATCTGTTTCTAGGGTGGGCTGATTATGTGAAGGAAGTGTTTTAAAAGGTAACCTTCGCCTATATTCTGGTAGCATGGCCGCACTCTATCGTTATGTGCCACATCAGTACAATATGGTGTGTAGGGCTGAGTGGGTGTTTTAAGCCACACATGGTGTGTTAGGGTGGTCGGAGATAGTGTGTAGAGGATAGGCGTAGGATTCTGATTTTTAATTCTGTGTTTGGTTCTGTATCTGAAATGGGCTTAGGCCCAGATCTGTATCTGACTGGTATTGATAATCTGTATGTGTGCATGCTTATTTCTGTTGGGTTACACATTGAGTTTACGTAAACTCACCCCTTTAATTTGTTCTGTACAGGTAATCCACAGACTTAGGTGAATTGGTGTATGATACTCGCGATATTAAGTAATAAAATTTATAAAAAATGATCACACCAAAAACTAACTAATATCACGATTTTAAAGGCAAGCGTACCTATCGAACAGTAGTATAGTTTAGCGGTAAGACCGAGTTATCGTACCTAAGGGAACCAAAAGTACTAATACTTACTTCCTTTCTATTATCTAGCCTAAAAATAAAAGAAGGTTGTTTGAAACTAATTCTAAAACTAACTAAACTGCACAAAAAGTAAATTGGGGAAAACTTTCGAGAAAAGCTGATTAATATGAGCAATACTCAAGGGAGAATCCACCTAGACTTCACTTGTTATTGGCTTCTTGAACTAGACGATTTCTTCACTTGACTTGATCTGTAGAGATCCCTAACCTATGTTAATACCTCCGTCGAGGATAAGAATAACTAATCCTAGGTGGTTAACTAAAGTTTCTTTATTAATTAACACCCCTAGGTTGCATTAATTCGAGCTATGGACCCCCTATTAGGTTTGACCCTAATCCGGAAGATTTATGTCGCCCTCTATCTAGGGTTGCATGCAACTCCTCTTAATTACGGTAGATCTACTCTTAAAACAGGACTTTTGCTCCTCTGCCTAAGCACATCAGTTTCTTGAAGTAATACCTAGGATTATTAATCCAAGAATGAAGAAAAGAACAATTCAATTATTTATCATATAATTCAAGAATAAATAATAACAAGATCTGTCTTAGGTTTCATCCCCCTCATGTATTTGAGAGGTTTAGTTCATAATTAATAAAGAAAACATCTCAGAAGGAATAAGATAACAAAACATAAAGAACCTAAAAACCCCTAAAGGAATTTAGGGAGATCCTCTGTCTTGATGTAGAATTTTGGCTTCTGGGATGAATCAATCGGCTTCCTTGGAGTAATTCCTTGCTTTCACTCCTTGTGTTGGCAAAAATATGGTGCTCCTTCTTGGGAGAAAAGAGTTCACCCTTAAAGTTGCCTCCTAGGGTCTTTATATAGAGCTTTGGGATGCCTTTCTTAGCCTCTAAGTATCCAAATCCGAGTGAAATTGCACTTCCTCACGACAGGGACACGCCCGTGTGCCACGCCAGTGTGGTTTCTATAAGGGCCGTGTTCGGGCCTGTTAAGGTGGCACGACCGTGTAGCCTGGCCGTGCTTGTCGGGGCTGGGCCGTGTTGGACCTCATGTGGCACGGTCGTGTGCCACGGACGTGTGGTGATTCCTTGGGCCGTGTCATTTTCATACTTTGGCCCATTTTCTTTGTTTTCGGTCCGTTTTTCGTTCTTTTCTCTTCTCTATGCTCTCTTGAGTATACAACATGAAATAAAAGGGGTTAAGAGCACCAATTCTCACAAAATTAATAATAATTCATCCAGAAATTAGGCTAAACATGAGGTAAAAATATGTATAATTTATCGTTTATCAGTGTACCGGAGGACTCGACTGTGACCACTCTTCTTTATACTATCTCGTTTCAATTTATGGTTTTATTTAAGTTTGGCTTTAATTTTAAGAGTTTGTAATTTCTAGGACTCTCTGGACTTTTATAACCATTTGACTTTGGTTTTGGGATTTTGATTTGACTTGCTTATTATTTTGTGATGGTTTTACCTAAAACAAGGTTTTTCTAAAAATGCGAAGAATTTTCCTTAAACACAATGATTCTTCCTATGCTTCTGTTAAAATATATGTTTTGGGGCAAATTAACTAATTAAATAGATGTTTTTATAATAGCCCAATTTCAGTGAGATCAGAATAGTGGTTTCGGGACCACAAATCTGATCCGAAAATAAAATTAATTTTATTATATGGTCCGTATTAGGTTAGAAATGTCATGTGAAAATTTTGATGAGAAAATTTTATCAATTTCGTGTTTAATTACGAGAATGACCAAATCACATAAAATGTGAAAGTAGAAATTATATGGAAACCTTAGGAGAGAGAGAATAAACTTTCAAGGCCTAATTGAGTAAGTTTCTTTGTCCCGTTTTTAGTAATTTTTATATTTTTGAAAGCGAGATAGGTTAATCTATCTATTTGGGGGATTAATTTGGAAAGTTATCAAAGTATGAAAAACGGGCCATGGATGTATATGCTGAAAATTAGAACTTTATGGTAGAAAATGAAAGGTTATTGATAGATAAACAACTTTTACAAAGTAATTTTTAGTGAAAACATGATTTAGGGACTAAAATGTAAAGTTGTGAAAATTGATGAAAAATTCTGAATTTATAGAAAATATGTGTTGTAAATTCTACTTTGAAATTTTGGTTAGGCTTGGAATAGGGAGTAAATTGCACAAGTTTTATTTTTAGGGCCTAAGGATGAAATTAGAATTTAAGGAAAAGTTAGGGGCAAAATGGTAATTATGCCTAGGACGTAGATTGAGTCCTAATAAGTATGAAACGTATGAAATTGACAATTAAAATTATTTATATAGATCCGAACAACTCAAATTCGAGGTTAAATTGAGGAAAGGAAAAGGTTTCGGATTAGTAGATTTTATACGTGAACAAGTGTCGAGGTAAGTTCGTGTAACTTAATTGAGCCTTTAAATATGATTAATTGAATGTTATGTTTGTATGGAATGCAACTAATATTGGCGTACATTATTTGAATGCTATAATGAAAAATTTAATGCATGCTTAAAAATGGTGAAAAAGGGTTAAGTCCCGATTGAATAATGAATTCTGGTGAACATATGTGCTTTTCCAAAATGAATGAGGTTCTGCATTTGTTGCGGGCGGGATTTAGCTCGAACGAGTAATCCTATTGACCACATTATAGAAAGGAATTAGCTCGGGCGGGTAATCCTAATATAACACCTCTCGAGTATACGTAACAATAAGGGTTTAGTCTGGACTGGTAACCCTAGTTGAGCTTTTCTGAGCCTACGATATATATAAAGGATTTAGCCTGGACTAGTAATCCTATTATACGATATGTGGCTCGAGAGTGTTTCCTTCATTAAGTGCCCTAATTGGTACTCTCGAAAAAGAATTGACGGGTTATGGAATCGGACACAACTTTTGACATGTTATGAGAAAATGAGGTGAAATGATAATGACTTGAAAGAGTATTGCATGATGAGCTCATCTATGTTTGCTTGATTGAAATGGAGATTTTGGTGACTAACATGTTTGATTGAATGCATGTGTTTAGGAAGTTTTGCTAATGGATGGAAAACATGATATTATATGCTTAGATTTAATAAACAGGATTGGTAAGTTTAGTTTTCCGTTATACGAACTTACTAAGCATGTAATGCTTAATCTGTTTTATTTTCCCTGTTTTATAGTGCTCGGAAGCTTGCGAAGGTTAGAAGATCATTGGAGCATCGTCACATTATCAACTAGCTTATTTTGGGTATATATAGTTGAATCCTTTTGGTATAATGGCATGTATAGGACAACTTGACCATTAGTGGCTTGATAATGATGCTTGTAATCTAGCCATCGGAATGGCTAGAAATGGTTGTTTTGATATACTTGTAACGTCATACTATGGTAGTTAAATATATGTTAAGTAGGTTATTATGGTATATTCACATGTGATATGTTAAGTACATGAGATCAAATGTTGTTAACACCTACGTTAAATCAAGGTGAGTTATGAACACACATGCTTGTAATGTTATGCCATGATGAATGATGGAATTTGTTTAATTTGAATGCTTGGAATGGTTGGTATTGGATGTGTGTTTTAAGTTCAGGTCTTGGGTGTGATTTTGGGTGAGAAATGAAGCTAGAAATGGCTTTATTTTGTCCACACGGGCGGACACACGGGTGTGTTTCTAGACCGTGTGACACATGGCCAGCAAACATAGGCATGTGGTTAGGCCGTGTGTCCCCTGCACCTAAATTTTGAGAAACAGAATGCTCAGAATTTTGCACACGGGCAGAGACACGAGCGTGTATCTCAGCCGTGTGAGGCACACAGCCCAAAACACAGGCGTGTGACTCGATCGTGTGACATCAATTTGCTCATGAGTTACAAATCAGAGAGTTACACAGGTTTAGAACATGGGCGTGTAACTCCATACAGCTTGACCACATGGGCGTGTCCCATACCACTAGGGCGTGTGACTCTTAATAGTGAAAAAATTTTGGGATTTTGCAAAAAATTTGCCGAGATCCTGATCTGGTCCCGAATCAATTCTAATGCATGTTTTGGGCCTCAAGGGCCCTATAAAGGGACGTTATAACTAATCTCAGAAAATGAATAGTGTTCGACTCGATTTATTTGAAAGTGTTCTATAATCTCCGATAATGCCTCGGAACCTTATTCCAGTAACGGATATGGGTTAAGGGTGTTATAGTTTTGAAATAGATAAAAGTAAATGAGAGTTAGTAAACTGAAAAAGGTTTTATCATTTTCAAATCCATTCCATGTGACACCACCGGATTCGGCCATAACGTCTAGGTCGGGTTCGGGGTGTTACATAAGGACTAAATTGTGTAAAATTGTGATTAGTTAAAATATTTAGAATTATTTTATTTTATATTATTTTACTTAATGGTTAAGTTGATAAAAGATGAAAAGAAAAAAAAAGGTCATCATCATCTTCTTTGTGTCGTCCCCTCTAGAAAGAAACAAACTTTTCAAATTTTTACATTTTAGTCCCTTTCCATTATTTCCAAGCCTTTCAAACTTAATTTCTCAAATTTCTATCATGAATTTTTAGTGAAATCAATAGAGAAACCTAGTAACTATCTTAGTTTCATGATAAGTGTATCCATACTTGTCTTGCAAGAGAGAAAATAAGAATTAGTGTTTGAACTACAAGACATTAAGGTAAGTATGATAAGTTCTCTATGGATTTTATATTATTTTTGTTTAAAGAGCATATATATGTATTTGATTATAATTTTGATAAGTAAATCTTGTATGTTTTGATATGGAAATGAAGAAAAAGAGAAAAGAAGTGAACAACACGTTGGTGACAAATGTGAAGAGATAGCCAATGAGTAGAAGAAGAAGAAATGGAAATGTTTCCAAGCTTTCATTGTAAGTACAACTACAGATTTACTTAGCCTATATAATTTTGATTAGAATGTTTAATTAGATATATCAAAATTCACATCATTTACTAAGTGAATTATTATAGTGAAATCAAAAATAATGAGGAAATGACTAAATTGCAAAATGTGTAAAAGTGGTATGTGAACGTGATAGTATTTGATAATGGATGTAGAGTATTATGAGATAAGAATGTTATATTTTATGTGTTAGGGAAACATTCTTATAGTGTGTGTTGAATTTTTATAACAATGACTAAATTGAAAAAAATTCAAAAGTTTGTAAGTTTTGTTCTGAAATGTAAAAGTGAAGTTGTTTCCATTATATTTGCCCATGTAGACAAGATATGAACTAGTAGGATATAGAAGGCATTCCATTAAGAAGCATCTAATGCACTCTCTGTTCTATTAATGCACTTCGGTGCCACTCTATTATGCTAAAGCACTTCAGTGTCATTCTATTATGATATTGCACTTTGGTGTTGCTTTATTCAGTTATTGCACTTCAATGCACCTCTGTATTATTTTTATATATTGTGCATGCTCTGTTAAGTCTACATTAGGCATCTATTAAATAATAAAGGACAAAACAAAACTAAGATCAAAGTGACATGATTATAAGCTAAGTGAAAAGAAATGATGAAGGATTGAATAAGTTCTAATGATATTAAGTTTCTTATTTAATATAACATTAATGAACTTTATTTACAATTATTTAATGTAAATGTAAGTTTAAGTCCTGTTGTACTTATTAAGCTTAATGCGTTATTTTTCAATGTGTATGTAACACCCCAATCTCGGCCTACATGTTATGATCGAATCTTGAGGAATTACATTAACTTGTTTAAAAACTTTTAACTTAACCAACATAGTTGTGCATTTCGAAAGCATAAAATTTGACAGAACTCTCACAAATGTTTAGGAAAAACTTAAGTACGGAAACACTTATTTGAAACCCAAAATTTGAAAGTATCAATTTTGGGTAAATAATTTCCAATTAACACTAACTTTTGCTAAAAACTATTTATTTACAAAAAACACTTAGGTGATTACTTAATTATGTAGCAGAAAACTTTCAAAGTTTCAGTTTTGAAATCTGAATCTTAGTTTGTCAACCTGTGCAATTTTTTTTCTAGTTTTTACGTTTAAAATATCAAAAACTAACGAATAAAACAAAACCAAATCAAAGCCCCAAAACGAATTATAGTCGTAAAAGTCCAAAAAAATCACTAATTAAATCACCATAATTTTTTTGGTGTAAAAACTAACATTATTAAATATACCTAATTATATTGCCACTACTGTACTATACTAGTACCTTAAATCACCATATTTAAATAGTCGAGAAAATAATCCAATATCTCGCACACCATCTGGCCCTAAGACTAAAGATCACCTGAAACATATTAAACAAACGAGTGAGCTAGAAGCCCAGTGTGTGACTCGGCCCATAAATAAAATCTTCTTATAACATACACAAATGTAAATACCAAAATAGAATTTTACTTATAATGTACACATATACAAATATCATATCAGAATGTCATATTATCATAAACATATATCATATCAGAATGTCATGTTTTTAGAAACATGTATCAGATCAGAACAAATCCTACCCCCATCCGCTACACACCAACTCCGTCCAACCAATCACACCAAATAGGACTACAAGAGTCCATCCATCCAATCACACTAGGTCGTGGTGGTCTACCACTCATAATGGTGCAACTAAGTTGCTAGATATATATTATGGTTTAACCGCCAAAATTGTAGTAATACTAGCAGAAAATACTTCCTCCATCATATCAAAACCCACCCCAATGCACATGCATAATCATAATTACAGACATACATATCACATGAATGGTATGACATGCATACCTAAACATAACTTACATATCATAATATATCATATTGCTTGTACTAACAGTTATTCCACATATAGATGTCATACATGTTTTTACATGTAATTATGTTTTCAAAGTTATCAGAACGTAGATCGTACATACATTTTTCACATATTTTAATCATGTCACATACTGACACATATTAACAGATGTCACATTTCGAGTACTATTGAAGCCAAACGGACCCAACGAAAAGTCTAATTACAAATTTCTGAGTCAAACGGGTCTAAATGAATATTTCTGAAAAATGAGCCCACAAGGCTTACTTGACCTACCTGTGTGATCACACACACCCGTGTGACCCACACGGCCTACCAAAATTCCTCTTGCAATCATACACACCCGTGTTCTCTACACAACCTGACACATGGTTGACCATATACTCGTGTGGTGCACATGGCTAGACACGCGACCGTGTAACGCAAAACAATTTTGAAAAAAGCCTCTATTTTAAGTTTTTTCGAGTTCTAATTGATGTTTGGGGTATCGATCTAATTCACACACCTGATGTTATTTTTGATTAGCCACACAACAGAGCACCCTCGAATCCTACATACGACATTAAATCATTCTAATTAACAACCATGAATTAGATTGATAATTAACTTCGGTACTTTCTCTTTACTAAAAATAAGCCCTAACACTAATATTCGAATACTTACCCTAAAGAAAACAATGACTTAACAGTAGCTTTTATCAGTACTTAACTTGTTGGAGGATCATTGTTCGTTTCACAACACACTCCTATCAATACTAGAATGAGCAAACGTAACATAAGAACTATTAAGATAAAGAAAAGGAATCTTCCTAACTCCATTCAAATCAAAGAAAAATACTACATTACTACAGTAGAATAACAACCAACACTTACCCAAAAGATGATCAAAAGATTCACAACGCAGAAGTACGGCAGACCGAAAATGATAAAAGAAAGTAGTAGAAATGGTGGCAAGAGGAAATGAAAAGAACAAAAACAATTTTTCCTTATTAGCCAAAGTTCACAACAAACAAAAGAAAGAAAAAAAGGGTATGGAGAAAATGGAAAACTTTGGACGGGAAGATTGGGGGAATAGGAGAGAGGGGAAAAGTGGGAGAGATTTTTGGGTTAACTCAAAACTATCCACACCCCACTAAATCATATTAACTAACCACCCATCAGATTCCTTAAGAGCTCAAAATAAAAACAATTTCCACTTTTCACACATGGGGACTCAAATACAAGACCAAAGGGTAAATTGAAACCTTACCACTGAACTAGTAGACTCATTCTTATCAACAATTGAACAAAAATAGTTTGTAAACCTGATGTTCAAAAATAGGGGTTTAGGAAAAATTATAAAAAATATAAGGCAAAATATTCAAACTACGAACCTCACATACACAAGCAAAACACTTAACCATTGAACCAGATCACTTCACTTGTCATAATTCCAACAACCTTTACTCAAAAACATGAGGTGACCACTCTTGGTTTTACTAACTCAATTTCTTCTAACCCGATTTATAGGATGTGACAGTGTAGGTAAAGACTTGGAGAAGAGTATGAAATCTTCAATATTTTGGTCTAAGTTAATGGTAGGTACATAGGTGAAACAATAGTGTAAGTAATTGGGTGTTTAGTTGTACTTATGCTTGTGTTATATGGTATTTTAAATAGTTAATATAATGTATTACATGGTTTATGAAATTCAGTAATTTTTAAACTGATTGTGGATAATTTGGTATGGTTTAGAAGTGTTATATTTTTCAAGTCCCTTATCTCAGGTCTTAGCACACAAAAACTTCGAAGCTAAAATTCTACAGTCTCCATGCCATGTCTCGAGACATATGAGACTTTTTCTTAAGACAAAAGCTCCATTGTCTTGAGACAAGGCAACTTTGAAGCCAAATTTCTACTGTGCTATGGCAATCTATCGAGACATTCAAGCCCTTATCTCGAGACATACGAACCTACAGTTGAAAATTTCTTAATTTGGTTAAAAGAGGCCCGAAACAAAATTTGTTTATATTAGTCTAATTATGTCCTCAAAATTGTATTACGTCCTTGATAAAAGTATGAATCATAAGTTTTAGATATAAAAAAATTTTGTTCAATTCAAAATGTTACATTCATTGCTCGAGTTTTCTTGGGTGAAGGGTGTTACAAAAATCCTCAAATAACCATAATAGATATGAGGAAACTTGATTTCATTGACCTTTCTCTCTTTAGATCAAACTTTCTTTCACTATCCACTTGAAACCTTAAGTTTTAATGAAGAAGATGCTGGTGGAAACATGCTTAGAAGAGGATTTTCTACTTAATTTACTGGATGAATCCAAGTTGGTGGTGTAAATTTTGGCTTGGATTGAAGGAAAAGAGACAAAATTACATGAAAATATGTTTTCTCTTCATTTCTCCTTGTAGCCGAAATTGTGACTTTTCCACTACAATGTTATGTAAATGAGATTTTGAAAAGTAAATAAAGTGGAAATCAACTAAGTTTTCAAAAATAGTTTTCTTTACAAAGTACATGTTAAAATCAACGGTTTTCGAAACTTGTAAGTATTTGTGAAAGAAGAGATAAAGCTAAGCTTTTTTTTCAAAGGTAATTAAATGTGTTAGAAAAACTATTTTAAAAACTTTGATAAATTTTCTAGGTCATTTCAATGTCTAATGTAGCCTTCAAAATTTGGTCATAACATCTAGACTAGGTTAGGGAGGTTACATAATTTTTTTCAAAATAAGTCTAAGCCCAAAACAAAAAAGTAATATGAAAAAAATCAAGAAACAAATTAAATCGAACCAAATTATCATAAAGGGTTCAAAAATCCAAAAATCTGACTGAATCAAATTGGATCAAACTCAACCTTTTCTTTTTAATTAAATGATAATTAATATTTTCTTAAATATGTTTTAAAATATCAATTTAATATTTTTATTAAAATTATTATTTTATATTGCTGTGTTGCATAATCTAAATTTATTTAGCCAAATTTAATTACAAAATTTTCACTTCATTTCTAGTTGTTCTTAAATGATTTACTTTTAAAAAATGTTGGTCTAATAAAGTTTTAGCTAGGTTTGTGTTGTTGCTATCGTAAAAACTATAAGTGGGTAGGTTCAAACACATTTAAAAGTATTTTATCTTTCTATTTATGGGTTAGAAAAGTTTATGGGTAGTTTAAAAATTGTATACAAAATATTAATTATATTCATTAAAATTAGAGTTAAATATAAAATTAGCACGTGAACTTGTTCACTTCTCTTAGATTGGAACCTATGGTGTTTTTGTCCTAGATTGGTACTTGAAATTTGTTTTTGTCCACTAGTTTGGTACCTAAGCCTAATGGCGTTAAGATTTTGCTGACGTAGCAGTGCTGGCCACTCGTATGCCGCCACATGTCGCACTCCCAAGACCCTTTTGACCCATGTTGACTCGACTCCTTAAAAAAATAATTAAAAACATTGATTTCTGAATCAATTGCAACAAAAATCTCTTTGATTGCTTAAAACACCTTTTGGATTATCCTTGAACATCAAAAGCCATATATGATTTTTGTAATATCCTGAATTAGGGCCTAATCGGAATAGTGGTTTCGTGACCACAAATCTGAGGTAGAAATAATCATTTTATAATTATTTTGAGGTTTATGATATGATTGCATTATTGTGTGAAAATTTCATGAAGAAATTCTATTCATAAAGTGCTTAAGTTGAAATTAGGGACTAAATCGAATAAGTTGCGAAACTTGCAATCTAGAAGCTTTTAGTATGAAATTGCTTTGGAATATTAATTAGGAGGTCTTAAATAGTAATTTGACCAATTTCTAAAATTTTGGACAAAAATGGGCTTGTACATGAAAAATTGCAAAGAAAGGCATTAAGGGCATTTTTGTCAAATGGTAAAGGTGTTAAATTGAAATGTGTTTTATTTATATTTTTATGGTTTAAATTTTTATGAAATTATTTTTTAAAAAAATTTCGTACGAAAATTTTGACGTTTGGGCACTCAATTTAGTCAAAAGAACTAAATTGTAAAAAGTGCAAAAGTTGAGTTCTATATGTTAGAGGTGTCCAATTGTTATGAAAATTTAAATTGGAGGTCCTTAAATGGTAATTAGACCATTGGTTAATTTATTGGACAAAAATGGACATGAAATGGGTGGAAAAAAATATTTTTAAGTTAGGGGCATTTTGGTTATTTTGGTGATTAAATGAATTAAAAATCAAATTAAAAGCCAAGTTTTGCTCATCTTCTTCCTCAAGGCCGAAAATAGCATGGAGAAACCATAGCTAGGGTTTTTCAAGCTTCCAAGCTCGATTGTAAGTCCGTTCTAGCCTCGTTTTTAATGATTTTTACGTTTTTGAAATCCCGATAACATGATTTCTCTATTTCTACCATTTATTTGAGCTAGGGTTTGATTTCAAAAATTGACCCATGTTGAATAATTGTGCATTTTGATGTTTTATGATAGAATATGAGGTTTTAAATTATGTTAAACAACTTGTGCTACACGGTTTGAAGTAAAAACGAGTAAAACGGCTTAATCGGTAAAAATACCTATTGTTCATAAGTACATGTTATAGTGCGAATTTGAGGTTGCTGTTAGTAAATAAATGATCAACATGTCCTAAAGCATAAGAATTATGGAAAAATTTTAATTTTCGAGCTTTGGGGCAAAAGTGTAAATATGCAAAAGTTTAGGGGTAAAATTGTAATTTTTCCAAAGTTAGAGTTAAGGACTATTTTGATAAATGTGAGTATTAAATAAGCTAAATGTGTTATTTTAGATCAAGAAAGATGTGGAATCGATCTTGATCGAGGAAAAGAAAAGATTGTGGACTAAATTGCAAAAATTCTATATTTTGTACCAAGGTAAGTTCATGTGTAAATAATGTAACATAATTGCTATTTTAAGTGATTTAATGCTATTTATATGATATGATACTTGATATTATGAATATTATGCTTTGTGAAATATTATGTATTGGTATGAAAAGTATGTGATTAAATTGATAAGTATGAGATGCAAGCAACGTATTGGTTCCGATATTCCGAGGAGAACGACTAGGAAATGTGTGATTGAGGAAAATCCTGTTTGAACCTTGGGAATAGATTAGGATACAAGTGACATGTCACTAGGATGGTTGGGCATCCGAACTCGTTGAGTTGAGTCCGAGTTCACTTATGGATGCGAATGTCCGAACTCGTTGAGTTGAGTCTCTGTTTGTGAGATGTAACTAGGCATCCGAGCTCGTTGAGTTGAGTCCGAGTTCACTTATGGATGCGAACGCCCGAGCTCATTGAGTTGAGTCCGAGTTCGCTTATGGGCGGGTTACATGGTTACTTGATTATATATGTGGCACTTATGTGCAAATTATCCATGTATCCGGGTTATATTCCGAGGTGTTCAACGGGTAAAATTCTAGTGAAATGGAAGAACACTCAAGATGCAAGTGTCATTTTGATAAGTGTTGTGAAATGGACACTTTGGACAGGTATGTACTTAACCCTCGGGTTGAAACTCGATACAACAACAATAATGTGGTAAGATGATAAATGATGATTAGAAATGTGATATTGTTTTGGTGATACCATGCTAGTGTTATTTGGTATAATTGATTTGTTATGTTACTTGTTATTTGCATGTGAACTTACTAAGGATTTATGCTTACTCCCTTCTTTTCATTCATTGTAGTTTTGACAAGCTAGCTCAGAAATCGGGAAGGGTCGAAGGAACGATCACACTATCTGGGACAATTTGGTATAATGGCTTGTATTTTGAATATGGCATGTATAGCATTATAATCATTTTGTGTAAATAATCTTATGGTATGGTGATGGTTTGGTAAGGAAATGCTTGGAAATGATTAGCCATTGGAATGGCCAATCTAGATTATATTTGGTGTCATGTTTGTTTAATGTGTTACTTAGTCCATAAAAATCCATAAAAAGATGAACTTTGTTATAAAACAGAATTTTTCAGCAGCAGTGACGCGAGTTTGAAAAATCACTAAAAATAGTAAAGACAAGCTTAGGTGGTGAATAAAATATTAAATTGAAGCTTATTGTGTCTATTTTCATATGAAAGAAACGAAACAGGTAAAAGAGTTGTATTTTATGAGATATTTTGGTTTTGGTGGAATAGGGTCAGAGCAATTTCTGAATCCCCTGTTATGAATTTAGAAATTCACTAAAAATATTACAAAAATAATTAGGAGTCATACTTTATATGCTAAAATTTCTTATTGATTCTAGTTTTAAGAGAAATAAACAAAATAGTCATATGAATTTTTTACAGAGAGAAAAGTGGTTTGTAGTAAGCAGAGGTCAGTGCAGTCGAGTTCTAAAACAGGGGTAACTTTAACTAATAAACTGTACCAATTGGCCCAACCAAAAATTCTAGAAAACAATTAGTAGATATATATATGAGTCTAGTTTCAGGGAAAATTTATGGATTGAAATTTCGAGTTTCTTAACTCGAGATATGATTTTTTTAGCGACCATGACGCAGAAGGACAGCTTATTCCGAAAGTTAAAATAAATGATTTAAAGTTGTTTAAATGATAAATTAAGTTTAAAAACACCTCAAGCTCGACTCCGGCGACGGTCTCGGGTAAGAGGGCATTACAATTTTATTTTATTGACATTATATCCTTTCAGCAGTCCCCTTTCCATCCTTCAACATTTGTGCGAGAAAGCCTTTCAATTCCATCCTTCAGCCATCTAAGAAACCCTTTCGATTACCCAGCCATTTGAAAAATTCTTCACCATCCCACTAAAAGAAACCTTGTCTCATCATCGATTAGTCAGTCCTTTTGATTACCCAACCATTTGTGGTATTTGAATCAAGATTGCCCTATTTTCATCATCAATTACAAGTATTTGACTCAACCTTTCTAGATTTTTTTTTCATCATCGATTACTCAGCATAATTTTTTATTGATTGGATAACTTTTTTACCTATATAGAAAGCATTTTTCATCATCGTTGTTCTTTTTATTGTGTGTTTTTTGAAAAATAGAAACTTTTCATTTTTTTACTCATTCTCAGAAAGAGACAATTTTTTATTGGGAACATTTGGTTTTCTAGTTTAAAGAATGTTTAACAATTTTTTTCTTATTATAACTGATTTAGATATTTTATCGATAACTTTCTATCTTTTTTTTTTTGTTTAGATATTTTATTTAAATTATAATTGATTTCTAATTTTTGTTTTTGTTGGCATTCGTGTGTATGCAGAGAAGTCCATACTGAAGGAATTTTTTTTAAAGGTTAAACCAATTGAGGCTAAAAGGCCAATCTATTATGTATGTCTATTATGTATGTTATGTATATTACTTTTTATGTATGTATGTTAGTATGTCTGTTATGCATGTATAATATGTATGTTACGTATATTGTTGTTCATGTATGTCTATTAGTATGTCTGTTATGTATGTATATTATGTATGTTATGTATATTACTGTTTATGTATGTATGTATGTATGTATGTATGTATGTATGTATGTTTATTACTGTTTATTATATGTATGTATATCATGTATGTATATTACAGTTTATATTATGTATGTGTAGTGTTTTATCATGTCTTGGGATAAATGTGTAGTGCATGTGCATTTGGGTGGAACTTTTGTCACAAACCCTTGTGCAACCTATATAGGAGGGGTAGTACTGTAATGGGATTTTGACCCAGATTTCAAGTGTTATTACACTTTGTGTGAGATGGTAGTGGAAAGTAGGTATAGAGCTGTGAGAAACTTTGTATACTGTGAGGGTGGGATAGGCTTTAGTAAGGGACCGATTATTTGCTATGATAATTCATCATTCATAGCAATGATTAACCATTTTAAAAAAATAGGCTCCATACATGTATATGTTTAACACGAGGTAGACACATCTGATGTTGTTAATGATACCATGTTGTTGCCTACCACTAAGGAAAGAGAAGTAGATATCAGGGTTAGGGAACCAAATTGTAATGAAGAATTAAATTTTACTGAGAGAGTTAATGGTGGGGCTAATGAACCATTTATCGAGTTAGGTAGGGAATCTAATGTGGGACCAGAGTTGGGTGGGAGTAGTGATGCATGTGATAAGAGTGGGAAAAGTTCTAAAAGTAGTAGGACCAGTGATACAAACAGCTCATTAGGTAATGGAGGGGTTTTAGGGGGAAAATTTGAGGATTAAGAGGTGAGAAATATCAAGGCTTGGTGTAGAAAACATAAAGGTAATAAAAAGAACCAAAGAGGAGTAAATAGGGTTAACAGTGAGGGTCCAAAGGTAAGTGAAGGTAGTGAAGGGGGAGAGAAAAAAGGTGAGGTTTCAGATCCATCGGGTGGGGGAACTAATTATGCCGATTCATCAGATTTATGTCCTAATGGAAGTGATTCAGATAGTGGGGTAGTCTATAAGAGAAGTCGACATGTTTGTTTCGATCCTAATGATCCAATCTCACATTTAGAGCTTGGTATGGTGTTTAGGGGACCAATGGAATTCAAGACTACTTTAGTAAAGTGTGCAGTGGGCAAGAGGTTTGATATTGTCTATCTTAAGAATGAAAAGGGAAGGACTAGGGCTAGGTGTAGGGAAGATGAGTGCCCTTTTAGAATATATGATGTTGTAGATAATAGTGATGGATTTTACAAGATAAAAACCGTTATTGAAAGCCACGAGTGTTTAATAACTTTTAAGAAAAACAAAGGTCATCTTACAAGTTTGTCGTGGAGCATTTCTTAAGTAAAATCAGAGTTATTCCAAAGCTGAAATTAACTGAGATGTAGAAACTAACCAAGAAATAGTTGAAATTTGATATGAGAAGGGGTACATACAGCAGGGTTAGGAGATGGGCACTAGAGGAGATGAATGGAAGGGTAAGCTATGAGTTTAATAAATTATGGGACTATGCAAATGCACTTAAAAAGACAGATCTGTATGGCAATATAGAGGTGATAGTAGAAAGACCAACCACTACTAAGGTTCCAAGTTTAAGATATTTTATGTAGGGTTTAGTGCATTGAGAAAAGGGTTTCTAGAGTGTTGCACACTTTTTATTTGTCCGTATGGATGCTTTCTAAAGAGAAGATTCAAGGGGGAACTTCTATCTACTATGGAGAAAGATGACGATGACCAAATTTACCAAATTTCATGGGCAATTATAGAGAATGAAAGCAAATAAACATGGTGTTGGTTTTTTAAGAATCGTATTTTAGATATACAAATTGGTGATGGTTTGGAATTCACATTCATGACTGATAAACAAAAGGTATGTTAGGGACATTACTTAAATAATTCTTCCCTACCATGCTTAATTTATTAAACCAATCATTTAATATCATTGTTTTTGTTTTCATTTAGGGATTGATAGAGGAGATTCCTGATTGTTGCCAAAGGTTGAGCACGAAGTCTGTGCAAGGCATTTATATGCCAACTAGAGGAAAGAAAATTTTGGAAGAGACCCGCAACAAGCATTTTGAAGAACATGCAAATCATACATAACTGCTGACTTTGAAGATCACATAAAAAAGATTGAGCGTATCAAACATAGTGCCAAGATAAGTCTACTTAGGACTGATCTTGAGTAATGGTCAAAAGCTTTTTTTCTAGTAGGTTTATATGTGATGCAACTGGCAACAATTTTGTCAAGTCTTTTAATGTAGCAATTTTAAGAGCTAGGTCAATGTCTATTATTTCCATGTTAGAAGAAATTAGGCAGTATGTAATAGGGAGGATTGTTAACAATTTGGCCGAATGAAAAAAAATTGGAATGATCAATTATGTCCTAAGATATGTGAGAAGTCACATAAGAGTATCCAAATGAGTTCATACTATCATGTTAAATGGAATGGAGCAGAAGGGTTTGAAGTGGAAAAATTTGGTGATGTTATAGTTGTTGACTTCTTTCAGTGGTCATGTAGTTGTAGGAGATGGAATCTCATTGGCATCCCATGTTCACATGCTATTGCAGCCATTTTGTGGAAAAAGCTGATATTTCTAATTTTGTCTATAAGGAGTTTAAAAAAGATGTGTTTGAAAAATTGTATGGCTTTGTATTGCCTATTGTCCCAATTGAGAAATTTTGGTTGAAAACCGATAAGGGACTAGTTGACCCCCTTCCAAGGAAAATGCCTGAGACACTAAAAAAAACAGAATGATAGAAGAGGGGGAGCGGAGTGAGAGTAAACTGTTTAGAAGAGGGAGGAAGATAAAGTACCACAAGTGTTCTATGGTTGGACACAACTCCATAAGTTGTCAAACTTCATCTCGAGTAAGTGTTTTGATGACTAAGAATTTTAATACAGTTGTTGGCTAATTTGGGAACTCCTAACATGTTAAATTTGTAAAGTACACCTGCTCTTGCTCCACCAGCTCCTTTTGATCCTGCTCTACTAACTCTTCTCAAACAATTGCATTTGAAGCATCTGCATCATCACTACCAACTCCTTCAACACAACCAACTCCTCCCACCATGCCAACCTCTTCAGCATAGCAAATATTTACAAGACTAAGTAATAGGGAAACAAATTTTGAATGTAAGTTACAAATTGTTAAACTGTTATACTTATTGTATTTTGGGAATGTGACACATTTTTTTTAATTATGTAGTTTATGCATTGCAGTCTAGTATGAGAGTGGAAACCATGGTGATTTCTCTAACCAAGTGCACCAATAAAAGGAAGGGAAGAAATAACAAGGAAACTGTTGGTGGGACTCAGGAAAGTAGTAATACAAAAAAAGCTATGTCCAAAGATCTAACCAAGCACAATCGTAAGTCATGGAGATAGTTGATGTCAATATGATTTCGTTAGTTAACATATCATGGATAATTTGATGGTTTTATTTTGTTAACATACGATGGATAATTTGATGGTTCAGTTAGTTAACATATGATGGATAATTTAATGGTTTTATTTTGTTGGATCATTTTTATTGTTGTATTTTGATGGATATTTTATGTTGATCCTTTATATATGATTGTTGTAATGGATGATTATATTTTGTTGATGTCGATTTTAGTATCTGCATATACTTTTATAGCAACATTTTACAACAACAAAAAATATTTTTCATTCAATTCAATCTATTCATTTTTAACAACTAATGCAACAAATATATTGGCAACATTTCGCCATCCATAAGCAAGATAACCCGAAAACATCATCCATGATACAATTAACAACTTATAAGCAACTATTACTTTGTTGTTCCTTGACATTTTAGCCTTATACAATTTTATCTTCTCTTCTAAATGAGTTACCTTCAATTGCATTCTACGCATTTTGTCAATATTGAGCTCATTGTTCTCAAGTCTTAATCTCCTATTCTCTGTCAATAAAATCTTATTTTGAAGCATTATTTCACCGATTGTACATCCTTGTTCTTCTATAGTTGAATTTGTCCCGTCACTGTTACCTTCAACCCACCAAAAAAATCACAACCCCTGGTCTTCATTTCTCATATTCAACAAAAAAATAAAAAATAATAAAAATCTAAGAATATATCTTAAACCCAAATTGCAACAAAATGTCAAAACACACAAACCCTTTGTTTCTCACAAACCCAACTATGGTAGACCAAAACACAAATCCTAATTTACCTCTTTACAGTTCTAACACACAAATAATTTTCTCCCTTTTCCCTTTTGAGTATTCACATTGCAAATGGGAGCCTTTAACCTGCAATGGCAATACAAGTGCGCACTTAATTTTCTGCTTGTAGAAGAAGACATAGTGGAGACGTGAAGGAGATGGGAAATGAAAGAGATAGGAAATGAAGAAGTGAAAGGAAAAAATAAATGGATGAACAAAATAGGAAAAAAAATGAAAGAGATGGCAAAGAAAATGAAAGAGAAAGAGACAGGAATGAAAAATGTTGAAGATAATTAAAAGAAAACGAAAGAGAAAGTGGCAAGGAAAATGGTTGAAGACGATGGTGAAAAAATAAATTTAAAGAAAAAATATTTAAAATAATCCGGTAAAAAAATTAAACACGGGTCAAGGAGATCTTGGGAGTGCAACACATGGCAACATGCGAGTGGCCAGTGCTACCACGTCAGCAAAATCTTAACACTGTTAGACTCAGGTACCAAACTAGTGGACGAAAAAAAACGTTCACATACCAATTTTGGAGAAGTGAACAAGTTTGGGTACAAATTTTATATTTAACCCTTAAAATTAAGATACTATGACTAAAATTACAAAATTAGGATAGTAAAGGAGCAAATATAAACTAAAATTCTTTTTGTTGCTATTCTACAATTTTATTATATTTGACTATCATGCTTTTTAGTCGAATGGTTTTTTTAATAAGCAATATAACAAAACATATGTATCTTTACATTGGAGGGATCCATTTACATCGTTGTAAAACCAAAGTGGTCTTATGCCATTTCGTAACATTTTATACGATTAATATTTTAACAATTCAACTGTTATATTTTATGTTTCATTTATATAGATCATGCATGTCAAGTTTGACGTAAATTAAAATTTTCTAACTATTCGGTTTATGTAAAAGAAACTTTTAATTGTTAAATATATATTAATATAAATAATATTTTAGATCGATGTTTTTATATCCTTTTGCCACCTAGAGACGTGCTAGTAAGATAGAAGGTGTTGACCTCCCCTTTAACTCTACCTAAGATGATGCCCTAGTTGACCAACCATCTTGGTCAAAGGAGAAACACCCTTCCGTTTTCAATGCTATTCGCTAGATAAGCACTCGTGACAAGCTCACCCGCTTCCCAGGCACTCACTTTTAGGTGTTAACACTCTTCAAGCATGAACATATTCTCAATTCAATAAGAGGCCCACTTGAGTAGAACAACTTCGTACTAATTGAAGGCATAATAAAATAAGACCTGCGATGCATGTCCTTCACACTTTGCATGACAACAACTTTCCTTATAATAACCTGCCACAAATGCTAGTGGACAAGCGGACCTCTCCTATAAATACCCTCCTAACGATGAAGGGATCGACTTTTCAACCTTAAGGTTACTTTGAGCAAATCATTCCTCTCTTATAATCAGTCTATCCTATTATTCCTTTCTAACTCTCCACCTCTTTAGGTGAATTGACCTTTACAGAACCACCACTTACCCCTTCTTGTATCCTTTTTACTTTACTCTCTTGTTGTACTTTGAATTAACAGATATGATAGAGATATTGAATCCAATCAAAATTTTACATGTATGACAAATACAAATATCTTGATAAATTAAATGGTTGGATTGTTAAAATATCAGTCATATAACAAGTTACGAAAGGGAATAAACCCATTTTAGTTTTACACTAATGTAAGCGGATCTCTCCCCACATATATAATATAAAAGAAGGAACAAAAGTGTAATGACCCAATTTCCAATAGTGTTGGAAAAGGCCATTTTGAGACATTGTTTTCATAAATCGAGTCCGTAAATATTAAATAAAAATATTTACGGAGTTATTATATAGGTGAATTAAATTTTGGATAAGTAATTTAGTTAAATTAATGCTTAATTAGGGCCTAAGCACTAAATTATAAAATATAATCTCTATGAATTTTTAATTAATAAATGGATTGATGATTCAAATTGCAATAAACAAAGGTCTAAATAGAAATTAGGCCATAATAAAATGGGATATAGTGGACAGTTAGCTTAAGATATCATTAACTTAATTAAATTAAGATTTAATTATTAAAACATGTTTTGTTAACTTAGGTGTGTATATATATATATATATATGTTAGTGGATGAAAAACCATTATTTTCCATCATCTTTTCCAATCAACCCAAAACAAAAAGAAGAAAGAAAACCTAAGAAACAGTTAAAGGTTCAGCCTTAATTGGTATGTTCAATTTAGTCCATTTTTTGTAATTTTTATGTTTTTTAGGTCATGGGAGCTTGATTTAGCTAGCCCATGTAACAACCTGCAAAACTGATAAAGTTTTAGGAAGTTGCCATCGATAATATCTTGAAGTTTTAGGCATTAAATTGATAGGTTTTAAGCTTAGATGTGAAAAATGATTAAATTGTAAAGTTAATTTATAGTTTCGTACATTAGGAAATTAATTGAATAAAATATAAAATTGACTATAGAAATAATAAATAGGAGGTCCCTAATGGTTAATAGTGAAATTAGATTGCAAATTGGATCTTTAGATTGAAAGTTATGTTAGTCCCGATTTTAAGGACTAAATTGAATAAAATACAAAATTTGTATAAAATGACAACTGGTTATGAATTTTGTGGAATATTGATGTATGTTTATGTTAATTCATAGCTGACGTTGACTTGGATTCCTCAAGAGGGAAAGGAAAAGATAAAGTTGTCGACGAATAGCTCAAAATTTTCGGTTTGTATTTCTATAATTTGAATTACTTGAATTTCTACATATTTTTGTTATTTTTCATAGTATAACATTGAGGTAAGTTAAATATGACTGGCGAACTCGTATTAGTATGAGTTTGATTGATTATCGAGATAGAGGACTAAATTGAATAAATTTGAAAATATTATAACTTGATGAAATTGTGAAATTGGCATGGGATTGAGATGGCTCATGTTATATAATATACATGTTGATGAATTTGGAATATGAAATACACAGTTGAGCTATATTATCAATGGGATGAATTGTTACCCTATTAATTGTTCAGGTAGAGTCGAATATAATCAGCATGCCATAAAATAGATTAAGTACAAGTTACTTTGACCACGTATCAATGAGTGTTTGGCACAATTTTTACTTTGGTCATATTGTTGAGCACTGGGAGCAATATATTTACTTTGGATTTTTCGATGAGACACTAGGTGCCAAATTTGGTGTGATGGTTGGATTCGTGTATCTATTCAAGTCTGACTCAGGTTAATAGGGAATTTGTAACACCCCAAAAGTTTAGACTGAATCCGAGATGCTACATTGATCACTGAAGTGATCGTGAGAAAATTTCTACAAAACAAGTCGTTCAAATTTCTATTTCCGAAAATGTTTGCCTCAAACGAACCAAAACACATAATAGTTTAAAATTCTGTCCACAAGCTTAACAATATAAAATATATGAACAAAAGTTGAAAACAGTAATTGTACCATAGTATTATAAACCTTACAGTTAGAAAACCAAATACAAAAACTGGAAATCACAACCAGATATTCCACTCTGTCAGAACTGTCCAATACCTCTGCATACTGGGCCCCTCAACAGAATCCAGAACTGTACCTGAAAGGGGAAACAAAAGGGGAAAAGCTACTCGAGCTAAGTGTGAGATTAAACTGACTAACTACAGACTTAGTAACAGTAAGCCAGAAAGCCGTTCGGAAACGAAACATACTTAAGTGCTATGAAGATATAGTTGGTACGTTCAAAATGGACTTACTAGTAGATAACAATACATCGTGCACATTATAAATGCACTCAGAAAACACAATCGCAATAACTAATCAGTCAGATTGTAATGACCCAAATTCCCGGGCACCGGAAAAACGAGTCGTAGGGCCTCCGTCTTAGGAAAATTAAGTCCGTAAATATTTATTAAAAATATTTATGAAGATAATTATGAGTTAAATTAGATTCTGATTAAGTGAATCTAATTTAATTAGAAACAATTAGTAGATAAGACTAAATTGAATAAAGTGCAAAAGTTTAATTATAGAATAGAAAATTGTTAAGGGATTAAATTAGTAGTTAAACCATAAAAGTGACATGTGTTTGATGATGGATAAATACATGTGTATTTGTATTAATGGTACAAATGTATTAAATGTGTATATTTACTTATTATTTAAGTAATATATATTATTTAATTATTTAATTATTATTAATTATATGTATATTGTAATTTATTTAATAAATAAATGGAGACAAGTGTATGATAATAATTGGTGACATGTGTGTGTATGTATATGTGTACAAATGTGTGTATATAAATAGATTTAATTAGATATTTATATTAAATTAATTAATAAAGAAATAAAAGAAACAAAAGAACAGAAAGAAACAGAATAGAAACGCGAAAGTGGGGAAGAAAGAAAGAAAGAAAAGAAAAAGAGAAATTTGGAGAATTGAAGCGTGAAAGTTAATTTGGTAAGTTAATTAAGCCCTTTCCTTTCTAATTTTGGTATTTTTGAAGCTTTAGAGAAAGATTTTCTTGAATTCATGAGAAAATATTGAAAATTAATGGAAGTTTGATTAGGGTTTATGTTGAAGAAATGATGAAATTAGGGATTTATTTGATAGAATTATGAATTTGAATTGAATTAGGGACTTAATTGTAAAACAAGCCATAAGTTTTGAGTTTTAGAGATTAAATTGAAAGAAATTCAGAATTATGGAAAAATGATGAAAATTTGATAGTTATATGAATATTTTGATGGAAATTGAATAGAAATAAGGTGTGAATTGGTGTTATAAATTTGGTTATTAGCATTTTACATCAAAATAGTTTTGGGAATTAGCAATGGTCTGAATTTGAAAATTCACTAAAAATTGTAGGAATTGAATTAGAGGATGAATAAGATATGAAATTAAAGCTTATTGAGTGTAGTTTCTTATAGTAGAAACAATGTAAGCAATGAATTTATGAATCAAGAGATATTTGAAATTTTGTAAGACTGGTTCAGGGTGATTTTGAGACACTCTGTTTTGACTTTGGAAAATCATTAAAAATTGTAAAAAAATTATTATGGAGTGTAATTTATATATGTGAACTCCTTAATGAATCTAGTTTCAAAAGAAATAAATTATGTACAATGAGATAATTGATTTTTAGTAGAGAGAGGTCAGAACTATCGAATGGAGTAACAGGGGAGTATTTAATGAATAAACTGTACTAATTGGCTAGACCAAAAATTCTGAAAATTTTATGGTGAGAAGATATATGAGTCTAGTTTCAAGGAAAATTTACGGATATTAATTTGGAGTTTCGTAGCTCAATATATAAATAATTTAGTAACAATGACTCAAATAGACAACTTAATGGTGAAATTATATATATCTTAAAAATGGTCAAATTTGTATGTTTAGGCTCATGAATTAAATTGAATTGTATTATATTAATTAATTATAATTATGCTAATTTTCGTAGCAAACAAAGAAACCGAGGCATCCAATACGAAGGGGAAAGAGAAAGTAGTCGAGGAATAGCTCGGAGAAATCGGTTTGTATTATCATAATTCAAAGTATTTATTATTGCATATTTAATTGTTTATATATATATGAATGTGCATGAAAATGACTTGAATGTGAATTGTTGATTATTTGTGATTACATTGAGAAATATAAGAGAATTGATTGAAATGCGAAAATGTTTCGGAAATGGAAATGTGATCGAAACCCTATTAACTAGTCGGGCTTAGTGGATATAATTGGCATGCCATAGGATTGGAAGTGTTCAGGGATTCTTCGACCTCGAGTCGATGAGGCACTAGGTGTGCCATAGATTTACTTCGGATAGTTTCGATGAGGCTTTGGTAGCCACATTGCTTCGGCTTGCCCGATGAGGTACTTGGTGTGCCATAGATCTGATTTACTTCGAACTATCCGATGAGGCGTTCGTCGCCACTCTGGTGTGTTTGGTTGGATCCGCGTATCCACCTTGATCCGAGTCAGGTTAATAGGGCCTATAAGTGAAATGAGCAAAATTATCTGAATCTGATTATCTGAATTATCGAATGAAAGGTGAAAGAAAATGATGATACGAAATGTGAAAAGAAATTGTGTTATGAAGTTGAAAGCATGAACTTTATGCTTATGAATTACGTATACATGAAAGTGTTATGAATTAAGTGTTTACATGTTGGTGACAATTTATAATCATTTGAATGATATTAATATGACATGAATTGGCATATTCAATTGACTACTTATGCATTTGTGCTTTGAACCTAATTTGATGTTATGAATTAAATTCTGATAATACCACTGAGTATTTTCAATACTCAGCGTACGGTTGTTTTCCGTGCGCAGGTTAGGTAAAGTAGAGTTTGGTTCTGCATTCAAAATCATCTCCGACTCCAGCTCATTTTGTGGTGAAAATCTTATCTTCTGGTAATGTGGCATGTACTAGGTTTTAGGTTGTCACTTGTACATATTTAATGTTTTGAATGTGAAAGATGGTGTATCAACTTTAAGGAGTTTGACGTATGAATGGATGATTCCTAAGTTTATGAAATGAATGGTATATAGTTATATGTTATGTGAAAAAAAATTGAGTACCTATAAAGTTGGGATTTGAATCCTAACCCCACGAAAGGTTCATATTAGGTCCATAGAACCTCGATAAGGGTAATTAACCTTATTTTGAGTATAATTTTGTAATTATTTTTGCTTTATAATAATAAAGTTTGTCTGTTTTTGGTAGTGCCCGATAACCCTATTTCGTGGTCAGTTTAGGGTTAGAGGGTGTTACATTTAGTGGTATCAGAGCTATAGGTTTAGCCGATTCTCAAATTAAAATTGAATTTATAAGTGAGTCTAGAAGTACATGCCACATTTGAGTTGGAATTGAGTCGGGATTTTTGAATGCGAACCTATTTAATTGTTTCTATTTTATAGAGATTAAAGATGTCAGATAATCGATCAATTGATTTAAATGAAAGTGAATCAGCCACACCTAGTGTGAACCCGTTTATAGACCAACCTCCCGAGGTAGAAGAAAAAAACATTAGGGAAAGAGATGAAAAATGTAGAAATGAACTTGATATGTTAAGAGTTTTAGTTGATGCTCTCTAGCGAGTAGCGGGAACTGTACCTGCTACCACATCTGTACCTGTTCCTAGACGGGCCCCAATTAAGGAATTGAAAAAATACGGTGCCACGAAATTTTCGGGTCTGAAAAGTGTTAATCCATCAGTAGTCGAGAATTGGATAGAAGCGACAAAAAGAATTTTACAACAGTTAGAGTGTACTCCCCGAGAAAGTCTGTTGTGTGCCGTATCTTTATTACAGGGTGAGGCATATTTATGGCAGGAATCTGTTATCCGACACTTGCCGACTGATCAAGTATCATGGAATTTATTTCAGAAAGAGTTTCAGAAGAAATATATCGGGGAAATATACATTGAAGACAAGATACAAGAATTTCTGACTTTGAAACAAGGTAAAATGACAGTAATAGATTATGAACGGGAATTTTCAAGACTTGGCAGATATGCATCAGAATTTATACCGACTGAAGCCGACAGTTGTAAAAGATTCTTACGGGGACTAAGAGAAGAAATAAAAGTGTTACTAATATCTCAGCGAATTACTGAATTTGTTGATCTGATTAAACGGGCTAAGATGATAGAACAAGTTCTGGGGCTTGATAAAAAGACTGAACCTTCTAAATCGGTGGGGAAACATACGGGAACTACAAGTTCGGATCCATTACCAAAAAGATTCCGAGACTCTAGAAGTGGTTGGAGATCTAGCTTCAGATCAGATAGAGGAGGAAAGAGTCAGGGGAAGCAAACTACAGTCTCTACTGGTAGTGTAAGAGGTCCATCTCGAGATACTACTATTCCAGAATGTGAGCATTGTGGGAGAAGACACAGAGGTGAATGTTGGCGATTGATTAGAGGATGTTTCAGATGTGGATCTACAGAACATTTTATTAAAGACTGCCTGAAAGCTGATAATACTGCACCTCCGACATCACAGAGATCAGTATCTACTGCCAGAGGCAGAGGATTGGGCAGTGGTGGTTTTGCATCTCGAGGAGGTAGTGCTAGAGGAAGTAGTGATGTTGTTACACAGCAGTCAGAGGCCAGAGTTTCAGCTAGAGCTTATATGGTCAGAACTCGAGAAGAGGGGGATGCACATGGTGTTGTAATAGGTATATTCTTAATGTATTCCGAACCTGTTTATGTTTTAATTGACCCTGGGTCTTCGCATTCATATGTAAATTCAAAATTGGTTGAATTGGGAAAATTAGAATTTGAGATGTCTAGTGTAGCAATAGAAGTGTCAAGTCCGTTAGGACAGATGATATTAGTGAATCAAGTTTGTTCGAGATGCCCGTTGGTTATACAAAATAAAATTTTTCCAGTTAATCTATTGATTATGCCATTTGGAGACCTTGATGTAATATTGGGTATGGATTGGTTGTCCGAGCACGGTGTAATTTTAGACTGCTATGAAAAGAAGTTCAGTATTCAGGCTGATGATGGAAACAATATTGAGGTAAAGGGTATTCGAAACAGTGGACCAACACGTGTTGTTTTAGCAATGAAAGCTAGTAAGATGTTACAGCAGGGTTGTACAGCATACTTGGCTTATGTTATCAATCCAGATATAGTGGGTAGTCAATGCAGTAAGATCCGAACAGTTTGCGAATTTCCAGATGTTTTTCCAAAGGAACTACCGGGTTTACCACCTGACAGAGAAGTTGAATTTGCTATAGAGGTTTATTCGGGTACTCCTCTGATTTCTATACCCCCTTATCGTATGGCACCTACTGAATTGAAGGAGTTAAAGATACAGTTACAAGATTTGTTAGATCGTGGTTTTATTCGGCCGAGTATTTCACCGTGGGGAGCTCCGGTATTATTTGTTAAAAAGAAAGATGGTTCGATGCGACTTTGCACTGATTATAGACAGTTGAATAAAGTAACAATCAAGAACAAATATCCACTCCCTCGTATTGATGATTTATTTGATCAGCTGAAAGGAGCTTCTGTATTTTCAAAGATAGACTTGAGATCGGGTTACTACCAACTAAAAGTAAAAGAATGTGATGTACCGAAGACAGCTTTCCGTACGAGGTATGGTCATTATGAATTTTTAGTAATGCTATTTGGATTGACTAATGCTCCAGCTGCTTTCATGGATCTGATGAACCGTATATTTCAGCCGTATTTGGATCAATTTGTTGTGGTCTTCATTGATGATATACTTGTTTATTCGAAGACAGAAACAGAGCATGATAAGCATCTCAGAACAGTGTTACAGATTTTGCGGGAAAAGCAATTGTATGGGAAATTAAGTAAATGTGAGTTCTGGTTATCAGAGGTTGTATTTCTGGGACATGTAGTATCAGCGGAAGGAATCAAAGTTGATCCGGAGAAAATTGAAGCCATAGTTCAATGAAAACCTCCGAAAAATGTGTCTGAGGTACGTAGTTTTCTTGGTTTGGCTGGATATTATAGAAGATTTGTAAATGGATTCTCAAAAATAGCCATGCCGATGACTAAGTTGCTACAGAAGAATGTTTCTTTTATATGGGATGACCAATGTCAGAAGAGTTTTGAGACATTGAAGCAAATGTTAACCGAGGCACCAGTTTTAACATTACCCGAATCAGGAAAGGATTTTATTGTGTACAGTGATGCTTCTTTAAGTGGTTTGGGCTGTGTACTGATGCAAGACGGAAAAGTTATTGCTTATGCATCTCGTCAGTTGAAACCACACGAGTGTAATTATCCGACACATGACCTGGAGTTAGCAGCTGTGATTTTTGCTTTGAAGATTTGGAGGCATTATCTTTATGGTGAAAAATGCTACATATTCACTGATCATAAAAGTCTAAAGTATCTTCTCTCCCAAAAAGAATTGAATTTGAGACAGAGACAGTGGATCGAGCTCTTGAAAGACTATGATTGTGTTATAGACTACCATCTGGGAAAAGCAAATATAGTCGCGGATGCATTGAGTAGAAAAGCTGTAATTGAGTTGAGAGCCATGTTTGCACAGCTCAGTATCACTGATGATGGAAATCTGTTAGCCGAGTTAAAAGTAAAACCGGTAATATTTGAGCAAATTAAAGCAGCTCAGTTGGGAGATGATAAGTTGGTGAAGAAAAGAGAGATGATACAGAGTGGTACAGTAGAGGACTTCAGTATTGATGCACATGGATGTCTAAGGTACCGAAATTGAGTTTGTATTCCAGATAACTCTGAATTGAAAGAACTAATAATTCGAGAAGCACATGATGGCTCATTTGCTTTACACCCCGGAGGTATAAAAATGTATCGTAATTTACGAGATTTGTACTGGTGGCCCGGAATGAAAAGAGACATAGTTGAATATGTTGGTAAATGTCTAACATGTCAACGGGTAAAGGCAGAACATCAGGTACCGACTGGTTTACTTCAGCCTATTAATATTCCTGAATGGAAATGGGATCGTATCACGATGGATTTTGTTACGGGGCTACCGTTGTCAGCGAGTAAAAAGAATGCTATTTGGGTGATAGTTGATAGACTTACTAAGTCAGCACATTTCATAGCAGTCAGAACAGATTGGTCGTTACAGAGACTTGCTGAGGTATATATCTGAGAAATTGTTAAATTACACGGTATTCCGAAATCAATAATTTCAGATCGAGATCCTCGGTTCACATCGAGATTTTAGAGGCAATTACATGAATCCCTGGGTACATGACTTAATTTTAGCACAGCATTTCATCCGCAAACTGACGGACAATCTGAACGGGTAATTCAGATTTTAGAAGATATGCTTCGAGCATGTATTATTGAGTTTGAATCAGGTTGGGAACGTTATTTGCCTTTAGCTGGATTTGTTTATAATAATAGTTTCCAATCTAGTATTCAGATGGCTCCGTATGAAGCATTATATGGACGAAGATGTAGATCACCCGTGTGTTGGACAGAGCTGAATGAAAGAAAAGTGATTGGGCAAGATTTGATCCAAGAAACTGAAGAAACAGTCAAGAAGATACAAGAGAGATTAAAAGCAGCTTTTGACAGATAGAAGTCTTATGCCGATTTAAAATGATGGGACATTGAGTATTCGGTTGGCGATAAAGTATTTCTTAAAGTCTCTCCTTGGAAGAAAGTGTTGAGATTTGGCAGGAAAGGTAAATTAAGTCCTCATTTCATTGAACCGTATGAGATAGTAGAGAGAATTGGACCAGTGGCTTATCGATTAGCTTTACCTCCAGAGTTACAGAAAATACACGATGTTGTTCATGTTTCAATGCTCCGAAGATATCGGTCGAATCCTTCTCATGTCTTAACTACTGAAGATATTGAGCTTCGACCGGATTTATCATACGAAGAAGAACCAGTTGAGATTTGAGCCCGAGAGGTAAAGGAATTAAGAAATAAAAGATTTCCTTTAGTAAAAGTACTTTGGAGAAGTCATAAAATGGAAGAAGCAACATGGGAACCGGAAGAAACTATAAGAACTCAGTACCCTCACCTATTCTCAAGTAAATTTCGAGGACGACATTTTTTTTAAAGGGGGAGAGACATGTAATGACCCAAATTCCCGGGCACCGGAAAAACGAGTCGTAGGGCCTCCGTCTTAGGAAAATTAAGTCCGTAAATATTTATTAAAAATATTTATGAGGATAATTATGAGTTAAATTAGATTCTGATTAAGTGAATCTAATTTAATTAGAAACAATTAGTAGATAAGACTAAATTGAATAAAGTGCAAAAGTTTAATTATAGAATAGAAAATTGTTAAAGGATTAAATTAGTAGTTAAACCATAAAAGTGACATGTGTTTGATGAATGATAAATACATGTGTATTTGTATTAATGGTACAAATGTATTAAATGTGTATATTTACTTATTATTTAAGTAATATATATTATTTAATTATTTAATTATTATTAATTATATGTATATTGTAATTTATTTAATAAATAAATGGAGACAAGTGTATGATAATAATTGGTGACATGTGTGTGTATGTGTATGTGTACAAATGTGTGTATATAATTAGATTTAATTAGATATTTATATTAAATTAATTAATAAAGAAATAAAAGAAACAAAAGAACAGAAAGAAACAGAATAGAAACGTGAAAGTGGGGAAGAAAGAAAGAAAGAAAAGAAAAAGGGAAATTTGGAGAATTGAAGCTTGAAAGTTAATTTGGTAAGTTAATTAAGCCCTTTCCTTTCTAATTTTGGTATTTTTGAAGCTTTAGAGAAAGATTTTCTTAAATTCATGAGAAAATATTGAAAATTAATGGAAGTTTGATTAGGGTTTATGTTGAAGAAATGATGAAATTAGGGATTAATTTGACAGAATTATGAATTTGAATTGAATTAGGGACTTAATTGTAAAACAAGCCATAAGTTTTGAGTTTTAGGGATTAAATTGAAAGAAATTCAGAATTATGGAAAGATGATGAAAATTTGATAGTTATATGAATATTTTGATGGAAATTGAATAGAAATAATGTGTGAATTGGTGTTATAAATTTGGTTATTAGCATTTTACATCAAAACAGTTTTGGGAAGTAGCAATGGTCTAACTTTGAAAATTCACTAAAAATTGTAGGAATTGAATTAGAGGATGAATAAGATATGAAATTAAAGCTTATTGAGTGTAGTTTCTTATAGTAGAAACAGTGTAAGCAATGAATTTATGAATCAAGAGATATTTGAAATTTGTAAGACTGGTTCAGGGTGATTTCGAGACACTCTGTTTTGACTTTGGAAAATCATTAAAAATTGTAAAAAAAATTATTATGGAGTGTAATTTATATGTCTGAACTCCTTAATGAATCTAGTTTCAAAAGAAATAAATTATGTACAATGAGATAATTGATTTTTAGTAGAAAGAGGTCAGAATTATCGAATGGAGTAGCAGGGGAGTATTTAATGAATAAACTGTACTAATTGGCTAGACCAAAAATTCTGAAAATTTTATGGTGAGAAGATATATGAGTCTAGTTTCAAGGAAAATTTACGGATATTAATTTGGAGTTTCGTAGCTCAATATATAAATAATTTAGTAACAATGACTCAAATAGATAGCTTAATGGTGAAATTATATATATCTTAAAAATGGTCAAATTTGCATGTTTAGGCTCATGAATTAAATTGAATTGTATTATATTAATTAATTATAATTATGCTAATTTTCGTAGCAAACAAAGAAACCGAGGCATCCAATATGAAAGGGAAAGAGAAAGTAGTCGAGGAATAGCTCGGAGAAATCGGTTTGTATTATCATAATTCAAAGTATTTATTATTGCATATTTAATTGTTTATATATATATGAATGTGCATGAAAATGACTTGAATGTGAATTGTTGATTATTTGTGATTACATTGAGAAATATAAGAGAATTGATTGAAATGCGAAAATGTTTCGGAAATGGAAATGTGATCGAAACCCTATTAACTAGTCGGGCTTAGTGGATATAATTGGCATGCCATAGGATTGGAAGTGTTCAGGGATTCTTTGACCTCGAGTCGATGAGGCACTAGGTGTGCCATAGATTTACTTCGGATAGTTTCGATGAGGCTTTGGTAGCCACATTGCTTCGGCTTGCCCGATGAGGTACTTGGTGTGCCATAGATCTGATTTACTTCGAACTATCCGATGAGGCGTTCGTCGCCACTCTGGTGTGTTTGGTTGGATCCGCGTATCCACCTTGATCCGAGTCAGGTTAATAGGGCCTATAAGTGAAATGAGCAAAATTATCTGAATCTGATTATCTGAATTATCGAATGAAAGGTGAAAGAAAATGATGATACGAAATGTGAAAAGAAATTGTGTTATGAAGTTGAAAGCATGAACTTTATGCTTATGAATTACGTATACATGAAAGTGTTATGAATTAAGTGTTTATATGTTGGTGACAATTTATAATCATTTGAATGATATTAATATGACATGAATTGGCATATTCAATTGACTACTTATGCATTTGTGCTTTGAACCTGATTTGATGTTATGAATTAAATTATGATAATACCACTGAGTATTTTCAATACTCAGCGTACGATTGTTTTCCGTGCGCAGGTTAGGTAAAGTAGAGTTTGGTTCTGCATTCAAAATCATCTCCGACTCCAGCTCATTTTGTGGTGAAAATCTTATCTTCTGGTAATGTGGCATGTACTAGGTTTTAGGTTGTCACTTGTACATATTTAATGTTTTGAATGTGAAAGATGGTGTATCAACTTTAAGGAGTTTGACGTATGAATGGATGATTCCTAAGTTTATGAAATGAATGGTATATAGTTATATGTTATGTGAAAAAAAATTTGAGTACCTATAAAGTTGGGATTCGAATCCTAACCCCACAAAAGGTTCATATTAGGTCCGTAGAACCTCGATAAGGGTAATTAACCTTATTTTGAGTATAATTTCGTAATTATTTTTGCTTTATAATAATAAAGTTTGTCTGTTTTCGGTAGTGCCCTGTAACCCTATTCCGAGGTCAGTTTGGGGTTAGAGGGTGTTACATTTAGTGGTATCAGAGCTATAGGTTTAGCCGATTCTTGAATTAAAATTAAATTTGCAAGTCAGTCTAGAAGTACATGCCACATTTGAGTTGGAATTGAGTCGGGATTTTTGAATGCTAACCTATGTAATTGTTTCTGTTTTATAGAGATTAAAGATGTCAGATGATCGATCAATTGATTTAAATGAAAGTGAATCAGCCACACCTAGTGTGAACCCGTTTATAGACCAACCTCCCGAGGTAGAAGAAAAAAACATTAGGGAAAGAGATGAAAAATGTAGAAATAAACTTGATATGTTAAGAGTTTTAGTTAATGCTCTCCAGCGAGTAGTGGGAACTATACCTGCTACCACATTTGTACCTGTTCCTAGACGGGCCCCGATTAAGGAATTGAAAAAATACGGTGCCACAAAATTTTTGGGTCTGAAAGGTGTTGATCCATCAGTAGCTAAGAATTGGATAGAAGCGACAAAAAGAATTTTACAACAGTTAGAGTGTACTCCCCGAGAAAGTCTATTGTGTGCCGTATCTTTATTACAGGATGAGGCATATTTATGGTGGGAATCTGTTATCCAACACTTGCCCACTGATCAGGTATCATGAAATTTATTTCAGAAAGAGTTTCAGAAGAAATATATCGGGGAAATATACATTAAAGACAAGAAACAAGAATTTCTGACTTTGAAACAAGGTGAAATGACAGTAATAGATTATGAGCGGGAATTTTCAAGACTTGGCAGATATGCATCAGAATTTATACCGACTAAAGCCGACAGTTGTAAAAGATTTTTACGGGGACTAAGAGAAGAAATAAAAGTGTTACTAATATCTCAGCGAATTACTGAATTTGTTGATTTGATTGAACGGGCTAAGATGATAGAACAAGTTCTGGGGCTTGATAAAAAGACTGAACCTTCTAAATCGGTGGGGAAACGTACGGGAACTACAAGTTCGAATCCATTACCGAAAAGATTCCGAGACTCTAGAAGTGGTTGGAGATCTAGCTTCAGATCAGATAGAGGAGGAAAGAGTCAGGGGAAGCAAACTACAGTCTCTACTGGTAGTGTAAGAGGTCCATCTCGAGATACTACTATTCCAGAATGTGAGCATTGTGGGAGAAGACACAGAGGTGAATGTTGGCGATTGACTAGAGGATGTTTCAGATATGGATCTACAGAACATTTTATTAAAGACTGCTTGAAAGCTGATAATACTACACCTCCGACATCACAGAGATCAGTATCTACTGCCAGAGGTAGAGGATCAGGCATTGGTGGTTTTGCATCTCGAGGAGGTAGTGCTAGAGGAAGTAGTGATGTTGTTACACAGCAGTCAGAGGCCAGAGTTTCAGCTAGAGCTTATATGGTCAGAACTCGAGAAGAGGGGGATGCACATGATGTTGTAACAGGTATATTCTTATTGTATTCTGAACCTATTTATGTTTTAATTGACCCTGGGTCTTCGCATTCATATGTAAATTCAAAATTGGTTGA
The DNA here is from genome assembly GCA_020496765.1 of Gossypium stocksii. Classification (NCBI taxonomy): domain Eukaryota; kingdom Viridiplantae; phylum Streptophyta; class Magnoliopsida; order Malvales; family Malvaceae; genus Gossypium; species Gossypium stocksii. Next base: position 82,286,447 of record CM035630.1, on the reverse strand, counting down.
ATTGGGAAAATTAGAATTTGAGATGTCTAGTGTAGCAATAGAAGTGTCAAGTCCGTTAGGACAGATGATATTAGTGAATCAAGTTTGTCCGAGATGCCCGTTGGTTATACAAAATAAAATTTTTCCGGTTAATCTATTGATTATGCCATTTGGAGACTTTGATGTAATATTGGGTATGGATTGGTTGTCCGAGCACGGTGTAATTTTAGACTGCCATGAAAAGAAGTTCAGTATTCAGGCTGATGATGAAAACAATATTGAGGTAAAGGGTATTCGAAACAGTGGACCAACACGTGTTGTTTCAGTAATGAAAGCTAGTAAGATGTTACAGCAGGGTTGTACAGCATACTTGGCTTATGTTATTAATTCAGATACAGTGGGTAGTCAATGCAGTAAGATCCGAACAGTTTACGAATTTCCAGATGTTTTTCCAGAAGAACTACCGGGTTTACCACCTAATAGAGAAGTTGAATTTGCTATAGAGGTTTATCCGGGTACTGCTCTGATTTCTATACCCCCTTATCATATGGCACCTACTGAATTGAAGGAGTTAAAGATACAGTTACAAGATTTGTTAGATCGTGGTTTTATTCGGCCGAGTATTTCACCGTGGGGAGCTCCGGTATTATTTGTTAAAAAGAAAGATGGTTCGATGCGACTTTGCACTGATTATAGACAGTTGAATAAAGTAACAATCAAGAACAAATATCCACTCCCTCGTATTGATGATTTATTTGATCAGCTGAAAGGAGCTTTTGTATTTTCAAAGATAGACTTGAGATCGGGTTACTACCAACTAAAAGTAAAAGAATGTGATGTACCGAAGACAGCTTTCCGTACGAGGTATGGTCATTATTAATTTTTAGTAATGCCATTTGGATTGACTAATGCTCCAGCTGCTTTCATGGATCTGATGAACCGTATATTTCAGCCGTATTTGGATCAATTTGTTGTGGTCTTCATTGATGATATACTTGTTTATTCGAAGACAGAAACAGAGCATGATAAGCATCTCAGAACAGTGTTACAGATTTTGCGGGAAAAGCAATTGTATGGGAAATTAAGTAAATGTGAGTTCTGGTTATCAGAGGTTGTATTTCTGGGACATGTAGTATCAGCGGAAGGAATCAAAGTTGATCCGGAGAAAATTGAAGCCATAGTTCAATGAAAACCTCCGAAAAATGTGTCTGAGGTACGTAGTTTTCTTGGTTTGGCTGGATATTATAGAAGATTTGTAAATGGATTCTCAAAAATAGCCATGCCGATGACTAAGTTGCTACAGAAGAATGTTTCTTTTATATGGGATGACCAATGTCAGAAGAGTTTTGAGACATTGAAGCAAATGTTAACTGAGGCACCAGTTTTAACTTTACCCGAATCAGGAAAGGATTTTATTGTGTACAGTGATGCTTCTTTAAGTGGTTTGGGCTGTGTACTGATGCAAGACGGAAAAGTTATTGCTTATGCATCTCGTCAGTTGAAACCACACGAGTGTAATTATCCGACACATGACCTAGAGTTAGCAGCTGTGATTTTTGCTTTGAAGATTTGGAGGCATTATATTTATGGTGAAAAATGCTACATATTCACTGATCATAAAAGTCTAAAGTATCTTCTCTCCCAACAAGAATTGAATTTGAGACAGAGACGGTGGATCGAGCTCTTGAAAGACTATGATTGTGTTATAGACTACCATCTGGGAAAAGCAAATATAGTCGCGGATGCATTGAGTAGAAAAGCTGTAATTGAGTTGAGAGCCATGTTTGCACAGCTCAGTATCACTGATGATGGAAATCTGTTAGCCGAGTTAAAAGTAAAACCGGTAATATTTGAGCAAATTAAAGCAGCTCAGTTGGGAGATGATAAGTTGGTGAAGAAAAGAGAGATGATACAAAGTGGTACAGTAGAGGACTTCAGTATTGATGCACATGGATGTCTAAGGTACCGAAATTGAGTTTGTATTCCAGATAACTCTGAATTGAAAGAACTAATAATTCGAGAAGCACATGACGGCTCATTTGCTTTACACCCCGGAGGTACAAAAATGTATCGTAATTTACAAGATTTGTACTGGTGGCCCGGAATGAAAAGAGACATAGTTGAATATGTTGGTAAATGTCTAACATGTCAACAGGTAAAGGCAGAACATCAGGTACCGACTGGTTTACTTCAGCCTATTAATATTCCTGAATGGAAATGGGATCGTATCACGATGGATTTTGTTACGGGGCTACCGTTGTCAGCGAGTAAAAAGAATGCTATTTGGGTGATAGTTGATAGACTTACTAAGTCAGCACATTTCATAGCAGTCAGAACAGATTGGTCGTTACAGAGACTTGCTGAGGTATATATCCGAGAAATTGTTAAATTACACGGTATTCCGAAATCAATAATTTCAGATCGAGATCCTCGGTTCACATCGAGATTTTGGAGGCAATTACATGAATCCCTGGGTACATGACTTAATTTTAGCACAGCATTTCATCCGCAAACTGACGGACAATCTGAACGGGTAATTCAGATTTTAGAAGATATGCTTCGAGCATGTATTATTGAGTTTGAATCAGGTTGGGAACGTTATTTGCCTTTAGCTGGATTTGTTTATAATAATAGTTTCCAATCTAGTATTCAGATGGCTCCGTATGAAGCATTATATGGACGAAGATGTAGATCACCCGTATGTTGGACAGAGCTGAATGAAAGAAAAGTGATTGGGCAAGATTTGATCCAAGAAACTGAAGAAACAGTCAAGAAGATACAAGAGAGATTAAAAGCAGCTTTTGACAGACAGAAGTCTTATGCCGATTTAAAACGACGGGACATTGAGTATTCGGTTGGCGATAAAGTATTTCTTAAAGTCTCTCCTTGGAAGAAAGTGTTGAGATTTGGCAGGAAAGGTAAATTAAGTCCGCATTTCATTGAACCGTATGAGATAGTAGAGAGAATTGGACCAGTGGCTTATCGGTTAGCTTTACCTCCAGAGTTACAGAAAATACACGATGTTGTTCATGTTTCAATGCTCCGAAGATATCGGTCGAATCCTTCTCATGTCATAACTATTGAAGATATTGAGCTTCGACCGGATTTATCATACGAAGAAGAACCAGTTGAGATTTGAGCCCGAGAGGTAAAGTAATTAAGAAATAAAAGAGTTCCTTTAGTAAAAGTACTTTGGAGAAGTCATAAAATGGAAGAAGCAACATGGGAACCGGAAGAAACTATGAGAACTCAGTACCCTCAACTATTCTCAGGTAAATTTCGAGGACGAAATTTTTTTTAAAGGGGGAGATAAATGTAATGACCCAAATTCCCGGGCACCGGAAAAACGAGTCGTAGGGCCTCCGTCTTAGGAAAATTAAGTCCGTAAATATTTATTAAAAATATTTATGAGGATAATTATGAGTTAAATTAGATTCTGATTAAGTGAATCTAATTTAATTAGAAACAATTAGTAGATAAGACTAAATTGAATAAAGTGCAAAAGTTTAATTATAGAATAGAAAATTGTTAAGGGATTAAATTAGTAGTTTAACCATAAAAGTGACATGTGTTTGATGAATGATAAATACATGTGTATTTGTATTAATGGTACAAATGTATTAAATGTGTATATTTACTTATTATTTAAGTAATATATATTATTTAATTATTTAATTATTATTAATTATATGTATATTGTAATTTATTTAATAAATAAATGGAGACAAGTGTATGATAATAATTGGTGACATGTGTGTGTATGTGTATGTGTACAAATGTGTGTATATAATTAGATTTAATTAGATATTTATATTAAATTAATTAATAAAGAAATAAAAGAAACAAAAGAACAGAAAGAAACAAAATAGAAACGTGAAAGTGGGGAAGAAAGAAAGAAAGAAAAGAAAAAGGGAAATTTGGAGAATTGAAGCTTGAAAGTTAATTTGGTAAGTTAATTAAGCTCTTTCCTTTCTAATTTTGGTATTTTTGAAGCTTTAGAGAAAGATTTTCTTAAATTCATGGAAAAATATTGAAAATTAATGGAAGTTTGATTAGTGTTTAGGTTGAAGAAATGATGAAATTAGGGATTAATTTGATAGAATTATGAATTTGAATTGAATTAGGGACTTAATTGTAAAACAAGCCATAAGTTTTGAGTTTTAGGAATTAAATTGAAAGAAATTCAGAATTATAGAAAAATGATGAAAATTTGATAGTTATATGAATATTTTGATGGAAATTGAATAGAAATAAGGTGTGAATTAGTGTTATAAATTTGGTTATTAGCATTTTACATCAAAATAGTTTTGGGAAGTAGCAATGGTCTGACTTTGAAAATTCACTAAAAATTGTAGGAATTGAATTAGAGGATGAATAAGATATGAAATTAAAGCTTATTGAGTGTAGTTTCTTATAGTAGAAACAGTGTAAGCAATGAATTTATGAATCAAGAGATATTTGAAATTTTGTAAGACTGGTTTAGGGTGATTTCGAGGCACTCTATTTTGACTTTGGAAAATCATTAAAAATTGTAAAAAAATTATTATGGAGTGTAATTTATATGTCTGAACTCCTTAATGAATCTAGTTTCAAAAGAAATAAATTCTGTACAATGAGATAATTGATTTTTAGTAGAGAGAGGTCAGAACTATCAAATGAAGTAACAGGGGAGTATTTAATGAATAAACTGTACTAATTGGCTAGACCAAAAATTTTGAAAATTTTATGGTGAGAAGATATATGAGTCTAGTTTCATGGAAAATTTACGGATATTAATTTGGAGTTTCATAGCTCAAGATACAATGACTCAAATAGACAGCTTAATGGTGAAATTATATATATCTTAAAAATGGTCAAATTTGCATGTTTAGGCTCATGAATTAAATTGAATTGTATTATATTAGTTAATTATAATTATGCTAATTTTCATAGCAAACAAAGAAACCGAGGCATCCAATACGAAGGAGAAAGAGAAAGTAGTCGAGGAATAGCTCGGAGAAATCTGTTTGTATTATCATAATTCAAAGTATTTATTATTGCATATTTAATTGTTTATATATATATATATATATGAATGTGCATGAAAATGACTTGAATGTGAATTGTTGATTATTTGTGATTACATTGAGAAATATAAGAGAATTGATTGAAATGTGAAAATGTTTCGGAAATGGAAATGTGATCGAAACCCTATTAACTAGTCGGGCTTAGTGGATATAATTGGCATGCCATAGGATTGGAAGTGTTCAGGGATTCTTCGACCTCGAGTCGATGAGGCACTAGGTGTGCCATAGATTTACTTCGGATAGTTTCGATAAGGCTTTGGTAGCCACATTGCTTTGGCTTGCCCGATGAGGTACTTGGTGTGCCATAGATCTGATTTACTTCGAACTATCCGATAAGGCGTTGGTCGCCACTCTGGTGTGTTTGGTTGGATCCGCGTATCCACCTTGATCCGAGTCAGGTTAATAGGGCCTATAAGTGAAATGAGCAAAATTATTTGAATTTGATTATCTGAATTATCGAATGAAAGGTGAAAGAAAATGATGATACGAAATGTTAAAAGAAATTGTGTTATGAAGTTGAAAGCATGAACTTTATGCTTATGAATTACGTATACATGAAAGTGTTATGAATTAAGTGTTTACATGTTGGTGACAATTTATAATCATTTGAATGATATTAATATGACATGAATTGGCATATTCAATTGACTACTTATGCATTTGTGCTTTGAACCTGATTTGATGTTATGAATTGAATTATGATAATACCACTGAGTATTTTCAATACTCAGCGTACGGTTGTTTTCCGTGCGCAGGTTAGGTAAAGTAGAGTCCAGTTCTGCATTCAAAATCATCTCTGACTCCAGCTCATTTTGTGGTAAAAATCTTATCTTCTAGTAATGTGGCATGTACTAGGTTTTAGGTTGTCACTTGTACATATTTAATGTTTTGAATGTGAAAGATGGTGTATCAACTTTAAGGAGTTTGACGTATGAATGGATGATTCCTAAGTTTATGAAATGAATGGTATATAGTTATATGTTATGTGAAAAAAAAAAATTTGAGTTCTTATAAAGTTGGGATTCAAATCCTAACCCCACGAAAGGTTCATATTAGGTCCGTAGAACCTTGATAAGGGTAATTAACCTTATTTTGAGTATAATTTCGTAATTATTTTTGCTTTATAATAATAAAGTTTGTCTGTTTTCGGTAATGCCCTGTAACCCTATTTTGGGGTCGGTTTAGGGTTAAAGGGTGTTACACAGATAGTACAAACAGAGTCTATGAAACTCACATTGGCACAAGTGCCTTTCATTCGAACAGTCAAATAGACAATCGTACTCACAAATTAGTCAATATGATGCATATGAATGCATTTGAGTTAAAGAAAAACGCACCCATCAGACCAACACACTTCTCCACCCCCATGACCCTTAAAAGAGCTTTAAGCTCGTCCCGTCAATCACTCCACTTAGGACCTCATAAGGCCTATCCAACCCTGCACTATCCAACTAATGTCATCCTGGGTAGCCCGGTAACAATGGCTATTAGGACTGTCCACGACCCTCTAGGTGTTGGGACTACCCTCGACCCTCTGGGTATTGGGGCTACAATATGCAGATAAACTGCCAGTCACATATATTACGCAGCAATGCTAGCGTATAAGCCTTACTGTGCAATGTGGTAAACTGCGGTATAGATATGTAGTATGAACTGCCAGATCAAATAGTAGTACGTAGCATAGCTAACGTACATGCGGTACAGTGCAATGCGGTAATCTGCCATACCGATAAGTTGCAGTAGAACTACCAGTTCAGTCAATGATACGTAGCGATGCTAACGTATGTGTTGTATGGTGCAGTTCAATAAACTACAGTAAAGATATGTAGTTGAATTGCCAAATCAAATAATGGTACATAGCGTAGCTAACATACATGCGGTACCGTGCAATGCGGTAATCTGCTATACCGTGATGATGTCATCCCGAGTTGCTCGGCAACGACGACCATCCGCATTGTCTACGACCCTCAGGGTATTGGGACCGTCCACTACCATCTAGGTATTAGGGGCTCACAACTAGCAGATCAGCTACCAGTTCAGTCAATCTCTTTTCTCTTTAAAATCCCACCCAAAAATAGTATATGCATATATATGTATGCAGTCAGATGTACACAATCAGAATACCAGTTTTAGACAGTCGATCAAAGGCAGACACTTACGACCAATTGGTCATTTATGTAATCAAACATTTGCACACTCATAGCTCGAGCTTAGTATCAAGCTCATCACACAGCCAATCACAAATAACACACATTTCAAGCCTAAAACTGAGTCATAATTACCCTCAATAAAGCTTAGTCGAGGGTTGGAACACACAAAGTTGCGATAACACTTACATTTGACCTAAAACCAGAGTTTAGCGAGATAAGGCCACATGCCAGTATGCTCCGGCCATATGGGGGTCCAAATGCCCGTGTGAAGGGTAGCGCATGGCCGTGTGACAGAGGCACACACCTGTGTGCAGAAAGGACACGGCATGTGAACAGGCCATGTAACTTACTGTCCAATTTCACTAAAATAGAGTACAGGGTAGACATGACCGTGTGAAGGTCTCACACGCCCGTGTGCCCACTAGACATGGTCGTGTGTCTCGAACACACGCCCTTGTGGGATCCCTAAATCCCCAAATTAGTCATATGGCCGTGTTACTCTAAATCCCAAATCCCTAATTCCTAAACTCACACGCCCGTGTGCCCAAGGGACACGGCCGTGTGAATTTTGACAAAATCCCCAAATTGACCACATGGCCGTGTTGGAAAGGTCACGAAACCACCCCAAAATAGCTCCAAAACTGTCGTTTAAGCCACCATAATCATCCCTAACCTTTGCCCTATCAAAATACATAAGAAAATAGTGATTTTCCTTCACTTGCATTGTCTAAAACCCAAAACTGATGGGTTAGCACACATTCAAGAAAATCCACACATTTACTTGCAAAATTAAAAGAGAAAGTAAAATATACTGAGTTGATTCCCACACCTGTTTCGACGTTGAAGAGGTCGACAGAGGAGTGACAATTCCAAAGACAAAAGCCAAAATCGTTTTGAGAATATTTAGAAAACAATAGAAAGGCAAAAAGTGAAGAGGAAGAAAAGAGGGAGAAGAAGAACGTGCAAAATAGAAGAATAAAGTAAAAATACCCAAAAATAAAATAATCACCACAGTTAAAACATATCAATATTATAAAATAATATTTAAAACAAGTAATAAACAAATAAAAATATCATATCGTAAATAATAAATAAACATTTAATATTCAATAACTCAAATAGAACAAAATAAAAGACCCCAAAAAGCGCACCCAATGACTCGAACCCGAAACCTTGAGGTTCCCTAGCTAATCACTCGACCACCAGACCAGCAGGCCTATTTCTGTCACTAAATCACACAACTAAACTTATGTGTGCTACCTCATCGCTAACACTACACTCAAAACCTAGAACTTCTAGGCCCCAAAATTCGGGGCGTTACAGAAGGAAAATGAAAGGTTGATAATGCTATATGAATTAAACTACTCTTGTGAAAGATTAAGTGAATCGGATTATAAGTCTTAAGACTTGATACAAAAATGAGATGATTCAACTAATTTGATTCGAGAATTGGAATGTTTACATAACGTATACTTATATTGACTAATTGATCATGAATTGAATAAATCATATGTTTAAAATGGTACTCATGGTATGATGATAGATATTTTATTATAATGGCATGTAAATTAATTGTTTTAATTGTTATATCTTGTAATCTACTTCTTGAATTATAGAATTATCACTGAGTTTTATCACTCAACGTACGATTTTATTTTTCATGCGCAGGTTAGGTTCAATTCGAGATCTCGAACATTGACCTTGGCATCCAGTCAGAATCCCAAACTCAACAATGTTTGTGCACCCTTTTTTGTTAGTTAAATGGCATATACCTAGTTAAGTTATTTTGGTATTTAGTTTGATTTGATGATGTTGAATTTATATGTTAGGTATTTGGATTTTAATCATATGAAAGCTAAGTTAGTATAGGAATTATCATATGTATGTATATAATAAAAGGGACTTTTGGAAAATGGTAAATGTGAGTTTAATATGCATGTACGTGATCAAATAAATTGTGTCAAATAGATAGTTTATAAGTAACATGGTATAGATATATTGTTGTATAATGTATGTAACTAGTTAGTTGTAAATAAGTTGTAAATGAACTTAAATATGGTATGATTTGGTCTAAAATGTTGCATTATTAATGAACTTGGTGAATTAAGGTAAGGATTAGAATGATTTGAATGTTTTGGTATTGAATTTATAGTTATGGATGATAGGGATTTGATTTAACGTTAGGAAGGACGTTAGTTTGTATGATATAAAGTTAATATGTTACAGATATGAGATGTATGTGATGGTTATGTGTTTAGGATTTGGTTTAGAATATTTCAAGTTGTTAAACAAAGAAAATAATGTAGAAATAATATGTGACATCGTAACGTCGCTTTAGCATCATCGCAATAATAAAAGTCCTGTAATGTCACAGTGAGACGAAGAACCTTATCGTCTCGACAAGGCTAACATAGTAAATGATGCCACCACATCGAGTGGATTGATGTCGTGACGTGACAAACTATTTGGCAACGTCATGATGTGGAAACATTGACTTCACAACGTCGACCTTGTATTTTGAAAATTTTACAATTTGGCCATTCTTTGATCTTGGGATACTATTTGAGCTTTTGTAAGCTCGTGTAAGATTTGAAAATGATTATATATTGTATTCATTGTATGTTTTGGTTGTTTTTAAGTATTAAATAGTGTTTATTGACTGTGATTGGTCGTAGTTGCTTCTACAATGTATGTGACATCTCGTAACTTGGATCTGGCGATCATGTTAGGTTTCGGGTTGTTACAGAAAGTATATATAGACACTGAGTTTTATGTTAATTCTTTGAATTTCACCAAACTAGCTAGACAATTTTTTTCTTCTTCATAAACAAATAATAAACTTGGATTCAATGATCTAGTTTAATAAATGGGTTAATAACCCTTTAATTTAGCAATTTGTACCTAAATTTAATTTTGGACTTGTAACATCCCAAAAATCGTGTAATGCCCTAAATAATTTATCTCTATTTTTGTAAATATTTAACATAAGGGTGTATCTGCTTTAGTGGTTAAGTATTTTGGGTGTGTATGAGGTTTTGGGTTTAAGTCCCAGATTGGTTAATTTTGTGATTTTTTTCGAATCAAGCCTTATCTTATTCAGTGGGCTCATATTAAATTATCTATAATTTCACATTAGAATAAGCCTGCTGGTTTGAGTGGTAAGGGATTCAATGTGTGGAAGGTCTTGTGTTCGAGTCCCTACGTTAGCGAGAGTGTTAACTTTTGCTCTGTTATTTGATAGAATTTCAATTGAACTGAAAGTCTGAGGAGGTTGAGTAGTGGATTAGTGGGAGATAATTAAGGGATTATGGGCATATCTTCTTTTCTTTTCTTTTTCAAATTTTAATTATTTTTTCCTCTTCCAAAGAATTAACGTCAGTTTTTGCTCCTTCTCTGCTTTTCTGTCAATTTTATTTTTGTTCTTCCCTTCTCTGGTGTAATTCTTGTTCCTCCGTTCCCTTCAACTTTCTTGTTCGTTAAATATTATTCTTCACGTAATTTTAGTAAGCCTATCAATCCTCTTTGTTGTAGTAGTGTGTGATTAATGGAAGAATCTAAACTCTGTGATCAGTTGTGTAGGTAAAGGCAGTGAATTTGTAGTTTCTGCTTTGTTGGGTTAACTTTCATGTGTGATGGTTTTACGGTGGTAAGTGTGGAACGTTGCTTGACTTAGTTTTGTTTGTTTCTATAAATCGGTTGTTAATAGGACTTTGAAATGTTATCTTTAAGTTCTAGTGTATTCAGGATTGCCACAGCATCTAAACTGAAATAGGTATGTTCCCAAAATGCAAAAAACTGAGTTTCAGCGAATGCCGAAAAACTGCAATATCGACACCACACGGGCGTGCGCAGGACACGACCATGTGGTGGCTTGAGTGTGGCCTTGTGGGCCACACGAGCCAGGTCAAGTTGGGCGTGTGGGCCCATATAGGCATTTCACACGGGCGTGTAGATTTTGGGCCAGGTCGTGTGGGCCACACGGGCAAGACCAATTTAGGCGTGTGGGCCACACGGGAAAATCACACTAGTATGTAAGCCCATTTTCTGAAATTCTCCCTAGGGTCGCACAGGTCGCTCCGATTGACTATGGGCCTATTGTAGTATCGGTAAAGGATAATTAAACCCTAATTTGTATGCTATGATATTTTGATAGACTAAGATTATTAGGATACTGAATGTATGCCTAACTGTACTACTATACGCATATATGATATCTGTATATATATGCATGTTGAGCATGTTAAATCTGTTATATCTGTATCTGGTTTTTGCATCTGTTGTTGGAGTGGGATTTGTATATAAAGAGGAAGTATTCTGTTAGGTGTTAATCGCCTATACTCTGGCAATTTGGCTGCATATATTCTAATATGTGTCTTAATTACACAATATGGTGTGTAGGGATGGGTGAGTATTTTTAAACCCTACATAGTGTGATGGGATGGTCGGAGATGGTGTGTAGAGGATGGGGGTAGTATTTATGCATATCTGCTTTTGTAATCTAAATCTGAAACAATATCTATTTCTGACTGTGAATATAATTCTGTATGTTTGCATCCTTAATTCTGATGGGCTACACACTGAGTTTTCGTAAACTCACATCTGTTATTTGTTTTGCCAGGTAATCCACAGACTTAGGCATATCGGTACGGCAGAGACTTAGCAGTGACCACTCGATTGTAAACTGTTTTAAGTTATTAATATACGGTTATATTTACGATTTTTGGTCTTCTTTTGAGAGTTTGTAATTTCGGGGACTCTCTAGACCTTATAGGTTTTAATTGTTGGTTTTTAGGTTTATTGATAGTCTGCATGATTTGATAGGCTGTGTCGTGAATTTGACGGTTTTACGCAAAAAAAGAGTTTTTCTAAAAATAACAAATCGAGTTTCTAAATATAATGAATTTATTAAACTTTCGCTGTAATAAGTGTTTGACAAACTATTTAATTAAATAATTTTTTCATTATATTCATGTATGAACTCATGGTATAAGAATTAAATGGTTTATCAAGCCAACACCATTTTTAAAACCCATTCCTTATGACATCACCAATTTCAGGCATAACACCTAGGCCGGGTTTGGGGTGTTACAAACCGGGTTAGAAGAAATAGGGTTTTCAAACCAAAAGTGGTCATCCCTCGATTATGAGTTTAGATTTTGGAAATTTTAACAAGTAAATTGATCTAGTTCAGTGGTTAAATGTTCTCGGTATGTGTGTAAGGTTCTGGGTTCGAATATTGTTTCAGGAAATTTTTGTTATTTTTCTTAAACCCTTACCCTTGAACGTTTGGCTTGTAATTAAATTCAGTCAATTAATGTCAAGAATGAGCCTGCTGGTTCAATGGTTAAGCTTCAGTGTAATCATTGGTCTTATGTTCGACTCCCGGCGAAAGCAATAGGGAATGTTTTATTTTTGAATCTCATTATAAGGTTGTTAGTTTCGGTTGGTTAATTAAAACCTTCCAAAAACCTCCAGTGCTTTATTTTTATTTTTGTTCTTTCTTTTCTACAATGTTTTGGGCCATTTTGTTTTTGCCCTTCAGGTTTTTTATTTGGTTTCTTATTTTCAAGTGACCTTTCTTTTTCTATGTGCGTTACATCGATTTTGTACGGGGTCTGACTTCTCCTTTTAATTAAGTCGCAGCTCGGTAAGTCAATTTAAAGTTTTAGTGTCGAAAGTTTTTCGACGTAACTGCGATTTTAGAATGTTAGTTTTTAGTGATTTGACTACGAATTAATTGTTTTGTTGGACAATTTCTTCTTGTTTAGGGATGGTAATTCATCATTGTCGTGCCTACATCAAGTCCATATCAGGTGGGTACCAAAACCCCCTTTTTTGCGTTTTTAGTCGTAACAAAATGGTTGTCGACACCACGCGACCAAGGACATGGGCGTGTGCCTAGGCTGTGTGTGCCACAAGGCTGTGTGGTTGGCTTTGTAACTTACTGTTCATTGAATTGGAGCCACACGGGCAAGGCACACGAGCGTATGTCCAAGCCGTGTGCGGCCATATTAGTGCAGGGTTTACACGGGCAACAGACATAAGCATGTGTTTAGGACGTGTAACTCATTGTTTTGTGACTTAGGACTACACGGCCAGGGACATGTTCGTGTGCCTAAGCCGTGTGAGTCATACGAGAAAGGACATAGGTATGTATCCAGGCCGTGTAAGCCACACGGGTAAGGACATGGGCGTGTGTCCAGGCCGTATGGCGTTTGAATAGGATCCGAATCTTATTTTTATGGCCGTGAGTGTTTCCTAACACGAGCATTGACCTTCACAATGTAGTTATGATCTAAATTTGATTGTATAAGGACTATCTGATGGTCTGACAATGAACTATTTTTGATCTGTACGTATGTTTACTATGTGTGAATCCAAGTGAATAAGATCTGTCAAAACGTAATGTGCTACTGTCTGATGTGTGCGAATTATCTAGGTACGATTTGTATTTTGTTAAATTTGCTGGAACGCCTCTGCATTATTCTGTTGATGGAGAATATACGATATCTGAATATGTTAGATTGATTATTCCTGATTCTGATTTATAATCATGAATGCGACTTCATAGCAATATGATATGGTTTGTTGAGGTTTGATAAGTCTGTTTTTAAGGGTGAGCAAAACTCAATTCGACTCGAAAAAATTAAAAAAAATTCAAATTTCGAGTTAAACGAATCAAGTTATTCGAGTAAACTCGATTTTTTTTTCAAATTTCGAGTTCGAATCGAGTTGAGTTTTTAAATTCGAATAACTCGAATAATTCGAATAAATCGAATATCAAACAATAATATTTTACATTTTTACCCCAAACACCCAAACTCTTTTACTTTTTTCTCAAAACTTTTACTCCTTCCCACTTTCCCTCCAAAACTTTTACTCTTCTCCCATCCCAATCCTTCATCTACCCAAAATCCATTTCCCACCAAAATTTTACTCACCTATTTACTTTTCCTCAAAATTTTACCCCAAAAACTTTCAAAATTTTTTATTTTCCCCCAAAATTTATAGTCCCTCCCATTTTCCTCTTAAAACTTTTACTCACTTCCCATCCCACCCCACCCCACCCCCTCACCCCCCATCTACCCCAAACCCATCCCCCACCCTAATTTTTTTAATATTTTCCCTCCAAAATTTTACTCCCCCTATTTACTTTCCTTCAAACTTTTACTCTCCAAAACTTTTTATTTTCCCCTTAAACTTTTACTTCTCATCATTTACTACCAAATAAAAAATTAAAATTATCCAAAAAAAAACCCTAAACATAAATAGTAATAATTATATATATATATATGTACTATTTATATTATTAAATTAAATTTCACATTTTATATTTTTTATATTATTGAATTGTTTAGTCATATTGAATATTTATATTAAAATTGAATTATTAATAATGCTATAAAATATTCGTGTTAAAATTTTATATTGGTATCAATTTCACATTTTATCTTTAAAATAACTTTTATTAAAAAAATCACATTTTTACATTTAATATATTTTTTAATTCCAAAATACATAGTGACAAGAACATGAAGATAACTAAAACAACTAAGTAAGCAAAAAAGTTAACCCGTATATAAAAGATGAATAAATAAATTATGAGGTGATGAAAGTTAATAAAAGATTTGATTAGGTGGATAAATTTTATTACGATGGGTGACAGTGGTTATAAGGACCCAAAATTATTTTTCAAAATTTAACTCGAACAAATATATTTGATTCAATTCGATTCGAATTCCATTTCATTCGACTCGATTCGTGAAAATTTCAAATCAAATTAGGATGATAAAATATGATTCGTTAACTCAATTAACTCAAAATTTTTCGATTCGATCGAACGCTCACCCATATTTGTTTTACAAAACAAGGACTCCCACATTTTCTTATTTTTTTTTATTGAAAGATAACATGACTTACAGGCTCATTACTCTGATCTGCATAAGCATGCCATGACACATTGCATAGGACTTAGGTTGATGTGAAAAGAGGAAGTTTCTGATAGTTTAATGATCTGCGCTATCTGGTGGTTTAACCACACTTCTGTTGTGATAGTTGACCTGTACTTTAGTGGCTTGACCACATATATTTGATTGGCAGTTTAACTGCATATTGATAAGCCATCGTTGCCGGGCAACTCAAGATGACTTTATTGGTGTGCTTTGGATGGATGAGTTCGAGGGAGAACTCTATCTTGGTGTGTAACAGAGTTTGGGTAGAATGATTTTGATAAATCTGCATTCTGATCTGTTTGAAAATACTGCATCTACATAAACATACATGCTTTGTCTGCTCTGTCCCGTGTTTTGTTCAAATCTATTCTACTCTATACTATTTTGTTCTGTTAAACTTTATTCAATTCTATATTGTATGATTTATTTTGTTCTACTCTATTCTATTTTTGCTTTGTACTGTTGAACCACCTTTGATCAAATCTCTATGATGCTCTAGATTTGCCCATATTGGTTATACAACTACTCTTAAGTTCTTTGCGTTACTACGATTTATATAGTATGCTTTGCTTATTTGTATTGAGTCTGGATATACGCGGTGATTGGTAACTCACCCTTTGTCTTACCTTTATCTGTTCAGGAAAACATTAGATTTGGGATCAGACGGCGTATGGGAGCTCGGATTGTCTTGCATTGTAATAAATGTGATTTGAAATTTTGGGTTTGTAAATTGTCTTTGGATTTGCCTTGCGTTCCTTTTAATAATCTCATCTATATCAATTAATTTCTAACACGAAACTATAAAATCACCTAAACCAAGAAAAATGAATTTCTGGTTTCAAAGTTAAAATCTCAAAAAGAAATCATTTTTCAATGTGTTGGTGTAACTCATCTAGGTTCGGCTTAAACTTCTAGGACGGGTTTAGAGTGTTACAATACTTAATTAGTACTTGAATTTCAAAATTATTAATCAAGTTGATATTTTTTTTTAGGTATGTAATTCGCAAACTTTTGTACTAAAAAAGCTTTCAAAAAATTTTGTACTAAAAGCCAATAAAATAGTGACCCATGTCTTAAAAGTAAATAATATTTGGGATGTGGAGTTTAAAAACTCCACAAACAATATTAGAGGGTAGCAATATTTGGTACGTGGGCATAACATTAAAAATATAAATATTTAAAAGAAATAGGCATATAACAATTTTTTAAAACTCTCTGTCAAATACAAAATATATACTCTACCAAATATTAACCCATAAAAATTTAAATTTAAATTTAAATTTAAATTTTTATTTTTTTTATTTAACGTTTTCGATGAACATGTAGATATGGATGTCAAATAAATTTGAACATCTATTTGTGCAGATCTATTCCGCAACTATGATTTTTTAGTAATTTTATATTTTTTTATAATTTTAAAAACTAATATAAAAGCTTGATATTTAAAAAAAAATTTTAGAACAAATAAAAATTAATTTTTTGGATTTTTTATTTTTTTCTTAATTTTATAGTTTAGTATTTTTTATTATTCATTTTATACGATTTCTATAAATTTATATATTTAAAGATTTTTATTTTTTTATTTTTAAATGATGCTTCTCATGTGTCCTAATTTGAAGCTGCCACATAACATTTTGTTGTTGGAATCATCAAGGATTTTTTTTTATTTAACTATTATCTTAATATTCAGATTTTTGTATATTTTTATTTTATGGTTGTATTTTATTTTATTTTTTTTACTTAAAAGATAACTACAATTGAACATTTAATCTACTCTAAAAGAATGGCTACTTCTGTTTCTCTCTGTCCCAAGAAGGAGATAATACTCCTGATGATCCGAACACAAAGAAAGTCCGCTTTAAGGAATCGGAGGATAACCCAGAAGAAGTGATGGTTGTGGATCCAACACCAGCACCATCTCTGTCTTGGAAAGACCTGTTAATGGGAATAAAATTATTGAACAGAAAGTAGATAGTGGATCTCAACAATCTGAGGAAGATTTTTCACTCACTGAAGGGGATGTCAAAAAATGGGTAATCAATGGTATTCCCTCCATTGAATTCTCGGAGAGATTACATCAGATGCTTGAAAAGGAAATGTCCACTTCAGCGGTCCTCAAATTGTTGGGAAGGAATCGGGGTCTACGGCTCTGCAAAACCGATTGTATGGCATCTGGAGACCCTCTAAGCCATTTCAATTAATGGACATTGAAAATGGCTATTTCTTAGCCAAATTTCAAAGTCCTGAAGATTATGAGAAAATTCTGTCACTGGGACCATGGCTTATTTTTGGGCAATACTATTTCAGCCCTGGACAATCGATTTTAACCCGGAATTACCCTACCCCAATACGGTTCTTACGTGGATCAGGTTTCCAGGCCTTCCCAGTCATTTGTACAAAAAGGAGATCCTATGGGACACTGGGGGAATGGTGGGTAAACTTGCCAAATTAGATTTCAATACTGATAGTAGGGCAAGGGGTCGTTATGCCCGAATGGATTTGTACGTTAACCTGGGGAAGCCACTGATCTCAAAACTCCTTATTAATGGAAATATGCAAAGAGTTGAATACGAGAGCCTACCAGTGGCATGTCTGGGCGTTATGGCCATAATACTGAAGCTTGTCCGCATGTTCCCCTCATCTCTGATTCGGAGAAGGTAATGGATTCATGGGCGGTGAAATTACAGGAGAACACGGTGGCCGGAAATGGAGACTTTAGCCCCTGGATGTTGATGGAGAGGAGGACCAGACGCCTCTCGGGCAGACAACAAAATAGGAAAGTCTGTATCTGGGGAAAAATCATCGGGATCTCGGTTCCAATCCCTAACCGATTTAGAGGCTGTAATTTCGGAAGATAATTCAAAGAAAGGTAACTCACAGATCCATAAGAATCATGGGAAAGGAATCCTAACCGAGATTTTGGGGAAATCCCCAACGGATAAAAACGTTTCTGCTGAAGTACTAAGGAGGGAGGAGTTAAGGCATTCAGTGGGGGTTCCTTTTAATGGGCTGATCCGGAAGTCCAAGTCCAAAATTCCTCTTAAAGGCCATAAATCTGTTGGGCATCCTAATGGGACAAAATCTGTTACTAATTTATCAGTAGTGGCCTGACCATTAACAACCAAGAAGTTGGGCCATATAATGCCCCAAAGAGTAATGGAACGGTTGGGGGGGACACTTCAAGCTCTCCAGGCGATCTTCAAGTCTCTCGGGCCAAAAGTGGAGAGGCCCAACAGACTTCAACCCCTCTGCTACTTTTACAGATAAGGCAGATTTAGGTCCTTCAAATCCCACTAAAATTCAAGATGAGCACTTAATACATTTTAATCCCACTTTTGAGGAAGCAAATGTTATTAATGTGGCGGTAAAGGAAGGTGTATTAGATGTAACTAAACATGCAGCAGTAGTGTTTAAAAATATTTCTCAATCGAGCTCCTTAGGCGAAGAGGTGGGAGGTAGTTCAACCATTTCCCAAAATCGTCTGACTTTGTTGGATAATAAGGGAAGTGGAATTAATGCTGCCGGACCGAAAAGCGGGTGGAAAATAAATAAAACTTTAAAAGGCCTGGGTAATAAATTCAAGTCCTTTGGAAATTCTCGGGTATCATTTGTTGAATCTAAGGCTCCATTTGTTTACCTGTAAAAATTTTTCTGCAAAAGCTTTTTAGCCTTTACCGATGTTTGTTTGGGAAAAATGTCTTACCCTTTTTATTTCGGTAAGACATTTTTCAAAGTTTTTCCTCTTCACATCCCAACATCAGAACTTGCTAAATGCTCTCTCCTCCTTCCCCTTCCCTTTATTGCATCCTTGACCCAGGATTCATCTCTATATTAAAACAACCAACAGTAGTTTCGTTGATAAAAAGAAAAAAGCCCTAGCCATTTCTAGTCTTTTCAGAAATGAAACTCTCAACAATTAGGTGCTTTTTTTCTCTTCAATTTTTTCGTCTATTTCCCTTTAGTGATTTGTCACTTCAAGCGAAATCAGTCGATTCAAGTTTGAAACTCAATTGTCAAAATAGACGGTGAGACAATTAACTATGAGAAATAATGAGAAATTGAGAATTGTTTTGGAATTATATGATTTGTTTGCTTGCTTATTAGCAAAATGTAATAACATTTTTGTTTTCATATATTCGTTTTTCCCTCTGGTTGTTCTCCGATAATAATTGATGTTACAACCTGAATTAGGGCTTAAATGGATCAGTGGTTTTGAAAACCACAAATCTGAAATAGAAAAATTTATTGTGATTAAGTTTTAAAGTTTATAATGTGATAGAATGATTATGTGAAATTTTCGTTAAGAAATTTTATCGATTGGGTGTCCAATTTGATAATTGGGACTAAATTGCAATAGGTGAAAAATGTGAGTTCTAAAAGGTAATGTACTCATTTGAAATGGGTTTTTAAAGTGGGGGTCCTTAAATGGAAATTAGACCATTATATATAAGATGGACAAAAATGGACACGAAAGGATAAAATACCAAAGGCTTTTAATGAAGGGCATTTTAGTCATTTGATAATTAAAATAATTAAAAAGGGAAAATCAAGCCAAAATGTTGTCCATCTTCTTCATTTGGCCTAAACTCCCTATGGACACCATGGCTAGGGTTTTTCCAAGCTTTCAAGCTCAATAGTAAGTGCACCCAAGCCCCGTTTTCAATGCTCGTTACATTTTTGAGATCCTCGTAACTCGCTTTAGCTATTTCTACCATTATTTTGAGCTAGGGTTTATGTTTAAAAATTTACCCATGTTGGATAAATGTGTATTTTGATGATTAATAGTAGATTATGCTTGTCTATGATGAGAGAAACGAGTTTTACTAGGTGGTTTTCGGTGAAAATGTCCAAAAAGGGCTAAATTGTAAAAGTGATAAAATGTGATAAAAAGCATGTTTTAGTGAAAATTTTGGATTGCTATAGTTATGAAAATGGTTCGGCTAGACCTAAAGAGCATGAAAATTGAGTGAAAATCATTTTACGAGCTTAGGAGAAAAAGTGAAATTTTGACAAAGTTTAGGGGTAAAAATGTAATTTTACCATAATATGATTTTTGAATTGAATTGAATAGTATAATAATTTAATTAGTCAAATGTGATATTTTAGTTGAAGGAAATTGAGGTTCGAACTTAAAACGATAGAAAAATTGAGGAAATTTACAATTTCATCCGATTGCCGTTCTATGTCAAGGTAAGTTTGTATGTAAATAATTTATTGTTCTCATTTGTATTATAATATTTTGATACATATTATGAAATTTGATTGTATAATATTTATGATTGGCAGAATGTTGGAAAGTGAAATTCCCGGTTGAGCCTTCGGAATTGAAAGGTACAAACAATATGTAGCTAGGTCACATAGGTGGTACCAAGTGTAGGCCACTATGTGTACAAGAGAGCTACGAGATACTATGAAGTAGCTAGGTCACATGATTGATACTGAGTGTACACCATGTGTACAAGAGAGCTACGAGACGAGATAGCTAGGTCACATGTGTGGTAGTATCTATAAGCCACCATGTGTACAAGATAGCTATGCTTCCAAGATAGCTAGGTCACATGCATGATACTGCGAGTACATCATGTGTACACGAGAGCTATATTATATGTAGCTAGGTTGCATGTGTGGTTCTGAGTGTAGGACACCATGTGGACATGAGAGCTATGGGATAAAGTGGCTAGGTCACATGCGTGGTACTAAGGGTACACCATGTGTACACGAGAGCCGGATCATATGTAGGGTAGAGCTATGTGCGCAGACCACCGGGTATTTATTATTATTGGTGGGCTGTGTATGAAACCACCATGTATCTGTTAACCTTCTGAAGCATTCAACATGAACATTACTAAGTGAAGTTCATGTAAAAGTGTGGTGATAAGTGCAGGGATGTGAGCCTATGAATAAGTGAGCATGTGTATATGTCAGAATTGTGCATGTTATGCATGAGAATTATTGGTAAGGTGAAATGAGTAAGTTACACATATGAGAATGATTTTACGATGACCTTGTGATTATAGGTCTATACTTATGATGTATGAAAATGTGGTGTATTTGATTGGTCATATATGTACATAAAAGAAAGCTAAAACAAGGAAAGCATGAGAAAGTGAATTAGCAATCAGATAGTTTTGAACAACAGCAGTTACGTGAATTTGAAAAATCACCAAAAATGGTGGAAATTGAATTAGTGATTGAATGAGTATGTGATAAACGATAAATTATACATATTTTTACCTCATGTTTAGCCTATATTTTGGATGAATTATCATTAGATTTGTGAGAATTGGTGATTTTAATCCTTCTATTTCATGTCTTATACTCAGGAGAGCATAGGAAAGAGAAAAGAACGAGAAACGGGCCAAAAACGGAGAAAATAGGCCAAAATGAGAAAACGACACGGCCCAGGGATTCACCACACGGCCGTGCCACACAAGGTCCAACACGGCCCAACTCCGACAAGCACGGCCAGGCTACACGGCCGTGCCACCCTCAACAGGCCCACATGGCCTCTTGTCGAAACCACACGGGCGTGGCACATGGGCGTGTCCCTATCGTGAGGAAGTCAAATTCTACTCGAAAAAGGACACTTAGGGGCTAAGAAAGCCATTCTAAAACTCTATATAAAGACCCTAGGAAGCAACTTCAAGGGGGTGTTCATTTCCCGCTAAGGGAATACTCTCTTCTCTCAAGAAAGAGCGCCATATTTCTGCCAACACAAAGAGTGAAAGCAAGGGATTACTCCAAGGGAAGTCGATTGATTCATCCCAGAAGCCAGAATTCTACATCAAGACAAAGGATCTCCCTAAATTCCTTCAGGGGTTTTTGGGTTCTTTATATTTTATTATTTTAATACTTCTGAGATGTTTTCTTTCTTTATTATGAACTAAACCCCTCAAATACTTGAGGGGGATGAAACCTAAGACAGATCTTGTTATTATTTATTCTTGAATTATATGATAAATACTTGAATTTTTCTTAATTATGTGTTCTTCATTCTTGATTTAATAATCCTAGGTATTACTTCAAGAACTTGATGTGCTTAGGCAGAGGAGCAAAAGTCCCTATTTTAGGAGCAGATCTACCATAATTAAGCGGAGTTGCATGCAACCCTAGACATAAGGTGACATAAATCTGCCGGATTAGGGTCAAACCTAATAGGGGGAACCATAGATCGAATTAATGCAACCTAGGGTGTTAATTAATAAAGAAACTTTAGTTAACAACCTAGGCCTAGTTGCTCTTCGCCTCAAAAGAGGGTTTAGCATAAATTAGGGATCTCTACGGATCAAGTCAAGTGAATAAATCATCTAGTTCAAGAAGTTAATAACAAGTGAAGTCTAGGTGGATTCTCCCTTAAGTATTGCTCATATCAATCAGCTTTTCCCTAAAGTTTTCCCCAATTTACTTTTTATGCACTTTAGTTAGTTTTAGAATTAGTTCCAATCAATCCTCTTTTATTTTTAGGCTAGATAATAGAAAGGAAGCAAGCATTAGTACTTTTGGTTCCCTTGGGTACGATAACTCGGTCTTGCCACTAAACTATACTATTGTTCGATAGGTGCGCTTGCCTTTAATATCGTGATATTAGTTAGTTTTGGTGTAATCAGTTTTATAAATTTTATTACTTAATATCGCGAGCCGTTATCAAGTTTTTGGCGCCGTTGCCGGGGAACTGAAATATTAAGAAAACTCGATTTCTATTACTTTAGCCATTACTATATTTATTTATTTTTAGTTTTTATTTATTTTTATTTTTATTTTATTTTTTATTTTTTATTTTATTATTTATTTTTATTTTATTCTATTTTTCTTTGCTTTTTCCTTCTAGGTATTTCTAGTTTATGACTAGAAACAACCCAGCAGGACCATTGCTTTTTGATGAAGATTTAGAAGCGGCTGTTCGCAGAACCCGCAGAGATCAGACAAAGCCTACATTATCCAGAACAAGGACAAGAACAAAGGCCAGAACCTACTAAAGAGATGGAAGCAAATCAGGATAATCAGCTACTTCCTGTAGTAGCCGCAAATCCTGTTGAGCAAAATCCTGCTCCGCGTACTATGTATGATTATGCTAGACCTAATTTAGCAGGCACTGAATCCAGCATTGTTAGGCCTACTATTGCTGCTAATAATTTTGAATTAAAGCCTAACACTATTCAGATGATACAGCAATTGGTGCAGTTTGATGGTTTACAGGATGAAGATCTAACTTCACACATAGCCAATTTTTGGAACTTTGCGATACCTTTAAAATAAATGGCGTTTCTGATGATGCCATTCGTCTAAGGCTATTTCCATTCTCTTTGAGAAACAAAGCCAAATAGTGGTTAAACTCTTTACCACGAGGCTCAATCACCACATGGGAATAGATAATCGAAAAATTTTTACTTAAATATTTTCCTCCAGCTAAAACAGCTAAATTGCGAAACGATATCTCTTCTTTTGTGCAGATAGATCTAGAGACACTTTACGATGCCTGGGAGAGATACAAAGATCTTTTGAGAAGGTGCCCTCACCATGGGTTGCCTTTATGGTTACAAGTTCAAACCTTTCACAGCGGTTTGAATCCATCAACAAGGCAGATGATCGATGCGGCCACCGAAGGAACAATCAACAATAAAACACCAGAAGCAGCTTATGAGTTTATAGAAGAGATGTCACTGAATAACTATCAGTGGCTAGTCATGAGGACAAAGCCAACAAAAGCTGCAGGAGTTTATAAAATTGATACTGTCACCATGCTTACTAACCAAGTAGAACTTTTAAATAAAAAGTTTGATAATTTTGTTGGTTCAATGCAGACACATCCAGTAATGCAATGTGACGCAAACCAGGGAAATATGTTCAATCCAGATTACTCCTCTTATAGACATGGCATGGAAACTGAGCAAGCCAACTATATGGGTAACAATTCTAGACCTCAAAATAACCCTTATAGTAATACTTATAATGCAGGTTGGTGGAGTCACCCCAATTTTTCATGGGAAAGATAAGGAAATCAAAGACAACCGCCTCCTTCGGATTTCAGCAGCCACCACCACAATAGGAGAAAAAGCCGAACTTGGAAGAGATGTTCACCAAATTTATGGCCATGTTAGAAACTCGTTTCCAAAATACCGAAATGGCACTAAAGAACCAGCAAGCATCTATTCAAGGACTTGAAACTCAAATAGGCCAGCTTGCCAAGCTAATCTCTAAAAGATCGCAAGGTGGGTTATCAAGCAATACTGAGAATAACCCCAAAGAGCAACTTAATGCCGTCGATACGATAGATAATGATGGGTTAACCAAAACCAACCCAGAGCCATGCAATGAGCCAATGGTAAGTAAAAGAAAGAATGAGGTAAGTTACAAAGATGAAATTACCAAAGAATTTAAACTTCGTATCCCATACCCAACCACGCTAAAGAAGGACCGCACAGATGAGCAATTCGGTAAGTTTCTTAAACTTTTAAAGAAATTACATATCAACTTACCATTTGTTGAAGCAATTTTGCAGATGCCGAAGTACGCAAAATTTTTAGAGGAACTTCTTACAAATAAAAGGAAGTTGGAAGAACTGTCCACAGTGGAACTCAACGAGGAATGCTCAACTATTCTCCAAAATAAACTACCAACCAAACTGAAAGATCCAGGGAGTTTTACTATTCCTTGTTTATTTGGTAGCCTAGACACCAAAAATGCTTTAGCTGATTTAGGGGCTAGTATAAATGTCATGCCTTATAAACTGTTTAAACAACTAGGTCTTGGAAAACCTAAGCAAACTAAGATGAGCATTCAACTGGCTAATAAAACTATTAGGTCTCCTAAGAGAATAATTAAAGATGTGCTTGTCAAAATTGATAAATTTATATTCCCAGTTGACTTTGTTGTTTTAGACATTGATGAGGATAGAAATGTACCCTTAATTCTAGGGCGACCCTTTTTAGCAACTGCCAGAACAATAATTGATTTAGGAACAGGTGAACTTACACTACGTATAGGTGATGACAAAGTTACTTTACAAGCTCGAAACTTGATTAAGACTGTTGATAATAATATAGTCACGAGTCTTTGTAAAAACACTGAACTCACCACCCAACCTTCTGTGCAGGATACACTCTACATAAATGCAACCCAATCCCAGACAAGTCCATCCAAGGGAGATGCACCTGAAAGGCGAATACTTCAGATCGAGGGATTAGATAAGTGGCTGAACTATCATGAAAAACCCAAAATATGCCAAACCAACCCAGAGCATCACCAAGACGACCCTCAGGTAAAAACGTATCAAATCAAGGCAGAGGATAAGGTAATCTTAGGGGAAGACGACCCTCAAATCTTGAATTCGAAAGAACATACAAGTGACATACCCTACTTCACGGTAATGAAAATCTTCCCCTATGGTACAGTAGAGGTAAAACATCAGTCACTTGACACTTTCAAGGTAAACCACACTCGACTGAAATTTTACGTTGATAATAAAATTTTAAATAGGATAGAAGAGTATCAACTCTTCAAGCCACCGTGATAGAACAAACTTGAGAAAAGTCGAGCTTAGACTATAAACAAGCGCTTCTTGAGAGGCAACCCGAGCACTGACTTAGTAAATTATTTTATTTCAGCTTTCTAAATACATCAACTAACCCTTTGAATGCAGGATTTTTCGAGCCACACGGCTATGCCCACGGGCGTGCCTCAGGCCGTGTGTACACTTTGAGCAGAGACACGGTCGTGCAACTTGGCCGTGTACAAGCAGGGTAAAATTTTCCCTAAGGCACAGGCTACGATAAATAGCCACGGCCGTGCGATATAGCCGTGGCTAACACTGTCAATTCCAACATGGGCGTGTGACCCCATACACGACCGTGGGTGAAGCGAACATCGAAGGACAAGGCCGTGCAACACGACCGTGTGCCTCAACACGTCCTCGCAACACGGGCGTGTGTCTCGAGCCAGGCACGCCAAAATCCCTGAATTTTTGTTTTTCCATTTTATTTTATTTTATCTTTTTCTTTATTTGAATTTTAGTATTCTCAGAACTAGTTTATGTTATTTCAATTATTTTATATCGGTTATTTCCTAACGAGTACTTGTTTTAATCCTGAAATACCTAAAATCCCGTAAGTGCTATCGTAGTTTCAAAACCATGAACTTCAAGTATTCCTTCCTCCAAGACAACTTTCACAATTCAAAGGTTCCATCCAATATTCAGGGAGTTTTACTTCTCTCCCTAACTTATGATTTTATGCTTCTGC
The DNA here is from genome assembly GCA_020496765.1 of Gossypium stocksii. Classification (NCBI taxonomy): domain Eukaryota; kingdom Viridiplantae; phylum Streptophyta; class Magnoliopsida; order Malvales; family Malvaceae; genus Gossypium; species Gossypium stocksii. The sequence continues at coordinate 82,260,063 of CM035630.1, read as the reverse complement.
TGCTATTAATGTTATCTTTGTACATTGAGGGCAATGTACATCTTAAGTGTGGGGGGAAGCTCACTTTCATTCTTTATATTATCTTTGAAATCCCTGAAAATTACTCTCAAATTTCGAATTCTCTGCATTATCTTCAAATCTCTTGTTAGGAATTAATTCTGATTGATTTATATTTTTTATTGATGTGTTGAGAATTAAGACATAGGTGCTTATGCTTTGATTATTCAAACTTTAAAACACTAGGGAATCAAACATGATAAGTTGAAATTTTTGAGAATTTAAATTTTTTCAAGGTTATTTTCCCTAATTTTAAGTATTATCTTGAGATTTAAAATTCATAGGATTGACATCAAAAGCCATAATTCTGGTTAGATTTTTAAGCCTTTTGAGCATAAATTCTTTCGTGCTCACTTTTATTATTGCTTTGAGTGAGTCAATACTGATTTGTATTTCTAGAACTTACTTCGATTATACATGTCAAGACCACATCATTGATTTGATACACCGAAATGATAAAGGCACCTAGATTTAACCCACTTACTCCATAAAAAGCCTACCTCCATAAATTAACCCCTAGTAAACTCCATTGAGCCTAACAACCCATTTTTTGACTTACCTCTAATATTAACCCATAACCCATTTTTGTTAAATTCCATTTAATTATTTTGATTCCCATTTTTGTCAAGATTTGAGTTAAAATTATTATCTAGCTTTGTTATCTTTTTTCAGTTGTAAAGTTTGTCAATAATCAAAGTATTGTACTTGAATTATTCTAAAAAAACAAAAAAAAAGTGTATATACAGTTAATTCAGTTGTAATCTGTAATAGTTCAATAGTTTTTGCATATTTCTACAAGCTTCCAAATCCAGAACGATGTTATCATAAGGCTTAGCTCTAGGAATATGTTCCAGTGATAGAGATTTCTCTAGCTAAAACAAGGAAAGCATGAGAAAGTGAATTAGCAATCAGATAGTTTTGAACAACAGCAGTTATATGAATTTGAAAAATCACCAAAAATGGTGGAAATTGAATTAGTGATTGAATGAGATATGTGATAAACGATAAATTATACATATTTTTACCTCATGTTTAGCCTATATTTTGGATGAATTATCATTAGATTTGTGAGAATTGGTGCTGTTAATCCTTCTATTTCATGTCTTATACTCAGGAGAGCATAGGAAAGAGAAAAGAACGAGAAACGGGCCAAAAACGGAGAAAATGGGCCAAAATGAGAAAACAACATGGCCCAGGGATTCACCACACAGCCGTGGCACACGACCGTGCCACACAAGGTCCAACACGGCCCAACCCTGACAAGCACGGCCAGGCTATACGGCCGTGCCACCCTCAATAAGCCCACATGGCCTCTTGTCGAAACCACACGGGCGTGGCATACGGGCGTGTCCCTATCGTGGGAAGTTCAATTCTACTCGAAAAAGGATACTTAGGGGCTAAGAAAGCCATTCTAAAACTCTATATAAAGACCCTAGGAGGCAACTTCAAGGGGGTGCTTATTTCCTGCTAAGGGAATACTCTCTTCTCTCAAGAAAGAACACCATATTTCTGCCAACACAAAGAGTGGAAGCAAGGGATTACTCCAAGGGAAGCCGATTGATTCATCCCAGAAGCCAGAATTCTACATCAAGACAGAGTATCTCCCTAAATTCCTTCAGGGGTTTTTGGGTTCTTTATGTTTTGTTATTTTAATACTTCTGAGATGTTTTCTTTCTTTATTATGAACTAAACCCCCCAAATACTTGAGGGGGATGAAACCTAAGACAGATCTTGTTATTATTTATTCTTGAATTATATGATAAATACTTGAATTGTTCTTAATTATGTGTTCTTTATTCTTGATTTAATAATCCTAGGTATTACTTCAAGAACTTGATGTGCTTAGGCAGAGGAGCAAAAGTCCCTATTTTAAGAGCAGATCTACCATAATTAAGCGGAGTTACATGCAACCCTAGACATAGGGCGACATAAATCTGTCGAATTAGGGTCAAACCTAATAGGGGGAACCATAGATCGAATTAATTCAACCTAGGGTGTTAATTAATAAAGAAACTTCAGTTAACAACCTAGGCCTAGTTGCTCTTCGCCTCGAATGAGGGTTTAGCATAAATTAGGGATCTCTACGGATCAAGTCAAGTGAATAAATTGTCTAGTTCAAGAAGTTAATAACAAGTGAAGTCTAGGTGGATTCTCCCTTAAGTATTGCTCATATTAATCAGCTTTTCCCTAAAGTTTTCCCCAATTTACTTTTTGTGCACTTTAGTTAGTTTTAGAATTAGTTCCAATCAATCCTCTTTTATTTTTAGGCTAGATAATAGAAAGGAAGTAAGTATTAGTACTTTTGGTTCCCTTGGGTACGATAACTCAGTCTTGCCACTAAACTATACTATTGTTCGATAGGTACGCTTGCCTTTAATATCGTGATATTAGTTAGTTTTGGTGTGATCAGTTTTATAAATTTTATTACTTAATATCGCGAGCCGTTATCAATATGAAAGTAAAGCTTATTGAGTCCATTTTCACATAAAAGAAACAGAGTGACCAAAAGTTCATATGATGAGATATTTGAATGTTAGTAAGACAAGGTCAGAATGGTTACAGAATCCCCTATCCTGACTTGGTAAATTCATTAAAAATTGTACAAAAATAATTATGGAATATAATTTATATTTTTGAAATCTTTAATGAGTCTACTTTCAAGAGAAATGAACAAAAATGTCATTTGAGTTTCGAATAATGAGATAATTGATTTTTAGTGAAGAGGGGTCGGAACCATCGAACCAAAAAATATGGGCGACTTTAATGAATAAACTGTACCGATTGGATAAATAAAAAATTCTAAAAATTTTATGGTGAGAAGATGTGTGAGTATTATTTTAGGGAAAATTGGCGGATTTTAATTTGAAGTTCCGTAGCTCCAGGTAAAAATAATTTGGTGACTGTGACTCAGGTAAACTACTTGAAATGAACATAGGTGAATAATGGAAATTAGACAAAAATGATAGTATCATTTTGAAATAAGGTTTGCTAAAAGCAAGTTAATAAATGACTTATTATTATTACATATTACTTACTAAGCTTAATGTTTACTTCATTATTTTCTGTGTTTGTAATGTATTCAGGTCAGCTCGGGTTGGAAGCCGCCGAAGAATCTATCACACTATCCATTTTACAAATTAGGTATAGATAACTTTAATACTTAAGGTTATGGCATGTATAGAGAACTTGGTCATGTGTATGAATTTTCATGTGTTGGTCTAGAATATTGGCTTATGATATTCGAAGTTTATTATTGTATAATGCCATTCTATATGGCTAATAAATTTGTTATGTTATAAGTTTACGAAGATGCATTTCATGGTTGAGTAAAATGTGTGCTATGATTTATTAAGTATGTGATTGATGTTTTGGTAACCTTGTTGTATCATGGAATGTGTCATTGAAGTTATGCTCAAGTACGAGCATGATAGGGTAGAAAATGGCTTGGAAGATAGCCAATTTCTTGGCCACATGGGTAGAGACACGGCCTTGTGTCTCAGCAGTGTGGAGCACACGGTCCAGCACACGGGTGTGTAACTTGGCCGTGTGACCCTAAACGGATGATGGCACCATAAACAGAGAGTTACACAGGTGAAGGACACGGGCATGTCCCGAGCCACACGGGTGTGTAACTCTCTAAAATAAGAAAAATTTTCTAAATGTTCTGAAAGTTTTAAAAGTCCTCAGTTTAGTCTCGGATTTCCTCCAAAGCATGATCTGGGCCTCGTAGGCCCATCTTAGGGATTTAATGATATGATATAAAAAAGTTTTAAATTAGAGTGAAGTTTATGGCTCGATAATGTACGGTTGGTTGTGCTATTGTCCGGTAACGCCTCGTACCCTGTTCCGATATTGAACATGGGTAAGGGGTGTTACAATTGAAAAGAAACCTTTTTGAATCGATGTAAGATTAAAGTAGGTAGTTTTAATTAATTCCTACGCTTCAATAGATCTATTAAGTTGGTAATTAGGTTTGTTTGTATATTTTTTTTAAATGAATTTTATTTATTGTGGAATTGATTAGATGGGATCCTGATCAGGTTCAATTTGTGATGGATTTAATGATTTTGTGTTTGAATTGGACCTTTTGATGTGTTTGATTTTATGGGTATTTGATTTTGAACTACTTCTCTTTATTAGATTGTCTGTTTTATACTACAACGCTGGAATGGATGTTAGTTAATATGGGTGATTTGTGGTCATCCTTAATTTTGTAAAATGGCTAATTCTTTGTTTGGTAGGATAACTTATTTTTATCCCCTGCTTTGTGTTTCTTGATTTATGATGAATAGTGTTGTATGCGTTGTCTAATTGTATTTTGTTGATCTCCCATGTGTGAGAAATAGATATGGAGGACTTAATTGTTTATGTGCTCCTCTCTGCACAAAAAATAAGAAAGTGGAAACACTTATGGAATGCTTTTAAATCTGTTAGGAAAAAAAGAAAATTCAAGTAGGTTAAAAGGTTAATATCATGGTTTGATTTTATAAGACAGATACTAATTTCACTTTGAGTTTGAGGTCTCCAGCTTTATCAGATTCCAACTCCAATATTTGGTCTTCACTCAATAGAATCAGGAAATGGTTTAAAGGTTAGTCCTATTGTTTGCTTTTAGAATGATCGAGTGTATGGAAAGAATGACATGAATGAGATTTTTGGTCTCTTTTGCTGTTGCCTATGTATGTAGTGTATTGATGTAAAGAGAATATCATGTTGCAATGCTTAGACAGATTGAAGCATTTATTTGCTTCGATGCTACAATGATGTGATAATGATTTGTACAAGCAATCAAGAGGTCTTGTTGATCTTAAACTGCTTGCAAGAGAGACCGTTTGTATGTTATCATTTTTTCTTTTCTTTTTAAATATTATTCTATATTGCTTATGTGATAGATGCTATTGCTTGATTTAACATTTGTTCAGTCTTTGCCTATGTTACTTTATTTCTTGAGTCATTCCATTGAAATTTGTTTTTTTTTTTTTTTTTGCTTATCTTCATGCAATTAGTGTAAGTGAAATAAAAGCACTTTATGAGCTTTTCAAAAAGATAAGCAATGCTGTTATAGATGATGGGCTGATCAATAAGGTATTTGTTTTTTTCATAGTTCCTATTTTGTTATATAATTGATATTTTTGTTATGTTCCTCAAGTTTTTTAGCTTGATGATCACTCCTCGTCTTGAGTTGGTTCTTTCTCTCTCATCTTTTTAGTATTTAAGTTTTATTTATATTACTATTTGACAGGATGAGTTCTGATTGGAGTTATTCAAAACAAACAAAAAAGACAGTTTATTTGCTGATCGTTTATTTTTATCTAATGTTAATTAATAATGTCTCCATCCTTGAAAGAATAATTCTTGTTAGCATAATATTGCTTGAGTTGTTGTCAATATATTTCTGATTTCATTGCAGATATTTGACTTGTTTGATACAAAGCATAATGGAATTCTAGTTTTGGAAGAGTTTGCTCGTGCTCTCTCTGTCTTCCATCCAAATGTGCCCATTGACTATAAGAATGATTGTATGTGTTAAATATTTTAGTTATCTGTATAGTTTGTCCCTCTATTTACCTCTATTGTTGTAAGTCATAATCATGTTAACATAGTAGTTGGATGTAAATGACTGGTATGGAAATGGAATTATGGACTTTTGTGCATAGACGATGTGTCTAAACTATGTATTCTTGTGTATACATATTCTTGTGTAATCTATTTTCTTAGACTAGGGAATTTCTTTTTGTAATTAATTTTTTTTCTCTTCGAATCCTTTTCTTTGGCATTGGTTCTTAATGTTTAATTTGATGTATTTATTTATAAATAAATCAATGCATAAAATATAAATTTAATAGATATAAAATAAACTCAATTAAACAATGAGAAGATAATAAATTCTTAAATGAATGTTTGCTTCATTTAAAACAATTTTTATAAAATATTTTTAGAAAAATCTGCCAAACAACAGAAAATATTTTACAAAGATTCATCCAAACACTAAAAAATATTAGATTTTCTAGAAAAGTAAGCCATTTTCCAAAAAATCATTTTTCAGAAACCATTTTCAATCAAACAAACAAACCCTAAGAAGAGAGCAGTGTATCTCATTGTATCAGAATTAGATGGGCGTGTCGGTAATGAACTGCCGTTGGGAGAAGGAGACCAGTCAGATAATTCTATCAGTGGTCGACAGTGAGATAAGTTTCTTCTTTTTCGCTTTTTTAACTATTTATTATGAATTTCTCTATTCTATCTTGGAATGTGTAGGGGTGCGTGAATATTAATTTCCCGCGAGTCTTCTACGAGTATAGTAATCAATATAAGTCGAATATAGTAAGTCTTCTGGAGCCAAGAGTTAGTAGGTCTAAAGCTAATGCCATTATTGCTAAATTGGGCTTGGAAAAATCATATAGAGTGGAATCAATTGGTTTTTCTAGTGGTATTTGTTTAGGATGGAGAAAATCTATTGATGTGGAGGTGGTTGATAATCTCCCACAATTTATTCTGTTGTGCATTCGTTCCACTCTCCACCCTCAATTGATTTTTATTGCTTTTATGTGTGGTAGTCCTAAGAGGCAAAAAAAGAAAGCTTTTTGGAGGGATCTTAGTCTTTCCATTCCGTTTGGGCAAAGTCCATGGTTGGCCATTGGATATTTTAGTGTTATTCTCTCTTCGGAAGATAAAAAAAGTGGATTTGTGAAAGGATGTAGATGCCTCTTTTTTGGTGATTTTAAGGATAAGGCTCAAGTTCAAGATCTGGGATTTTGAGGTCCTCTCTTTACTTGGCACTAGGTGATGGGCTGTCTAATTTCACCTTTTCTCATGACCAGAATTACCGTCGCATAACAGTCATGCCCACGACCAGTGCATTGCAATGCTGGAAAATAAAAAGGGGTTTTAGTAGATAAAGATAATAATATTAAAAGAAAAATATATATATGTATACAAAATAAAGTAAAAACATAATTGCAAAATAAATTAAGCTAAATAAAATTAAATGGATAAATAAAATATTTTTTAAAGCTTAGCATTAGCCTCAGTGTACTTCAATCTTGAACCGATCCTTGAAATATATTTTCCTTTCCAAACAATAAGCTGGTTATAGCGACCAAGAACGTCCCGACCACCAACTTTTCCTTATGTAGTTGATCCCGGTACGACCTGCAAACTGACTCTTGCCAAATTTCTAACTGCGATACACGTGTTCGTAATTTAAGATTTCAACAGCCTTACGATCTGAAAAGCCCAACTCGAATCAACGGCCTCAATCGTGTACGTCGTTTAAATCCGATCTGTATCTCCCTTGACGGGACCCAACTGGCTTTTTCCACCTAGGCACGCCAATTTTCTCGTGGGAATTCAAACACAGCACGGCCGATTCTACTTCCCAACTACATGCCAAACAACTCCAACCCAACGTGCACTTTTTGAATTGAAGCTTAATCAACTTTAAGGGATGAATTTGTACTATCCCATATATCGGAGAGATAGAAAATATTGCGTTGAGAGGTTTTTTTGGATGGGTTTGTATGTCACGATTGTTTTATTGGAGCGATTACCGAGCCAAGGCTAAAAAGGGGTTTAGTTAATCATGAAAAGAGTCAAGCTTGAAAGTGTATAGAAATGGTTTAAATGGAATTGTGGAAAGTGGAAAGGGAAGGGGCTTGAAAGGTAAATCAGCCAAAAACGTTGAAAGCAAAAGAAAGAAAATTGAAATGGCATAATAGAACACAGGAAGGGGAAAAAATGAAAGAATTTTATTAAATGCCTGAAGCCAAGTGTGTGTTTAGTTGGCCGTAGCCATTAGGTATTTATACACACTTTTAGTGCTAAAATTTTGCTAGATTTTTCTAAATATTATCACTAAATAAATCAAAATTTTAAAAATCAAATTTAAATTAGAGATTAATTTAAACTAATTACTGAACTTTAACAATATAAAAAATCCTTTAATCTTTATCCAACCACTTTTTTAAATCTTCAACCATTTAATTTTTACCCAGCCGACTTTAAATCTTCAATCTTTCAATCAAGCCCTCCTCTTTGGGTTATTTGTTCTAATTTAGCCTCTTTTTGTATGAGTTTGAATTCAGCACACCAACTTCATTCCTGATAAGAAAAACCCAAATTTAATAGCCTTTTATCCGATAATTAGACAAAAATAAATATATTAAAAAAATTTTATATTGCTATCACCAGGGTAATCTTTTTAAGAGATTTGATCGGGCCCTAGGTAATGAAGCTTGGATGGAGACCTTTTCCAACTGCTTGGTAACTCATCTACCAAGAATTAAATTAGATCATCGGCCACTCCTTCTTAGCTTACAGTCTAACTCCAATTCTTCCTTAGGTTGACCCTTTTGGTTTTTAGCTGGTTGGTTGAAACATCCGAATTTTTCAGAGTTTGTAAAGGATAATTTGAATTTTAAAGGACACATGACTAGTACGATAACTGGCTTTACTGATAAACTCAACAATTGGAACAAATGCGTTTATGGCCACCTTAATACACTTAAAAGGTAGCTAATCCATAAGCTCTCTGTCACATGTGAAACGATATGCGATTTGTGCAATTATACACGTCAGTTCAAGTAATAAAGTGATGAGTGAGTATCGTTCCCATGAGAATCGGATTGAGGCAAAAAATTGGTCAAGTTATTGTAATATGGTTAATGTTATGTAAAGACTAACAAATAAGATGCTATGATAAACTAAGGCAAGTATGTAGTGATAATTCAAAGGAATGATGAAGTATGCAATAAACGAAATTGATGAAAAATTAGAAATGCTATGGCAAAAATGAGAGCAAAAATTTCATGGCAATAACGAGAGTGATTATCCGAATAGAATGTAAACAAAGAAATAAACAACTAAATATGTTGTGGCATGTGGGCCCACATGGGCAGACCACATGGGCGTGTGAGCCCATTTTCCTGGAAAACTCTGTAAGGTTGCGTGGGTCACCCAGTCGATTGTGACCGATCATGGGGTCGATAAGCATTACTTAGACCCTTAATTTTGTGATCTGATTATGTAATGTATGATTCAAGCATGTGATACTTAGCATGTAAATCTGAACTATTTGAATAATCTGATAAACTATATTTTAGCATGCCATTTTTTTATGTTGCCTTGCATCGGGGTTGGGTTGATGTATCTGGAGGAGGTATTCTGAAAGGCTCTTAAGCCTGATATCTGGTAGCTCAGCTGCAACTATCTGTGTACCACATTTTCGTACAGCGTGGTGTGTTAGGTTGGGTGGGTCGATTATATCCCCACATGGTGAGTTAGGTGGGACAGAGTTGGTGCGCAGGGCTGGTGGGTGGGATATTATAATCTGTTCTGTTCTGTATACTGTATCTGAGTGGGCTAGGGCCTAGTATATTTTTGATTCTGCATCTGAGTGGGCTAAGGCCCATATTGATTTCTGTAAAGTCTCCAGCCCAGACTGATTATGATTGTGTTCTGATGTATGACTGTATGCATGCTTTTTGTGGGGATTACACACCAAGTTTGCAAAAACTCACCCCTGTTCTATTTAATCTATTCAGGTAATCCCCAGCAGTAGACGGATCAGTGCAGGGAAGGGCTCAACAGTGACCACCACTACGGAATTGGTTATTTACGATTTTTACCTTTACATCGTTATTCATTTTTGGTATTTTATGTAATGTTGGACTTTGGGACTGTTTGGTTTTAATTTGGGATTACTATTATTTATGGATTTATAAACAGCAATGCAACAAAGTACAGTTTTCTTAAAATAAACTAAGATTTTTCATAAATAAAATCAGTTTTCAAAAAAATTGTTCAGTTTCAAAAGCTTTTGCATAAAAGAAATGGTTTAAAGCAAATTAATTAGCACACTTTTTCCAAACTAAGTAAAGGATAATAATTGGAATGGTTTTAATGTATCAATGTGTTTTCAAAAACACTATCATGTGACACCGTCAGATTTAGCCATAACGTCTAGGCCAGGTATGGGGTTACATTTAGTGGTATCAGAGCCAAGTTGCAAAACTCGACTGTGGATTTGGGTTTTAAATTTGGTTTTAAAGAAATAATTTGTAAATAGTTTGAAATATTTTTGGAATAAGTATGTGGTACACCGAGTTTCTGGCGCCGATCCTGTAAGTGTTTTGAACCTTTGTTTAGATTTGTCTGAAAATATGATTAGAATATTCTGAAACTACTTTAGGTAGTATATTGTACTGGGAACACTCTAGGTAGCAAAAACTGAAAACTGAGTGAGACTATTACTCGCGATAACCGACTCTGAACATTCTGATACTGTACTGCATAAAATACTTATTAATAAAATATCAAAATTGTTAACTAATGCATAAAACTGTTAATATAGATAAATTCCAAAATTTACAATGAGCACACGTGGTACTCGTGGACTAGGTACTAGAGACCATGGCAGAAGCCGTAGAGGGGCTCAAGTTGGGTCCTCATCATCTGGGAATCTATCTAACTTGGATACTAGTGAGACATCGGTATCACCTACGATAGAGACTAGGTCCCAAGATTGTGCGGCTGGGGACGACGCACTGTCCCAAGCCATGCTATGGATTTTAGAAAGGGTCGCTGGGCCTAACACTAGATCTGGGGGCTGAGGGTCAGTTACGAAACGAGTCCGGTCCAATGGGGCTGAGTTATTTAGGGGTGTCACTGGAGTTGCCCTTAATGTGGCTGAGTATTGGATGGAGGCCATGGAAAGAATTATAGATGATTGGATTTTACTACTGAACATAAGCTTAAGGGGCTTGTTTCACTGCTTTGCGATGAGGCATATCAGTGGTGGCTGACCATTAAAGAGGGCACTTAGCCCGACCGATTGACATGGGATATCTTTAAGATGACTTTCCAGGGTAAATATGTGGGGGCCAGTTATATTGATGCTAGGAGGTAGGAGTTCAATAATCTTACTCAGATAGATCATTCAGTGGCCGGGTATGAGGCTAGGTTCCTAGGGTTGAGCCGTTATGCGTGAGGCATGGTGGCGACTAAGTATGAGCACTGTGTCTGTTTTGAGGATGGTCTCCGGAACCGTTTGTATGTTCTGATAGCTTCCTAGAGGGAGTGTGATTTCTCTACTCTAGTTGAGAAGGCGAAGATCGTCGAAGAGGTAAAGCGCATTGAGCGCCAGAACTAAGACAGAGGAAAGACAAAGAGGGAGTCAGAGCCCTCGAATTTTTAGATGAGGCCTAAGAAAAAGGCCAGATCTGATGGGCCAGTGAGAGTTGGGCCTCCTGTTGCACCTACTGCGGTGGCGCTTTGTGGGGACTGTGGTAGATACCACCTGAGCAAGTGTTCAAGGACTACTGGGGTGTGTTTGAGATGTGGGTCGACTGAGCATCGTGTTAGAGACTGTCCATTGAGAACTAGTCAGATGTAAGTTTTGATTACTGAGACTGCACAGCTGTCGAGAGTAGTTTAGCAGCCACCCATGGGCCTAGGTCGGGCCAAGGGTGGTAATGGCATGGGCTGAGGACAAGGAGCACCTAGCAGAGATGTTGGACTGACTGAGGCGAGGCAGCTTGTACTACTTTATGTTGCACGTCACCGTGAGGATCGAGATGCTCCGGATGTCATCATGGGTACGTTTTTAATATTTGATGTACCTTATCTTTCACTGATAGACATAGGCTCTAAACACTCATATGTAGCTAGTACTGTGTCGAAAACCTTGGGGATTCCAATTAAGAGTACTGATAGTGAGTTAACTGTGCTAAGTCCTTTGGGGCAATCTATCTGGGTTAATAGATTATATAGAGATGTTCCGCTAGAGGTTCAGAGGACAGTGTTTTTGGCTGATCTAATGGAGCTTTGATTTCAGAAGTTCGATCTGATTCTGGGAAAAGATTGACTGGTTAAGCACAAGGTGAGTTTGGATTGCGCGAGGAAAAGGGTCGTCTTGAGGATCGAGGAGGACAACGAGGTAGTTATGATTGGGGAACGATGAGATTATTTGACTAATGTGATTTCTGCGTTGGCAATCGAGAAGTTAGTGAGGAAAGGGTGTGAGGCATTTTGGGCTTACATCAGTATTTTTGATTCTGGGGACTCTTTGGTTAAGGACATCAGAACTGTGAGAGATTTTTCAGATGTTTTTCCTGAGGAACTACAAGGGTTGCCTCCGAATCGAGAGGTGGAGTTTGGGATTGAGTTGATTCCTGGTGTAGCTTTGGTGTCTATCATTCCTTACTGAATGGCACCAAAAGAGCTGGCAAAACTTAAGGCTTACATTCAGGAGCTATTAGATCGTGGGTTCATTCGTCCCGGTCTGTCTTCGTGGAGAGCACATGTTCTATTTGTAAAGTAAAAAGATGGGACTATGAGGATGTGTATCGACTACTGTTTATTGAACAAGTTAACGATCAAGAATAAATATCCACTTCCAAGGATAGACAAGTTCCCAGTTTTGCCATTTGGATTGACTAATGCACCAGCCGCATTCATGGACTTGATGAACCATGTGTTCCAACCTTATTTGGATCAATTCGTGGTGGTGTTCATCGATGACATTTTGGTTTATTCTAAGTCTGAGGATGAGCACGATGAGCATCTTAGAGTGGTGTTACAAACTCTTCGTGAGAAACAGTTATATGCGAAGTTTAGCAAGTGTGAATTCTGGCTCCGTGAAGTAACTTTTTTGGGGCATGTAGTTTCTACTGAGGGGATTCGTGTTGATCCTCGTAAGATTGAGGTTGTGTTGGATTGGAAACAGTCAAAGAATGTGTCTAAAATATGAAGCTTTCTGGCACTGGCAGGATATTATCGATGTTTTGTAGAAGGGTTCTCATTGATTGCAACTTTGATGACTAAGCTTCTGGGTAAGGGAGTTCCTTTCGTTTGGACTAATGCACAATAGGAGAGTTTTGATAAAATCAAGACCGTTTTAACTCAGGCTCTTGTTCTGATGCAGCCTGAGCCTGGTAAAGACTTCGTGGTTTGTAGTGATGCATCACATATGGGTTTAGGTTGCATTCTGATACAAGATGGTAAGGTGGTTGCTTATGCGTCTTGCCAGCTCAAGACTCATGAGGCTAATTATCCGACGCATGATTTGGAGTTGGCAACGGTAGTGTTTGCTTTAAAAATTTGGAGGCACTATCTGTACGATGAGAAGTGTACTATCTACATTGATCACAAGAACCTCAAATATTTCCTCACTCAGAAGGAGTTGAACCTTAGGAAACATAGATGGGTTGAATTACTTAAGGACTATGACTGCACTATCGAGTACCATCTTGGTAAGGCCAACACAGTGGCTCATGCGTTAAGCTGTAGGGGTATGACTGATTTGAGAGCGATGTTCACTCGGCTTAGCTTATTCGGTGATGGGAGTCTGTTGGCTAAGCTACAAGTGAAACCGACATGGATTGATCAGATAAAAAATAAGTAGATAGAGGATAAGTCTCTTAAGTTACGTTTCCATCAAGTTGCGAGTGGTGCTACTACTGATTTTGGGATTAATAATGATAGGGTATTGTGTTTTCGTGGTCAGATTTGTGTACCGAATGATGAAGATTTAAGACTATTAATTCTAGGGGAGGTACATAGTAACCTTTATGCTATGCATCCCAGTGGGAACAAAATCTATCAAGAGCTCCGGGAGTTATACTGGTGGTCAAGGTTAAAGCCTGAGGTTACTGACTTCGTTGCTCACTGCTTAACTTGTCAGCAGGTTAAGGCTGAGCATCAGTTACCTTCAGGTTTGTTGCAGCCGGTTAAGATACCGATATGGAAATAGGAGCGAGTGATGATGGACTTCGTTAGTAGGTTGCCTCTAACACCCACTAAGAAGGATTCTATCTGGGTCATCGTTGATCGATTAACCAAGTCTGCTCACTTCATCTCGGTTAGGACAGACTTCACTCTACAAAAGCTAGCTAAACTATACATCTCTGAAATAGTAAGACTACATGGGGTTCCTGCCTTGATCATTTCTAGTAGGGATCCTCGTTTCACGTCTCAGTTCTAGAAAAAGCTTTACGAGGCTTTGGGGTCAAGATTAGACTTTAGTACTGCTTTCCATCTCAAACAGATGGTCAGTCGAAGAGGGTGATTCAGATACTAGAGGATATGTTGAGGGGTTGTATTATAGATTTCGGAGGCAGTTAGGAGGAGTAACTACCATTAGCAGAGTTCGCTTACACTAATAGCTACTAGTTTAGTATTCAGATGGCACCTTACGTGTAACACCCCTATCCCGTAACCATCGTCGAAATAGGTAAGGGGCATTATCGGACCTTTGACTCAGTTCAGAATAGTAAATCATTTAACATTTATCAAATATCATTCATTCACATTCATAACGTGCTTAATTTAAGCATACAATGTACATTACATGTATTCAGGACTGATTTGATAACATATGAAAAAGATACGAAAACTTAGAAAAATTTTTGAATAAGAGTCAAATGCCCGTGTGAGCAGGCTGTGTGCCTCACACATTCACCAGACACACCCATGTGTTTAGGCCGTGTAAAAATAGGGCATACCTACTAACTTGCACCACACGGCCAAAGACAGTTTGTGTGCTAAGCCGTATGAAAATTAAGGAGCCTATTGACTTGGGTCACACGATCGACCACACACCCGTGTGCCAGCCCGTGTGCCGCACACGGCCAGTAGACACGCCTGTGTGTCTAAGCCGTGTAACTCACTGACTTGTTTTAACTAAGGTGCAGAGGTCACACGGTCGAGTCACACGCCCGTGTGCTCAGACCGTGTGGAACGAAAATAGGCTTGGTTTAAGCCACTTTTCCCACACAATTCTCTTATACCTACAAGCATCAATTTGTACCAAATTCGTATGAAAACTAGGCAACCAAAATCAGCTAATGCAAATCACATTATAGTCCATTTCATAATCAACCAAAACAATACAATATATATGCTACAAAACATATACCAACTAACACATTTCATATACCTTATTACATCTATATAACAATATATAATTCATCCATTTATACTTATCATGCCATTCAACTCAACATCATTCATGCCAATACCTATCAATACTCAAGCATCATTCATCACATTTATCACATTATAAGCATATCATATAAGGTTTTCATACTAAGCAAATCATTTCCAACTCAAGCCATATCACAGAGCTTGTTCAAGTACCAAAATCATACCACATTCATTAGCATATATAACTATACAATTCAACTCATAAACTAGCCTATATATGCCATATTTACATCATTTACACAAGTTCCAAAAGTACCAAAAGTTTGTTTGGATAGTGCGATAGTAATCTTCGACCTCGTCCGAATCGAGCTAGCTTTCGAAATCTATAAAACACGGGAAAAATAAACGAAGTAAGCTTAAAAGCTTAGTAAGCCCATATAATATAGAAACAAACTTACCAATTTAACATTTAAGCATTAAAGCAATTAAAACCAACTCATTTGTCCATAAAGCCTATTCACATCACCATTCATAAGTTAGTTATCTCACATTCATATATTCATCCATTCATAAGGATGAGACCAACACAAATACATTCATGTAACACCCAAAACAACTCTCAATTCATGTAACTCAAGTATCATTGTGACCATATTAATCAAAAATCTCATGTATCATGTCATTTATATAATTCATGTAATATATATATAGTTCATGTAACATATAATTCATATAAATCATATAACCTTGTAATATACAATCCATGTAAATCTTATAATTCATGTAGCATGTAATTCATGTAAGATATATAGTTCATGTAACATGTACTTTATGTTTCATATCGGTATAATGCCCGTTGAACCTTCGGAAACATCGAGGGATAATCAGGTGATATACACTAAGTGTATAAATCGTTAATCCGTCAATTCATTACCATATACTCTATTTTGAGCCATAGTTGGTATGCTCCTTCTGAGTTGGTAAATTGTAAGCTCAATTGAGCTAAACGGTAAGCTCTGTAGTGCTAAAACGGTAAGCCCCGAAGAACTGAAATGGTAAGCTCATAAGAGCTGAACGGTAAGCTCGTAAGAGCTGAAATGGTAAGCTCATACGAGCTGCAGTGAGTCTGCAACAAATGTCGAAGCTTGACCGAGTGGTAACCTTAGTGACATGTCACTTGTATCCTACAACTTTCTACGGTTCAAATGGGACTGGGTAATTAATTTGAGCATGTAACCAATACGCATTTTAATTTAATAATTCATATATACATTCATACAATATTCAAGATAGCAATTTCAATTATAAATATAAATTTAATTCTAATTGTACGAACTTACCTCGTATCTGCTCGTATATTCGTCGTCTACCTATCTATCTTTTGTTTCCCCTGATCAAATTCTGATATTTGTTTATCTTGATCTATATATTATCAAATTTAGTACTTTCAGTAACTAAACAATTCAATTTAATCCATGATTCATATATTTGGCAAATTACATATTTGCCCCTATAATTTTGACTACTTTGAAATTTAGTCCTTAAGCTCATAAAATAAAAATTCATTCAATTTTTGACCAAACCCAAGCTTAGCCAAATTTTCCTCATACTATAAGCAGCCCATATTTTTATTTATTTCACATTTTCAACCACAATATTTTAACATTTTACAAATAAATTCCTAATTCTCATTTTTATCAAAAATCACTTTATAAAACTTGTATATCTATTAACAACCATCAATAATATAGCAAGAAACATCAAAATACACATGTATTCAACAATAGCATCTTTCAAAATCATCAAGAATTTCATAAATTGAGGTAAGGGCATGATAGAACACAAAGCAACGATTTCAAAAACATAAAAATCATCAAAACCGAGTCAAATTGCTTACTCGATTTAGCTTCCAAAGTGCCGAATTTCCCTTAACACCCAAAGCTTCTTTTTATTTTCTTATTCGGTTGAGAATAGCATAAAATGAGCAAAATTTTAACTTTTGTTTTATTATAATTAAGTTATTAACTAAATTACCTATTTACCCTTAATGAATATGCATTAAAAACATATAATGGTTGTCCATGATAGTCCACTATCATTTAAAATGGTCTAATTACCATTTAAGGCCATTATATTTAAAAGCCAAAACAATTTAACACATTGAACATATAGGCTTTCACTTTCATCTTTTATGCGATTTAGTCCTTTTTATCGAATTAACTATTCAAACAGTAAAATTTCTTTACGAAATTTTCACACGGTAATTCTATCATGTTGTAACCATTAAGAAAATAATAAAATAATTTTTTTGACTCGGTTAAGTGGTTCCAAAACCACCTGTTTCAAATAGGGTCAAAAATTTCTAATCTCCGATACATTCTTTGGCAACTTCCAATCCATTATTGCCGAGTTCTTACTAGGATCAACTCTAATACCATCTCTCGAAACAATGTGGTCCAAAAATCCAAATTCACTGAGCCAAAACTCACTTTTACTAAATTTTGCATATAACTGTTTATCTCGCAAAATTTGTAAAACCATCCTCAAATGTTCACCATGTTCATTCTCATCACAAGAATAAATCAAGATATCATCTATGAACACAACCACAAACTTATCCAAGTATGGCCTAAAAATTCGGTTCATTAAGTCCATAAATACAGCTGGAGCGTTAGTTAAATCGAAAGGCATTACGAGAAACTCATAGTGTTCATACCTTATTCTGAAAATAGTTTTCAGCACATCAGACTCTTTCACCCTTAGTTGGTAGTATTTGGATCTCAGATCTATTTTTGAAAATACAATTGCCCCTTTTAATTGATCAAATAGATCATCAATTCGTGTGGTTTCAACTATTGGGAAGCATAAGCTATAACCTTTCCATCTTGCATCAGTACACAATCCAGTCCGTTTAACAATGCATCCCTGTAAATCACAAACTCTTTATCCGATTCAGGTTGAACTAAAACCAGTGCCTCTGTTAATAGTGTTTTCAACTGTTCGAAGCTCTGCTAACATTTCTCTGTCCACTCAAATTTCACATATTTTTAAAGTAATCGAGTTAATGGCACTGCAACCATTGAGAATCCTTTTACGAATCTCCGCTAATAGCCAACTAAACCTAGAAAGCTACAGATCTTAGATACATTTTTCGATGGTTTCCGGTCTATAATTGTAGATATTTTACTTGGATCAACTCTGATGCCTTCCGCAGAAACAATATGACCTAGAAATCCAACTTCCCGAAGCCAGAATTCACATTTGCTGAATTTAGCATATAACTCATTATCTTTCAAAGTCTGAAGCACGGTTCTCAAATGTTCGGTATGCTCCGTCTCATCATGAGAATAGATCAGAATGTTGTCAATGAACACAGCAACAAATCTATCTAAATACGGTCTAAATATATGATTCATCAGATCTATAAATACTACAAGAGCATTAGTCAAACCAAATGGCATAACTAAAAATTCAAAATGACTGTATCGTGTTCTAAAAGCAATCTTTGGTATATCTAAATCTATATCTAAATCTTTAACTCGCAACTGATAGCAGCCTGATCTCAGATTAATCTTTGAAAACACTGTAGCCCCTTTCAACTGATCAAATAAGTCGTCAATTCGCGGTAGAGGATATTTGTTCTTTATAGTTACTTTATTCAGCTGTTTGTAATCAATACACATTCTCATTGACCCGTCTTTCTTTTTCACAAATAACACCGGAGCACCCCAAGGTGAGAAGCTCGATTGTGCGAAGCCTCTATCAATCAACTCTTGTAACTGTGCTTTTAACTCTTTCAATTCTGTCGGTGCCATTCTATACAAAGCTATCGATATCGGTGTTGTACCCGGTAACAATTCAATGCCAAAATTCAACCTCTCTGATCAATGGTAAACCTGATAATTCTTTTGAAAATACATCTAGAAATTCACAGACAACCGATACAAATTCAATCTTTGATTCTAACACTTTTGTATCCATTACATATGCTAGATAAGCATCATAGCCCTTTTTCATACATTTCTAAGCTCGCATAACAGATATCACAATTGGTAATTCATTCGAATCATTAGATTCAATCTAAAGAATTTCACCGTTCTGACATTTCAATTCTATACTCTTTCATCTGCAATTTACAACTGCATCATGCATATTCAACCAATCCATACCCAATATCAAATCAAACTTATCAAACGGTAGGAGCATCAAGTCAGCTAGAAAACAGTATCCCTAAGTCATCAATGGACATTTCTTACAAATTTTATAAACTAGTACCGACTTGCCTAACAGGTTTGATACTTTAACTACAAACTCTATATACTCAACATGTAAACTCTTTTGAAACACTAATTCCATACAGATATATGAATGGGTTGATCTAGGATCTATCAACATAATAATATCAGTGCTAAAAAGAGAAAAAGTACCGTTAATAACATCAGGCGACAAGGCTTCCTCACGTGCACGCATAGCATAAGCTCGAGTAGGTGCTCGTGTCTCCGATCTCACATTTGAGTCTCATGTAGCACTACAATTTCCACTCTGATTCCCAGCATTTCGAGGTTGTCTACCTCTGGTAACAGTATTACTCACTTTAATTGATTACTCTCTATCAGCTGTAGATCTCTCTAGACAATCTCTTAAGTAATGATCTAATGATCTGCATCTGAAACACGCCCCACTTTTCAATCGGCATTCACAATAGTGCTTTCTGTTGCAATGTTTACATTCAGGTCCCGTATTTCTCATGCTACCTACACTGGCAACGGATGTCATTTGGGGCTTCGGATTGAATGATCTAGCATCTCTTTCTCTAATTAATATACTAGCAAAAGCAGTGGAATGGGGATGGAAGTCTTTAGATTTCTTTGATCCCGACTGATGGGATTTACTCACGAATCTCTTTTTAGAATCTCTTGCTTCAAAATCAGCTTTTCATTTTTCTTTAGCAAGTTCTTCGGCTTTACAAGCCCTATCAACTAGAACAACTAACTCTTTCAGGTCAAGAATTCTAACTAACAATTGAATATCTTCATTTAATCCATCCTCGAATCTCTTACACATAATAGCTTCAGTGGGGAGGCATTCACGAGCATATTTACTGAGTCGAACGAACTCTCTTTCATATTCAGTTACCGTCATATGACCCTATTTCAAATCAAGGAATTCCTTTCGTTTCTGATCAACGAACCGCTAGTTAATGTATTTCTTTCGAAATTCAGTCTGAAAGAAATCCCATGTAACTCTTTCTTGTGGAACAACTGATATTAGAGTATTCCACCACTAAAAGGCTACGTCTCTTAACAGTGAAATAACACATTTTAAACATTCTTCAGGTGTGCAGGCTAATTCATCAAAAACCCTGATCGTATTTTTGAACCAAAATTCGGCCCTCTCAGCATCATCACTAGCACTTTTGACCATTTCAATTAGCCATACATATACCTCAAAATAGCACTTTACAAGACAATCACATAACACCATTCATACCAACCATATCCATAACCATACATCATTTATGCCAAAATACCAATTATCAGATTTATCACATTATAGACATATCATACAAAACTTTCTTGCCAAAACATCCATAGATAATTCAAGCTATATCACATAGCTTGTTCAAATACCAAAAATTCATATCACATTCATTAACACATGTGGCCATATAATTCAACCTATAAACTAGCCTATACATGCCATATTTATACATCTTTTCATAAATTCCAAAAATACCGAAGGATCGTCCGGATAGTGTGATAGAAATTCTTCGACCTTGTCTAAATCGAGCTAGCTTCCGAAATCTATAAAACATGGAAATTAAATGGAGTAAGCTTAAAAGCTTAGTAAGCCCGTATAATATAGAATTTAATTTACCAGTTTAACTTTTAAGCATTTAAGCAATTAAAACCAACTCTTTTGTCCATAAAGCCTATTCACATCACCATCCACAAGTTAGTCATCTCACATCCATATATTCATCTATCCATAATGATGAAACAAAACGCATATACATTCATGTAACATCCAAAACAACTCTCAATTCTTGTAACTCAAGTATCATTGTAACCATAATAATCATGATTCTCATGTATCAAGTCATTTATATAATTCATGTACTCTTATAACATATAATCCACGTAAATCTTGTAATTTATATAACATATAATTCATGTATTATATATATAGTTCGTGTAACATATAATTCATGAGAATCATGTAATCTTGTAACATACAATCCATGTAAAACTTATAATTCACGTAGCATGTAATTTATGTAAGGTATGTAGTTCATGTAACATGTACTTTATGTTTCATATCGGTATAATGCTTGTTGAACCTTCAGAAACATTGAGGGATACTCGGGTGATACAAACTAAGTGTATAAATCAGTAATCTGTCAATTCATCATCATATACACTCTTTCGAGCCATAATTGGTATGATCCTTCTGAGCCTGTAAACTGTAACCTCAAACAAAATGAACGGTAAGCTCCGCCACAGCTGAAACGGTAAGCCCTGAAGGACTAAAACAGTAAGCTCCGAAGAGCTGAATCGGTAAGCTCATATGAGCTATGGTGAGTCTGCAACAAATGCTAGAGCTCGACCAAACGGTAACCCTAGTGACATGTCACTCGTATCCTACAACTTTCTACTGTTCAAATGGGACTCGGTAATCAATTTGAGCATATAACCAATAGACATTTCAATTCAATAATTCATTTATACATTCATACAATATTCAAAATAAAAATTTTAATTATAAATATAAGTTCGATTATAATTATACGAACTTACCTCTTATTAGCTCATATATCCGACGCCTACTCATCTATCTTTTGTTTCCCCCGATCAAGTTCTGGTATTTGTTTATCTTGATCTATATGAATTCAAACTTAACCCATTTATTCACGAAATTATTCAATTTAATCCATATACATATATTTTGGCCTTTTACAAAATAGCCCTCATATTTTCACATTTGACACTTTAGTCCCTAATTCACAAAAACACAAAATACACAAATTTTTCCTATACATATACTTAGTCGAATACTCATGTATTCCATATAAACCCATTTCTTTCATTTCTTTTATATTTTAGCCCCTCAATTTCTTATTTTCACAATTTAGCCCGATATACTCAAATTTATCAAAAATCCAAATACAAAACATATTAATCTAACATATATCTTTTATTTTCTATCATCAAACTTCATAAAACTCATATTATCAACAATGGCACATTTCAAAATCATCAATAATTTTAGAAATTGAGGTCGGGCTAGCTATATCGAGCTGTAACGAGCTCAAAAAACGTAGAAATTATTAAAAACCGAATAAAATCGTACCTTGGATGAGCTTGAATAGCTATGCCAAATGAAAACCTAATGAAAATGGCTTTCTTACTCTTGAAATTTGGCTAAAGGTTGAAGATAACCCAAAATTATCATTTTGGTTTTATTAATTCAAGTTTTTAATATCTAATTTACCATATTAACCTTTAATAAAACATATAAAAATGATTTTAACATGTCCACTATCGTCCATGCATATTAATAAGGTAAAATTTCAATGTGAAGACTTCCATTATTAAAACTATAGTCATTTGAGTCATTCAACTTATAGAACTCATATTTTTCACTTTACGCGGTTTAGTCATTTTTACCGAATTAACTATTCAAATGGTAAAATTTCTTTACGAAATTTTCACACGGTAATTCTATCATGCTATAAACATTAATAAAATAATAAAATAAATATTTTGACTCGATTAAGTGGTCCCAAAACCACATGTTATGATCTGACTCAAAAATGGGCTGTTACACATACTAACTTATCCACATAGCCACCAGACACGCCCGTGTAACGCCCCAAAAATCCTAAAACTTTTAATTTTGCGTGAAGCTGGCATGTATTATTAGCACTATTAGAATATTAATTTTAAGGTATTACAAGGGTTCTTGGAGATCTCAGGTATTAGGCGTTTTAAACAAATTAAGGGAAAAATAAGACACAAATCGGCCTGTGGCTCAGTGGCAAGGTGGCACCACTTGGGGAGCTATAGGTAGCGTCACTATCAGGTAAAGAGGTCCAAGGTTCGAGGTTTAGAGTGGTGAATTAGGGGACTTTATTTTTGCACCATGGAAGGATGGTAGTGGCGCTGGAGTGGAATCTGGAAGAGAGTGTTCAGGAGAGAAATTTAATGTAAGGATAATAGAGAAAAAATAGGAGATTGGGGAATGGATGTGTTGGTGCCGATTGGGACTATGGGAGAAGTTAGTTTCGACTTTTGATTTATTTAAGGGAGGTGCCAAATTCATTTGAAAGGTTCCTTTGCTTTGCCATTATTTTTTCTTCTTCTCCCTGTTGCCAAATCCTCTTCTTCCTCTCATACTATTTCTCTTATTGCTGAATAATCTATCACCCTGTTACCGAAATTTCTATTGGTGTTGTGTTCTCCTTCTTCCTCTAAAAGCCGAATACTATTCTTAATCTCTTAGGACCAAATAGCCATATCTAATTATCGATTTCTTGTTGTTTTCCTCCATCACAAATCTGTTTCTGTTATCTACTACCCTTAATCAAGTTTTACAAGCTGGATCTCACTCAGTAGCTATCTAGGCCACAGGATCAAAGGTTAGATTCGGTAAGTACTTAGTCAAACATCCTTTAGTGCATTTTGGTAAAAGCTGGAGGGCTATCTAACTCTTTCTTTTCGTTAACCCTGTATTAACAAGGGTAGGGTTCAGAGATCGCAAGCGTGGTAAGGATCACTAGCAAGTATTAAGTGTACTCATTCTCAATTTTGGATTAGTAAGTGGCTGAATGTAAGTGTGGCTTATAGAGTTGATTTGTATGGAATATGAGTCACTTGATTTTTAATAGTATATGTGTGGGTCCAGATCTTGGAATCAGAGAAGGCTAGCTATTCATAAGATTGACAATCTTGAGTATCGATTTCCAATAAGGTGTGCACATACACTTCACACAAGATAAATTAGCAAAAGCCGAAATCCCAAAAAGCCGAAATGCCGAAAAGCCGAAAAGCCAAAATGTTGGCGTCGGCAACCACACGAGCGTGTGAACATTCGTGTGGAGATACTAATATGAATACCAAGACCAAGAGAGAGATCTCATGGTCTCGGGCTGCTGTTTGGCTAACCAGGCCAAAAGGGGCTAAATGGGCCTAACGGGCTCGTGGGCCCAAATCGACAAAAGTTGATAAGTGATAGTAAATGATGAGTTGGTATGGATGATTGGATGATTTGAATATGATCGGGCCTAATAGGCCATATGTGATTTTAGGGAAGTATGTAGACTTGCTAGGGTTTTATAATGGACTCTAGGCCTAGTTCGGATGAATTCTTAAATAGCGTAAAACTTAATTAATTAACCAAACATGTCTATGGACAAGTCGCAAGGTTAGAGTGTAACATCCTAATTTTTGGGGCTTAGTAATTTTGTGTGATGTTTTGTAAAAATTTTAAAATGTCGAGATGTGGTTGTGAAATTCATGTTCAAAGTGTATAAATGGGCCTATGGAAGGCCCATGAGTTGGCCAAAACCCGATAGAATTTTTGAATTTTGGACTTAAAGAATCAGGGGCTCTGGTTAGGAGGTCTTATCAAAATATATGGGTAAAATGTATCACAAAAGGAGCCTTGGTGGAGTGGCTAAGTGGCGCCACTAGTCTCCTAAAAATGTGGCGTGTAAGTGGAAGGGAGAAGGCCAAGGTTCGACTCTCTATGCAGGTATTTGTGATGTTTATTTTTGTGTCTTGAGTAGGCAAGAATTTGAGGTTGAGTGGAACTCTGTTCACAAGAGTTTGAATTGGTCAAGAGCATGGATAATGGAGAGATAAGGGGGAGCATATCTAAGAGGGATTTTAGGAGTTTTTGAAATAGGAAGAAATGTGGCCGGCCAAGGGGGTGTTGTAGTGCTAATTCGGCTACTAGGTGTAGTTTAGCATATTTTTTCTTCTTTTCTCACTTGTGCCGATTGCCCATAAGCCAAAACTCTCTCATTTTCTTTCATTCTTTCCTTCCACAAACTCTCTTTCTCTCATTCTTTCTCCCATTAATTTCTAGTAAAAGCCGAACCTATCATCCTCTCTTTTCTCCTATTAGCCGAATGGTACATAAACCAAATCCCGAAGGATTCAAAGGAGGCAGTCGATTTCTATGTAAAGGTAAACTCCTTTTCTTTTCTTTTGCCGATTCCTATTCTTTCCTAAAAGCCCTTAAACTCTTCTACCGACACTCCTTTCTGGTCATAACCATCTCTTATTTCTTTGATCCAAAAGCCGAAGCATAGCACCTTTTGGAGACTTGGTGGCCGAATCTTAGGATCTTGTGGTGCGATTTCTATTAGCATTTGGGAGTTTGGTCTGCTTCAAGTTTAGAGTAGTACGAAAAGGTAATTGCGGTAAGTACTCGTATCGTTAGTCTATTCGGTGTTATGGATGCTATGAAAGGCCAAAACTCCCTAAGAATTAGGGAGGTTGCCGATTTGTGGTTTAGGCTTTATTAGGCCTTTTTCATTCAGTTTTATGATCTCTTGTAGCAAAGTGGGCTATTTTGGAGGAGCAACAAGGTTTGGACAATCGGTATTGAGTAAACTTAGTTCGAATCGTCGAATTCGGCAAAGGTAAGTAATCTACGGCATTAGAGGTAGTGGCCGAATGATATTGATAGACTGTATTATTACTCACTTGGATTTCGAAACCTGATTTGTCAAATAAACATATGTAGGACAAGCGCGTGGTAGACTTTGAGGAATCGATCGTTATTAAGCAGGTGTGTAACATACCCTGTAATAGCCTAGGTCCATATTGCATAAAAGTCGAAACATCGGATTATGTTGTTGATGTAACCTGTAAATACGAGATGATGTGTGGATGAGTTCAATTGCGATGAACACAGTAAACGAGAGTGATGGAACAGGTAAGAGCACGGTTTCATGCAGGTTGGTACGTTGGGCCTCGATGGGCTAAAATAGGGCCCAATGGGCTTGTGGGTCCATTTGGGTAAAATTGGTAAAAATGGAATCTGATTGAATTGCATGTTAAACTTTTAGTACCGTTGCGTAACTTAGGCTAAAAAGGACTTAAATGACTAAATCGGCTACGAAGGGCCCATTAGGGGTTTTGGGCCCAATGACTTGAATGCGCTATAATAGGCTAAAAACTGTTGTTTAAACACTTGGAATTGATGAATAAACATGGAAAACCATAATAGTTGGTAAAATTACGAAATTACCCCTAAGCATGGAAAATGACTATTTTGCCCCTATATGAAAATGTCTATTTTACCCTTAGGGTTTCATTCTGAATATGATGATTGTGGTATTGTTATTTTACATGCTATGACATGATATGCACTATTTGATTCATTATATGCATGGGTTGGGTTTTATATGATGGAGGAAGTGATAAAGGGCTTTGCCCCAGTTTACCGAAAGGGCTTTTGCCCCAGTTTACCGAAAAGGGCTTTTGCCCCAGTTATTAAAAGAGGCTTGGCCTCCAGTTACATGATTAAGCAGCTATGCTACCAGTGGAGAGTTTGGCTGGGTGGGTTGAGTTATTCCCCACATGGAGAGTTTGGTTGGTACGGGTGGAGAGTAGAGGATGGTGGGTTGAGTAGTCTCCCCAAACGGGTTTTGCATACATACATGTTTTGTCATATGTGATATTGAAATGGGCCTAAGGGCCATACCGTGTACAGAAAGGCTTCGGCCTAGAAATATGAAATTGAAAGGCTTCGGCCCAGTAACAGTTAACCGAAAGGCTACGGCCCAGTATATGATGAAAAATTAAAATTTGTGCAAGTGTGGATTTGGGCTCTGAAAGGGGCTTGTTGCACACTGAGTTTTCAAATCACCCCCCTTTCTTCAACCTTGCAGGTGAGCCTTGATGTGGAGACTTGGAGTCGGTGGGAATTCAGAGTGGCCATGATGTGCAGTTGGACTTTCCTTTAAAAGTTTTAAATAGATTTTATTATTTATTTTTGGGGTTGTAATAAGGCCATTTTAACTAATTTCTTTCTGGATTTGGTTGGTTTTGAACTTTGAAATCTGCGTTATTATTTATATCTTAAAATGGGCTAGATCTAGGTTACGTTTTTAAACAACTCTAGGTTTTCAAATCATACAGAGACAAATACAACATTTTAACTAAGACATCACCTTGAACAAACTCCATCTCAAGATATTTTCAAAAGTATCAACAACCTAAAGTGTGGCAATGGTTGTGGGCATGTCGAGGATTGGATCCAATCAAGAGCTTGGTATTTAAGCAGCCTTCATGGCTCACCTCCTCTGTTTCGGATACCTACCTGGTGCACAGCTTCCATTCACTTTAGTCTTTTAAAAGTTATCATCAAATTCTTTAAAAAAGGTTTAAGATCAGAACTTGTGTTTTTAATGTTTTCAATGTGACACGTCAAATTTGGCCATAACGTTTGGGCCGGGTTTGGGGTGTTACATTTAGTGGTATCAGAGCCCGGTTGCAACAACTCGGCTGTGGGTTTTTAACGGTATTTTAATGGTCTTTTTAACGGGCTTTTTAACGGGTTTCTTTTTCAAAATTTCAAATAATGAATTTTTAATCAAATTTAAGGATTTCTAGTAAAATAAATAAAATCTTTTTAACCTATTTTTGTGGATAAATATATGTTTTAAATGATTCAGAGGAAGAGGTGGCACACTGAATTCCCGGCCCCAAGTCTGTAAGTATACTTTCTTTATCGTGGGTATTAAGAGGATATTTGAGAATGATATGATATTATTGTTGGTCTTAACATGATGCTATAGATAGAATCAAAGACCTTACTATGTTACTTTAGATAGGGTAGAGCTAAAAACACTTTAGGATCGAGACTGTAGTTAGATACAATGTCGTGGAAACAACTTCTGAACTACTATACTTCCATAAGATATCTTGTAATAAACAACTGAAATAGTAACTAATGTCATAAAATTCGTAATCAGATAAGTCGGTATGAGTACTAGAGGAACTCGTGGACGAGGCCGCGGACGTGCTCGCGGTAGAGCGCGGGCCGAATCTTCATCTTCAGGGCATAGGCCAGCTGAAGAGGCATCGGTGCCACTAGCATCTGAGACTGGGTCACATGATCGAGCTGTAGGGGACGATGCCTTGTCCCAAGCAATGCTGAGGGTCTTAGAAAGGGTTGCTGGAGCTAATACTGGGACAGTGAATAGAGGATCTATCTCTGAGCGACTGCGGGCCAACGGAGCAGAGGTTTTTAGGGGCGTATCTGGAGTAGCTCCGAATGTGGCTGAATATTGGCTTGAGGCAACAGAACGGATTATGGACGACTTGGATTGCTCTGTGGAGCAAAAGTTGAAAGGGGCTGTATCGTTGCTGCGAGACGAGGCTTACTAATGGTGGATCACAGTAAGAGAGAGTACCCCGGCTGAGCGGGTAACTTGGGATCTATTTAAGACTACTTTTAAGGGCAGGTATGTGGGAGCTAGTTATGTGGATGTTCGTCGTAAGGAATTCCTAAATCTAACCCAGGGTAATAAGACTGTTGCCGAATATGAGGCAGAATTCTTGAGATTGAGCCGATATGCTAGTGGGATAGTGGCGACTGAATACGAACGTAGCGTTCGGTTTGAGGATGGCCTTCGAGATGAGCTTAGAGTGCTGATAGCTCCACAAAGGGAGCGTGACTTTGCTGCGTTGGTAGAAAAGGCTAAGATAGCCGAAGAGGTTAAGCGGGTGGAGCAACAGAATCGTCAGAAGGATCGACTTAGATTTAGGAGGGATTCTGGACCCTCGGGTGCTACATACAGAAATGTTAAACGAACCAGAGTAGAGGAGCCGATTTGGGCCATGCCAGTGAATACCGTCAGACCTCAAGTTTGTAGGGATTGTGGTAGAGCACACTTGGGTGAGTGTTGGAAAAGAACTGGGGGTTGTTTTCGATGTGGGTCCAAGGAACACAAGTTTAGGGAATGTCCTAGGAGAGCAGTTCAGGACCAAGTTGCTGAGCCAAGGGTTGTGCAACCAGTGCGAGGAGGACCACCACCACAGAGAGGCCGTGGGCAAGGTAAAGGTGGTAATGGTAATGGACGAGGATGTAGGGCACCCGGCAGGGGTGCTGGGCATGCTGAAGCTCGTCAGCCGGCATTGGTTTATGCTGCACGACGTCGAGAGGAGGGTGATGCTCCTGATGTTATAACCGGTACGTTTTTCATTCATCGCACGCCTTATACTACTTTGATAGATGTTGGTTCCACTCACTCGTATGTTGCCTGTAACGTATCTGGGGCATTGGGCGTGCGTTCTGAGAAGACTGTGAGTGGGGTATCAATGATAAGTCCTTTGGGTCACTCGGTTAAGGTAGATAAACTTTTTAGGGAAGTGCCTCTAGAGACTCAAGATAAAGTATTCGTAGGAGACTTAATGGAATTGCCATTCGGAGAATTTGATCTTATCTTAGGAATGGATTGGTTAACTCGGCATAGGGCGACATTGGATTGTACTGCTAAGAGGATGGTATTAAGAACTGTCGAGGATGAGGAGGTATTAGTTATAGGGGAGCGAAGAAATTATTTGTCTAATGTGGTGTCAGCCTTAAAAGCTGAGAAGTTGATTCAAAAAGGTGGTGAGGCATATTTGGCCTTTGTAAGCCAAGCTGAGCCTGAAAAGATGACCGAAGAGTCAGTCAGGACTATCAAAGAGTTTCAAGATGTCTTTCCTGATGAGCTTCCTGGATTACCTCCAAACCGCGAGGTTGAGTTTGGAATTGACCTGTTACCTGGAACAGCTCCGGTGTCTATTGCACCGTATAGGATGGCACCAAAGGAGTTGGTGGAACTGAAAGCTCAGATACAAGAACTATTGGACAGAGGATTTATAAGACCAAGTGTTTCTCCGTGGGGCGCACCAGTTTTGTTTGTAAAGAAGAAGGATGGAACCATGCGAATGTGTATCGATTATCGGTAGCTGAACAAACTGACGATCAAGAACAAGTACCCTTTTCCAAGAATCGACGATTTGTTCGATCAGTTGAGAGGAGCATCGGTATTTTCAAAAATCGACCTTCGGTCCGGATATCATCAGCTGAGAGTCAAAGAGGGGGATATTCATAAGACGGCATTCAGAACTCGATATGGTCATTACGAGTTCCTAGTTATGCCCTTTGGACTGACTAACGCACCTACAGCATTCATGGATCTGATGAATCGTGTATTCCAGTTATACTTGGATCAGTTCGTAGTTGTGTTTATCGACGATATTTTAGTGTATTCGGAAACAGAAGAAAAGCATGATGAGCATCTTCGTATCGTTCTACAAGTATTAAGAGAGAAGCAACTCTATGCTAAGTTCAGTAAGTGTGAATTTTGGTTGAGTGAGGTGACCTTTTTAGGGCATGTTGTTTCTGCCGAGGGGATTAAGGTAGATCCTCGGAAAATTGAGGCGATTTTGGAATGGAAGCTACCAAGGTCAGTGTCAGAAATTTGAAGTTTTCTGGGGTTGGCAGGTTATTATAGAAGGTTTGTGGAAGGGTTCTCTGTACTGGCTACACCATTGACCAAACTCATAAGGAAAGGAGTACCGTTTGTTTGGGCTGAGAAGCAGCAAGAAGCTTTTGAGAAGTTAAAGAAAGTTTTGACCGAGGCACCAGTGTTGATTCAGCCAGAGTCTGGTAAAGATTTCACTGTGTACAGCGATGCATCACATGTAGGTTTGGGGTGTGTGTTGATGCAGGAGGGAAAGGTGGTTGCATATGCTTCAAGGCAGCTTAAGCCTCACGAGACGAACTACCCTACGCATGACTTGGAGCTGGCGGCGGTGATCTTCGCGTTTAAAATTTGGAGGCATTACTTATATGGGGAGAAGTGCATCATCTATACAGATCATAAGAGTCTTAGGTATTTATTGACTCAAAAGGAGCTGAATCTTAGACAGCGAAGGTGGATAGAGTTGTTGAAAGACTATGATTGTTCGATTGAGTACCATCCAGGCAAGGTAAATGTGGTGGCCGACGCGTTGAGTCGTAGGACTATAGCAGAATTGAAGGCAATGTTTGCTCGTTTAAGCTTATACGATGATGGGAGCCTGTTGGCAGAGTTACAAGTGAAACCAACTTGGGTAGAACAGATTAAGAGGCAGCAGCTGTTGGATGAGTCTTTGGATTCTCGGTTTCAGCAAGCCGAGAAAGAGGAGAATTCGGACTTTGGGTTAAACAGTGATGGGATTCTTTGTTTTCGAGGAAGAATTTGTATGCCAAAGGACTCTGAACTAAGGCTGATGATTTTGAAAGAGGCTCATAGTGGACCTTGTGCCATGCATCCAGGAGGAAATAAATTGTATCGAGACTTGCGAGAGTTATATTGGTGGCCTGGACTGAAGAGAGAAGTGACCGAGTTTGTGGGAAAGTGTTTAACGTGTCAACAAGTAAAGGCCGAGCATCAACTGCCTTCGGGATTGTTGCAGCCAGTGAAAATACCACTTTGGAAGTGGGAAAGGGTAACCATGGATTTCGTAAGTGGGTTGCCTTTGACGCCTTCCAAGAAAGATTCGATTTGGGTGATTGTGGATAGGCTGACGAAATCTGCCCATTTCATACCTGTTCGAACAGATTATTCACTTCAGAAGTTAGCCAAGCTATATGTAGCAGAGATAGTACGGTTGCATGGAGTGCCAGTGTCAATAATTTCTGACCGAGACCCAAGATTTACATCTCGATTTTAGAGGAAATTGCATGAAGCGTTGGGGACGCGATTGGATTTTAGCACAGCATTTCACCCTCAGTCCGATGGGCAGTCAGAGAGAGTTATTCAGATATTAGAAGACATGTTGAGGGGTTGTGTGATCGACTTTAGGGGCAGCTGGGAGGATTACTTGCCGTTGGCAGAATTTGCTTATAATAACAGTCATCAAACGAGTATTCAGATGGCTCTATATGAGGCACTGTATGGGAGAAGATGTCGTTCGTCTACTTGTTGGACTGAGTTGGGGGAGAGACGAGCATTTGGACCAGAATTAGTGGCTGATACTGAAGACAAAGTTAGGGTAATCAGAGACCGTTTGAAGGAGGCAGCAGATCGACAGAAGTCTTATGCAGATCTAAAACGTAAGGATATTGAGTATGCGGTAGGAGACATGGTCTTTCTTAAGGTTTCGCCTTGGAAGAAGATATTGAGATTTGGTAAAAAGGGCAAGTTGAGTCCGCGATTCATTGGGCCTTATCGAATTGTAAAGCGAATAGGACCGGTTGCTTATCAGCTAGAATTACCTCCGGAGTTGGATCGTATTCACGATGTCTTTCATGTTTCAATGCTAAGGCGATATCGTTCTGATCCTACTCATATCGTGCCAGTTGCAGACATTGAGGTACAAGCAGATTTAACCTTTGAAGAAGAACCAGTGCAAATACTTGATCGTGACGTTAAAGTGTTGAGAAGAAAATCAGTCCCATTGGTAAAGGTACTTTGGAGGAACCATGGCAGAGAGGAGGCTACTTGGGAGCCCGAGGAGACGATGCGTCAACAGTATCCTCAACTATTTTAATAAGGTAAATTTCGAGGCCGAAATTTCTTTAAGGAGGTTAGAGTTGTAACATCCTAATTTTTGGGGCTTAGTAATTTTGTGTGATGTTTTGTAAAAATTTTAAAATGTCGAGATGTGGTTGTGAAATTCATGTTCAAAGTGTATAAATGGGCCTATGGAAGGCCCATGAGTTG
Organism: Gossypium stocksii; assembly: GCA_020496765.1. Taxonomy (NCBI): domain Eukaryota; kingdom Viridiplantae; phylum Streptophyta; class Magnoliopsida; order Malvales; family Malvaceae; genus Gossypium; species Gossypium stocksii. Next base: position 82,227,368 of record CM035630.1, on the reverse strand, counting down.
GCCAAAACCCGATAGAATTTTTGAATTTTGGACTTAAAGAATCAGGGGCTCTGGTTAGGAGGTCTTATCAAAATATGTGGGTAAAATGTATCACAAAATGAGCCTTGGTGGAGTGGCTAAGTGGCGCCACTAGTCTCCTAAAAATGTGGCGTGTAAGTGGAAGGGAGAAGGCCAAGGTTCGACTCTCTATGCAGGTATTTGTGATGTTTATTTTTGTGTCTTGAGTAGGCAAGAATTTGAGGTTGAGTGGAACTCTGTTCACAAGAGTTTGAATTGGTCAAGAGCATGGATAATGGAGAGATAAGGGGGAGCATATCTAGGAGGGATTTTAGGAGTTTTTGAAATAGGAAGAAATGTGGCCGGCCAAGGGGGTGTTGTAGTGCTAATTCGGCTACTAGGTGTAGTTTAGCATATTTTTTCTTCTTTTCTCACTTGTGCCGATTGCCCATAAGCCAAAACTCTCTCATTTTCTTTCATTCTTTCCTTCTACAAACTCTCTTTCTCTCATTCTTTCTCCCATTAATTTCTAGTAAAAGCCGAACCTATCATCCTCTCTTTTCTCCTATTAGCCGAATGGTACATAAACCAAATCCCGAAGGATTCAAAGGAGGCAGTCGATTTCTATGTAAAGGTAAACTCCTTTTCTTTTCTTTTGCCGATTCCTATTCTTTCCTAAAAGCCCTTAAACTCTTCTACTGACACTCCTTTCTGGTCATAACCATCTCTTATTTCTTTGATCCAAAAGCCGAAGCATAGCACCTTTTGGAGACTTGGTAGCCGAATCTTAGGATCTTGTGGTGCGATTTCTATTAGCATTTAGGAGTTTGGTCTGCTTCAAGTTTAGAGTAGTACGAAAAGGTAATTGTGGTAAGTACTCGTATCGTTAGTCTATTCGGTGTTATGGATGCTATGAAAGGCCAAAACTCCCTAAGAATTAGGGAGGTTGCCGATTTGTGGTTTAGGCTTTATTAGGCCTTTTTCATTCAGTTTTATGATCTCTTGTAGCAAAGTGGGCTATTTTGGAGGAGCAACAAGGTTTGGAGAATCGGTATTGAGTAAACTTAGTTCGAATCGTCGAATCCGGCAAAGGTAAGTAATCTACGGCATTAGAGGTAGTGGCCGAATGATATTGATAGACTGTATTATTACTCACTTGGATTTCGAAACCTGATTTGTCAAATAAACATATGTAGGACAAGCGCGTGGTAGACTTTGAGGAATCGATCGTTATTAAGCAGGTGTGTAACATACCCTGTAATAGCCTAGGTCCATATTGCATAAAAGTCGAAACATCGGATTATGTTGTTGATGTAACCTGTAAATACGAGATGATGTGTGGATGAGTTCAATTGCGATGAACACAGTAAACGAGAGTGATGGAACAGGTAAGAGCACGGTTTCATGCAGGTTGGTACGCTGGGCCTCGATGGGCTAAAATAGGGCCCAATGGGCTTGTGGGTCCATTTGGGTAAAATTGGTAAAAATGGAATCTGATTGAATTGCATGTTACCGTTGCGTAACTTAGGCTAAAAAGGACTTAAATGACTAAATCGGCTACAAAGGGCCCATTAGGGGTTTTGGGCCCAATGACTTGAATGCGCTATAATAGGCTAAAAACTGTTGTTTAAACACTTGGAATTGATGAATAAACATGGAAAACCATAATAGTTGGTAAAATTACGAAATTACCCCTAAGCATGGAAAATGACTATTTTACCCCTATATGAAAATGTCTATTTTACCCTTAGGGTTTCATTCTGAATATGATGATTGTGGTATTGTTATTTTAGATGCTATGACATGATATGCACTATTTGATTCATTATATGCATGGGTTGGGTTTTATATGATGGAGGAAGTGATAAAGGGCTTTGCCCCAGTTTACCGAAAGGGCTTTTGCCCCAGTTTACCGAAAAGGGCTTTTGCCCCAGTTATTAAAAGAGGCTTGGCCTCCAGTTACATGATTAAGCAGCTATGCTGCCAGTGGAGAGTTTGGCTGGGTGGGTTGAGTTATTCCCCACGTGGAGAGTTTGGTTGGTACGGGTGGAGAGTAGAGGATGGTGGGTTGAGTAGTCTCCCCAAACGGGTTTTGCATACATACATGTTTTGTCATATATGATATTGAAATGGGCCTAAGGGCCATACCGTGTACAGAAAGGCTTCGGCCTAGAAATATGAAATTGAAAGGCTTCGGCCCAGTAACAGTTAACCGAAAGGCTACGGCCCAGTATATGATGAAAAATTAAAATTTGTGCAAGTGTGGATTTGGGCTCTGAAAGGGGCTTGTTGCACACTGAGTTTTCAACTCACCCCCCTTTCTTCAACCTTGCAGGTGAGCCTTGATGTGGAGACTTGGAGTCGGTGGGAATTCAGAGTGGCCATGATGTGCAGTTGGACTTTCCTTTAAAAGTTTTAAATAGATTTTATTATTTATTTTTGGGGTTGTAATAAGGCCATTTTAACTAATTTCTTTCTGGATTTGGTTGGTTTTGAACTTTGAAATCTGCATTATTATTTATATCTTAAAATGGGCTAGATCTAGGTTACGTTTTTAAACAACTCTCGGTTTTCAAATCATACAGAGACAAATACAACATTTTAACTAAGACATCACCTTGAACAAACTCCATCTCAAGATATTTTCAAAAGTATCAACAACCTAAAGTGTGGCAATGGTTGTGGGCATGTCGAGGATTGGATCCAATCAAGAGCTTGGTATTTAAGCAGCCTTCATGGCTCACCTCCTCTGTTTCGGATACCTACCTGGTGCACAGCTTCCATTCACTTTAGTCTTTTAAAAGTTATCATCAAATTCTTTAAGAAAGGTTTAAGATCAGAACTTGTGTTTTTAATGTTTTCAATGTGACACGTCAAATTTGGCCATAACGTTTGGGCCGGGTTTGGGGTGTTACATAGAGTGTGGCAATGGGCATATGCATGTCTAGGATTGGATCTAGGGAGAGCTTGGTACTTAAGCGGTCCTAGTGACCTACCTCCTTTTCTCATAGTGTCTATTCACTTTAGCCAACGAGGACTTGTTGATGGGCCAAAGTTCGTAACTAAAACCCGTACTATTAAGAAATTACAAAAATACCCCTATAGGGTAGAATTACGAAAATACCCCTGTAGGGTAGGAAAGCGGAATGAAATGACTAAAATACCCCTAGGTGCTTAATATGTGGAAATATGTATGTTGCATTCATGTGATGTATGTTGCACTTGGGTGGGTTTGATGGTACGGAGGAAGATATGTGAGGATCGCATAGTCACTTGACGGTCGTGGATCCACCGGTGGCTATAAGCCCATTATATGATTAGCAGCCTTGCTGCAACGTTTGAGTAGTGCTGCTGTGGGTGTTACCATTGGAGTGTAGGGACGGGTGGGTTGATATTTATATCCCCACAAGAGTGTAGGGTTGGAAGGGAAATGGAGTGCAGGGTTGGATTGGGATGGGAGCATTGCATTCATGTGATACCGATGTGATATGAGGTCATTATGGGCTAAGGCCTAAGACAACCTATATTGATAGGGCTTAGGCCCAATGTGATAATTTGCTTGTTGATTTGATTGCCAAGGGTCGTACACACTGAGTTTCGAAACTCACTCCCTTTTTATTTAATGTTTTAGGTAACCCTCAATAGGCAGTTCGATGTGGAGAGGACTCGGAGGTGGCCACACTACAAGTTACTTAGAAGTTTTTAATGGTGTCACATTACTTTATTTTTAATTACTTTATTTTTCATTGGGATGTAATAAGGCCTTGTATCTCCGATATGATTTTACAAATGGGTTTTATTATTATTACAACTGCTGAATTCTCAAACTCAAACGGATTTCTAAAATTAAATATGCTTTCTAAATCATCATAAACATTTGAACGTTTCCTTAAAACATGGGCTTTCGCTGTAATATAACAAAACATGTGCACTCAGGTTTTCAAGCACAAACTTAAGCTTTTACTCAAACCCGCCTAAAATTTTAGCCAAGCAAACTTTCTACTGAACCCGTTTCATATTAAGTTAAACTTTTTAGCAAAGCTGTTTTGGAAATAAACCCTTCAATGCGACATCGCCAGATTCAGCCATAACGTCTGGGCCGGGTCTAGGGTGTTACAGCCTGTGTATGAGGTCGTGTAAAAATTAGGGAGCTTACTGACTTGGTCACATGACCAGTCACATGCCCGTGTATCCAACTTGTGTGCCTATTCAAAATGGCTTCACACACCCGTGTCTGAGCCATGTCAAACCTATAGGGTATACTGACTTGGCCACACGCCCGTGTGTGAGATCGTGTAGAGTGCCTAGGCTCAATTCGAAATGAACCTTCGAGCAACATGGTAGAGACACACGCTCGTGTCCCTACCCGTGTGGGCAAAAATTGGCCATTTACAAGGCCAATCTGCCACCCTTAAAAGGGTCTACTCTACAAGCATCAATCCAAACACAAATCATGACCAAATGACAGCCAAAACCATACCAAATCATGCACAATTCATCCATAATAACATCAACCCATTTAACACTCATTTTCTATACCAAAACACACTTATTCCACATGCCAAAATCATTCATTCACCTAGTCTTAATATCACAAAATTTTCATATCCAAACCTTTATCAAAACATGCCATTTCTCCTTCATCATATACTATATTAACCATCAATTAACTTATCCATTTTTCAAACAAAACATCAATACCAAAATGACCAAAACCAAAAGGCCAACTATATACACATCACATTTATAATATTTCATCACTAAGCATAAACCAAAACAAGTTCATCATTTTCAAGCCAATTCACATGGCAAGATTCATAACACAAAACATACCATATCATCACTAGCCTATACATGCCATATACCATATATACAAAGCTTCTAAAGTACCCACTAAGCGATCGATAGTGTGACGATGATTCTTGACGATCCCCGAGCTCAAGCTAGCTTCGATTATCTATAAAACGAAGAAAACACACACAAAGTAAGCTTTCCAAAAGCTTAGTAAGCCATATACAAATAAAATCATATGAGCCAACACAATGTCAATGCATCAAAGCTAAGCATAGCTAGTAACATACGTACTTACTACCTTCTCTCATGAAATTACATCATTACTTTCAAGTTCATACTAACCTTTCCTTCTTGATATTCATATACATTTCATACGTACCTGAACTGATTGTCTCATTTACATATTCATTTTCATCTCGTATTTGTCCGTTGAACCATTTGAAATTTTTTAAGGATACCAGGATAGCATATAAAGCTTGTACAATGCCATATCCCTGATATGGTCTTCCATGTTATCACGTATCGATGCCACTGTCCCAGACAGGGTCTTACACGAAATCATATACGATGCCAATGTCCCAGACATGGCTTTACACGTAATCTTAGATCGATTCCAATGTCCCAGACATGGTCTTACACAAAATCCCACCTCGGTAATCCTAATATCATGACATTTGTATCCTATATTATTCCTAGGGATCATACGGGGCTTTCGAACATCATAACTTTGTCGATACTTTCTCGTACTCAATTATTCAACATCCAAAACATTTCAATATCACATAAACATATATAATAGAACTCAAATACATTTATTTGCATATGAACTTACCTAAAAAATGGAATGAACAGATCGGAGCGACTACTTGATAACTTTTGATTTCCTCCGATCTAAATCCAATTTCTTTCGTTCTTGATCTATATAAATTCCAATTTAACTAATTTAATCACATATTCACTCAATTGAATCCAAATCACCTTTAAAACACATTTACACTTTTACCCTACATTTTTCACAATTTAGTCCTTATTTCACAACTACACAAAATTCACACAATTCAACAAGACCCATGCTTGGCCGAATTACCCTTATGCCTCTAGAAGCCATATCTTTAATTTATTTTACATTTTAACCACATAATTTTGGACTTTTCACAATTTAATCCCTAAATAGCATTTTCACCAAAAATCACTTAACAAAACATAAAAATCTATCAACAAGTATTTATTTTTCATCATCTAACATCACAAAACTCATGGATTCATCAATGGTATTTCAAAAAAAAAAAAAACATATTCAAAAATGAATGTACGGGCTAGCTAGTATACAGAGCAACAATCTCAAAAACGCAAAAATCATCAAAAATCAAGCTCAAAACATACCTTAATCAAGCCAATTAGGTGTCAAAATACTCAAAGCTCTCTAGCCTTAATTTTTCTTCTTATTTTCGATTCAAATGGATGAAAAAAATGGCCATCATTTGTTTTGTTTTATTTTAATTAACATTAATACACATTTTACCATTTTACCCTTTAATTATTCATCTTTAAAACACAGAATATAAGGAAATTTATGAAAAATTCCACTAAAGTGGTCTAATAACATCATAAGGACCTTTAATGTAATAAACCATAGCAATTAAGCACTTTTAACTTATAGCATGCTAGTTTTACGTTTTACACGATTAGGTCCTTTTTGTCAAATTAACTAACCGATCAATAAAATTATCGCACAAAATTTTCACACATGTATAATCACATATTTTAAACACTAAAAATAATATTAAAATATTTTTTTGACCTCAAATTTGTGGTTCCAAAACCATTGCTCCGATTTAGCTAAAATCGGGTTGTTACAAAGTTATTCTAATCCTATTAACTATACTAAATAACAGGAAATATTCTTGAATTGAATGAGATGATGGTATAATGAATTAATATAATTTAGTGCTAAAAACATAAAATTGATATGGCAAATAAAATGTTGTAACGCCCTAAAATTCATTTTTTTTTGTTTCTGTGAAAATGTGATACAACTGTCTGTCTGCTTCAGTGGTTAAGTGTTTTGGGTGTGTGTGGGAGGTCCCAAGTTCAAGCCTTGACTTGGGAAAATTTTGGTATTTTTATAAGAAAAGCCCTATCTCTAGTCAGTAGGCTTTTAATTAAATGTTGGTAGAATTATAACAGAATGGGCCAGTTGGTAGAGTGGTTAGGTGGAGTGCTAATATACTGGTGGTCTTGACTTCGAATCCCTGTGCGTGCAAGGGAATTAAATTTTGCTGCCAGTGGCGTGTAGGAGTTTGAAGGGAAGTGAAATTTTGATAGTGGAGTGGTTGAGGGAGAAAATGAAGGAGAGTAGGATAAGGAAGTTATCAGATTTTATTTTTGGATTTTATTTTTAATCTTTTCAAAAATTTTGGTTTTTTTCCCAATTCTTCCGTTCTGCAAAATTCCCTCTTCTCCTCTGCCATATTCCTTTTCTTTTCCAAGAGTAATATCTCCCTCTTTTCGTTACTCTTTTTGACAAAATCACACTTCATTGACGCAGTGTTCCGATTGTGCTTTTTTTGTTTGGTAAGTGGTAGTGAGTTTTGCTAAGGAGGGAGTCTCTGTTATTCTTTTTAGCTTTGTCGAATACTCTGTTAACACAGTACTTGTGTTTTGAAAGTAACAAATCAAGAAAGTAGGGGCTTTCCCGTTCAAAATTGTGATCGAATCATCGAGGGATTAGCGTAAGTGTTAGATTTTGGTATTGGTTTTGTAGTTACGATGTAGTTGTGAATTAAGTCTATTTCTAAGAGTTGGATTGTCAATTTCTAGGTTTCTGGAGGCTCGGGAGTGGTTTTGCATCAAAACGATACCAAGTGTGTACTCGAATTGCAGAAAACGGGATTCGACAAAAAGCTGAAAAAGCATTCTATCGACGCCACACGAGCGTGTGGTCACCCGTGTGGTGGGCTGTGTGACAGAAAACATGCATGTGATCGACTAGGGCAGGCCGTGCGCAAAGGACACGGTTGTGTGATGACCAGGTGAAGCTGTGTGCAACACACAGGCTCGATTAACTGGGCCGTGTGAGCCACACGAGTGTGTGGATCCACACGGGTAGTACACACGAGCGTGTGGGATTCTAGGCCAGGCCGTGTGATCTACACGGCCAAGGCCAATTTGGGCTGTGTGGGCCACACGGGCATGTAGGCCCACACAGACAGGCCATAGGGGGTTGCAAGACCATTTTTTTGAAGAGTTCTGTAAGGTTGCACAGTCACCCAAGTCAACTGTGGACCTACTGTAGGGTCGGTAAGCATTACTTAGACCCTTTAATTATGTGATCTAATTGTATGATGTCTGAGCATGATATCTGTACTGAACTGAATGTATGTTTTAGCCTGTTTGTATGTCACTTATGGTATGTTGCATTGCATCGGGGTGGATTGATGATATTCAAAGGAAGTATCTAAAAGGCTTTTAAAGCATGTTATCTGGCAGCACAGCTGTATATTTCTTATTATGTGCCGCATTTTGGTACAGTATGGTGTGTAGGGATAGATGGGTGTTCTAAACCCCATATGGTCTGTAGGGATGGGTGGGTGTTTTAAACCCCACATGGTGTGTAGGGATGGTCGGAGATAGTGTTAGGGCTGGTGGGTTGAACTTTGATTTCTATTACTGCATGTTATATTTGAGATGGGCCAAGGCCCTAGCGTATATTTGAGACTGTTTCGGTATGGGCTAAAGCCTAAACTGAATCTATAATGGGCTCAGGCCCCAGACTGTATATGACTGACTCTGATATTGTAACTTGTGCATGTTTTCTCTGGGGATTACACATTGAGTTTGCGAAAACTCATTTTTTTCTATTTAATCTATTCAGGTAATCCCCAGACTTGACGGGTCGGTGCAGCAGGGGACTCGACAGTGGCCACATGTAATTTTAAAATATTTTCTGATAGTTTCAGATTTATTGTTTATTTGGGTAATTTTTATGTAATTTGGACTTTATGGACTTTTTACTTTAATTTTGGGGGTTTTAATTGCTTTTATGGTTTACAACTTTGATCTTAACAAAATACAGTTTTTCTAAATAAGCAAAACCAAGATTTCATGAAATGGGAATGATTTTATTAAAATAAATGGTTATCAAAGCTTCTGCTAGAAAGAAATGATTTTGACTTAACCAAGCATAAGCGTTTTACTCTAAAATAAGTTAAAAGCTAAATAAACAGAACAGTTTTAAACTCGACATCTCTGTAACACCCTGATTTTGGGCCTAGAAGAATTGGGCCTCGGGTGTGGATGTGTTTAAAATTTTTGAGAGTATGATAACGGCACAAATTGCATGTTAGAATGGTTGGGCTAGTGATTTTGAAGAATTTAGAGGTCTCTATGAAGTCTTGGGTTCAAATTTTGGGTTAGGAAAATTTTTGTTTTCAGCCTTTAGGCAACCCTGACCCTAGGGGTTATGACCTTTAAATAAATGGAGAAGAAATAGGACACAAGTGAGGTTGTGGTGTAGTGGCTAAGTGGCGTCACTTAGGGAGTAGGGAGGTGGCGTCATTAGCTGGCAAGGGGATCCTAGGTTCGAGTGCTAGCATGGTAATTTTTGGGGATTTAATTTTTACGCTATGGACGGCTAGTAGTGGCATTGGAGTTGAACTTTGAAGGAGAGAAATTCAAGGAAGAGATTAATAGAGTGATAAGGGGAGAATATACTGGAGGAAAATTAGGAGATGAGGTGTGTGAAGAGTTGGTGTCGATTTGGGAAGTGAGGAGTGTGTAAATTCGGTTTAGGGGAGTAAATGAGTGTCATTTTTGGATCTTTTAGGTGGTATTACGAATTTTCATTGTTGGTTCTTAAGGGGTATTGCCGAATTCTCTCTTTCTTTATTACCTTTATCGAAACCTTCTCCTCTCAATTTCCTTGTTGCTTCATCATTCTTTTCCTTGTTCCTTAACCTTGGCCGATTGGGTGCTAAACCAATTAGCTGATTTCTTTTCTTATTTTGTGCCGAATGCTCTCCTCTTCTGTGTGGTTGAATCCCCTGTTGTGCCATCACCAACTTTGTTTTTTCTTCTAAACACCAAAATTGACATCTCTTTTATTTCTTCTTAATTGTGGGATCGAATCTTTTTTTCAAGTCTCTGTCGAATTACTCCTAGTGTGCTTTGGGTTTGGTAAGTGTGTTTATCTCTATTTTCGATTTTGGTGGTTGACTGAATGTTATTAAGAGTTGTAAGGGTGACTACGATAGATGTTAGTCATTTGCTAAGTCAATCTTTAATAATAAGAGTTTCTACAACGCAGATCTGGGAATCGTTTGGGGCTAGCAAGCGGTGAAAGTTTGATTAGGTTCAATTACGCAAGGTAAGGAGAAGCGGTATGATTTTGGCTTTTGGTAATAGTATTTGGTAAGTGTATGATTAATTGAATAGTGATATTGACCGTAGGTTTGTGGCTAAGGAGATCGTAGTGTGTTTTGCTATCAGGTGTATACTTCTAACCCTTGTTTTTTAGTCATTATAGAGCCAAAGGTGTGCAAACACTTTACACGCACAATAGATCGGCAAATCTCGAAATGTCAAAATGCCGAAATACCAAAATGCCAAAAAGTCAATATACCGAAAAGCTGAAAGTTTGGCTATAGTAGTCTTACGAATGCGTGAACACTACTATAAGGGTAATCGATACAATACCAGAGACCCCATAAGCTATCTCATGGACTTGGGTCACGTTTTGGCCAACTAAGCTAGAATGGGCCAAATGGGTCCGACGGGCTCGTGGGCCCAGATAAGCGAAAATTGGTAGATTGGTAATAAGTGATGAGTTGACTAAGTTGGTTGTATGGCTTGGAATAGATTTGGGCCTGATGGGCCGTATAAATGTGACTGGGCCTAGTGGGCCATATAAACGTGATTGGGCCTAATGGGCTATATGAATGTATGTGGACTCGTTAGGGTTATGTAGTGGACTTTTGGGCTTAGTAGCTAATAATTGTTTAAGCAGACATAAAACTTAATTAACTAATTAAGTTTAATTGTGGACAAGTCATAAGGTTAAATTGTGGCAATGGGTATATGCATGTCTAAGATTGGATCTAGGGAGAGCTTGGTACTTAAGCAGCCTTAATGACTCACCTCCTCTTCTCTGGAATCCTACCTAGTGCATAGTATCTGTTCACTTTAGCCAATGAGGACTTGTTGATGGGCCAAGATACGTAATTAGACGCATAGTGTTAAGAAATTACTAAAATACCCCTGTAGGGTAGAATTACTGAAATACCACTGTAGGGTAGAATTACTGAAATACCTTTGTAGGGTAGAACTATTGAAGTACCCCTGTAGGGCAACATTACTGAGATAACCTTAACTTACAAATTACAGAAAAACCCTTAGTTTGTAAAATTACCAAAATACCCCTGGTTCGTAGATTCACCCAAAACACTCTTGTAGGATGAAATGACTAAAATACCCTTATGTGTTATGAGTAAAGCTTATGTATGTTATATGTTTTCTGCTACATTCTTGTATCATTATATTGCATATGGGCCGGGATTATGATTGGAGGAAGTGTATGTTTTCTGCTACATTCTTGTATCATTATATTGCATATGGGCCGGGATTATGATTGGAGGAAGTGTATCTAAGGGTCGCACGGTCGCTTGACGACTGTGGATCATCCGAAGGCTTTATAGCCACCGTAGGCTTTTTAGCCACCAAAGGCTTTATAGCCACCGCAAGCTTTTTAGCCATCGAGCAGCTATGCTGCACCGATAAGTAGTGTCGCAACTAGTGCTACACCAAATTTGAGCGGCTATGCTGTAACGATAAGTGGTGCCGCAACTGCACATTGCATAATCATATTGATATTATTGTGATTTGGGCTAAGGCCTAAGGCCACTGTATGTTGAGATATGGGCTAAGGCCCAAAGGCCACCGTTATTGAATAGGGCCTAGGCCCAAATTGTTTAATGCATGTTATGTGTCTGTTGAGGGACATACACACTGAGTTTTCGTAAACTCACTCCCTCTTTTTAATTTTTTCTTCAGGTGACCTTCAGTAGGCGGCTCGACGATGGAGGGGACTCGGAGGTAGCTACACTGCAACTTGTTTAATGATCAGTAGTTTTATTTATTTACCTTATTTTAAATTATTTTTATTGGGTTGTAATAAATCTTTATAACTTCTAGATTATTTTTATATTTGGGATTTTATTGTGATTTTATTATTGCTAGTGGTAAAAACGAGTTTTTTCTAAACAACCTCTATTTTAAATTAAGCTTCCGTAACGATTAAGATTTTAAAATTAATAACGTCATAAATAGGGAATAATATTTTTAATAAACCATGTTGGGATAATCAAGTGCAAACTGAGGTTTTACACAAATTTTTAAACAAGAAGGATTTTTAATGAAAACTTAGTTTCCGAAAAACACTTTAATGTGACACGCCGGATTCGGGCCTAAATGTCTGGGCCGAGTTTGGGGTGTTACAATCTCGCTTTCAAATTCTATTCCATGTGGCATTGCCATATTCAGCCATAACATCTAGGCTGAGTTTGGAGTGTTACATTTAGTGGTATCAGAGCCAGGTTGCAAAACGCGGTTGTGGATTTTGGGTTCTAAAAGTTTGGTTTCAAAAGAGTTGATTTACAAATGATTTTGAATGATTTGATTGAGCATGTGTACATCGAGTCTCTGACGCCGATCCTGTAAGTATTCTATATTCTGATAAACTGTTATGATTCTGTAGATTATATTGAAACACTTTAGTTAGTGTACTTTGATACTGTAGGAAAACTGATAAGAGACTGTGAGTCGTGAGTGAGTCGTGATAACAAACTTTGAACTTCTGATACTGTTTTTCATAAAATATTTGCTAATAGGTATCGAAACTGTAATTGATTCATAAAACTGTTAATACAGATCAACTTTAAACTATGATGAGTGCATAAGGTATTCGTGGACGAGGTACTAGAGGCGTAGGTAAAGGCCGAAGAGGGCTCGAGATGGGTCCTCATTATCTGGAAATATACCTAATTTGGATACTAGTGAGACGTCGGTTTCACCTGCGATGGAGACTGGGTCTTAAGATCGCATGGCTAGGGATGACGCATTGCCCTAGGCTATGCTGAGGATTTTAGAGAGGGTCGCTGGGCCTAACACTGGATCTGGGGGCCGAAGGTCGGTTACTAAACGACTCCGGTCCAACAGGGCTAAACTATTCAAGGGTGTCACTGGAGTCACCCCTAACATGGCCGAGTACTGGATGGAGGCCACCGAACAAATCAGGGATGATCTAGATTTTACCCCTGAGCAGAAACTGAAAGGGGTTGTTTCATTGCTTCGTGATGAAGCATATCAGTGGTGGCTGACAGTTAAGGAGGGCACTTAGCCCGAACGGTTGACTTGAGAGTATTTTAAGACAACATTTTAGAGTAAATACGTAGGGGTAAGCTATATCGACGTTAGGAGGAGTGAGTTCTTGAATCTATTAGGTCAAGTTTTTAGGATTGAGCCGCTATGCGTGAGGCATGGTGGCGACTAAATATGAACGTTATGTCCGCTTCAAGGATGGGCTCAGTGACAGTTTGAGAATTCTGATAGCTCCGCAGAGGAGCATGATTTTTCATCACTGGTAGAAAATGAGAAGATCGTCAAGGAGGTGAAGCGCGCTGAGTGCCAAAACTGGGATAAGGAGAGAGGAAAGAATAAGTGGGATTTGTAGCCCTCGAGTTCTACACTAAGGCCTAAGAAAAAGGCCAAAACTGATAGGCTAGTTAGAGTTGGGCCCCTTATTGCACCTATTGGGATTTTGCCTTGTGAGCATTGTGGTAGATGCCATCCGGAAGAATGTTGAAGGACGACTGGGGCATGTCTAAGATGTGGGTCTATTGAGCACCGTGTTTGAGAGTATTCGTTGAGGGCCACTCAGGTACAAGCTCCGGATTCTAGTACTGCACAACCGCCGAAGGTAGTTCAGCATCCACCTAGGGGTTGTGGTCAGGCTAGAGGTGGTAACGGCATGGGCCGTGGACAGAGAGCACCGGGCAGAGCAGCTAGACAGCCTGAGGTGAGGCAGCCTGTCCTTGTTTATGCTACTCGTCGCCAGGAGGACAGAGATGCTCCGAACGTCATCACGGGTACATTTTTAATTTATGATGTACTTTATCTGGCATTGATAGACATAGGTTCTACGCATTCATATGCAGCTAGCATTGTGTCTGAAACTTTTTGGCTGATCTGATGGAACTTCTGTGTGGGGAGTTCGGCTTGATTTTAGGAATGGACTGGCTGGTCAGGCACCAGATAAGTTTGGACTGTACAACAAAGAGGGTCATTTTGAGGACCGAGGAGGACAATGAGGTAGTTGTGATAAGGGAACGACGAGACTATCTGACTAATGTGATTTCGGCTTTGGTGGCAGAAAAGTTGGTGCAAAAAGGATGTAAGGCATTTTTTGCCTACATCAGTGTTTCTGATTTTGGGGACTCTTCAGTTAAGGGCATCAAAACTGTAAGGGATTTTCCAAATGTTTTTTCAGAGGAACTACCCAAGAAGTAGAATTTAAGATTGAGCTTATTTTGGGTACAGCTCCGGTGCCTATCGCTCCTTACCAAATGGAGATGTGTCTCCATGGAAAGCACCTATGTTGTTTGTGAAAAAGAAAGATGGGACAATGAAGATGTGTATCAACTATCAACAACTGAACAAGCTAATGATTAAGAATAAGTACCCACTTCCGAGGATTGATGATTTGTTTGACCAGTTCCAAGGGGCTTTTGTGTTTTCCAAGATCGATCTACATTCTGGTTATTATCAGTTGAGGGTTAAGGAGACCGATGTGCATAAGATGGCATTTCGAACTCGGTATGGGCATTACGAGTCCTAGTTATGCCTTTTGGGTTGACTAATGCACCAACAACATTTATGGACTTAATGAACTGAGTGTTCCAGCCCTATCTAGACTAATTTGTGGTGGTATTCATTTATGATATCCTCGTGTATTCTAAGTCTGAGGACGATCACGATGGGCATCTCAGAGTGGTACTATAGACTCTTCGTGAGAAACAGTTGTATGCGAAGTTCAATAAGTGTGAGTTTTGGCTACATGAGGTGATCTTTTTTAGATGCATAGTTTCTTCTGAGAGGATTCAAGTCAATTCTCGTTGATTGAGGTTGTGTTGGATTGGAAACAGTCGAAGAATGTGACTGAAATTCGCAGCTTTCTGGGGTTGGCAAGTTACTATTGGCATTTTCTAGAAGGGTTCTCTTCGATCGCAGCACCGTTGACTAAGTCTCTGCATAAGAGACTTCATTTTGTCTGGACTGATGCGCAACAAGAGAGCTTTGAGAAGCTCAAGTCTGCTTTAACTCAGGCTTCTGTTCTGATACAACATGAGCCTGGTAAATACTTCGTAGTTTACAATGATGCATCACATGTCAGTTTGGGTTGTGTGTTGATGCAAGAGGGTAAGGTGGTAGCGTATGCATCTCGTCAACTTAAGACTCATGGAGTGAACTATCTGACGCACGATTTGGAATTGGCTGCCGTAGTATTTGCTTTTGAAAATCTACAGGCACTATCTGTACGGTGAGAAGTGTATTATCTACACTGATCACAAAAGCCTCAAGTATCTTAGAAGGAATTGAATCTTAGGTAGCGTAGATGGGTTGAGCTGCTTAAAGATTATGATTATACCATTGAGTACCATCCTAGCAAAGCCAATGTGGTGGCCGATGCGTTGAGCCGTAAGGCTATGACCGATCTGAGAACAATGTTCGCTCGACTTGGCCTATTCGACGATGGGGGTCTGTTGGCAAAAGTTTAGGTTAAACTGACCTGGCTTGAATAGATTTGAGGTAAACAGTTGGAGGATAAGTCTCTTGAGTTACATTTTTTTCAGGTTGAGAGTGGTGACACTACTGATTTTGGGATAAACAGTGATGGGTACTTTGTTTTCGTGGTCAAAATTGTGTATCGAATAATGAGGATTTAAGACAGTCAATTTTGAGGGAAGCACATAGTAGACCTTATGCTATACATCATGACAGAAATAAGATGTACCAAGATTTTCGAGAGTTATACTTGTGGCCAGGGTTGAAGCAAGAGGTCACTGACTTCGTTGCTCGTTGTATGACTTGTCAGTAGGTTAAGGCTGAGCATCAGTTACCTTCGAGTTTGCTGCAGCTGGTTAAGATATCATTATGGAAATAGGAGCGTGTAACGATGGGCTTTATTAGTAGGTTGCCTCTAACACCCACTAAGAAGGATTCTGTCTGGGTCATCGTGGATCAATTGACCAAATCTGCTCACTTTATCCCAGTAAGGACAGACTTTTCTCTTCAAAAATTGGCTAAGCTCTACATATCTGGAATAGTGAGACTACATAGGGTTTGAGTCTCGAGTATCTCTGATAGGGATCCTCGCTTCAAGTCTTAGTTCTAGAAGAGGCTATATGAGGCTCTAGGGTCAAGGTTAGACTTCAGTACTGCTTTCCATCCTCAGACAGATGGTCAGTCGGAGAGGATGATTCAAATACTGGAGGATATGTTAAGGAGCTGTGTGATTGATTTTCGAGGCAGTTGGGGGGAATACTTGCCATTAGCGGAGTTTGCCTACAATAATAGCTACCAGTCTAGCATTTAGATGGCACCTTACGAGGCCTTGTATGATTGTAAGTGTCACACTCCCTTATGCTGGACTGAGTTGGGTGAGCAACATGTTCTGGGTCCGGAATTGGTTTCTGACACTAAAGATAAGGTTATATTAATTTGGGATCATATGAAAGCGACTTCTGACAAGCATAAGTCTTATGAAGATCTGAAGAGAAAGGATATTGAGTATTCTATGGGGGACTTCATATTTCTCAAGGTCTCGCCACGGAAAAAGGTTCTGAGGTTCGTTCGCAAAGGTAAGTTGAGCCCTAGGTTCATCAGGCCGTACCAGATTCTGAAGCGAGCGGGGCTAGTCGCGTATCAGTTAAAGCTACCTCTAAAGTTGGATCGTATTCATGATGTATTCCACGTCTCGATGTTGAGGCGCTACTACTCTAATCCCACACATATTGTTCCTGTTGAAGAGATAGAAGTTAGACCAGACTTGACTTTCAAAGAGGAGCCGGTACGGATTTTGGATTGCGATATTAAGATTCTGTGGAGGAATTCTATCCCTTTAGTGAAAGTGTTGTGGCAGAATCATAGTACTGAGTAAGCCACGTGGGAGCCTGAGGATGCAATGCAATAGTAGTATCCCCATCTTTTCCGATCAGGAAAAATTACGAGGCCGAAATTTTCTTTTAGGGGGTAGAGTTGTAACGCCTCAAAATTCATATTTTTGTGTCTGTGAAAATGTGATATAACGCTCTGTCTGCTTCAGTGGTTAAGTGTTCTGGGTGTGTGTAGGAGGTCCCAAGTTCAAGCCTTGAGTTAGGCAAATTTTGGTATTTTTATGAGTAAATCCCTATCTCTAGTCAATAGGCTTTTAATTAAATATTGGTATAATTATAACAGAATGGGATTGCTGGTCTGGTGGTTAGCTGGAGTGCTAATTTTTCGGTGGTCTTGAGTTCGAATCCCTGTGCGTGCAAGGGAATTAAATTTTGCTGCCAGTGGCGTGTAGGAGTTTGAAGGGAAGTGAAATGCTGATAGTGGAGTGGTTGAGGGAGAAAATTAAAGAGAGTGGGATAAGGAAGTTATCAGATTTTGTTTTTGGTTTTTATTTTTAATCTTTTCAAAAATTTAGGTTTTTTCCCACTTTTGACGTTCTGCAAAATTCTCCCTTCTCCTCTGCCGTCTTCCTTTTCTTTTCCAAGAGTAATATCTTCCTCTTTTCCCGATTGTGCATTTTTCATTTGGTAAGTGGTGGTGAGTTTTGCCAATGAGGGAGTCTCTGTTAATCTTTTTAGCTTTGTAGAATACTCTGTTAAAGTAGTACTTGTGTTTTGACAGCAGCAAATCAAGAAAGTAGGGGCTTTCCTCGTTTATAATTGTGATCGAATTGTCAAGGGATTAGAGTAAATGTTAGATTTTGGTACTAGTTTCGTAGTTATGATGTAGTTGTGAATTAAGTCTATTTCTAAGCATTGGATTGTGGATTTTTAGGTTTCTGGAGGCTTGGGAGTGGTTTCGCATCGAATCGATACCAGGTATGTTCCCGAATCGCCAAAAAAAGATTCAGCGAAAAGCCAAAAAAGCATTCTGTCGATGCCACATGGGCAACCACGACTGTGTGATAGAACACGGGTGACCACAGTCGTGTGACAAAACATGGCCATGTGATCAACAAGGCTAGGCCGTGCATAAAGGACATGACCGTGTAATGGCCAGGCGAGGTCGTGTGTGACACACAGGCTTGACTAACTGGGCCGTGTGGGTCCACACGGGTAGTCCACATGGGTGTGTGGGATTCTGGGCCAGGCCAACTAAGGCCAATTTGGGCCGTGTGGGCCACACGAGCGTGTGGGTCCACACGGGCAGGCCACTTGGGCGTGTGAGCCCATTTTTCTAAAGAGTTCTGTAAGGTTGCACCGGTCGCCCAAGTCAACTGTGGACCTACTGTAGGGTTGGTTAGCATTACTTAGACCCCCTTAATTATGTGATCTGATTGTATGATATCTGACTGAGCATGATATCTATACTGAACTGAATGTATGTTTTGATATTAGCCTATTTGTATGTCACTTATGGTATGTTGCATTGCATCGGGGTGGGTTGATGAAGTTTGAAGGAAGTATCTGAAAGGCTTTTAAAGCCTGTTATCTGGCAGCACAGCTGCATATTTCTTATTATGTGCCGCATTTCGGTACAGTATGGTGTGTAGGGATGGGTGGGTGTTTTAAACCCCACATGGTGTGTAGGGATGGTCGGAGATGGTGCGAGGGCTGGTGGGTAGAACTCTGATTTCTGTTACTGCATGTTATATCTGAGATGAGCCAAGGCCCTAACGTATATATGAGATTGCTTCTGTATGGGCTAAAGCCTAAACTAAATTTCTAATGGGCTCAGGCCCTAGACTGTATTTGACTGATTCTGATATTGTAACTTGTGCATGTTTTCTGTAAGGATTACACACTGTGTTTGTGGAAACTCACCCTTTTTCTGTTTAATCTGTTTAGGTAATCCCCAGACTTGACGGGTCAGTACAGTGGAGGACTAGACGGTGGCCACACGTAATTTTATTGTTTATTGTTTATTTGGGTAATTTTTATGTAATTTGGTCTTTATGGATTGTTTACTTTAATTTTGGGGGTTTTAATTGCTTTTATGGTTTACAACTTTGATCTCAACAAAATACAGTTTTTCTAGATAAGCAAAACCAAGATTTTATCAAATGGGAACGATTTTCTTAAAATAAATGGTTATCAAAGCTTCCGCTAGAAAAAAATGATTTTGACTTAACAAATCATAAGCGTTTTACTCCAAATTAGGTTAAAAGTTAAATAAATGGAACAGTTTTAAACTCGACATCTTGCTTTCAAATTCCATTCTATGTGACATCGCCAGATTCGACCATAACATCTAGGCCGGGTTTGTGGTGTTACAAATGTAGTGGCAAATTATAGAGAAAATCAAGAGTAATGTTGTTGATGAATGAATAGAGTCAGAATTATTCAGATGAAATGCTCACATCAAAATAATGTCATGGAAAAATATTGTCTAATCAACTACTCAGAGAGTCATTACTGTAACCTACCTCTTTCGATAGCTAGATTTTATGTTAAAAATCTAAGTTACTATACGACTACAGAACTCTAGATTAATAACTACAATGAACATTCTTCTTTGCAAAACTCGTAACATCTATGTCTAGAGTGCTACGAACATTCTATCAAATATTTTCTTGCCTAAAAAAATTCTAGATCTAGTATATTTAACCTTTTTAGAATTAAAAATACATCAAAGAACACATCACACAATTAGTTATGTCTAGAGCTTGCATGCATATATTTAGAACAAGCAAAAATCAAATGAAACAGTAGCATAAACAACCTCAAGTCATGAACATTAAAGATGATAGAAAATTCACCCAAATAACTCCAACCTAGAAAAGATTTAGTTTATGGGTGGAAAAGTTAACACCAAGTTAAAATCCTTCATCAACATTTAAACAATTTTTTGAATCACAGAAATTAGGAAAACTAAAGGCAAAATTGCAGGATTTCCCACCACACTCCAGCTTCTTTTTTATCTTTCTATCATTCGTGAATATAGAAGAGATGTTTCTCCCCCTTCTTCACGTCTGTATTATGCTTTCAGTAGTTGCTACCCTTTCTTTCTTTAAAATTCTCCAATGGATTTTTTTCTCTGTGCAAAGAGAGGATTGCTGTCACTAGTCTCTTTCTCACAAAAATTTTCTTCTTTCTCTTCTTCTCTCTCCTTCATTTATTGGGTAGATTCATCCCACCTCATCACAATTTTTTCATTCTTCTTTTCATGCTAGATTTTCTGGTACAGGCACAGCTGGCTGAAAATGACGTGGATAAAGTGCTGAGTCATCTTCCTAGAATTGTCATGACAATTCTGTTGGCAATTAATTCCACCAAATTTCATAGCAATATTTCACTTCCCTTGTTTTCCCTCTTCATCTTCTTGCTCTTCCTATACATGTGTTCAAACAAAACTACACCTTTCTTCCCTAAGTGATAAAAGTAACAAATAATGACCACTATATCACAAACCAAGCTTTGTTATACAATGATCTAAAAATATCCTAAAAATGCAAATGTATTCACTTAATTACAACCAATTAATTCTATTTAGAGGCTTTAAATGTAACTCTTTTCAAGTGTTATCAATTACATAATGCCTTACCAACAAAATGATTTCCAATTGAACAAGGGATAGTGAAACTCCTTAGACCCTTCAGCTTCAGATGTAGTTTATTTATCAACATTGATATGCACCCTTAAGTGAGAGCAATAGTCTCAAACTCTCCCAATCTGCGCTTCTTTGACAGTATGTCTTTCATAAATTTCACATAATTGGGCATTTGTTCAAAGCTTCCACTAATTATATGTTGGTATGGAGTTGCTTCAAAACATCTTAAAATCTTTTGAATTGGGCTTCTTGTTTACAATTGTGGAATCACGGAGGAAATGGTAGAGGTGGTTGTCTTTCAGGTTGTTGATATTCTTTTTCTGTGGCATTTTTGTTGGCAACATGATTTGATTCTGCCACAACATTCTTCTGCTTACCCTTTTCAAGTGCAGTATGTTTCTCAGATGGCTTTGGGATCCTTACATGGTTGTTATTCGAGTTACCCTCTCCTGTCGTGGCATCTTAAACAACGTCATTCAACTTAGTTCCACTTCTGAGAGTGATTACTTTGTAATGTTCTTTCCCTTGTGTTCTCTAATTCTCAGTACCGCTTAGTAATGCTTCTTGTGGCCTCAAATTTAAAGCATTTGCTTTTTCCCCTCTTAATTTTCAAGAGCTCGAAGAAATGTAGCTTGACTCTGAATCACAACATCATTTTTGGCCAGATACTCCCTCAAAAAAGATTTAATAGAATTAGAAGATGATACCTGACCTTGTTGAGCATTTTGCCTTGGCACAGGATGATTATAACTAGGCGGTGCATTGTGGATATTTTATCTTGCAACATTGTGTGAAATCCCCACACCTTGATTATTCCAACTAAAATTCAGATGGTAGTTCCACCCTAAATTCTAAGTGTTGGAATAGGGATTATTATTCTGGTTAAAATTATGCATGTAGTATACTGACGTTGGGTTTGATGGGCATTCATCAAACATATGGTCTTCTTCGCAATAAACACATGACAACTCGATTGATTTCATCTCATGGATTGCAGTTGGATTTCTCATTGTTTTAATCATATTAGCTAGAGAAGATACCTGGGCTGACAATGAAGTAATTGTGTCAAGCTCTATGGTACCAGAAGCTCTCTTACTTGCCCTAACCCTTATTGCCGGATACTGATAATTGTTGTTGGCAATCTTTTTCAAGATCTTGTATGCTTCATTATAAGTTTTGTCCAACAACTTACCATTGGTAGACTCATCAACTACCATCCTTGTGTGTGCATTCAACCCGTTGTAAAACATCTCTATTTGAGTCCAGTGCTAGAATCTATGCATTGGATATTTCCAAATTAACTCCTTAAATCGTTCCCAAGTTTCATATAGCATCTCATTGTAACAGTCTGTTTTTGTTATGTAAGTGATTTATTAAGTTCAAATGATATGACCCTAAGGTCAAGTGGTTTTAAAAAATAAGGTATCAGGACCGTATTTCTATAAACTGAGCCGTAAATATTTTTATAAATATTTACTGAGTGTCATTAAAGTGGTATTAAAGTTTCATCGAAAAATTTTAACATTTCGATAGTTAATTAATTAAAAAGGAATAAATCATAAAAAATGTAAAATTTGATCACTATTTGATTCGAGTGATTAAATGGTTAATTGAATAAAGGAAAATGGACTTAAATAGTAATTAGACTATTCAAGGAGTTAGTGGACGTTAGTGGGCTTATAAATTGTTAATGTTTGATTATAATTGCAAGGGTAAAAGAGTAAATAATTAATTATGTATATTAGAATTAAAACATGACAAAATTAATTATCATCTTCTTCGTTTCAAGTTTATCATTGAAACCCTAAAAAAGAAAAAAGTATATTCGACCAAAATTTAGCTTGGTGATTAGGTAAGCAAACTTTGCAACTAGGTCCAGCTAGCCCATATCTTTGATTTTGAAAATGTTAAATATTTTGAATGTTTCCATTGATGAAATTTTGTGATTTTAGGTGTTAAATGATAAATTTGAGATATTATTTGTTATTTAAAAGTATTTTATTAAGTGATTTTTGATGAATTTTTCGATTAGGGACTAAATTGTTAAAATAGTAAAAAATGTAAGGATTTAATGTAAAATTTTTGTATGAATGGGCTATTTTGGATACCATGAGTATTTTTCTAGGCTCAATTTTGGGTAAAATGGTTAATTTGCATGTTTTGGGCTCAGGGACTAAATTGAGTAAAAGTAAAACCTGAGGGGCAATTTTGTAAAAAGTCAAAAATGACTAAATCATATAAAATACATTGTTTTACTGAAAAATCGATGAGAATGAAAAATTACCAAAATGCCTCTGTATTTTGACATTTCTGCAAAATAGCCAAGTAAGTTCGTATTATTGTACTATGTATAATGTTGACTAAATTGAATGTTATTATATGATTTTTTTGAAAATTAATCAATATATATGTTAATTATACAATTTATCGAGTAAAGAAAAGATGAAAATTCATCGACATACGACGTCTACTGAGCCCTGTTTGAACCTTAGTAATATATAGGATACAAATGACATGTCATTAGGGTTATTGTGTTTTGGGTGCTGGTCCTGAACGTCCTACCGGTGGCTGAGTTCTGGCATGTGTTGCGGGTACTTGATATCTTCTGTGAGCAGCACTGTGCAGCTACATTTTGATCGAAACCTTGTGTGAGCAAACCCATTTATGGCTCGAAGGAAAGCATCTATGTAAAGGAAAAGGAAAGAAATGATTTCAACCATATGTTAGTATATAGTGTGTGAGATTCCCCTGTATCCAATATTATTCTAAGTGGTCCAACAGGCATACAAAGGGAAGGAACAGTAATTGTTCCGATTGGAAATGTATGAAAGTATGGAAAGGTATGAGTTGCTTATGATTAATGTGTGTATAGCCATGTTCATGAAAAGTATGAATGCTTATATGTTATATTCATGAAAGTTATTTTATCATGTGGCGATTTAAGCCAAATTATGTGTTTATTCACTAACTTGTAAATATGGTTAATGCTATATTTATGTCTTATATGTTGTGCAAATGAAATGGTAAGTGTTCAATATGAATTAAGATAGGTATGCATGAAACTCATTGAAATGGTGATATATGAAAAACATGATATGTTATGAGATAGATGATAAATCCAATTGAATTGAACTCAAGTGGAATGGTTATCCATGTCAAATTTATATGAATCATGTTTAAATGAACTAACATGTGTTGTTGATGTGCTTAGGCTTATGCCAAACTTGTGGATATGATTGATGTTTATGATTATGCTTGTATTATGCTTGTACTATGCATATGTAACAGGTAAGAAAAGGGAACAAAATGGTAAGTATGTAATTGGGATGTATTATGATGTTATAAAAAGTTTAATGTGATAAATGATGTATTTATATGTGAACAAATTTCATATGCTATAGATGAATATATCTAGATCAGGGATAAATACACTAAGTCGAAATTGATAGTGTCGTTTAAGCTTATGATAAGCATTGAGTACGAAATGGAAAGTAACTAAATTGAAAAGTTTATAATCTTATAGAAAGGTTGATTGTTATATATTATGTCCCATAAAATTCTATCACGTTATGAATGGTAGATATATGCGACATTAATGAATTTACTCATTTGTGAGTAGATGATCATATAGAGTTATGAATTTTGGCATTGGCATAAGTTTATATCTATTCTAATAAGTTTATTATTGAAATGGAATTTTTTATGCTTAAAGTTTATACGAGTTTACTAAGCATACATTACTTACGTAGTTATTTTCCTTTACCTTACAGATTATCAGAAGCTCGATTGGGTTGAAAGCTAGTAGAAGATTCATCACACTATCCATCGATTTTATATGTAGATTTTAATGCTTTGTTCATGGTTATAATGGCATGTATAGGTGGACTATGTCTAATGTTTAATTGATGAGTTTGGTATGTATGTCATTTTGGTTGATGATTATGGCATGAAATGTTGCCTTGGATTTTGGGTACTTAACGTACTAATGATAGCTTGTTGGTTGTGGTATGGTTAAATTGGTGTATGTTTTGAAATAACTAAAATTGGTATGGTTGTTATGTATAAATTATGTTATGTTTTGGCATGAAAACAAGTTAAGTGATAATTGGTTAAATATGCACATGTATGGTTGTTTTGGTTAATGATGTAGTCATTTGAATTTGCTTAAAATTATGGTCTCTTTTTGAGGATGGAATAGTTGTTATATATGTATGTGGCCTTATAATGGTTGATATTATAGTCTTTATATAGCTTAATTGATAGAAGTTGAAATGGTATTCAAAATGTATGTGATGGAATGTTCTTTGATATGGTTGAATGTGATCATTATGGTTTAGGTTATGTAATTGACATATATGGCTAATAATGCTAATTGTTCAATATTCAATTTGGTATGTCAAGTGTGATTTTGATATGTGAACCTAGTGGTAAGTTTTGGTATGAACTTAGTTCTAAGTTGGTTGAGTTTTGGCTAAACAATGCAAGTGTGGACATATGTATGATTGTTGTGATTTGAGGTGCCCATTGGGCATATTGGTTGTGTGAATATTTACCTTATTGATTTTGCTTGTTGATGCATTATTTGATGCATTTTGAATGCTTAATTACATGTGGAAAATTTTTTGTAGGTGTGTGCATGATTGGGTGAGAAAAATGGCTTGGAAATGGCCTATTTTTTATCCACACAGCCATAGACACGGGCATGTGTCTCAGTCGTGTGTGACACATGGCAAGGCGACATGGCTGTGTGTCCCCTGTAGCTTACTAAGGGTTGCAAGTCAGGCAGTTACATGGCCTAGCACACGGCCTAGCACGCGGGCATATAGCTTGGCCGTGTAACCCAAGTCAGAGAGTTACACGGGCTGGGGTACGGCTGTGTGTCCCTACTTTGAATGCCCACACGGCTTGGCCACATGGACGTGTGACGCATGCAATTTGAAAAATTCATCTTTTTCATAAAAGTTCTATATGTTTTTTATTTAGTCCTGATTCGTTTCTAATGTGTTTTTAAGGCCTCAAGGGCTCATATAAGGGACAATATGCATGTGTTTGAATGTAATATGATGTATTTTATAAATGATTATAATCGAATATTTTAAGTTAAAAGTTTTCGGTAATGTTCCATAATCCTATTTCGACGACGGATACGGGTTAGGGGTGTTACACTCATCCTCCATTTTTTGAATAGACGTAATATCATTTGTCAACTTCGAATTCATAGTAGGCGGGTTATACCATATCAAGAATCTTTAGCAAAGACCATTCCATGATGCCACTATTACTGACGACAAAGCATTTAGCCATGCTCTCATATGATCCCTTAAAGAATACAAGAATAGCTTAAGCCTCAAAGCATCTTTAGGAACACCCTGTTGTTTGAATGAATCACATACTTCTAGAAAGAGTCTTAAATGTAATCGTGGGTCCTCAGTGGGCAACTCGCTGAACTGTCCCACTGTTTGCAACATCTGAAACATTACTGGTTTCAGCTTAAACTGTTATACACGTATTTGTGGTCTGACTATCCCTGTATTCATGTCATCCAGAATTGGCCAACATGCTCTCGGATTGGTCTATCTTGATCATCTATCACTTAACGAATAGGAGGATTAACATGTTGACAATTTGGATTATCATTGCAACCAGGATCATTCTCGTTCCTAGCCATTTTTCTTATTTTTTTCCACCTTCTTTGTAAAGTTCTTTCGATCTCTAGGTCAAAAGATATTCCTTGTTATCAAGAATGCCTCTTCTCATACATTTATGGCAAACCTGTAGAAATTAAATATAATCAAGTTAAATAAAACTAATGGAAATAAGTAAACTAATGAAACCAATTTTCACCAAATTGTCGATCCCCAAAAATGGCGCCAAAAACTTGTCGCGTGTGAAATGATATACGATTTGTGTAAGTATACATGTCGGTTTAAGAAACAAAGTGATGAGTGAGTATCGTTCCCACGAGGATCGGATTGAGGCACAAAATTGATCAAGTTATTGTAATATGGTTAATGTTATGGCAAGACTGACAAATAAGATGCTATGGTAAACTAAGGTGAGTATGTAGTGATAATCCAAAGGAATGATGAAGTATGCGATAGATGGAATTGATGAATAATTAGAAATGCTATGGAAAAATTGAGAGCAGAAATGTCATGGCAATAATGAGAGTGATTATCCGAATAGAATGTAAATAAACAAATAAACAACTAAATATGTTATGGCAAAGTTTATACGACAAAGAATAAAGATAGAGTGATGTTGATTCAGAAGGTCGGGATTACCCAGAATCGACCCTTACTGTCAAAAATGCCTTAGCAAAATTGTATTTACTTTAATGCACAGAAGAGTTCTAAAATGGCCTGCCTCTCACAAAAACAAAACCTCAAGTTACCTTGCCCGTGTCTATAGGCTTTTTAGAAATCTTTCATGGTTTCCTTCTGTATGATCGTTACTCTCTGTCTAGAGTCGACTACAAGTGTCTATCGAATACTTGCTCATTTCATTTAATTTTAATCTAACCAATCCAACCCTTTCAGATTTAGAATCAATTTATAAGTATGTGAATAGTCTTCTATGCCTAGAGGTCATTTGCATTTTAATTAAGAAATAAGAACAATCAAATGAAACAGTAAAGTAAATCAGAGATATATTGTATCCCTAAAAACATTTTAAGGTTTCATCGAAGTAATCCTAACCTTATGAGATTTAGCTAATGAGCTGGGAAATAAAATTCAAAACCAAAATATTATCTGACATTGTCTTCAACTACTTCAATTCAATCCTTCAAAAGAACACTAATGGAAATAACAAAAGAACTTAAACAACTTTCGATTGCCCAGTCTAAACTTCAACGACATAGCATCCTGTAATGGCTAAGAAGGATTGCCTTCGACTTCCTTTTCTTTGCACAGCCAAACCCTTATTCACACCTAAGGATCTCTCCCACTTGTTCATCCTTTTTGGGATTTCCTCTTTTGGCTTTTTATAGGCTTTTCTTTAGGGTAAATCCAACAACTCATGTTTATCTTCTCCTTTTTTTAAATTCTTTTTTCAACAACCCAACATTATCTTCTCCTTTTTAAAATTTTTTTTCTAGGATAAAAACCAGCAACCCAAGATTATCTTCTCCTCTTTTTTAGGTAGATTTTTCTGCTACAAGCACAGTTGGGCTAAAACTGGTGTGTGTTAAGTGTTGACTCGATCTTCCTAGAATTACCACGACATTTTTGCGGACAAAATGTCCAACCTTTTATCCCGGTAAACTTTCACTCCTTTATTTCTCATTCCTCAACCTGCACTTACCAAACCACCGAACACAACCCTTTCACAAGCAATTAAAAGTACCTAATATTTAAACACAGTCTAGCTCCTAATGAAATGATGAAAATACGAATGAAATCTCCTAAAATGCAACTAAATGTGCTGAAGTACAAGCAATTAGCTATGTCTAAAGACATGAAATATAACTCTCTTCAAGAGTTATCACTCTCTAACATACAACGAACCATGGAATCTTTTAGATCTAATTCTCTTGCTCAGCATGAATTGGAGGTTAGGGAGGAGATTGATAATATTATGCATCATAATGAGATGCTTTGGCAGCAGAAATTGAGATGCGAGTGGTTAAATTAGGGGATCATAATACCAAGTATTTCCACAGGTGCACAATATAGAGAATAAATTTCAATAGAATTACTGCTTTGTGTAACTCTAATGGGGAGTGGATTTTTGAACCTGAGGCCTTTAAAGTTGAAGTAGTTAACTTCTTTGATAACCTTTATGGAGAGGTTCTAAGTCCGTTTGGAAGTTTTCCTTGAAGTAATTTTTTGACACTTGATCATGAAGACATAAATTTTCTTGGGAGATCTATTTCAAATGAAAAAAAAATCAAGATTTCCTTTTCAATATGGCCCCATTGAAAGTGCCAAGAAGTGATGGATTCCATGCTTTGTTCTTTTAGAACCAATGGTACAATATAGGATGAGTCATTTGCGAGTGGGTGAGGAAGAATTTTGAACACGGAACTATAGATTCAGAGCTCAATAATACCCTTATAATCTTAGTTCCAAATGCTTCTAATTTAGAGAACCTCACTCAATTCAAACCTATTAGCCTTTGTTATGTA
The DNA here is from genome assembly GCA_020496765.1 of Gossypium stocksii. Taxonomy (NCBI): domain Eukaryota; kingdom Viridiplantae; phylum Streptophyta; class Magnoliopsida; order Malvales; family Malvaceae; genus Gossypium; species Gossypium stocksii. Next base: position 82,198,633 of record CM035630.1, on the reverse strand, counting down.
CCTTATAAACTGGTTATGAAGATCATCACGAATATGTTTAAGAGTATTTTTCCAAATATCATAAGTCAAGAGCAAATAGGGTTTATTGCAAGGAGAAGTATTATTGATAATGTCATCATTGCACAGGAAGTCTTACATTCTATAAGAATCAAGAAGAATGTCCAATGGATGGCTATCAAGATTGATTTGGAGAAAGCTTACGACAGGGTGCGTTGGGACGTTGTAAAAGCTTTCTCAAAGCAGCAGGCATTTCTTCTTGTTTAATACGGGTTATGATGACTGCTATTTCGACCTCTACCATACAAGTTCTGTGGAATGGAGTTCCAACTTCTAAATTCAAGCTAGTAAGAGAAACTCGTCAAGGTTGCCCCCTATTGCCTTATCTCTTTGTTTTGTATATGGAAAGGCTGGGTCATTGCTTTTAAACGGCCATTTCATCTAGAAAGTGGAATCCTATCCATTTATTATGCACACGACCAAATCTGTCTCATCTTTCTTCGCAGATGATTTGGTGATTTCCAGTAAAGCTGATTTAAAGCACAGTGGCCTCCTCAAAAGTTTCTTAAGTATTTTCTGTGAACTCTTCGGTCATAGGGTTAATACCAGAAAGACCAATGTCTTTTTTTCTGATGGTGTTAAGGAGGATATAAGGAGAAATATCAATAATACTTTGGCTTTCAAGAAGTTAAGGATCTGGGACTTTATCTAGAGGTTCCTCTTTTCCACCAAAGAGTTACAAAAAGCACCTTGGATTGTTTGGTGGAAAGAGTTCATAATCACCTTTCAAGTTGGGACACAAGGAAACTTTCTCTTGCTAGGAGGGTCACTTTATCTCAATCCGTTTTGCTTACTATCCTGAGCTATCTCATGCAGTCTATATTGGTTCCAATAGGTATTTGTGATTCCATTGAAGAAAAATGGCAAATCAGTTCATTAGGGTGCTTCTGATGGGAAACAGAAAATGGCTCTTGTAGAGTGGGACTTTATCTGCCAATCGAGGTCACATAGAGGCCTTGAGATTTGGCATCTGTATGATCAAAACAAAGTTTTTATGTTGAAAATTACGTATAGTCTTGTTCCTAAGGCTGAAGCTTTATGGGTTCGTGTCCTTAGGATGAGATACAGTATAGTTGAGCGTATGCCTACTTGCATTATGAGGAGTAGTTGTTCCTTTATGTGGAAATTTGTTGCTAAGGTTTGGCCTTTGCTGCGAGATGATTTAGTTAGTGGGTGATGGGCGTATCGTTCATTGTTGGGAGGATGTTGGGGTTCCCAACATGGGACCTTTAATCAATCATGTTCCAAATCACACAAACATCATTTCTGATTCCAAGGTAAATGAAATGATTTTGGAAAATGGCACGTAGAACCTTGATTTATTTTGGGTTTGGCTTTAAGAAGAAGTCATCTAGCATATCATTAGTATTCCCCCTCCCATGGAGTCGATGGGGATAGATTACTTAACTTGGACTCGGACTACAAGTATAACATCCCAAAAATTATGGGTTAGTAGAATTAGGTTTAGGAATCGAGAGAGAGTGGTCATGCCCTAATTTTTTAGATTATCTATGTGTTTTTAGGAATAAATGAGGCATTTGTTTGTTTGATTAGTGTTAGTGAAACCTTCCTTAAAACCCAAGTTTAAATCCCTTCTCTCTCACTTTTTTTTATTATTTTGCTAATTTTGCATATGACATGCCTTGATTTTAAAATTTATATTACAAAATTATTTAAAAAAAATAAGGAAATAGCTTAGTGGTTAATTGATAAATGCAAAAGCATAAAAATTAAATTGAGGTCCCAAGTTTGAATCCTTTTTTATGCAAAATAACTATTTTTTTAAAAAAAATCTCTTATTTTTAATGTGTGTGCCATCTAAACCCTTGTAACCCTAGGTATAAATTTTAATTTTACACAAAATAATCAGCCTTTATTCTATTCTTAATCACGCTAGTCGTTCCTCCCCTTGCCTCTCCTCTCCTCCTTGATCTTCAATTTTTTTTCTTTCTTCCTACATTGTTGTCGTCACCTACACCTTGTTTTACCATCTCTTTCTTTTTCCCTTTATCTCAAGATTTGTTAACATATTCTCGACCATCTTTCTAGTATTTTTCCTCATTAAAATCAGCCTCAAATTAGAAATCTTAAACTCCAAGATCGATCCTAAACATTGCCAAAAAAGTGCCGTTGTCATTTCTCCCAACTAGCTTGTGTAAGATCTCTTCTTTCTTAAATTTGATGATTAATATTGTTAATTAAAAACCAAATTTTCCAGATCTATAATTTAGGAGAATTTTAAATATTTTAAAGGTATTTTTCCATATTTTTAATGGATCTTTAAATCATTTTTATAGTAGCCCCGAATTTGACCACCGCTGGTGGTGGTGCATGCGCCTATGTGCAAGAAAAGGGTTGTTTTGTTTCTTAAATCTTTCCCACTTAATTCCAACCATAATTTGAGTTCTTGAACCCTCATAATCAACTATTAAATCCATATCAATTATGGAAAAACGTTCTCAATTGTTTGGGCATTCGAAACTCACAAATTAGGAAGCGTAAGTGCAATTAAGAGTAAAATTAATTGTTGTTTCAACATAATTGTAGGGTAAAGGTTATGGATTGATTAAATGAAGGAGTTTAATCATTATTAGCTACTTATTTTCCAGTATATTAATGAATTAGGTGCTGACCCAAATGCCCCAAATCAACCGTAAAGTGGAAGAACGGTTATACGTACGGTTTGCATCGATATAGGGTAAGGAATTAAACTAATTTGAATTCGTAAAAATAGTTATTAATTGGAAAATTGGTTTGAACCCATAAGTGGGTAATTTTGAATTGGTTAAATGGTAAATTTATTGAATTTATATTGAATTTCGGTTTAGGATCGTATAAAGGTTTATTAAGGAAAATTGGAATATTCACTAGGGTGCTGCGAGAAAGCAAAAAATAAGGTGTGGGTCTTAAACTTGTAAAATTTGTTTGATAATGATAAATGTCATGTTATATTTGATAAATTAGCTTGCTGAATAGTTTGGCTTAATAGCCAAAATATTAGTTTTGTGAGTGGCCGAACTAGGTACGTTTCGAGCCTTAAAAAATTGATGTGTTGTCAAAATTGCTAGTTTGACTGTATAAATGTGTAATTGAGATTGTTATGCATAATTACATTATGTGATATGAGAATGTTTCATTGAATTGTATAAAATGTTGAGATATTAGGTTTATGCATGATTTAAATGCATGAAATATTTGTTATAATATATATACGTGAGGTTGCTATTGGTGCACAATGAAATTCATAATGTAACACCCCAAACCCGGCCTACACATTATGGCCGAATCTGGCGATGTCACATGCTAGTGCTTTTGGAAAGTAATGATGCTAAGACCATTTCTCCATTTAAAACCATTTTTCATTATCTTATGCTAACTCCAAATCGTGTCATTTGTTTTCAAAACGTTATCCAATTTTAAAATGTTATTTACTTACGAATCATCATTCATTTCCAAAACGTTATACATTACGGAAGCTTTTAAAATAGTTTATGTGTGTGTGGTATTTTGATAAAACATCCATCTCTTTTGAAAACCCGAGTTTCTCCTACCACTAGCAATTATGAAACATAAAATAGTATGAAATCCAAATTTAAATCAAAAATCCATAGAGGCCATTATTACAGAAAAATACCCAAATAAAACTTAAAATCATAATTAAGTAACAATTAGTATAAAAGGAGTCGTGTGGCCACCGATGAGTCCTCCACCGAACCGATCTGCCTATGTTTGGGGATTACCTATACAAATCAAATAGAAGGGATGAGTTTACGTAAACTCAGTGTGTAATCCCCGTGCAATCAAACAGACATTAAAAGATAATCTCAGTCCCGGCTTAAGCCCTTTTCAATATTAGTATCAGTTCGGCTTAGGCCTTAGCACATCTCAGTAACAGTAAGCATTAGGGCCTTAGTCCATCATAGTACAATAACAGTATCAGATATACAATCACAAATTCCTACCCAACCAGCCTGTACACTCCATATCCGACCAACCCTACATTCCATGTGGGAATATAATCAATCCACCCATCCCTACAATCCAAATAGTGTCGAATGCGGCACAAGACAATAATTTTCAGCTGAGCTACTAGTGAGTTAGGCTCGAAGCCTTTTAGTACACTTCCTCCAATCAATATCAACCCCCAACCCAATGCAATGCATCATATAGTCATGTCACAGTATCTTACAAATAATCAGTACAGTGTAAATAGCATGCTCAACATACAGTCATACATATCTATAACATATAGGCATATAACAGTCTTTCAGTCATTTCAGTCAATTCGGGGTCTAGGCAAACTCACCAACCCTACAGTAGGTTCGCAATCGTCTCAGGCGACCCGTGCAACCTTAGCAACAAATCAGTGAAAATGGGTTCACACAAACATGTGACCTGCCCATTTGGGCCCACACGAGTATGTAGCCCACATGGTCCAAATTGGCATTGGCCTTGTGAATCTCACGGCCTGGCCCAAAATCCTACATGCCCGTATGGATCACCCGTGTGGGCCCACACAACCGTGTGGCCTACACGGCCCAATTCGTTGAGCCAGTATGTCCACACACGGCCCAATTGGTCGAGCCCGTGTGTCACACATGGCCTTACTTGGCCACCAAACGGCAGTGTCATGCGCCAGTGTCATACGCACACGGCTTAGCTTGTTGACCACATGGCCCTGTTTAGTCACACGTCCTACCACATGAGCTACCACTCGCACGTGTAGCGTTAACAGTTTGCTTTTTTGGCTTTTCACCAAGTCTCATTTTCGGTGTTTCGAGTACACACCTGGCTCATTTTCACTACTAACCCAAACACGAGTAATCTAGAACCTAAATCGACATTCCTGAGTCCTAAATCGACATTCCTGAGTCCAAAATCAGTCACTTAAATTGAATTGTTAAGAATAGACAACTCTAAAAAATTACCGCCAACTATACCTTCAACGAACAATGGTGATTTCTCGTTACTAGAGTGCTGGAAAGTAGCCCACAGATCCTTAATTGTCCCCTAATTAGAAAAAATTTTCAATAATCCAACGCCTCATCAAAACAAAACAAAACACACTACTAAATTTACCGAATACACATTAAAAATAGAGATGTGCAATAACGATGGAAAAGAGGCAAAAATCGAGTTTGAATGGATGGAGCAAGTGTGAAAAATGGTAGCAATGGGAAAGAGAAGGTGGGATGGCAGAGACTTTTGGGAAACAAGAGAAATTTTGGTAAAAGGGGGAAAAAAATCTCGATAACCCCCTAATCCCTCAATTTGCTCCCACTAACCTCAACTACTCAACCACTTCAGTATTCTAGTCCATCTCAAACACTCACATGCCACCTGTAGCAAAAAGAATTAATCCCTTTACTTTTGTAAAGTCTCGAACCTATGACCTTTAGCTTAGTTACACTCCACCCAACCACCAGACCAACAGGTCCATTTTGTTAATAATTTACCAGCAATTAATTAAGAGCCTACTGACTAGAGATAGGGATTTAATCACAGAGAAAAAAATAAAAATTTTACCCAATATGAGGCTTGATCCCAAGACTTCTCAAACACTCCTAGAACATTTAACCACTGAAGCAGACAGATATTTGTGTTACAAATTTATGAAAGCTGTATTTAAGAAAATTGGGGCGTTACATATAAAGTATGTGAATTGAACGATATTAATAGATACCATCTTAATGGTAATTTAAAATTGGAACATTGCTTCCTTTTACTGAAAGTATGTGATTATTGAGGACGTGTTGAACATGTCAAATAAATGTGAAAAGTATTAAAATATGATTATGTATGAATTTGTATGGCATATTGATGTGCATTGGGATGGGAGTTTATGATTGACGGAGGAGTTCTGTTGAGTACTGGCAGCATATTAAGTCTGCATATATTTGTAGTTAGTGCACTACATTTGGAATATCGAGGGGATTGGCGATTGTATCGCATTATTTATTTGGCAATTTCACTACATTATTGATTATTGGTGGTTTTACCACATCAAGGTTTACTCACATACATTGGAGTTTGGTAGACGAGTTCTGAGGAACTCGTGGTGTGTAACAGATGGTTTGGATATGATCTCACATGTGCATTTTTCACAATCATGTGTATTTGAAATTATTATTGATAATGTTCGATTGTGCTGTTGGTGCCTCTATGAAATTGCTTGTATGAATGCTTAATGCTTTCTTGTTTAGTCTCACACGAAGCTTGTTAGGCTCACCCCATGACCTCAACTTCTCAGGTAATGATTGAACTTATGATCAGAATTGGCATATGGATGTACGATAGACTTCAGACTTTACTTTGTCATATTATTTTAATTTAATTATATTGTTAGGTTCTTTTATTATTATTCGATTTTGGATTGTAAAATTTCTTTAAACTATGGTTTGAAACTGTTTGAGATTTTAGGGTTTTTCATGCATGCATGACACGCATATTTGGTATAGATACACGGTTTTTATAAATATGTTAAAATGGACTACGCATGATATGTGGCTAAATTAATAATTTGACTAGTAATGGTACATTTCTGCTATTAAGAAGATAAAAAATGATTTTTTGAATGCAACACCAACAGTTGGGCTTTATAAAAATTCACCTAATTCACTAATTCGACCTAAACATGGTTGGATTAAGTAAATGAACATTTTTCCAAAGCTAATAATAGAAACCACGGTTTTATAAAATGGAGTACTTGAAGGTTTTTAACTATCGTTAGGGTAGGTTTGACACTAAGGTGTCCAATGTGGCCTTCACGATTCAACCATAACGTCTAGGCTAGGTTTGGAAGGTTACAACAAGTAGCATTTTTTTAGTCGAGAACACATATTGGATGCTTATGGAGGAGTGTTGGAGTCTGAGAGATGATACTTGGAACACCGTTTGGAAAATCTCAGGTCCTCAAATAGTTAGATAGTTCATCTGGTTGATCTTTAAACAAATACTATTAACTAACTCTAAAAGAGTCTGAAGAGGGATTGGACAAGAAGAGTCATGTCACTTATGCGGTTATAATGCTAAGGATGCTTTGCATGTCCTTAGAGATTGCCCGTTCATGAAGGATATTTGGAATCAAGTCATCCCTTCTAATCAACATAGACGGTTCTTCAACGGTAATCCATCAGAATGGTTTTTCTCTAATCTGCGTAACCAGACGGATAATAGCATGAGAGGTTCAGTATGGGACTATTTCTTTGGTTTAATTCTTTGGCAAATTTGGAAGAATCGAAACTTGAATATCTTCCAAGGAAAATCTATGAATCTGGAGGAAATTATTAAGGTCTCTTACAGTTGGGAGAAGGATTGAACAGTTCACCTGGTTGGTCTTTAAACAAAGACTATTAACTAACTTTGAAAGAGTCTGAAGAGGGATTGGACAAGAAGAGTCATGTCACTTATGTGGTTATAATACTAAGGATGCTTTGCATGTCTTTAGAGATTGCCTGTTCGTGAAGGATATTTGGAATCAAGTCATCCCTTCTAATCAACATAGATGGTTCTTTAATGGTTTAATTCTTTGGAAAATTTGGAAGAATCAAAACTTGAATATCTTCCAAGGGAAATCTATGAATCCGGAGGAAATTATTAAGGTCTTTTACAACTAGAAGAAACAATTTTCTTCAGTCTACAAAGAAGATTTGGTGATGGAACTGCAACAGACTCCCATACAACTGTGTTCAGGTATTTTTTTTCTTAACACGGATGGTGTTGTTCACTCAGTCTATAGTTTGTTTGCTGTAGATGGAGTAATACGTGATGAGAAAGGAAAATGGATCATAGGATAGAACCGTTTCTTGGGGAAGTGTACAATCTTTGTGGCTGAGTTATGGGGCATATTAGATGGCTTGCTTTTACTCCAAAAGCAAGGATACAATAAAGTCATCATTCAATTTGACAACCTTGAGGCCGTTGTTGCTATTAGCAATAGGAAACTTGTAGGGTCAAACTCTACCCTAGTTAGGAAATTCGACAAATTCTATTAGTTGAAGAGAGGTGGTGCTTGAGATATGTTCCTAGGGAGAATAACAAGATTGCAGATGCATTAGCAAAAATGGCTCTCTCTAATATTGAAGGTTTGCACATGATTGAAGATCCCCCTATATAGATTCAAGAAATCATAAGAGAGAATAACGCTAGAGGCTATTTACAGAAAAATATGATTATGTAATCTTTTGTTCATTTCATAAAAAAAAAAGTATACTAATTCAAATTGTTAATCAAGATGTTAATTATGTTAGGTGTCTCGTTAATTCTGTCAAATTGTTGATGATTTGGCATTAATATTCAATAACAGAACATCGTGGAAGCCTGAAATTATGAAACATGGTATGTATTATTTGAAAATTTTAAAATTTTAAAAAATATTGTATAAAAATATATAAATTTCTAAAATTTATACAACTTATAAAAAAAACTTAAAATACTAAAATTATCAGGAAAAATCTAAAAAACACCAAAATTTTTCTAAATATATACTTAAAATATAAGGTTTTTATATTATTATTTTTTAAAAGTATAAATTTATAAAACTGAAAAATATATGATCCAGTATTTATTTGTCCAAATTTATTATGCATGTGAAATAAAAAATATTAAATTTTTAAAAACATATATTTTTAAAATTTCTTAAGCCATTTGACGATAAAAAATTAATACTTAAAAATTTATCAATTTACTTAATTATTTCATAGTTCATGTGTCAAATAAGTCCAAAAATATTTTATATAGCAACTAAATACAAATTGCAAATAAAAAGATAAACATTAACCCTTTATAGATGGATAGGAGTAAAGGAATAGTGTGACCATTATCCTTTTAATTTTTAGGGTAAATTCCCTAGTTGGGTGACTTAACTTTTAAGGCATTTTATTTTGGACCAAAATGGAATCTTTGTAATTTCGTCGCTCAACTTTTAGGGTGTTTTCATTTTAGTCATACAACCGTTAAATCTCTTACGACAATTGATAAGGATGAATGCAGATACAGGATCGTAAAGTTTGTTCAAGTCACGATTTTGACTTAAGGCTCTAGACATTCGGAATGAAACTTGAATTTGTTACAACCTGAAATGCAACCAAATCCAAGTCAGGTAAAAAGTTAAAGAAAAATAATTTAAATAAATAACTATGATAAATAAAATAGAACAATAAATCAAAGATTAGAATAATAACAGATAAAAATAAATAAGATAGATGGAAAAAGATGAAACGTGGAGTGTAAAAGTCCTAAGAAATATTGGAAATAAGAAGAATCCACAACTCCCTTCAAACGACTCTAATTTCCCCTTAAAGAAAGAAAACTTGGCAAGAAAAAGTTTGAAGATAATCTCCACAATCTGAAAAGATTGTTAAAACTCTTCTAAAAGAAACTCAAGAAAAATTCTTGAAAAAAAAACTCAAAGAGAATTTATTAAATCAAAAGAGAATTTGAATAATAATAAATTTATTTTTGTGTACAATGTAACAACCTTTATATAGGCTAGCTAAATAAATCTAAATAAAACTCTTAAGTATACTAGGACTCTTATTAACCTAAACAAAAAGTAATTTTAAACTAAACTTTCTTGTTGACATAAAACACCTAAATAACTTAAAATACTTAATAATTATAAAAAATTTGGAATAAAATAATAAGAGTTGATAAATATAATATTGAACTCATTTATAATAAAAATTAAGCCTAAAACCCAAACCCAATATGAAACGCCTATGCTTGTTAATGTTTTCCACATGGGTTTGTCATCATAGATCGAGAGTTTAGGCCCATGAACAAAATTAGTCCCTTATAATTCATCGTTGTTCCAAAATCCATCATATTGAAGTCTCAACTCTTCTTCTTAAATTTTTTTTGTGATAAAGTCTTGAACAAATAAGTTGAGTTTTGACTTTAGCTGCTTGAATTTGAATCTCGTGATTGGGCCTTGAGGGAAACTAAGCCTCTCTCTATTATGGCCTTTAAATTGGACTGAGTTGCTCGTATCAACAATTAACTTGTACATACCACATCATGTTCAGACTTTCATTTTGGTAACACCCCTTACCCGTGTTTAACATCGGAATAGGGCATGAGGCATTACCGAACTTAACACGCGAATAAACATACATTTTCGAGTCATAAATATGTATCCAAATTAAAACCATTCACATTCGATCAGATCGTCCCTAATATGAGCCTACGAGGCCCAAAACATACATTGGAAGTAGTACGGAGCTAAACCAAGAACATTAGAAAAATTTTCAAAAACTTATAAAATTTCCACTACATAGGGGTCACACGTTGTGTGGTTATGGGATACGCCCGTGTGGGCAGGCCTTGTGGTCTCACACACCCGTGTCCTTACCCCATGTAACTCTCTGTTTATGATGTCATCGGCCAAATGAAACCACACGGCCAAGCCACATGCCCGTGTGCTAGGCCGTGTGACGAATTAAATTCTCGCAAAATAGGTGCAAACTTCACATGCCCTTGGCACACGCCCGTGTCCAAGGCCGTGCCGTCCACACAGTTGAGACACATGCCCGTGCTTCTGCCCGTGTGCTCCACACTGGGCATTCTGTTTCTTGAAATTAAGTTGCAGAGGACACACAGCATGTTCACACGCCCATGACGCTAACCGTCTGTCACACATGACCTAGACACACACACCTGTGTGTCTACCCGTGTGGACAATGTATAGGTTATTTATCAAGCCAATTGCCACCTTGAAACTCATAAACACTTATACCAATGCAAAAACACAAATCATAGTATACTTAAGCAACCAAACATCCATAATTATCAACTCAAATCATGCAAGTGCCATATCCATGCAATGCATCACCATATGTTTATACTTATAATCAACATTAGCCAATTTCAAATGGCCTTATACAAAATAATCACTTAACCAATATGAGCCAACATTATTACCCCAATTACTATGACACATATACAAAATGACCAAGTCCCTATACATGTCATACTTTCAAAATATCAAAATCACAAATAGCCCAAAATAAAGCCTAGATAGCGTGATGAGAACTCCGATGATTCCCGATCCTCGAGCTAGCTTGGTGACACTATAAAACAATGGAAAAAAAGAGGGGTAAGCTATATAGCTTAGTAAGTTTATATGCAAATAATAAACATCTTAACCATGCAAATTAACATCTAATTCTTGGAGCGAAAGATAAGTTACTCATCATTAAATCCACATAGCAATAACTTAGTCAATCACAGCCTTACCAGAAATTTATCACTTATAGCATTCATACTAGTATGAATTTCACGTACACACCTGTACAATATTATCACACAAGCACATATTTTCATATCCTTTTTATTTCCCATTGAACACTCAGAATATTAATGGATACTCGGAAGGCTTGCACATACGTGCCACATATATGTAGCCAAAGCTACCACTTATCACATTTCACATATATGATCATTCTCGAGCTAGTCACGGGTCTGCTCACACAAGCTGACGGTCGAGACGTAGCTACTCAGTGTTGCTTACACAAGCTGACAGGTATCCGCAACATATGCAGGAGTACCTAGCTACTGGTAGAAGTACTAGAGTAGCACCCGAAATTACATAATCACATAATTACACATAGGTTCCTAGTGACATGTCACTCGTATCCTATTCTATTCCTAAGTTTCAACCGGGATTTCTCACTTATCGAAACTTTGTCAAATACATCCGAAGGGTCAATTACACAATCATACAATATTAAAGTATATAAAAATAAATTAACGATGCATTATTTACGTACAAATTTACCTCGGTACAAAAATAACAAATATAGCGATTTAGTCCACAACCTTGTTCTTTCCCTGATCTAGGTTAGATACTCGTCTTTCTTGATCTATAATAACAAATTTAGCTCATTTAATTATCACACTATTAGATTTAGTCAAAAAATCATATTAAGGCAAAATTACATTTTTGCCCCTAACTTTTCACTTATTTACATTTTAGTCCCTAGGCTCGTAAAATGAAAAGTGTTCATTTTTCTCAGAACCCAAGCCTAGCTGAATCTTATACACACTTATAGCAGCCCATACTTTTCACTTATTCACTTATTTCCACACATTTTGCAACTTTTGCAAAAAGGTCCTTTTTGACATTTTTATCGAAAATACATAGTAAATGTCATTTATTTAACACCAAACTTTCATTTTCTACCATTAGGCATCAAAATACATGCATGTCACACATGGGTAAATTTTTAAATATGAACCCTACTTCAAAATAATGGTAGAAATAGGTAAATCGGGTGATAACGACTTCAAAAACGTAAAGAGCATTAAAAACGGGGATAGGATGCACTTACTATCAAGCTTGGAAGTTGAAGAAAACCTAGCTATGGCTTCCCTTCTAAAATTCGGCTATGGCATGGAGAAGATGGACAAATCTTGACTTTAATTTCCCTTTTTATTCTTTTATTAACCAAATGACCAAAATGCCCTTAAAGCCTTTCTTTGAAATTTTACCCTTCAATGTCTAATTTTTTCCATCATAAGATATAATGGTTTAATTACTAAGTAAGGACTTCTAATTTAAAAATCATAACAAATAAACTCTCAAAGCTTCTAGAACTCATATTTTGCACTTTTTCAATTTAGTCCTAATAGTCAAATTGGACCCTCTATCGATAAAATTTCGTAATGAAACTTTTGCATATGCATTCAATCATATTATAAACCTTGAAACTTTATCACAATAAATTTTTCTACTTCGGATTCGTGGTCCCGAAACCACTGTTCCGACTAAGCCCAAAATCAAGATGTTACAACTCTCCCCCCTTAGGGATTTTTGTCCCCGAAAATCTTACTGGTAAAAAGGTTTGGGTACTGTTTTCTCATGACCTCTTCAGGTTCCCATGTAACCTCTTCCACCCCATGTCTTTGCCATAACACTTTCACAAGAGCAACATTTTTGTTCCTCAATTACTCAACTTCCCGCTCTAAGATCTTGACCGATTCCTCACCGTATGTCATATCCAGTCGAATCTCAACCTCGATTGGAGAAATCACATGTAAGGGTCTGATCGGTATCGGTGCAACATATATACATGAAACACATTATGGATCCTTTCCAACTCATATGACAAAGCTAACTGATATGTCACCGGTCCTATCTTTTCAGTAATCTCATACAGTCCAATAAAACGCAGGCTCAACTCGCCTTTCCAGCCAAATTTGAGAATTTTCTTCCATGGTGACACTTTCAAAAGTACCTTATCACCAACTTGAAACTCAATCTCTTTCCGTTTCAGATCCGCATAGGACATTTGTTTATCCGAAGCGGCTTTCAGACAATCACGAATCACTTTTACTTTCTCTTCAATTTCTCTAACCAAATCAACCCCGTGAATCTGACTTTCTCTGAGTTCGGTCCAATTCAAAGGAGTCCGACACTTACGGCCATATAATGCCTCATAAGGCTCCATTTTCAAACTCGACTGAAAACTATTGTTGAAGGTAAATTCTACCAACGGTAAATACTTTTCCCAACTACCTTGAAATTCAAGAACACAACACCGAAGCATGTTTTCGAGCATCTGAATTACTCTCTCAGACTGACCATCAGTTTGCAGATGGAAAGCAGTACTAAAATTCAATTTCTTATCTAAAGCTTCTTGCAACTTTTTTCCAAAACCGTGATGTGAACCTCGAATCTCTATCCAAAATAATCGACATAGGTACTTCTTGAAGTCTCACAATCTCAGAAATATACAAGTCGACTAGCTTATCAAGTGAGTAGTCGGTACATACCAGTATAAAATTAGCCGACTTAGTTAGCCAATCAACAACAACCCATACGGTATCTTTCTTCCTCAGTATCAAAGGCAACCCTGTTACAAAATCCATAGTAATACGGTCCCATTTCCACTCAAGAACCATCATAGGCTGAAGTAAGCCCGAAGGCACTTGATGTTCAGCCTTTACTTGTTGACAAGTCAAACACTTTGATACGAACTCAAAAATATCTCTTTTCATACCCGACCACCAATACAATTTCTTTAAATTATTGTACAATTTTGTACTACCCGGATGAATAGACAAACAACTCTTATGTGCCTTACACAAAATCTTCTGAAGCAACTCGGTATCCTTAGGAACACAGATCCTATCTTAAAACATCAAGCGACCACTATAACCAATCTGAAAATCTGATTCAATACCCGACTCACACTGAACTTTCTTGGCTTGCAAATCACTGTTATTTTTCTGAGCTTTAGAAATCTCTTGGAGAAACGTCGGTCTAGCTTTCAACTCTGCTAGAATTAAACCATCATCGATACGGTCAACTGAGTATTCATAGCTCTCAAAGCAAACAAGGATTTCCTACTCAAGGCATCGGTGACTACATTTGCTTTTCCTAGATGGAAATCAATCACTAACTCATAATCTTTTAATAGTTCAAGCCACCTCCGTTGTTGTAAATTCAAATCGTTTTGAGTCATCAAGTACTTAGACTTTTGTGATCAGTATAAATATGGCACTTCTCGCCAAATAAATGGTGTCCCCAAATGTTTAAAGCAAACACAATCGCTGCTAGCTCTAAGTAATGTGTCGGATAATTTCTCTCATGCGGTTTCAACTTTCTTGAGGCATAAGCTATTACCTTGCCTTCTTGCATAAGTACACAACCCAATGCATTCAAGGATGCATCACTATAAACCATAAATTCTTTTCCCGGTTCAAGTTGTACTAAAACTGGAGCCTCAGTTAACAATGCCTTTAGTTTTTCAAAACTCTGTTAGCACTTTCCTATCCATTCGAACTTAACATCTTTTTGTAGCAACCTCGTCATCAGAGTAGTAATCATGTAAAATCCTTTCACAAACCATTTGTAATAACCAGCTCAGCCTAGAAAGCTTTTAACCTCTAACATATTCCTCGGCAGTTTCCATTCAATAATAGCCGAAATCTTACTCGACTCAACTCTAATATCATCACCCGAAAAATGTGCCCTAAAAATTCGACTTCTCGAAGCTAAAATTCACTTTTACTAAACTTAGCATACAACTGCTTGTCTCTCAAAGTTTGTAAAACTATTCTCAAGTGCTCGGCATGCTCGATCTTATCACAAGAATAAATCAATATATCATCAATGAAAACAACAACAAATTTATCCAAGTACAGTCGAAAAATACAGTTCATTAAGTCTATAAATACAACAGGAGCATTCGATAAACCAAAGGGCATGACAAGGAATTCAAAATGACTATACCTCGTCCGAAATGCAGTTTTTGGCACATCTGGCTCCTTAACTCTCAACTAGTAGTAACCAAACCTTAAGTCTATCTTTGAAAACACTATGGCTCCCTTCAATTGGTCAAACAAATCATTGATCCTTGGCAAGGGATACTTATTCTTTATGGTTACCATATTGAATTGTTGGTAGTCGATGCAAAACCTCATAGATCCATCTTTCTTTTTCACAAATAGTACCGGTGCACCCCACGGAGAATAACTAGGTCTCGTGAAACCCTTATCTGTTAACTTTTGTAACTAAGCTTTCAACTCCTTTAATTCTGTCAGAGCCATTCTATATGGAGCAATCGAAATAGGTGCAGTACCAAGAATTAAATCAATACCAAATTTAACTTCTCTAATACGAGGCAATCCGGGCAACTCTTTTGGAAACACATCTGGATACTCACATACTATCAGCACTGATTCAATTTTCAACTCAAACTCTGTTGTATTTAGTACAAAGGCAAGATAAGCTTCATAACCCTTTCTTATACATTTCTGAGCAGTCATAGAGAAATCACTACAGGTAAGTTATCCGGTTTACATGATTCAACCCGAAGGATATCCCCATTTTCACATTTCAGTTCAATAAATTTTCTTCCACAATTTACAAAAGTGACCCCTAATCATGAAAGGACAATTCTTACATACTTTGTCAACTAACACATACTTTGTCTAATAGGTTTGACACTTTTATCACAAATTTTGCAAATTCAATCGGCATATTCATACTAGACACCAATTTTATACAAGTATACGAATAGGTAGATCTCGGATCAATCAAAGCAACAACAGAAGTATCATAAAGAGAAAACCTACCTGTAATCACATAAGGAGATGAAGCCTCTTCACAAGTGTGAATGGATAAGTTCTTGCAGGTGCTCTAACTTCGATCTCATGGCTACATCCTTGGATATACCTTTGCTAATGGCCATATTTCCCATATTTCTCACTAGCCTCCCTCTAGCAACTGTGTTACTTGATCTAGCATTCTAGGAGTTCTCTTTTTCAATCATCTCAGGGCAATCCTTAATGAAGTGATCCTGGGAGCCACATTTAAAACAAGCCCAATTGATCATCCAATGTAACACCCTTTACCCGAGTCTGACGCCGAGACGAGGTACGAGGCATTATCATACTTAATCTTGCTCAACTTACTAAAACGAGCCTTAATTCTTACTTCAATTTAAAAATTTTACAAACAAATTCTTAATAATCCTATTATGAGCCTACGAGGCCCAAAACATACACCGAAAGTGGTTTGGAACTAATCTGGTAAATTTCGAGCTGTATAAAAGATTTTGCTTGAAACAGGATCACACACCCTGTGAGGTGGGACACGCCCGTGTGGGCTAGCTGTGTGGTTACACATGCTTATGTCCCTAGCCCGTACTGAATTTATTTTTATTTCGAACCTACAGTGGTTTTAACACGGTTTGGGCACACGTCTGTTCTACGGCCCGCGTCACTCACACATCCTAGACACTCCCGTGTTAATAAACCGTAGAGTACTCTGATTTAATTACTATAAACAGCAAGTGTGCACACGGCCAAGGCACACGCCCGTGTGCTCAACCCGTGTGCAATACTAACTTAACTACTTAAGATGCAGGGGACACACGGTCGAGCTACACGCCCTTGGTGCAGACCGTGTGTCACACACGGCCTAGACACACGCCCGTCTGCCTAACCTGTGTGGAAAATATAGGCTATTTTCCAAGCCTATTTGCCACCCTGAAACACAAACAAACTCATACTAACTCCAATCTCACAACTCATGGCACAATGTGCATTCTAAACATTCACAATTTAAGGCACTCACATACCACTATACATATCATTCTCATCCATCATTACTCTACTTAAACTTGCAAACTTACACACTCATGATTTTCAGCCACATTGCCTAAAATATAAATCAATCAATATTAGCCCATTCCCAAAGGCCATTACAACTTGACTCAGGTGATAACAATAGCCAACATATTTGCCTATTCAAAATAACATATATCAAAATAACCAAACTTCTTATACATGCCATACATCAAAATAACTAACTTTACTATACCAAAGTGAATGGCTTGATAGTGTGACTTCGAGCTCCAACCTTGATTGATCCCCTAGCTAATTCAGCAAATCTACAAAGAAAAAGGGAAAATAAAGGGGTAAGCATAAAATGCTTAGTAAGTTGCATGAAATAAAATAGTAATAAATGTCATGGAAAATCATTCAAATAGGGCATCATGAAATTCAATAACTTCTTACTCTTTCTCGTAACTTACTCAATTTTATAACATATTAATTCTCATGATTTACTTACTCTTGTAACTGGCTCTTTCTCATGACTTACTCATTCATATGTCTTGTTCATTCTCATGCCTTATATTTTCATTTTTTCGTAACTTACTCAAGTGTACCTGTAACACTCATCATGAAACTTTAGTCTTTCTCGTTAACTAACCAACTTGAGTACTTTCTTTCTCAATGTATTTAGAATATCGAAGGATACCCATAAGGCCATTCTCATGGCAAGATGCCAAAGCCATATACCTGATATGGTCTTACATGGGATCTCAAGTCGATGCTGAAGCCATATCCCAGATATGGTCTTAGACAGGATCTGATATCAATGTCGATGCCATGTCCTAGACATGGTCTTACACGAGATCGTAAGCTGATGGTGATGCCATGTCCTAGACATGGTCTTATACGGGATCTCTCTTAGATGCCCATGCCATGTCCCAGACATGGTCTTATAGGGGATCTATGTCTCATCTCAGTGCCGAAGCCGTGTCCCAAACATGGTCTTATACGGGACCTAATGTCGATGCCAATGCCATGTCCCAAATATGGTCTTACATGGGAGCTCATATCAATGCCAATGTCATATCCTAGACATGGTTTACATGGGAATTTCTTTCACACTTACTAGAATTTCTCAAGTATAACTTCATCTTTTCATGGTAACATCAAGACCATCAAATTCATGGAAATCATACTAGATTCAATATCATGTCATACCAATAGCTTCATGGAACATCATGAATTCATAGCGAATCATCACAATAAATTTTTATAAACATAATGCTAAATTATCACATACAACTTACCTCAGGTCCAAAGTGCGGGTGAACGTGCGATTTAGTCCACCACCTTACCTTTTCCCCAGTTTCATTCTAAGCTTCGCGTTTCTTGATCTAAAATGAAAAATTCAGCTCATTTAATACATACATTGGCTAATTAGCCCATAATTAACACTTTGGCAAAATTTATAATTTTGCCCCTAAACTTTTACATATTTGCAAAATGGTTCCTAGGCTCGTATAATGAAATGCACTTATTTGCTTGGTTACCCAAGCCTAGTTGTACTTTATTTATGCTCATAACAGCCCCTATTTCTCATCAATTTAAACTTTACTACACCTTTTACCACTTTTTCAATTTGGTCCCTGTTAGGGATTTTCATGAAAATTCACCCAGTTAAATATGTTTACTACCCTTTAAACTTTCATTTTCTACCACTAGGCATCAAATTACTTGCATGTCATGCATGGGTATATTTTTTAACACAAACCCTAACTCAAATTAGTGGTAGAAATAGCTAAATTAAGCTACGAGAGTTTCAAAAATACGAAGAGAATTAAAAACGGGGCTAAATTGCATTTACTTGTGAGCTTGAAAATGTCAAAACTCTAGCTATGGAGTCCCTTAAAATTTCGGCACACTTCAGGAAGAAGATGATAACATTTTTTATTCTTTTTCCCTTTTTATTACTTAACTTTACTAAATGACCAAAATGCCCTTACATCCTTTCCTTAAGATTTTTCCCTTCCTTGGGCATTTTTGTCCATCTTGCTAATAATTGGTCTATTTGCCAAATTAGGACCTCTAATAATTTTTATAATGCTATTTCATACTTAAACCTTCTAGAAACTCATTTTGCAACTTTTGCAATTTAGTTCTAAAGGACAAATTAGCCACTTTTTTAGAAAAATTTCTTCATGGCATTTTATCACTATCATGCTATCATATCATAAACTTAAAAAAAATAATCACAAATCATACTTTTCTACTTCAAATTTGTGGTCTCAAAGCCACTATTCTGACTAGGCCCTAATCTGGGCTGTTACAATTCTCCCTCCTTAGGGATTTTCGTCCCCGAAAATCTTACCGGTGATCAAGTTGGGGTATTAAGCTCTCATGTTTTTCTCAAGCTCCCATGTTGCCTCTTCTACCCTATGTCTTTGCCGCAACACTTTTACAATGGCAATACTTTTGTTTCTTAACTGTTTGTGTAACTCCCCAAATTTTGGGCCTAGAAGAATTGGGCCTTGGGCTTGGGTGCGTTTAAAATTCTTGAGTGTAAGACATCGGCTCAATTTTCAAGTTAGAATTGTTGGGTTAGTGATTTTGGAATGTTAAAGGATTTTTATGAAGTTCTAGGTTAAAGCTTCGGTATAGGAAAAATCTTGGTTTTGGCCTTAAGGGAACTCTGAGCTTAATAGGATAAATTATAAATAAAATGGGCTAAAATAAGACACAAAAGGAGTTGTGGTCTAGTGGCAAATGGCACCACATGGGAGACAAGGAAGTAACGCCATAGGGGAAGCAAGGGATCCAAGGTCCAAGTATTGGCTCTTACAATTTATTTTGGTTTCTCTTTTAAATAAATCTAGAAGTGAGAGGTGGGTTTTAAACTTAAATGTGTTAGACTTATGACACAAAGGAGCTTGTGTCCTAGTGGTGGTGGCGTGGTATGGCTATCGAAAGGACTTTGGTTCGAATCCTTTTGCACGCAAAGGTTAGTTATTTTGCTAATGAGTTGGTTTTGGAGGATTGATAGAGAATCCCACATCGGGAAGCTAACATGAAAATAGACGAGAAGCTGGCTTTAAATAGAGCAAACCATGAGGAGAGCAAGCATACCTTTCTTGCTTTATCCCTTTCACGTTGTGTCGTGTTCGTATGGGTTAGGCATTGGATTATTCGTTGATATGTATGTCGTTGGGTCACGGTGGTGGTGACCGTAGTTCATCGACACACCCCCCAGGGGAGTCAAGGGTGCAATTATTGTTGGCTTATGGGCATAACAGTGTTCAGAGCGTGAATTAACTTCAGATACCTATCAGGTGTGCATTTCACATACTCTAACTTTAGAACGGCAAATGCCAGAATGCCGAAATACCGGTCACACAGCGATGGTAGCCACACGAGTGTGCGAGCACACATGTGGGAGCTTTGATGTGATAGTTGAGACCATCATGAGTATTCTCATGGGTTTAGGCTACTTTGGGCCACGATGGGCCGAAATGGGCCATGTGGGCCTAATAGGCCCGTGGGCCCAATTGGTCAACTTGTATGATTGTGTAGTAAATATTCGACTGGACTATGTGAATCTCATATCTGTGGCTAGATTTGGGTAAAAAGGGCCACACGAGCTTGTAGGCCAACTTGGGCTGAGAACGGGCCTTAGGCCCATTCGTAGCGTTATCTCTATTTAGAATACTTGAGTCGCTCGAGGCGACTGTAGACCTTCTGAGGGATTGATAAAATTATAGAAATACCCTCGATTTACAAAATTACCAGAATACCCCTAGTTTACAAAACTACAAAATATCATCGGTTTACAAAATACAGAAATACCCTCGGTTTACAAAATTACAGAAATACCCTCAGTTTACAAAACTACAAAAATACCATCGGTTTATAAAATTATAGAAATACCCACTGTTTGCAAAATTACCAAAATACCTCTAGATTGTAAAATTATCGAAATACCCCTGGATTGTAAAATTACCAAAATACCCCTAGTTTACAAAATTACTGAAATACCCCTAATTTGTAAAATTATCGAAATACCCCTACTTTGTGAAATTACTAAAATACCCTTGATTTGTGAAATTATCGAAATACCCCTGATTTGCAAAATTACTGAAATACCCCTAGTTTACAAAATTATCGAAATATCACTAGTTTGTAAAATTACTGAAATACACCTGGTTTGTCAAATTACCGAGATACCCATGTAGGGTAGAATTACTGAAATACCCCAGTAGTGTAGAATTACTGAAATACCCTGTAGGGTGAAATGACTAAAATACCCCTAACAGGTAAAAAGATCGTTTTACCCCTCGAAGGTAGATTACTCACTGGTGATGCAATTTGATTGATTTGACTATATTTGACTGAGAATGTACGATTGTGATTGGACTGTTGTGACTGTGATTTGTATGATTGTTTCTGGGCATGACGTTTCACATACATGACATACCGCATGGGGTTGGGATATTGCTTATGGAGGAAGTTCTGTTCTGATAGGGTCACACGAGTCGCACGAGACTACTGTGGACCCAGTTCTATTCTGATAGGATCACACGGGTCACACAAGACGACTGTGGATCCAGTATTGATGGCTTAAAGCCACTTATTCTGATTATAGCTCTGTACCGACCTAATTGTAGCTCTGTGCTACCTTGATTATGGCTTTGTGCCAATTGTACTTACCTATGGCTACGTGCCAATCGTATTTATTGATAACTATGTGTCAATCACATTTACCCATGGTTGAGTGCAAGTTATGTTACCCTAATTGATGGCTATGTGCCTAACATAATGCAGTTATCGATGGCTTTATGCCATTCTGCTTACGGCTTTTAGCTGTTCTATTATTTAGCAGCATTGTTGCGATATTTACGGCTTCTAGCTATTCTGTCTACGATGTTGAGTCGTTCTGTTGACTTAGTGCCGCAACCAGTGCTAAGCTTGGTGTGTTGGCTGGGTGGGTCAATTTATTCCTCACAAATGTGTAGGGTTGGTACAGGTGGTGTGTTGGCTGGATTGGGGTAGGATGCATATTCACACTGTTGCATATATACTTTTGAGGTCTGTCTCTGGATTGGGCTTAGGCCACTTGTTCTGTTATTATTTTGGGCTAGACACAATTGATTCTGTTATGGGCTGTGATCCAAATGATATTGTATAGGGCTTTGTGCTCGGAATTAGACTGCACTGATACTGTTAAAGGGCTCAGGCCCAGATTGATCTTGTTTCTATTTTTGTTTACTGACTGTTACTTTAATAGGGGATTACACACTGAGTTTTCATAAACTAACCTATTTATTAACCTTTCATGTAATCCTCAGCTTTAGACGGATCGGAGCTGCGAGGGACTCGGAGTGGGCCACACAACTGCATATGTCTTATTCTATTTTGCTCATTTACTTAAAGCACTTTGGTTTTAATTTGGGTTGTAATAAGGCCTCTATAACTTCTGGATTTTAAATTTGGGATTTCATTGATCGTGATTTATATCAATTAGAAGTAAATTGCGGTTTTTCAAAACAATAACTCTTTTCAAACACTACGTTTTCCGTAACTGATTAAATTAAGCTTTTACAACAAAGAAGGTTTTAAAGGTAATAACATTTTTTTTTAAAAGGGATTAACTTTTAATAGACCACGTTTTGAAAATAAACAAACACAAGTTTTAGTTGGCAACAAGTTTTAAATAAGAAGGGTTACAATGAAAACATGATTTTCAAAAAACACTTCAATGTGACACGCCAGATTCGGTCGTAATGTCTAGGCCGGGTTTGGAGTGTTACAGTTTGACTTCTCGAGCTAGAATCTTAACCAGTTCTTCACCATAAGTCATGTTCGGTTGAATCTCAATCTCTATCGGAGTAATCACATGTGAGGGGTCTGATCGGTAGCGCCACAATATGGATACATGGAACATATCATGAATCTTTTCCAACTCAGATGGTAGGGCTAGCCGATATGCTATCGGCCCTATCCTCTCAGTGATCTCATAAGGTCCGATAAAATGTGGACTTAGTTTACCTTTTTAACCAAATCTAAGAATCTTTCTCTATGGAGAAACTTTTAGAAATACTTTATCCCCGACTTGAAATTCTATTTCTTTTCGCTTCAAATTAACATACGACTTTTGCCTGTCAGACACAGCTTTCAAACAGTCTCGAATCACTTTTATTTTCTCTTCTATTTCCTTGATTAAATCAACCCCGTGAATCTGATTTTCTTTAAGCTCTGTCCAATACAAAGGCGTTCGACACTTACGTCCGTATAAGGCCTCATAAGGCACCATTTTCAAACTTGACTGGAAACTGTTATTATAGGCAAATTCAATCAAAGGTAGGTATTTCTCCCAACTACCTTGAAATTCCAATACACAACATTTGAGCATATCCTCAAGCACTTGTATTACTCTCTCTAGCTGACCGTCAGTCTGTGGACGGGAAGTAGTACTAAAGTTTAGACTTGCACCCAAAGCTTCCTATAACTTTTTCCAAAATCGTGATGTGAATCTTATATCTTTATCTGAAATAATTGATAACAGTACTCCGTGTAGTCTCACAATCTCTGAAATATACAAGTCAGCCAACTTATCAAGTGAATGATCCGTGCGTACCGGTATAAAATAGGCTGACTTCGTAAGATTATCAACCACAACCCAAATAGCATCTTTCTTTTTCGGGGTCGTCGGTAAACCCGTTATGAAATCCATAACACGATCCCATTTCCACTCGGGAACCATGATAGGCTGTAGTAAGCCGGCGGGTACTTGATGTTCTGCTTTTGCTTGTTGACAAATCAAGCATCTCGAAACATACTCAAACATATCTAGTTTCATGTTCGGCCACCAATACCATTTCTTTAAGTCGTTGTACATTTTAGTACTACCGGGGTGGATAGATATTCGACTACTATGTACTTCATGTAAAATTTTTTGGATAAGCTCATCATCCTTTGGTAAACAAATTCGGCCTTGAAACTTTACACAACCATCTAAATCAATCTGAAAATCTGAATCGACACCTGATTCGCACTGAGCTTTCTTGGCTTGTAATTCTCTGTCACTTGACTGTGCTTTACAAATCTCTTGAATAAACATCGGTCTAGGTCTCATTTCTGCTAAAACTGAACCATCATCGGTTAAGGCCAACTGTGTGTTCATAGCTCTCAAGGCAAATAGCGATTTCGTACTAAGAGCGTCGATGACAGCATTCGCTTTTCTCGGGTGGTAGTTGATAACCAACTCATAATCCTTTAATAACTTGAGCCATCTTCATTGTCATAGGTTTAATTCTTTCTATGTCATCAAGTACTTAAGACTCTTATGATCAGTGAACACTCAGCATTGCTCGTCATACAAACAATGCTCCATATCTTTAATGCAAACACTATTGCGGCCAACACCAAATCATGAGTCGGATAATTCTTTTCATGTGGCTTCAATTGTCTCGAAGCATATGCAATCACTTTACCTTCTTGCATAAGCACACAGCCCAACCCATTTAAAGATGCGTCACTATATATCACAAACTCTTTTCCTGGTTTGGGTTGCACTAGAATAGGAGCCTCAGTCAATAGCGTCTTTAACTTCTCAAAACTTTGCTGACACTTCTCTGTCCACTTGAACTTAACATCTTTTTGTAACAATCTCATCATAGGAGTGGCGATCATGGAAAATCCCTTGATGAACCTTTAGTAGTAGTCGGCCAAACCCAAAAAGCTTCTAACCTCGATTACATTCCTCGGCATTTCCATTCAACAATTACCGAGATCTTATTTGGATCGACTCTAATACCATCCCCCAAAATGATGTGGCCCAAAAATCCAACTTCCTTAAGCCAAAATTCACTCTTGCTAAACTTTTCATAAAGTTACTTATCTCGTAGGGTTTGCAAAACCATCCTCAAATGCTCAGCATGTTCGTCCTCATCACGAGAATAAATTAAAATATCGTCAATAAAAACCACAACGAACTTATCTAGGTATGGCCGAAAGATACAGTTCATTAGATCCATGAATACTGCAGGAGCATTGGTTAAACCGAATGGCATGACAAGAAATTCATAGTGGCTATATCTTATTCTAAATGCAGTCTTAGGCACATAAAACTCCTTAACTTTTAACTGGTAGTACCCGGATCTCAAATCTATCTTGGAAAATACTGTGGCTCCTCTCAACTGGTCAAATAAATCATCGATCCTTGGCAAATGGTACTTATTCTTTATGGTCACCTTATTAAGTTGATCTTGCAAAACCTTTATCCATCAATTCTTGCAGCTGAGCCTTCAATTCATTTAGTTCAGTTGGCGCCATTCTATAAGGAGTAATAGAAATAGGTGTAGTACCTGAAGCTAATTCTATACCAAATTCTACCTATCTAACCGGAAGTAATCTAGGCAACTCTTTCGAAAATATATCTTGATACTCGCAAACTATTGGCACTGATTTTATTTTCAACTCTAACTCTTTTGTATTCATTACAAAACCAAGGTAAGCTTCATACCCTTTTCTTATACATTTTCGAGCATCCATGGAAGAAATCACTGTAGGCAAACCCTTAGATTCATATGACTCCACTCGGAGAGTTTCACTATCCTCACATTTTAGTTCGATAAATTTTCTACCACAATTCACTACTACATCGTGAGTGGTTAGCAAATCCATACCGAGGATCACATCAAATTTTTCGAATGGCAAAAGCATGAGGTTAACTAGGAAACAATGACCCCTAATCATCAAAGGGCAATCTCTACATACTTTGTCTACTGACACACATTTGCTTAGGGGATTGGATACTTTTATCATAAATTTCTTAGACTCTACGGGTATACTCATGCTAGAGACTAGTTTCATGAAAATATACGAGTGGGTACACCTCGAGTCTATCAAAGCAATAACAAAAGTTTCGTGAAGAGAAAATGTACCCGTGATTACATTAGGTGATGATGCCTCTTCGTGAACGCGAATGGCGTATGTCCTGGTTGGCGCTCTACCCTCAGGTCTCGTAGTCTGTTCTCTTGGTCTGCCTTTACTACTCACTCTAGTACCCGGGTTTCTCTGGGGTCTACCTCTAGATGAAGTATTACCTGATCTTGCACTCTGATCCTTGTCTTTTTCGACCATCTCAGGGCACTCTCTAATAAAGTGGTCTTGAAAACCACATTTGAAGCAAGCTCTCTCATGTGCCTGGCATTCACCGAAGTGGAGTCTACCGCACTGAGAGCACTCAGGTCTACTGGGTCGAGTGTTACCCACACTCGCAATAGAGGTGGTCTAAGCTTTGGAGGCTGAATACTGTCTACCTTTGCCCTTACTGGAGAACCCCGCTTAAGTAGCTGATCGTGTAGTAAATTCCTTTGACTTCTTGGAGGAGGATTGGAACGACTTACCAAACGGCCTCTTTCTCAAGTCACGAGACTCCATATCAGCTTTTCTTTTCTCTTTGGCCAACTCTTCGGCCTTACAAGCTCTATCTACTAGCACAACAAACTCTTTCAATTTAAGAATACCAACAAACATTTTAATGTCCTCGTTTAATCCATCCTCAAACCTCTTGCACATAATGGCCTTGGTGGATACGCATTCTCAAGCATATTTACTGAGTCTCACGAACTCACGCTCATACTCAGTTACTATCATCCGACCTTACTTCAACTTTAGAAATTCCTTATGCTTCTGATCAATAACCGAGGACTGATATACTTCTTACAAAACTCCTCTTGGAAAAACTCCCAGTTGACCCTTTCCCTTGGTACCACTGACACAAGGGTGTTCCACCACTGATAGGCGGAATCTCGAAAGAGAGATACTATACACTTCATACATTCCTCAAGTGTGCAAGATAATTCATTGAATACCCTGATGGTATTCTCTAGCCAAAATTCGGCTCTTTCCAGGTCATCATCTTTAGTAGCCCGAAACTCTTTTGCCCCATATTTCTGGATCTTATCAACCGTTGGCTTTTCTCGTCTTACTAGCTCTACAATTTAAGGAGCTACCAGGGTAGATTAAGGAATAGTATGGGGTGGAGCTTGGTGTTGAGTGGCGAAGTTCGTTCGAACGAACTCTATGAACCACTCATTCATCATTTGGAAAAAAGCCTCTCAGGCCCCTCCTCCCTGACTAACTATAATTGGTCTATTTTCTAACCCAGTTGGCACCGTCCCTTCAGCAGGAGCCGGTGTATTACTTTCTACATCATCTGTCATAACTCGTTCGGGATCCATTTACTATAAGAAAACACATTTAGATTGTCAAGAGTCGTCACACTATCATATCACATATGTACATACGTATGGCATGTATAGCTAGACTCATGTATGTACTAGGTTAGTCCTAGAATCAACTAAACACTAGCTCTAATACCACTAAATATAACACCCCTTACCCGAGTCCGACACCGAGACGGTGTACGAGGCATTACCGTACTTAATCTTGCTCAACTTACCAAAATGAGCCTTAATTCTTGCTTCAATTTAAAACTTTTGCAGACACATTCTTAATAATCTTATTATGAGCCTACGAGGCCCAAAACATACACCGGAAGTGGTTTGGAACCAATCTAGAAACTTTTGAGCTCTATGAAAAATTTTGCTTGAAATAGGGCCACACGTCCGTGTGAGGTGGTACACGCCCGTGTGGGCTGGCCGTGCGGTCAGACACGCCCATGTCCCTAGCCTGTGCTGAATTTATTTTTATTTCGAACCTACAGGGGTTTTAACACGGTTTGGGCACACACCCGTGTCTATGGCCAGTGTCACTCACATGGCCTAGACACGCCCGTGTCAATAAACCTTGGAGTACTCTGATATGGTTACTATAAACAACAGGCATTCATACGGCCAAGGTACACGCCCGTGTGCTCATCCCATGTGCAATACTGACCTAACTAATTAAGATGCAGGGGACACACGGTTGAGCTATACACCCTTGGTGCAGACCGTGTATCATACACGGCCTAGACACACGCCCGTGTGCCTAACTCGTGTGGACAATATAGGCTATTTTCCAAGCCTATTTGGCACCCTAAAACACAAACAAACTTATACTAACTCCAATCTCACAACTCATGGAACAATGTACATTCTAAACATTCACAATTTAAGGCACTCACATACCACCATACATATCATTCTCATCCATCATTACTCTACTTAAACTCGCAAACTTGCACACTCATGATTTTCATCCACATTGCCTAAAATATAAATCAATCAATATTAGCCCATTTCCAAAGGCCATTACAACTTGACTCAGGTGATAACAATAGCCAATATATTTGCCTACTCAAAATAACATATATCAAAATAACTAAACTTCCTATACATGCCATACATAAAAATAACTAACTTTACTATACCAAAGTGAATGGCTTGATAGTGTGACTTCGAGCTCCAACCTTGATCGATCCCCGAGCTAATTCGACAAATCTACAAGGAAGAAGGGAAAATGAAGGGGTAAGCATAAAATGCTTAGTAAGTTGCATGAAATAAAATAGCAATAAATGTCATGGAAAATCATTCAAATAGGGCATCATGAAATTCATATAACTTCTTACTCTTTCTCGTAACTTACTCAATATTATAACATATTCATTCTCATGATTTACTTACTCTTGTGACTGGCTCTTTCTTATGACTTACTCATTCACATGTCTTATTCATTCTCATGCCTTACATTTTCATTTTCTCGTAACTTACTCGAGTGTACCTGTAACACTCATCATGAAACTTTAGTCTTTCTTGTTAACTAATCAACTTGACTACTTTCTTTCTTAATGTACTTAGAATATCGAAGGATACCCTTAAGGTCATTCTCATAGAAAGATGCCAAAGCCATATCCCAGATATGGTCTTGCATGGGATCTCAAGTCGATGCCGAAGTCATATCCTAGATATGGTCTTATACGGGATCTCATATCGATGTCAATGCCATGTCCCAAACATGGTCTTACATGAGATCGTAAGCTAATGGCGATGCCATGTCCCAGACATGGTCTTATACGGGATCTCTCTTAGATGCGCATGCTATGTCCCAAACATGGTCTTATAGGGGATTTATGTCTCATCTCGGTGCCGAAGCCATGTCCCAGACATGGTCTTATACGAGACCTCATGTTAATGCCAATGCCATGTCCCAAACATGGTCTTACACGGGACTTACAAATGCTCATGTCATGACTACGGTACCCTTCGTATTCTTTAACACTTACTGGAATTTCTCAAGTATAATTTCATCTTTTCATGGTAAAAACAAAACCATCAAATTCATGGAAATCATACTAGATTCAATATCATGTCATACCAATAGCTTCATGGAACATCATGAATTCATATAGAACCATCACAATAAATTTTTATAAACATAATGCTAAATTATCACATACAACTTACCTCGGGTCCAAAATGCAGGTGAACGTGCGATTTAGTCTATCACCTTACTTTTTCCCCGGTTTTGTTTCGAGCTTCATGTTTCTTGATCTAAAATGACAAGTTAAGCTCATTTAATGCATACATTGGCTAATTAGCCTAGAATTAACACTTTGGAAAAATTTATGATTTTTCCCCTGAACTTTTACATATTTGTAAAATGGTCCCTAGTCTCGTATAATGAAATGCACTTATTTCCTTGGTTACCCAAGCCTAGCCATACTTTATTTATGCTCATAACAGCCCCTATTTATCATCAATTTAAACTTTACTACACCTTTACCACTTTTTCAATTTGGTCCTTATTAAGGATTTTCATGAAAATTCACCCAGTAAAAGATGTTTGCTACTCTTTAAACTTTCATTTTCTGCCACTAGACATCAAATTACTTGCATGTCATGCATGGGTATATTTTTTAACACAAACCTTAGCTCAAATTAGTGGTAGAAATAGCTAAATTAAGCTACGAGTGTTTCAAAAATATGAAGAGAATTAAAAACGGGGCTAAATTGCACTTACTTGTGAGCTTGAAAATGTCAAAATCCTAGCTATGGAGTCCCTTAAAATTTTGACACACTTGGGGAAGAAGATGATAACATTTTTTATTCTTTTTCCCTTTTTATTACTTAACTTTACCAAATAACCAAAATGCCCTTACACCATTTCCTTGAGATTTTTCCCTTCCTTGGGCATTTTTGCCCATCATGCTAATAATTGGTCTATTTGCCAAATAAGGACCTC
Source organism: Gossypium stocksii (assembly GCA_020496765.1). Lineage (NCBI taxonomy): Eukaryota > Viridiplantae > Streptophyta > Magnoliopsida > Malvales > Malvaceae > Gossypium > Gossypium stocksii. The sequence goes on along the minus strand of CM035630.1, from coordinate 82,168,330 downwards.
TGATAATTTTTATAATGCTATTTCATACTTAAACCTTCAAGAAACTCATATTCTGCAACTTTTGCAATTTAGTCCTAAAGGACAAATTAGCCACTTTTTCATAAAAATTTCTTCATGGCATTTTATCACTATCAGGCTATCATATCATAAACTTAAAAATAATCATAAATCATACTTTTCTACTTCATATTTTTGGTATCAAAACCACTATTCTGACTAGGCCCTAATCCGAGCTGTTACATCCAACATTCACCGGGATGTCGCCTACCACAATGTTGGCATTCTGACTTATCAGATTTGACATTACCAATGCTCGCTATGGACGTAATTCGGTCCTTAAAACCTGAATATTGCTTCCCGAGATCTCTGTTAAGATTCCCAGCTGAAACATTCGTACGAAAGTGCATATCTCTCGACTTCTTAGACGAGGACTGAAAGAACTTACTCATCAGTCTTTTTCTTGAATCTCTAGCATCGAGCTCATCTTTTCTCTTTTCCTTACTCAACTCTTCAGCTTTGCAAGCTCGTTCTAGTAGCCCAACAAATTCTTTCAGTTCTAAAATTCCAAAAAATAATCTGGTATCCTCATTCAGTCCATCTTCGAATCTCTTATACATGATAGCCTTGGTGGAAACACATTCCCGAGTATACTTGTTGAGTCTAAGAAACTCTCACTCGTATTCAGATACAGTTATACGGGCTTGTTTCAATTCCAAAAACTCTTTACGTTTCTGATTAATAAACCGTTGACTTATATATTTCTTTTGGAATTCCTCTTGGAAGAAATCCTATGTAACCCTCTCTCTGGATACCACCAATACTAAAATTTTCCACCAATGGTATGTCGAATCCCTCAAAAGCGATATAGCACATTTCAAATACTTATTAGGTGTATAAGAGAGCTCATCAAATACCCGAATAGTATTTTCAAGCCAAAATTTTGCCCTCTCAGGATCATCATTTATATTAGCCTTGAATTCTTCAGCCCCGTACTTACGGATCTTATCAATAAGAGGCTTAATCAGTCTTACCATTTCCACACCTTAGGGAGCTACGAGAACTGGGTGAAGAATAGGAAGGGGTGGAGAAGGTTGAGTATTCAGATTCGCCCGTATAAACTCCATATACCACTCATCCATCATGTGGAGAAAGGCTTCCCTAACTTCTACTTATTGACTAGTGGTTACATGCCTACTATTGGATGGCGCAGTCCCTTGTGCGGGAGCCGGTGCATTACTTTCAACGTCATCAGCTACGGCTGGATTGAGATCCATTTACTATATAAAAACACAATTTAAATTGTCCGGAGTCGTCACACAATCATAATTTATATATGGCATGTATAGCTAGACTCGTACACACGCTAGGTTAGTCCGAGAATTGACCAAAACCATAGCTCTAATACCACTAAATGTAACACCCCTTACCTGTGTTCAATGTCGGAACAAGGCACGAGGCATTACCGGACTTAACACACCAATAAACATACATTTTCTGGTCATAAATATGCATCCAAATTAAAACCATTCACATTCGATCATATCATCCCTAATACGAGCCTATGAGGCCCAAAACATACATTGGAAGTGGTTCGAGACTAAACCGAGAACGTTAGAAAATTTTTCAAAAACTTATAAAATTTCCACTACATAGGGGTTATGGGACACGCCCGTGTGGGCAGGCCGTGTGGTCTCGCGCGCCTGTGTCCCTACCCCGTGTAACTCTCTTTCTATGCATATGACCGTGTGCTAAGTCATATGATGAATTAAATTCTCACAAAATAGATGCAGATTTCACACGCCCTTGGCACACGCCCGTGTCCAAGGCCATGTCGTCCACACGGCTGAGATACACGCCCGTGTGCTCCATACTCGGCATGTTGTTTCTTGAAATTAAGCTGCAGGGGACACACGGCCTGTTCACATGCCCATAGGGCTGACCGTGTGTCACACACGGCCTAGACACACACCCGTGTGTCTAGCCGTGTGGATAATGTATAGGCTATTTAACAAGCCAATTGCCACCCTGAAACTCATAAACACTTATACCAATTCAAAAACACAAATCATAGTATACTTAAGCAACCAAACATCCATAATTATCAACTCAAATCATGCAAGTGTCATATCCATGCAATGCATCACCATATGTTTATACTTATAATCACCATTAGCTAATTTCAAATGGCCTTATACAAAATAATCACTTAACCAATATGAGCCAACATCATTAGCCCAATTACTATGACACATATACAAAATGCCCAAATCCCTATACATGCCATACTTTCAAAATATCAAAATCACAAATACCCCAAAATAAAGCCTTAATAGTGTGATGCGAACTTCGACGATTCTCGACCCCCGAGCTAGCTCGGTGACATTGTAAAACAATGGAAAGAAAATAGGGGTAAGCTATATAGCTTAGTAAGTTTATATGCAAATAATAAACATCTTAACCATGCAAATTAACATGCAATTCTTAAAGCGAAAGATAAGTTACTCATCATTAAATCCACATAGCAATAACTTACTCAATCACAGCCTTATCGGAAATTTATCACTTATAGCATTCATACTTATGAATTTCACTCATAGCATTCATACTTATACCATTCATACAATATGGCTATCAAGCTTAGAAGTTGAAGAAACCCTAGCTATGGCTCCCCTCCTAAAATTTGACTATGGCATGGAGAAGATGGACAAATCTTGACTTTATTTTCCCTTTTTATTCTTTTATTAACTAAATGACCAAAATACCCTTAAAGCCTTTCTTTGAAATTTTACCCTTCCATGTCCGTTTTTGTCCATCATAAGATATAATGGTCTAATTACTAAATAAGGACTTCTAATTTAAAAATCATAACAAATAAACACTCAAAGCTTCTAGAACTTATATTTTGCACTTTTTGCAATTCAGTCCTAATAGTCAAATTGGACCCTCTATCGATACAATTTCGTAATGAAACTTTTGCATATGCAATCAATCATATTATAAACCTTAAAATTTTATCACAATAATTTTTTCTACTTCTGATTCGTCGTCCCAAAACCATTGTTCCGACTAGGCCCAAAATCAGGATGTTACAATTTTGGTCACCCAACTTTTAGGTTCCATCCATTTTGATCACCCAAAATATATCATTTTTTTAATCATATTCATCAGGGTAAAGAAACAGTAAGAATTAAAATGAAAAAATAGTAGAAACTAAAATAAATCTTTTAAAATTGTCAAATTGTATTTGTTTACCCCCTTTCCGAAAGTTCTAAATTTCTATTTTTTTTCAAGATTAAAATTTTAAATTTTAAAGCATCAAAATTAATTAAATAAGTTATTGAAATTTTTTTATCCTTTGATAGCATCAACTAGAGCTGATCATGGGTCTAGTCAGACCAGGTAAAAAATTTAGGCCTGTTCTCTAGGCCCGAGCCCAACCCGCCCATATTAAAAAAATTTTATATTAATTTTTTATATAAAAAATTTTAAAACTATAATACATCAAATACACTAAAAACATTAAAATAAATGCTTCCCAACAAATGGAAAAAAATTTTAAAAAATTATACTTAAATAACACTAAGATAGGTGCAATTTAGGAAACAAATACCTTTAAAATAGAAGTAAAATTAATAATAAAACAACAGTTATAAAATATCCAAATAATAACAACAAAATAGTAACAATATAATAGTGAAATGATAGCAAAACAATGAAAAAATAGTGGCAAAACAGCATAAAAAATTTTATTTTACAAATTCGGGCCGAGCTAGGCTCAAGCAAAAAAAACTTCCCTGAGGCCTGGTCGGGCCTTACTCTTTTTCGAAGTCTATTTTTTGCGCCTATATTTTTGTCCAAATCCTCCTGCTTTTCAGTCGGGCCGAGATCAGGTAGTGTCAACTGGTTTGTTACTATAATATTAAAATTAATTAAATTAGTCTCCTTTTAAATCTTAAATTTCTATTTTTTTCTTTTAAAATTAAGATCAACTCAAATAAATCTTCTTTAATAATTATACATGAAACCCAAATTTCCTTTGATTACATGATCTTGAGTCTTTCATACTAAGCTAAAAGCGAAGAAAAATCCTTACAATTAATTAAATTAATTAATTTTATATTCCGTGCCAAACAAAACCCAAAAATTTTTCATTACATCTTTACCCAAACGAAAAACAAGAAATTAATTTAATTAATTGCAATAATTTTTCTTTGTTTTTAGCTTAGTTGTAAGATTGGAGATTATATAATCAAAAGAAATTTAAGTTTTGCAAACAATTAGTAAATATGAGTTATCAAGTTGATTTCATTACGAATAATATAGAAATATAAAATAAAATTTTAAAATTTAGAATGATATTAATTTAATTAATTTTAATATTACAGTAACAAAATCAATTGATATTATCAAGGGATAAAAAAAATTCAACAATTTATTTAATTGATTTTTATGTTTTAAAATTAAAAATTTAAATATTAAAAAATTAGAAATTTCGAGAATGTGATAAACAAGTACAATTTGACATTTTTTTAGTACATTATTTTAGTTTCTACTGTTTTTTTCACTTTAATCATTTTTTACCCCAATCAATACTTTAAAAAACGATTTTTTTTTAGTGACCAAAATGAAAGCGACCTAAAAGTTGGGTTGTTAAAATGAAAGTGAGAAGATGATGCGGCGTATATAGTTAAGCACCATAAGGATTTAACGATTGGTTGACTAAAATGAAAGTGCCTTAAAAGTTGAGTGACAAAATTACAAGATTTTATTTTAGGTGACCAAAATGAGAACGCTCTAAAAGTCAGATGACCAACCAGGAAAATTACCCCAATTTTAAATAACTCCATTGATTGTGATAGATAAGATATCTATTATTTAAATTGATTTAAAGAAAACAAATTGACTCAAATGTCTTATCTCCATTATCATTTTTCACGTTCCATGAACCAACTCCCTTTTCCCCATTTTTAGTGATTAGCAACGCAACCAATTCCAGCATAATTAATTGGAATTGAAAGTGGAGTCATGCGTCAATTTCCCTTTTCAAAAATTGCATGTTTCTAGCTCCACCTTTGGTTTTGGGACACGCATAAATCAATTAAAGCAATGGCTTTGCACTTTCTTCCTTAACGATTTGTTGAATAATAGGTGTCAATTGAATAGTTCCTTAAAATTCAAAACCCTTCTTTTGCATGTTCATTGGCTAGAATCACCACATGTTTTGCACTTCATTCCATTCTTATTAGCAAATGTTTTTTTATTGCATTATTCATAACAATTATACCACCATGAAATGATTGTTGTTTTAAAAATGCAAAAAGAGAATAAAGAAATATAAATCAATTATGGTATATATTTATTATAATTGATTTTTTTTAATTATGTGATCAACAATAGTTTTTAAGGTAACTTGTGTAGCTTGTGTAAATTTTTAATTATATGATCAACAATAATTATCGAAACAATTATAAAATCATCATAATAGATAATTATAATTATAATTTTAAAGTAATTAAAATATTATAAAGTAAAAAAAGAAGAAGATGCACTTAGATAATAAAAATATATATCATATGAACACAATATGTACATGATTGATACAAAATAATTTACTATAATTCCACTTACTAATGCACTATACTAAAATTGATTTTTCATGACATTCAACGACACTAATATTTTTGCGACATTTTTAAGTGTCACGAAAAATGTTTATCTCTTACTTTTATAAGCAACACGTTGATGAAGAAAAATGTCACAAAAAGTTATCTATTTAGTGATGTTTAAAACGTCATAAATAGCTTAACAAAAAAAATTAAATAGAAATGTCACCCAAAATTTGTCTTCTTGGTTACCTTTAAAAACATTACAAAAGAAATTAAAAGAAAACGTCACAGAATGTATTTTTAATTTCTTTTTTTATGAGAAGTAACAACATATCTAAAAAAGTGTCACAAAAGAGATTTTTAATTACTTCTATATTTGAGGTCTAAAGTTGCAATATAATTTTAAAAACTTCATGAAAAATATAAAGTCATAATATAAATATTAAAAGTCACCAAAAGTCATAATTTAGAATTTAGTTTATTCAGAGGTAGACTTTAGGATATACCAATTTGGGGTTTATAATTTTAAGGGTTTCTTTCTAATCTAAAAATATAATTATAAATGTATAGTTCAAGAAATAAATAGAAAATAATAAATTTAATCTCAATTTAAATAAACAAAATTTTGTGAGCTTTTCTAAAATGTCATAGAAAACGTGTGAAATGTGATGACAAGCGGGCATAAAAGGTCAAAAAGCAATGACATAGTTGAGGTTTTTAAGCGTCACGAAACGATGTGAAAAACATCAGGAAAACATTTTAACATTGGTGAAATTTTCTAAAGTGTCGCAAAAAATTCACTCCTCCGGTATGTTTTAAATGTCATTGACTATTATACAAAAACGTCACTAAAAGTACACTTTTCTACAATATTTATGATTTTCTGCCATCGAGTTTTCCATTTTTTTTATTTCTCACAAAGTCATACTTTTTTGTAATGTTCTCGGAAAAGTCGCGAAAAAACCGTCATGAAAAGCCAAATTTATTGTAGTGATAGGTACAATTATTGCGATAAAAATATGTCAAAGAAAAATACCATGGTAAAGTGAAATTTCTTTGGAGACATATTTGAAAGTTACTCTTAAGGAATTAGATATTTACCTTGATTATATTTTAATAGGCCATATTATGCTTATATAGAACTACTTGTTTAGGGTTAATGTATGTGAGAGGAAGCATTTAACTTGTTCATTAAGGAACAAAAATTTATATTGCATATATTTTGTAAGTAAATTGTTTTATTTATCAATTTGCAATTAAGTTTTCAAGGGAAAAAAATAATAAGAGAGTGCTCTAAATTGAAGTATAGGAGTGGGGTCAAATTTAGTGAGTGAGTTTAACTTAAATCACACCTTCGACTTATGGTAGATTACTCTCTACACAAAATCTTGTTGGTGTAGTAAAGTTTCAAATTGCATAATCAAACTTTTATGTCCATCTCTATTTTTTTAGATATTAGTAAATTCATCTAATTGCAACTAAACAAAAATATGGAAGGCAAAATCTATGAATATACTGAATCGTATTGCACTCATAGTTCATAGTTATCTCTCACAACAATGTCGTCTCCAAAATTGGAACTTAAATTCTCTCCTAAAGAATACAATATGTATTATTATATATTAATTAATTGTAATAAATATAAATATAAATATATATATATATATATATATATCATTTAGATCAGTTCAAAATCGACACTGCTATATGTAAAAAGAAGGCCTTAAGCATCCTTTTATGACAAGTGTCATGTCTTTTTCTTTTCTTTTTGACATTATTAACATATGATTAAATTTCAATTCTAATCTCTCTATCTTTTTAGACTATATAAAAATATTAATTTTCAATTTTGGTCCCTATACTATTTTTTAGATTATATAAAAATAATCAAGTTCTAATTTCAGTCTGTATATTTCGTTTAAATTTAAGATATAATCTTTATACGTTAATTTTTTTTACATAATTTGATACATCAACGCTTATATTGTCATTAATTAATCTAAATACTTAATTCTAATTGAAATGTTGATGTGAATTTTAAAAATTGTAAACACCATTAAAATTCTCTATTAAATTTAATTTCACTATAATTTTTTTTTTTAGTACAAAAATGAATTTTTTAATAGAAAAATTAGAACATGACCGAATCCCACATTCATTGGACATGGAAATTGACACATGGATCCCCCAATTTGGGTTGTTTTTAACTTTTCTCGACAGGACACGCAATTTATTTCCTTTTGGCTTTTTGAGTCTAAATAATTGTTTTAGGATTCCAATGTTATAACTCAGGCCTACCAAATTTATTTTATAAATAAACAGATAACATATGTAGAATTCGTTAATGTGAACTCAGATATGTGATATTACTCGTAAAGTTGTTGGCTTACATAATAATTATTTATGTTATCTAAGATTATTTATATTATTATATATTTAACCATCATTGATTTGAAAAGAAAACAAAAGGTAAAATTTTGTACAAAGTTGATTTCTTCAGTTTCTTGAGGACATGACCTCAAGAGCCTCTCTTTTTTGTTCAAGCACGTTGAACACCGTTGCGGCTATGTGGGATGGCGTAAGACCAGCTTCAGCCAACTGGTCCACGGGTGAGCCATGGTCAATGTATCGATCGGGAAGAACCAATGGCCTCCACTGCAAATCGGGAAAATATTTTAATGCAAAGAAATAGTTATTAGTATATGGATACATGGTTTCGGATTCGCATACCTTTACTTTGCCGTCGAGAAGACCATCAAGTGCTAGGAACTGTGCCACATGAGAACCAAAGCCCCCGATTGATCCTTCTTCGACTGTGATCAGTACTTCGTGTGACTTTGCCAGTTTCCGGATCAAGGCGTGATCTAATGGCTTACAAAATCGTGCATCTGCTACGGTCAGCCTTAAGCCATGCGATTCCAATAAAGAGGCAGCTGCTAAGCAGCTTTGAACTGCACTTCCATAGCCTAATAGTGCCACTCTTTCCCCTTCAATCAGTACCCTGCCTTTGCCAACCTGTAAGGATATTATACGATTTCCGAGTTAGTTTTTTCCCTTTAGCCTTTGTTTCTTTACAAAAAGGAATATTTTGAGGCTTTCTTGAAAGTCACCTCCAGTGGAACCCCTTTTTTCCCAGGTGGTAACTGAACTCCGATCCCATTTCCTCTTGGGTAACGGAAACAGCTAGGACGGTCATCTATGGCAGCAGCTGTTGCAACCATATGGAAAAGTTCAGCTTCATCGGAAGGAGCCATTACCACCATGTTGGGGAGGCAAGCCATGAAAGTGACGTCAAAAGCCCCACAATGTGTCGGACCATCTGCACCAACGAGGCCAGCTCTGTCCATTGCAAATCTTACAGGCAGCTTCTGCAGATCAACATCGTGTACGACCTGTTGCAGCAAATCAACACATTCGTAATGATTTTAAAATGCAACATGTTTAACTTAAAACACGGAATAATAATCGATTACAATTCGTAAAAAAGAAAACCCGAGGTAACTTTAGTAGCTTGCCTGGTCATAAGCCCTTTGCATGAATGATGAGTAGATTGCACAAAAAGGTTTCAAGCCTTCACAGGCCAAGCCTGCAGCAAAGGTGACAGCATGTTGTTCGGCTATCCCCACATCGAAACATCTTTGTGGGAACTGGCGGAGGAAGAGGTTTAATCCGGTTCCACCTCCCATTGCAGCATGGATGGCAACAATATTTTTGTCTGCCTCAGCTTCCGCAATCAAAGCCTCAGCAAAATATGTAGTGTAAGACTGGGTAGCAGAATTGCCTTTGAATTGCTTTCCAGTTGCCGGATCGAACTTCACCACTCCTGAGAAAAGAAATCCAGATTTATTCTTTTATTCCCTAAACTAAGGTCATATACCGAGGCATCAGTAAATTAAATCATATGAAATGATCTCTCTTCTAAAAAGGCTTATTCTGTATGTTACCGTGATACTTGTCAGCAGCTCTCTCTGCATATGGATAACCTCGGCCTTTCTCAGTGACAACATGGATCAAGACTGGGCCCGTTGTTTTAGTAGTCTTAACCTCTTTGAGAATAGAAACTAAATCATCGATGTTGTGGCCATCAACAGGTCCAATATAATATAGTCCAAGTTCTTCGAAAAGTGTTGATCCAGAACCACTGATCATTCCACGAGCATACTCATCAACTTTTGCAGCCAGTTCATGCATAGGCCCACCGATTTGCTTGGTAACTCCCTGCAATAAAACCACATCCAGTCTTAGTAAGTTTTAGTTTCTAGTAAAAATTATATTAGTTTTCTGGGTTCTATTCATTTCTACTTACCTTTGCAACTTCTCTCAGTTCTCTAAGAGGCCTGTTTGATTGCAGCCTGCTGAGAGCACTGCTCAAAGCTCCCACAGGTGGTATAGGTCCGTCGAGATTGGCAGTTGGCAGAGACACTTGTTTATTGTCATTAAGAATAACAATCATATCAGAATCAAGATATCCGGCATTGTTCATTGCTTCGTAAGCTTGTCCTGCAGTCATAGCACCATCACCTATGACAGCAACAACATGATTCCTTTCACCTTTCAGATCCCTTCCCACAGCCATCCCTGTCCACCCGAAACATCAAGACAGTTAAATCTCTGAAGACCAAGTGAAACTAGGTTTGCATAACGGAATTGAAAATAGTATTTCACCATATCAAAAGCAAAAAGTTCATTTAAAAAAACAACAAAATCGCTTGTTAGCTAAAAGCAACATCAAAGAACTCGATAACGGTTTGATAAGAGTTATCTTGTTTCAATGTTTTAACCATACATATAATATGCAAAAAAGAATGCAGAAGGACTGGATTAATACCCAAGCCTGCAGAGATTGTGGTTGAACTGTGACCAGTCCCAAAGCAATCGTATTCACTCTCTGACCTTTTCGTGAATCCGGCCAATCCATTAGTTTGCCTCATGGTATGCATCTTATGTCTTCTCCCAGTCAAGATTTTGTGAGGGTACGACTACAAATCAAATGAAGAATTTTACCGAAATAAAGATCAATTCACCATCAGTCAACATCTTTCTTTTCCCATAAAACCAAGAAAAGCAAGAACCAAACCTGATGACCAACATCCCACAATATCTTGTCTCTAGGGGCATTGAAGACATAATGAAGAGCCACAGTGAGTTCAACCACACCAAGGCTTGAACCCAAGTGACCCCCAGTTTTTGAAACATTGAAAATCACATCAGACCGCAGTTCTTCAGATAGTTGTTTCAGTTCCTGCATGAAAAGTTCCCATATCATAATAATTGATAGAAGTCAAGGGAAAAGAACATGTTTTTTTTTTTTTTTTTTGGATGTTTGTATACCTTGACAGAGAGATTTTTCATATGAATTGGATAGTTTATAGTGTCCAAGAGAGGCGTTGCTGGTCTTTGGGAGTGATATTCAGCTCCTTCTGATAGTGATGCATAAACCCCACCTGGCCTTTTCTTGACCTTTACCAAATCAAAACAAAAAACCACCAATTTTTTCAACTTATATTTATTTTAACTGAAATCTAATAAGTAATTGAATTCAAATCAAAAGAAAACCCAAATTTTGGTAAGCTATCCCTTTCTTATAACTAAACTAAACCCATTAAACAAAACTCAAAAACTTTACTTAAACAAAGTATTATCTAAAACAAAGAACGACTATAAATTCTGATAAAAAAATAAACAAAACCAGTTTTCCTTTTTTTTTTTATGGTTGTTTCATATGAACCTGATTGAGCTTCTTCAATGGCTGCAAACCCAGATCTGATCCACCAAGAAAATGAGAAGCAAAAGGAGTGGATTTTTGAGGATCTGAAGCTGCACCCCAGTTGATAATGGCAGGAAATGAAGATGCACAAAGGGCCATGACTAAAGACTATACAATCTCCAAAGAGCAATAAAATACTGCAACTGCTGACTAAGAGCACAAAACGAGAAGAACCCAGAAAAGTTTCCACTCTTTGAGTGCAAGAATGAAAGGTTATCCAATCAATGAAAGATTTATAGACAATTTGGTTATTCACTATTGCACCGTCATGTCACCCTTCTTTATTGCCTGATGATGGTACTAAGTGGAGGACTGTGTCGAAACCTTCCGTCAAGACTATATTTATATACTCATAAAAAAAAGAAAAGGTTTTTTCTATAGAAAATGAACATCCAAACTTAAAAACAAGAGAGAAAAAAAAGTGAAAACCCAAAAATTATTATTAATTACATATAAATAAACTGTTTCTTCATTTGTATGTAAGAGGTTTTTATTATTACAGGGAAGGGGGACAGCAAAGAGCAATGTTCTAGGATTGAAGTTGAAGTGGCAGGTCGTTCTCTGATTGGACCACGTCAATGGCAAAATCACAAATGGATAGATTACGGCGTTAGAAGAAGATCCCTTTTTTTTTTCTTTCCTTTTGTTCCTATTTCTCGAGGGAAGGGTTGTTGTCTGTTATCGTTCTCAATCTGATCATTGTGGGCTTACGTTACTTTATGCTGTTGATGTGAAATGGATTATTTAACTTCCCAGGTCAAGCTAGAAATGTTAACGAGGGGTTTGGATATTTATATAAAATAAACATGGTTACAGTAAATTCGGCTTACTTTTAAATATGAGATATTTTCATATTAGATATTGTAATTATTAAGTTTATTTTTACTTAATTAATATTTAGATATTATTTATATTTAAATATTGTAATTATTAAATTTATTTTTATCAAATTAATATTTAGATACTACTCTATATTAGTTAGTTAAATTGAACTAAAAATATTACTAAATTTATAAAAAAAATATAAATTCTATAAAAGAAATCAAATTTAAAAAACTTTAGAAAGCTTTGTGGACCAAACACAAATTCATTCTATTTCTAGACACTAATTATAAGATCAAAATAAATATTTAAAAAAAAAATCAATGGGGTTTTAAATGAGATTTTACAAAATTCAAGAGGGTCAAAGGCCCTACCAGCCCCCATCTAAATTTACCCTTGCTCCTATCCATTTCTTTTGTGTGTATTTTCATCCATTACAATTTTAATCACCATTTAAAAATATGACTTTGACCGTTCATAGATGGGTTCTGCACATTTGAATGGTGATGATTAATGTATTGGAAAGCAATGGATGAAAAAGTATTGGTCCAAATCCCAACCCCATTGTTGGTAGTCGCTTCCATTAAACATTGTTTAATTTGATTTATCAACCACATTGTACATCTTGGTCATAGAAAACATCACTCTTACTAGCACTTATTGCGATTTACCTCAATCCAATCTTCTTAATACTTACGAAAAAGCTTAGGCACCTTTAAATTGAATATTGGGTGAACCTTGAGTATTTTCGGTAACTTTGGCTTGTAGGACTCCTTGCCTACGCATTTAGAAACTTCAAAAGGACCCTTGTATCTTTGCCAAGTCATATTAAGTCCACAAGTTTCTAGGCTTTGTTGTATGTAACTTACATTCTATGGTTTAGGTAATAGCACTAGATAACACTACAATAATGTATGAGATGTACTTTCCTTAATGCATTTAGTCTGTTTGACCGCCCATGTTACACCAATAATTCTTTACCCATGAAGTTTGATGCAAAATCCACCTCTCTCATAGGTGGTAGTTGTAACACCCTTAACCCGTATCTGTCGCCAAAAATGGGTTACGAGGTATTACTGGGTAAGACACATCTTACATATATTCATATAACCACCCAGGTCACATTCAAATATATATATATATATATATATAACACATTGCTATTAAAATATTAAACTTAAAAAAATAATATTTGGTCTCACAACATTTACGGATCATTACTCAAAGCCAAACAAACAAATCAACTTACATGATTGAAGACTAATAGCTAGCACAACATTTTAACAAATATCAAATTCAATGAAATATGCATCAGTATACATCAAGCCAAATATGTATATAACCACAATCAAATTTGAACTTTTAACTCATATAATATATGCACCTATAAAATCGAATTCATATGTGACATTACCAATATATTATCATGACCGAACATGCTATGCACATTAATTTAAATCACAAAATAAAGCACCATTTAATATACCTGAATTTACCACACTCCAAATATCAATACCTAACCACATGCTATTCAACTTTAAGCACAATACGTATTCATCACTATGAATTTACTATGTACCTAAACCATCAACATCTTAACTAACATTTCACATCCATTTACAACTATTTCAAGCACCACATTCGACTAGAGGTGTGCATGGGTCGGGCGGTCCAGCTCGGCCTGAAGGCCTGCCCAAAATGTGGGAGGGTTTGGGCAAAAATATAGGCCCAAAAAATGGGCTTGGATAAAAAAAGCCCTTTTAAAAAATGGGTCGAGCCTCGGGTAAGATATTTTTGGCCCAGGCCTGGCCAGGCCTAAATTCACTAAAGGACAAAAAAACTGCCTTTTTTTTTTGTTTTTAAATGTTATTTTCTTGTTGATTTCTCCCTATTTTGCTACCATATTACTATTATGTTGCTACTATTTTGTTGTTATTATTTGGATATTGTATAAAACTTATTTTATTGTTAATTTTGTTATTATTTTAAAGGTATTTGTTAATTTTGTTATTATTTTAGAGGTATTTGGTTGTTAAGTTGCATCTATCTTAATGATATTTAAGTCTACATATTTTTTTAAAATTTATTTTTAATTTGTTGAAAAATATTTATTTTGATTTTTTTAGTATTTTTGATGTATTATATATATTTAAAAATTATATAAAAATATAAAAAATTAATACGGGCGGGCTGGGTCAGGCCCGGGTTTTAGCATTTTTGTATGGGTCGGGCTTGGGCAAAATTTTAGACCCATTTTTTGGGCTCGGCCTAACCCGAGCCCGATGAATGAGCCTAATTTTTTAGTTGATCCTGGCTCGAACTCAACCCGACCCGGCCCATGCACACCTCTACATTCGGCCATACATCACATCACCTATTTGGCAAATAAATTAACCATTAGCAACCATGAAACATGTATGCATATAAACTCACATTAAAATTACCTATTTATAACTGAATACACAAAAACATATATGTATAATAATTTAATCTTACAAGCTAAAACAACTCACTTTCAAATCACAAGTACATGTCTCCCCAATTATCTAACATTAACGGAATGCTAACTTACCTTGTTTGCCAAATCAAGAAATGGTCATTTCACAAACTATTTATTATGCCCAAAGTCTCATTTACAACGAATGATCAAAATTTTATAATTATTAACCATATCTACTTCATCACAAAATCAGTTACCAATACTTCAAACCATAACCATTTACCAAATACATCCCATCTGTATATCATGCATATCACTCAACAAGAATATCCAACCGCAAATTTCACATCATACCAAATATACCATACACATATACTTTGACAAAACTTCACCACCATTAGCAAATATATCAGACATGATTCACATATAAATATATAATGGCCGAAACATTAAAACCAAGCTTAACAAAATAAATAAGCCATTTTCGCATGGCTCATATGTACATAACCCAAAATCAAACGTAAACATAAGCTAGCCTATATATACCAAATGTTTAAGTTCAACTTTATAAAAATACCGAAATAGTCGATAGTGTGATAGGCTTCTCTGACGATCCCTGAGCCCATAACTAGCTTCCAAAATCTATAAAACAGAGAACAAACATACACATAGTAAGTTATCACAGCTTAGTAAATCTTAAGCAAATAAAACATTCAATGACATTAATAACTCAACTTGACTAAACTGATTCATGCTACCATAATTACATTTAATTTCAAACTTGCAAATTTGTATACAATATATAAATCTATGATTCAACTTTAATTTGGCCAAATATACATATACTCCTTATCAAAATTATCATTTAATTTCAAGGCCACAATATCATCATATGGCTGAATATAGATTTGCATTCAATATACATATAACCAACGTTATAACATGTATAATTCATATCATTACTTCAAATACCAAAACTTATCTTATTTTCAATACATTAGCTAAACACATACCTAAACCTTTTGAATTTGATTTCACATTCAGTCTTTACTTAACATTGCCCAATGAACCATTCGGAATAAAAAAGGATATGCGGATAATCAGAAAGCTCGTACAATGCCAACGTCTCAGATGTGGTCTTACATGTAATCACATATATCGATGCTACTATCTCAGACAGGGTCTTACTCGCACACATATATCGGAAGCACATATCGATGCCAACGTATTAAACGTGGTCTTACTCACACACATATTTCGATGCCAATGTCATAGACGTGGTCTTACTTGCACACACATATCAGAATCCTATGTCATGACATATGTATCCTATCTATTCTTAAGGCTCATACAGGGCTTTTGAATGTCAAATCTCGATCGATTCAGGCTCGTAATTATTTCTTCCACAATTATATACATTTGGCTATATACACATATCCATGTAAATATTCATTCAGCACAATTAAATATGTTCAATTAAATTTTATTACATCTATTTACTTATAGACTTACCTCAGATATCGACGAACGAAATAGAATGATTATTCAATTACTTTTGTTTTCCCCCGGTCCAATTTCAATTTCTTTGGTTCTTGATCTAAACATATTCAAATAAATCTTATTCAAACATAATTTCATTTAATTTAGTCCAAAAACTCATAAATGGGCAAATTACCATTTTACCCCTGACATTTCACAAATTTTTACAAATTAATCCCTATTGCACAAAATAAAAAATATGCAAAATTTCAATATACCATGCTTAGGCCGAATATTCATCTTCCTTATACAAGTCCACACATTTCATTTATTTCACATTTTAGTCCCTCAATTTATTATTTTTACAAATTAGCCCTAATAACTCAAATTCATCAAAAATTCAAATACAAAACATGTTAATCTATCACATATCTTTTATTTTCTAGCATCAAACAAAAAAGATCATAAGCTTCCAAAAATGGCAAAATACAAAATCATCATCAAATTCAAAAATTAAAACATGGGCTTTGTAGATTTCAAAGCAACGGTCTCAAAAACGTAAAAATTATCAAAAACCGAGCTAAAACTCAGCTTGAATCAAACTTCACCAAGGCCGAATGTAGTTTTCTTTTCCTTTTTCTATTCCTTAGGTAAATTCGACACTAAAAGATAAACTATGCATGGTTTCTTTATTTTATGATTTCTTATAACTTAATAAATTGTTTATTTACTAAACTAACCTTAGTTAATTTAATTAATAAACCTTATACATACAACAAAAACCATCCATGCATATTTACATAGGTAAAATTACAACATAAAGCCTCCACATTTAAAGAACATAGCAATTAGGCATTTTAATAAATAGCATGCTTAGTTTTCATTTAATGCGATTAAGTCCTTTTTATTAATCGGACACTCAAACGATAAAATTAAAACATGAAAATTTCACACACATAAATTAACACATCATAAACACAAAAAAATATTTAAATATTTTTCTAACTCGAATTTGTGGTCCCGAAACCACTGTTCTGAATAGGGTCTAAATCGGGCTGTTACAGTAGTTCTACTAGTAACTTAATAGACTTCGTATTAGTAAAGGACTATTGCATATCTAACACTGCTAATGGGGTCTCATCAACGTTCAAAATTGCCAAGTTTATGTTTTTGTCACTACGAACACCTTTGGCTAGTTGGATTGTAGGTAAAATATTGGTTCTTGTAATGCCTCGAAAATTTTGATTTGATATTTCATAGTGTTTCAAGATTGGATATAGTGAAATTCTGAGAAAATTTCAAAATGAGTCAAATAGAGGATTCTTATGAAAGAAAAATTGATATCAAAGAAGAAAAGCAATGAAAAGAATTATAGAGTGAGCATGTGGCAAAAAGAATTAAATTGCAAATTCTAAAAAGTCAGAGGATTAAAATGTAATTTGACCAAAATGGGCATATTATTTTTTTATCAATGCAATGTGAGATATTATTAGTTATTTGGCAAGGGAACTACTTGGAATATACATTGGTGTGATAAAAATCTCTTTTGGATCAAATTGAAAATACTAGAAAATTTAAGGTTTAAATCATAAATTTCACATTTTATACTGAGAAAAGAGAAAAAAAAGTGTGGTTTTCAGCTCCCAAGGACTTGTATTAAAGGTTAAGTTTGATTTATGGGATCCGAGTTCGATAAATCTCTATGTATAGTGAAAAAAGTAATTAAAAGGTGAAAAGAAGGAAAAATGATAATTTTACCACATAAGGGCATTTTGGTCACTTTTCAAGATTTAAATATTGGAAATATTTTTTTATGAGATATTTGATATGTATAATTAATTTGGACCGTTGGATGTGATTTTTGTGAAGAGATTAAAAGTGGACTACACATTTTAATTAAGGTTTGATCAAATTTTGACTTGGGTATTTTTATTAGTGTTTTTTAATGCAAACTGGCAAGCTTTATTAAGAAAGAAAGATGATAGAAACAGTCATAACATGTTCCAAGAAACACCTTGGGAAATCAAAGAAAAACAAAGACCAGAAAAACGAGTCATTTCCTCCTCTCTACCCTAAGGACATCTCTATGTTAGTAAATAAATCTTATAACACCAAGGGGAAACAATGACCAAGCTCAAGTCTGAGAAAAATAAACTTCTGCTAGAGAAAAAGAAGACTTTCTAGCTTTTTGAAATGCTTATAACTGGAAACTTATCTAAGATGATGAAGTTATTGTCGCTCTACCTCTATCATCTCTTGAATCACCATCGGGGCTTCTTCAATCCACTAAACATCCTGTTTACAACCAAATCCTTTCTTGGTAAGTAGGTGGGCTACTCGATTCACCCCTCTTGATATGTTGGAACTTGATTCTTTCAAAATCCATAGAGAATTGTTTCGCTTCCCAAATAATATTACTAACTATCAATCTGTCAATTCATGTTGCCTATAGCTTCTTTATCATTAACAAGGACTCACCTTCTATTTCCACAAATTGGAAATCCATATATTAAGCAAATCTAATTGCTCGGGTGCTAGCTAAGGCTTCTGCTATTAAAGTATCAGGTATATGAGGGTTCCATAGACAAGTTATTCCCATGATAAGTCCATCACTATTCCTTATAAGATTGCATATACTTGATGCTTCTCGATCCTTGTAGAAGCCCGCATTGAAGTTTATGCGAATAAAAGGTTCCAGAGGAGGTCGCTACCACACTGGCTCCTATGGTGTATGGTCTAAATTATGCTCATCAGTTCTTCTAATTCTCTAGCATAGTGATCTATCGTCAAATTAGACTTTTCATTGCGCTTAAGGAGCTTATTCTCAAGCAATTTAAGTGTCTTTTATATGTTTTTGTTAATTTTTAGCTTTTTTATTAATAGATTATTTTTATTAGTTTTAAGCCATTTTTGAGACACTCATGCAATTTAAGCAATCAAAATAATTTAATCACTTGGAATTCTAAACCCATGGGTTACGAAACCCTAATCAACATATCATCAACAATCACCTAAGTTTGAGTGTTAATGAATCTAGGCTCTGATATTACCAAATGTAAGACCCTATATCTGTCCCGTTCACTGAGCCCGATAACAAGTTACTAAACCATCGTCTTAGATTGCATACAACAGAAGTCGACACATTATTAAACATACATCCTTTTGTTTCATTTATTATTATGACGTTTATATGAAACTTAGGTCATTCACACTCTAAGGAAGTTGAATCATGCTAAACATTTATTGAATAATCATAAGACAAGCACTAAACATGCATTAGGACCATTTAGCAAAATTTCCCAAAACTGTTACATATGTATTGATATTGGTAGAGTGGTATCGATAAATCTCTCAAGTGGTGTTGATACCGCTTAGAAAATCGATATCAAATTAGCTTACTATTTCTCATCTTAAAAACCCAACTTTTGAAAAATATCGGTACCATTGAAAAAGTATCGATAATTTTACCCCAGGTATCGAACTCGTGGCAAAATATCAATACTAGCTAGCAAAACTGACTTACTGCACTTTGAAAATTGTAGAGGTATCGTTTTTAAAATCGGAATATCAATACCTCTATTCCAGACCTTAAAAACATAGTATATATCATCACTTAGATCATTCCAAATAGGTACTAAATATCATGCATCAATTGTCTCATAAAATAAACACTGAAATGTCTCAATAACAGTCCCAAACACCATATTTAAAGTCCACAAAGTTTTTAACCACAATAGGCATGCAAACAACGAAAAATCATAGCAAAACCAATATAACATCTACCACATTGCCTTTTATTCCCAAAATACAAATAAATAAAAGAACACCTACTAATAGCAACTAAAGTTTATGGCTTAGATCACCCCTTGAGACCACACCGCTTACACCGACACTACTTATCTGCAATTGTTATAAAGGAGTGGGTGAGCTTAACAAGCTTAGTGAATGCTTAGAATAACCACTACGCAAATAAGTCATTATGCATCGACTAAGCAGACATTAACCACATGATTATTTAAGCATATATCATAGTACATATAAAACACATTTAATCATATCCAGTCATATTTTATATGATAGTTTGGCTCTTGAGGTTATGAAACATAATGTAGACTCTATCACCACACATTAAATACACGGATCCCCAACACAGTAAGATGACTCATAAAGTCGAACATGTCCCATAAGTGAAGCGTATAGCTAACATTCTCCAACACACCAAACACACATATCCTAGTGAATGGAGCTTAGCTCACATTCCCTTATCTCTCTGAAAACTATCCCTAGGCCTCAACACCTATAATCACATCACAAAGGTCAGTACTCACAATCCTATGGCATGCCAACTATATCCAACAGTCTCAAAAAATCACAAGGCCAAAATATCCACATTATTATCACATATTTACTTACCGACTTTTCGTACATATTCACTGCATATTCACATCGTTATCACATTATAATCACTATCATCTGGTATGAAAGCATAACCACATATTTATTGTCACATCTCATGAATATCATACCCACATATTCTCTTTCACAACAACCATCACAAGCTTATGGCACATCTCATAGCATATCAGTATGACCATATTTTCACAATTGCATAAACACACATATCACATTTAGTCATAAAGCATAAGAACAATTACACTCGAAATTTAGAGTAGGGTTTTAGGTTAACTATAAATTCCCAATTACACAATGAATCATCTACAAGCGACGATTCCAAAACACTCACCAAAATATGCTTTTGCCAAAAGCCAAAAGCTCAGACAAGCTTTTCTTTGCCTTTGTCTCTACTCATTGAATGTCTTATGACTTTGAGACATCAACAAAACAAACCACACAAACATATAATCAACAACCAGTCATTAACTCACCTTAAACAGTAAAAATAATAATCTATTAATCGAAACCTTCAACATAGAAAATTTAAATTCGAATATCTCGGCCTACACTTAATCTTTTCACACAAAATGAATTCTGTTCATCTACATATTTATCTACGACTAATTTTCAACCTTTAAACTACACAAAACTACACGTTTCAAGGTATCGACACTTTTCGACAAGTTTTGGCCATTATGACTAAAGTTCAATAAAACTGAAGAAATCCTTAACGAAACTTCAATGTAGCTTTAGAAACTTTCTAATCATATCAAAGTAATTTAAAAAACACTTTGAAACCATATTTTAATCTAAAATTCCAGAATTAACCACTAAAAACCAAGTTTTCAGCTTTTTTTTAAAACATATGTTTTAAAGGTTAACAATTAAGTTTAAGAGACTAGATATCATTTAAAACTATTAGAAGGATGAATGCTTACCTTCGATAGAAGAAATACGAGCCTTGATGCAAATCCGAGAAAACCCACTCTTAAAGAAGATGATGAAATTAGTGAGGATTTTGGGTGTTTTTCTTGTTTTCAATGGAGACTTATGGTTCAAAGACTATTGGAAATCAGTAGTAATTAAGATTTGGAAATTAAAATAGAATGAAATAGTAAGAGAAACAAAGGCGATGACAAGAGCTTCTGTAGGGAGCTCTATTGTGAATAATTTGGAGAAAGAGGGAGGTTTTAGGTTGATTTTAAAATTCTGTGTAAATTACTTCATAAAAACTCTCAATTTTGACTCTTTTACAAATCAGTCCTATTTTCAAAATTAGAGGTATTTAAAACTCAGTTTCAAAAATTGACTTAATTTCTTAATAGCCATTATCGAGAACATTATCGATGACCAACCTTGCGATATTCCGAGCACATATAAGCTAAAATTCCTAAAATACCCTTCAAACTTCTAAGTTCAATTTTGAGGTGTTACAATTCTCCCCCTCTAAAAAGAATTTCATCCCTGAAATTACCTGTACTAAATAGATAAGGATATTGTTGTCTTATCGCCTCTTCAGCTTTTGAAGTAGCCTCTTTAGTCCTGTGGTTATGCAAAAAAGTTTTAACCAATGGAAACCTCTTGTTACACAAAACCTTATCTTCACGAGCTAAAATCTCAATCGGTCCCTCTTCACAAGTGAGATCAGGTCAAACTTCGATCTCCTCTACTGGCACAATATGTGACGAATCTAAACAATACTTTTGATGCATAGACACAGGGAAAACATCATGAATTCACTCAAGTTACGACGATAACTTGAGTCGATAAGCTACCGGTCTAATCCTCTCAACAACTTTATAAGGTCCAACATATCTTGGACTCAATTTACCCTTCCTTTCGAACCTCAAAACCTCCTCTTAAAAATATCCAACATATCATGTACTACTCACCCATGAACTTCCTCTTAAAAACATTAGGAAAATAACCCCAAGTCAAACGATCAGCAGTAGTACCTCTCTTAACTATATTCTACCAACGATGAGCCTCACCGTCAAGTAGTGACACAGTACAACCTAACTTTTCCTCATCAGAATAGGAAATCTATTCGAGGATCCTTTTAACTTCTTCCAACTAACACTCAGCTATGGTTAGAACTGTACCTTTTACCCTAGAAAACTCTTCACCATCCAATGCTTACTGACATTCAAGCTATAACCCTCGATTAAAAGGTGTAGCATTCATAGGTGCAGGAGTAGGGTTAGTATCAGCAATCTTCTGATACGCTCTAATCATAGCTTCCATCAGAGGGCCAATACCTTCATCAGGTATGTTCACCCTACGCGGTGGAACAAGAGGTGCAGAAGATGTACCATCCTCTTAAGCATTAGCATTCACATTTACACATCTACGAGGCATATTGAATCTAATAATCTAGCATACATAAACAAATAAGAGGTGTGAGTGGTGGAGAAATGATCCAAGTTAAATTTCTACAAGAAAACTTTAGAATTAAGGCAACGTGTTCTTGTTCCTACCCTACATGCAATTCAAATAGAGATATTTTCAAACAATTTTAAGCAATCAGAGTAACTTAAACACTTGGGTTTCGTAACCCCAATCAACACAACAATCATCTAGGTCTAAGTGTTAGTGAACCTAGCTCTAATACCACCAATGTAACACATTATACCAAGCCAACAGTCTCATTAGCAACATGGCCAAATCATCTCATCAATTATGATAATAATGTGATATTATTAATCTTAACATATATAGAGTTCCTAAGTCACGAATACTCAAAGCATCATTAAATTAAGCTAAAAGAATTAAATGAGCTTATTACACAATTGCAGCATGCATTTGAACCATTTAGCAAAATTTCAAAACAAATCACGTAGGTATTGATACTAATACAATGGTATCGATATTTCTCATAAATAGTATCGATACCACCTAAAAAATCGATACCAAATCAACATTTTGTTTCTCACTTGAAATTAACACACAAGAATTTTATCGGTACATTTCAAAAGGTATTGATTTAATTCAATTCTCGTGACATGGTATCGATACCAAATTGTGTTACTGACTTCCTGCATATTAGAAATATCATGACGGTATCAATTTTAAAACCCAAATATCAATACCTCTACTCTAGACAACAAAAATACATCATATTAAGGAATTTAATCCATTCTAACTAATAACTATTCAACATACATCTATTACCTCATCAAACCATCATTAAAACGACTATAATAATAGTTTAAAACATTGTAAATATGTCCAAGCAAGAAATCAATCTATCAAGATCCAAGTCCATAAATCCTAATAGTAATAGAGTCTTGTAACATTCAAACATCATGATAAAAAATCAGCTAAAAGTCTACCATATTACCTTTTTCCTACAATTCCAAAATAATATCTATAAAACTCATACTCAAATGCTAAACTACTTGGATCAATCCATTGGAAAATTTTTACACCGCTTACATTGCTACACTAACAGTCTGCAAAGGTTTAAAAAGGAGTGGGTGAGCTTAAACAAGCTTAGTGAATGATCAGAATATCTACCATGCAAATATATCATCATGTATTAACAAAGAAACCATATAGTACAATTACAACATTTCCAACTTTAATGTCATATTATACTTATTCATGCATTATTTATTGGTTCATTTACAAAGTAGTCACATACTCATGTTGGCATATATCATATTACACATAATCACATTTATGATAATTTGGCACTTGAACTATGAAACAAAAAAGGGGGCTTTATCACCACACATCCTCCAACACACTAAATGACTCGTAGAGTCAAACATATCCTAAAAGTGTAGCATATATCTAACACTTTCCAATACACCAACATATCCCAGTGAATGGAGTTTAGCTCAAATTCTCTTATCTCTCCAAAATTGACTCGGGCCTCAACGCCTCAAAAACACAACACAAAGGTGAGTACTCATAATCCTATGGCATACCAACTATATCCAATAGTATCATATGGTCACAGGGCCAAAATATACACAATGTAAAACACATTTACTTACCGATTTTCCACTCACTATTACTGTATATTTGCATCATTAGCACAACATTATCACTGCCATTTGGCATGTATAACATGCCCACTTTTAAACTTTCACAACAGTCATCACACACATATCACAGATGTCTTAGCATCACATCTTCTCATTTTTAGAATCACATAAGCACATATTTCACAAATTAAACATGGGTACGAGAAAGCTTACACTAGAAATTTAGAGTAGGGGTTTAGGCCACTTCTAAATTCCCAACTAACTTAATGAATCGTGTCTACAAGCAGCGATTCTGAACACTGACCGTTCACGCTTTCATCTAGATACCGAATGCCCAAACTATATCTTCCTTAACTCGTAGAAGGTCCTAATGAATTCAAAGCTTTAACAAGTCACACAACAGGCATAATCAACATTCAGCCAAAGGCTCTCTTAAATCAAACAAAAACACAAACCTAAGCTAGATTTTTTGGTAACCAAAACTTTCGACATAGTAAACTTGAAACTCAATTATATCAGTCTATACTTAACCTTTTTGCTTAAAATTAATTTCATGCATCCAATTATTCACGAATGACTGATTCTTAACCTTTAAACTACACAAAACAAACCAATTCATGGTATCAATTTTTTTGGACATGTTATGACAATTTTCATGAAAATTCACTAAAACTTAAGAAATCTTCAGCAAAAATTTAAACTAGGTTTAAAAACTTTTTATTCACATCAAAACTACTTGAAAAACACTTTGAAACCATATTTTTATTCCAAATCCCAAAATCCACCATTAACGATCTAATTTTTGGCTTTTATTCAAAACATACGATTTAATTCCTAAAAACTCATTTTTTTTGAAAGCTTGATAACATTAAAAACTAATAAGAAAATGAATCATTCCCTTTGAAGAAAGAAAAATGGACTTTTGGTTGAAAATCTAGAAAACCCACAAACTATAGTGAATGAAATGGTATTTTTAATGCTTTCTCTTTGATTTTGGAAGGGATTTGGTGTATAAAACTTGATGGAAATTAAAATGATTAGAGTTTGAAATGTTAAGATGAATGAATGAAGTTTAACGTTTTAATGGGCGACACAAAAAGATGAGAGAATGGTTATATCATGCGTTGTTGTAGGTGAAGGGGGAAATAGGTTGATTTTTAAAGTTTTGGTTTAACTGCCTTATAAACACTCAAAGTTAAGCCCCTTTACAAATCAGTCCTCTTTTCAAAATTATAGGTTATTTGAACATGTTTTTCAAAAATTGGTTTAATTTTCAAAAAGCCATAGATGATCACATTTCTGGTTTACCATGCTACAAAATTTCTAAGCACATATGACCTAAAATCCCCAAATTAACCTTAAAACTTCTAAACTCTATTTTAGGGTGTGACATAGATATCATTCTTAAGTTGCATGTGAGGTAGTTCTCGTACAAGTTCAATGTTTTACCACTATGTGACCTAATTGTTCGATTTAGTCCAAGGGTCGTCTTTTTGCATGTTATATGTATTTGCTTGAGGGCAAGTAAAGAGTTAAATGTGAGGGAGTTTGATCTGCCATAATTTGATACGCCAAATTAGGCTCTCCATTGCACTTAAGGAGCTTATTCTCAAGCAAATTAAGTGTCTTTTATATGTTTTTGTCAATTTTTAATTTCATTGTTAATAAATTATTTTTTTTAGTTTTAAGCCATGTTTTCGACCTAAATTGGCCAACCATGCCAAAGAGAACCTAACAAGTTGATTGAGTGTTGTAAGTATTTGATAATAGCTCGGACATGAAGCAAACATCACCTAGAAGGGAGGTATCACAATATTGAAGCATAGAAGTCGTGATACCCATAGTAGTGTTGAAATGAGGAGAATAAAGACCATTTACAGTGGTATCGCGATACCGAGACCTCAAGATTCCTAATTTCAAGACTGTTGTGGGTATTGCGATTCTTAATACTGGGTATCGTGATACCGCTGCCCAATGAGTGAAAACACTACAAGGGCAATTTTGTGTCCAAACAAGTTTACGTCTTCTTTTCACTTAAGGGGAAAATGGTCATTTTTAGGTTAAATGTTAGTAGGTTATAAAAAAAATTTATAAGCCTTTCACTTCAGATTTTGGTGGTTGAAAAACTTTCCTTAGGTTTTCATAGTTTAGGCTAGGTTTTCTTTTCCTTGCCTTTCCTTTTTCTTTTCATTTTTAGTTTAGGTTTTCTTTGTTTCTTTTAGGTTAGATCTTAGTGCAGTTTTCTTTCTTCCTTAGTGTTAAAGATTATGTAAACAAAGATGAACAAATTCTTGGGCTTCAATGGATCTTCATCAATTGAATGAGCATTTTCTTAAACCCTTTGTTTTCATTTTATGCTTACCATACATTTGATAAAATGCTTGTTTGGAATTTGAGTTTGAGTATATGCTAAATTTGTTGGATGGTTAATTGTTTGGTTGTTTGTTAGCTTAAGTTAATGTCTATTCTTGATTGATTAGTTGCTCGATTATATCGAAATGCTTAATACGTTAAAATTGACTCCTCTAGAAAAAAAACTAGATAAACGAAATCGAGAGGAGAGTTTATCCTTAGATAGTTTGATATAATCATTTTGCATAGTGAAATCGAGACGTAATCTATATGCCTAGGTGAGACCAAAAGGTAACCTTAAATGATATCTTTTACTCCAGGATGAGACCGAGAGGATATTCCTAACTAAGAGTGGCAACCAATATAATCGGTATAGGTTCATTAGTTTAATTAGCACTTAAATAATCAATCAACCATCATTTAGTCATTTACATTGTCTAAAATGTTAGGAAGAAAGTTTAGCTTAGTTAGTTTAATTTTAGTTTATAAACCAATTTATATTTGGACTTGCACTAATAATTTTTGACTTGATTAGTATTTGCTTAACTTGTAATTAACTTGATAAACATATTTACCCACTTGGTAATCTATTGGGTTCGATCCTTGGAATACTCTAGTGTCCCATTGTAACATTAAAAATATTACAACCGATATTGTTTGCTTGCAAATAAAATCGGTCTTTAAAATAGTTTTTTCCAAAATCATTTGTTTTAACGCGCATACACGCGGGCGGTCACATAGTGCATTATAAAGGTAAAGACCTCAATGCATAATTGTTGTTTTCTTTAATGTACTAGTAGATTCCTTGAGAACCAAATTGCACAAATCGCCACAATAATAAGTAGCTTTTGAGAATGACTCCTCCAATTAAATAGATTTCCAACCCAACTTACCACGATATTATTTGTTTGGCTCATCCCCTAGTTGATCCCTAAATTTTGCCAAATTTGTAGGGCTATTGAGAAATCTTTGCTAGCGGGAACAACCTCTATCCCAAGGTGGCAACGAGGACAAGTTGCATTAGCCGTTAATATTTTTAGGCACAAATTAGCTTTAGCAAGTACAAAATTATTCATGAATCATCATAATGTAAGTTTCATCTTTTATAGTACTTGTGTTTGCCATATCTGTCTATAAAGGCCTCAAATCTCTTGGTCGATATGATTGTATGTATCATCATCAATCATAGGAAAGACCCTAAGTAGTAGTCTATAACCACTTCGAATTGTATACTCTCCCGAGCTTTCAAGAAACCATCTCATACAATTGCTTAGATGATTTTGCGCCAGCAAAATGCTCAATATTCTCTTTACACCCTAAATATAAAATAAGGTCAAGACCTGACCCTCTTTTCATTTCCTAGTATGTGTATCAATCAGATCTGTTACTTATTGAATTCTACTAACTTGAGCTAATTCCACTTTACAAGGTCCATCACCAAGAAGCCAGCACATATCCCAAATAGAGATTAAACTTCCACTTCCCACTTGTTAGTTAATTCGTTTCTCAATGAGGCCCATTACCACCCAAATGCTCCACCAAATCGCTGAAGGTTGACTTCCTAACTCAGCGCTTAAGAAATCTTTCTTTGTGACTTATTTAGCTTTTAGCACTCATGCCACTAGCAAGGTAGGATTACAAAGAAGATGTCATCTTTGCTTAGCCTATAGTGCTACATTAAACTTGGCCAAATCATGAAAACCCATTCCTCTAACCTCATTCAAATTGCACAAACCCCCAATGAGCACATTGTGACTGTGATTTTCACGTCCAATACCAATACAAAATCGATTCTAGTTCTTTACAAAAAGAACTCGACAATAAAAAATGACATTATTTACGTGGGAATAGCCTAGAATATTAATTTTATAAAGACCTTACCACCTTGTGAAAAGGTTTGATTGCACCACCTTTTAATCCATTCTCAAATCGTATCCTCAAGGCTCTGAAAAGGTTTCTTCTTATTTTGGCCCACTGTAATAGGAAGGCCGATATATTTCTCAAGATCCAAGGAACTCCATATCGCTAGAAATCGTGTGACCAAATCTCGATCATCTATCTACACATTTGAGCTAAAGTATATAAGGGACTTATTAAAGTTTACCAATTGTCATGAACATCCTTCATATTCCTTAAGGATGTTTTTGACATTTTTTGTGCCATTCGGCGTTACCTCCCCAAAAATTAAACTATCATCTATGAAGAATAAGTGGGACACCACTGGTCCAGGTCTACTAGCTTTGGCCCCTTTCAACCTACCTTCACTATAAAATAGAAAAAGTAAATGTGTAACAGCCCAATTTTCAGTCATGTCAGAAATAATGATTTGAGATCACTAAATCCAACAAGTAAGTTTGAAAATTTTTATTATTTATTATTTATTATTTATGAGTTAAATGTAATTTTAGAAAGACTTTTGAATTAGTGATTTGTGTTTTAAAAGAATTATTAGGTTAATTAGTCTAAAAAATGAGGAATCGAGATCTCAATTTCATAAACTGGGTCATAAATATTTTTATAAATATTTACGGTGTGTCATTGAGTTAGTGTTAAAGTTTCGTTAGAAAATTTTAACGTTTTGATAGTTAATTAATTGAAAAAGACAAAATTGAAAAAGGTGCAAATTTTGCTAAAATGATTAAATTACTTAAATGATAAATGAGGGAGGATTAAACGGGAAAATTAGCCAAAAGGGGATGGCAGTTGCGGCATTAGCAAGAAAAAAATCTGGAAATTAGGTGAAATAAGTGTAAAATTGGAAGTTTTGTAAAATTAAATAAATAAAACAACAATTAAAAGAAATCTAGACAATTCTTCATCAAATTTTTAGCCAAAACGCCATAAGAGAGTCCTCTTGAGCTGGTTTCTCTTTTTTTTTTTTCTACAAGTGAGTTCAATTCTTGCTTTTTCTTGTAATTTTTGTATTTTTAAGACTTTTACAATTAGGTTCAACTATTTAATTCATTAGTTTTTGATTTTATGGGTAATTTTGAAAGTTACCATTGATGAGTGATGGATATTTATGATGAATTAACATGGATTTGAAGCTTTAATTTTGTTATATGATGATTTTATCAAGTAATTTCAATAGAAATTGATTTTAGAACCTAATTGTGAAAAATATTAAATCTTAGGGTTTGGTATTAAATTCTGTTTGTCAAAGGCTGTGAAATAGTTTAGAATATTTACATAAGTTGTCAATTGAGAAAAATTAGCTCAATTGGTGGGAAAATTGATAAGGGACTAAATTATAAAAATTATAAAAGTTGGGGTAAATGTGTAATTTTAAAAATTAAAGGGCATAAATTTGTGAGGTGAATCAGAATTAAATTAGATGCTGATGAATGAATAATTTTATATTATATATCAAGAACCCAAAGGCAAATGTGAGACAGGGAAATTAATAGAATAGTCCCTAAATTTTTACAACTTCTATAATCTACCCCCGGTAAGTTCATACAGTTGACCTTTCATGATTAATTGTTAATTTAGGAATGGTATAATGTATTATTTAATATTTTTGTTATTAAATTATGCTTATTGTAAAAATATGAAAATTGAATTGACAGTTCAAATTAAGTGGAACGCAGGAATTGAGTACAATCATTCCGTGACATAAGATGAATTGACGGATAAGACCATGGTTCGACCACGACAATGTTTAAATGTAAGACCATAGCTGGGCTATGGCATTTTAATGAAAAGACCATAACTGGGTTATGGCACTTTGGACGTAAGACCATGGTTGGACCATGGTAGTATATATATGTGTAAAACCATAGCTGGGCTATGGCATCCTGATGATAAGACCATAATTGGGTTATGGCACTATGAATGTAAGACCATGGCAAGGCCATGGCGATACATATGTAAGACTATAGTTGGACTATGGTATAAAGAAAAAGATGTACTCAAATCCGTAAGTCATTCTCTAATTTGACAAGTATTGGTAAGTGTTATATGGAATTAATGTGGAAGAATTTAAGTAGTTATTGATATTGTGCTCAATCAAGTGGATTTTATTAATTGAAATTGTGATTGGCAGGAAATGTTAGTGAAATGTTTGTTTAATGAACTATTGTTTAGCATGTTCGGTAATATTTATTTTTAAATTCAATGAACTTACTAAGCTTTATTAAGCTTACTTGTGTCATTGAATGTTCTTTGTAGATTTTCAAGAAGTTCGGAGGATCAGATCAACACATCGAGCCACATTATTTAGATTGCTCTAGTAGACTTTGTTATACATCTTATGGTTTATATGGCATGTATAAAGCTTAATTAGAAAAGAGTTAAACTTGAAATATGGTTGTGAATGATATATATATTTGTATGCATGTAGTTAGAAGTAGATTTTGGTAAATCAATGAATGCAGTTGTTTGGTAAGTTTATGCCAATGAGTTTTGTGATGATATATTATGTTTAAGATATGATTTTTTCACTTGTATTGGGTTGCTTGGTTAAGACATATTAGTGTATTTAAATGTTGTGTGCGGGTTGGTATTAAAAAGGTTGAGAAATGTGGCCTTAAAATGGCCTATTTTCGTCCACACGGGTGTGTGTCTCAGCCGTGTGTGACACATGGCCTGAAACATGGGCATGTGGTCTTGCCGTGTGTCCATTGCACCTTGAAATTTCAAAATAGAATGCCCAGGTTTTTATACATGGCCTAGCACACGGGCGTGTGGCTTGACCGTGTGACCCTTGCTCTTTGCACATAGCCTAGCACATGAACGTATGGTTGGCCGTGTGGCACAAGTTAGAGAGTTACACGGGTAAGGACACGGGCTAGGACACAACTGTGTATCTCACATCGAATGCCTACAGGACCCAAGACATAGGCGTGTCTCCTAGCTGTGTGAGACACATGGTCGTATGTCTATTATTTCTAAAAAAATTTTTGACATTTTACGAAAAATTTTGAAGTTTTTGATCGAGTCCTGATTTAATTCTAACACATATTTTTGGGCTTTGAGGGCCCATATAAGGGATCATATAAGTGTTATATGAATGAGTTATAATATGTGTATTAAAGATGATGAAATGTTCGTATTTAATGCATGAAGTCTAGTAATGCTTCATAACCCTGTTCTGGAAACGGATATGGGTTAAGGGTGTTACATTTATTAGTATCAGAGCTTAGGTTTAGTTGATTCTCAAAATAAACGTGAAATGTAAAGTGTCTAAAAATACATGCCATATAAATCTGTGATAGTGTGAGGTGTACAATCCGATCTAATCCTTGTTTTTCTTATAGATTATAAAGATGTCAGATAGATCCGAACATGCTAAACATGATGAAGCTAATAGCAGAGTACAAACATCTGAGCACGGGACAAGTAGTAATGTCCCAATTTCTTCGATGCAAGAGTAAGAACTTAAAAATATATTTTATGGGTTTATGAACCAATGGTTTAATGAGTTTATGCAAGAAAGAAATCAGGCTCAACAACCTTTTCCCCCTATTGTACCATTTGTAGTACCCCCAGTTGTACCTCTCATTCATCTGGTAATTGAATCCAGTAAGCATACTTCAATAGAAAAGCTCAGAAAGTTTATAACCTACAAATTTTGGGGTAGGTCAGATGATGACCCAGTCAAAGCTAAGTATTGGCTTCAGAATATAGTGAGAGTTTTTGAAGAAATGGCTTGTTCCCCAAATGATTATTTAAGATGTGATGTTTCTTTATTGAAAGAGCAAGCATATAACTGATGGATGACTATAGTGGCCGTAGCACCAAAAAAAAGAAAATCACTTGGGAATTTTACAGAGTAAATTTAAAAAGAAATATGTTGGCAAGAGATATTTGGATAAAAAAAGAGAGAATTTCTTGACTTGCGACAAGGTAACAGATCGGTAGCTGTGAATTCCCTGCTAATTTGATGTTACTACCTTTTCGGGAATTTGATGTTATATTGGGAATGGATTGGTTGACGAAGCATGATGCTATAGTAAATTGTAGAGAAAAATGGATTGATTTGAAATGTTAGACAGGAAAGATGATTACTGTTGAGTCTACAAATCATAAAGAAATAGTTAGAATTATTTCAGCTTTTTCAGCTCAGAGATTAATGCAGTAAGGTAACCAGGCATTTTTAGCCTACATTCTTGATACTCGAGGTTCTGGATCGAAGTTAGAACAGTTATAGTTGTTAATGAGTTTACTAATGTGTTTCTTGAGGAATTACCGAGTTTAGCACCAGATCGTGAAGTTAAGTTTGTGATTGATGTGATTCCAAGAACAGCTCTGATATCAGTAACACCATATAGAATGGCACCAGCCAAGTTAAAAGAAATAAAGACATAGTTGCAAGAATTATTAGACAAAGGGTTTATCAGACCGATTATGTCTTCTTAAGGTGCACCTGTCTTATTTGTGAAAAAAAAAAGGTTAAAAAATATAGTTCTTTGAGACTGTGTATAGAATACAGACAACTGAACAAGGTCACAATTAAGAATAAATATCCTTTTCCTCGTATTGATGATTTATTTGACCAATTGAAGTGTGCTGTAGTATTTTCAAAGATAGATCTTAGATCCGGGTATTACCAGTTGAGACATATTACTGTATTTAAATGTTTTTTTGCAGGTTGGTATTAAAAAGGGTGAGAAAAGTGGCCTTAAAATAGCTAATTTTCGTCCACACGGGCGCGTGTCTCAACTGTGTGTGACACACGGCCTGACACATGGGCATGTGGCCTGGCCATATGTCCCCTGTACCTTGAAATTTCAATACAGAATGCCTAGGTTTTGATACAAGACCTAGCACACGGGCGTGTGACTTAGCCATGTGACCCCTGCATTTTGCTCACCACCTAGCACACGGGCGTGTGGTTGTTCGTGTGGCACAAGTTAGAGAATTACACAAGTAAGGACACGGGTTGGGACACGACCATATATCTCACATCGAATGCCCACACGGCCCAAGACACAGGCGTGTCTCCTGGCAGTGTGAGCCACACGATTTTGCCACACGGGTGTGTGTCCCTTATTTCTAAGAAAATTTTTGACATTTTACGAAAAAGTTTTAAAGTTTCCGATCGAGTCCCGATTTACTTCTAACACCTATTTTTGGGCTTTGATGGCCCATATAAGGGACCAGATGAGTGTTATATGAATGAGTTATAATATGTATATTAAATATTATGAAATGTTCATATTTAATCCAAAAAGTTTGGCAATGCTCCATAACCCTGTTCCGGTAATGGATATGGGTTAAAAGTGTTACAAAAGGACTTAATGGGTCTCCTTGCCTTAGCCTTCTAGAAGGAGAGATATACCCATTAGCTTTACCATTCAATACCATAGAGTAATTAACTAATTTAACTCATCTCATAATTAACGCAACCCATTCAGCTGCAAAACTCATCTTAATCATGATCTCCTCGACAAAGTGTCACTCTACACGATCATACACCTTGCTCATATAGAGCTTAAGCACAAACGAACCCCTCTATCCTACTCTTCTTTTCTTGAAAAAGTGTAACAATTCAAAAGCCACCATAGTATTATCTATAATTAGCTGTCTAAGCACAAATGCACATTGTGATTCATCTATTCAATAGGGCATAATCACCTGCAATCTATTAACAATAGCCTTGGAAATAATTTTAATCAAAATATAGACTAATTGGTTAAAGATAGGTCATATTTCAAGGATTAACTTGCTTAGGAATTAAGACTATATTAGTCTGATTTATGTCAAAAATTGATAAACCGTCATTAGAATTACTAAGCAAAATTTACTAACTTCATCACCAACAATATACCAATATTTTTGTTAAAAAATCCATGACATACCATCATTACTCAGTGCTGTTGAAAAGGTGCATACTGTTGAAGTTTGTTATAATCTCGTCTTCTTTGAACTCTAACCTTTAAAAGTTGTTCATACCATCAGTAACATGAGTATGAATACCTGATAGGATTCATCCTGGATTTCCTTACCCCTATGAAGTAAAAAGATCGATGAAGTAATGGAAAGAAACTTATTCAATTCCAATGGCATCTGTAATGCCTAACCCATTATGATATTCAATTTGATCAATCGTATTGATACATCTGCGCTGGGATGCAAATTTGTGAAAATAAGACGTTTTTCAATCCACATTTTGTTGGGATGCAAATTAGTGTCTTAAGTTGGTAAAAATGGTGGAAATCACCCCCACTCCCATTGGCCTTGTTGCCAATCCCTTCTCTTCTATGGGAAAAAATCTTTTTTTTCTCTACTATTTTTATTCAAATATTACCAAAAACTCAACACCCAAACTTTTTACTTTTTCATAAATAAACTAGAAAACTCATCTTTAAGCTTGAATTTACTCTACAATCCTTTAATCTTTAGTTAGGGTTTACGGGGGTCTTGAGAGAGAAAGTTGAAGCTAGTGAGAAAAAGCTTTAATAAGGTAAGAAATGGTATTTTCCAACTCTCCTAATTTGTTATTTGATATTGGTTGCTTTGGGAAAGTTTTAAAATTTTAGGTACTAATATATGGTTATATTGTTGTGTATGAGATAATGAGGTGATGATCGATAATGGTATCTCAAGCTGGGATGAGGATGGATTCTTATGATTGGAGGTTAGATTTTGAGGAATAATACATCCAAGAGGTCTGTACCATTCGATACTCATATTTTTCCTATCCTTATATGTTTAGGAAATTAATAAAATTGTGAAATAAATTATGAAATTGATTATAAAATAAATATATGTAGATTTCATGGCTTAAAGTGTTGATGTTATTTGGTTTGTAAGATTTTGGCTAAATAAGCCTTGGTTATAAGTTAAGTATTAACCATTAATAAGCTTAGAATACTTGAATGCAATGGAATGGCTAATAAATGTGATTTGGGGACTGTAATTAAGTAAGAAATGTGTCATTAATGAGGAAACATACTAATATGCCACAATAGTTGATTGTGTGATTAATTTGTTAATTCTACAAAGATTGTTGATAAAGTCGACATGTTGTTTTAAACATAATTTTTATGTGGTAACACGTGTGTAACCCTAAACAGAGTTTTTATATATGATGTCATAATGACCCATATAGGATTTGACCATGTGTGAGAAAATAATAAATGGAATTGTGATCCTATGTTTATTCGGAACTATAATATGAAAAGTGAATTTATAAAAAAGGCCTAACGTTTATGAATTGCTTATATGTAACGCACTCAAAGTGCTTATATGTGTACTTAGACAATGAGTTTTCTAGAAAAATTTTTAAATCTGAAACTTTGAATCTATCTCAATATGAATATCATAAAGACTCTAAATTTGTGAACTCCGAAATTTGCCTTTGTATGATTGATGAATATGTTATTGGTCTTAATCTATATAAGTTAATTGCGGTTAAAAGGTGCCCTAGTAGACTTAATGAAATGTTTAAGATATGATTGGCTTGCTAATAGGGATTAGATGCGCTTTTAGTTCGAGAGTTGATATTTGGAGCTCCGTTGCCTTCGGGCCTTGCACTTATTATGTGCACTCTCTATTACGTTTAGGCTATGCACTCACGTGTATTTTCTGATGCTTTCAATCTTAGCACTTCGGTGCTCTTTGGTGTTTTGGAGGATTAGCACTTATGTGCTTTCTAGTGTGTTTTAGAGGGATGTGATATGAAACCTTTTAGCTAAGCACTTATGTTCTATCTGATGTGTCTAGATGGGTCTCAAGTATAAAAGCCACATTTTACTAGAGTTTACTATGGGTAGAATAAATTAAAAATCTCAATTATGAGACTTGTCTATAAATATCTATTGTTAAATGTGAACTAAAGTGGTATGTGCTAAGAGCTAAATGAGTTAAAAAAAGGAATAAATAAATATGATAATTATAAATTAGTTATTATATCATATTTTGGTCATTTGTGGCATAATTGGGTTTTATCTTAAGTAAATTAATTCAATAGATCAAATGTTCCTCAATAATGGAAAAACTACAAACTAATTCATAAGCATTAAGTCTATAAGAACACGATATGAAAAACAAAAATTTTGAAACCGTATACTCCTAATGGAGGAAATAAAAACATAATGTTTAACTCCTAAATGGAACTAATGAACACTTGGCCATATGAAGAATAAACCTATGTGTGGCTGTGTTAAGCAAATTTTGATAAAAAGTGGAATCTACGTGTGAATGTGTTAAAAACTACAACAAAATAAGGATATATGTTTAATTAAACATTGTTTGAGCTCTACATAAGAGTCCCAATTAATATGCAAGGTGTATACTTTGGTAAAAAGAATATGTTAATGGCATTAAAAATGTGGCATGCGTGAACTTAGTGATGAATACATTCAAAGGGCTCAACACTAATAGTGGACTAGGTTTAATAAGATTATCCTTGTCTACTTACTGAGCTCATTGAGCCCATGCGTTAGTTGTTTAAACACATAGGTTGTGGACTTATCGAGAAGCTTGAACTTCATCTTGGGAGCATCGTATCACCCTTTTAAATTTTCAGATGGTAGTTCATTTATTCATTATTATTTGTATTAGGACTTAGGAATGTACATAGAGACTTAGATATAAGTTTGTAAAATGTAAATTTGATTTGTATTTCAAACCATTTTTACATCATCAATCGAGCTTTGATTCATTATTTATTTTGAATGTATGTATGTCTTGTATTTTGAGCTTAAGAAGTATAGAATTTTTTTTGTAATGAATTGCAACTTATTGATATGTATTAGAGGTGTTTGAGGATGGTTAAAAGTGTTTTTCGGAATAATTTTCAACTCTAAGGGTCTAGATATCGATACTTGGCACAATTTTTTCAAAACAACTAATTCAAAGAGCAAAATCGGGGTATTCTAAAGCAAATGTATACTTTTCCCAAAGCTATCGATACATCTAGGCCAAAATTGGCCCACTACACTATTTTTGTCTATTTTGACTTTTGGGATCTCGTTTCTAGGCTTTGGACAACCCCAATCATCCTCAAACCTCTTCTAAATGATTTTAAAATGTTTCTATTTCTTTCTAACGATTCTAAATTTGATTTAGTGATTTTATAAAAATTATTTAAATTTCAATATTTTAAGGATCTTTGAGATTTTTGTTCCTTATCCACTATGTAACATCTCTCATTCGTAATGTACAACGAGATGAGTGAGGGATGTTATAGTTCTAGCACTTGTATCTTGATTTATAGACATAAAAGTAACAAAAAGAGCATTAATCCGATCGAAGAAATTTAACCTAAAACAAAATCATAATCTTCCAAATGGATTGCCGCAAAGTTTTCCTTGTCTTTCCTATCTCTAATTTGTAGTTGAACTCATTGTGCCACACCCTCAATTACAACCACCTTAGAGTTGACAGTTTTGAACAACCTAGTTGTTTTATGAACCTTATGATTAAGTTTACTAGTAGTATTCTCGAATATGAATAGGTCAAATGCTCTAGTGTTAACTAGAGCGCTCTTTTATTTGTTTGCAATGTTGGTATCTACGAACATCAACTCTTTCTTTTTTCAACCCCTCTTTAACTTAGCAAAATTGAATACCACTCACTTTCAGTATCTGCATTCTATTTATCGGTGGCGGTTACCTTGTCTCATTTTAGGCGATCTTGCATCTTGTGCAAACTATCACATAAGAAGCATTACACTAGCTTATTATTTTTCTTTTTCTCCCATGGCTTGTTGGACTTCTAATTCCCCACGATAGCTTCTCATTTCCATTTTTGGACTTTCCTTCTTAGCCTTCCCTTTTATTGTCCTTATCATTGGCTTGGAAGACTCATACTTGTTTGACTTTTCATTTTAAGCTCGATCAAGGACTTAGATAAGTCATGACTTTGATAAGATCTTGAACACTTCTCCACCACATCTGTAACACCCCCTACCTGTGTCCGAGGCCAGAACGGGGTACGAGGCATTATCGTACTTAACTTACTGGAATTTGTAAAGCCGAACCATAACTTTTCATCACAACTTAAAACTTTTCAATCATTTTCTTAATATCCTTATCATGGGACTACGAGGCCCAAAACATACATCAGAAGTGGATCAAAACCAATCCAGGAACTTTCGGGCACTTGGAAAATTTTTGCTCAAAACAGGGCCACACGCCCGTGTAGGCAGACCGAGTGGTCACACACACCTATGTCCCTAGCCCGTGTCATATTTATTTTTCATTTTGAACCTACAGGGGTTTTCACACGGCTTGACACATGCCCATGTCCCTGGCCTGTATCCTTCACATGGACTCAACACGCCCGTGCCTTAGCCCATGTGTGAAAACCTAGACATTCTGTTTATGACGTCAGCATGCAATTTAAATCACAAGGCCAAGCCACATGCCTGTGTGCTAAGCCGTGCCCTCCACACGATTGAGACACATGAACATGTCTCTGCCCGTGTGTTTACTACTAGGCATTCTATTTTGCATAATTTAGGTGCAGGGGACACACGGCCTATCAATACGCCCATGGGGCTGATCGTGTGTCACACATGGCCTAGGCACTTGCCCGTGTGCCCACCCGTGTGGACAATTATAGGCTATTTTTCAAGTCCTTTGCCACCTTGAAATTTAACCAACCATAAGACTAATTTCAATATCACATATCATGGCATAAATACACTTCTAAATACCCACAATTAAGGCATTCATAACAATCACTACTCCACTTATACATGCAAACTTGCACTTTCATGAACTTCATCAACATTGCATAAATTTTAACTTAAACAATATTAGCCCATTTCCAAAAGCCATTACAACATAACTTGAGTAACATCAAAGCCAACACATTTGGCTACCCAAAATAACACATATCAAAATGATGTCAGACCAAAAATAACTAACTTTACTATACCAAAATGGGATGCTTGATAGTGTGACTTCGAGCTCCAACTTTTAACGATCTCTAAGCTAGTTTGGCAAGATTACAAGGAAGAAGGGAAAAGAAAGGGAGTAAGCATAATCGCTTAATAAGTTGCATGAAATAAAATAGCAACATAAATCATGGAATAAGCATCCAAATAAAGTATCATGAAATGTCATAGAAATTCTTTACACAATAACATGGCTTACTCACGCTCTTTCTTACCATTAAATTCATATCATTCTGTGTTCATTTTCTAGTAACTTAATCATATTCACTTGTATCACTCATCACAAACTTTAGTTTTCCTCGTTAAATTCATCAACTTAAATATTTTTCCCACTAAATTACTTAGAATACCGAAGGATACCCGAAATGTCATTCTCATGGTAAGATGCCAAAGCCATATCCTAGATATGGTCTTACATGGGATCTTAAGTCATTGCCGAAGCCATATCTCAGATATGGTCTTACACAGGATCTCATATCGATGTCGATGCCATGTCCCAGACATGGTATTACATGAGATCGTAAACTAATGTCGATGCCATGTCCCAAACATGGTCTTATACGGGATTACTCTTAGATGCCAACGCCATGTCCCAGACATGGTCTTATAGGGGATCTAAGTCTTATTTCAGTGCCGACGCCATGTCCCAAACATGGTCTTATACGGGACAACATGTCGATGTCAATGCCATGTCCCAGACATAGTCTTACATGGGGTCTCAATTTGGTGCCGATGCCATGTCCCAGACATGCTCTTATACGGGACTTAAATTTTTTATGTCATGATTACGGTACTCTTCGTATTCTTTAAAATTTAACTGGGATTTCTCTAATACAACTTCATCTTTTCTTGGTAAAAAAATCATATTAATCAAATTCATGGAAATAACATAAATTCATAGATTATCATCACAAAAATTTTCATAATGCATAACACTAATTTATTACTTACAACTTACCTCGGGTCCAAAATATGGGTGAATCTTCGATTTAATCCACCACATTGCTTTTTCCCCAGTTTCGATTTGGGCTTCGTGTTTTTTGATCTAAAATGATAAATTTTACTTATTTAGTATTCACATTGGCAAATTATCCCATAATCTATACTTTGGAAAAATTTCTAATTTTTCCCCTAAACTTTTGCATATTTGCAAAATGGTCCCTAGGCTTGTAAAATGAAATGCACTTATTTTGTTGATTACCCAAGCCTAGCCGAACCTTTCATGTGCTCAAAACAGCCCCTATTTTTCATCAATTTTTACTTTTACTACACATTTTATCACATTTACAATTTGGTCCTTATTAGGGTTTTTCATGAAAAATCCCTGAGAAAAAGATGTTTACTATACTTTAAACTTTCATATTCTACCACTGGACACCAAAATACATGCATGTCATGTATGGGTATATTTTTTAACATAAACCTTAGCTCAATTTAGTGGTAGAAACAGCTAGATTAAGCTACGAGGATTTCAAAAATACGAAGAGAATTAAAAATAGGGCTAAACTGCACTTACCAGTGAGCTTGAAAATGTCAAAACCCTAGCAATGGAGACTCTTCAATTTTCAACACAAGGAGGAAGAAGATGGACATAATTTTGCTTCTTTTTCCCCTTTTTATTTCATTAATTAACCAAATGACCAAAATGTCATTATACCCTTTTTTTAGAAAATTTTCCTTCCATGGGCATTTTTGTCCATCATACTAATAAATGGTTTAATTGCTAAATAAGGACCTCTAATAATTTTTATAATACCAATTCATCCTTAAAACTTCTAGAAACTCATATTTTGCAACTTTTACAATTTAGTCCTAAAGGACAAATTAACCACTATTTCATAAAAATTCCTTCATGGAATTTTCTCACTATCATGCAATCATGTCATAAACTTAAAAAATAATCATGAAATATATTTTCTACTTCGGATTTATGGTCTCGAAACTACTATTCTGACTAGGCCCTAATTCGGGCTGTTACAACATCTCTTACTTGGCCCAAGGTTTAAGTTCATCTATGAATGAAAATAATGCCTCTTTTTCACCCAAGTCAGAAATATGGAGCATTAACTCACTAAACTCCTATACATATTCTTGAACAGTGCCTTGTTTTGTAAGTTGTTGTAACTTGGCACGAGCCTTATCTTTAGCATATTCTGGGTAAAACTATTATTAATTATGATTGGAACTCCACCAAAGTCCCAATAGCAATGGTACCACATTTCTTATTTGTACACATACATGCCACCACAAAAGAGCAACATTAGTAAAATACATAGAAGTAATATTTACCTTAGCCGCATCATTCTTGATGCCAATAGCTCGAAAGTATTGCTAAATTCCCCACAAAAAAATTGTTCACATCCCTCACAGACTTAGTCCCCTTAAATTTTTTCAGCTTAGGACCTCAATTTTGTGCTTGGGTGTGACAACTAGTAAAGCATTACCTATAGATGCTTTGCATAAAATAAGCTTCCCCTTGAGCTCGTCTATTTCTTTTTTCAAAGCACCGCGACTTTAAGAGCATTGTTCTTATGGGTCAACATGTCCTTAATGGCATTAAAAGCACCCTACATCTCACCCTTGGACTCCTCTCTTGTAAAGTCCAACTCTTCGATGTTGCCTTTAACCATTTTGAGGCTTTCCTTCATACTCCCCATGGATTCCTCAAGTTTGGCAACTCCATCATCCATCACTAACAACATATCCTTTAGGTCTCTAGTGGGACATTCTAATCATCTACCTGAGTCGCCATCTCAATTCAACACCCTAACCGAACCTTGCTCTAACACCAACTAACACGAGCATGAGCTTTAACCGAGCAAATTGTGCAACCTTAGGTGGAGAATTTGCTTCAAATTGCCTAGTTCAACCTAAAACCTCGAAGGTGAGAATTTTAAAGAATTCTCTAAAGAGGCAAAGTTAGAAAGATACTAAGTAAAACAAGCAACAAGACAAGAAATCTTTTAAAATAAATGCTCTCAGTTGGATTACTCAATTGTGAATGATAAAAATAGGGTTGGGGAAGGCCTTTTGCTCCCCATACATCAATTGTTCAAATGGAATTACATCAATGGCTCAAATTCGAACCTATCTACAATATAGAGTCCTAAGGAATTTAAACTCTTATCCTTAGAATACAAATTATCCTAGTAAAATACAAGTTACTAAAGTGTTTACTAGATCACTTGACTTTAAGTAGATGAATCTTTTAGAACCTTCTAAGTATTAGGTCAATCCTACTGGATTAAAGTAAACTCAAATCATCTATAAGAACAACTTGAATCAATAGAGCACATTTTTATCACGAGCTTTGGTGCACGAATTGTAACACATACGCATGTGATTCAATTACTAATATTTTTTAGGTAAAAAAGATGTCATTTATACATAACTTGTAGTAAAATATGTAGAGTAATTTATTTCAGAATGCAATATATATATGAGTTCTATTGATGATTCATTTTATAATATCATGTAATATTTGAACTTGTGAATCTTATTTATAACTATATATAAAAGCTATCACAATGCGTGGGATAGTTTAATTGAACATTAAAGAGGGCTAATTTTTAGTCACATTAACATCCTTAAAAATTTTATAAGGAGCATTTATGGTATTTCA
The DNA here is from genome assembly GCA_020496765.1 of Gossypium stocksii. Taxonomy (NCBI): domain Eukaryota; kingdom Viridiplantae; phylum Streptophyta; class Magnoliopsida; order Malvales; family Malvaceae; genus Gossypium; species Gossypium stocksii. The sequence continues at coordinate 82,125,005 of CM035630.1, read as the reverse complement.
AAAATTTTAAGAAAGGTATTTTTAGAAAAATATGAGGAGAAAAGATATGTATATATATTGGGAGTTTACTTGATTATTTTTTAATATAAACTTATCTATCTTTTAAAAAAAAATTGGTAATGTAGAAAACCACCAATATTTAAAGTATAACCATTCTACGCATTACAAAGCTATCTAAATCATCATGTAGAATTTGAAGAATTGCATCAAGTGGCTCTGAGAAGACAGTAAGATTCGGTTCCAAATTAAAAGCCATGGCCTCCATATTATCTGCTAGTAGATTTCCTTCATGAGATACATGTTTGAGATCAATTTCTGAATCACTAACAATTATTCTTTTGACATTTCATAGAACAGCACTATCGTAATCCATCTCACTCTTTCCACGAAAAAGTTCCAATGCTGCAAAGATGCCTGGTTCTAAGATCACTCTTTTTGCCGCCATATTCCTTGTTAATATCAACAAATCATGGATACCCTATAATTTAGCATCGATAGTACTACATATCCTTATATTTCTTGCAAATCCTAAGTGCTAAACACCATTTTCATCTCTGACCTATCCTCCAGCTATTGCAAAACCACTCTTGAGTTGTCTAGCACCGTCTGTCTTCACTTTGAGCCACCCCAATTCAGGGCTTTGCTAACAAATATGTTGCCATATCTTCTCTATTCCCCTATTATCTTTCCCATTTTTACCTTGACCCGCATCACAAAACTCTTGGCTTAAACGCCTTGCCTTATCCAACGTGCTTTCTCACTCAAAAAAATTATCATTGAAGATAACTTGATTTCTTCACAGTCATAGGCTCCAGCATGCCAGCCCAAAGAACACCTCCTAGTTTTCATCATTTAGAGCAAAGTATTATGGCCTTGATAAGTTGACATGAACCCAATCAGCTAAGTTAAGGCCAAAGAATTCATTCAATCTGCCACTCTTCACCACGAAACTCCAATGGCCATTCGTTGTTAAACATTTTCGCAGAACGTAATCTATGTTCTCCAATCTGACTCCACATTGATTACACGAAGGGTCTATTGTAATATGTCGTCCCCATCGTTCCACATTGGTTAACAACTTTCCATGAACCACAAGCTAAAGACACTCATTGTGGCCCCCTAATCTTCCAAATAACCTGCCACCTCTTATCAATTTGCCGATCAGATTCCTCACTTAACAATTCATATTCTGACTTAGAAGTGAAGGCAGTTCCTTTGTTCCATTTCCAACCAAGTTTATCCTCGAAATCATTATTCGCCATAGGTGGTTTAATTGTAGTAATATATGCAATAGAAAATGATGGCAACATGGTTTTTAAGACATCCATATCTCATCCTCCTTTATTGTTAACCATACTACAAACTGACAGAGTTTCATTGGGTAGTAAATCTGGATTCAAAGATACCATATTCAATTTCCAATGGTTTTTTATCCATTCATCTCTCCAAAAATCAACCTCCTTAAGCATTCATAATTTTTAAGTTGAGTTTATGTTATTTTTCAAAGTTTTATATGCTACTAATTAAGTTTATGTGTATTTTGATGTATTCATAAATTTGATGTTATATTCATATAATTAAAGTTAATGATTTTCATTTGTGTATGTTATGCCTCAATTCATCCATATTTAGCATAACTTTATTGTGTCTATGTCTTTTAAATATATATAATTTCCACACATTAGAAATTAGTTGTGTGTATATTTTGGCACATTTTGTGTTTCATGTTTATGTTGCTTTTATTTTGTAATATATTTAATATAATTTGTCATACAAATTCAATTTAGAGAAATTATTTTTTTACTCGTATTATATATAAATTTATATCATATTTTACATAATTTATCATACGGATTCAATTTGTAAAAATATATATGTTCATATAATTTTTTTGTGTTCAAAGTAGTATAAATTTAGATAAATTTATACATGTTAATCATTCGTTTATGTAGATTTTAACACTTAATATTTGTTTCATGTACATATATATATTTTTTACACCATGAACTATCTTGATTATTTTACATTCTTTTATTATACCTTAAATTATTTCATATTTCCTATATTCTTTCATTCATGATAATTTAATTCTAATTCTAATTTTATTTAGTTAAAAAATTACGTTATAATATATATTATATACGAGTCAATGTCCAAATAAAACACAATCTTTTAATTCTTAAAGAAAAAATAATACGCATTTAAACATATTTAAATCAACGTCCTCTAAATAATAATAATAATGCAATTAAGCTAAAAATAAATCACCTAACTTATCATATATTAATATTTAAAACTTTAATTTATTTTCTCGAAACATAATGAGATTCTTAATTTCTAGTTTTCCACTTCGTGCAACACGTTAAAAGGTTTTTTATTTGATTCATTGCTTCTATTAATTTGAAAAATAGAATGCATGATTACACCTTTCGTGTAAAATACAACCTTAATCAATATCAATAAATAATTATTAAAATTCTTTTATCGTAATATATCCCCTGCCATCATGTTTAATCTTCAGTAAACTGCTTCCTAAAAATTCATCCATAAATATCAAAATTATATATAAATTTTGATACATATAATTTTATACATGGTATTTTAATTTGATTAAATTTTCACAAATCACTAATAACATTATTGAATTAGCATAATTTTATGTTCATATATTGCATACACAAACAATTATATTAATTCAATATGAAAATAAATGTATGTATTCATTTCTTTAAATACGTACAATTGAATCAAAATTAACCTTTCACAATTCAAATTTTATGTTTATAATTGCACCAAATCAAAGTTAATGTATTAAGTTACACATTGAACTAAAATTCACATATAAATTTGATATTTATTCCTAATTAACAAAGATATCTTGCTTTTTATTTAAATGACATCATGTTTAATAATATTTGTCTGCTCTGGTTTAGTAAAACTAGTAACTATATGCCCTCGTAATTTCAAGAATTCTTAATTCTTTATATGTGTTCGACGTACAAAATATAATTACATCATTAAAAAGCATAAAAATATGAAGTTTGAAAGTTACGATGTCCGATTACCCAGCATAAGTCTCCCAATTCTTAACCGCACAGGAATTGGAGCAATAAATTGGGAACCCCTATTAGATTCGATTTTAAGGATGTTTGGTGCTTTCCATGAGAATTTCATTGCTCACAAATGTAATTTTTGTAAATGTGATTAATGAAAATGTTAATGTTAGGAAAGTTACTTTTAGTATATCGATTAGAATTTTAAGAAAATTACATCAACATGTTTAGTATAATTAACATTATTTTTTTTTTTGGGTACAATCAATCTTTTTCAATAATCTGTTTGAATTAATCCATAATGTATGCTTTTCTCACATTTTGATCTAATTAATTATATGGACACATTAAAGAAAAACCTTGCATATTAATCTAAGATTGTGAAGATGTACAATTTATAAATTTTTCCTTATTACATTGTAGGTATAAATTCAAATATATTCATATGTTACATAAATGGCTTCGAAATTTTCTTAATAATAATTTTTAAATTAATAGTTTGATTTAGGTTTCTAATTTTTTTTTCCAATAGCTACCAGATTTTCCATTTTTAACACATATGAATTTTCATATAAGTTTTGTTATGGTGGCATGTCATGTATCTTTCTTGATAAGAAAATTAGACAATAAATTAGTTTAAAAATTGAATTTGAGATTAGGTGATGCCAATGTTATTTATCTTTCACACAAATACTTAATTCTACAAGTTGTCTAAGTTTTATGTGTCAGAAAACAAAATTTACTCATAACAAAGTAAAATATAGATATTTATCTAGTAATATTAAAAACAAATTTATTTTGAAATAATGAATCGAAATTGTAAATATCAAAAAACGAGAAAACAAGCAACAACTGCGTTGTTCTTTTTTCTTTTAGGTTGAATAAGTTAAATAATATCCTAAATACAAATAAAAGGAAAATTAATTTTGTCCTAAGAATTTCGTTTTACTTTCTATATATATCTTTTCCACCAATTATTAAGGAATCACTTTCTATTACTTGTGAGAAAGTAATTCTCATGGAATGTTATATTTTAAGGAAAGTAAATTAATTTTTTTTCATGTCAAACATTGGAATTACAAAACGACCAATTATCACTTTTAATCATACCAAATATTTTTTTTAGTGCACTCCATTAATTATAATGTTAATTAAGGATGAGTAAAACTCAATTCAACTTGTAAAAATTTAAAAAAAAATTCAAATTAATCAATTCAAGTTATTAGATCTGTAACACCCCTAACCCGTATCTGTCACCGGAATGGGTTACGAGACATTACGAGACCAATCTCAACATTTGAACAATACACATACATATGAACGAGTCTCTTAAATCAATCAATTTTAAAAAATATGACTAACATAATCTCTTTACAAATCATTTCATACCGTATAACGGACATAAATGTAGTCATATAATTCAAAAGCAAAAGTATCAAATATATCATTTTGACCATATCAATAATAGACAATCATGCATTTTCAATCAATTTATCTAAACTTGACCAAAATTTAATATGAGTTTCATTATACAGTCATGTACTAGTTAATCATTAAGATGCAAATAACAAAACCAAATTTACTTAATTCGTATACCACCTCCTTGTTTTAATATAGTACAAGTTACTATTCAAATGGTCAAAAATTCAAATACAATGGCACACATAAACATAATAGAATCATATGCTTTAATAAATGTCAACATTCATACATATAATCATATCATCAAGCATATATATGTTCACTATACTTTTATATCAATCCGACCAAGTATTAATCATTTTCATTTCTTGTTTCCTTTTATGCCGATCATATTGGTCATTACAAACCTTGTTATAAAAATAACTTAAACAAATTAACAAGTACCAAAATCCAAACATGCATATAACCCCTATTACCAATAAGCCGAATACTTATATCTATGTTTCACATATATCACACATAAATAAAACATGTACCTTAACAAGCTCATAAATAGATTTTTATAACATAGTTGAATTACCAATTAAACATTTCCAAAATCATATCATATAATAGTCCAACCTATCATTAAATAATCGAATATAAGCACCCATAATTTAAACTACATCACATGCATAAGATTTGAATTTAACAAAGTTCATATGTATAAAACATAGTTTGGCCAAAACACATTCAACATTTCTACTATCAAATCAATCATTTATACTAATGTACACATAACTCAAATAATTCATTAAAACATCACTTTAATCTTATACCTAATTCAATGCACATCAAAATCCCATTATAAGGATCTTTTCAAATGTATTCGCACCTAATGTAAATGACCTTCTTTGAAATCAAACAATTATACTTATTTATCTAAAATTCATCAAGCATATTTAACACAAAATAACAAAAAGCAAAGCCAACCAAACATATCACATTTATATACATCCACTACATTATATTCACTTCATGAAACATCATTTATCAAAATGATTAAGCCATTTTCACATGGCTTATATATATACATACCAAAATCAAACTTGTTCACAAGATAGTTTAACATATACATGCCATAGGTTTCGAGTTTAGCATTAATAAGTATCGATAATCAAACGATAGTGTGGATGACTTCACTGACGATCCCTGAGCATGTAACGACCTCCAAAAAAATCTATAAAACAATTATAGAAACAAACACACAAGTAAGCTAATTTAGCTTAGTAAGCCTTAAGCAAGTTAAACAATAAACTAAGTTTGCTAAGGTATCTTTAATCACATATAATTTAAACTTTCAATTCCATAACCAAATTAATTCATATATCCGAATTCACATATACATTTATAAACTTATATTCATCACTCAAATATTAACATTTCATTCATATGTATCAATAAGACCGAATATATATATATATATATATATATATATCATTTTAGCTCACATAATAAACCAACTTCACATAACTTCCTTTTCATCATCCATTAAGAAATCAATTCATCTTGCTAACAAATAGATAACCAACTATCACGTACCTAAACACCTTAATTCATTTACCGAAATCGATTAACTCATTCGATTACCTCGTTCGCACAAAGTCTCATAAGCTTAAACTCTTAATAGCTCACCGGCAATAAGCCTGCTAGGTATAAACCTAAATTCACACCGGCACAAAGCCTGCTAGGCATATAGCCCGAATTATATTCACCGGCAATAAACCTGCTAGGCATTAAGCCCGATTTCTATTCACTGTCAATAAGCCTACTAGGCATATAGCCCGACTTAACTTCACCAGCATAATGCTTGTTAGGCTTGAAGCCCAAGTATCTATGTCACACAATCATTTCATTCATAACTATTTTATAATAACTTCAATGGTAACTCATTCTTTATTCAACATTTCAATATCATACCGTAATTCAATTCAATTTAATATACAAATCTATAATATCATATTCAGCCAACAACACATTTATATATATATATATATATATATATATATATTCAAAATTAACATTTAACTAATTTTCATTCAAATAAAGATGTTTAAATTGCTTATAGACTTACCTCGGATATCGACGGACAACGTAAATCGACTATTCGTCTATTTTTGTTTTTCCCCGATCCGAATCCGATTTTCTCTTTTCGTGATCTAGATTGATTTAAATTAAACTTATTTAATCAAATATTCAATCCAATTCACTCAGAAACACATAAATGGGCAAATTGCACTTTTGCCCCATACATTTTACACATTTAGCAATTAAGTCCAAAATTCACAAAACACAAAACAAACATAATTTGCTTACACTAAGCTAAGGCCGAATACTCCTCATGCCCATACAAATCCTCACATTTAATTTAATTCACAATCTAGTCCCTCTATTTACCATTTTTGCAATTAAGCCCTATTTACTTAATTTTCATGAAAATTTTCAATACAAACTTAATAATCTAACACATATCTTTTATTTAACAACATCAAACACAAAATTCACCAAGATATCAATAATGGCAACTCATGAATACATCATCAAAATCAAAAATTCAGGCATGGGTCAAACAGTATGCGAAGCAACGATCTCAAAAACGTAAAAATTAACAAAATCCGAGCTCAATTCACTTACCTAATTAAACATGCAAGGGCCGAACTTCTTAAAACTTTTATTCTTTTCTTTCTTGGCTACTTTCGGTCATGAAACATAAAAGATGAAAGAATAATTCTTTATTTTATGTTTTGTATTATAAAACATTATTATTATCTTACAAATTTAACCTTTATTAATAAAATATGAAACCATTATAAACCATGGCTATATTCGTCCATTACTAAATCATATGGCATAATTGCAATATAAACACTCCATATTAAAAAGACATATTCAAATCAGCCCATTACTATTAAACCATCAAATTTTCATTCTACGCGATTAAGCCCTTTTTATTAAATCGGGCATCTAAACGATAAAATTTTTAAACGAAAATTTAGCACACACAAATTCACACATTATAATTTCCAAAAATAATTTTAAAATATTTTTCTAATTCGAATTCGTGGTCCCGAAACCACTGTTCAGTTTAGGGTCAAATTCGGACTGTCACAAGATGAACTCAAATAATTAGTTGAGCTATCCAACATCGACTGGAATTTGATTATTACAACTTGAATATCCGGTAATCCAAATAACAAAACTGTGTGGTTTTGAAGTTTAGGCATTTTATATAATTTTTTCTTTGTTATGAATACCCCTTGGGGTCCTTCTCAATTTCAGAAATAAAGAAAATTGATTCTCTATTTTTTTTAATTCAATCAATCATAGTTATAAAAATTATATAATATTAAAAATTTCTAAATATATATAAAATTCAATAAAAAATTCATAATTTTCAAAAAGATTTCTTAAAATTATAAAAATAAAAAATATATACATAAAAAAACTTACAGATTTTTTATTTAAAAATTCAAAAGAAATGATACAATTTTTCACAGTTTAAATTATAAAAATAAAAAATTTAAAATAATCTTTAAATATATAAATATATATATATGCTATTTTCTCTTATTTTGTTTTGAAAGAATTTTCAAAATGTATACTCTTAAATTTATGTGCTCTATTTTGAAATTTAATTAAGTTATCTATAAAATTTTAATTTGATTTATTTAATTCTTTAAATTTAACTCGAAAAAATTTATTCAATTCAATTCAAAAAAATTATTTTATTAGATTAAGTTCATAAAAATTTCAAATTAAATTAAATTAATAAAATAAAACTCACTACCTCAATTATTTTTCACTAAACTTGATTTGATAAAACAATGATTATCCATATGTAGGACACATATATAATTGCGACCAACTATATTGGAATTTAATATATCCTATATCATCACGTTGATTAGACAAAGATATTTTCTATTTTTTATTAAAAAAATTCAAATCCAATAATTTAAAATTACACTGTTTTATAAAATATAACCTTAATATATAGACATTTTTATTATCTTAATAATATATTCTACTCAGTACTTTTAATCATTACTAAAAAAATTATTTTAAAAAATTCAAATTTAATTATTTAAATATTAAATAATGAACTCAAATTAAATTAATGATGATTTATGCAAACGAGATTCCAACTTATATGCTCAGAATCTTAGAAGCTAAAACCTTTCGATTCCTCCGAAATATTTTCCCCATCTTAATATGTCTTACGTCATCAACTTTAGTCATTTGTAAGCAAAGATATTTTATTTATTTTATTTAGAAAAAATCAAATCCTTGCCTTTTTTTTTATATATAAAATATAATCTTGATCCATATCATTAAATAGTTATTAACAGTTTTCTCATCTTAAAATATCCTACGTTATCATGTTTAGTAGTTAGTAAACAAAGATATTTTCACTTTTTATTTTTATCTTTAAAAATTCAAATCTAATAATTTAAAAGGTAAATTACACTAATATTACTCCACTTTGATGCAACTGATAAAACAATCGCTCTGGTTTCAATTCAATCACTCAACTTTCGAAAAATGACAAATCAGTCACTACCATTACAAATGTAACAAAAAGCTGAAGAGGTCCGTTAACTTGCCATGTTGGCATCCCACGTGGAAACAATGACTTCTACACCATCCTCGTTAACTTGCAACAGAAGAAGAAGAATAAAGAAAAGAAAAAAGAAAAAAAATCCCTATTTTTCCATTCAACAACAATGGTTTCTCCTCTTCCCCATTTCCCATTCTAAACCAACACTCCTATTTTGTCACTGCTGCCGTCGTCTCCAAAGATAATTTCAACGATCCTGGGGTCATCATTTTGGCTTGGTTGGTTGGTGTCTTTTACAGGAATCGTTGTCATTTTGTTCAACAACAACATGCATGAGATTCATGACTTTTTCTAGGACAAGATTCCTTACAGAGATGCTTCCTAGTTGTGCGAGGAGCCTCACGACTCCATTTGGGTACGTGTCATTTTTGTGCCTGCTTGCGGCGGTTGAATCATCAGCGTCTTGAACGCTGCTAGGGACGCTGTTTCGAAAGCTAGTTATAGCGCCAAAGCTATGTTGGGTTCTGTTTTGAAAGCTTTAGCGGCTTGTGTCACGCTCGGGACTGGTAATTCCTTCGGACCTAAAAGTCTTAGCGTCGAGATTGGTTCCTCCATTGCTAAAGAAATCCATTCTCTTTTGGATAAAAATCCTCAAACCAAGCTTTCCCTTTTGGCTATTGGCTTAGCTGCTAAAATCTCATTTGGTTCCTTTTTGAAATTTTAGATAGTAATTCTTTTGGAATTGAATCTCTTTAATTAATTTACTTTGTTCTATATGTATCTTCAGGTTTCAATGTCATCGTTGCTAGTTCTTCTTCTTCTTCTTCTTAACTTCAATGGTAATTCTCAGTGTAGTTATCGCTTTCGTGATCTCTGAAGTTGGTCTTCTTCTTTTTCTTCTTCTTCTTCTTCTCCTTCTTTTAACTGACCATGTCACTTGGCTCGTTAGGTCTGTAACGGAAAATGTTAGTGGGTGACTAATTTGTCAATTTTCAATAACGTTAGTGACCAATTTGTCATTTTTTGAAAGTTGAGTGACTAAATTGAAATAAGAGTCATTGTTTTGTTGACTGCATCAAAGTTGATTGAGTGTTGGTGTAATTTATCCTAATTTAAAATTACACCTTTTTTTCAACACTATTTCACTTTTAAACAAAAAAAAATATACTCTAAACATTTACAACAAACCATTTCTTTTAGAAAATGCTCTATTTTTCACAATAATCACGCTAGCAACAACTATTTATTAATAAAAATGTTAAAATTCTAATAAATATTTAAAGAAATTCAAGACTATAAATACAATCGATCTTAATTTTTTCCAATGATTTGTATTAATCAACTTTTAAAAATTATTACCCGATTAAGATTTTAGGAATCTCGTACAAAATTAATATCTCAAACTCATTTAATAAATAAAAAAACTAAATCTTGCATAAAAAAATCTTAATCTATCGCAAGAAAAATCACAATTCTAATTTTTTAAAGATTAATCAGTAATGTTTGAAAAAAAAAAAGAAGAGTTGTCGCCAAGTTAGGGAAAATTACTTGAAAGTATTAAAAATTTAATTACTTATCTTGTAAATATTCTAGATAGAGAATAAAATAAATTTGAGAGAATAATAAGAAGTGTTCAAAAAAACAATAAAAGGATTAGGGAGTTTTTAGTTTTAGTAATGGAGAGAGATCCATTTATTTTTGTATATCAGAATTTGTTTTATAAAATAATTCATTTTAAAAAATTTTGGTTGGTACATCGTTTCAAATCTTTATGGGATCAATTTACTAATTATACAATTTTTTCCCAACCTTATATATAACTCCGCACATGATTGTAAAGAACTTAAATTAAATAAAAAAAATTAATAATGTTAATAATTGGATTTAAATTTTAAAATTTAAAAAGTAAAAAAGATTGAATTTTTAAAAATAAAAGTACAAAAAATAAATTTCAAACTTATGAAGAGCACAATAACTTATAACATATTTTAACCTAAAAAAATTAGGGAATTCATTGAAATGATAATAATAAAAATTACCGATTTTGAAAATCTATTCCCTCACAATGAAATTGAAAAATCTTCAAAAAAAATATTGTTTAACTAAATTAAAAGTAGATATTTTCTATAATATTTTTAAAATCTTTTCACTAATTTAAAATTAAAATATTTATTTTATTAAAGTTGAAGTCGACTAATGGTAAGCTCTTAACTTATAAATGAAAAGTTAAACCAATCATAATTTTATCTACACCAAATCCAAATCGATCTTTTTGAAAATCAAACTAAACTTCACATTTCAAATCAATCTTCAATTTTATCCTGTCCCTAATTCTTCTTAGACAGTAAAGTTATAATTTAAATTACAACAACCATAATCAGTCAATACAGTCAATTTTTGAATTAGCAATGGAAATCTTTTTTAACAATTTTGCTAATAAATCAAAATAAATTTTAAAAAACCGAGACATAAACATAAAGTATCTTCTTTTTTTAAATAATTTTATTATAGGTTTTGATAATATTTCATAATCTTTCCCTAATTCATAAATAAGAGGATAATATGTTTCAGTACACTCGAACCCCATCCTTCTATACCAATTGAATTAAAACTTAATTCACTTTAAAACTCTTACTCACCGTTAAATTAAAATTTTATTAATATCTTATCTCAAATGATTCATATTTACCAAAACACTAAACCTAAAGTTACATTAAAAAAATGATAAAAATGAATTAAAAGTGAAAACCCCATTTAAGAAAACAAAATAAATTTTTAATTCATCGATTTTAAATATAAAGATCATAAAAATATTTTATCATCAATTAAAATAATTTTTTTTATCTTTTTTCAATACCTTATCAATGTCAACAATATTTGTCTAATCTACATTAATATAAGTAATCATTAATAGATAGAAATAATATATCAAAACATCATGATAAAATACATTTATTATTGCATAAATAAATATTATTAAGTATCAAATAATAATGATGAACCCCGTATATTGACTTGATAGTTAGAGTACTCATAGTTCAAGGTGTAGCCTGGGTTCAAGTCCTGATAGTCATGTTGTTGTTAGAGTTCTTTAAATGCTCTACTAGAATGAAATTATATTGTTAATGTATATATAGGCCTAATTCCATTTTGGCCCCGGTATTAAAAGGAAATTCTCACATTGGTCATTTACTGTTTTTTTCCGACTACTTTGTCCCCTTTGCTTTCATTTCATCACTCAAATTAGTCTCTTGATCATTTTCAGCTAAAAAAATCTAATGTGGTTGTTTAAACCAATCAAAAGCTAACAAGTGAACAATTAATTCACCTCATTTTAATGACTAAAATACCAGCATGTATTTTTTTTCTTGTTCTTAATAATAAATTATTTTTTCCACCAAAAAAAAAAAAATTATTTCCCCTTCTTCTTCTTCTTCTTCTATGAAATTTTTTTAGTTCTTTTACCACATGAAATGTTTCAGATTTGGAAAGATTTTGAGAATCAGGAAATGTATTGTTCATCACTAATATGGAAATAACACAAATTTTTGAGAAGTTTTCAAGAAAGATGGAAGCTCATAAGACCCAAAAATGACTGCTCCAACTTTATTGCTGGTTAACATCTTGGGTTGGTCCAAAATTCTTAAAGCAGAGTACAGGGAATGTGGTGGTGGTGATCGGAGCGGAGCACCAATGGTGTCGGATCGACGAACAACAACGGATTGAAGGCTTGAGTTTCAGGCCTCCAATGAACCTCCTTCAACATTTTTCTTTAGTTTTCTAGGAAAATTAAGCCGACTAGTCAAAGGAGGGAGAAAATGGGAGGCCAAGGGTGGCCTTCAATCGGAGCTTTGATGTTGGAATAAGGCAATGAGAGTAAGAACAAAGTGAGGTGGCTAGGTTTTTCCTTGGGTTTTGAGTTGAGCCAAGAAAGAAAAATGAAAAGGGGGAAAGATGATGCTGTGAGCTTGGTCGAAGGAATGATGATGGCGCTGAGCGGCGGTGGCAGCCATGACGCTTGTGCAACAATTAAGATTTTAATTTGGCTGGAAATGTTTGATTTTTTTTCTAGGGAAGAAGAAGAGAAAAAAATAAGGAAATGTTTTATTACTATGAAAAAGAAAAAGAAAAAGAAATTCCATGCTGGCAAATGATTTGGATTAATTGTCCACGTGTATGGATTTAATTGGCTTCAAATGACTAGATTGGATTTATTAAAAAATAGAAACTATCTAAAGACTAATTTGAGTTACAGAATGAAAGTAGAGGGCGTAAAATTACCGAAAAAATAATAAAAAGATTAAAGTGAAAATTTTCCTATAGTACAGGGACTAAAAATGATACTAAGCATATCTTTTTTATCATTATAATATTGTAGGAGTAGGAGAGGAGATGGGAGAGTTTAAACTCGTGCCATGTAAGGGATAAATTAGAACTCAGACTGTTGCTTTAAATGCCTGACAATTATATTCAATATTGTTATAACTTTAGGATGATAATAAAAACAATTTTTAATAGAATGATTATAATTTTAGTTTTTATTTTATGTTAGTATTTTTTTATCAAATTCATTTCAAAATAACTATGAAATTAGAAAATATTAAATAGGAGAGGGATTAACTTACACGGGTGTAAAATTAAAGTGGTTTTTTACCATTCTGTAATTTTTTATATGATTAACATTTTAACTATCCAGCGGTTATATTTTATGATCTATTCATATAGATCATGCATGCCAAATTTGATGTAAATTTAAAATTTTGTAACTATGGTTTATGTAAAAAGCTTTCAACTGTTTAATAAATATTAATATATACAATATTTTAGATCAATATAATAGATATATTAGATCGGTTCAAAAATTTACATGCATGACAAGTATAATTACATAGATAAATTCATATATTGAATCGTTAAAATGTTAATCATATAAAAAGTTACGAATGTTTGTAAAACTACTTTTGTTTTACACTAGTGTAAGTTGATCTCTTCTATACGATTAACATTTTATGATCCAATCGTTACGTTTTATAGTTCATTCATGTAAATCATGCATGTTAAATTAACATAAATTTAAAATTTGTAACCATATGATTTATGTAAAAAGCTTTCAATAGTTCAATAAATATTAATATATATATATTTTAGATTAATATGATAAAGATATTGGATCGGTTTAAAAATTTACATACATAATAAATATAATTATATAAATAAATGTAACAATTAAATTATTAAAAATATTAATCGTATAAAAAATTATAAATAAATATAAAACCATTTTAATTTTACACCCATATAAGATTATTCCTTCCTTAAATTTTTTTTTCATTTATGGAATACGATGGTATTAAAAGATTGAAATCATAACAGTAGTTGATAAAACATTCCAAAGGAAAAAAGTTTAAATATTTATTATTTTTTATAGTTTCTCCATGTTAAAATTAAGTGACCAAAATTCTTATTTAAATAAAATATGATAGAAAATAAAATAAAAGTAATATCTAAATAGAACTAGACTTCTTTTATTTTATTTTAGAATAAGGTTTTTTAAACCTTATTAAACTCTATCTATTTTATATTGATTAGGATAAGGTGTTTCAATCCTACTAGAATATGGCCTTACAAGCCTATAAATAGACATAGTCTATTCCTCTTGTATTGATTCGAATTCGACATAGTGAATTTTCTTCTCCCTTGCTCGTGGTTTTTTCCCGAAAGGGTTTCCACGTAAAATCTGTGTGTTCTTTATTTATTTTTTATTTTTTTCAATATTTTGTCTGTAACAACCCGATTTTTACCCAAAACGGAACAGTGGTTTCGGAACCACGAATTCGAGTTGAAAAATATTCAAATATTATTTTTTTTCTATGTATTAATTGTGTGAATTTTTATGTGTTAAAGTTTCATGATTAATTTTGGGGATTTGGTGCTTAATTACTAAGAAAGGATTAAATTGCATCAAATAAATTATATGTATGCTATCATGGAAATGCTAAAGTGACATGTTTTTGTAATAATAGGGACTTGAATGGAAATAAACCATTCTTTGAGTTAGTGCACGGTAATGAAGGTAGATGATTGCTATGACATGCATGTTATAATGATGTTTCAAATTAAATATTTTATAATAGGTAATATGTTATAATATTATAATTGGGGGGTGACAAAAACAGTTTTTGTCATATTCTCCTTCCCATTTTGCCGTGTACATAAAAGATAAAAGAAGGAGAAAGCCACTTGGTTCATTTTCTTCTTTGCATGGCCGAATATGAAAGAACAAAAAAAGAACATGAGGCATTCGGCTGTTTATGGGTTCAATTAAGGTACAATTTCATGTTCTTTCTTTCAAATTTGTGAATTTAAGTTGTTTGTTAAATTCTCTCCTAAACCCATGAATTTATTTTTTTGAATTTGGTGTTAATCACATGATCGGTCTTGGAAAAAAAAAAAAAAGTTACAAATTTAGAATTTGATGATATAAATTTATGAGTGAATGTTAGATGAATTTTATGATGCTAAAATTCATGTGAATATAAGTTTATAAGTTTAAATGATGAAATTAAATGTCAAATAAAAGAATTTAGTTGTGTGTGTGTGAAATTGGCAAATGGTGAGCTTTGGTAGCTTTATGGAGTATACGGCATTGGTATATTCATGAAACTAATGCATGGAATTGGTGTTTTAGAGTTCAAAAATATGTTTCAAGGGCTTAATGATATTCGGCTAAGTGGTTAAAGTGTGAATTTCTTGTTAAGTGTTTAATGATGGTGTTTAATTGATAATTTGATTGTTGGAGTTGCCGAATGAGATTAATAAAAGGGTTGATGAATTCGGCTTTAATGTATTAATAGGAAGAAATGAGTTGTTCATAGTTAAAATGTTGGATTAAATTGTAGGATTAATTTTGATATAGGATTATTATATTTGAACAAGTTATAGTGAAGAGCCAAATTTGTTAGCGTAATTAATAAACGAGCATATTAGCAATTAGAGTAAATTTGGCCAGGACACATCATGCCTAAATCTTTGATGTTAAAAATTTTTCATGTGTATATTTATATATACATATTTGAATGAAAATAATTTGGTTAAGAGATTAAACAAGTTAATTTGTTTAATTTAGCTCAAGAACAAAAGGAGCTGACTTCGGATAACGGGAAAACAAAACTTGTAGAATAGTTGATCCGTAATCGTTCGACGATAATAGAGGTAAGTTCATAAGTGTTTTAGCTTCATTCTTTTTATATGCCTAAGAGTTAAATTAATATGGCAAAGAGAATGTTAATTTTATTTAGTTAATGTGCCGAATATGTATTGATTTAAGGCTATAAGCCGATTGTGGCTAGTATGCTTAAGTTGAATTGGAATTTGGAAATTTGATGCACTAATTGAGTATTACAATGGGTGAACTATGCCGTATATGTGTTGGAAGAGATATCACAATTTGTGATTATTGGATATCTAAAGGAAACCATGATGTGTATAAAATTATTATTAGTCATATGTGGTAGCCGAGTGTGGCTTGGTACTAAAGTGATTAAGGCTCCATTCGGCGCTGCTTCTGTGATGAGCTTTTGGCCAAAAAGTACTTTTTTTGTTAAAAGTAATAAAGAACAGCCTTCATCTGTATCACTTTTTTCAACTTAAAAAAAGGACTTTTGCCCAGATGAAAAAGGAGAAATTTTTGGCTTTTCTCAGCCAAAAGTGCTTCTTGGAAGTATTTTCCTATTTTAACCTGCTACTTTTTCTGCACGTTAGAGGATATTTTTTCCCCTTTTCTTGTCTGAACTTGTATTTTCTTCCCCAGCCTTTGTCGATTCTGTTTCGTCCCAAAACCACATCGTGAGCTGGAAAGGTGCGTGCTTTTATGAGAACATCGCTTGGATGGAGTTCCATAACAAGAGTGGCAGTGAGTTCGGTGGTGGAACTCTCCATATCAAGGTAATAACTTTGGCCTTCCTTCTCTTGATATTTTTGAGTGTTCTGTAATCTCGGTATTGCTTTGTCTGAGTTGGAAGTGCTTAAATTCTAGAACTTTTTCAAGTTTTCGGAGTGTTCTTGTTTCTAGGTATTGCTTTATTTGAGGTAAAACTGCTTAAAGTTTGAATTCTTTAGTTTCAAAGGATTTTTATTGAGTTGGTTTCCCCCACTTCGTTCTGCACTTAATTGTCGAATTTTGGGGGGGTGGATTTCATTTGTTTCTTATTTTTCCTGGTTCTATAGCCATATATGCAAAAGCAACTACTTTGAGCTATAGTATTTTGGGGAAGTTAGGGGGCAATTCTTAATAGATTTTGTAACATGGAATATTTGCATAACTCAGGTTCATAATGATGCAAAAATGTCTTAGATGGTAGGATTGGTTAGAGTTCTTCATCACATAATGATGTGAAAATGGTATCTATGTAGTTATCCAGGTTAGCAAAGCCCATAGTTGGACGTGTCTGGATTTTTATCTCTTTGTAACTCCATATCGTGTAACTTGGGATTATTATTTTCTATCTCGGGAGCATACACTCGAGATTGAAAAGTGGGAAGACAGAGCTGAGTATGAATATGTAAGTCATCTTTCTCTGTTAGCTTGAGTTACTGTAAGTGTTAAGTTTCCTACAAACTCACATGTGGTTTTCGATATTACATTTAAATTAGGTGAAAAACAAAGGGATTTCTATTTTCCTGATGCAAGCAGGGATGCTTGGAACACTTGAAGCTCTATGGGAAGTCTTCCCATTATTTACTAACACTGGATGGGGTGAGACTGAGAGTGCCAATCTTGGGTTTCTCAAGAAACACATTGGGGCTTCTTTCGAATCATGACCTCAGCCCTGGTACACCAACATTAGTGTTGATGATATACATTCGGGAGATTTCCTTGTAATATCTAAAATTCGTGGGCGTTGGGGTGGTTTTGAGACTCTTGAGAAGTGGGTTACTAGTTCTTATGCTGGTCATAGTGCTGTTTTCTTAAAGGATTCTGAAGGGAAGTTATGGGTTGGTGAATCAGGACATGAAAATGAGAAGGTAATGTTTTATCCAGCTATGCTTTATGTCATTGTAAATACATTCTCTTTGGCTTTGCTGTGCTTGTAATAAGTTTCATATTGCAGTAAAAACTTTCTTTCTTTCATTCAGTATTATGACCGAGTGTAGTAACATATGAGGTACAAGTATTTATTGGATTATTCTACAGGTACTTATTAATGATGCTAAGTTATTATATCTGTCATGCGATGTAAGGAGAAGACATCATTGTAGTTATTCCATGGGATGAATGGTGGGATTTGGAGCTGAACAAGGACGACTCTAATCCCCATATGGCATTGCTTTCTCTGCATCCTGATGTTCGAGCCAAGTTCAATGAGACTGCTGCTCAAGTTAAGAAAGCTATGGAGGTAGGCTTTTACTTCTATATAACACTGAGATTAAACTTATTTCATTTTGTGTTTAGATTACAGTTATGTTGGTCTTATGTCTGGTAATTACTTTATATTTTGTTTTCTGTTTCTATAGGTGACACATTATCTCGGGTGAGAAAATTATGTCTTTTGGGGTGGTCGTGAGGGATACCAAACACTCTTGAACACAGACAGGGAAAGAGAGCTTGATCATATGGTATATTGTTGTTGCTACACTTTAAATTGTAAATGCAATTGTAAAATTTTTAGTATTTATATTTGGTATGTAAATATTATCTCTTTTTGAAACTTTAATCCAAATATATGTAATATTTTAATTTGTTAGGTTTATGTTTTCTATGTTATGTTATATCTAATATGAGTTTTACAAATGTGTTAGAAGCATTAATTAAAAATAAAAAATAAATTTTAAAATAATACAATTGTGTCAATATCTAATTACAAATATTTAATTATTATATTTAAATATTTAAATATAATTTATATATTCTAATTAAATTTAATAAATAATTAATATTAATTATTTAGAAATATTTAAAATTAATATTATATATTAAAATATTAACATATTTTTGCTAAAATATCATAATATTAACTAATTTAAACATTATTTAAATACATATTTGTTACTTTATAATATCATGTCTAAAATGGACATTTTACTTCTCAAAAGCACTTTTTCACAGCAATACCAAACACTTACAATTTTCAAAAGCACTTCTAAAAAGCACTTCTCAAAAGCACTTTTTCACCGCACTTCTCAAAAGCACTTCTCAAAAGCATTGCCAAACTGGCCCTAAATGTGAACTTCGATGAGGTAAATGTTAGTGATCGATGATATAAGTTAAACATGAGCTAAAATTTTGTTAACTCTTAATAAAGTACGTATGTGTGGTTATGTATCCGAATGAGGATGGAATTAATGCTATAAACCGAATATAGCTAGTATATCTAAGTTGAACTGGATATGAAAATATGATGTGTTAAATGAGCATTATGATGAATGTACTATGTCATAAGTATAACAAAAAGGGGTGTCACTATTTGTGATTATTAAAAACCCGAGAGTAACCATGTTGGATAGGACATTATTATTAGATATGTGCGGAAGTCGAATGTGATTGAGGTATGGGATTTGAATATAGTTCCATATGTCAAATGTGTGTTTTATTCGAATGATGAAAACCTTTGTACAAATGTATATGTTCTGGCTATATATCTAAAGTTGAAGCATAAGTTACGATCATATGAAAGAATATGTGAAGTGATTAACGTAATGAGATATTCGGGCATTGGCCTAGCAGGCGTAATGCTGGTGTAACATTATCGGGCCTCGAGCCTAGCAGGCGTGATGCCAGTGAAATGATATCAGGCTTTGAGCCTAGCAGGCGTAATGCCGGTGTAACATTATCGGGCCTCGAGCCTAGCAGGCGTGATGCCGATGAAATGATATCAGGCTTTGAGCCTAGCAAGTGTAATGCTGGTGTAACATTATCGGGCCTCGAGCCTAGCAGGCGTAATGCTGGTGAAGATATATCGGACTTATAAAGTCTAGCAGGCCTTGGGCCGGTGATGAATTCAAGTTATTACCTAGCAGGCTATTTGCCCATGAACTAATAAAAGTATAATATTATGAGGCCTTGTGTTAATACGACTTGTGGATTCGTTCAATAAATTATTTTATCCAGGTATGCATAACTTATTTATGTACAAGAAGAATATGTGGATTAGGTAATCGTTATGAAATGTAGTACATATGAAGCGATTATACGTTTATGTTCATGTATGAACATTCGGCCTTTGTGAAATTATTTATGGAAGAGTATTACATATGTATATGTGATTGTGAACATGGAAGTTAATTGTGGATATGATATTATATTCTATGTCGACTTGATTGAATTAAAGTATGTCGACTTGATTGAATTAAAGTTGGCTTTGAAATGTTTAAGTGTTCATGACTAGTTGAATTCGAATGAAACGAAATGATATGATGTAAGTGCAAATATATGATTGTGCATATCCGGTCAAGTCGTGCAATACATAGATAATAACATATCTATGATTTCGGATAATTGATTTAAGTAGATATTGTTTACAAAGAAAAATTTAGATTTGTGAGTTATTATAATGAATCGAAAGTATATGTGGTTATGTATATTCGGCCTTTGTGGAATTATACACATGGAGGTATATGTTTTGTTCATATGTGATCATAATCATTGAAATTATAAGTGAATATGGTACCTCGAATTAACTCTGTTATATAGAATCAAGGATTGACATTGTGCTATACAATTTTTGTGATGATGTGATTTTGCATTTTTTTAAAGAAATAATATGGTATCGATTTAGTAAGCAATAATTGTAAATGAGTAAATTTAGCCTGAACAGCTTTGGGTTACTATTGTGGTGTAACTTTGAAAATACACCAAAAATAGTAGGAGATGAGTTATAGGCTGAATAAAATATGAAAATAAAGCCTAATGAATCTAGTTTCATATAAAAGAAACCTCGAAAGCAAAAGAATTGCCTATATTGAGATATTTGAAGTTGGGTGAGATAGAGTCAGAATGACTCCGAAATCTCCTGTTCTGTTTTGAGAAAATCATCATAAATTGTAAAAAAATATTCATGAGTTGTAATTTATATGCTTAGATTTTTCAAGAGAAATAGACGAGAATATTATACGAGTCCTGAGCTATGAGATAATCGAACTTTAGTATAGAAGGGTCGGAACTGTTAGTCAGCGAATCAAGAGTAACTTTGAGGAATAAACTGTATTAATTGGCCAAGTAAAAAATTTTAGAAATTTTATGGTAGAAAGGTACATGAGTCTAGTTTCAGGGAAAATTTACGGAACTTGATTTGGAGTTTCATAGCTCCAGATATAAATAATTTAGTGACTATTGCTCAGGAAGACATCTTGTAGTGAACTTGTGATTATGTTGTAAACTTAGGTAAACTTGTTAATGAGTTGTTTATTGTTTTCTTACGAACTTACTAAGCGTAAAGCTTACTTCCCCTTTTTTTCCCATATTCCCTAGGTTGTCAGGTTAGCTCAGGTTGGGGGCCGTTAGAGATATTATCACACTGGTGATTTACGATATCGGCGTAAGTAAATTCAAGTGTTTCCGAGTCTATGGCATGTATAGGGTTGTAAAGTTGAGTAGGTAATATTATGAGTTAGCCAAAGGCATTGGCTTGTGGTTAAGGTAGTATGTATTCTTATAAATTGGCCTATGTCGGCTAATAATGTTATAGACCTATATAATTATTCCTATGCTTGTATGTTATTATCTCCTGTGATGTGGTTCATAGCATAATTGTTTTGAAAAAAATTTTATGGCCCGATTTTACATGATTGGTTCAGTTTAAGTCCGGTATCACCTCGAACCCTGTTCTGGTGTTGAATACAGGTGAGGGGTGTTACATTGTCATTACTGACATTAAGATATATTTTCACAAATTGGTATCCGAGCTTTCGGGTTTTTTTCTTCTCGATCACGGTAATGATGTATTTGAAGTATGAAATTCCACTATTGGATCGCAACACCAGATTTGAGTTGTGGCAGATTAAGATGCAAGCAGTTCTTGCACAGATGGATCTAGATGAAGCCCTGCTAGGGATAGATAAGATGCCTCCAACATTAACGGATGAAGAGAAGAAGCGTAAGGATCGAAAGGCATTAACACAGTTACATCTGTATTTGTCTAACAAAATTTTGCAAGATGTAATGAAGGGGAAGACCGCCGCTAGATTATGGAAAAAGCTGGAACAAATATGCATGTCGAAAACTCTAACCAGCAAGTTGCATATGAAGCAACGTCTTTATGCTCATCGTTTGGAGGAATGTGCATCTGTGCACGAACACTTAACAATGTTTAAAGAAATTCTCTCAAACTTGGAGGCCATGGAGGTTCAGTATGATAAGGAAGATCTAGGGTTGATTCTACTTTATTCGTTGCCTCTGTCTTATTCAACCTTTAGAGACACGATTTTATATAGCAGCGAGTCTCTCACAGTTGATAAGGTATATGATTCTTTAACCTCGTATGATAAGATAAAGCATCTTGTGGTTAAAATTGACTCTCAGGGTGAGGGTTTCATTATTCGTGGAAGACAAGATCAGAATACTAATGATGATCGTGGAAGGACACAAGAACGGAATCCTTGTGGTAAATCTAAGGGTAGATCGAAGTCTTCAAATAGAGGTAAAACTTGTAATTTCTGCAAGAAGAAAGGGCACATTAAATCTGAGTGCTATAAGCTACAGAATAAGATCAAAAGGGAGGCTGCAAATCAAAAGGGAAAACAACCAGAAAATTTTGGTGAAGCTGATGTTGTAGAAGACTACAGCGATGGTGAACTTCTAGTCACTTCAGTCATCAATTCTAAAGTGAGCGAGGAGTGGATCCTTGATTTGGGCTGCACCTTCCACATGAGTCCCAATAGAGATTGGTTTACAAATTACGAAACAGTGTCTGAAGGTGTTGTTTTGATGGGAAATAATACTTCATGTAAAATCGCAGGTGTTGGAACGATTAAAGTTAAAATGTTTGATGGAGTTGTCAAAACACTCAGTGACGTACGACATGTTCCAGAATTGAAGAGAAATTTAATTTCGTTAAGTACTCTTGATTCAAAAGGGTACAAATATACAGCTGAAAGTAGGGTTTTGAAGATTTCTAAAGGTTCACTCGTTGTGATGAAAGGGCAAAGAAAGACTGCCAAGTTATATGTTTTGCAAGGTTCTACTGTTACTGGTGATGCAGCTGTCGCTTCCTCTTCCTTGTTAGATGATGATATTACTAAGCTTTAGCATATGCACCTAGGACATATGAGTGAGAATGGTATGGCAGAATTGAGCAAAAGATGACTTCTTAATGGGCAAGGAATTTGCAAACTGAAGTTCTATGAGCACTGCGTTTTTGGGAAGCAAAAGAGAGTTCGATTCACTAGAGGAATCCATAACACGAAGGGAACATTGGAGTATATTCAATCTGATCTGTAGGGACCATCCAGAGTGCCTTCGAGAGGTGGAGCTAATTATATGCTAACTTTTATTAATGATTTTTCCAGAAAAGTTTGGGCGTTCTTCTTGAAGCAGAAAAGCGATGTGTTTTTCGCATTTAAGTCCTAGAACACTATGATTGAAAAACAGACGGGAAAACAAATAAAACACCTCTGCATAGACAATGGCTTAAAGTTCTGTTCTGATGAGTTTAATAAACTGTGCAAGTCAGAAGGGATCGTGAGACACTTGACAGTTCGTCATACTCCACAGCAAAACGGCGTTGCAGAATGAAAGAATAGAATGATCATGGAGAAGGTTTGATGTATGTTGTCAAATGCCAACTTACCAAAGTTATTTTGGGCTGAAGCAGCCTCTACTGCATGTTTTTTAATCAACCGATCTCCATCCATTGCCATTGAGAAAAAAACTCCACAAGAGGTATGGTCTGGTAACCCTGTTGACTATTCTGATTTAAAGATTTTTGGGTGTCCTGCGTATGCTCATGTTAATAATGGAAAATTGGAACCAAGATCCATTAAATGTGTTTTTCTTGGTTATAAAACTGGTGTTAAAGGGTATAAGTTATGGTGTCCTGAAGATAGAAAAGTTGTGATTAGCAGAGATGTTGTTTTTGATGAAACTGCTATGCTGCCTAACTTATCTCTTAAAGATTCTTCCAATAAAGAAAATCAAAAGCAGGTGGAGCATCAGATTAATACAAAGTTGACACCTCAAGCCAGTATAAAAATTGAGAATAGAGTTGCTTTTTCACCACAATACTCTATCACCAAAAATAGAATTAGAAAAGAAATTAAACCTCCAAAGAAGTATGCTAAGGCTGATCTAGTTGCTTATGCTTTAAATGTGGCTAAAGATATAGATGCAAATTAAGAGCCATCTAATTATTCTGAGGCGGTTAGTTGTGAAGACTCAGAAAAGTGGATGTTTGCTATGCAAGAGAAGATGGAATCACTTCACAAAAACAAAACATGGGATCTTGCAAAACTTCCTAAAGGTAAAAAGGCTGTTCGTTATAAATGGGTGTATAAAGAGAAAGAAGGGACTCCAGGAGTTGAAGAACCCAGATATAAAGCAAGGCTTGTTGCAAAGGGTTTACAGTCAAATTCCAGGAGTGGACTTCACAGATGTGTTCTCCCCAGTTGTGAAGCATAGTTCGATTCGAGGTTTGCTTGGTATTGTGGCCATGCATGATTTGGAGCTTGAGCAGTTAGATGTTAAAACTGTATTTTTGCATGGAGAACTTGAGGAGGATATTTACATACAACAACCAGAGGGTTTTACAGTCTCAGAAAAAGAGGACTATGTTTGCTTGTTGAAAAAGTCCCTTTACGGTTTGAAACAGTCACTAAGATAGTGGTACAAGAGGTTTGATTCCTTTATAACTTTTAATGATTTCAAAAGAAGTAGCTTTGACAGTTGTGTTTACTATAAGAAAAATAATGATGGTTTTTTTGTATATCTACTTCTTTATGTTAATGACATGTTGATAGCAGCAAAAGATAAAGGAGAGATAAGAAAGGTCAAAATCCAACTAAATGAAGAATTTGAGATGAAAGATTTGGGACCAGCAAAGAAGATACTTGGTATGGAAATTCTTAGAGATAGAAAAGCAAGTAAATTGTACCTAAGTTAGAAAGGGTACATTGAGAAAGTTCTTTGCAGGTTCAATATGTAGAGTGCTAAGCCTGTTAGTACTCCTTTAGCAGCTCATTTTAGACTTTCATCAGCTTTGTCTCCACAATCAGATGATGAGATTGAGTACATGTCACATGTTCCATACTCTAGTGCAGTGGGATCTCTCATGTATGCTATGGTTTGTTCACGTCCAGATTTATCATATGCAGTCAGTGCAATTAGTAGATATAAGGCGAATCTTGGTAAAGAACATTGGAAAACAGTTCAGTGGATTTTAAGATACTTACGAGGTACTACTAATGTTTGCTTACAGTTTGGAAGAACTAGAGATGGAGTCATTGGGTATGTTCATGCTGATTTTGCTGGAGACTTTGATAGAAGAAGATCTCTCACAGGTTATGTCTTTACAATTGGAGGTTGTGCAATTAGTTGGAAAGCTACTTTGCAAACTACAGTTGCTTTGTCTACCAATGAAGTTGAGTACATGGCGATTACTGAGGCTTATAAAGAAGCTATTTGGTTGAAGGGACTATTTAGTGAACTCAATGAAGACCTTCAAATCAGTACAGTATTTTGTGACAGTCAAAGTGCCACCTTCTTTACAAAAGATCGAATGTTTCATAAGAGAACAAAACACATTGATGTTCGGTATCATTTTGTTCGTGATATTATTACTCGTGGTGATGTTATTGTGAGCAAAATTAGTACTCATGAAAATCCTGCAGATATGATGACTAAGTCACTTCCTATAACTAAGTTTGAGCATTGCTTAGACTTGGTTGATGTTTATTGTTGAAGTTAAACCCTTAAGGGGTTTTATGGAAGAGGTGGAGAACTTGTTCGTTGAAAGTTCGCGATGAAGAACTTGTTAATTGAGAATTCGTGTCAAGGTGGAGATTATTAGAATTAAGTGACCCAAATTCTTATTTAAATAAAATATGATGGAAAATAAAATAAAAGTAATATCCAAATAAAACTAGACTTCTTTTATTTTATTTTAGAATAAGGTTTTGTAAACCTTATTAAACTCTATCTATTTTATATTGATTAGGATAAGGTGTTTCAATCCTACTAGAATATGGCTTTACAAGCCTATAAATAGACATAGTCTATTCCTCTTGTATTGATTCGAATTCGACATAGTGAATTTTCTTCTCCTCTGCCTGTGGTTTTTTCCCGAAAGGGTTTCTACGTAAAATCTGTATGTTCTTTATTTATTTTTTTATTTTTTTCGATATTTTGTCATTACCAACATTAAGATATATTTTCACAATCCAATTTTATTAGATAATTTTATAAATTTAAAATTTTTATTAATTAATATATATGAACACATGTTTTTTGGTAAAGTAAATCAATATAAGCAAGACAAAATGACACCTTAGTTCAATGTGGACATATTACAATCCACCATAAGAATTCCTTAACTGAAGATAGGGGTTCCTCCAATAGATGGATCTCAATAACTCTGGATCTACAATATTGGCCAAAAAATCTGTTACTGTATTTTGCGCTCGAGAAGTATATTTGATATGAACCTCCCAAGATCGAATAAGCATATGATGTATCAGTCAAAGTTTCGTCAACTTGCTATCCGCAGGAACACTAGCAAGAATAATCTCAATCAACAAAGCATTATCAAACTCCAATTCCAACTTCAGAAATCTTTTGTTCCATGCTAAGTGAAGAATGAACACATTTTATGATGTTATTTTATTATGCAACTTTTAAAAAATATGACTTAATTAATTAATTTAACATTAGTTAATATTATTTTTGTTATTATCACATAATAATTAGTATATAATAATAGCAACTTATTTTTTTAATATCAATTTGGTAATATAATGAAAAGTAAAAGATATTATCATCTATCAATTTAGTGATATAATGATTAATAAAAGATATTATTATCAGTTTAAATTTTTATTTAAACTCGTGATATATATATATATATAAAATAGTTTTTAATGTTACATACATTGCATATGATTCTACATGTTTATTTTTTAAATCATTACATAATGCATATTTATTAAATGTAATGAATATAAAGTAATATTATTCAACATTTTGAATATAATTAAAATATATTAACTATTTTGAACATAAAGTGTTTGGGGTAAAAAATGAGCCACTGGAAGCTAAAACGAATCAAAATAGTGTAGTGGGGCAAAATGCTAGAACAGTGCACGAAATCGCGATGTAGAGCATTTGACATTGCGACATCACTTGTTGTTTGGGCAAAACCGCAATGTGATAAGGATGAAGCCACGATGTCATAGGGGAATGTCATGATGTAACTAAGTCGAGGTCGCAACATCACCCTTTGAGTGTTGCAAAAACACTCCAAAAACATTATCAAACATTACCATATTGTACCAATAGGTTCCAAATCCTTTTAAACACATTTAAATGACACTTAAACTCATATCCATTCATAAAAACATGTACACACATTGTAAAGAAATATACTATAACTTATCATTGTACACACATTTTAAAGAAATATACTATAACTTATCATTCATTGATTTAAAATCAAATCATGCAAGCTTGTTATTGAATGAAACTCAACCTATGTACATGTCATACTAACAAGAGACAATAACCAATGTTAATACATACTCTTTAAAATTGTAAAGGTGATGGAGACTTCCGAAACGGATAAGGCTTCACATAATTTGCATTTGAATCTATGTGCAACAATAATTGGTGTGTTAAACATAAATGCTTAGTAAGTAATCAAAGAATGCACTCAACTTACGTTGAGGCATGTGAGTGGTTCATTCACATTATAAACAAGATTGTAATGAGCATAATTCAAGTCTCCTTCTTAATTAGATTAGTATATGAAATTCAATCTTTTATTTTCTTACTTTTATATGACCTTATTCTTCAATAGCAGCTCATACTTATAATGACATTCCAACAAGTTATTTCTTAACCCGTAAAGTTCTTTTCATGTTTCACGCTTGATTTAATATTTTCATATATCATGCTTTTATTCTTTTTTAATATGTAATCATTAGAATCTATTCGTGTACCAACCTGAATTAGGGCTCAAACGGAACAGTGGTTTCGGGACCACGAATCTGAAGTAGAAAAAATTATTGTGATAATAATTTAAGGTTTATAGTATGATTGAATGCTTGTATGAAAATTTCATTAAGAAATTTTATCGATAAAGTTTTTAAATTGCCTAGTAGGACTAAATTGTAATAGGTGCAAAATGTGAGTTCTAGAATCTATAGGTGCTTAATTGAAATGACTTCTTAAATTGGAGGTCCTTAAATGGTGATTAGACCATTATATCATAGGATGGACAAAAAGGACATGGTTAGGTGAAATTTCAAAGTTAGGCATTAAGGACATTTTGGTCATTTGGCAAATAAAGACAAAATTAAACAAATAAAAGATATCATCTTCCCCAATTTAGTCCCTTAATGCCGAAATTCCAAGGGTTTCCATAGCTAGGGTTTTGGCCAACCTTTCTAAGCCCAATTGTAAGTTCATCCTAGCCCCGTTTTTAATAATTTTTACGTTTTTGAAATCCTTGTAACCTAATCTAGTCTTTCCAAGGACTAATTTTAAGTATTATCAAAGTTTAAAGTTTTACCCATTTTAGACATGCATGTATTTTGATGTCTAATGGTAGAAAATGTAAGTTAGATGTGTGATAAACAAATTTAGCTAAGTGATTTTCGGTAAAAAGGTAAAAATAGACCTATTTGTAAAAGTTGTAAAATGTGTGTATAAATATGTGAATAAATGAAAAATGTGGGCTGTTATGAGTATGAAAAAAAGAGTCGGCTAGGTTTGGGCAATGAAGAAATTGAAAGAAATTCATTTTACAAACATAGGAACTAAAGTGTAAATAATTTAAAAGTTAGGGGCAAAAATGTAAATTTACCATAATATGATTTTTGGGTAAAATTGAATAATGTGATGATTAAATAAGTTGAATTTGTTATTATAGATCAAGAGAAATGAGGTTCGGACCTAGATCGGGGGAAAAACAAAGTATTTGACGATTAGGTCCATTTCAACTATTTTTGTACTGAGGAAAGTTTGTATGTAAATAATGTATCGTTGTATTATGTTTCACTACTTTAATATTGTATAAAATGTATGATTGACTCTTTGGACATATTTGACAAAGTTTCGACAAGTGAGAAAATCCCGGTTGAACCTTAGGAATATAATAGGATACAAGTGACATGTCACTAGGAACCTATGTGTATAAATATATTTAAGTGATTCCGGGTGTTGGTCTCATATGTCCTACCAGTGGCTGGGTACTCCGGCATTCGTTGCGGATACCTGACAGCTTGTGTGAGCAGCACTGGGTAGCTATGTTTTGACTGACAGCTTGTGTGAGCAGGCCTGTGAATAGTTTGATAGTGAGCCTATGTGTGTTATGTAATATGAGGTGGTTCGGCTACATATGAGGCACTTATGTGCAAATTTCTGAGTATCCTTTAATATTTCGAGTGCTCAAAGGGAAATGTCAAAGATGTGAAAGTGTGTGTGGCTATGTTACGATTTGGTTTGATGATTATTTTGTATAAGGTCATTAGAAATGGGCCAATATTGGTTATAAGTATATTTATATGATGATATCTTTCATGAATGATGTGTTAATGTCTTGGTTGTGGATATTTGGTCATATGTATATGCTTGGATTGGTGTTATGTTTTGTTGTGTGAGTTTGTGCATCAAATGGTGGCAAAATGGCTTGGTAAATAGCCTATATTTTGTCCATACGGGTAGGCACACGTGCGTGTGTCTAGCCCCACGGGCATGTGTTCAGGCCGTGTGTCCCTTGTATTTTAATTTTGAGAAACAAAATGCTCAGAATTGAGCACACAGGCAGAGACACGGGCATGTGTCTCAGCCGTATGGGCGGCACGACCTCGAACACAGGCGTGTGCCCTAGCCGTGTGAAGTCTGCACCTATTTTGTGAAAATTAATTTTCTACACGGCATAACACACGGGCATGTGACTTGGCCGTGTGATCTTATTTTGGTCATGAGTTACAAGTTGGAGAGTTACACGGGGTAGGGACATGGGCATCTGTGACCACACGGCCTGCCCACACGGGCGTGTCCCAAACCACACGGGCGTGTGACCCCTGTTTTGTGGAAAAATTTTCTAGGTTTTGTAAAATTTTCTAAGGTTTTCAGTTTGGTCCTGAATCACCTCCAATGTATGTTTTGGGCCTCGTAGGCTCGTATTAGGGACTTTATGATTAACTGCAAATGATTTTAATTTGGACACAATTTTGTAACCCG
Organism: Gossypium stocksii; assembly: GCA_020496765.1. NCBI lineage: Eukaryota > Viridiplantae > Streptophyta > Magnoliopsida > Malvales > Malvaceae > Gossypium > Gossypium stocksii. Next base: position 82,094,545 of record CM035630.1, on the reverse strand, counting down.
AGATTGAATGTTTGCTCGTGTGATAAGTCTAGTAATGCCTCATGCCCTGTTCTAGCATCGAATATGAGTAAGGGGTGTTACATTAGTGGTATCAGAGCTATGGTTTAGTCGATTCTCGGACTAATCTAGCATGTATAAGAGTCTAGCTATACATGCCATATATAAATTGTGATAGTGTGACGACTCTTGAAAATTTAAATTGTGTTTGTATATAGTAAATGGATCCCGATCGAGCTGTAACAGATGAGGTAGAAAGTAATGCACTGGGTCTTGCTCAAGGGGCAGCGCTATCTGATAGTAGACCTCCCACAGTTAGTTAGGGAGAATGGGCGTGTGAGCATACGGCCTAAACACGGGCATGTGGGGCCATTTCGAATAGCCAGACGAGCTGGACACACAGGCGTGTAACTTGCCGTGTGAGCAAGTCAGTAACCTCTCTAATTTACACACGGCCTAGCACACGGGCATGTTTGGTGGCTGTGTTGACAAGTCAATATGTATGCCCTATTTTGCCACGGCCTAGACACACGAGCGTGTCTAATGCCGTGTGAAGTACACGGCTTGGTCACACGGGCGTGTGACCTCTAAAACTTTGAAAATTTGTTAAGTTTTAGAAAATTTTTGTATGGGTTTGATTTAGTCCTGACCCCTTTCTAATGCATATTTAAGGTCTCGTAGACCTTCTAAAGAAACTATATATGTATATTTTGCTATGGAATACCGATGTATGGATTATGTTTATGAATTGATTGTAAAATATTTCGATAAGTCCGGTAATACCTCTTAACCCTAGTCCAGCAACGGATTTGGGCTAGGGGTGTTACATTTGGTTGGTATCAGAGCTACAGTTTAGTCGATTCTTAAAGTAACGTAGCGTATGTGAGTGTAGATATACATGCCATATATTTGCAATGTGATAGTATGATGAATCCTGACAAATAAAATGTGTTTTCATTTAGTAAATGGATCCCGAATTAGCCATAGCTGATGATGTTGAAAATAACACACCTGCTCCTGCTCAAGGGACAGTGCCTTCTTATGTAAAAAACGTAACTAGTAGCCACAAGGGAGAGGCAAAGCAAGCCTTCTTCCAAATGATGAATGAGTGGTTCACAGAATTTATTCGAACGAATCCGGCTGCTCAACAACCTCTGCCCCCGCCTAATCCCCTTTAGACTTCTGTTATACCTCCGGTTATGAATCTGATTCCGATAAATAAGCCTCCTGTAGATAAAATTCAAAAAATATGGGGCCGAAGTGTTCAGGGCCACTAGTGATGATGATGCTGAGAGAGTCGAGTTTTGGCTCGAGAATACAATCAAAGTATTTGATGAAATGTCGTGTACCCCTAATGAATGTGTGAAATGTGTCGTTTCCTTATTAAGAGAGCAACTTACCAGTGGTGGAAAACTCTGATTTCCATTGTTCCGAAAGAACGAATAACCTGAGATTTCTTTCAATCTGAATTTTGAAAGAAATATATCAGTCAAAGATTCATTGATTAGAAAAGAAAAGAGTTTTTTGAGCTTAAACAGGGCCGTATGTCTGTTACGAAATACGAGCGAGAATTTGTTCAACTAAGCCGATATGTACGAGAATGTGTATCAACTGAAGAAATAATGTGCAAAAGATTCGAAGATGGTCTGAATGAAGATATTTGTCTATTAGTCAGTATTCTAGAAATCAAAGAGTTTGTTATGCTTGTTGATCGAGCATGTAAAGCTAAAGAACTCATGAAAGATAAAAGAAAAGCTGATTCAGAAGCTAAAAATGTGAGAAAGAGATCTGTCAGTAAATCATTTCAATCTGCTTCAAAGAAATTTGGAGATGATTTTAGCCGTTCAAAGGCTAATGTGGGACATTCGAGCAAAGATCATGCTAGATCACATTCAAGCTTTAGAGCTTCTGTTACATCTATTGCTAGTGTTGGAAATGTTTGATATGATCGACCCGAGTGTAGACATTATAGTAAAAGAAATTCGAGAAGTTGTAGATTGAATAATCGAGCTTACTTTAGATGTGGATCTTTAGATCACTTTATTCGATACTGCTTAAGTCTGTTGAGCAAGAGATTGCACAGAATCCGTGACCGAGTAACACCTCAGCTAGAGGTAGACCTCCCAGAAATACAGGGAATGTGAGTGGCAGTCAAAGAGTGACAAAAGATATAGCTGTTCGATCTGAGGCCAGAGCACCTGCCAGAGCCTACACCATATGAGCTCGTGAGGAAGCTTCATCTCCAGATGTGATTACTGGTACATTCACTCTTTACGACACTTCTGTGATTACATTGATTGATCCAGCATCAACGCATTCTTATATATATGCATGAACTTAGTGTGAAGTAAGACTTTGCTTGTAGAGTTTACTGAATTTGTAATTAGAGTATCGAATCCCTTAGGCAAACGTGTTCTGGTTGACAAAGTCTGCAAAAATTATTTGTTGATGTTTCGAGATAAATGTTTTCTGGTTGATCTGATGCTATTACCTTTTGATGAATTTGATATAATTTTGGGTATGGATTGGCTAACTTTGCATGATGCTATTGTGAATTGCAAATGGAAAACTATTGACTTGACATGCAAGAATGACGAGATAATCTGAATTGAGTCCAGTGAATCGAATGGGTTATCGGCTGTAATTTAAGTGATGAAAGCTTAGAGTTATGTGAAAAAGAGTTGTAAAGTCTATTTTGCATATGTGATTGATTCGAAAGGGACTGAAAAGAAAATTGAGTCATTGCCTATTGTCTGTGAATTCCCTGATGTGTTTCCTGAAGAACTTCCAGGATTACCTCCGATTCGAGAAGTTGAATTTGGCATTGAATTAGTGCCAGAAACTACTCCATTTCAATAGCTCCATATAGAATGGCTCCGACTGAGTTAAAAGAATTAAAGTCTCAGTTGCAAGAGTTGACCGATAGAGGATTCGCAAGACCGAGTTTCTCACCTTAAGGTGCTCCGGTTCTGTTTATGAAAAAGAAAGAAGGTACAATAAGAATGTGTATTGATTATCGTCAATTAAACAAAGTGACTATCAAGAACAAATACCCTTTTCCTAGAATTAATGATTTATTCGATCAATTAAAAAACACTACTATGTTTTCAAAGATGGATATGAGATTAGGCTATTATCAGTTGAGAGTAAAAGATTCAAATATTCTGAAAACTGCTTTCTGAATGAGGTATGGATATTATGAGTTTTTAGTTATGCCTTTCAAATTAATGAATGCTCCTGCTGTTTTCATGGATTTGATGAACAGAATCTTCAGACCATATTTAGATCGATTTGTTGTCGTGTTTATTGATGACATTTTGATTTATTCAGGTGATGAAAATGAGCATGTCGAGCATTTGAAAGTTGTGCTACAGACTCTGCGTGATAAGAAACTATTCGTGAAGTTCAGTAAATGTGAGTTCTGGTTACGTGAAGTTGGTTTTTTGGGCCATATTGTGTCTGTATCCGATATCCGAGTTGATCTAAGCAAGATTTCAGCTATTTTGGAATGGAAGCCTCTGAGAAATGTTTCTGAAGTCCGCAGTTTTTTGAGACTTGCTAGTTATTACCGACGGTTCGTAAAAGGCTTCTCAATGATAGCAACTCCGTTGACAAGATTACTTGAGAAAGATGTGAAATTTGAATGGTCTGATAAGTTTCAGAAAAGCTTTGATCAATTGAAAACTCTTTTGACTGAAGCTCCAGTATTAGTACAACAAGAATCAAGTAAAAAATTTGTCATTTATAGTGATGCTTCAATGAATGGTTTAGGTTGTGTTCTAATGTAAGAAGGCAAAGTTATAGCCTATGCTTCGAGACAGTTAAAGCCACATGAAAAGAATTACCCAACGTACGACCTTGAATTAGCTGCTATTGTATTTGCTTTGAAGATCTGGCGCCACTATCTGTTCGGTGAGAAATGTTATGTGTATTCTGATCATAAAAGTTTGAAATATTTGATGACTCAGAAAGATTTGAACCTATGACAGAGAAGATGGCTAGAACTGCTAAAAGACTACAAGCTTGTTATTGATTATCATCCGGGAAAAGCAAATGTTGTTGTTGATGTTTTGAGTCAGAAATCATTATTTGCATTACATGCAATGAATGCTCATTTAGATCTGTTTGATGATGGTTCAATTTTAGCCGAATTGAAAGCGAGGCCTTTGTTTTTGCAACAGATTTATGATGCTCAGAAAGTGGATAATGATTTTATAGCAAAATGAGGTCAGTGTGATTTGAATTTTGATTCTGAATTCTGAGTTGATGATAATGATTGTATGAGATTTTTAGATGAAATTTGTGTTCCGAGAAATCCATAATTGATTCAGATGATTCTAAAAGAAGCTCATAGTAGTTGTTTATCTATTAACTTGGGAAGTATGAAGATGTATAACGACTTGAAACAGCTTTACTGGTGGCCTGGAATGAAAAGAGATATCTCTGATTTTGTTTCAAAATGTTTAATCTATCAGCAAGTTAAAGCTGAACATCAGGTACCATCCAGTTTGTTACAACCAATTATGATTTCGGAGTGGAAATGAGATAGAATAACGATGGATTTTGTTTTGGGTTTGCCCCTATCTCCGAGAAAGAAAGATGCGATTTGGGTTGTGGTTAATCGATTGACGAAATTAGCCCACTTCAGTCCAGTACAATCAGATTATTTGTTTGATAAGTTAGCTGAGCTATACATTTTCGATATTGTGAGATTGCATGGGGTGCCATTATCAATTGTGTCTGACAGAGACCTGAGATTCACTTTGTTGTTTTGGAAGAAACTGCAAGAGGCTTTAGGTATGAAATTACACTTTAATACTGCTTTTCACCCGCAGACGGATGGTCAATCTGAGTGGATCATTCAGATACTTAAGGATATGTTGAGATGTTGCATTCTTGAGTTTGAAGGTACGTGGGAACAATATTTGCCATTGATTGAATTCGCTTATAATAATAGTTTTCAAGTGAGCATTAAAATGGCACCGTACGAAGCCTTATATGGTAGAAAATGCCGTACACTATTGTATTGGTCAGAGCTCAGTGAAAATAAGATACACAGGGTTGACTTGATAAAAGAGACTGAACAGAAAGTAAAAAAATCTGAGATAGTTTAAAAGCAGCTTCTGATCGATAAAAATCATATGCAGATTTAAAACGAAAAGATATTGAATTTGAGATTGGCGACAAAGTGTTTCTGAAAGTATCTTCGTGGAAGACAGTACTTTGGTTCAGTAGAAAAGGTAAATTGAGTCCGAGGTTCATCGGACTGTATGAAATCATAGAGCATGTCGGGCAGTTGTGTACAGATTGCTATTACATCCTGAGTTAGAAAAGATCCACAATGTGTTTCATGTATCAATGCTTTGACGATACAGATCTGACCCTTCGCATGTAATTACTCCGTCCAAAATAGAAATTCAGTCTAATATGGCTTATGAAGAGAAACCGATCTGTATCTTAGCTCGTGAGGTTAAAGAACTACAAAATAAGAAAATTCTGTTAGTTAAAGTAATGTGGCATCGACACGGTGTTGAAGAGGCTATGTGGATGCCATGAGACAACAATATCCGAATCTGTTCAACGGTAAGATTTTCGGGGACGAAAATCCCTAAGGGGGAGAGTTATAACAGCCCAGTTTACACCCTAGTAGGAAGAGTGGTTTCGGGACCATAAATCCGAGTCTGAAAAATATTTAAATATTATTTTCTGTGCCTAAAGTATGTGAATTGATATGTGTGAAATTTTCGTGATTTAATTTTTCCGTTTGAGTGCTTAATTTTCAAAAAAGACTAAATCATAGAAAATGCAAAAGTGTTCTTCTATTTATTAAAGTGCTGATTTGATGTGTCTCTTTAAATGTGAGGTCCTTATGTTGTAAATGAACCATTGAATTCACGAATGGACATTATTGGACATTGGTTAGTGGATTTTAAATGAAACCATTAAGGTTAAAAATGGTATTTAATAATTAAATGATGAAATAATAAAATAAAACATGAGTTAGTGCTTCATTCATCTTTGTTTGCCGAATTTGAAAGAAAAAGAAAGGGTTTAAAGCTTTGTTTCATTCGGCCATTGCTAAGCATAATTAAGGTATGTAATTTGATCCGTTTTAGATGATTTTTATGTTTTTGTGATTGTTGCTTAATGTTCTAACTAGCCTATGTCTCAATTTAAGAATTTGATGGAGATTTTGAAATGTGCCATTGATGAAATTGGAAGCTTTGTGATGATAGTTGATGAAAAATGAAAGATATATGTTAGATTGATATGTTTCGTATTTGAATTTTTGATGAAATTAAGCATTTTGGGCTAAATTGTGAAAGTGATATTTTGAGGGACTAAATGTGAAATAAATGAAATATATGGGCTTATATGTGTTATGTGAATATTCGGCCTAGCTATGGTAAAATGAAATTTTGCATATTTTGTGATTTTGTGAATTAGGGACTAAAATGTCAAAATGTGAAAATGTGAGGGATAATTTGTAAAATGCCCTAAATATGTGTATATGGATTGAATTGAATGATTTTTTGAATAAAAGAGTTAAATTTGAATGTGTTTAGATCAAGAATCAAAGAAAACAGAATTAGATCAGGGGGAATCGAAAGTAGTTGAATAACCATTTATATCTGTCCAAATTCGTACGAGGTAAGTCTATATACAAATAAATATGTTGAACTGATTTAATTGTGCTTATATGATATTTGAAATGTGATGAATTGTTATGAGATCTGAATATGTGAAATCGAGAAAGTTCAGTTAATGTGACGACGTCCGGAAAGCCCTGTACGAACCATAGGAATAGTTAGGATACACATGTCATGACATAGGATTCCGATATGTGATTTCATGTAAGACCACGTCTAGGACATTGACATCAATTTGAGATTTACATGGAAGACCATGTCTAGGACATCGACATCGTATTTGATTTCGTGTAAGACCCTGTCTGAGACAGTGGCATCGATATTTGATTACATGTAAGACCACGTCTGGGACGTTGGCATTGTATGAGCTTTCTGAGTTATCCGCATATCCTATTTTTTTCTAAACAGTTCAACGGGCATTTCGAGAAACAAATGAATATATGAATGTGCATCCAAGTTCTGGTACATATGAATGTATATGAAATTTGGCAAAGAAAGGTACGTATGTATATGAGCAATTGATATGTGAACTATTTGAAAATGTAATGAGCTTATAAGCAAATGATTATAAATATTTGAGTCATATGAGAAATATGAAACTACTATTGAGTTGTGGCATGATTCTTATGAATGAAATGATTCATATATGTTTATGTGATAAGTTTATTTGTATATAGCTTACTAAGCTCTTTGTAGCTTACTTTATGTGTGTTTTCGAATTGTTTATATATATCGAAGCTACCGGGAGCTCGGGGATAGTCGAGGATCATCTCCACACTATCGAACTCTATTTTTGGTACCTTTTGGAAATGTGAATATTGAAACATGGCATGTATAGACTAGAAGTATATGAATATGTTTTTGGAATGATATAAATCTAGCCATGTGATATGGGTTGGTAATGGTTATGGTTATGGTTTAATTTGGTATAAGTTATGTGATGCAAAATTGGTATTTGATGTGCTCATGAAAGGCCAATATGAAATGGTCAATTTGGTAGTTGCTGAGTTGAGAAATTTACAAGGTTTTGGCGTGAGATTAAATGTGGTAATTTGATGTATTGATCATGTATGTTTGACATAAATTTGACTAATGATTTGGTATGGTTTGGCATGTAGATTGAGTATGAATTTTGTTGAGGAATGCATGATAAGAATTGTATATGTTTTGGTTGTGAATTGAATGAAAATTTGGTATGAAAAGCTTTGATTTTGAACTTGTAGGGAGGACCCAAAGTTGGGTGGCATTTTGGCCTTGTAAATGGCCTATTTTGTGCTAACATGGGCAGGGGCACGAGCGTGTGTCCTTGCCGTGTTGCTCGAGGGCCATTTCGAAATGATCTTGGGTAGACCACATGGTCGCACACACGGATGTGAGCCAGGCTGTGTGGCTAAGTAAGTATACCCCCATAGATTGACACGTCCGAGCATACAGCCCAAACATGGGCGTGTGAGGCCATTTTGAATAGCCAGATGAGCTGGACACAGAGGCGTGTGATTGGCCGTGTGAGCAAGTTAGTAACCTCCCTAATTTACACATGGCCTAGCACACGAGCGTGTCTGGTGGCTGTGTGGACAAGTCAGTATGTATGCCCTATTTTGCCACGGCTTAGACACACGGGCGTGTCTAATGCCGTGTGAGGCATACAGCTTGGAGACACGGGTGTGTGACCTCAAAAACTTTGAAAATTTGTTAAGTTTCGAAAATTTTTTGTATGTGTTCGGTTTAGTCCCGACCCCTTTCTAATGCATATTTAAGGTCTCGTAGACCTTCTAAAGAGACTATATGTGTAAGTTTTGCCATGGAATACCAATGCATGGATTACGTTTATGAATTGATTGTAAAATGTTCCAATAAGCCCGGTAATGCATCTTAACCCTAGTCCGGCGACGGATACGGGTTAGGGGTGTTACATGGTTATGTGTGATCACGGTGAATGTAAGACCCCTTACCCGTATCCGACGCTAGGGCAGGGTTTGAGGCGTTACCAGACTTCAACAATAACATTCATACAGAACTAAACCATGAATTTTAGTCCAAATTTCAAACTTTTCACATTTCATCTTAAGGTCCCTAATATGGGTCTACAAGGCCCAAAACATAGATTGGGAGTGGTTAGGGACTATACTGTAACTTTTGAAAGTTTTAGGATAGTTAGAAAATTTTCAAACTTTAGAGAGTCGTACGCCCATGTGGGTAGGCCGTGTGGTCTCACACGCTCATGTGGTTTAAGACACGCCCATGTCCTCAACTCGTGTAACTCTTTGTTTATATCGTCATCAACAATTTAGGGTCACACAACTAAGTCACATGCCCATAAGGCTGACCGTGTGTCACACACGGTCTAGACACACACTCGTGTCTACCTGTGTGGACAACAACAAGGCTATTTTCCAAGCCATGTTGTCACCCTTCTCTTACACACATTCACACCACATAACATAGTATCAATTTAAGCATATACATACACTCAATTCAGCCACAATCAACACCATAATTTAACACTCGAATGCACATACACAGTCTTAAAATAAGCCAACTTAAATGGACAAACACACATTATTCAGTTAAATCAAGACACTTGGCTACTTCAATCCAACTCACTTAGGCTTCAATAACAAAGGTGCATACACTTCATTGCTAACTAGCCTATACATGCCATATACCAAGTTTACAACTTCTCCATACCATTGCATTAATTGGATAGTGTGGAATCTCCGATAGCTTACAATTTGGGCAAGTCTTCAAAATCCAATAAGCACAGAAAAGGTAACACGAGTAAGCTATAAAGCTTAGTTAGCTCGTATGTACAAATATTTAAACAATTCATTTAGATTCTTTTAGTAATTCTCATAATATGTTCTCAAGGTAATCCAATAGTAATTGCACACAGTTCCACATTCACTTATGTTCGTATTAAGCTATCTATATGAGTCATTGTCATTAAATTATTTATATCTTGTGCTAGAAAACTTCAAATTAATATTCTCAAATTTTCCCTGAAACAAGACTCACATAGCTTCTTACCATAAAATTTCCAGAATTTTTGGTTTAGTCAATAAGTATACTTTATTCTTTAAATTTGCCCCTATTTTGCAGTCCAATAGTTCCAACCCCACTTCACTATAAATTAATTATCTCCTCATCCTAGATTCGGATGATGTTATTGTTTGTTTCTCCTAAAAATAGACATATTCAAGATTCTAAAAATATAAATTCTAACCCATAATTATTTTTATACAATTTTTTATGATTTTCCAAAGTTAGAATAGGGGATTTGGAAATCATTCCGACCCATTCTCACAAAGATTCAAACATCTCATAATATGAAAATTTTTTCCTTACACCATTTCTTTTATGTGAAAATAGACTCAATAGGATTTAATTTCATATCTTATTAACCTCTAATTTGATTTCCACCATTTTTGGTGATTTTTCAAAGTGACACAACTGCTGTTGTCCAAAACTGTTTTGTTGTTAAATTTTACTCTTTCACATTTTCTTTGTATTTAACTTTCATTCAACATTCACCTTTCATATATCACTCACTTCATATTTCCACATATTCAAGTAAATCCATTATAGCATGAAGCACATTTATATACTAATCTTTCTCATTTTCCACACATAATAAACTATAAGCTCATCATTTCACCATCATTCGATCTTCGCATGAGTCAAATACATACTTGTTTTACTTATTTCGATAGTACTTACATTATCATCATGACCTTTCTCATTGAATCATTCGATCTTCTCTTGAATCCTACCTGGTGCATAGTGTCTGTTCACTTTAGCCGCGAGGACTTGTTGATGGGCCAAAATCCATAATTAAAATCTGTATCATTAGGAAATTATGAAAATACCCTTCTAGGATAAAATTACGAAAATACCCTTCTAAGGTAGAATTATGAAAATGACCTGTAAGGTAGAGCTACTAAAACACCCTCGTAGGGTGGGAATACCGAAATACCCCTGTAGGGTAGAGTTACAAGAGTACCCTTGGGTAGTGAAATGACTAAATACCCCTAAGTGCTTAATGTGTGAAAATGTGTATAATGCATTCATGAATTGTATGTTGCACTTGGGTGGGTTTTGATGATACAGAGGAAGTGTTTTGAGGATCGCATAGTCGCTTGACGACCGTGAATCTACCGTAGGCTATTTAAGCCACCGAGTAGCTCTGTTACACGGTATATATATATAGCAGCCTTGTTGCAACGTGGGTAGTACCGCTGTGTGTGCTACCGTTAGTGTGTAGAGGATGGGTGGGTTGATGTAGACATCCCCACAGATGTGTTGGGCTAGTACGGGTGGTGTGTAGCGGTTGGATTTGGGATGGGAACATTTGCATACATGTAATTCTGGTATGATATGAGGTCAATGTGGGCTAAGGCCTAGGCCACCGATTTTGTTAGGGCTTAGGCCCAATGTGATATGTGTATAATGAATTGATTTGATTGCCAAGGGTCGTACACACTGAGTTTCGAAACTCACACCCTTATTATTAATATTTCAGGTGACGCACAGTAGACGGCTCGATGCGGTGGAGGACTCGGAGACAGCCACACTACAAGTTACTTAGGAATTTTCAATATAGATTTATTAAGTGTTTTATGATAATTACTTTTAAATCTCTACTATGATGTAATAAGGCTATGTATCTTCGATTTCATTATTTACTTGGGATTTTATTTAGTTACTGCTATATTTAATAAACATGTTTTTTTTTTTAATTATTCATTTAATTTAATTCTTCGAATTTTTAACTAAGTAAATTCCTATCAAGCATATTTCGTTTCAAACTAAGTTTTTAACTAAACCATTTTTTGAAAGCAACCCTTCAATGTGACATTGCTAGATTCGGGCCTAACTTCTAGGCCGGGTTTGGGGTGTTACATATGAGGTAAAAATGACTGATTTGCTCTATGATATGTATGACTGTAAGTGAGCATGACATTTTGCATACACGTATGATTTTATGTCATGACATATTGCATGGGGATGGGTTACTGTATTTGAAGGAAGTGTACTGTACTGATAAGGTCGCACGGGTCACCTAAGACGACTGTGGACCTATTGATGGCTTTAAGCCGCTCATATTATTGGCAGCTTTGCTGTAATACTATTTAGTGCCGCAATCAGTGCTAATTTTGGTGTGTCTGGCTAGGTGGGTCGATTTTATTCCCACATGGTGTGATTGGCGGGACAGAGTGGTGTGTCTGGCTGGATTGGGTGGGATTTTTGATTGCATTATTGCACTGCTACTGCTACTGTAATGGGCTCAGGCCCGAACTGTTACTGCATACTGTATGATTGACTGTCTGATAAGGGATTATGCACTGAGTTTTGGTAAACTCACCCCTTCTATTTTTACTGTATAGGTAATCCCCAAGTTTTTGATGGATTGGTGCTGCGAGGGACTCGGAAGTGGCCACATGACCGTTCTTGCTTTTACATTCGACTTCTTATTTACAATAATTTTGGTTTGGGTATTTGTTTTATGTAATAAGGCCTCTTTAAAGTTGTAACTATAATTTTTGGGATTTTTACTTGCTTTGATATAAATTGTTAGATGTAGGTAAAATACGGGTTTACACAACTTATTTTAAAAGCTTCTGCAACAAACATAGTTTTAAAGCATACTAACAATCCAATATAATCAACAAATTTTTTGTTAATATCACAAAGAGGTCTAATACTAAACGGGTTTTGAATGAGAACATGTTTTCGAAAAACACTTCAATGTGACACTATCAGATTCAGCCATAACATCTAGGCCGGGCTTTGGGCGTTACAACGTAGCCAAGTCACATGCCCATGGGGCGACTGTGTGTCACACGGCCTAGACACACGCCTGTGTGTCTACCTATGTGGACAACAACAAGGCTATTTTCCTAGCCATGTTGTCACCCTTCACTTACACACATTTACACTACATAACATATTATCAATTTAAGCATATACATAAACTCAATTCAGCCACAATCAACACCATAATTTGACACTCGCATGCACATACACATTCCTAAAATAAGCCAACTTAAATGCCCAAACACACATTATTCAATTAAATCAAGACACTTGGCTACTTCTATCCAACTCACTTAGGCTTTAGTAACAAAGGCCCATGCACTTCATAGCTAACTAGCCTATACATGCCATATACCAAGTTTACAATATCTCTATACCATTGCATTAATTGGATAGTGTAATGGGATCTCCGACAACTTCCAACCCGGGCAAGTCTTCGAAATCATATAAGCATAGAAAAGGTAACACGAGTAAGCTATAAAGCTTAGTAAGCTTGTATGTATAAATATTTAAACAATTCATTTATGTTCTCTTAACAATCCTCATAATATGTTCTCAAGGTAATCCAATCATAATTGCACAAAGTTTTACTATTCACTTATATTCGTATCAAGCTGTCTGCCCGAGTCATAGTCAATAAATTATTTATATCTTGTGCTACAAAACTCCAAATAAAGATTCAAGAATTTTTCTGAAATTAGACTCACATATCTTCTTACCATAAAATTTCCAGAATTTTTGGTTTAGCCAATAAGTATAGTTTATTCTTTAAAGTCACCCCTGTTTCGCTGTCTGATAGTTCCGACCCCTCTTCACTAAAAATTGATTATCTCCTCGACTTGGATTCGGATGATGTTCCTGTTTGTTTCTCCTGAAAATAAACTCATTCAAAATTCTAAAAATATAAATTATAACCCATAATTATTTTTATACAATTTTTTATGATTTTTCAAAATCAGAACAGGGGATTCCAAAATCATTCTGACTCTATCTCACAAAATTTCAAATATCGCAAAATATGAAAATCTTTTACTTACACCGTTTTTTTTATGTGAAAATACAATCAATAATCTTTAATTTAATTTCTTATTCAACCTGTAATTCAATTTTCTCCTTTTTTGGTGATTTTTCAAAGTCACACAATTGCTGCCAAAAACTATTTTCTTGTTAAATTTTACTCTTTCACATTTTCTTTGTATTAACTTTCATTCAACATTCACCTTTCATATATCACTCACTTCATATTTCCACATATTAAAGTAAATACATTACAGCATGAAGCACATTTATATACTAATCTTTCTCATTTTCCATACGTAATACACTATAAGCTTATCACTTTACTATCATTCGATCTTCGCATGAGTCGAATACATACCTATTTTACTTAATTTGATAGTACTTACATTATCATCATGACCTTACTCATTGAATCATTAAAGATACTTAATAAATTGCGTATAAGTGCCACACTTATTTATAACTGAACTATTACTTTTCACTCGTAGTCGAAGCTACCGCTTATCACTTGTAGCCGAAGCTACCACTTATCACTTATCACTTTTCACTTAAATGCTCGTTTTCGAGTTAGTCACAGGTCTGCTCACACAAGTTGAAGGTCAGAACGTAGCTACACAGTGCTGCTCACACAAGCTGACAGGTATCCGCAACATATGCAGGACTACCTAGCCATTGGTAGACGTACGAGACCAGCACCCAGAATCACTTAATAACTTTACACACTTAGGCTCATTCTTGAGCTATTTCGCGGGCCTGCTCACATAAGCTGATGGTCAAGATATAGCTGCACAGTGCTACTCACACAAGTTGACAGGTAACCGCAACGTATGCAGGACTACCTAGCCACTGGTAGACGTACGAGACCAACACCCGATTCACTTAATCACTTAACTCCGATGCCATAGCCTAGCTATGGTCTTTTACGGTAATCACTTATCACTTGATGCCATTGTCCACCCATGGTCTTTTCAGTCAATTTATCACTTTAGAATGCCATAGTCAAGCTATGGTCTTACATCCTTACTATGCCATGGTGAAACCATAGACTTATCCATCAATTCATATGTCACTATAAAATGATCGTAATCGATCCTGCATCCTTACTCATTTTGAACATTTAACTTAAATTTCACAAATCAATAAATATATATAATCATAATACATTTCTATCACTATCGCTAAAATTATTAACATATGAACTTTCCTTGACGTAGATATGACGAAAAGGATCGTGTTGCCCAAATACTCGTTTTTCCCTTCTTTTAGTCTCAAACCTCGTTTTCGTGATATATAATATCACATTTAGCTCATTTAATTAACACATTGTTCAATTCAGTCCAAAAATACACTATGGCAAATTTATATTTTTGCCACTAAAGTTTGACATATTTACACTTTTTCCCCTAGGCTCATAAAATGATTTTTATTCAATTTTCTTGTATTTTAGGCCTAGCCGAACCATTTTCATAACTATAGCAGTCCACAATTCGCATTTAATCACACAGTTACACACATTTTACAACTTTTTATAAACTAGTCTTTTTATGCAATTTCATCGAAAATCACTTAGTAAAAGTCATTTATTACACACCGAACATACATATTCTACCATTAGACATCAAAACACATGCTTGTCAACCTGGGTAAATTTTTAAACACAAACCCTAGCTCAAAATAATGGTAGAAAGAGCTAAATCGAGTTACAAGGGTCTAAAAAATGTAAAGAACATTAAAAATGGGGGTTGGATGCACTTACAATCAGGCTTGAAAGTTGCCAAAACCCTAGCCATGGTGTCCATAGCAATATTCGGCCAAGCACAAAGAAGATGGACACAATTTGGCTTGATTTTCCCTTTTTAATTCTTTTATTACCAAATGACCAAAATGCCCTTCATTAAAACCTTTGGTATTTTATCCATCTTTGTCCATTTTTGTCCATCTTATTTAATGGTCTAATTTCCATTTAAGGACCTCCACTTAAAAAACCCATTTCAAATAAGTACCTTAACTTCTAGAACTCACATTTTCACATATTGCAATTTAGTCCTAATTATCAAATTAGACACCCAAATGATAAATTTCCATAACGAAAATTTCACACGAGCATTCAATCACACAATAAACATTAAAAATTAATCACAATAAATTTTTTTGCTTCAGATTCATGATTTTCAAAACCACTGTTCCATTTAGGCCCTAATTATAGCTGTTACAGTGAATGAGTATGCCATGCATGCAAAAAGTTGTAAAAAATGTGGATGTTTGCAAGTATGTTCCTTGGATGCGAAATGTGGTTGTGTGTTGATGTATTGATAAATGGCATGTCGTGTGTATAGTAATATGTACAATGACTTGCATGAAATGTATATTTATAAAAGGTGGAGTTTGAAGGCAGTTACTTTGTTTGGGTAGATAAAGATAGGAAAAATTAGTGTAATGGAGGAATGAGTTGATTGTTATGGTATTCAAAGGAGTTTGGTGGAATCATGGAACAATTATCTACTGGTCCTTCTAGGCGACACCGTAAATGTATTTAGGTCCTATGGGGTGATACCTCGAAGGGGTTTATTGATTCTTCAAAATCAGAAGGTACATGGTTAGCCATGGCATAATCCAGTGGTGAACATGTACGCAATATGGAAGAGATGGAGTACACCAGGGAAGCTTGTTAAGGTATAAAAAGAGAAGTCACTGTAACAGTGTGCTTGGCGTAGACCGTACTAATATGTTGTTTAGTGAATAGTTGATTAAGCCCATGGTAGAAAAAGGGAGAGATTGATGAATTATCCGTTAAATGCTTAGGTGGCGTATTTCGTGGATTCGACAAAACACCCAATTCAAGAACCCCTTATTGGAATTCACCATTTGAAGGACTCTTTGTGAGATAATCTATCAACCTAGATGCTTTGGGTGAGTAAAAAAAATGATTTGTAAGAGAGTCAAACTGTGAGCGTTTAAGGGGAAAATAGACCAAATTTTAAAACATCACATTCCTAGCTTATTTTTACGATAGCTTTCTCCTTCTATATAGTGTTGCCGTCCCTTACTCTCTCGAAGCCCTATGTGACAGCCCGTTTTAGGGTTAAAATGGGACAATGGTTTCGGAACCATAAATTTGAAGTATAAATAATTATTTTATTATTTCTTTAAGTTTTAACGTATGATCAAATCATTGTGTGAAAATTTTGTTAAGAAATTTTATCGATAGAATGTCCAATTTGCCTAATAGAGCTAAATTGTAATAGGTGTAAAATGTGTGTTCTAGAAGCTATGGGTGCTTAATTGACATGAATTTGTAAATTAGAGGTCCTTAAATGGTAATTGGACCATTATATCATTGGATGGTCAAAAATGGACATGGTTAGGTGAAATTTCAAAGTTAGGCATTTAGGGCATTTTGGTCATTTGGCAAATAAAGACAAATTA
Organism: Gossypium stocksii; assembly: GCA_020496765.1. Lineage (NCBI taxonomy): Eukaryota > Viridiplantae > Streptophyta > Magnoliopsida > Malvales > Malvaceae > Gossypium > Gossypium stocksii. The sequence goes on along the minus strand of CM035630.1, from coordinate 82,077,638 downwards.
AACAAATAAAAGATATCATCTTCCCCAATTTAGTCCCTTAGTGCCAAAATTTCAAGGGTCTCCATATCTAGGGTTTTGGCCAAGCTTTCCAAGCTCAATTATATGTCCATCCTAACTCTGTTTTTAATGATTTTTACATTTTTGAGATCCTCGTGACCTAATCTAGCTTTTGCAAGGATTAATTTTGAGTATTATTAAAGTTTAAAATTTTACCCATGTTATGTATTTTGATGTCTAAGGGTATAAAATGTATGTTAGATGTGTGATAAATGACTTTTGCTAAGTGATTTCGGTAAAAATGTCAAAAAGGACCTATTTGTAAAAAGTGATGAAATGAGAAGTAAATGTATGATTAAATGGAAAATATGGGCTGGTATGAGTATGAAAATGTTTCGACTAGGCTTGGGTTTTGAGGAAAATGAAGACATTTGAATTTACGAGCCTAGGGACTAAAGTGTAAATAATAGGAAAGTTAGGGGCAAAAATGTAATTTTTCCATAATAAGATATTTGGACTGAATTGAATAATGTGTATATTAAATAAGTGAAATTTGTTATTATAGATCAAGAAAAATGAGGTTCGGACCTAGATCGGGAGAAAAACAAGGTGTTTGACGATTAGGTCCAAATTCTACTATTTATGTATCAAGGTAAGTTTGTATGTAAATAATGCATCATTATATTATGTTTTAGTGCTTTATTATTGTATAAATTGTGTGATTGACTCTTTGGACATATTCGACAAAGTTTCGACAAGTGAGAAAATCCCGGTTGAACCTTAGGAATAGAATATGATACAAGTGACATGTCACTAGGAACCTATGTGTATATACATGTTTATGTGATTTCAGGTGCTGGCCTTATACGTCCTACCAGTGGCTGGGTACTCCGGCATTTGTTATGGATACTTGACAACTTGTGTGAGTAGCACTGGGTAGATACATTTTGACCGACAGCTTGTGTGAGCAGGCCCTTGAAGAGTTTGATAGTGAGCCTATGAGTGTTATGTAATATGAAGTAGCTCGACTACATATGTGGCACTTATGTGCAAATTTCTGAGTATCCGTTAATATTCCGAGTGTTCAACGGGAAATGTCAAAGATGAAAAAGTGTGTAGCTATGTTACGATTTGGTATAGGTATGTACGTAAAACTCACAAGTACGAATACTATAAGTGATGAACACTTGGTAAAATTGTGATTGAGTAAGTTATGCCTATGGAATTTTTATGACAATTATGCCATCTCTCGTTAGATGAATTGCATGATAATTGTGTAGTTATGATGCTTATTATTTGCTTATGAACTTACTAAGCTATATAGCTTACTCCTTCTTTTTCTTTCCCTTGTTTTATAGTGTTGCCAACTAGCTCGGATCTATGATCGTCAGAGATTCGAATCACACTATCAACTCTCTCATTTTAGGTATTGATGACTTCAGCATTTTGAATGTATGGCATGTATAGGAGGACTTGGTCATTCTGTCATGTGTCATATTTAATTTGGCCAAATATGTTGGCTTATTTTATTTTGATGATTATTTTGTATAAGGCCATTGGAAATGGGCCAATATTGATTATAAGTATATTCATATGATGATATCTTTCATGAATGATGTGTTAATGTCTTAGTTGTGGATATTTGGTTGTATGTATATGCTTGGATTGGTGTTATGTTTTGTTGTGTAGGTGTGTGCATTAAAGGGTGGCAAAATGGCTTGGTAAATAGCCTATATTTTGTCCACACAGGCAGGCACACGAGCGTGTGTCTAGGCCATGTGTGACACACAATCAGCCCCACCATCATGTGTTTAGGTCGTGTGTCCCCTACACCTTAGTTTAGAGAAACAGAATGCTCAGAATTGAGCACACGGGCAGAGACACATGGGCAGAGACACGGGCGTGTGTCTCAGCCGTGTGGACAACATGCCCTTAGACACGGACGTGTGCCCTGGCCTTGTGAAGTCTACACCTATTTTTGTGAAAGTTAATTTTTCACACGGCCTAGCACAAAGGCGTGTGTCTTAGCCGTGTGATCTCATTCGGTCATGAGTTACAAGTCAAAGAGTTACACGGGGTAGAGACACGAGCGTTTATGACCACACGACCTGCCCACACGGATGTGTCTCAAGCAACACAAGCGTGTGACCTCTGTTTTGTGGAAAAATTTTCTAAGTATTGTAAAAATTTCTAGAGTTCTTGGTCTAGTCCCAAACCACTTCCAATGGATGTTTTGGGCCTCGTAGGCTTGTGTTAGGGACAATATGAGTGATTGCTAAAAGCTTCAATTTGGAAGCAAATTTATGACCCAAAATTACATGATTGTTCGTGAGATAAGTATGGTAATGCCTCATACCCTGTTCTGGCATTGAATACGGGTGAGGGATGTTACATTTAGTGGTATCAGATGTAACATCCTAGTCTCATTTTTAATGCTCTTTACATTTTTGAAGTCCTCGTAACTCGATTCTGGTATCAAGGTAAGTTTGTGTGTAAATAATGCAATATTTCATTATTATGTATTTAATGTTTTAAGATTGCATGAATTGTATAATTGTCTTTGTAGATTTGATTAATGATGACTCAATGATGATTCGACAAAGATTTGATACTCGAAAATCCCGGTTGAACCTTAGGAATAGATAGGATACAAATGTCAAGATATTAGGGTTATTGAGATCCCGTATAAGACCATATCTGAGATATGGTGTCGGCATGTGATTTTGTGCAAGACCACATCTGGGACATGGCTTCGAAATGAGACTTCATATAAGACCATATATGGGATATGGCGTTAATATGAGACATCGTGTAAAACCATAATTGGGCTATCGACATCGATAAGTGATCCTATGTAAGACCATATCTAGGATATGGCATTGGCATCTTACTATATGTATGAGATTTCTCGGGTACCCTTTAATATTCTAAGTGGTTCAACGGGTAATCCAAAGATAATGTCAAAGAGATGACAAGGTATGATCATGTTAAAAAGGTACATGTATGTACACAAAGCTCATAAATATTGATACTATGAATCAATGAGACCTCAGTAAGAAGTGAATGAATGAATGAAGTATAATCATGAGTTTTATTGTACATTTTGTAAATAATATGATTTTAAATGTATCTATGACACTTGATGACATTATGATGAAGTATATTATGTTATGAGTATAATAACGCATGGTTAATGTTGTTATGTATTTATATGCAAACTTACTAAGCATTATGCTTACTCCCCTCTCTTTTCCATTTTCTTATAGTGTCGCCAAGCTAGCTCAGGGATCGAAGGACGTCGGAGACTTGATCACACTATCAACTGGAACATTTGGGTATAACTAGTCATGACATTTTGAGTATGGCATGTATAAGGACTTGGTCTTTTTGTTATATGTCATATTGGTTTAGCCAAATGGGTTGGCTTATGATGATAATTGATTCATTTTGTATAAGGCCAGTGAAATTGGCTAATGTTGATTATAAGTAAAATTGCATGATGATGCATTTCATGGATGTGGTAAGTTGCATGATTTGAGTTGTTGAGCATGTGATTGGTTAAGTATCCTAGAAATAGCATGAGAATGATGTGATGATGTCTTAGTTGTGGACATTATAGTTGCTTAAATATGCTATGAATTGTACCTATGCGTTGGTGCTTGTGTGTTTGTGTTTCAGGGTGGCAAATGACTTGGTAAATAGTCTATTTATTGTCCACATGGGTAGACACACGGTCATGTGTCTAGGCCGCGTGTGACACACGATCAGACCCATGAGTGTGTGAATAGGCCGTGTATCCCCTGTAAATTAATTTTGAGAAATCGAATGCTCAGTATGGAGCACACGAGCCGAGACATGACCGTGTGTCTCAGCTGTGTAAAGGACACGGTTATAGGACATGGACGTGTACCCAGGCCGTGTGAAGTCTGCACCTTAAATGCAAAAATTAAATTCGCCACACGACCTAGCACACGGGCGTGTGACTTGGTCGTGTGACCCCTATCTTGCTGATGATATCATAAATAGAGAGTTACACGAGTTGAGGACACGGACGTGTCCTGAGTCACACAGGCGTGTTTGACCACACGGCCTACCCGTACGGGTGTGTGACTCTCTAAAACATGAAAATTTTTTAAGTGCTCCAAAGTTTCCGATTTAGTCCCAATCTATCTCCAATGTATGTTTATGGCCTCGTAGGTTCGTATAAGGGACGATATACATGTGTATGAATTGTTTTGAATTGAATAAAATTTTATGGCCTGATTTTGTACGATTGGTTATGTTTAAGTTTAGTAATGCCTTGTACCCTGTCTCAACGTCGGATGCGGGTAAGAGGTGTTACATTAGAGCTATAGTTTAGTAGATTATCAGACTAACCTAGCATGTGTAGGAGTCTAGCCATACATGCCATATATAAATTGTGATAGTGTGACGACTCTTGACAATTTAAATTATGTTTTTATATAGTAAATGGATCCCGATCGAGCTGTAGCTAATGGGGTAGAAAGTAATGCACCGACTCCCGCTCAAAAGGTAGTGCCATCTAATAGTAGACCACTCACAGTTAGTTAGAGCGAAGGGGTTAGGGAAGCCTTCCTCCACATGATGAATAAATGGTATACTGAGTTTGTTCGAACAAACCCTATGGCTCAACATCCTCCACCCCCTCCTTATCCTCAACCAGTTCCCATAGCTCCTCAAGGTGTGGATTTGGTAAGACTGAATAAGCCTCCTATTGATAAGATTCGAAAGCAAGGGGCCGAAGAGTTTAGAGCAAATATAGATGATGATCCCGAGAGAGCCAAGTTTTGGCTTGAAAATATTATTAGAGTATTTGATGAGTTGTCATGCACACCCGAAGAATGCTTGAAATATGCTATATCATTGTCGAGGGATGCATTATATCACTGGTGAAAGACACTAGTATCTGTGGTAACGAGAGAGAGGGTTACATGGGAGTTTTTTCAAGAGGAATTTTGAAAGAAATATATTAGTCAGCGGCTTATCGATCAGAAACGTAAGGAGTTTCTTGAGCTGAAACAGGGCCGAATGTTAGTGACAGAGTATGAACGGGAATTTGTCAGGCTTAGGAAGTATGCTCGAGAGTGTGTCTCCTCCGAGGCTATTATGTGTAAGAGGCTCAAAGATGGGCTGAATGAGGATATCAGACTATTAGTCGGAATCTTGGAAATAAATGAAATAGTTGTATTGGTTGAACGAGCTTGCAAAGCTAAAGAACTAAGCAAAGAGAAAAGAAAAGCCGAGAGTGATGCTAGAGATGCAAGAAAAAAGCCGATATGTAAGTCATGTCCATCTCAGTCAAAGAAATCTAGAGAAATGTATTCTTGTTCGAATGTATCAGTTGGGCATTCACGCAAAGATCGCGGGAAACAATATTCGAGTTCTAAAGCTCAAGCTACTTCGATGGCAAGTGTGGGTAATGTTAGGTCTAATAGACCTGAATGTCAGCATTGTGGTAGACGACATCCCAGTGAGTGTTGGATGATTAACCGAGCTTGTTTCAAGTGTGGTTCTTAAGAGCATTTTATCTAAGATTGCCCTGAGAGGGATGAGGAAGAAAAACTTAAGAGTGCAAGGCCAAGTAATACTACCAAAAGAGGCAGACCACCAAAAAAATATCGAGAATGGAACTAGCAGTAAAGGTGTGACAAAGGATTCAGCTGTGAGATCCAAAGCTAGAGCACCTACTAGAGCTTATGCCAAATGTGCTCGTAAGGATGCTTCATCTCCTGATGTGATTACTAGTACATTTTCTCTCTATGATAATAATGTTATTGCATTGATCGATCCTGGATCGACTTATTCTTATGTTTGTGTGAATTTGGTATCTAGTAAAAATTTTCCTGTTGAGTTTACTGAGTTTGTGATTAAAATGTCAAACCCCTTAGGCAAATATGTGCTAGTTGATAAAGTTTGCAAGAATTGTCCTTTGATGATTCGAGGTCACTATTTTTTGGTTAACTTAATGTTGTTCTTATTTGATGAATTTGATGTTATTTTGGGTATGGACTGGTTGACACTACATGATGCCAAAGTAAATTGTAGACAGAAAACTTTTGGATTGAAGTGTGAAAATGCTGAAGTTCTTTGGGTTGAAACAGATGAATCAAGTGAATTGCCTATTGTGATTTCGTCTATGTCTTCTCAGAGGTATGTAAGAAAGGTTTATGGAGCATTTCTTGTGTTGTACTGAATACGAAAGTGTCTAAATTGAAGATTGAACTAGTGCAGATAGTTTGTCAATATCCAGATTTGTTTCCAGAAGAGTTGCCAGGATTACCACTGATCAAAGAGGTAGAGTTTGCTATTGATTGGATACCAGGGACTGCACCGATATCAATAGCTTCGTATAGAATGGCTCCAACTGAGTTAAAAGAATTGAAGTCTCAATTGTAAGAGTTGACAGATAAGGGTTTTGCGAGACTGAGTTTTTCACCATGGGTTGCACCGATGTTATTTATCGAGAAGAAGGACGAATCCATGAGACTTTGTATCGATTACCGGTAGCTCAACAAGGTGACTATAAAGAACAAGTATCCTTTACCAAGGATTGATGATTTGTTCGACCAGTTGAAAGAGGCAACAATGTTTTCAAAGATAGATTTGAGATCCGACTACTATCAGTTGAGAGTTAAAGATTCAGATGTGCCAAAAACCGTGTTCAGAATGATGTATGAGCATTATGAATTTCTTGTTATTCCTTTCGGGCTAACTCATGCTTTTGCCATTTTTATGGATTTGATGAATCAGATCTTTCGACCGTATTTGGATAAGTTTGTGGTTGTATTTATTGATGACATTTTGATTTATTCTCGGGACGAGACTGAGCATGTTGAGCATTTAAGAATTGTATTGTAGATTTTGAGAGATAAGAAATTGTTTGCTAAGTTTAGTAAAAGTGAGTTTTGGCTCCGAGAAGTAGGATTTTTGGGGCATATTTTCTCAGTGGAAGGTATAAGGGTTGGTCCGAATAAGATTTCGACAATTGTTGATTGGAAATCGCCGAGGAATGTATCCGAGGTTAGAAGCTTTTTGGGCTTAGTCGGGTATTACAAATGTTTTGTCATGGGATTTTTGATGATTGCTACACCTATGACAAGATTGTTACAAAAAGATGTTAAGTTTAAATGGTCTGAGAAATGTCAAAAGATCTTTGAATAGTTGAAAACATTGTTGACTGAGGCACCAGTATTAGTGCAACCTGAGTCAGGAAAAGAGTTTGTGATTTTTAGTGATGCGTCTTTAAATGGCCTTGGATGTGTATTGGTGCAAGAGGGCAAAATGATAGCTTATGCCTTGAGACAGTTAAAGCCACATAAGAGGAACTATCCAACGTACGATTTGGAATTGGCTACCATTGTGTTTGCTTTAAAGATTTGGCTACACCATTTGTTCGGTGAAAGGTGCCACATCTATACCGATTATAAGAGTTTGAAGTATTTGATGACTCAGAAAGATCTGAACTTGCAAAAACGGAGATGGCTTGAGTTACTGAAAGACTATGAGCTGGTGATTGACTATCTTCTGGGAAAGGCAAATATAGTTGCAGATGCCTTAAGCAGAAAGTCTTTGTTTAGTTTGAGAGCTATGAATACGAAACTGACTTTGTCCAATGATGGTTCAATTTTGGCCGAAATGAGATCTAGATTGTTATTTCTTCAGCAAATTTGTGAAGTTCAAAAAAATGATAATTGCAAGCTAAAAGAGCCCAGTGCGAATTGAGTAGTGATTTAGACTTTTAGATCGGTTCAGATGATTGTTTGATGTTCTGACATAGAGTATGTGTATTGAAAAATGATAAGCTTATTCAGAAGATTTTGCATGAAGCACATAGTGGTTGTTTATCAGTTCATCTGGGCAGCACGAAGATGTATAATGATTTGAAGAAATTGAATTGGTGGTCAGGTATGACAAGAGATATCTCTGAATTTGTATCAAAATGTTTGATTTGTCAACAAGTAAAGGCTAAACTTCAAGTGCCTTCGGGTTTACTTTAGCCAATGATGGTACCTGAGTGGAAATGAGATAGGATTATGATGGACTTCGTAACGAGTTTGCCTTTGACTCCAAAGTAGAAATATGCCATTTGGGTCGTTGTTGATCGATTGACGAAATCGACTCATTTTATTCCGGTATGTACCAACTATTCACTTGATAAGCTAGCTGAATTGTATATTGCTAAAATTGTTATATTGCACGTAGTGACTATTTCTATTATTTTGGATAGAGATCTAAGGTTTATGTCTCGATTTTGGAAAAAGTTGCAAGAGGCTTTGGGCACGAAATTGAACTTTAGCACCTCATTTCATCCATAAACTGATGGTCAATCAGAAAAAATGATATAGGTTCTCGAGGATATTCTTCGTTGTTGTGTTTTAGAATTCGAATGTAGTTGGGAAAAATATCTACCTTTATTTGAATTTGCTTATAACAATAGTTTTAAGTCGAGTATAAAGATGGCACCGTATGAGGCTTTGTATGGCCATAAGTGTCAAACTCTGTTGTATTAGACTGAGCTTAGTGAGGACAGATTCATGGAGTTGATTTGGTTAGAGAAATTGAAGAAAAGTGAAGGTAATCCATGATTGTTTGGAAGCAGCATCGGATAGATAGAAATCGTACACAGATTTGAAACGAAAGGAAATCGAATTTCAAGTCGATGATAAAGTATTCTTGAAAGTGTCTCTATGGAAGAAAGTCGTTAGATTCAGCTGCAAGGGTATGTTGAGTCCATGTTTTATTAGTCCGTATGAGGTTATTGAAAGAATAGGGCCGGTGGCATATCGGTTAGCTTTACCGAAAGAGTTAGAAAGAATCCACAATGTTTTTCATGTGTTTATGTTGCGCCGTGTGTTCCCTGTATCTTAGTTTAGAGAAACAGAATGCTCAAAATTGAGCACATGGGCAGAGGCACAGGCGTGTGTCTCAGCCGTGTGGATGGCACGACCTCGACCAAGGACGTGTGCCCTGGTTGTATGAAGTCTGCACCTATTTTTGTGAAAATTAATTTTCCACTCTCCTAGCACACGGGCGTGTGACTTGGCCATGTGATCTCAATTTGGTCATGAGTTATAAGTCAGAGAGTTACACGGGGTAGGGACACGGGCGTGTGTGACCACATGGCCTGCCCACAGGGGCATGTCCCAAACCACACGGGCGTGTGACCCCTATTTTGTGGAAAAATTTTCTAAGTGTTGTAAAAATTTCCAAAGTTCTCGGTTTAGTCCCAAACCACTTGCAATGCATGTTTTGGGCCTCATAGGCTTGTGTTCGGGACAATATGAGTGATTGCTAAAAGTTTCAATTTTGACGCAAATTTATGACCCAAAATTACATGATTGTTCGTAAGATAAGTCCGATAATGCCTCGTACCCTGTTCCGGTGTTGAATATGGGTGAGGGGTGTTACACCCTAAATCTTCAATTGTGATTCTCAAACCGTATTCATTTGATTTCCATCATCCCCAAAATTCCATAGATTTCATAAATTCCATATCTACACTTGAAAATTGAGTTTTTAGTTATGAAACTACATGTTTTAAATAAAAGTTGAAAACTGGGTCATTAATGGTGGATTTTGGGTTTGTGAATTAAAACTTGGTTTGAAAGTGTTTTTTGACTTCTTTTAACATAATTAAAAGTTTCTAATGTTACTTTGAAGTTTCATTAAGAGTTTATCAAGTTTTAATGAATTTTCATTATAATGGCCAAACTTGTTGAAAAATTTTGATACCTTGAAACCTATAGTTCTGTATAGTTTAAAGGTTGGGAATTAGTCGTAGATGAATATGTAGATGAGTGGAATTCTTTTTGCATTAAAAGATTAAATGTAGATTGAGTTATTCAAATTTTAAGTTTTCTATGTCTAAGGTTTCGGTTAGAAGAGAACGCATCTTAGGCTTATGTTTGTGATTGTTTTAGGTGAGTTATTGACTAATTTTTGATTGAATATCTATGTAGTTTATCTTATTGAAGTGTCAAATTCAATCGGACCTTCAACGAGTAGAGATAAAGGCAAAGAAAAGCTTGTTTAAGCTTTCAGCTTTTCAGTGAAGGCGTATTGTTGGTGAGTGTTTTGGAATTTGGTTCTTGTTGATGATTTAATGTGTAATTGGGAATTTAGATGTATCCTAAACTCCTACTCTAAATACTGAGTGTAAGTATTCTCACACCTATGATATAATGTGATAGATGTGTGTTTGTAAAATTATTAAAATATGAACATGTATGAGATAATATGATATGCTTTATAGGTTTGTGATGATTATTGTGAAAGTGAATATGTGGATATGTAATTCATGCCATATGATAAGATATGTGGGTATGCTTTCATAATATGTGATAGTGGTTATAATGTGCTAATGATATGTATATGCAGTGAACATGTGCCGAAGTCGGTATGTAAATTTGTGTTGATAGTGTGGATATTTTGGCCTTGTGAAACTTGAGACCATTGGATATAGTTGGCATACAGTAGGATTTTGAGTACTCACCTTTGTGATATGATATCCAGGGCATTGAAACCAGGGATAGCTTTCAGCGAGATAAGGGAATGTGAGCTAAGCTCCATTCTACGAGATATGTGTGTTTGGTGTATTGGAGAGTGCTAGCTATATTCTTCACTTTTGGGATATGTTCGACTCTACGAGTTTATGTGGTGTGTTGGAGATTCGTGTATCTAATGAGTGGTGATTAAATCCACTTCACGTTTAATAATCTCAAGAGCCAAACTATCGTTAAATGTATCTAATATGTGTGATATTATTTATGCCTAAATAGTCTTGTAATCAATAAGTAAAATAATGCTTGAATTTGATATAGAATTAGAGATACCATGAATATGATATATAACTGTTTAATTGTTACATAATTACTTGTTTGCATTGTGGTTATTCTGAGCATTCATTGAGCTTGTTAAGCTCACCCACTACATCTTAACCTTTTCAGAGTAGTCGCATTCCTAGTGTGAGCGGTGTGGCCTTCGAGGGATTGATCCAAGCCATTCTTTTAATTGCTATAATAGGTGTAATTTGTTTATTTTTAATATGGGACTTTAAGGCAATGTGGTAGACTTTATATCAATTTTGTTAAGTCATTTTGGGGCTATTTGCATGTTATTTACGTTTGGAAGAGTGTGGATTTTAGTATGATATTTGGACTGTTGTTTGGATATTCTTATGCTTATTTATTTTGGTGAATAAAGCATGTTATTTAGGGATGAGTTTAAATGATCTACTTGTTGATATATGTTGAAATTTGGTAGTCTAGAGTAGAGGTATCGATAATTGGATTATTAAAACGATACCTCTGTAATTTCAAAAGTGCAATAAAACAAAATATAGATTCGTATCGATACCTTGGCCCGAGTATCGATACTTGAGATAATTTATCGATACTTTGCAAAAGGTACCGATAGTTTTCGATGTTTCAAAATTTTGGTGAGAAGCAAAATGTATGTTTGGTATCGATTTTTCATGTGGTATCAATACCACTTAAAGAAAATATTGATACCACTCCTTTAGTATCGATACCTACGTAACAGATTTCAAAAATTTTGCTAAGTGGTCCCAATGCTTAATGTATGTCCATTTTATGTTTGTTTGTCGTATGATAGCATGGTTAAACATTAATTTGACTTTACATGTCTTAATATCACATTATTTCTATAGTAACAAAAGAAAATAAAGATCCTTGTATACTAAATGTGACGATTATGATGAAATTGATGTGAGATGGTGGTGTAGCATCCTAGAACTCGGGCTCAACGATCGGCCCGGGTATAGGGTGTTATACATGGTTCCTTCAAAACGTAATTTTTTTTATTCATGGGCTATCCATTTTTTTTTCCAAGATGCCTGTGCTATGAAGACCCTTATTGCAATGTAATTAACATAACATGCATACCATGTTGCATGGTGTTAGATGCCTATATGGTCTTGATTGATTAATGTCTACTCTGAATAATTTATCATCTGCAAAGGTCTCTTTAGTGTCTTCAGTTTCCTCTTCTTGTAAATGGTTTTCAAATCTGGATAGGTGATCTACATTTTGATTTTCAGTCCCCTTCCTGTCCACTATCCATAAATCAAATTCCTGAAGTAATAAAACTCATCTCATTATTCTGGCTTTTGTTTCATTTTTTTCATGACATATTTTAATGTAGAATGATCAGTATAAACATATACTCGACTCATCATTAGGTAGGTCAAAATTTTTCACACGCAAACACTACTGCCAACATCTTTTTCTCAGTTGTAGTGTAGTTGCACTGTGCTAAATTTAATGTTTTGCTAGCATAATGAATAGCCCCAAATAGATTATTTCACTTTTGTCCTGAAACTGCACCAATTGCATAATCACTAGCATCACACATAATAATAAAAGGTTCCTACCATTTTGGGGTAATGATTATAGGAACAGATACGAGTTCCTCTTTTATCACCCCAAAAGGTTTGACGCAACTTTGGTTAAATATGAAATGTTTCTCTTTTTGGAGAAGTTTATTCAGAGGTTTTGAAATATGAGCAAAATCTTTTATAAGTCCCCGATGTAAAACCCTAAACCCCGCCTAGAAGTTTAGACCGAACTCAAGATGCTACATTGATCACCAAAGTGATCGTAGGAAAATTTTTCAAAATGAGTCGCCCTTAATTCCATTTCCAAAACCATTTATACTTTTACGAACCAAAACATTTAATCACTTAAAAATCCGTCGGTAAAATTACAATTTAAGCTTGATAAACAACCGAAATCAAATAAATGAGTAAAAAATTAAACACAAAACTTTCACCACAACCTTATAGAGTCTTACGACTCAAAACAGTATAATCAAAATATAAATTAGAAAGTAGAACCAAAATGATCCTTCGAAATAGTGATTGTTCGAGACCTCAGCATACCGAGTCCAGCATCAGACTTTAGAAATGTACCTGAAAGGGTAACAGAAGGGTGGTGAGCTACATGAGCTCAGTGTGAGATCAAACCAACTAACTATAGAATTAGAAATAGAAAGCCAGAAAGTAGTTCAGAAGCGGAACGTACTTACAAAATTGTACAAAACTAGATGGTAGACTCAAGGTAGAAGTCCCGACAGATGATAACAATTCGAGCATATCAAATCACAATCAGACACAGCGTCACAAGTACCTTTCAGTCACATAGAAGAATCAGACAATCTTACACGCAGAATAGTCAAACAGATATATATAAATGCAGTTGAGTCATAAACCCACCGATCTAACCAACACACCTTTCCGCCCCCCGATCACACCACATAAGAGCTATTTGAGCTCATCCAACCAAACACACCACAAGGACCTTCAAAGGCCCATCCAACCCTGCACACCATATATATGGACTGAGCCACTCAGATATACTATGCAGCAAAGCTATCGTATAAGCTATGCAGTACGATGTGGTAAACTCCAGTACAGACATACAGTATCAACTGTCAGATCAGTTAGTAATGAAATGCAGCGAAGTTGACGTATGTACGGTACAATATAATGTGGTATTCGGCTATACCGGTATGTTGCAGTCAAACTGCCAGATCAGATATAATGATACGCAGTAAAGCTGATGTGTATACTATACGATGCAGTGCGGTAATCTGCTATATAGTCATGTTGCACCTAAACTGCCAGATTAGATAATAATACACAGCATAGCTAAAGTATATGCTGTAGGGTGTAGTGCGATAATCTGCTATACAGTCATATTACAGTTAAACTGCCAGATCGGATAGTAATATGCAGCAAAGCTGACATATATGCTTTAGGGTATAATGCGGTAAACCGCTGTACAGATCAGTTGTAGCAAAACTGCCAAATTAGTTCAGATACAATGTCCCTTCTCTTTAAAATCCCACCAAAAAATATTTTATACATATGTATGTGTGCAGATAGACGAAAAAATTAGAATATAAGGTTTCAGAAAGTCACTTAGAGATAGAAACTCACATCCAGTCAATCAGATACTGAATACACATAATCTCGTAGAACAATGACACAGTAATGGACAGTCAGACATGTACGTTCACACCCAACTATGCACAGTACAAAAATCGGACATTCCGCATACAACAATCACAATTTACGTATAAACAGAACATATAGTTATAGATATAGGGATTTAGTCACCCCCACTAAAGGCTAACTAAGGGTTGGATTACACAGATTCATTTTCTAGCTCAAAACATACACAACCAAATATTAGGTGTTATAGGACCACACGGCCGTGTGCTCTGGCCGTGTGGATCAACTTAGGTCGTATGGGGGTCAAAACGACCATGTGGAGGAAGGCACATGCCAGTGTGAACCAAGGACACGACCATGTAACTCACTATCTAAAACTACTAAAATAGAGCACAGGGAAAGCACGACATGTGAGGGTTTCACACATCCGTATGCCCCACTAGACATGACCGTATGTCTAGAAAACAAGCCCGTATGGGATCCCTAAATCCCCAAATCAGCCACACGGCTGTGTGGCACCAAATCACTAAATCCCTATTTCCCAAACACACACGCTTGTGTGACTAGGGGACACAACCGTGTAAAATCGACCTAAACACAACTGTGTGGCTAGGCTGTATGGCACCCAAATTGGCTCGGAAACCTTAATGCCCAAAAGCACATGGCCGTGTGATTTAGCACACACCCGTGTGGCCGCCTGTGTGGTCATGAAACCACCCTCAAATGGCTCCGAAAACACCGTTTTAGCTGCCCCAAAAACACCCTTACCTCCAATGACTAGAACCCAAATCTAACGGTTAGCACACAGACAGGAAAAGCCAAAACAAAATAAAAAAACAAAATCGTGTAGAAAAGGTTTGAATCCCACACCTATTTTCGCGATCAGAAAAGACAATGGAGGAGAGAAAATCCAGCATCCGCAGACCAAATCGATTTTAAAAGCACAGAGAATAAATAAAAAGAAAAACAAAGTGAGGAGAAAAAGAGAAGAACGTGCCAAAAGAAAACAAAAATAAAAATAATCAAAATAAAACTAAAATGAAAATATAAAATAATAATTAAAACACATGAGTAACAAAATAAAACTAAGTAATTATTTATTTTAAATTAAAGTAAAACAATGTAAAAGTATTCCTCTAAAATGTACACATGAGGATTCAAACTCAGAACCTTAAGGTACACTGAGACTCACTCAACCACTAGACCAGTTGGCCCATTCTGATATTAAAATGCGGGGTGTTACAACTCCAAAGTTTGGGGTGTTCCAACTCCAAAATGTGCAACCTCCTCACTGTCCCTAAGCTCAAAACTCTAAAACCTCTAACCCTAAAATTCGGGGTGTTACAACTCACCCCTCCGTAAAAAAATTTCATCCCCGAAATTTCCAACTAACAGAGTAGTCATATATATACAAATCCCACCACTACGCTCCCGCTACGCACTCTAATCCCAAATCATTACCACACTTAACTTGGACCCAAGACCTCACACACACACCCAGAACACTTAACCATTGAAGTAGACAGATATTTGTCACAGATAATTAATATACTCAAATCAACACATTAACATATTTTAAACATACCTGACTCAAAATTGCTTAGGAAACTCTCGGATTCGATGCTCTTTAGACCCGCACCTGAGACACGCTCCTAACTTCTTCCAACAGTCGCCCGGATGATGCTTCTTGCAATGCTCATAACACAGAATGCTGGTAACACTACTAGCACTACCTTTATTGCCACTTAGATGTGTTCTAACACGCTTTGCAGAACGAGGCTCCAACCTCGGATAACTGTGATCTCTCTTCTTCCCACATCTAGCACCAAGCTTAAAGTGTTTCACTAATCTCCCTTATCCTAGCCTCAAACACTTCCTCTGGCACTTCCCTCACTACCCGTGTCAGTGCCTCAGTACCAAGCTTTGGGTTATTGCTACCCCAAGTTGGCGGACTTGCATTGACCGCCAACTCCTGAACAGTCACACATTTTAAAGAAGCAGCCGACTCCTTGCGGTCATGCTTACCTTTGGAATTCATATTTGTCGTATTGCTAACTTAGAATACCTACATTTTCAGAACACAGACACAATTGTAATACTAGAATCTACATTTCTAATTTTACAGTTCTGAATTTTACCTAGACCAGCATCAGAGTGTCAGATATTTCTTTATCGTAAACCATTTTCAAAACACAAAGCATTTCAACTTTTTATGGTATAATATGCTTTTCAAAACAGTTACTTGTGCACACGTTTACATAGAAACACAGGCAAAATTTTTGCAAATCTAGCTTTGATATCACTAAATGTAGCACCCTAAACCCGGCTTAGAAGTTTAGACCAAACCTAGGATGCTACATTGATCACCGAAGTGATTGTAATAAAATTTTTCAAAATGAGTCAACCTTAATTCCGTTTCTTAAACCATTTATACTTCTACGAACCAAAAAATTTAATCACTTAAACATTCGTTGGTAAAATTACAATTTAAGCTTGATAAAAAATCAAAATCAAATAAACGAGTAAAAATTTCAGCTCAGAACTTTCACCATAACCTTATAAAGTCTTACAGCTCAAAACAATATAATCAAAATATAAATTAGAAAGTAGAATCAAAATGATCCTTTGTAATAGTGACTATTCGGGACCTCCGCATACTGAGTCCAGCATTAGGATTCAGAAATGTACCTGAAAGGGTAATAGAAGGGTGGGTGAGCTACACGAGGTCAGTGTGAGATCAAACCAACTAACTACAGAATTAGAAATAGAAAGCTAGAAAGTAGTTTTGAAGCGGAACATACTTATAGAATTATACAAAACTAGATGGTAGATTGGAGACCGAAGTCCCGACAGATAATAACAATTCAAGCATATCAAATCACAATTAGACACAAAGTCACAAGTACTTTTCAGTCACATAAAACATAAAACAATCAAACAGTCTTACACACAGAACAATCAAATGGATGTATATGAATGCAATTGAGTTATAAAACCCACCCATCCAACCAACACACCTCTCCATCCCCCGATCACACCACATAAGAGCTATTTGAGCTCATCCAACCAAACACACCACAAGGACCTCGAAAGGCCCATCCAACCCTACACACCATATATGTGGATTGAGCCACTCAGATATACTATGCAGCAAAGCTATCGTATAAGTTGTACAGTACCATGCGGTAAACTGAGGTACAAACATGCAATATCAGCTGCCAGATCAGATAGTAAAGATACGCAGCAAAGCTGATGTATATATAGTACAGTGCAATTTGATAATCTTCTTACCGGTAAGTTATAGTCAAACTGCCAGATTAGATAGTAATACAAAGCAAAGTTGGCGTATATGTTGTACGGTATAGTGTAGTAATTCGCTATACAGTCATGTTGTAGTTAAACTGCCAGATCAGATAGTAATACGTAGTAAAGCTGACATATATGCTATACGGTGTAGTACGGTAATCCACTGTATAGACCAGTTGCAGTAAAACTGCCAAATTAGTTCAGATACAATCTCCCTTCTCTTTAAAATCCCACCCAAAAATATTTTATGCATATGTGTGTGTGCAGACAGACGAAAAGAATTAGAATACAAGATTTCAAAAAGCCACTCAGAGACAAACTCACATCCAGTCAATCAAATATAGAATGCATACAATCTCGCAAAACAGTGACACAGTAATGGACAGTCAGACATACACATTCACACTCAGCTATGCACAGTAGAGAAATCAAACATCCCACATAGAACAATCACAATTTATGTATAAACAGAACATATAGTTACAGATATAGTGGTCTAGTCGCCCCCACTAAAAACTAGCTAAGGGTTGGATTACATAGACTCATTTTCCAGCTCAAAACATACACAACCAGAGAATAGGTGTTATAGGACCACATGCCCATGTGCTCTGGTCATGTGGATCAACCTAGGCTATGCGGGGGTTAAAACACCCATGTGGAGGGAGGCACACGCCATTGTGAAGGAAGGCACATGACCATATAGCAAAGGCATATGCCCATGTGAACTAGGACACACGCTTGTGTGGGATCTCTAAATCCCAAATCAGCCACACGGCTATGTGGCACCAAATCACTAAATCCTTAATCCGCAAACACACATGCTCGTGTGACCAGGGGACACGACCTTGTGAAAATTGACATAAACCCCAACTTGGCCACACGGTCGTATGGCCAGGCCGTCTAGCACCTAAATTGGCATAGAAACCCTAATGTCCAAAAGCACACAGCTGTATAATTCGGTAGACGCCTTTATGGCCTCCGATGTGGTCACGAAAACATCCTAAAATAGCCTAAAAACACTATTTTAGGTGCCCGAACAGTTCCTATCCTTAGCCACAATGAGATTATATCAGAAAAAGGCGTTTTTCCCTTACCTCAAATGACTAGAACCCAAATCCAACGGTTAGTGCACAAACACGAAAAGCCAAAACAAAATAAACAAATAAAATAGTGTAGATAAGGTTCGAATCTCATACTTATTTTCGCAATCGAAAAAAACACCGGAGGGGCAAAAATCAAGCATCCGCAGACCAAACCGATTTCAAAAGCATAGAGAATAAACAAAAATAAAAAGGACGGGAGAAGAAAAAGAGAAAAACGTGCCAAAAGAAAACAAAAATTAAAATAATCAAAATAAAACTAAAATTAAAATGTAAAATAATAATGAAAACACATGAGTAACAAAATAAAACTAAATGATTATTTATTTTAAATTAAAGCAAAACAGTCTAAAAGTATTCCTCTAAAATGTACACACAAGGGTTCGAACCCAGAACCTCAAGGTACACTGACACTCACTTAACAACTAGACCAGCGGGCCCATTCTGACATTAAAATGCACAACTTATACTCATATACGCAATCTCCTCACTGTCCATAAGCTCAAAACACTAAAACCTCTAACCCAAAATTCAGGGTGTTACACCCGATAAAATCCTACATGGCCTAAAAAAATTTCAAACACCTTTAACATTTTTCAGATTTGAAAGATGTTTGATAACTTCTATTTTGGCTTTATTCACTTCAAAATCTTTTCATCATATCTAATACCTTAAGACCGATCCTTCTTTCACCATGAAATGAAATTTTTCCTAGTTGAGCACTAGATTAGTCTCTCCGCATCTTTTTAACACTTTTTTGAGGTTATACATGCATTCTTGAAAAGAGTCCCCATATACAGAAAAATTGTCCATGAATACATCTAACCCCTCTTCTAACATATCAACAAAGATTGCGGTAATACATCTCATGAAAGTTGCTGGAGCATTACATAGGCCAAAATGTGTTGTTTTAAAGGCATACGTATTGAAAGGGCAGGTGAAAGTAGTTTTCTCTTGATCATCGAAATGAATTAGATTTGATGATACCATGAATATCCATCAAGGAAGAAATAATAGTCTTTTCCTGCTAACCGATCAAGCATTTGGTCGATAAAGGGTAACAAATCATCTCATTATTTAATTTTCGATAATCAATGCATACTCTCCAACCTATAATTGTTCGAGTGGGAATTAACTTACTGTAATCATTCTTGGCTATAGTTAGACCTCCCTTTTTAGAGCACATTAGGTTGGGCTAACCCATTCGCTATCAGAAATAATGTAAACAATACATGCATCTAACCATTTAAGCAATTCCTTTTTGACCACCTTATTCATGGCTGGATTAAGTCTACGCTGAGCATTTACCATAAGTCTTTTTCCTTCCTCTAATTTGATCTTGTGCTAACAAAACACAGGATTGATTCCTTTAATATCAACAATTGGCCATCCTGTCACTTTTTTATACATTTTTAAGACATTAAATAAGGCTTCTTCCTATTTTGTGTCCAAACTTGCAACAATAATTATAGGTAAAGTATCTTGTTTCTCCAAATATCCATACTTTAAATGGTTGGGCAATGGCTTTAGTTCTAATTCTGAGGGTTTAACAATGGTTGGTACCATCTTTACTAAGTTAGGGATAATTTGCTTTGGCCGTTCCTTATTCTGTCTTCACCAGTCCAATTGAGTTATCATATGATTATTCTCCTATTCTGCACTGTTCCATTCCTCTTCTATTTCATAACCCGTTGATTCTTTCACACTAAACTCCAATTGATTACATTCTTGTTCCCTATGCCCTATAGATTCTAATTCTTGATTTCGTAGTTTAGGATAGTCTTCACAGGTTGATTCATTGATGCTATATCTTTCAAATATTTCCATTACTTTTTCCTGAGTTTTCGTCCAAATACTTCCTCCAGTCATGATATCAAATTTTTGTCTATTTTGACTATCTAACCCATAGAAAAAAATGTTGTATTTGTACTGAAAAATGTATTCCTCCACCTAATATAGATCTAAGGATTGCCTTAAACCTTTCCCACACTTATCCCAAAGTTTCAGTGATGCCCTGCTGGAAGTAAAAATAACTATGTGTAACTGCTTAGTACTTTAGTCATAGGCAACACTCGGCAAAGGAAAAACTACAAGAAATCATTCCATGTCGCGATAATGTCTAAAGGAAGTGAATCTAGCCACATTTTTGCCTTTCCCTCTAACGTAAATGGAATCATATAATAACTTTATAGTCTTATATGGAATTCCTGCGTAACTAACAGTGCTGCCTATAAGGTCAACTTTCCTCAAGAATGCTATAGGATCTTCATTGACATGATTGGAAAACTTGACATTATTAGAGATTAATGTTAGTAGAGTAGGACTTAATTCGAAATATGATAACAGGTCAAGAAATGCTAGACCTTATCCAATTTAGATCAAATAATGTCCCCATGATCTGTATATTGTTAACAACTTAAGTGTGAGTCGTATCTATGACTTAAAATTTTCCTAATTATTCTAATTAAGTGCAAAAACTAAAACCAATCTAGTGACATTGCCTCCCTGGCCATGACACCAACAACTTGACCACCTGTAGACGTACTAATGTCCATAGTGTGAATACTATATTAAAATAGAATTATGATGCGATATCTGCAAGTGTACAAGTCTAGCTGTAATATAGCTTTACAATGGAGTGGATGAGCTCTCCAAGGATCAAACCCAAAGGAGGCAAAGGCTAAATCAATTTTAACTTACACATTGAAAGATCTAATTAATACTTTAATCAAGTTATAGTACAGAAATATAAATAAGTAATTTTTGGGATTTCTATAGTACTAATAATAAAAACTAAATAACATCAAAGAAAACTAAATTTCAAAAGATAGAAAAAGTAGAAGGAATCAAATATAATGATGGGTGATTAGCTTACTTTGGAAATCCCAATCGACTGTCACTTCAGGTTCCTCGTCAACCAACTAGTCACTACCCAAGCAGGATCTTCTAATCTTCCACTAACATAATGGGTCAACAATGACTACTTATCTTCTAACCTCATAGTCCAGACTGGCTTGGGGTGAAAGTGTTCGTGGATGGGCAATACAAATTTTAGGTTAATTCCCACCTTGATGACTTTCGGGGTTGTCAGGCTTAGGGTTTGTTTCACGCTCTTCCTTTCCTAAATAACGGATCTGTTGAGTAACCTTACAAAATAGTTAATCAATCATGCCTCCACTCGCTAATCCCCTATAGAATGATTAGTTCATCATGGCTTTCATAAACAACATGGAATAAATGGAATAATAAAACATGGTGAATGAATTGAAGTGTAGAGTTTAAAAAAACCTTAATTTATATAAATAATAACACAAATTCCCAAAAGTTGGTCGTCCCTACAAATCAAATCTCTTGAAAGAAAGTAATGAACAAATAAACTAAACTCTAAAAAACCTAAGAAAGAAAGAAAATGAAACTAAATCTAAAAAAAGAATCTAGGTTAATGGGATGGTGTCCATAACACGTGCTAAAAGAGTCTATTTATAGCCTTTGTCTTTAACCCTAGATCAATTAACATTCTTGAGCTTTAAGTTTGACTGTGCAGACCAAAATGCCCCTATTTCATATTTATTTTCCATCCTAGAGTTGATGTCATGACACAACATGTAACAACCCACATTAAGGGCTAAACGAAAAAGTGGTTTCAAAACCATGAATCTGTGCTCTAAAATATTATTCCGATTAAGTTTTGATGTTTAATTGGGTGCTTAAATGTTTATATGAAAATTTGATATATGAATTTGTTGTTTGCATGTCCAATTTGGTAGATTGGACTAAATTGCAATAGGTGAAAAAATATGGGTTTTGTTTCATAAAGGTACTTGATTGAATTAGGTTTTTAAATTTGAGGTCCTTATATGGTAATTAAACCATTTTAACTTAGTTTGGACAAAAATGCCCAAGGAAGGGTGGAATATCAAATGTTTTTAATGAAGGGCATTTTGATCATTAGTTAATAAAAGAAATAAGAAGGGAAAAATGAGGCCAAAAAGTGTACATAATTCTTCTCCTTGGTTGAATATTGGGGTGAAGCCATAGCTAAGGTTTCTTCAACTTTTAAGCTTGATTGTAAGTAATTTCTAGCCCGTTTTTAACTTTCTTCGTATTTTTGGAATACTCGTAACATGCTCTAGCTATTTCTACCATTATTTCAAGCTAGAGTTTATGTTTAAAATTTACCCATGTATGACATGCAAGTAATTTGATGTCTAATAGTGGAATATGAAAGTTTAAGGTGTGGTAAACTATGATTACTAGGTTATTTTTCATGAAAGTCCCTAATAAGGACCAAATTGTAAAGATAATAAATAGGGTGGTAAAGGTATAAATTGATGAGAAATGTGGGCTGTTTTGAGTGCCATTGAGATTCGGTTAGGCTTGGATAACTAAGAGAATAGATATATTTCAATTTCCAAGCCTAGGGACTTAGTTGTAAAAATTGATAAAGTTGGGGGTAAAATGGTAAAAAATTGTCATAGGATGATTTTAGAATAAATTGAGTAATGTGTGTATTAAACAAGATAGATGTATCATTATAAATCGAGAAGACCGATGAATCAACCTTGACCAGGGCAAAGGCAAGGTTTCGGATTAATTTGCAAATTATTACTTTTTATTGTCGAGGTAAGTTTATATGTAAGTAATACGTCAATTTTATTAGTGCATTAAGAATTTTGATGTATGCTATGAAATATTAATATTAGTAAATTTTCTACGATGCTAAAAGTTTTGAAAATGTGAGTCTCGGTTAAACCTTTGGAAAAACATGTGATATGGATAAAATGTAGCTATGTCACATGGGTGATAAGGTGAGCTTCACCATGTGTACACGAGAGTTGTGGACCAAAGATAACTATGTCACATGTGTGATAAGGTGAACTTCACCATGTGTACATGAGAGAAATATTATATGTAGCTAGGCCGTATGGGTAGATCCGAGGGACTGGACACCATATAGACATAATAGTCACGGGATGTAATGGCTATGTCACATGGGTGATAAGGTGAACTTCACCATGTGTACACGAGAGCTGATTCATGTGTTGGTGGAGTTGGGACTAAAAATCCACTGAGTATCGAATGTTAATCCGAAGATTTTAACGGGAAAAACTTACTAAAGAGATTTGGTGTGGTAATATGATATGTAAGTGCAAGTGCATTTTTTTGAGCTAGTGTAATTGTGGGAAATTGCATGTGGGTTCAAGGGTGCATGTGAACTTGAGTAGGGGAAAATAATATGCATGATTTTTATGGGAATGTTGGTAATATTAGGTGGTAAGTTGGAGTGTGAGGGATAACCTTTGGTATTGCTAAATATTGCTATGATGTTAACTATTTACACATAGACTTATTAAGCTTTTAAAGCTTACTCTTTTCTCTTTTCCCTTGTTTTATAGATTTAGTGAGCCAGCTCGGGATCGGGACGTGTTAGAGGATCACCAACACTATCGACATTTAGAGAATCACCCACACTATCGACATTTACTTTTGGTATAGTGAAATGAACCCTTTGAACTATGGCATGTATAGGGACTTAATGGTGTTGTAAATGTTAAGTAAGATTGGTGACCATGTGGGTATATGTTCCTTTTTGTATCATTTTGTAACTAATGCCATGTGATATGAGAAATGAAAATGTTAGTTTATATATATATTTATGAGGAATTTCATGAATTGGTTGGTGTGTATGTGTGGATATGTATTAGTGTATGTTGTTAAACCATCAAATGTGGCCATTTAGGTGGCTATTAATGTCATGATGTATGGTGGTGAAAATGGTATAAGTTTGTGCTCATTTTCAGGGTGCAATTGACTTGGAAAATAGCCTATAATTGTCCACACGGGTAGACACACGGGTGTCTGTCTTGGCCGTGTACGACACACGGTTAGCCCCATGGGCGTGTGTATAGGCCGTGTGTCCCTTGCACCTGAATTTATGAAAATTAAATGTTTTGTAATAAACACACGGGTTGGAGACATGACCGTGTGTCTCAACTGTGTGATAGACATGGCCTAGCCCACGGGCGTGTGACTTCACTGTGTGATGAATTTTTCGTGATGACGTCATAAACAGAATACCAAAGGAGTTTTCACACGGGCTAAGACACGAGCGTGTGCTCAGCCATGTGAGGGACACGAGCATAGAGCACGGGCGTGTGCTTGGCCATGTGAAAACCCCTGTAGGTTTGAATGGAAAAATAATTTAGCACGGGCTGGGGACATGGGCGTGTGCGACCACACGGCCTGCCACACTAGTATGTCATTGTCTCACACGTACGTGTGCCTTGTAATAGGTCAAATTTTTCCAAAATTTTTTTGAGTTCTTGGTTCGGTCCCGGACCACTTCCAAACCATGTTTCAGGCCTCATAGGCCTACTTTCAGGGTTGTGTGATATTTTATGAACAAGTTTTCAATTGAAACAAAATTTTGTGATTCGATTGTGTATGAATGGTTGTGATATTGTCTGGTAATGCCTCATGCTTGGGTAAGGCGTTAAACTTGGGTATGTGGTTTTACACAACAGGACCTGTGTTGCATCATAGAAGTTAGTATGCTCCTCCTTGGGATGTTTTCAGGGGTATACCGTGACATCCTTAGTCAGAGTCACGACATCAAAGGTAGTTGCTTATTTTCTCCATTCTGCTCTCTATATTGCGACATCAAACACCCCTTGTTGTGACATAGCGTCCAATATTGGCCTAAAATGCTTTCTAATTGTCTTTTACACACTCACAAAATAAGTTAGCTTTCTTTTAGGCCTCGTTCGGCCCTTAAGGTTAATAAAAGACTCAATTCACACATTTTATTAGATATATGTAAAACTAAAGAAACTTTACTAAAATATAACAAAGATGCTTATATTTAGGCTCCTTAAGTACAAAAACTAGTTTAATCTACTACACCGAATTACGGTAGATCAGGTCATCAATAACTTTATAAGATAATGCCTTCTCAATAGAATGTACAACCTAGGGACCAACCCTAGCAACAATAACCCTAGGTCGATAACTGTTTGGGCTTTGATTCTCTAGATAGAAATGAAAAACATTTCTGATGATGATGAGCCTTCCCAACTGTAACAGCCCTAACATGTATCCGTCGCTGGAATAATGTTACAGAGCATTACAGTAAAAACATAACTTATAATAATTATTTTAAAAACATTCTATAAATCAGATCATACTCCATTCAAACACATGCATATCGTCCCTTATTTCAGCACTCGAGGCCTTAGAAACAATTCGGGACTAAATCGAAAACATTTAGAACTTTATGGAAAAAGATAGAAAATTTCACATTACATGGGTCACATGGCCGTGTGACTCACACGACTGAGACACATGCCAGTGTCTCAGGCCGCGTCACATACAAAATAGGGACACATGACTGTGTCTTAGCCCGTGTAATTCACTGACTTGGGTCACATAACCAAGCCACACGCCTGTGTGCCAGGCTGTGTAGCACTCAAAATGCAACCTCTAAAACCTACTGGGGACACACGACCATATGGACAAGAAAAAGACCAAAATCAAGCCATTTCTCTCACCCTTTAAAACATGAATCTACAAGCCATTCACACATATACACAAAGCCTTAAAACATACCCAAATCATGCTTAAAATAACCAGATCTTTATACCAAATTCCTTTCAACCAAATGGTTCCAAACATACCTAAACATGTGCATATTTAACCGTACCATATTAGATTCATGCCATATCAAAATAACCTTACCATTTAGACCATTTCTCACATGCATCAAAACCATATAAATGACACAAATCTAGCCATTTCTAAATGGTTCCAACAACCAACATATATACAAACCATATTATAATCATGGACATCTATTCAAAACCTTTCCAAAGCATACCATAACTTGACCATGTTAAGGCAAATTCATTACCTACCATTTTGGTCACTTAAACATACATTAACACATTGTTAAAATAACACACATCAATAAGGCATCAAAAGTACCAAGGTTACATCAACAAAAATGACATATACATGCCAAATTCATCAACTAATATAAACAACAAGTCCACCTATACATGCCATTATAACCTTGATCAGGACATCAAAATCTACCAATTTAATCACCAGATAGTGTGATAGTTCTCTGACTAGCTTTCAACATGATCGAGCTTCAGATAATTTGAAAGTAAAGGAAAAACAACTACGTAAGCAATGAATGTTTAGTAAGCTCGTATAAACTTTAAACATAACATTTCATTTTATAATGAACTTTATGGGGTAATTATAAATCTATCTCACAAAGTTTATCAAAATTTTTAACCATCAACTCATAAATGAGTAAGTTTATGAAAATCACAAACATTTTTCATTCATAACATAATAGGATTTTATAAGACTTTGAACCCCTTTCATTTACTTACTTTTCATTGCATTTACTTACTTTCCATTGCATTTACATACTTCCCATTGCATTTACTTTCTTTAGCTCAAATAATAACATTGATTCACTAATTAGTATATTTGTTCATGAACTAAATATATTCATCCATAGCATACATAAATTTCTCACATATAAGTACATCTTTCAACTCATCATTCCCTTTTAATCATATTTCATTTCAACTATGAACTTACCATTTCATTACCTTTCCTCACCCATTTCATATGCATAAGACATAAGATAGAAGCATAACATCAACCATGGCAATAAGCTAGTTCATTTAAACATAACTCTTTTGGAATCAACTACATGATAAACTATTTCATAAGAAATTACATACTTTGATTTGTACAACCTTTTCATGAACATAAGCATATTACCAATTGAACACTTACCGTGTCAATGTATTTCATTAAGATTAAGCATGATATAATCCAATCATAAGCTTGGCAGAAGCCTAAGTATCATCCACAATACATGTTAGAGCATCAACTCATAAATCACTTGAAATAACATAAGGTAAGTCATATTCATGAATAACATCATTAAAATCATTAATTTCATGAACATAAATATATTTGCATTGAACATTACCTTTTCATTCCTTTTTATAGATTCATGACATAAGTCATTTGAATACCTACCATTCATTCCCTTTTCATACCCGTTAAACCATTTAGAATATCATCGGATACGCGGGATAGCTCACACTAAGTGTGCTAAACATATAATCATAATCTTTCCTTTCTTTTACATTATTGTTCACACAAGCTATGGAGTATTCACAACAAATACTGAACCTCGGCCATCGGTAGGGCATTCAAGACCAGTAGTTGAAACATGGAAACCCTAATGACATGTCATTTGTATCTTACGAATTCCTAAGGTTCAAATAGGACTCGATAATTGTCGTACGTAGTTGGATTTCCATCAATTCATGATATGTTTAATTTCATAATAACATATATATATATATATATATATATATATATATAGATTGATTCATTTATGTTAGAATAACTCATTAAACAATCAATTTAACCAACATTTAAGTGATTATAGTTCATATGAACTTACCTAGCCAAATTGCAGAAATGTCAAAGTATAAGGGTTTTTGGTAATTTTCCATTCTCCTCAATTTTTCATTTGATATTGATCTAAATTAATAAGTTCATTCAATTTATTAATTTATATAGTAAAAAAAATATTTTATTCAATTTAGTCATATTTTGACATTTTTACAAAATTGCCCCTAACATTTTACTTTTTTTCAATTTAGTCCAGTAGCCTAAAACATGAAAATTAACCATTTTTACTGCAAATTCACACTAGCCAAATATTTTTAGCTTCCATTTCAGCCTATTTTTGCAAGAATTTCATATCAAGTCCTTGAACTATTCTATTTCAACAATTTAGTCCCTAATCGATAAATTCGTCAAAAATCACTTAATAAAATACTTATAAATAACAAGTAATACTTCAAATTCATCATTTAACATCTAAAATCATAAAGATTCATCAATGGAAACATTCAAAATCTTTAATAGTTTCAAAAACAAAGGTACATGCTAGCTGGACCCAGTTGCAACTATCATAAAAACATAAAAATTATTAAAAATGGGTGAAAAACGGATTCACATGCATCCATTGAAGCTTGGCCAAAGCTTGAAACTTCTCCCCCTTTTTGTTTCGACTAAAAACAATGAAGAAGATGGATGGATCATCTTTTATTTTCTTTTTCTTATTTTATTAACATTATAACATAATATATTGTTTTTATAATTTAATAAACATCTTTTTTTAACTAAATAACCCCACTAACCGTCCACCAACTTAAGAATGGGAAATTTACCCATTAAGGCCATCCAATTATAATTCTTTAATCAATTAACACCTTTAAACTCATAGCGATTGACATTTTCAACTTTTACGATTTAGTCCTTTTTACTTAATTAACTATTGAAACATTAAAATTTCTTAACGAAACTTTAATACAACCTTAATAACACTTTGTAAATATTTAAAAAATATTTACGGCTCAGTTTATAGAAACGAGGTCCCAATACCTCATTTTCTAAAATCACTTGACTTTAGGGTCTTATCACTTGAACTTAATTAATCATTTATATAACATAAATTACCATATCAAAAACCTTTTTAAAACCATAATTGACTCACAAATATTATTAACATTACGAACTTACTCATCAAATTTGTCGCCCCGAAACCATTGTTTCCAACACTATTGAAAAACGAGTTGTTACAACTCTCCCCCTTATAAAAATTTCGTCCTTGAAATTTCTCACCTAATCTAAAAATAAATCAATTAAAACTCGTCTCGATTCAGAACTCATATTAGAACTTGATAGTATGCCTAAACTTAACTGAACAACTATGAGGTTCTCCTGACATAACTTTATCATTAATAGCACAATAACTGAGAAATTGCCAACAATCACTTGCCGAAACATAACCAAAATAAAAGCCAGATTATCGGATTCTAGGCACATCAGACATTTCATAGCGTTTAATTAAAGTTCGCAATTTTCACAATAGACTCTAACCGATGTTCCTGACACATCTATATCTGTAACTTCCAACTGACAATCTCATCTGAATACAAGTGTATTAATTTTTTTTATCAAGACTATTTTAATCCATAATAACATTTCTTGATTTTAACTGATCTGATAGATATATACTTGTATCATGTCTTCTACAATATGAATTTCCCATTTTGACTGTTCGTCTGTTTGTCCGTGAATTCACAAAACTAATTTTTGAACCTAAGGATAAACTCAAATACATACAACTTAATTTCAAATGAGTCAATTTTATCAATCGGATAATAACATTTCAGGATAATTCTTTCTTCTTGTTGTCAAGATAACCTAGACATGCAATTTATTATAATTCCCTCAGAATACCAACCAAAGATAACCACAAACTGCATTAACTCAAACGAAATATAACGTCCCATTTTGACTCATTGACATAATCCAAGATTACCTGAATAATGAGAACCAAGATGCAAGGTTAAGTTTGATCTTCCACATCCATACTTTTGCTGATGCCTACCCATTGACGAAAGCTAGAAAGGGGATATATAATAAAACTATTTCAATTATTAACATCAAAGCTTTGATTCATATCGAAGTTGCAATCATCAGAGGAATTAAAACCATATTGCTTTAATATGACTAATGTTACAACCATATAGAGAGAACAATACCTCAACCATCAATAGTGCATTTTGAAACAAAAGAGGAAAACCGATTGTATTCCCAATAATAACCAGTGTAGTAATACAACTTCTATAATCTGAGATCTATATCATCATGCTCACATAATCCAATCAGGAATTATATCTATAATAAATATACTTATATCAAGTTAATATATATCCTTTATAGATGAACCACATTTGATAGAATAGACCATAAGAATGATAAGAAAGCCAAGATAATGAAATCCAAGATGTAAAGCTCTATTGAATCTTCGAGAATACAACCCATATTGAATGGTAAAGAGATAGATGATACCCCAAAGAAAATCTAGAAGAAGAATATCGCTCATACGCACAGGAACCAGTTTTGACAAAGACAACATAAATTGCACATATATAAAGTAGAGAAACAACCAATAGAAGTAGAAAAATAACATCATAAGAGTCTTATCGTCGAGTCTTCTACCAAACATAATGTATTAGAATGCCAAAGAAAAATAGAGCAATGCCGATTATTAATCAACCAAACTAACAATACCTCTGTCTAACGTTATGGTTAACTAGCATTCTCATATGATAAGTATCACATCTAAAGATGAACAACTGCATATGCCTCTGAGGATAAAAGAACATATAGAACACCTAGAAGAGATCGTTGTAAGATACTCAATCATAATAGCTGCATTTAGATATATTTGTAGTTCAAACACTATCCCATTGGCCACTAAAGTCATCGATGACTCCATATTATCCCGTTCCACTAAAGAAATCAATTCAGAAGAAATTCCTGTTAACATATTCCTTAGATATCATACCTAATGAAGTTGATTACTCGTGAATCACTTCTTCTTTAACAACAATGTTGCGTATCCCAAATGATCTTCAGAAAAATCTAATATCTATTCTAGAACTCTCTTTACTTGGTAACTAATTCTCAGCTCTGCCCATATTATTACTAATTCAATCGTTGAATTTTTTAGCTTCTCTTTTTCCAACTTAATCAACATAATTCTTGTAAATTTCGTTGTATAAGACTTTGAGGGTGAGGGGGTTGTGATCGTAAAGCCTCTAAATTTGACTCTCATATACACATCAAACATAACATTCATTATTAACATAATATTATGAACTTCTACTCTCAACTTTATGAGTTTTGGCCAATCATAAGTGTCGAAACCATTTTTTTGAAAAACGATTGTCGACTTGGATTTTAAAAAATGAAACGACAAAACAGGAGTCGCCACCAATCCTTTTTGTTGAGGTGTGATCGGGTCACCTGAAAAAAATAGTTGCTTGATAAACATATTGATTTATCAAAACAACGATTTTGATCTACAAAAACTAGAAAAATGGGTCCGGGAGTCGATTACGCACGAGAAAGGATTAACACCCTCGATACACTCAAAATTGTTACCTAATTGATTAATCAGTGTCTTAGTGTTGAAGATTTGAAAACTTGAAAGAATTTAAAATATGATCACTCTTTGTACGAATGTTAATTTACAAAAAGAAGAAAAGAAAAGAAAAGAAGGAAAAAACAAATCATTCAGATAATTTAAAATGCATGGCAAAGGCTGTTTTATCTCAGGGTAAAATGTCACATCCAATACGTTAGGACACAACATCTCGACTCTTGAGGCTAGACTTGCCTTTTAAAACTCATGTATTCAATTTTGAAAGGATATTCAGATACCTAGAGTGAACGAGAAAAATCGAAACCCAATACATTAGGGCACTATTTCTCGAGTGTCTAAATACAGAACGTTACCTTGATTTAGAAAATCTTAACAAAATGTCACATCCAATACGTTAGGACACGACATCTCGAATTATCGAGAAATAACCTTTTTTATTTAAAAGTTGTTTATTTTAAAAAGATATTCCGCTATTTAAGTTAAACGAGAAAAATTGAAACCCAGTAAGTTAGGGCACGAATTCTCGAATATTAAAACACAGAGTATTGTTTTTTTTAAACGTAATTTTATGTGATGGGTAATGGTTAACGCAATACAAATTCATGGTATAAATATGCAAAGCAGAATAATAATGAAGGCGATAATATAAATAGCAATAATGGGAGCATAAAAGTAATCAATAAAATGAACAAATAATGCAAGCTAATGAGAAACAGTATGAAAATAAATAAAGAACTAATAAAGAGTTTAAATAATAATAAATAAATAAATAAAGGGAAGATTGAGAATAAGCAAATAAAATAAAAATATTAAATATATATAGAAAATGAAAAAAGGTAATAATGATGGTAAAAAAAATTCTAAAGTTTTACGATTATATAAAAAGGTAAAAAAATGTATATATATATATATAATATTTATGGTAAATAATAAAAAGAGATGTAATAATAATTATAGTTAAAATAATAATGATAATAGTAATATATTAATAATGATAAAATAATAAAAGTAGTAAAAACTAAAGATAATAGTGGTAATAGTAGTAAAAAGGAAAATAGTAAAATAAAAAAATAGTAAGAATAATAATAAATAATAATGTATTAATAATAAGGATATGTTAATAATAATATATAAAATAGAAAATAATATTATATTAATAAGAATAGTAATAGTAGGCTAATAATAATAATTATAATAATAATATTAAGATTAATAAAAAAGCAAAATAACAAATACAAGGGCTAAATTAAACTGAAAACAAAAGTTTGGGGCGAAACTAAAAAATAAGAAGGGAATGGACCAAATCGAATGCGCGAATAACAAGGAGGGACTAAAGCAGAAATATCCCCGCCTCCAAAATGCGTAGCTTTATGATGGACTAAAATGAAACAGAAATGAAATTTAAGGGGTAAATTAAAAATAAGAAAAAAACTAAATTAAAAACATTAAAAAATACGGAAGGACTAAAAGGGTAAATAAACCATTTAATAAAAACACGCGGATCCTCCTTTAATGGGTCGGGTCGCGCGTGGATAGACCTGAAACGGCGTTGTTTTAGTACCTGGGTGCCTAACCCAAAACATCGTCGTTTTTCCTCTTTATAAAAACCAAATTTAAAAAAAAAAAAACATTTCTTCCATTCTTCTTCTTCAAAAAAAATTCAAAACTCTCTCATTTTCTCTCAACTCTCTCATTACATATCAAAGGCCGGCCACCGCCCGATCGTCGGACCACCGTGCGCTGCCGTCGGTGTCGCTGTATACGGCGGTTGGAAGATCAAAAAGGTAGTTTTTCTTTTTTTTTTTATATTTTCAATATATATTTGTATATAGTTTAAAAAAAGAAATCTTTATGTTTATATGCATAAATGGTTTCAAAAAAAAAGGGAAAATAAAGTAGAAAAAATAAAAGAACCTTTGCTCGTTGTTTGTTTTTTCTCTCGAATGCTTGCTATTCTTCTTGTATTAATCTCTACTTGTATGTTTGAAAATATCAATTGTTTGTATTTTATTCACAAGTCCCCCCTTACAATGGATTTGATTGGCTTTTTATAGCCATTTTACATGACTTTTTTATTATTTGCTGTCTCTTCTTCTTTAAATTCTTGCAGGTGGCGATGCAACTTGGACATTGACAAGGGCGGTGGCCGGTGGCTACAGGCAGCAGTGTTATAAGGCTAGGGTATAGTGGCAGTGCCACTTGGGATTAGGGTTAGGACATTTTGTTTTTGTTTGTGGGTTTAGGCTTAGGGTTAAGTTGATTTGGGCCTAGTTTTGGGTTGTTGGGTTTGATTTTTTTTAAGTTTTGGGTTTTAGCTTGTAATTGGGCTTCGGGTTTGGCTTTAGTTGGGTTTGTTGGTTTATTTTTAAGGTTTTAAAATGAGCTTTGAATTATTTGTGGGCCCTGGACGAAATTGGGCTTGTACAGCTGCCCCTCTTTGCTCGTTATTGTGTAACAAGAACAGAGCAAAGACATTTAAAAAAGACCAATTTTGCCCGGTCTGGCTGAGTCTAGGCTTATTTTGGCAATGCTCTATTCCAGGTAGCCTCGTTCTAGTCTACCGCATCTTGTTGCTTTAATCCACTCCACCGCTACTTCAGAGAGATAGGACATGTAGCTTAAATCTACCCCGTTGTAACTACTGCGACTTCAGAGGTATAGGGTTCAGCGTTTTAATCTGCTCCACTGCAACTTCGAGGAGATAAGATTAATGGCTTCAATGTAATTTCAAGGAGAAGGGATTTGTAGCTTCGACCTTCTCCGCTAGAACTTTAAAGAGATAAAAACGAGTAATTTCAACCTGCTCCACCGCTATTTCGAGAACATACGGTTGATGGCTCCAATGTAATTTCAGAGAGAAGGGATTTGTAGCTTCGACCTACTCTGCTAGAACTTCAAAGAGATAAGAATTGTAGCTTCGAGCCGCTCCAATGCAATTTCAGGGAGAAGAGATTTGTAGCTTTAACCTACTCCGCTAGAATTTCAAGGAGATAAACATTGTGACTTCAAACAGCTCCAATACAATTTCAGGGAGAAGAGCTTTGTAACTTCGATCTACTCCGCTGGAACTTCAAGGAGATAAGAATCATGGCTTTGATGTAATCTCAGGGAGAAGGGATTTGTAGACTCGACCTGCTCCACTAGAACTTTGAGGGTCATAAGAATTTAGGGAGGAGATATTTGTAGCTTCGATCTTCTCTACTGAAACTTCAAGGATATAAGGATTTCAGGGAGAAGGGATTTGTAGCCTCAACCTACTCCGCTGGAAAGGGGATAAGAATTCAGGGAGAAAAGATTTATAACTTCGATCTTCTCTATTAAAACTTCAAGGAAATAAGGATTTCAAGGAGAAGGGATTTGTAGCCTCGACCTACTCCGCTAGAACCTCGAGAGGATAAGAATTCAACGAGAAGAGATTTGTAGCATCGATCTTCTCTACTGAAACTTTAGGCCTATGTTTATGCCAAATAATTAGGATGCCGTGATCAGAATGATCTAAATGCTCCTAACTAGATGTGTATGAATGATATTTGCATAAATGCAGAGTGTCATTTTTCGAGAACGAACCCTTTCATGTTTGGGTCATTATTACTCGTTATTCATCAAGGTTTCATCATTGACGTATTATTTTGTCTTTTTCTTCTTCAGCTGGTATCCTTGACAGAAAACCCAAAGAATGATGACCATTTGCTCAATTGGTTTGCCCCACTGCAACTGCAAGGATTTTTTTTCCCAACCCACTTCAACTCAGGGTATAGGATTCATTTCACTTTCAATCCATCCCACTGCAACAGCAAGGAGTTTTTTTTACCCA
This sequence comes from Gossypium stocksii, assembly GCA_020496765.1. Taxonomy (NCBI): domain Eukaryota; kingdom Viridiplantae; phylum Streptophyta; class Magnoliopsida; order Malvales; family Malvaceae; genus Gossypium; species Gossypium stocksii. The sequence goes on along the minus strand of CM035630.1, from coordinate 82,042,368 downwards.
ACCCACTTTAACTCAGGGTATAGGATTCATTTCACTTTCAATCCATCCCACTGTAACTCAAGGGTATAGGATTTGTACCTTCTTCAATCCACTCCCGTTGCAATTCAGGGGTATAGGATTTGTGTCTTCTTCGATCAATTTGGTCTATTACCATTCCCTGGGTATCATGACCAGATGGGTATGCAGAAAGACAAATTTTCAAGAATGAACCCCTTTTAATGCTTGGGTTAACATTTTCTGCTGTTCATTGAGGTTACGTCACTGACATAATACCTTGTCTTTTCGTGCAACTGATATCTTTCATAGAGAATCTGGAGAGATGGCCTGGACTTCTCTCTCTCAAATATTTTCGACCCTTAGGCTTGGTAAGTTTTAAATAATGGTCCTATTTTAGGTTCCTATACTATTTAAAAGCTTCCAAAATAATATGCAGAACTCATTTTATGAAAGTATTATTGGTCCATTAACCGTTATTTCAATGCAAAATACTTGAAAAAGATCAAAATGATTGCCAAAATTGGAATTTATTAAGAACAAAATCCAAAAAGTATGGATTAATCAAAGAAAGCAAATATTGCTAGAATACAAAATGAGTAAAAGAAAAGTTGGTGCCCCAGATATCGCAACATGAGCTTCTGTGTACTAACTTCTTGGGGGCCCTTTTTGAGCTCAATATATGTTTAGGGGATCTAGAGTACTCTGTTAATGCCCTAAGACGTAACATCTCTCCTTTTTTGTTAATTCAAAAAAAGTAAGACTGCCGTATGCCCCACCTTCGATCAAAAATTTGAATTGCCCATTCCTGGGTTTTCAACTCAAAACCCCTTTGGTCTCAATGAGCCCTTTGCGGGTTTTCACCTTGGCCTCTCCATTTCTTTTCTTTTTCTTTTCTTATTTTTTTCTTTCTCCTTTTTTTAGGTGAAGTATTTCTTAATTGAATTCGAGTTCACTGGATTAGGCAAAGTCTTGCCATTATCTTGGTCAGTATCGATGCTCTTCCAGAGGAGGCCCCCCTTTTTTACCACATAAAATCTTTCCTAGTTTGGCGTCCATTTTCCTTTGAAGTCCTTTTGAATAGGAAAGATCCTTTTCAGTACTAGGTTTCCCTCATGGAATTCTTTAAGGTGAACCTTTTTGTCATTTGTCTTTGGTACACATGATCATAGTGGATAGCTTTCAACCTCATTTTTTTAATCAAATTCAACTGATCACATTGGGATTAGATCCATTTAGCTTCATCTTCAATTCTGACAAAATTCAGAGAGAAGAAATCTTGACTTTAATCAACAAACCGCCCCTATTCCATCAATGACAAAAGAGTTGCCCCGGTGGAGGTCCTGACAGACATTTGGTAGTTTCTCATGCTAGTCTTCATGAGTCTCAGTCATTTTCATCACGATCTCTTTTTTGTTTTTTGTTTTTTGTTTTTTCTTTTATTTTTTATTTTTGGTTTTGTTTTTTTTATTTGCCCCCACTGTACTATTCATTTTGGGGTGATGTGGTATTTGATCTTGAACTGACTGTAAACTTCTGATATCGTGCTATTGTTCAAATTTTGTGCATCTTCAGATATGATCCTTTTTGGCATTCCATACTGACATAAAATTTGCTAACTGTCAACTTTGTGACATTAGCATATGAAGCAACTTCTGTTCACTTGGTGAAGTAATCAACGACCATAAAGATGAATCGATACTCTTTAGAAGATCGGCCCATTGACATCCATACCCCATATATAGAAAGGCCATATGTTCCACTGATTTTTTGCGAGGTGGGACCTGTTTCTCATCTTGCTCTCCTATCCTTAACAAATCAGGAGATAGGCTACAATCTTGGTCATTTTCAAAGTCCCGAGGTTCTTCTGGACACATATCTTACTCAAAAGGAGGTTCTGAGTCAATAGCAGTATCGATCATATCCTTGATATCTAGAGACCTGTTATAGGGACAAGGAAGGCAAAAAAGAATCTAGGAATATTTACTTTGTGTGGTATGATTATGAATGCAATGGAGACAATAAAAGAATATTTGCTCGAAGTGAGAAATAAAAATACATTTTATTGAAATAAAGATGCTGGACATAAGCCTATTTCACAAAAGGATTCTTATCGCTCCTAGGCTTAGAGTAATAAGCATGTTTTGGACATTACTCCGAATTGGCTCTAAAAAATACAGGGATCTCCTTCACAGTCCCATTGTTCAAAACACTCCTAAGTATGTACGGGCAGACGCTTGAAAAATTCCATTCCCCAATTCCCTTTTCAGATACGTCGTTAATGTTCAAATTCCTTAATATCCTTCCGGGCTTTTAACTTCTTCAAAGAATCGTAACTGCCTTACCGCTGCCTTCAACTATTGCATTTACTACTTTGTCAGAGTGATTAGGTTCTGATGAATCGTCGAACTTCACAATTCCCATTTTTATGAACCTTTCGACCAACTTTTTAAATGTGGTGCAATTTTCTATTGAATGTCTAGTGATCCCCGTATGGTTCTCGCATTGGGCATTTGCATCATACTATTTTGGGAATGGAGGTTGCACTGGTTCTGAGTAGAAGGGAAATACCATATGTGCATCAAATAGATTCTGATACAACTCCTGTGTTTAGCCTCGAGTTAGATTCTTGCTTTGAAGGGCCTTGATAGCTAACAGTCATGGCCCTCGGCTGGCCTTCAGTGACCATTTTGGAATACCCTTTGCTCGCATAATTCACTTCATTTTCATTTTTCTTCAGGGTTGATCTTTTAGTGCTTTCTTCCACGTCTATCTTTCCACTCCTTATCGCATTTTCAATCATCTCACCAGACATTACTATATCTGAGAAGCTCATGGTAGCGCTTCTCAACATATGGTTAATGAATGGGGCTTTCAGAGTGTTGATGAAAAGCATTGTTGTTTCTTTTTCCAAAAGAGGTGGTTGGACTTGCGTTGCCATTTCTCTCCATCTTTGGGCATATTGCATGAAGCTCTCGCTCTGCTTCTTTTCCATATTCTGTAGTGTGATTCTGTCGGGTTCCATGTTTGTAACGTGGCCATATTGTTTCATGAAAGCTTGTGCCAAGTCCTTCCATGAATTAATTTGGGCACGGCTTAACTTATTGTACCATTTGGCTGCAGACCCGATCAGACTGTCCTGGAAATAGTGAATTAATAACTGGTCATTATTAACGTATCCTGTCATCCTTCGATAGAACATTGTGATGTGAGCTTTGGGGCAACTAGTCCCATTGTACTTTTCAAATTCAGGAGTTTTAAGCTTTGGTGGGAGCACCAGATCTGGGACCAAGCTCAAGTCCTTAGCGTCAACCCTACAACGGTAGTCAACAGTCTCTATTGTTTTTAATTTCTCTTCTAGGCATTTGCATCGGTCATCAAGTTATTTTGACAGGTCTACCCTCTCCATTTCTGTCATCTCATCGAGATTAGGGACAATGGGATTAGTTGGATTATCCCCTGGATTAGAACCCGAGCTCGCTAAAAGGTTTATCGGTGCCGAGGCACCGGCCTGATATTGGGATCTGATGGTGACAGGTACCCTTTGTGGACAGACATCTGGTTGTGCTTGGGTGTCTGTCGGGGCAAAACCTGAGGGATAGGCAAGGTTTTCATGATTATCTCCAGAATTGACCACAAGGCTCTATCCTTTATCAGGCCCTCCCGACAACAGCTGTGCTAATTGATTCATCATGCTTCTTTGGGATTCTAGCATCTGATCCCTCATGTTTCGTTGAATTTTGGCTAGTTGCTCTTGTATCTGTGCTTGCAACCGATCTTGCATTTCTTTTTGCATTTGTTATAGTCTTTCTAACCTTTGGTCCATATCTTTTGTTTTAGCACGAGTACCGTAACGATGTTTGGTCGGTAAGCCCTTATCGATTTCCAAACCTCTGAAATAATTTTACTTAATTAGGGTCTTTCTGCAGATTTTGAACGCATATGATGCAATGCGATGCAATGCAAATGCATGAAATGAATGCATAAAGGTGTCGATTCTGATTCAATTTCATTTAGAAAACTTTACTAGGAAACAAAACTCTTTACATAAAACGGACTATAAATATGGCCTTGCTCTAATGCTTAAACTTTTAACTTTCCTAAGCAATGAAGCTAGTTCCTGACCCCGGTCTGATTCCAGCTTTATATTTCACGCTTAGCATGTCAACCTGAACTACCAAAGTTTACAAATGATCGGCTACCCCCGAATCTGAGCCATGGCTTCACCCATTATGTAATCTCTATTTCTAACTTGAAGTTTCTCCTTCCAATGTTCCTCACTTACTTCAAGAAGCTCTATCCAAAGTTCGTAACTTTGCAATGCAGCTCAACTCGAAGGTGTGACCCTTTTGTCAAGTCGATCACAGAGGTCCCAGACTGCCTTATCTACATACTCTGATGCCCTAGAGAAGATCATCAATCCATACATACTCAAAGAAAAGACATCAACTCTCTTTTTCGTATCAGGATGCGCCAGAATCAAATCCCTTAGATATTTTAAGAAATGCATTTACACTCTCCTTTTTGCTTAATCTTAGCTGTAATCCATTATTCGCTCATCCCTGTAATGTTTATCAATTTCTTCAAAAAGGTTGGGACCCAAGCGGCTCTAAAATAGGCTTTGTTGGCTTGAATCTTCGGGTAACAAAGTAGAGTTGTATATTCTTCCATAGTGGGTACCAAAACAACTGTATACAGGATTCTAATGCTGGGCGAGGGCCCAGAATAAATGCTCATCTACCTTGATATCGAGTAGGTAAGGCAAATCTCTATAGTTGCTTTGTCTCATCATTCCACTGATCCTATAACTCTTTTAATTCTTAAAGCTTATTTTGCATCACGCTAATACGGATGTAGTCCCATAATTCTGACGTATGCCCCTCGGCTAGACTATCCCCTTTCTTTGATTGCATTTTCTCTAACCATATGTGGATAGCCATGTTATTTTCCACTTTACCAAGAAATTCGTTCCCCATGTCAGACTTTCTAATTTAGTAATCGAACTTGAATCGACACCTTTTAAATAATAAAAAAGCAATGCAATCAAAACAAAAGAAAATATGTTAGCACAGAAGAAATAAACAAAATAGAGTACCTATCCGGGTGACCACTAGGGGTTTGGAGTGGCTCTACCAAGGGTGGGCTCTTAAGGCTCGCTATATGGGGTTTGGTTCTAAAGAAAGGGTATCTGAACCAGTAGATTCCTCAATCCTTACCCTTTATAGGCTCATATGGATCGAGTTCAATTTAGGGGAATACATTTCCCTATGGCCAAGCGGAGATGAAAATCTCACGAAGGCATAGGTATGGATGTATCCCATGTAACACCCCTATCCCGTAATCGTCGCCGGAATAGGACGGGGCGTCACTCAGGACTAGAAATAGGATCGGGACTATAATTTTTTTTTTGAACATTTTCTTGAACAAAGATCATTCACTTACTAAAGTTCATTGACACAATTGAAGTTCGAGTTTAAAACCTATACGAGAAAGTTCAATGTGATGCATACTCACAAGACCTATATACAAAAATCAAAGTATCGTTCTACTCATTGTGCACCTTATACATGCCATAAGCTAAGACCAAACAAAGCACATGGTTACCGAATAGTAGGTAGTGTGACGAGAAGCTGACGACCCCCGAGCTAGTAGTCAGAATCCCCAATCTACAAAACAAAGACACAAAACAAACAGAGTAAGCTTTCGTAAGCTTAGTAAGTTTTAAGCAAAAAATATTAATCATGAATCTGAGTACGGTCTCAATTGACCGAAAGTACCTAACCAAAATTTCTCATGACTTGATTTATGCCTATGTATTCATATATATATATATATATATATTTGACATTGAGTTTTGAGTCAGAAATGGTTTCTTTCTACATCATTGTTCAATCATTTCTACTATTCGATGAAGTTGATCTAGAACTTCCTCTCAACTATAAGTTTCAAATACAGCATCTCTAACCAATACATATAAACTTTTGCATTGTTAACCAAGACGGACTAAGATTCGCATATGCATTACTTCAAATGTTTTTGATTCAAACAGGCGAAAACATATTACTTAATCCATGTTTTATTTTAACATTTGTATTCACATAGTTATATAATCCTTTCATGATTTATTCCCAAAACACACTCTTCATCAACCGAAGTTGGATGCACATGGTAAATACATATCACCCATATGCACTAAATCTTAATACACTTACAATTTCCCTAGTTACCACTTACTTTAATCTAAATCTATCAATAGCCCCAATCATTTGCTAATACGTATTCATCTTATGCACCTACATCAATGTCTTCGAGTATTTCAATATGACAAGTATAAAAATTTAACATATAGGTATACAAAGGAACATGCATAACCCTTATCACCCATAATTAAAATTGGCAGATTATAATCCTTCTTTGTCTTTGCACATGAATCCTTAAACTACTCACCCTTAGACTATACAGTCTTTTGGTCGATTGCGCACTAATACATAGAGTAATTTCAGCACATACACGTTATTATACAAGCATACCATTACCGACATAGAACATTCACATTTTGATGTAAATTTCATACCTCAATCGAATAGGCTCATATAATCTTTCCGAGGTATTAACATATATCTACTTGGACTGAAACACATATACTTTATGGATTAGCCATATACTTTCATACAACCTTCTGAAATAGTCGGAAACAGTATCATTTATACAATAATCGAAATTTAAACAGAACCCAATTTACAACCTGCGTACGGTACGTACCTGATAAATTTAGGGTGATGAAACTCATTAACTAAGATTATTACGACAGGAATAGCGTATTTTCCCCATGAAAGCCTTCGGGCTCCGCCCGGATATATCAATGGCACAAATGCCCTTCAGGACCCAGCCCGGGTACAACACTGGCACAAAGGCCCTTCGGACCAAGTCCGGGTACAACACTGGCACAAAGGCCCTTCGGACCAAGTCCGGGTACAACACTGGCACAAAGGCCCTTCGGACCAAGTCCGGATATACCATTGGCACATATGCCCTTCGGGACTAGGCCCGGATATAACACATCATTTAATTTTTCGGTTCAAAAGTCACACATAACATCACATATCTGATTCACCATTCTAGCTTAAATCATAGTGACCATTCGGCTATGAGCCATATATTCGGATATATATATATATATATCATACAAATTGATACTAACATCATTCGATTTAACATAACATTATGAATCTAAATCACTTTCATCTTTTGCACTTATAAATCAATGGTGGCGTATACAATCTCACTCACATTCATTACACGCTGACCATTTAATCATGAAAACATATCACAAGCTTGCCTCCATATTATAATTGCAATTAGCAATATCACTTACGAATAACTTACTTGTAATTTGTAATGGTCATTCGGTACTATATACATTTAACTCATTGGAGTCACAATTTATTTTATAAATACTTAGCATAACATACTAATCCTTATCTTAAATTCAAAAATCTCACATGTAACAAGCACATCAATAGATGATTGCTTTCACTCAATTACACTCACGCACTTATAGTTCATCCATTTATCAAAGGCCTTTCGGCCACACAACATTTCATTAACATATCACTTAATTTCCTTAAGACATATGTGTAAACAGAATAAAAACCTTGGCTTTTAAGTAAACAAATGTCAAAGAAACTTTTCTCCCTTGTTTCGTTTAGTATCGGCCCACAAGATGAGAACATGCAAAACTTTACTTCTATCCATTTCATGAATGCAACTAGCAGCAATATACTCATATAGTTAAGCTTATTACTCATTCTTGTATACCCATCCACATTATGCATGTATATAAGTACACTACAAGGAAATGTTAATTTCTCTTAACAAAGCATAATTCATTAATGAATAACTGAAATTTAATACTTAAAACTTACCTCGACTAATATCGAACAAACACAACGACTATTCGATCAATTTCTTTTTCCCTCGATCCGAATTTGTTTCTCTTCGCTCTTGAGCTTATTCTAAAACAAATAGATTTATTTAATTACTTAACTGAGATCATTTACTATTTAATCACTTATCAAATAGGCAATTTAATCTAATATAGGTATATCATATAGTTAAGGTGCAAATGACCTTAACATCTAATTATTTAACACCCCAAATGTGTATATATATATATATATATATAATAAATTCTACTTGTACGGTTATTTATAAATAATTGCCAAATCACAAGTTGATCAAAACCATTTCAATTGACTTCATTTAAAACAAACAAATTAATATGGTCCCCTATGCCAAACAATGACCGAATCATTTAATCAAGCTCATGGCCGATCCTATCTTGCTCTAATCAAGGTTATAACCCACTTAAAACAAAATTCCAGCCTTTCATGCACTCATCTCTAATGTTAATTAAGTAATGCCGAATGTCACCAATTAAATTACTCACTACTTATTCTTCAAAACATCAAATACAATATGAATAACACCTAAACATTTATATCCGAATTTGCCAGCACATAGGGCCTTTGGCCGAATGTCATTAAACTCAAGCCGCACTAATATTATTCCTTAGGACACCTTCAAAAATCACATTCGGCACCTTCCTTCCACAATTTAACAAATCTCAATGTAACTTACAAGCACATATATATATATATATATATATATATAACATATAAAGCATTAAACATTTTTTTTTTTGAATATAGAACACTACCGAATGCTTAAAAATTAAATTCGGCAATCACATAATCAAATACTAAAACCTTAACTTTCACGCCAAAACAACTAGCAAACTCAACACATCCAACATAAATTTCCATACCAATGACATCAAATCATCTATCAAGAATTTTAACCTCCATGGCCGAATATCAATCTTCCAAAATAACAAAAATTTGAACCATGAAATAGGTAGAATCCAAACTAACCATTCAAATTATGCATAATGTCCAAGAGTAGCATTATACATACCTTATTCTAGCAATTTCCTTAGCCAAAAATTGTAACAAAAAATTTCTTCTTTCCCTTATCTAGCTACGGCAATGGAGGAACAAGGATGAACCAACTTTGGTTTCTCCTCCCACTAACACATATTTTATTCCCCTTATTCTTTTATTCATCTTTAATTCATCTAATTTATTATTTTTTTTATTACATTATTTCTAATCAATTTCAATTTAATAATCAAACAAAATGAGAATTGGTGGAAGTCAACTTGTCATGGCCGGCCACTCAAAATAAATAGGTCAAATTGACATGCAAGTCCACCACTTTACTTGCATGTACTTGCTAGTCATCACACATTTACCTAGCATACTTTCAAAGTTCACAACTAAGCCCTTTTGAGTTAAATTCACCTTCATACGACTAAATCAATACATCAAAGATTTCACACATGAATTGACACACATATTACGCATATAAAAAAAATGATCATTTAGAAAAAAAATTTCGACTCGATTTTGGGGTCCCGAAACCACCCTTCTGACTAGGGTGAAAACCAGGTTGTTACATCCCAGAAGTAGTCTACTAGCCCATGCAGGGTGAAACCCTCACGAGGGCATAGCTTCTCACTCCCACTTAAAAAGGCAAGATCGGCCGATCATGCAATGCAATATGTAAAAAAATACCTAAACTCAAAATAACACAACAATTATAAACCGCAATGATATCGTAACAAAGATGAATAAAAATGCAACAAAAGGATCTCTACGATGAGAATGCAATGTGATCGAAGCAAAGGCAAATACATCAGCACAGAAGAAATAAACAAAATAGAGCACCTATCCGGGTGACCTCTAGGGTTTGGTCGGCCTCTACTTAGGGTAAGCTCCCAGGGCTCTCTATATGTGGTTCGGTTCTAAAGTAAAAGGTACCCAAACCAGCAGATTCCTCGATCCTTATCCATTATAGGCTCATATGGACCGAGTTTAGTTCAGGGGAATACATTTCCCTATGGCTGCACGAAGATGAAAATCTCACGAAGACATAGGTACAGATGTATCCCGAAAGCAATCCACTATCCTGCACGGAGGTGAAGACCTCACGAAGGAATAGTTTCTCACTCCCACTTAAAAGGTATAACCAAGTGGTCATGCAATGCAATGTGCAGATATATACACAAAGCTCGAAGCAAATAAGGAAATATGAATAAAAATGATGAAGATCGTAACACAAAATGGATGAAATGCAATGAAAGGATCGTATATTAAAACCAAATTTTCAATTTTCGACAAAAAGACAAAAATTAATCAACTTGTGGCTTTACTATCTTTTTAAGTCCCTAGTGGAGTCGCCAAGTTGTCAAAACCATTGTTTTGAAAAACGGTTGTCGACTTGAATTTTAAAAAATGAAAACAAAAAAACGAGAGTCGCCACTAATCCTTTTTGTTGAGGTGTGATCGGGTCACCTCAAAAAAGAAGTTGCTTGATAAGTATATTGATTTATCAAAACAACATTTTTGATCTACAAAAACCAAAAAAAGGGGTTCAGGAGTCAGTTACGCACGAGGAAGGATTAGCACCCTTGATACGCCTAAAATTGGTACCTAGTTGATTAATTAGTGTCTTAGTGTCGAAGATTTGAAAACTTGAAAGAATTTAAAATACGATCACTCTTTGTATTAATGTTAATTTACAAAAAGAAGAAAAGAAAAGAAAAGAAGAAAAGAAGGAAAAAACAAATCGTTCGGATAATTTAAAACACATGGCAAAGGCCGTTTTATTCACAGGGTAAAATGTCACATCCAATACGTTAGGATACAACATATCGACTCTTGAGGCTAGACTTGTCTTTTAAACCTCATGTATTCAATTTTGAAAGGATATTCGAATACTTAGAGTGAACGAGAAAAATCGAAACCCAATACGTTAGGGCATGATTTCTCGAGTTTCTAAATACAGAATATTGCCTTGATTTAGAAAATCTTATCTCGAGATAACAAAATGTCACATCCAATACGTTAGGACACGACATCTCGAAATCTCGAGAAATAACTTTTTTTTTATTTAAAACATGTTTATTTTAAAAGGGTGTTATGCTATTCAGGTTAAACGAGAAAAATCGAAACCTAGTAAGTTAGGGCACGAATTCTCGAATTTTAAAACACAGAGTATTGCTTTTTTAAAAAAAACGTAATTTTATGTGATGGGCAATGGTTAGCGCAATACAAATTCATAGTATAAATATGCAAAGCAGAATAATAATGAAGGCAATAATATAAATAGCAATAATGAGAGCATAAAAATAATCAATAAAATAAATAAATAAATAAATAAAGCAAGCTAATGAGAAACAATGTGAAAATAAATAAAGAACTAATAAAGAGTTTAAATAATAATAAATAAATAAATAAATAAAAGGGAAGATTGAAAATAAGCAAATAAAATAAAAATATTAAATATATATAGAAAATGAAAAAAGGGTAATAATGATAGTAAAAAAAATTCTAAAGTTTTACGATTATAGAAAAAGGTAAAATAAATGTATATATATAAAAATATTTATGGTAAATAATAAAAAGAGATGTAATAATAATTATAGTTAGTTACAATAATAATGATAAAAGTAATTTATTAATAATGATAAAATAATAATAATAGTAGTAGAAAATAAAGATAATAGTGAAAATAGTAGTAAAAAGGAAAATAGTAAAATAAAAAATAGTAAGAATAATAATAATAAATAATAATGTATTAATAATAAGGATACGTTAATAATAATATATAAAATAGAAAATAATATTATATTAATAAGAATAGTAATAGTAGGCTAATAATAATAATAAATATAATAATATTAAGATTAATAAAAAAGTAAAATAACAAATACAAGGGCTGAATTAAACTGAAAACAAAAGTTTGGGGTGAATCTAAAATAAATAAGAAGGAAAAGGACCAAATTGAGTGCGCGAATAACAAGGAGGGACTAAAGCGGAAAATATCCCTGCCTTTAAAACGCGCAACTTTATGATGGACTAAAGTGAAACGAAAATGAAATTTAAGGGGTAAATTAAAAATAAGAAAAAAAAACTGAATTAAAAACATTAAAAAATGCGGACGGACTAAAATGGTAAATAGCCCATTTAATAAAAACACGCGGATCCTCCTTTAATGGGTCGGGTTACGCGCGAATAGACCCGAAACAGCGTCATTTGAGCGCCTGGGTGCCTAACCCAAAACGGCGCTGTTTTGCCTCTTTATAAAAACCAAATTTAAAAAAAAAAAACGTTTCTTCCATTCTTCGTCAAAAAAAATTCAAAACTCTCTCCTTTTCTCTTAACTCTCTCATTACACACCAGAGGCCGGCCACTGTCCGATCGCCACACCACCGTGCGCCGCCATCGGCGCCACCATATACGGCAGCCGAAAGATCAAAAAGGTAATTTTTTAATATATTTTCAATAAATATTTGTATATAGTTAAAAAAAAAAGAAATCTTTATGTTTATATGCATAAACGGTTTTAAAAAAAAGGGAAAATAAAATAGAAAAAAGTTAAAGAACCTTTGCTCATTGTTTGTTTTTTCTCTCGAATGCTTGTTGTTTTTCTTGTATTAATCTCTGCTTGTATGTTTGAAAATATCAATCGTTTGTATTTTATTCACAAGTCCCCCTTTTACAATGGATTTGATTGGCTTTTTATAGCCATTTTACATGACTTTTTTATTATTTGTTGTCTCTTCTTCTTTAAATTCTTGCAGGTGGTAATGCAACTTGGACATTGACAAGGGCGGTGGCCGGTGGCTGCAGGCGGTAGTGTTAGAAGGATAGGGTATAGTGGCGGTGCCACTTGGGATTAGGGTTAGGACATTTTGTTTTTGTTTATGGGTTTCGGTTAGGGTTAAGTTGATTTGGGCCTAGTTTTGGGCTGTTGGGTTTGATTTTTTTAAGTTTTGGGTTTTAGCTTGTAATTGGGCTTCGGGTTTGGCTTTAGTTGGGTTTGTTGGTTTATTTTTAAGTTGTGAAACGGGTTTTGAATTATTTGTGGGCCCCGGGCAAAATTGGGCTCATACAATAGGTTAAATTTTAATCAAATACTTGAGTATCGCTTTTAACATTATCAGAATTAGCTCGATTGGAAAACATCTATGTCTAAAAATGAAACAAATCCCATTAGAGTCAGGAGATATCACACTATCATAGGTTATATAATGGCCTTTGTTTCTACACTTCATACATGCTACGTTTAGTTCGAGAACTGACTAAACCGTAACTCTGATACCATAAATATAACACCTCCAACCCGTATCTACCACCGAAATAAGGTTACAGAGCATTAATATAAAAATGTAACTTAAAATCATTCATTTAAAAACATTCTATAAATCATATTATAATCCATTCAAACACATGCATATCGTCCTTAAATTTGAGCCCCCGATGCCTTAGAAAGACTTTAGAAATGATTCGAGACTAAATTGGAAACTTTAAAACTTTATGGAAAAAGATAGAAAATTTCACATTGCAGGGATCACACGGCTGTGGTTAGGTCGTGTAACTCGCACGGCTGAGACACACGCCCATGTCTCAGGCCATGTCACATATGAAATAGGGACATAAGGTCATGTCTTAGCTCGTGTCTATGCCCGTGTATTTCACTAACTTGGGTTACACGACCAAGCCACATGCTCGTGTGCCAGGCCATGTAACACTCAAAATGTAACCTTTAAAATTTATAGGGGATACAAGGCCGTGTGTCATTCACGACTGAGACACACACCCGTGTCTTAGGCCATGTGGATAAGAAAATGGCCAAAATCAAGCCATTTCTCTCACCTTCTGAACCATGAACCTACAAGCCACTTGCACACAAATACAAAAAGCCTTAAAACATACCTAAATCATGCTTAAAATGACCAAACCTTTATACCAAATTCCATTTGGCCAATATGCCAAATAGGCACCTAAAATGCAAACATTCAATTTACCTAAACATATACATGTACTTAACACATTTCATTCATCAACACTTAATTCATTTTCCATCTCAAAACTCCTCATAAAATTAACCACATTTATACCATTACAAATAGTTCATATCTACCTCAAAGTATACCTCCACTTGGTTCAGAACATACCTAAACATGTGCAAATTTAACCATACCATATTCGATTTATGCCATACCAAAATAACCTTACTAGTTAGACCATTTCTGTAATGGCTCAAAACCGGGTCTAGTCAGAATAGTGATTTTGAAATCACTTCCTGAGGTTTAAGAAAGTTATTCTAGTGTTAAATTACGTGTTATAGTATTTTTATAAGCATGCATGAAAAGTTTGATGAATTAATTTACGCGATTGGAGGCTTAACCGCGAAAAAGAACTAAATTGTATAAAAAGGAAAAAGTTGCAATTTCTAGTAAAATTGAGCTAAATGGCCATAAAAGTAAAATTTGGGGGTTTTAATAGGTAATTAAACCTACCAAGGAGTGATGGTCAGCCATGACATTTAGAAAGATATAAAAGTCAAAGGGTTGGTAAGATTTTTTATACCAACTTAATAAAATAATAGCTAAAAGGCCTAGCTATCATCTTTTTCTCTCATTATGCTTTCTTCTTCACCGAAAATCACCAGCCATTTGGGGGTTTTAGAAACAAAATTTTTCAGCAACTTCAAGCTTTTATTAGTAAGTTATTTCTAAGGTTTTTCTTGAATGTTTTTGCATTTTTGGAACCCTTGTAGCATGAGCTACATTTTGAGGGGTATATCCTACATTCTGGTTGAAGGCTTAGGATTTTGCCATGAATGAATAAGTGATGATTTCTGGAATTTTTGGGAAGAAAATGAGCTATTGTTATTAAATAAACAACTAGGCAAAGGAAATTGTATGAAAACACCTAAGGAGGACTTTGTTGTAGAAGTTGAAAAATAAAGAGGTAAGTGTTGGAAATAATGAGAAATTGGGGTAGTAATGGGAATAAAAAGAGTTGTTTAGGCATGAGAGTTGAGGAAATTTGATAAAAATTGATTTTTGGGCATAGGGGTAAAATGGTCAATTTGCCATAGTCTAAAGGCAAATTGGTCATTTTGCCAATTTGTGAATTTTAGATTGTTTGTATTAAATTAGTGACTAAATTGGCAAACTTTTATTGTCATAGATCAAGATTTGCCAATCCGATCTTAGACCGGGGAAAAGCCAAGCAAGTCGAGTTAACCGAATTGACACCCTCATTTTGTATACTGAGGTAAGTTATAGGCAAATAATCCATCATTTTTATCTTTTATGCATGAATTCATTGTATTGATACAAATTGATAACTTATGTCTATGAGATGTTTATGAGAACTCTATTCGAGCATGAAAAGTTGAATGACAATGATTATTTATGAACTGATGAAAACTTGTGTAATAGAGCCCGATTGAATAATTAGAATAGGTTGGATATCTATACCTTGACAATTGGGTGACGTGTGTGCTAGTGTAAGACATGTCCGGGACATGCATCAGCCACATTACGAGAGCCAGTGTAAGACATGTCTGGGACATGCAACGGCTTTGAGACGGGAGCTAGTGTAAGACATGTCTGGGACATGCATCAGCCGTGGGATTTACGAGCTAATGTAAGACCTGTCTAGGACACGACGTCGGCTTGTTGCATGTCAGTGTAAGACCTATCTAGGACATGGCATCGGCACCGATAGATGAGAGCTAGTGTAAGACCATGTCTGAGAGATGGCATCAGCTCAATACCTTACATCGGAGGCTTACTGAGTATCCTTTCTTATTCTAAATAGTTCAACGGGAAAATTCAGAGTGAATGTTTAGTTGTGAGATACTATGACAATCTCTGTAAGTGATGCAGGTACTTAGTGTAATGCCTGAAAGATGGGCTCACTAGCAAGTTACATGATTAGTAAAGGATGGAATAGAGTAAGTTATGTTGTATTTATTCTCGATCTATGCATAATTATAATACAAATGGAAGCTTATCATGACTTGGTAAATTGTTGTCATTTATTTGCTTACGACTTACCAAGCTTTATGCTTACCTCTTTCCTTTCCATTTTTCTTTTCGTGCAGCCCAATTAACTTGAGGATCCAAGGACGTCATAGGCAATGTGCACACTATCAACTCTAGTACTCGGTAAAGTTATGTCTTATGTTTTGAGTAATGGCATGTATAGGTCATATGGTCATTTTGTGTATGATACTCTAATTTGTCGATTGTGTTGGCCATTTATCTTATGAAGATAATTTTTGTAAATAGCCTTTGGAATTGGCCTAAAATCATTGTATTTGCTTAATGGAATGAGATGAATTTACAATGAAATTGTGCAAAGTTGCTTAGTAGTTTAAGCATGCATTTTGGTTAGGAGTTAGTTGGTGTGTGAACACCTATTTACGGGCATTTAGATGTTAGTTGGTGTGTGAACACCTATTTAGGGGCATTTAGATGAGTATAAGTGTCATGCTATATTGTATGAAGTTTGGGGTGATATTTGTATGTGTTTCAGGGTGGCTAAGGGCTTGGTAAATAGCCCTATCTCGCCCACACGGGTAGACACACGAGCGTGTGTCTCGACCATGTAAGACACACAGGCTACACACGGGCGTGTGGCTCGCCCGTGTGTCCTCTGCACTTTGCATGAATAGCATTAAATGCCATCAGGCTCTCCCATGGGCATGAGACTCGGTCATGTGTCCCAACCGTATGGAGGACACAGCCAGCACACGGTTGTGTCACAACCGTGTGAATGATGACGTCAGAAATAGAATGTCAAGGTTCTTTCACACGGGCCACAACCCGGGTATGTCAAGGTTGTGTGAGGGACATGGGTGTGTGCTAGGCCGTGTAAAAACCCCTATAGGTTGATGTTAGAAATTAAATCCACACAGGTATTGGACACGGGTGTGTCCCTAGAGTGCTTAGGCCATGTGAGGCACACAGGCCATCAGCATGGCCATGTTTATAGGTCACATAGGCGTGTTGCCCTCACACACTGGTGTGTGCCCTATTGTTGCTAGTTTTTGAAGAAATTTTCTTAAGTGCACAAAATGGTCCCGGGTTATTTCTGAACCATGATTTAGGCCTCGTAGGCCCAAATGTTCGTAGAACTATGTTTGGAAAAGTTTTAATTGGGACACATTTTCATGAGTTTAAGTCAAAGGTTTACATGAGTTTAGTACGGTAATACTTATAACCTATTCCAGTATCGGTTACGGGTAAGGGGTGTTACATTTAGTGATATCAGAGCTATGGTTTAGTCGATTCTAGGACTAACCTAGCTTGTGTACAAGTCTAGCTATACATGCCATTATTATTGTTGATAGTGTGACGACTCCTGACAACAGTAAATTATGTTTTTCGTATAGAAATAGATCTCGATTAGTGTTTGGCGGATGATATGGAGAGTAATGCATCGACTCCCGCTGAAGGGACCGCGCCAGTAGAAACCGAGCCTGTGATGATGAGTCAAGGCGAAGGAGCTAGAGAAGGCTACCTCTGAATGATGGATGCTTGGTATTCGAAGTATGTTCATGTGAACCCAAACACTCCACCCTCCCCACCTCCTCCAATTTATCACTATACCCCGGTAGCTCGTCAAGGAGCAGAAATAGGTAGGAGAGACAAACCTCCTGTGGATCGGATTGGAAAACATAGGGCAGAAGAATTCTGGGTGAGTAAAGATGATGACCCGAAGAGAGCAAAGTTTTGGTTGGAGAATACCCTCAGGGTATTCGACGAATTGTCGTGCACACCTGAGGAGTGCATTAAGTGCATGCATCGTTTTTGCGGTATTCAGCTTACCAATGGTGGAACACCCTCGTGTCAGTGGTACCAGGGGAAAGAGTGACTTGGGAGTTCTTTCAAGAGGAATTTCGAAAAAAGTACATTAGTCAGAGGTTCGTCGACCAAAGGAGAAAAGAGTTTGTTGAACTAAAGCAAGGTCGCATGATGGTCACTGAGTATGAATAAGAGTTCGTGAGGGTTAGCAAGTATGCTCAGGAGTGTGTGTCTTCCAAAGCCATTATGTGTAACGGTTCGAAGATGGTTTGAATAAGGACATCAGACTATTGGTGGGAATTCTAGAAATTCGAGAATTTGTTGCGGTAATTAAAACAAGGCCAAAGAGTTGGCCAAGAAAAAGTGGAAAGCTGATATGGAGTCTCGAGACTCGAGGAAGAGACAGATGGGGAAATTGCATAAATCCTCATCCAGGAGATCAAAGGAGTTTACCATCCGATCCAATATGTCAGTGGGATTTTGGGGTAAGAACAAGAACAAGCAACATCCGACGTCCAAGGCTCAGACTACCTCACAACGAGTGTAGGTAGAGCTCGACCGGATAGACCCGGGTGCCCATAGTGCGGCAAGCGACATTTTGGTGAGTACCAAAGGAATGAAAGAGGTTGTTTCTGATGTGGCTCAGTTGATCACTTCATCCGAGACTGTCCTGAGACGGATGAGGGCACAAAAAAGCAAGAGATGAGAGTGAGTAGTGCTCCTACGAGGGGTAGACCGCAGAAGAATCTGGGCAGTGGGACTAGTAGTCTAGGTACCCCTGGAGATACCGCTGTGAGGTTAAAGGGCAGAGCACCGACGAGGACCTACGTTATCCGTGCCCGTGAAGAGGCCTCATCCCCTGACGTGATTACGGGTACCTTCTCTATTCATGACATCCCTGTAATAGCTTGGATTGATCCGGGTTCTACCCATTCTTATATCTGCATGAAATTAGCATCTAGAATGAAGCTTATAGTTGAGCCGACCGAGTTTGTGGTGAAAGTGTCAAATCCACTAGGCAAGCATGTGCTAGTTGACCAAGTGTGTCGGGATTGTCCTTTGATAGTTAGAGGTCATTGCTTCCCGGCTAACTTAATGTTATTGCCATTCGATAAATTCGATGTAATCTTGGGCGTGGACTGGTTGACTGCCCATAGTGTAGTTGTAAATTGTGGAAAGAAATTTATTGAGCTAATTGAGCTAAGATCTAAAAATGGGGACATTCTTTAGATTAGATTAGGTGAATCAGATAACTTGCCTGTAATGGTATCTTCTTTGACGGCTCAGAAATATTTGAGAAAAGGGTGTGAAGCCTTTCTTGCTTTTGTGTTGAACACCCAAGTGTCAGAACAGAAGATTGATTTAGTGCCTGTGGTATGCAAGTACCCGACGTTTTTCCAGAGGAGTTGCCTGGTAAAAAGAGAGAACTCTTATATGACTATCCATCTCAGTAGATAGAAGAATATTCAAACACAACTGCAAAAAGAAAAGATATAGAGCTGGTGGAGGAAATGGTCAATGAATCGAAGAATCAGATCAACATAGAATTCATTGTCCAAGAAATCTTAGGTTTTGCCAATAAGGCCAAAATACAAGAGCAGTATAATGTAGACCAACTCATAGAGACAATGGTAATTAAGTTCGTTCTAGTGGAAGAGTACTTTTCGATTCATGAATTCCTAGAGCAAAATGAAGAAATACTAGTAGTTCCAGATGACGAGCTTGAATTGGCTATCCTTTGCATTACCTCAAGTGTACATGAAAAGCTATTTTGGATTGATTAGACGAGGAGAGACATAATAAGCGATAAATATGAACCACAATCTCCAACTTTCTTACGAAGCAAGAACGCTAAGCGTAGGCTAAAGTGGTTGAGTGGTTATGTGGCTTCTCAAATAATAAATAACTATGATCTGTAGAAAGAACTATTGGTCGTTCAGACAGGACAGAAAGGCAAGTTCAGAGAAAGAAATAATTGAAAACGAGTAGAATGGCACAATAGGAGTTGGACCAATACAGATAGATGGGGAGCCTATCGATACGTATTGGCTGAGTTGACGGATGAGTCCAATAGCAAAACATAACTTTTTCTACTAATTGACAATTACTAACTGTACTAACAACATATTTTACTAACAAAATTGTTAACAGGTTATAGGTAGGTCAAACATGGGTCCAATAGACGTTTAAAGCATGCTGAAGGACTAGAAATGTGGAAAAAAAGGTTAACATCGACATAGACAACTCGGTGTCGCAATATCAAGGGCAGTAATGAAGAAGTTACAAATCGACCCAATGTCACAACATAAAAGACAATTTCTTCAAAATTTTGAAACTGTAGGGTGTGTCACGACATTGAACCATAATGTCACAACATAGGTAACTTGCTAGGGATATTGGGACACGGAACCCCTTTGTTGCAACATCACTACAATTTTTTGCAGGGTTAACCCGACCTGATTGCGCAACCCGATGGAATAACCATGATTTTACCCATTTTTTAAACCTAAAAACACTACCTTTAAACATACAAAAACCCTTTTATTCTAATCTAACCTCATCCTCACACTTAAACTCTTCCAAAATCTCCTCAAAACCCTTAAATCTCTAAAATCCCTATTTCTCCTTGAACCATAAATCCCCAATTCCTCATTCCCACTTCAAAAGGCTACATTGAAAGGAGTTCTCATCAACAAAATAAAGAGGAAGTGTAGTAATCACTGACGTTGAAGTTCGAGGGAAAGGCATTCCAATTTATCCTAACAATATTTGTGAATTTTATAACAGGCCATTTTATGAAAAAGATTTTATTGATAGTACTGATTTGGAAAAATTTCAAAACATTGACATGGAATATATTAAAAAATATCTGACACAAGGTAGGGGTAGTTGGAATTACAGGCTAGATACTGAGTTTCCCACGAACTTTAATCAAATCATTATGTTTCCTGTTGCTAAGATGTGGATGTAATTTATTGGCAATAAAATTGCACTCAGATTGAATGCATCTAACGTTAATGTGTTTCGATCAGTTTTGTTATATGGTATTCTGCAATAAAAACATATTTGTGTAGGGCGTTGGATCTTTTGAGAGATGAAACAGTATATGCAAAGCCAAAAGGTAAGAGTTTTCTTCCTACACATTGTAACGTCAGTATGCTGCCAAGCAAAAGTGCCAATGAAAGACAATAAGCAATTCATGAGACCTACACGGAGTATCATTGGAGATAGATTATGTACATAGTACGTTGAGCTTAAACAGAAGCAAATTACTGAATAGAATCAAAGGAGGAAGAAGAAAATGGATGCACTAGCATCAGTTAAATAGAAAGGTTAAATGAAGGTTAAAAAAGGAGCTAGTGGAACCATTGAACCAAAACTCGATGGAATGATCAGATGGATGCAGGAAACAGACTCGGTACTTTAAGAATCCGCAAGGATGAATGAGTTAAGTTCTCCAAGCTACCCTCTAAATATTTTCAGGCCAACTCCAACTCATCAGAATGAGTGGGCAAATCTTTAGAAAGAGGGTGCTACTCAATAGTACCCTGAAACGGAGGATAAGTACAAAGCGACATTTAGCCATAATTTTCTACACCAAAAGGGCCTGTCATATGAAGCCCAACTCATCATGTGACGTCAATGGGTGGGAGCTCCTACAAAACATATGTCAGATGAAAGGGAAAAGCCCTTATGGAGAAGAGGTGCTCTCATCCCCTCGATGATTCGGAGGAGGATTGTGTAGTTTTTTTTCCATTTTTAAAAGATTTGTATTAATTATTGGATGATTTTAATTTGGACTTTGTAGGAGAAGGATTAATAGGTAGATTTTCTTTTAGTTTTGTTGCTTTGTGTTTAATTTTTCTATGTACGAACCCAACATGAAAAAGACATGAATAGATTCAAATTTTCTACGACCAAAGAAGGAAACACCAACCAATAGGAGTTCAAGCAATCACAATCAATCAGGTAACTTCTTTCCATATCTTTTGATGGGCTACACATTGAGGAAAATGTGTCAACTAAAGTGTGGGGGGTAACATAGAAAATTTGCTTCAAATTTTTACATCTTCTTTGATTTTTCTTATCTTTTGGTGTGCTTGAGCTTGTAGAAATACAAGTGATTGGATAGGAGCATGTACATAGGTTGCTTGTGTTTATGAATAAGTTTGGCATGATGATATGTGATTTTAAATTTTTTATTATTAGATTACTAAAGTTCTATATGTTACACTATCAATAGGTATTAAGCTATCATCTATACAAAGTGATATAGAAAATACAAAGAAACGAGCATGCTAGTATAAATGATAAATGGTTCAATTTGTGTTTGTTAGGTTGATTAAATTTATGCATGTTGATACTCAGGGATGACCTAAGGCATTGTTTGGAACACATCCAAAGCCAAAAAGCTATATTTTACCTTTAGTACCAATTTTGAGCCTATTAACATTTCTTGATGAACCTAATTACAAACCCCAAGCCTAAAAATGTTAATTTGTATTTTCCCTTTTTTTTTTAATCCTGCGTTGCACGATTATAGACGTATGGCAATACGTATCGAAGGTTAAGTAGATACATTAACGTGGAATTTGTAAAAATAGGAGAGAAATAGGAATGATTAGTTTGATGTGGGAACTAGAGGTTAGCTCGAAAGTGTAAGACAATAGAGAAATCCAAAAGCATTATTGGGTGAGATAAGCTGAAAAAGTAAGTGACAAAGTCACAAAAGGAAAGACAAACTTGTCCATTAGTACACAAAAACTCATAAGCTAGCCATAGTTACCATGTCGTACTATGATTTCCTATGGAGAGACAAAGAAGGAGAGAGAATGAGAAAAAAGGCGATGAGTGGGTAAGGGTTACTAGGGGGAAGAATAGGGATCAATAAATGTGCCAACCTATTTTTGTGTTTGTAACCCTTTGATTCTTATTTTTTGTGAATTCCATACCTATCCTAAGCCTCAGAACGTTACACGCCAAAAAGCCCTATGTGACCTAAATATCCTTATACATGAATGGACATCATACTAAATATTCACATAAACGACTATTTATATTCTACTTAGATAATTAAAGTACTTGTATGATTTTTTGAGGGATTCCTATAGGTGAGAACCTTAAACTTATATATTTTGTAACATATTCAGCTTAGATGTTTGTGATCAAAAGTGGTAAGTCAACTACTTATCATTTCAAAATTGTTAGCAAGTGTGAAATACTTAAGCCATATGCTTCCAAATCAATACTTGTACCATACCTGCTCAAGGGTTTTAATTTTTCATTTTGTAATCTTTGTTTAAGTTGCTTGAGGACAAGGAATGACTTAAGTGTGGGGAGCTTGATCTGCCATAATTTGGTGTAGCAGATTAAACTAGTTTTCACATTTAAGGAGCTTGAATACAAGCATTTTCATTAGGTTTTCATTCAATTTCTTTAGTTTTGTTTTCATTCAATAAAATGTGAACATTGAGTCTTTTATTAACCTTAAAGGCCAAATGACGCCTAAGAGAGAGCTAACGTACTTTGTGAGTGTGCAGGAGACCATTAGAGGGCATTCAGGTCAATACTAGATGCTATGTCGCAATGTGAAGGATCCAATGTCGCAACATAGAGAGCAGAATAGAGAAAGTGAGAAATTGCCTTTAATGTCGCGACACATGCTGAGGAACATGTTGGTTGCCACGTTTGTGACGAGAATAAAACATGAAGTAGGGGTGTTTTGGCCTATTTATCAAACTTTAGGCTCAAGAATAACAGCTACCCTAGGGCCAAGGATGACAGCTACCTGAAAGCTATAAATAGACCTCTCTAACACACATTATAGACACGATTCCATTAGCTTATATTTTCTCCTTAGGTTTAAGAATTGTTTTCTTTCTTTCTTAAGCTTTTATAATTTTAGTTACTTACTTTCTTCAAGCTATCTGATTGTAAAGGAGATCAAATTTTGTAGATTTGTGCTTATTATCAATATCAATGAGGCTTTTTTAAAACTCTATATTTCAATCCATTCCCTATGATTAATTCTTCCATTTATTCCATCTTGTTTATGAAAGTCAAGAGGAACTAATCCTTCTATGGGGGATTAGCTAGTGGAAGCACGATCTCTTAAGTGTTTTGTAAGGTTATTCAATGGATAAATTATTTGGGAAAGGAAGAATGTGATTCAAACCCTAGGCCTGACAACCCTAGGAAGTCATCAAGGTGGGAATTAACCCAAATTTGGTATTTCCCATCCGTGAACGCCTTGACCCCAAAACAGTCTTGACTGTGAAGTCAGAAGATAAGTAGTTCTTGCTAACTCATTATGTCAGTGGAAGATCGGAAGATCCTGCTAGGGTAGCAGCTAGTTGATTGACGAAGAACCTAAGATGACAGTTGATTGAGATTTTTGAAGCAAGCTAATCACCCATCTTACGATTTGATTTTCTTTATTTCTCTCCATCTCTTGCAATTTTAATCTTTTTATGTTATTTTATGTCCTTAGTTTAAGAAACCTAAAATTATCTCTTGTTTTACTATCATACTATAACTGACTTAAAGTATGAATTAAATCTTTAATTGTTTAGAATAAAATTGATTTATTACTCACCCCTCTTGGGTCTGATCCTCAGAGTACTTACCTAATTCATTGTAAAATCTATATTACAACTCGACCAATATACTTGTAGATTCCGCCTTGTAATTCTTCATTCTATTTTAGTATTCACACTCCGGATGTTAGTAGATCCGGAGGCGGTCAGTCTACCAGAGATAGTCGTTTATTGGGAATTTGTCAAGTGGTATACATCAATCAAGAGCTACTCACTAGCTTTGTGCAGAGTGAATGTCTAGCGCTAAGGCAATTAGGAAGAGTAAAAGTGTCTCCTTCTATGTTATGAAGGGAAAATGTTCAAAGTCCACCTCTAAAAATGAGCGTAAGAGAAAATTTCAAGGAAGAAAATTTCTTTAAGCCTGGGGGAGCTATCACACCCAGATTTCTTTAGAGACTCAAATTTAAATGAGCTTGGGGAGTCAGTTAAAAAAGTAAAGAGTTGGTAGACTCTACTAAAAATGTTAGGAAACTTTTTATGATTCTCGGATAAATAGTTAGGTTTCAATTATGCTTCGGTTAAGTTTGAACTGACTGATTCTTTAGTGGGGAACATAATGATTACTAACTTATGGTCTAGAATTTAGGTCTTTGATGATCGTGTGTGGGGGTTATATATATATGAGAAGTGTTATTCTGCAAGGGAATCTTCTCCTTTCTGTTTCATCTTCTTCATTTTCTTCTTAGTTCTACCTAGATGAAGAGAGGGTTTAAGGAAAAACTCTGCATGATAAGCTAGAGCTAGAGTTTGATGTCTATTGGTTGAGAATTTCAAAGATTGGTAAGATTCTTAATGTTTTTAAATTAATGGATTTAAGGAAAGAGAAGGTGTTTAAAGATTTCTGGAAAAACTTTGAAAGGTTTTTGCATGTTAGTGGATACTGGTTTCTAAAGTATGAATAATTTTTGGTTTAATTTGTATTATGATTCCCATGCTTATTTGCCAAGATGAAGGAGACTATGGCATTTGGAAAAGCTAAGTTGTCGAGGATAAAGGAGTTCGAGTGAGATTTGGCACTCCACCTTAGGTGTTCGATGTTGTGCTAGAATGTCTTGTTCGTATACCTATTGTGATTGTAGTTTGAATTTTATAGTTGTGTGTGATTACGATGAATGAGTAGACAATGAATGAGTAGACTAAGTATGTATTATGCTATGGAAAATATGGATGCTTATAAGTATGCTCTCGGCATGCAAGATGTGGTTTGTATTGTTGCATTGATATGTGCCATACTTTATGTCATAGAAAAAAGTGCATTTTTATGTGTGTAAAGCATGTTTTTATTGTATGCGGAGTATGAAGGGAAATATTTTGACTGGTAGATGAAGTTAGGGAAATATGGTGTAATAAAGGAACAGGTGAATTGTGTTAGAACTCAAAGGAATTGGGCGACATCATGGAATGGTTTGCTATTGGCTCACTACAATGACACCATGACGATGGTTATCAACTAGCCCTTCGGGGCGACATTGTGATGATAGTTTATAGTATCTATAGTGCAACACTATGACAGCGGTCTGCAATATCTATGGGGTAAAATCGTGACGGCGGTATACATGCTCTACGGAGTGACACTTCAAAAAAGGTTTAAAGACTCTCGGAGTCAATAAACATGGGATAATCCACCGAGATGATAAACATGGGATAATCCATCGAGACGATAAACACAGGAGAGTTCATCGAGACAGTAAACACAGAAGAGTCCACTAGAACATCAAACGTGGGATTATATTGTGTAAGAACATGCTTGACCATGGAAACATAAGGAATCCATCAAGACAGTAAACTAGGAGTCCCGTTAAGGTATAAAGAAGAAGTTGTGATGAGACTTGTGTGACAAGTCATAATATAGAATAGACTTGGTGTGTTTTCAAAATGCAATTAAACATGAAAACAAGAGGATTCACCAAAAGAAATATTGAGTGGAGCCTAGGAAGCGTCTTAACCCTCTCATGTGTGAAAGGAGGGAGAATTTCCTTAGAAGAGATGGTAAGTGTAGTGCCCATCAATAGGAGTCTAATAGAAAAGTCGCAGACCCCACCTTGGTTAAGAAAATATTGAATGGGTTATTATAAGATAAAACCTTAATTGGGCAATCAATAAAAAGGTTGTCGAAGAGTGAGTAGATTTCCAAGAAACCTCATGGGAGGAAATGTTATCAAGGTTGAATGAAAATAAAGTCTACCAGGAACCTATAGGAAAAGTATGCCCGATTAGGGTTGCATAGCACAGGAAAGACCACAAGGACTAAAATTGAGGTAGTCCATAGAAAATTTTCATGGGTAGGAAGTCTACCAGAAAATAGTAAGAAGTGGAACTCTGTCAGGGCCATGCAGCAAAGGGAAGACTAGTAGGTCTACACAGGGTGGGAAACTATCAAGGAATAGTTGAGTACGAGATAGCTTACTATGTATTACTTGTCCATTGGAGTACCATAAAGGATTGGACTAAGAGAATAAGTACTGTAGGGCTACATGATGGGCACGAGCCCAACAAGGAAAAGAGGGAGATGCTCAGTTAGCCAGGCATTGGAACAAAGTCTAAATATAGAGTCTAGAAAGAGGCCTTAATCAGAAAGGAGAATAAACGTAGCCTACGTCGGTAGTCACTGACATGGCAAGGCAGACCCCCTTTTTATAGAGTATGGAGAGCGATAAGGGGTTCAAGATGAGGATTTGTAATTATAGCGAATTACTGTTAAACATTACCAACTTCAACCACCACGGGGACAATACGAGTATCAGGGATGAGGCATATCATAAAAGGGTATAAAGAAGTTGAATCATTGTCAAGTAGAGGTGAGCCCCATAAGAGAATATCTCTAGCTAGCTCATGACTATGATCAAGCCAATATTATGTTTGCCAATATTTGACACAAAGAAATCGAGGCATTTGCTATGCCAACTAAGTCTGCAGATTCTCTTACAAAATCTAGATGTTAACTCTATGCATAGAATCTCTTTTTCCTAAAGTTGAAGTAGTTTTCTATGAAATTTTTATGTACAGACCTCACTAAGTTCTTCTAAACATCTAAAATTTACTACTTGGATGCAAGGTAATTAAAGACTTGGAAATCAAGAGGAGGGACCAAGCCAGATTTTGCTAGAACAAAGAGTTTGGTGAAGTAGTTGTATCATGTGTATAAAGGGGCTCCCTTAGAGGTCTCACCTCAGGGCTTAAGTGATTATAAATGTATTTGAGATTAATTTAAAAGTTGTAATTTGTTGTTAGAAATCAAAATTATTGGAACTTATCACTAATTTAGTACGAGTTTTAATACAGATAGGTTTCTAAATTTTAAGTGTTTTAATAATGTGATTAGAATGGATTTATAGACATAATTAAGTTATTTGGGTCTTGGTATTATTCAGTACTCGGACCTAACAAATGGGTCGAGTATAAGGTGTTACAAGACTGACATTGATTATGAAGAGACATATCTTTTTTGGTGGATGCAATCACTTAGATATGTTATAAGTATTGGAGTACATGAAAAACTTAATATGTTGTTACAGTTATCTATATGGCTCACTGGATAGTGAAATTTATATGAATATACTAGAAGGATTCAGCATCCTAGAAGGAAAATAAGTTTCCCGAGAAGATTATTCAATCAAATTAATGAATCCTTATATGGATAGAAATAATCTGGACAAATGTGGTACAATCATTTTAGTGAATATTTGTTGAAAGAAGGTTATACAAATAATCCAATTTGTCCATGTGTTTTTATAAAAATATTTGGGTCAGAATTTGGGATAATTGCAATTTATGTTGATGATTTATATATTATTGGAACTCTTGTAGAGCTTCAAAATACAATAAATTGTTTAAAGAAAGAATTTAAATTGAAATGTCTTGAGAAAAAAAATTTTGTCTCGGCCTATGATAACTCTTGAAAAGAATATTATTTCAGGCATCTTCACTTAAGTATTTGCTTGTACTTAAGACTTATTACTAGAGCATTACATACTAAAGTTTGGATTACGTTTTAACTGTAAATTTATGTTACTTTTAATGGCTGGATAGAGGTTTGGCAGTCTTTGGTTGTAGGTGCAGGTACGATAAAAGAAGCAAGAAGAAGGAAAAAAGGAAGAGGAAAAATGAACGAAGCAAGTAAAACATTGCCACAAAAAATGGTGGGATAGATTACCAACATAAATCCCATGGAAATTCTAGGAAGATGACACAACATTCAATCCACCTCACTCTCAGCCAACTGTACGTGTACCAGATAAATCACCCTGAAAAAGAGGAGCAAAATATGTATGCTAAGAGGGACAGATCTACCTTCTAAAAGAAGGAGAGAAAAAAAAAGAAAAAAGAAGATTGTGAGGAGAAAAGAAAGAGAGCAGTTACTCTCTCTACAATAGAATCCAGTGGAGTAGTTCAAAAGAGAAGCAAAGGGGTGTAACACCCCTAACCTGTATCCATCGCTGGAATAGGGTTACGGAGTATTACTGAACTTATTACATAATCCATCATATATTTCTCATACATTTTCCATTTCTAAAAAATTATCAATCAATTACATTCACATTGTCCCTAATACAAGCCTACAAGGCCCAAATCATGCATTAGGAATGGTTCAGGGCTAAACCAAAAACTCAAGAATCTTTTTGGAAACATAGAAAATTTTCAAACTACAGGGGACAAATGCCCGTGTGGCCTGACCATGTCTCTCAGACATGCCCATGTCACAAGCCATGTGAACATTCAGAATGGGATCACATGGTCGTGTCCCAGACCGTGTCCAACCCCGTGTAACTCTCTGACTTGTGTCACACGACCAACCACACGCCCGTGTGACTAGCCTGTATAACACACTGACTTGTTTCTATTAGAAACTACAGGGGACGCATGGCCGAGTCACCTGATCGTGTGTCACACGGCTAAGACATACGCCCATGTCTCTGCCCATATGGATGAAAATAATTTTCTAAGCCATTTTTCTCACCTAATTTCCATTTACCTATACCAAACTAAATAGCATATCATAAGGCAATAATAGGCAATTTAAACCAATTTCAACCAAGCTTATTTCATGCTAATTCCATACCAAATCTATAAAGTTCGTAAAATCTTGATTCATCTACCTAAAAGTTACCAAATTCACATTCCCCATTCATTAAAATGGTTACTATCAATTGTGCACTATTTTACCTAAAGTCACAAGCATACCAAACCCACGTTTCAACCATTTTGGTACTCAAAATACTACTTTACAATCAAGCATTTACATGACAATTATCATCCACATAATAGAATGGCCATTTGCATAATTTATAAACAACCAAAACATTTATCTTTTACTAGATAATTCAAATGGCTAAATACAAAACTAACATATATATACCAGAATGACCAAAACACCTATACATGCCATAGAACCAAATGCACAAGTTCAAAGTACCAAAATGATTTCTAGATAGTGTAATGCAATCTTCGATAATATCCAAATCGAGCTAGCTTACGAATCACTATAAAACATAAAAAAGAAAACAGAGTAAGCTATGAAGCTTAGTAAGCTCGTATAATATAGAATTAAACTTACCAATCATTCACAATTTATAAGTAAACATAGTAAATCCATTCAAATTGTCAAATGCCTAAACACATGAATACTTTAATAGGTTAGTCATGTAGTGTACATATAATCATCAAATCAATATGGATGAATTCAATAATCATTCAAGCTTCATTAATTATAAATTCCATTGCATACTTCACTATATCATATAACATCAATTTAATATAATTGATATAACTCGTAAAAGACTTGTGCCTGTTGAACCACTTAGAATATTGATAGATACACGAGTGGTACACACGAAGTGTACTAAATGATAATCCATCAATTCTTGTACATCTAAGCTCTTTCGAGCTATAAACGGTAAGCTCCTCCTGAGCTGAGGTAACAATAAGCTCTAAGGAGCTGAGAAACGGTAAGCTCTTATGAGCTGAAATATCGGTAAGCTCATATGAGCTGTGGTGAGTCCGTAACACATGCAGGAATCTCAACCAAACGGTAACCCTAATGACATGTTGCTTATATCCTACAAATTCTTAAGGTTCAAACGGGGCTCGGTATTATTCAAACTTCATCATTTAAGCATTCAAATATCATATAATTTATTTTCTCAATTCATACAAATACATTTCAAATAAGTACATATTTAAATACTCAATTCTAACTATACGAACTTACCTCGAAAAAGCTCAGATGAAAACGATTGTCTATTCAACAACTTTGCCTTTTCCCCGATCGAATTCTGGACTTCGCTTTTCTTGATCTATATATAATCAAATTTAGCTCATTCAATTACCATTCTATTCAGTTTAATCCAAAACACCTATTTTACCAAAATTACATTTTTCCCCTAATATTTTAAGTTCTTTACAATTTAGTCCTTATCTCAAAATAATACAAACAAAAATCCATTTTCTATCATCAACCATCAAGATACTCACACATTCATTAATGGTAACATCCTAAACCTTTAGCAATTTTGAAAATTAGTCTCTCGGCTAGTTGGACCTAGTTGCAATGATCTCAAAAACATAGAAATCATTAAAAACCAAGTCAAAAATACCTTACATGCATGAACTATTATAGCCAAATGTTTCAAACTCTCCAACAGTGTTTCCTTAGCCTAATTTTTGATGGAAGAGATGAACTAAAAAGATGATGACTTTGTTTATTTGTTATTTTACTTTGTTTATTTTATTAATTACCATATTAACCTTTATTACTAAACATTAAAATTACTTAATGCATGTCCATAATTGTCCACTCATAATAAAAATGGTATATTTACCACATAAGGACCTCCACTTTAAGGTTCTATAGTTATTTGACACTTCTAGAATATAGAAAACAACTTTTATATTTTATGCGATTTAGTCCTTTTTATCAAATTAAGAATTCAAATAGTAAAACTTCTTAACGAAAGTTTCACACAATCATATTATCATACTGTAGACATTAAAATAATAATAAAATAATTATTTCAACCTTGGACTTCTGGTTCCGAAACATCTATTTCGATTTGACAAAAAACGGGCTGTTACAAGGGGAGCAGCTAAAAAAGAGAAGATCAAACATACGAATAAGGGGAAAAGAAATTTGCCTTGGATTTTGCATAGAATCTTAATAAGAAGTTAGAGTGCAATAAGAACTTCTTGTAGTTCTGCCTTTGTTCTGTTTTCTTGGTTTTGAATTTTGTCATTCGTCAAAATTGAAGAATGTTGATGAATGATTTAATTTTGGATTTCTTTGCCAAACCCATGAACTAATTATCTTCGGGTTGGAATTATTTGGGTGAATATTGAATTATCTATAATGTCCTTGGTATGATTTTGATTAAGATTATTGTTTCATTCGATTCTTATTTCTTTAGAGTGCATGCGTACAACCTCTAGACATAGTTGATTGCATGTTATGATCTTAGATGGATTCGAGTCTGAAAGGATTAAATACATTAGATTATTAATCGATTGATATAGGTGAGTACTCAAAAGAATATTTGCAGCATTCTAGACATAGAAGATGTGATTATTTCATTCATTTTTCTCAAGCATTATCGGGCATGTGATTATTTCATACATCCACAACATTCGTATAATTCAAATAAACATATTCCACATTCATTTCAAGTATATAAATGATATGCTCATCATTTATCCTTTATCATCTATCGGACCTTATCATTTAATTTAATCATTTTTATTTATCGGGTTTGATTGGATATGTAATCATTTCACATATTTATGAAATTTATACAATTTACATAAACACAATCAATGCAAGCATGTAAATAAACACAATTTAGCTACACGAACTTACCTCGACAATGTTTATGTACGTAAAATCTACTAATCCAACATTTTCCTCTTTCCTCGTTCTTGCTCCGAATTTGGTCTACTCGATCTATACTAGTAATTTTACATTAATTTCTCATATTTCATACTCATTTGGACTCAATTTACATTCTAGGCAAAATTACCATTTTGCCCCTAACTTTTCCATAAATTCCCATTTCGAACCTAGTCTGGGAAAATAAAATTTGTGCAATTTACTCCCTATTCCAAGCCTAACCAAAATCCCATTACAAAATTTACAGCACATGAATTCATAGAAATTCAGCATTTTTCTTCAATTTTACAACTTTACATTTTAGTCCCTAAATCATGTTTTCATCAAAAATCACTTTGTAAAAATTGTTTATCTATTAACAACCTTTCATTTTCTACCATAAATTTCTGATTTTTAGCATATACATCCATGACCCATTTTCCATGCTTTGATAACTTCTCAAATTGATCCCCTAAATAGATAGATTAAGCTATCCCGATTTTAAAAATATCAAAATTACTAAAAACAGACCAAGGAAACTTACCCAATTTGGCCATGAAAGTTTCTTCTCTCTCTCCTAGGGTTTCTATGTATTTTTGGGGAAGAAGATGAGAAAATAAGATGATATTTCTTTTTATCATCTTTTAATTAATTAAATTATTTCACTTTCCAATTTAGTCCTTGCTCTTTTTCTAAATTTCCATTGGATGAGTCACAAAAAAATCTACATACTTTTCTTTAATGGTCTAATCACCATATAAGGACCTCTAGTTTTAAATTCCATAGCCATTTAATCCTTATAGCTACTAGAATTCTACTTTTGCATTTTATTCGATTTGGTCCTTGTAATTAAACACGAAATTGGTAAAATTTTCACATGACATTTCTATCATATTACGGACCATGTAATAAAATAAAAAAATTTATTTTTGATTCAGATTTGTGGTCCCGAAACCACTGTTCTGATTTCACCGAAATTGGGCTGTTACATCTCAACCCTCGTCCTTGAAAATTTTACCAGTAAAGAGATTCAGACATTTACTTTCTCATAGTTTCCTCTAGTTCCTAGATAACTCCCTCTATATCATGTCATTGTCAGAAAACTTTTACTAAAGCTAACTTTTTATTTATCAGTTTTTCTCTTAAAGTGCCAGAATTTCAATCAATCTCTCATTGTAAATCGTATCAGGCTAAATTTAACATTAATCAAAGCAATAACAAATGATGGGTCTGATCGATACTGTCATAACACCTATACTCATAAAAATATTGTGAATCCTATAGAACTCTGATAATAATACCAATCAATACGCAACAGGTCTAACTCTTTTCAATAATCTTATATAACCAATAATCCACAAACTTATTTGCCTTACGGCCAAACAGGGAACTTTCTCCCATGGTGAAACTCTCAAAAATATTTTGTCGCCAAATTTGAAACTCTAATTCTTTTCATTTTTAGATTCGCATCGGGTTTTTGATGATCAAATTCTACTTTTAAACTGTCTCATATCCCTTTCATCTTTCTTTGGTTTCAATGAATCAAACCATCTACCTGTATCTTTTCTAACTGAACTCAGTCCAAAACACCAAAGTTTTACACTTGTGACCATATAAAACCTCATACGGTAAAATTTTATACTTGACTGTTAACTGTTACTACATACACATTCAACTAACTGCAAATATTTCCTTTTTAAATTGCATTTGAATTCTAAAATATAAC
Source organism: Gossypium stocksii (assembly GCA_020496765.1). NCBI lineage: Eukaryota > Viridiplantae > Streptophyta > Magnoliopsida > Malvales > Malvaceae > Gossypium > Gossypium stocksii. The sequence continues at coordinate 82,008,466 of CM035630.1, read as the reverse complement.
ATCGAAACATATCTTCAAAAATCTGAATCATATGTTCAGATTGATCAACCGTCTGAGAATAAAATACGGTACTAAAATGTAACCTTATACCTAGAGTTTATTATAACTTGTTTCAGAATCAGAATTTAAACTGTAGATCTCTATCAGATATAGCATAAACTTGCATATCATATAATCTGACAATCTCAAAAATAGATAATTCAAGCAATCTATCAAGTGTAAAATCCACTCATTCCAGAATGGAATGTGTAGGCTTCGTCAAACAATTGACAGTTACTCAAATAGTATCTTTCTTTTTCATAGACAAGGATAATACTGATATAAAATTCATGGTAACTTTGTCCCATTTCCATTTCAGCATTTTCACTAACTATACCCATCTTGAAAGTGTCATCTCTATCTTGCTAATACATCTAGCATTTAAATATAGATTCAAAAAATACCACATTTCATTTCGAGCAACTAGCACATCTTTTTCAAATCGTTGTGCATTTTATCATTTCCCAGATAAACAGACATAGTACTACTATAATCATTCATGTAAAATTTTCTGTAAAAGTTCAAAATTTTTTAGTACACAGGCTCTATCTCGGAATAACAGACAATCATCAAATTCAAATCTACTATCCTGATTCAATAATTATTTCATTCTATACCCGTTTAACTTGCAACTTAGTATCACTTTTCTGAGTTTTACTGTTCTGTCGTAGAAACATCAGTTTAGCTCTATACTCAGCTAAAATTAAGCTATTATCAGACAATCATAATCGGTATCTGTAATACCCAGAATTTTGGGCCTAGAAGTTTTGAGGTTTAGTGGTTAGGGTTGGTGAGGAGGATGCACATATGTGATTAGTTGTGAATTTTAGTGACAGAATGGGCCTGCTGGTCTGGTGGTTGAATGAGTGTTAGTTTGTCTTAAGGTTCTAGGTTCGAGTCGTTAGGTGTGCATTCTTGGGAAGGCTTTTTATTTTGTTTTGTTTTTTGTTAATAATTATAATTATTAAATTATTTTCTTCATTATTATTATTAATTCTATTTTGTTTTAACTTTTATTTTTTTCAGTTTTCATGTTCTCTTACTTCTTTCCATTTTCGTCTTTATTTTCCTATTTGTTTTAGAATAACACTAAAAATTTGGTTTTGGCTTTTTGGTCTCGGGAATTCCACTCCTTTGTCGTCATCGCCTTCAAGAATCAAGTGTGGGATTTGAATCATGACTACGCTATTTCTACTTATTGGTTTTATTTTGCAAACTTCTTATTCGATAATTCTTGAATAGGTGTTAACCCGAAGGTTTTGGGTTTTAGACATTGGAAGTGAGGGGAAAACTTCACTTTCTGTTATACATTTGATAATACTAAAGTTAGGGACGGTTTAAGTGGCTAAAACGATGATTTTAGAGCTATTTTAGGTGGTTTTATGACCTCCCCAGCGGCCACACGGGCATGTGTCGAGTCACACAGCTGTGTGATATTGTGAATTATGGTTTTTTTAGCCAAATTTGGTGCCACACGGCTACTGTGTGGCTGATTTGGGGCATTTTTATTATTTCTCACTCGGTCGTGCCCCCAGGCACACGGGTGTATGAATAAGGGAATTAAGGATACATGGATTTAGAGTCACATGGCCTGGCCACATGGCCGTGTGGCTAATTTGGGGATTTAGAAATTCAACACGGGTGTGTGTTTCGGGACACACGGTTGTGTCTGGTGGGCACACGAGCGTGTGAGACCCTCACACGGTCGTGTTTGCCTAGTAGTTCATTTTAGCGAAATTGGACAGTGAGTTACACGGCCTGTTCACATAGCCATGTCCCTAAATCACTATAACACCCAAAACCTGGCCTAGAAGTTAGGCCTAAATCTAGCGTGTCACATTGAACTGTTTTTCAAAAACCAAGCTTTCATTCAAAACCCTTCTTATTATTTAAAAACTTAAGTCTCGATTTGCGTTCGTTACTTCCAGAACATGGTTCATTAAAAAGTAAAAACATTAATTACTGTCATAAGTGAAAACCAAGTAAGTTTACGGAAGCTTTATAAAATTTCGTAGTTTGTGAAAACGTGTTAATTTGAAAATAGTTAACGTTTTTGAGAAAATCGAGTTCTACTTAGAGCAGAGAATAAACGTAATAAACAAAAACCTAACTTTAACATCCAGAAATTATAAAAGGCTTTATTACAAACCAAACCCAAAATAAAGTACTTGAGAGTAAATAGTCCAAAACAAAAATCATAAGCAGTGTGTAGCCTTCTCTGAGCAGTGTGCAGCCTTATCTGAGTCCCTCGCAGCTTCGATTCGTCTAAGGCTGGGAATTACCTGAAAGGTTCACAAACTGAGTATGTAATCCCCTTATTAGAGTAATAGTCAATAAACAGAAATAGAAATAGAATCAATCTGGGCTGAAGCCCTTTAACAAGATCAAGTGGGCCTAAACCCTATTCAATATCGATGGCCTTTGAGCCTTAGCCCATAGTGGCCTCAGTTGGGCCTGAGCCCATATCACAAATATAGTAGAATCATATGCATCATGCAAGATGTATGCTTTCCCATCCCATCCAACCCTGCACTTCCCCTTCCAACCCTACACTACCTGCGAGGAATAAATCACTCGCGCCATCCCTACACTTATAGTGTTAGCACCGGTTGCGGCACTAACTTAATCATTGCAGCAGAGCTACTCGGTGGCTTAAAAGCCTTCGTTGTAGCACCGGTTGTGGCACTACTCATCGTTGCAGTAGAGCTACTCGTGGCTTAAAAAGCCTTCAGTAGTAGTATTATAATTGGCACAAAGCCATAGGTAACTGTAATAGGATTGGCACATAACCATCAATTAGGGTAATATAACCGGCACAAAGCCTATGATATTGGCACAAAGCCTTTGGTATCAGCACAAAGCCCATAATTACGACACACAGCCTCGGTAACATTATCAGTGCAGCATAGTTGCTCGGTGGCTAAAAAGCCTATAGTGGCTAAAAAGCTTTCAGTGGCTAAGAAGCCTTCGTTAGATCCACAGTCGTCAAGTGACCGTGCGACCCTCATATACACTTCCTCTAATCATAACCCAACCCATATGAAACATATAATCTCATGAATGCATCATAATACAAATATGACATAAAAATCATATATATATATCACACAGGGGCATTTTAGTCATTTTGGCCTTAGGCATATCGGTCATCATCTCATCGTGGGCCCAGGTACACATTCTAGCCTATTAATAATTTCATATTTATCCGAAGCGTTTAAGTTACTATTATGAATGTTACAAATTTACTGGGCCTAAAAGCCCGTTACATAGCCCAAGGTGGGCCCATACATTAATATGTATATCACATAGCATGCTTACGAAAGACAGTCACATTCAGCTTAAAACAATTTCAAACCAGTTACCTACCCTCGAGGGCATAATCATAATTCTAACCTACAGGGGTATTTTGATAATTCTACCTTACCGGGGTATTTTGGTAATCTTACACTACAAGGGTATTTCAGTAATTTCGTAATCTAAGGGTATTTCGGTAATTTTGTAATCCAGGGGTATTTCGGTAATTTTTTGCAAATCGAGGGTATTTCGATAATTTTACGAATTAGGGGTATTTTAGTAATTTTGTAATTCGAGGGTATTTTAGAAATTTCACAAATCAGGGGTATTTCTGTAATTTTTCAATTCAAGGGTATTTTGGTAATTTCATAAATCAAGGGTATTTCGGTAATTCTACAAAGTGGGGGTATTTCTGTAATTTTGTAAACCAGGGGTATTTTGGTAATTTTGTAATCTGGGGGTATTTTTGTAATTTGTAATTCGGGGGTATTTTGGTAAGTTTCAAAAATTGAGGTATTTCGATAATTTTACAGTATAAGGGTATTTTGGTAATTTTGCAAACTAAGGGTTTTTCTATAATTTTGTAAGTCAAGGGTATCTCAGTAATTCTACCTTACAAGGGTACTTTAGTAATTCTACCTTACAGGGGTATTTCAGTAATTCTACCCTACAAGGGTATTTTAGTAATTCCTTAACATTATGGATCTAATTAAGCACCTTAGCCTGTCAACAAGTCCTCGTTGGCTAAAGTGAACAGATACTATGCACCAAGTAAGATTCCAGAGAAGAGGAGGTGAGTCATTAAGACCGCTTAAGTACCAAGCTCTCCCTAGATCCAATCCTAGACATGCATATACCCATTGCCACACTTCAACCCTATGACTTGTCTACAGTCACACTTAATTGATTAATTAAGTTTTATGTCTACTTAAAAAATTATTAGATACTAGCCCAAAAGTCCACTACAAAACCCTAACGAGTCCACATACAATCATATAGCCCATCAGGCCCAATCACATTTATATGGCCCATCATGCCCATTCACATTTATACGGCCCCTCAGGCCTAAACTATTCCAAGCCATACAACCCACTTAATCAGCTCGTCATTTATTACTAATCTACCATTTTTTCCTTATTTGGGCCCACAGGTCCGTCGGTCCCATTTGGCCCATTCCGACCTATCAAACAAGGGTTAGAAGTACACACCTGATAGGAATCTAAAGTTTATCCGTGCTCTGAACACTACTATGCCTAGAAGCCTACAGTAATCGCACCCTTGACTCCCAAGGAGTGTGTTGATCAACTTCAATCACCACCACCGTGACCCAACGACATACAAATCAACGAATGATCCAATGCCTAACCCAACGAACACGCCACAAAGTGAAAGAGATAAGCCAAGAAAGGTATGCCTACTCTTCTCATGGTTTGCTATATTTAAAGCCAGCTCCTCACCTATTCTCATGTTAGCTTCCCGATGTGGGATTCTCCATCAATCCCCCAAAATTAAAGCATTAGCAAAATAATCAACCTTTGCATGCAAAGGGATTTAAACCATAGTACTCTCAATAACCATGTCACGCCACTGCCACTAAGACACAAGCTCCTTTGTGTCATAAATCCAACACATTTAACTTTAAAGCCCGCCTACTCGCTTCCAGATTTATTTAAAAGGGAAAACAAAATAAATTGCAAGAGCCAAGAATTGAACCTTGGACCCCCTTGCTTCCCCTATAGCGTCACTTCCTTGCCACTAGACCACATCTCTTTTTGTGTCATGCTTTCACCAAAAATATTCTTAAAGCCTACCCACTAACGTCAAGGCTCTCATAAGAGAAAAACATAAATTTTTACTAAGGCCCAGGTTTGAACCCAGGACTTCTCCAACACTCCCAAACCTCTCAGCCATCACACCAACACGCTATTCAGTGAATATGGGCCCGAGGCCCATTACGCAACCCAAGTGAGGCCCACGTGCTCGTATGGCCTGCTAAGCCAAATTTGCCCATAGCCACGTGTACGACACAACTGGTCCACTAATTCTCGTAAGTCCAAAGACAACGACCCATGTGGGCCCACAAGCCTATTGGGCCCACGCGACGCATTCTTCTAGGCCCAATTTTGGGGCGTTAAAATCACACAAGCGTGTGCCTCTATCACATGATCGTGTGCCACCCCCCATAGGCGTTTGGACCCCCACACGGCCTAAGTTATACCACACTGTGAAGTGCATAGGCTTGTGGCCCTATCTGCTGGATTTTATTCCAGGTCGAATCAGAGCCTAATTATGTCTCTGTGTGTTTCAACCCTTGGCCAAGCTTAGTGAGGGTAGTTAAGTCTCTAATTTGTGTTGCGGTTTATTTGATATCTGTGATTGGGTATGTTACATGTCTTATTCTGAACCCGATTCTCGAGGTGTGAGTGTGCAACTGGTTTTATTGCTGATTGACAATGTGGCACTGTTTTAGGTGATTAACTTGCGAATGTTACTGAACCTGAGTAATGAGTGTACACAACTCTAACTCTAATTGATATAATACGAGTGTCTGTCTCTAAATGACTATCTGAAATTGGTAATCTATTACTGTTCATCTCTCTACACTCATACATATGCATAAAACATTTTTGAGTGGGATTTTGAAGAGAATGAAGACTGATACTGAACTAAACTAGTAGTTTTACTGCAACTGGTCTGTACAGTGGATTACCGTACTGCACTGTACAACATATCCATCAGATTCACTGCGTATGATTATCTGATTTGGCAACCTTGCTGCAACCTTACTGGTATAGCATTTTAGCATATCATACTATACCATATGTACATTAGCTATGCTATGTACCCTCATCTGATCTGGTAGTTCATACTCCACGACCGTATTTCGGGTTGCCACATGGCACTGTACAACTAATACGTCAGCATTGCTACGTATTATTATTGATTGATCTGGCAGTTTATCTACTTATTGTTAGTCCTAATACTAAGAGGGTCGTAGGTAGTCCCAATACCCTGAGGGTCGTGGACTTACTGATGGCCATCATTGCCGGGCAACCCGGGATGATATCATAGAAAGTGTAAGGCTGGGTGGGTGTTTTAAAACCCACAGAAAGTGTAGAGATGGATGGAGAGGTGTGTTGGCTAGATAGGTGGGTTTTATATTTCAACTGCATTCATACACATTTGTTGACTATTCTAAGTGATAGACTCTGATTGTATCAATCTGAAATAGAACTTGTGACTGATTTTGATTTGATGCACGTGAACCGTTACTATCTCTCAAGACTTTTGTCTAGAGTTTACCGTCTGATTCTGTAAGTATGTCCTGGTTATCTGTTCGACAGTTCTGCGTGTTAGACTACCTAATTGTAATTGTCTGACTAAATAGTTACTGTGACTATGTGACTGATTGAGAATTATTGTTACTGTGGCTGAATGGTGCTTGTGACTATATGTCTGAGTGTGCTTTTCATATATGCTCTAAATATTGCTAATTGCCAGTACTTCAGTTTCGAATGTACCAACTGGTTTTGTATAGCTCTGCTAGTATTCTGCTTCTGAACTGCTTTCTGTTTTTGATTCTGTAGATAGTCAGTTTGATCTCACACTGAGCTCATGTAGCTCACCCCCTCTTCCACTTCCCTTTTCAGGTACAATTTGGTTTCTAAATATGGACTTAGTACGCAGAGGTCTCGGATAGTTTCGACAAATTGGACTGTCAGTTTGTGTTTTTTAGTTTATACTTATATGTCTAGTTATTGAACTATAAGGTTTTATAATACTGTAGTACAATTTTCATTTTAAACTTTTAATCATTCGCTTCATTTCAGTTTTATAATAACTTATCTGCAATTTTTACTAACCGGTTTGTAAATGACTATGGTTTCAGTAAAGAAATTAAGGTTGACTTGTTTTTGTAGAATTTTCTCACAATCACTTCGGTGATCAATGTAGCATTCTAAATTCGGTCAAAACTTTTAAGCTGGGTTTAGGGTGTTACAATATCCTTGGCTTGCAAAGTATACATAGATTTCCTACTCAAAATGTCTGTAACCACATTCGTTCTTTCCAAGTGATATACAATGGTCAAATCATAATCTTTCAACAATTCAAGTCATATACGTTGTCTCAAAGTCAAATCTTTTTGCAACATCAGATACTTCAACTTTTTATAATCGGTGAATATATGACATTTTTCACCAAACAAGTAATGTTATCATATTTCAACACAAAAACAATAGCTGTCAATTCTAGATCATGTATTGCATAATTCTTTCCTTGTGGTTTTTAACTCTATAAAAGTACAGGCTATTACTTTGCTTTACTGTATCAAAACACAATATAATCCTGTTCAATAGTGCAGTACTGTAATAACGAATTCCTTACCTGATTCGGGCTGAACCAGAATTAATACTTTGATCAACAGAGCTTCCAACTAGTCAAAACTTTACTAACATTTGTCAGTCTATTCAAATCTTACATCTTTCTATAATAACTATGTCATCAATGTAACAATTTCAATTATTAACATTGAAGCTTTGAGTTTTTCCAAAGCTACAACCATCAGATAGATTTAAAGCCATGGCGTATTAATTTGACCGACATTTCAACCGTATAGATAAAGTAACACTTCAATATCAATAATTTACCTCAAATTAGAAGAGGGAGAATCGAAAGTAGCCCCTATAATAACCAATGCAGTAATTCAGTTTCTATAATATGTAATCTCTGTCACCAAATTTCATGATCGAGTTAATATTTATAACGGTAATAAATGTAATTACCTCCAATCGATGAATATCTTTCACAGATAAAACATGTTTGAATAATAAAGAGATTAATGATATCTCGGAGAAAATTTAGAAGGGTAATATCACACATACTCAGCAGAAACAATTGTGATAAAGACAATATAACTTGCACATTCACAATTCAGGGCTTCAATCAATAAAAATAGAAAATAACATCATATGAATATTATCCTTAAAACTTATATCAATCATGATGAATTAGAAAACCCAAGTAAGGTAGAGAAATACCGCTCATAAATCAACCTGACCTACCATAGTTCCATCTATCATGATTTACTAGCCTTTTAATAAGGCAAATATTGCATCTGAACATAAACAATTTCATATGCCTCTGAGAATAACAAAACTTATGGAGTACCCAGGAGATTTTGCTGTAATATACTTAATTATAACAGCTTCCTTCAAATATCTTTGCAATTTCATCAGTATTCTACTGACTAATTATGTCATCAATAATCTTACATTATTTAGTTCATTGAAAGAGTCAATTCTGAAGAATTTTTGGCTAATCCGTATTGTAAATATCATATCTGGATAAGTCGTTTACTCATGAATAACTTCTTCCTTAACAATGACATCACAATCTCTTTTAATATCACCTTTACTTACTAACCCATTCTTATTCAACTACATCATTAATCATTCATCCTTTAAACTATTTAGTTCCACATCCATGAGCTTAATACATATAAATCTTGCGAATTTCATTGTATAACACTATACTGGTAAGGGGGTGGAGATCGTAAGCCTCAAAATCTAACTTTCATAAATACACACATATCACTTAACATTTATCATTAACATGTCCATTATAAAATATTTATTTCATACCTTTATAGGTCCCTTTTTTATCATACGCAACATTTTTACTCGAACATTGCGAGTATCACTTTCAGCATTACTGGAATTAGCTCGATTGGAAAGCATTTTTGTCTATTTCCAAAACAATTTTCATTAGAGTCAGGAGATATCACACTATCACAGGTTATATAATGGCATGTATTTCTAGACTCCACATACGCTACGTTCAGTTTGAGAACCGACTAAACTGTAGCTCTAATACCACTAAATTTAACACCCCTAACCCATATCTGTCACTAGAACAGGGTTTCAAGCATTACCGAAACTTTCAAAACATTTTCAAGTAATTCATGTAAATTACTATTCATTTACTAAAATCATTCATAACGCCCCTTCTATGGACCCTCAAGGCCCAAAACAAGTGTTGGAATCGAATCAGGACTAAATCGGGAACTCAAGGAATTTTTTGCAAAATTCTAAAAATTATTTTCTCACTATTAACAGTCACACGCCTGTGTGGTATGGGACACGCCCGTGTGGTCAGGTTGTGTGGGTTCACACTCATGTGTCCCTAACCTATGTAACTCTCTGACTTGCAACTCATGAACAAATTGATGTCAAACGGCCGAGTCACATGCCCGTGCTAGACTGTGTGGTTAATTCAAATTTTTGAAAAATAGGTGCAAGATTCACACAGCCAAGAGACACGCCTGTGATCTAAGCCATGTGCCTCACACGGCTAAGACACACGTCCGTGTCTCTGCCTGTGTGCCCAATTCTGAGCATTCTATTTCTCACAATTAAGGTGCAAGGGACATTATACTCGCGATATGAAGTAATAAAATTTATAAAAACTGATCACACCAAAAACTAACTAATACCACGATTTTAAAGGCAAGCGTACCTATCGAACAGTAGTATAGTTTAGCGGTAAAACCGAGTTATTGTACCTAAGGGGACCAAAAGTACTAATACTTACTTCCTTTCTATTATCTAGCCTAAGAATAAAAGAAGGCTGTTTGAAACTAATTCTAAAACTAACTAAAAGCGTACAAAAAGTAAATTGGGGAAAACTTTCGGGAAAAGCTGATTGATATGAGCAATACTCAAGGGAGAATCCACCTAGACTTCACTTGTTATTAACTTCTTAAACTAGAGATTTCTTCACTTGACTTGATCCGTAGAGATCCCTACCCTATGTTAATACCTCCGTCGAGGATAAGAACAACTAATCCTAGGTGGTTAACTAAAGTTTCTTTATTAATTAACACCCCTAGGTTGCATTAATTCAATCTATGGATCCCCCTATTAGGTTTGACCCTAATCTGGCAGATTTATTTCGCCCTATGTCTAGGGTTGCATGCAACTCCGCTTAATTATGATAGATCTACTCTTAAAACAGGGACTTTTGTTCCACTGCCTAAGCACATCAATTTCTTGAAATAATACCTAGGATTATTAAATCAAGAATGAAGAACACGTAATTAAGAACAATTCAAGTATTTATCATATAATTCAAGAATAAATAATAACAAGATATGTCTTAGGTTTCATCCCTCTCAAGTATTTGAGAGCTTTAGTTCATAATTAATAAAGGAAACATCTCAGAAGAAATAAGTTAAAAAAACATAAAGAACCCAAAAACCCCTAAAGGAATTTTAGGGAGATCCTCTATCTTGATGTAGAATTCTTGGCTTCTGAGATGAATCAATCAGCTTCCCTTGGAGTAATTTCTTGCTTTCACTCCTTGTGTTGGCAGAAATATGGTGCTCCTTCTTGGGAGAAAAGAGTACCCCCTTAGCGGGAAAATAAGCACACCCTTGAAGTTGCCTCCTAGGGTCTTTATATAGAGTTTTAGAATGGCTTTCTTAGCCCCTAAGTATCCTTTTTCGAGTAGAATTGAACTTCCTCACAGTAGGGACACGCTTGTGTGCCAGGCCTGTGTGGATCGATAAGAGGCCATGTGCGAGCCTGTTGATGGTGGCACGGCCGTGTGGTCTAACCGTACTTGTCGAGGTTGGGCCGTGTTGGACTTTATGTGGCACGGCCATGTGGTGAATCCCTGGGCCATGTCGTTTTCTCATTTTGGCCTATTTTCTCTGTTTTTGGCCTATTTCTCATTCTTTTCTCTTTCCTATGCTCTCCTGAGTATAAGACATGAAATAAAAGGATTAAGAGCACCAATTCTCACAAATTTAGTGATAATTCATCCAAAATACAGGCTAAGCATGAGGTAAAAATATGTATAATTTATCGTTTATCAAATACCCCCACACTTAAGCCTTTGCTTGTCCTCAAGTAAAATCTCAACTCACAATTAAGAATCATTCTTCTCAACTTACAATTCTTATCAATAATGTTTCAAACCAATCCACAGGTAATCATACAATGACAATTAAATCAAAAGAACATTAAAGATTCAATCACTTTAAGTTGAGAATTTTATCACAGAAACATAGGTTTTCTCCCTTCTCTTAAGTAATTATTTTTTCAATCAAAATCAATGAGAATTGACATCCTCACTAAGGGTTCACTCTATCCACTCAAAGTGTTTAGGGTTTAAGAATTAAGCACTCTCTAGTCAATCTGAAAAGTTATTACCATAGGCTTGCAAGAAAATCAAATCTCCACCACTATATATTGATACGACACATCGATCAAAAGGTCTTTCAATGGTTGTAATGGGGCTTTGGTTAGGGGTGTTGTCATAAGTTGAAAAAGAGGGTTAGAATCAAGATTGAATTGAAAAATCATCTAGCTAGAGAAATCTCTATCACTGGAACATATTCCTAGAGCTAAGCCTTATGATGACATCGTTCTGGATATGGAAGCTTGTAGAAATATGCAAAAACTATTGAACTATTACAGATTACAACTGAATTAACTGTATATACACTTTTTTTTAATTATGAACAATTCAAAAACAATACTTTGAATATTGATAAACTTTACAACTGAAAAAGAGAACAAAGCTAGATAATAATTTAACTCAAATCTCTACAAAAATAGGGATCAAAATAATTGAATGGAATTCAACAAAAATGGGCTATGGGTTAATATTAAAGGTAAGTCAAAGAATGGGTTGTCAGGCTCAATGGGGTTTACTAGGGGTTAATTTATGGAGGTAGGCTTTTTATGGAGTAAGTGGGTTAAACCTAAGTGCCTTTTTCATTTCAGTGTATCAAATCAATGATGTAGTCTTGACATGTATAATCGAAGCAAGTTCTAGAAAAACAAATCAGTATTAACTCACTCAAAGCAATAATAAAAGTGAGCACGAAAGAATGTATGCTCAAAAGGCTCAAAAATCTCATCAGAATTATGGCTTTTGATGTCAATCCTATGAATTTCAAATCTCAAGATAACACTTAAAATTAGGGAAAATAACCTAGAAAAAATTTAAATTCTCAAAAATTTCAACTTATCATGTTTGATTCCCTAGTGTTTTAAAGTTTGAATAATCAAAGCATAAGCACCTATGTCTTAATTCTCAACACATCAATAAAAATCATAAATCAATTAGAATTAATTCCTAACAAGAGATTTGAAGATAATGCAGAGAATTCAAAATTTGAGAGCAATTTTCAGGGATTTCAAAGATAATATAAAGAATGAAAATAAGTTCCCCCCCACACTTAAGATGTACATTGTCCTCAATGTACAAAGATAACATTAATAGCAATAGAAGCACAAGATCATAAGTTAGGGAGAGAAGTAAAACTCCCTGAATATTAGATGGAACCTTTGAATTGTGAAAGCTGTCTTGGAAGAAGGAATACTTGAAGTCCATGGTTTTGAAACTGCGATAGCACTTAAGGGATTTTAGGTATTTCAGGATTAGAACAATTACTCGTTAGGAAATAACCGATATAAAATAACTGAAATAAAATAAACTAGTTCTGAGAATACTAAAATTCAAATAAAGAAAAAGATAAAATAAAATAAAATGGAAAAACAAAAATCCTAGGGATTTTGGCGCGCCTGGCTCGAGACCCACGCCCGTGTTGCGAGGGCGTGCTGAAGCACACGGCTTGGGGACACGGGCGTGTGGCTTTATGTAAGCCCATGTTTAAGTTGAAAGGTTTCCACGACCATGTCGCACGGCCGTGTCGATTTGTCGATAGCCCGTGTTTTTGGGAAAATTAAGCTCTATTTACACACGGTCTAGGTGCACGACCGTGTCTCTGCTTAAAATGTTCACACGGCCTTAGGCACGCCCGTGGGGAAGGCCGTGTGGTCCTAAATTTCTGCATTTAAAAAGGGTTAGTTGATGCATGAAAAATAAATTTTTTTAGAGAAAGAAAAGTTACTAAGTTAGTGCTCGGGTTGCCTCCCGAGAAGCGCTTGTTTATAGTCTAAGCTCGACATTTTCTCAAGCTTGTTCGGTCACGATGGCTTGAAGAGTTGATACTCTTCTATCCTGTTTAAAATTTTATTATCAACGTAAGATTTGAGTCGAGTGTGGTTTACCTTGAAAGTACCAAGTGACTGATGTTTTACCTCTACTGTACCATAGGGGAAGATTTTCATTACCGTGAAGTAGGGTATGTCACTTGTATGTTCTTTCGAATTCAAGATTCGACGGTCGTCTTCCCCTAAGATTACCTTATCCCCTACCTTGATTTGATATGTTTTTACTTGAGGGTCGTTTCGGTGATGCTCTGGGTTGGTATGGCATACTTTGGGCTTTTCATGATAGTTCAGCCACTCATCTAGTTCCTCGATCTGAAGCATTTGGTTTTCAGGTGCATCTCCCTTAGATGGACTTGTCTGTGATTGGGTTGCCTTTATGTGGAGTGTATCCTGCACAGAAGGTTGGGTGGTGAGTCCAGTGTTTTTACAAGGACTCGTGACTATATTCTTATCAACAGTCTTAATTGAGTTTCGAGCTTGTAAAGTAACTTTGTCATCACCCACACGTAGTGTAAGTTCACCTGTTCCTAAATCAATTATTGTTCTAGCAGTTGCTAAAAAGGGTCACCCTAGAATTAAGGGTACATTGCTATCCTCATCAATGTCTAAAAAAACAAAGTCAACTGGGAATATGAATCTATCAATTTTGACAAGCACATCTTCAATTATTCCCTTAGGAAACCTAATAGTTTTATCAGCCAGTTGAATGCTCATCTTGGTTTACTTAGGTTTTTGAAGACCTAGTTGTTTAAACAGTTTATAAGGCATGGCATTTATACTAGCTCCTAAATTAGCTAAAGCATTTTTGGCATCTAGGCTACCAAGTAAACAAGGAATAGTAAAAATCCCTGGATATTTTAGTTTTGTTGGCAGTTTATTTTGGAGAATAGCTGAGCATTCCTCATTGAGTTCCACTGTGGACAGTTCTTCCAATTTCTTTTATTTGTGAGAAGTTTCTCTAAAAATTTTGCGTCCTTCAACATCTGCAAAATTGCTTCAATAAATGGTAAGTTGATAAGTAATTTCTTTAAGAGTTTAAGAAACTTTTCGAATTGCTGATCTGTACGGTCCTTCTTTAGCGCGGTTGGGTATGGGATACGAGGTTTAAATTCTTTGGTAATTTCTTCTTTGTAACTTACCTCATTCTTTCCTTTACTTACCACAGGCTCCTTGCATGGCTCTGGGTTGGTTTTGGTTAACCCCTCATTATCTATCACATCTACGATATTAAGTTGCTCGTTGGGGTTAGTCTCAGTATTGCTTGATAACCCACCTTGCGGTCTTTCAGAGATTAGCTTGGCAAGCTGGCCCATTTGAGTTTCAAGTCCTTGAATAGATGCTTGCTGGTTCCTTAGTGCCGTTTTGGTATTTTGGAAACGAGTTTCTGACATGGCCATAAATTTGGTGAACATCTCTTCCAAGTTCGGCTTTTTCTCCTATTATGGTGGTGGCTGCTGAAATCCCGGAGGAGGCGGTTGTCTTTGATTTCCTTCTCCTTCCCATGAAAAATTGGGGTGACTCTGCCAACCTGCATTATAAGTATTACTATAAGGGTTATTTTGAGGTCTAGAATTGTTACCCATATAGTTGGTTTGCTCAGTTTCCATGCCATGTCCATAAGAGGAGTAATTTGGATTGAACATATTTCCCTGGATTGCATCACACTGCATCACTGGATGTGCCTGCGTAGAACCAACAAAATTATCAAACTTTTTATTTAGAAGTTCTACCTGCTTAGTAAGCATGATGACAGCATTAATATTATAACTCCTGCAACTTTTGTCGGCTTTGTCCTCATGACTTGCCACTGATAGTTATTCAGGGACATCTCTTTTATAAACTCATAAGCTGCTTCTGGTGTTTTATTGTTGATTGTTCCTCTGGCGGCCGCATCGATCATCTGTCTTGTTGAAGGATTCAAACCGTTGTGAAAGGTTTGAACTTGTAGCCACAAAGGTAACCCATGATGACGGCATCTTCTCAAAAGATCTTTGTATCTCTCCCAGGCATCGTAAAGTGTTTTTAAATCCATCTGCGCAAAAGAAGAGATATCGTTTCATACTTTAGCTTTTTTAGTTGGAGGAAAGTATTTAAGTAAAAATTTTTCGATCATCTGTTCCCATGTAGTGATTGAGCCTCGTGGTAAAGAGTTTAACCACTGTTTAGCTTTATTTCTCAAAGAGAATGGAAATAGCCGTAGACAAATGGCATCATCAGAAACGCCATTAATTTTAAAGGTATCACAGAGTTCCAAAAAGTTAGCTATGTGTGAATTTGTATCTTCATCCTGTAAACCATCAAACTGCACCAATTGCTGTATCATATGAATAGTGTTAGGTTTTAATTCAAAATTATTAGCAGCAATAGTAGGTCTAATAATGCTAGTTTGAGTACCAACCAAACTAGGTTTAGCATAATCATAGGAGCTGCATCTTGATTCGCTGGTTGCGTGGCTATTGCGGGAGGTGGTGGAATGTTTTGGTTTGCTTCCATCTCTTCTATAGGTTCTGGCCCTTGTTCTTAATCTTCTTCTGGAAAATATAGGCTTCATCTGATCTCTCTGCGAGTTCTGCGAACTGTCACTTCTAAATCTTTGTCAAAAAGTAATGGTCCTGCTGGGTTGTTTCTAGTCATAAACTAGAAATACCTAGAGGGGAAAAGCAAAGAAAATTAAAATAAAATAAAAGAAAAGAAAAAAGAAAAGAAAAGAAAAGAAAAAATAAAATAAAAATAAATAAAAACTGGAAATAAATAAATATAGTAATGGCTAAAGTAAAAGAAATCGAGTTTTCTTACTATTTTAGTTCCCCGGCAACGGCACTAAAAACTTGATACTCGCGATATTAAGTAATAAAATTTATAAAAACTGATCACACCAAAAACTAACTAATATCACGATTTTAAAGGCAAGCGCACCTATCGAACAGTAGTATAGTTTAGCGGTAAGACCGAGTTATCGTACCCAAGGGAACCAAAAGTACTAATACTTACTTCCTTTCTATTATCTAGCCTAAGAATAAAAGAAGGCTGTTTGAAACTAATTCTAAAACTAACTAAAAGCGTACAAAAAGTAAATTGGGGAAAACTTTCGGGAAAAGCTGATTGATATGAGCAATACTCAAGGGAGAATCCACCTAGACTTCACTTGTTATTAACTTCTTGAACTAGAGATTTCTTCACTTGACTTGATCCGTAGAGATCCCTACCCTATGTTAATACCTCCGTCGAGGATAAGAACAACTAATCCTAGGTGGTTAACTAAAGTTTCTTTATTAATTAACACCCCTAGGTTGCATTAATTCGATCTATGGATCCCCCTATTAGGTTTGACCCTAATTCGGCAGATTTATGTCGCCCTATGTCTAGGGTTGCATGCAACTCCGCTTAATTATGGTAGATCTACTCTTAAAACAGGGACTTTTGCTCCTTTGCCTAAGCACATCAGTTTCTTGAAATAATACCTAGGATTATTAAATTAAGAATGAAGAACACATAATTAAGAACAATTCAAGTATCTATCATATAATTCAAGAATAAATAATAACAAGATCTGTCTTAGGTTTCATCCCCCTCAAGTATTTGAGAGGTTTAGTTCATAATTAATAAAGGAAACATCTCAGAAGAAATAAGTTAACAAAACATAAAGAACCCAAAAACCCCTAAAGGAATTTTAGGGAGATCCTCTATCTTGATGTAGAATTCTTGGCTTCTGGGATGAATCAATCAGCTTCCCTTGGAGTAATTCCTTGCGTTCACTCCTTGTGTTGGCAAAAATATGGCGCTCCTTCTTGGGAGAAAAGAGTACCCCCTTAGCAGGAAAATAAGCACACCCTTGAAGTTGCCTCCTAGGGTCTTTATATAGAGTTTTAGAATGGCTTTCTTAGCCCCTAAGTATCCTTTTTCGAGTAGAATTGAACTTCCTCACGATAGGGACACGCCCGTGTGCCACGCCCGTGTGGATCAATAAGAGGCCGTGTGCAGGCCTGTTGATGGTGGCACGGCCGTGTGGTCTGGCCGTGCTTGTCAGGGTTGGGCCGTGTTGGACTTTATGTGGCACGGCCGTGTGCCACGGTCGTGTGGTGAATCCCTGGGCCTGTCGTTTTCTCATTTGGGCACATGTTCTCCGTTTTTGGCCTATTTCCCATTCTTTTCTCTTCCCTATGCTCTCCTGAGTATAAGACATGAAATAAAAGGATTAAGAGCACCAATTCTCACAAATTTAGTGATAATTCATCCAAAATATAGGCTACGCATGATGTAAAAATATGTATAATTTATCGTTTATCAGGACACACGGCCTAACTACACGCCCATATACCCAGCTATGTGTCACACACAGTCTAGACACATGCCCGTGTGTCTACCCTTGTGGACAAAATAAAGCCATTTCCTAGCCTCATTTGTCACCCAAATTTACCATTTTGTTGCACTAAAACATACCAAATACATTCCAACCATTTCGAGCATTCAAATCAAGTAAATTCCATCATTCATCATGGCATATCCTTTCATGCATACATGTCTATAATCTTACTTTAGTTAAGAACTCGAGTTAGACATAGTTTGATCAACTACTTAACATACATGTAGCTACCATAGTTTGACACTACAAGTATTTTAAAACAAACCATTACTAGCCATTCCAATGGCTAGATTACAAGAATCATTTACTTTTACATGCCAATATGGCCAATATATCTTATACATGCCATTACAACCATAATTGATTTACCATATTGTACCAACATGGGCCGATAGATAGTGTGAGTGATCTCCGCCAAGCTTCCAATCCAACGAGCTTCAAATTTACTATAAAACAGGGAAATAAAACTAAGTAAGCATAAAATGCTTAGTAAGTTCATATAACATGGTACTTAACTTACCATTCATTCTATTTTGAGGTAACTATATAAGGCATATTTAATCAATTTGACCTCAAGCCCAACACACATCCTCATTTCCCTTGTTAGTCATATATTCCATATTAACATCAAAACATATATGGGCTCAACAAAAATCAAGTTTCCAAGCACATATGCTTTCCACAACATGTATTTATTCAACATGCATAGTTCATCTCATTATTACAAGTAAAATTTCATAATAGTTCATTTCGAGTTCAGATCATTTCATATTAGAACTTTACTCATATTACTCAGAATATCAAGGTCACAATTATTCAAGGTGTACAAATCTTTAATCAAGAATAAACATGTATTCATCAAATAAAGTCCATATACAAATATCATCATCTCGTGTTTTCATATATCATTTGTCATGTATCATCATTTTTATGTATTTCAGGTCGATAAGTGTAATAACTCATTTCTTATTCATATCTTCTCATGTCAAGAACTTTTACCCATTGACTTTATCTGAAATATCAATGGATACACAAGTAGTACACTCATGGTATACAAATCAGGATTCATCAATACATATTCAATGGTACCCATTAGGTACTATTTCAGAGAGTACACTCTCGAGCCACATATATATAAACGTCAGGATTACCAGTCCAAGCTAAATCCTTTTCATAACATATGCTCTAAAGAGCTTGATTTGGATTATCTGTCTGGGCTAAATCTAATCCATAACATATGCTCGAGAGTACTTATATCAGGATTACATGTCTGGGCTAAATCCTTTATGTAATGAGGTCAATAGAATTACTCATCCGATCTAAATCCTGTCAACAACAAATGCAAGACCTCATTCATTTCGGGAAATCACATATCCATCGATTTTTCATTTTATTTAACCGGGATTTAAACACTTTTCTCAAGCATTATCAGGCATGTGATTATTTCATACATCCACAACATTCGTATAATTCAAATAAACACATTCCACATTCATTTCAAGCATATAAGTAATATGCTCATCGTTTATCCTTTATCATCTATCGGGCCTTATCATTTAATTTAATCATGTTATTTATCGAGCTTGATCAGATATGTAATCATTTCACATATTTGTGACATTTATACAATTTACATAAATACAAACAATGCAAGCATGTAAATAAACACAATTTATTTACACGAACTTACCTCGATAATGTTCGTGTACGTAAAATCTACTAATCTGACATTTTTTCTCTTTCCTCGTTCTAGCTTCGAATTTGGTCTATTCAGATCTATACGAGTAAATTTTACATCAATTTATCATATTTCATACTCATTTGGACTCAATTTACATTCTAGGCAAAATTACCATTTTGCCATTAACTTTTCTATAAATTTCCATTTCGTCCCTAAGCTCAGAAAATAAAAATTTGTGCAATTTACTCCCTATTCCAAGCCTAACCAAAATCCCATTAAAAAATTTACAACACATGAATTCATAAAAATTCAACATTATTCTTCAATTTCACAACTTTACATTTTAGTCCCTAAATCATGTTTTCATCAAAAATCACTTTGTAAAAGTTGTTTATCTATTAACAACCTTTCATTTTCTACCATAAATTTCTAATTTTCAGCATATACGTCCATGATCCATTCTACGTGCTTTTACAACTTCTCAAATTGATCCCCCAAATAGATAGATTAAGCTATCCTGATTTCAAAAATATCAAAATTACTAAAAACGGACCAAGGAAATTTACCTAATTTGGCCATGAAAGTTTCTTCTCTCTCTCCTAGGGTTTCCATGTGTTTTTAGGGAAGAAGATGAGAAAATAAGATGATATTTATTTTTATCATCTTTTAATTAATTAAATTATTTAACTTTCCAATTTAGTCCTTACCCTTTTTCTAAATTTCCATGGATGAGTCACCAAAAAAATCTACATACTTTTCTTTAATGGTCTAATCACCCTATAAGGACCTCTAGTTTTGAATTTCATAGCCCTAATAGCTACTAGAATTCTACTTTCGCATTTTATGCGATTTGGCCCTTCTCGTAATTAAACACGAAATCGATAAAATTTTCTTACCAAAATTTTCCCATGACATTTCTATCATATCACAGACCATGTAATAAAATAAAAATAAATTTTATTTTTGGATTGGATTTGTGGTCCCGAAACCACTGTTTTGATTTCACCAAAATTGGGTTGTTACAATGATGATATCATTTAGAGCCAGACTGCCTCTTTAAGAGCTTTGGAAAACCACGTAGGAAAATTTCCACCCCATTGAATTCCAGATAGCAATGAGCATTGCCGAGTGAAATTGAGAGTTCTCGATCTCAATGGGAGGAACAATGCTAAGTCATTACACTTCGAAGTGGTATTCAGCTACTAGGAGTTGTGAATGACACCATTCCTGAAGAAGGAAGTTCAACTTTTACAAATGAAAAGATTTCAAAAGTAGTAAAGGAGCAAGCTACAAAGAAAAAGAGTTCTCAGAAAAATGTTGAAACATATGCTACATGTATTGCTGATACAAATGCCATGACAAAACAATTTAGACAAATGGAAAGAAGACCACCGCCATCTTTTCCTCGGCAGTTCTAAAAATCTAAGCTAGATGTTCAATTCAAGAAATTTCTAGAGGTCCTGAAATAATTACACATTAATATTGTAATAGCCTGATTTAGACACTAATCGGAATGGTGGTTTTGGGACCACGAATCCGAGTCAGAAAAATATTTTAAAAACTATTTTCTATGTTTATTATGTGTGAATTTGTATGTGTGAAATTTTTTTGATTTAATTTTGTCGTTTGAGTGCTCGATTAAATAAAAGGACTTAATCGCGTAAAATAAAAATTTGATGGTTAATTGTAAAAGGTCCAAATTGTTGTTGTCTTTATAAATGGAGGCATTTAAGTTGCAATTAGACTAAAATAATAAGTGTTGGGTGGTTGTAGACAACCATTATAATGAAATCATATTATATAATAAGGTTAAATAGGTAATTAAATAATAAGTTAATATATGTTATAATAGAACATAATTTAAACCAAGTGCTCATAATTTTCTTTCATGACTGAAACTTAAAAGAAAAAGAAAAGAATAAGTTTTTTCATGTTTGGCCATTTCTAAGCTCAATCAAGGTATGTAACTAGCTTGGTTTTTGATAATTTTTACGTTTTTAAGATCGTTGCTAAGTTATCTACAAGACCCATGTTTGAATTTTTTATTTTGGTGAATACTTTGAATTATGCCATTGTTGAAAGCTTGTGATTTTTGTTGTTTGATGGTAGAAAATAAAAGATATGTGATAGATTAACATGTTTTGTATAGGAATTTTTGATGATTTTGAGTAATTAGGACTAAATTGCTAAAATAATAATTTGAGGGACTAAAATGTGAAATAAATGAAATATAGACTTGAGTGAATAAGGGTAAGATTCGGCCTAACATTGGTGTGTGAAATTTTGCATATTTTGTGTTTTGTGCAATAGGGACTAAATTGTAAAAAGTGTAAATGTCAGGGTAAAATGGTAATTTGCCCATTCATGTGTTTTTGGACTAAATTGAATGAAAATATGTTTGAATGAGCTTAATTTGAATATGTTTAGATCAAGAACCAAAGAAATCATATTTGGATCGGGGGAAAATGAAAGTTGTCGACTAGCTATCCCGTTCCGTTTTTCATCGTCCGAGGTAAGTTTATAAACAAATAAATGTTGTTAATTTTAATTAAATGAGAATTATATATGCTGAAATGATAATGTGAATAAATACATGTATTAGCCGAATGTGTACTAGCTTGGTAGCTAAGTTTATGAATTTGTTTTGACTGAGTTACGACGTCCGAAAGCCCCGTATGAGCCTTAGGAATAGCTAGGATACATATGCCATGACATAGGATTCTGATATGTGATGTGCGAGTAAGACCATGGCATCAATATATGTGTACGAGTAAGACCACGTTTAATACGTTGGCATCAATATGTGATTCTGATACATGTGTGCGAGTAAGACCCTATCTGGGACAATGGCATCAATATGTGAGTACATGTAAAACCATGTCTAGGACATTGGCTGTAACACCCCATACCTGGCCCAGACGTTACGGTCGAATCTGGCAATGTCACATTGAAGTGTTTTGAAAACGTGACCTTATTCAGTCTTGTTGTAAAACCTTTTTAGCTTAGTAAAAACCATTAACCCAATTGTTTTATTTGATCTGGTTATAAAGGTAGTTCCTTTCGAAAACTTGTTTATTGTGGAAGCTTTTCTTTAACCCTCATTTGCTATGAAACCGTGATTTTTGAAAAACAAGTATCTTTTAAAAGCCGCGCCCTAGAGCTAACAGATTTAAATGAAATAAAGAAACCCAGGTTTTAAGTTTAAAAGTTAAGTAATGGCCTTATTACAATCCAAAATTTAAAATGATAATCAAAGTAAATTAAAACCCAAAACCAGTTTGAAGTGTGGCCGTCTCCAAGTCCTACGCAGCACCGAACCATCTAAGCCTGGGGATTGCCTGTACAAGAAAAACAGTTCGGTAAGTATACGAAAACTCAGTGTGTACTCCCCAAAAAAATAGTACCATGGAATCAGCCTAGATTTGAGCCCATTTCAGTACGGAAGAGAATTAGTGGGCCTAAGCCCAATACATTAACAATATAGCATGCATACAGAATCCTACCCAACCAGCCTCTACACTCCATCTCCGTCCAACCCATCACTCTATGTGGGGATATAATCTACCCACCCAACCCTACACTTCACAATGTAGTATCGATGCGGCACTATCAGTAATGTACAACTGTGTTGCCAAAGTATTAGGCCATGGCCAACAGTATAATGCAGCGAAGCTGCCAGAACAGAACACTTCCTCCAGTCATAAATATACCCAACCCCCATGCAATGCAACATACTCAGCAACATGCTATCATAATACAGAACATATACACATAAATATTATTCCATGGCATGCATAATCATTTAGACATCATACAGGGTCAAATTAGTCATTTTACCAGTTAGAGGTATTTTAGTCAATTTGCCCCTTACGGGCATCTTAGTCATTTACCAGTGTGGGCCTAAGTATTTTAAGGCCCGTCATTAAGCCCACAGTCAACTAGCGACACATGTAACTGCATTAGTGCATAAATTTATTTATGGCCCAAGTCCCCATAAGCAGGCCCATGTGGGCCTACACAGTCGTGTGGCCCACCAAGCCTAAAACCGACCTAGGCCATGTACGTGCCACAGCCAGAATAGAATTTCCCAATTTCTGAACATTTTCACTCGTGCGAGCCCATGGGCTCATTGTGCCTGTACAGCCCAATTAGACCCGACTCATGAAATTGCTCACGATGCCCGTTTTTCGATATAGGCCCACAATCTGTGGGTTCAACCGATCACATGTGCGTTCGCATGCTCATGTGGCCATAAGCCCAATCCTTCAGCTTTTCGGCACTCGGCTTTTCGTTATTGTAGTCTATCATGTTGAATAACACACACCTGTTACGATGTCAAAACCGAACCACTTCTGAGATCGAGAACCCAACCAAACAATCACAGGAACCTTTCTATTCCAACACCACGTAGTCCTACCAATGCTTTACCTTCACAAAATAGTTAACCAAACTCATTATTCGTCTATAATCTCATAATCAGAACCATTAAAAACTTGAACCCTTACCAATAAAGGATGTAATCACTTGAAAGAGATAGGAAAATGGCCCAACACCTTTCTTAATGTAATCAAACCCCTAGCCATAATCAGTCAGAACACAGTGTTACAAGACTAACCTTTAGATGACAACAATTGAAAACAAAATGGTAAATGCAGCCCTCAAATAAAGAAATCGGCTTTTACTTAAAAACTTACCAAAACTTACCACAACTCAAGACTAGAGTCGCCTAAATCGGAAAGAAATCAATCACCCCAATTGAAAACAAAAAGAAAGAAGAAATGTGGGAACAAGGTTTCGGCTTGAAGAACCAAGGACCTGAAGTTAAACCTTTAACCTTACGAAATCAATTGGATTCAGCTTATGAGTAACCTAAAAGAGGAGAGTAATTAAATTTGTTTTCCAAAAAAAAAAAAAGAGTGATCGGCTAAGACTAGGAAGGAAGAGAAGTAGGGAGGAAAAATGAAGAAAAAAAGGATTTCAAGAACCCAAACAATTGGAAAGGACGAGCTAAGGAGAAATTGGCCCCAAGTATTCAAATGCAAGGAGAAGGAAGAAAAACAATCGGTCTAGGGAAAGCTGATTGAGGGAAGAAAAAAAAAGAAAATAGGGTGGATTCGAGAGGAAAAGAGAGAGATGAGAGTCAGCTCAAGAAGGAGGGATAGATATCGATGGCCTCAAAGCAAAAATTCGACTGCTAGGGCAAACGGTATTCGATTTAGTCAATAGAAG
Source organism: Gossypium stocksii (assembly GCA_020496765.1). Taxonomy (NCBI): domain Eukaryota; kingdom Viridiplantae; phylum Streptophyta; class Magnoliopsida; order Malvales; family Malvaceae; genus Gossypium; species Gossypium stocksii. Next base: position 81,983,835 of record CM035630.1, on the reverse strand, counting down.
AGAAAAGAACAGAAATGAAAATGCTCCAAATGTCAATTCAACCACTACCAAAATGCAAAAGAGAACTCAAAAGCAACTCACGAAAACAAAAGAGCAATATCTTTCCCCAGATGCAATTTCGACGCCCCCCTTTGCTTATGACCAAATTAGCACAATAGAGACTCCCACATTCGGCCAACTACTACCTCTCCCCCACTTCAAGATCCACTCCCTGAATCTTTCTACGAATCTCTCCTCTTTTCCCTCACTTGACCGATTCAAACTCTCTCAACTACTCCACCATCAGAGTTTCAGTCTACAACCACCCACCTTGCAAGAGCAGTAAAATTATTACCCATTAGCGTATGGGCCAGCTCGAACCTAAGACCCCTAGACGCACACCGCATGCTACTTGCCACCTAACTATCACGCCCATCATGTCACATAAAATACACATTAATTAAAAGGTCCATGTTCAGTAAACAAGGGTTTACTCAAGCCAAAAATTAAAAATTCTGTATGAGCAAAGATTCGAACCCAGGCTTCCCAAACACACCCAAATCACTTAGCCAAAAAAACAACCGTGCAATTTGTAGCACCACACACAAAAATTAAAACTTAACTTGTTGGGACGTTACATTGCCAGTTTACGATATGTGTGATAATCCGAGTATCCTATCCAATTTCGAATGGTTCAACCAGCAAACATAAGTTGTGTACGAATGTATAAATCAAGCTAAGTAACCAAGTATGTGATAGTTGTTTACCTATTTAAAATAAGGTAAGTTAATTATTTGATATGTGATACAAAAAGTATGTATGATGTTAGTTTGAATTTGGGAGTAATTGTGAAGTACATTCGGTCACAAGTTAAGTGAAATTATATGATATTAAGGTCTGACACATGAGTATATGTAAACAAGTATTTAAAGATTCAACTTTATACATGGATAATATGATTTAAAAGTGTATGATATTTTGGTAAAGCAATATGTATAATCGGCCAACTTTATTTTTATCAATAAAAGTACATGATTTATGTATGAGACTTAAAACTTAAGATTAAATGTGGTTATGCTATTATAAATTTATTTAGTTAAACTAAATTGTTTATTTGCTTATAACTTACTAAGCTATATAGCTTACTCTGTGTGTGTATATTTGTTTCTATTTTATAGATTTTGGACCAAGTTATGAGCTCGGGGATCGTCAGCAAAGTCTATCACATTATTGACTCTCTTTGATATTTTTATAAGTGAACTTACGAATCCATGGCATGTATAGGCTGGATTTTATTTTGAAATGTTTGATTTTGGTTAATGTAACCATGAGCCATGCAAAAATGGCTTAATAATTTGTTGTGCTCAGATTTAATGTTTTGTTTGATGATGGTTATGCTTGGTTGTGATTTTGGTGATTAGGTCTTATATATTTTCATGTGAATTATGGTTGATTATAATAGTAATGGTTTTGTAAATATTTGATCTTGGTTTGAGCTTATATTGAAAGTGTATCCAAGGTATATGATGTTTGTGAAGTTTGTTTATGTGTTTCGACTATATGATTTATAATGGTTGTTAAATGAGTTAAGATATATTATATATTAGTTAAGTAATAATCAAAATAAATGCATGGAGTATATTTGGTGTTCCCTTATGGTTTATAATAATGATATGTATAATTCATGATTTGTTTGTTATGATAAGTTTGACATATTGGAATTTAGTTTTATAACTGGAAATTGGATTGATGGTAAAAGATATGTGCTAATATATTCGGATATGTTTTGTTACTTGAGCCTACATATATATATATATATATATATATTTATGCACTTATATTAAGGTTGGTATATGTGAATGTTAATTCATTTTCTTGATAAGATATATGTTTATAATGTGAAGGTAAAATAAAGAAAAGAAAAACCTTGAACATAGCGTGGTTATATTCGATTAATATAATGATATAAATGACCATATGAATAGTGAATTTTATATTGGTAAAACAAATGGGTAATATGAATTTTTATAATAAATTTATAATCGGTTTGGACAAGTTGATAAGATCATGTTTATTTTGTTTTGTGAGTAATTTATTGGTTAGATTATATTGATATATATATATATATATATATATACGAATATGCTTAGACATTTATATGAGAAATGTTTAGCAATGTACTTATAAAATGGACGTGATGATGTATGATTTTACTAACTAAAGTAGGTGCATAGAAATTGTAAGTTGATAGATTATTTCTTATAATAATCATTTGAATGCTTTAGATATTAAGATTGCATATATGATTTGAGTATGTAATGAAATGTATTGGGTTATAAGTTAAGTATTTAATTTCTATGATTATTTGTTTGTATTGAGCAGTAATTCGAATAATTAAATAAATAGTATAATTGAAACATATTAGTTTAGTTTAAAATTTTTATTAGATGATTTACTTTGTAATGAAAGTCTGTTCGGAATTGTCTTATGATCGGTAATGCCTCTTAACCCCATTCCAACGACGGATACAGGTTCGGAGCGTTACATTTTATTGGTATCAGAGCTATAGTTTAGTCGATTCTAGGACTAACGTAGTACGTGTGAGTCTAGCTATACATGCCATATAATATACTGTGATAGTGTGATGACTTCTGACATTTGAAAATGTGTTTTTATATAGTAAATTGATCGCGATAGAGCTGTAGTTGATGATGTCGAGAGTGTAGCGCCTACTCTCGCGCAAGGGACAGCGCCGACTGATTCTTGACTGACTTTGAGTAATCAAGAGAGTGAGGCTAAACAAGCCTTTTACCAAATGATGAATGACTGGTTTACTCAATATATCTAGACTAACCCGGTCGCACAACAACCTCCACCCCCGACTAATCTATCTTCGGTGCTTGCTTTACCTCAAGTAAGTGATCCATTGAGATTGTATAAGCCACCTGTTGATAAAATTAGAAAACACGGGGCTGAAGAGTTTAAAGCTACTGATGATGATGATGCTGAGTAGGCTGACCTCTGGCTTGATAATACTATCCGTGTGTTTGGTGAGTTGTCCTGTACTCCAGATGAATGTTTGAAATGTGTCATATCTTTACTTTGAGACACAGCCTATCACTGGTGGAATACTCTAGTATCAGTGGTTCCGAAAGAGCAGGTGACCTGTGAATTCTTTCAGACTGAGTTCCATCAGAAATATATCAGCCAAAGAATTATCAACCAGAAGCGTAAAGAATTTCTTGAATTAAAACAGGGTCACATGACAGTGACAGAGTATGAGCGAAAATTTGTGAGACTCAGCTGGTATGCCCGAGAGTGTGTTTCTACCGAAGCTATAATGTGTAAAAGGTTTGAAGATGGGTTGAACAAAGACATTAAACTGTTAGTTGGCATACTTGAGATAAGAGAGTTTGTGGTACTTGTTGAACGAGCCTGCAAAGCTGAAGAGCTCGGGAAAGAGAAGAGGAAGGCTGACTTTAAGGCTAGAGATGCACATAAGAGATCATCTGGTAAATCATTTTAGTCGGCATCAAAGAAGTTTCAAGATGATTTTAGCCGTTCTAAAGCTACTTCGGGTTATTCTTGACGAGATCAGAATAGACCACCTATTAACTCGAAAGCTACATCAGTAGCTAGTGTAGGTAATGTCAAATCAAATCAACTCGAGTGTAAACATTGTGGCAAATGACATCCCAACAGTTGCAGATTGCATGATCGGGCTTGTTTTAAATGTGGATCGATGGATCATTACATTCGTGAATGCCCAAAGCTAGCTGAAGAAAATCCAGTGCAGAATACGAGATTGGGTAACACTGCAGCTCAAGGTAGACCACTCAAAAATACGGGTAACATGAGTAACAGTCAAAAAGGGACTAGAGATACAGTAGTCAAATCTGAAGCTCATGCACCTGCTAGAGCCTATGCAATTCGTGCACGTAATGAGGCTTCATCGCCAGATGTTATTACTGGTACATTCACTCTTTATGATGCTAATGTAATTACATTGATTGATCCTGGTTCGACTCATTCTTATGTGTGCGAGATTTTAGTATTCAGTAAGACTTTGCCTGTTGAGTCTACTGAGTTTGTGATTAGAGATTCAAACCCCTTGGGCCTGTGTGTTATGGTGGATAAAGTGTGTAAGAATTGTCTCTTGATGATTTGAGATTCGTGCTTTCCGGTTGATTTGGTGTTGTTTCCATTTGATGAGTTCGACATAATTCTGGGTATGGATTGGTTGACTTTGCATGATACTGTTATAAACTGCAAAAGAAAGACTATTGATTTATGGTGCCAGAGTGATGAGATTATTTAGATTGAATCTAATGATCTGAATGGTTTACCAGTAGTGATTACTTTGATGGTAGCTCAGAAATATGTGAGGAAAGGTTGTGAAGCTTATTTTTCCTATGTGCTTGATAGTAAAGTGGTTGAAAGAAACATTGAATCAGTACCTGTTGTGCGCGAGTATCTAGATGTGTTTCCTAAAGAATTGCCGGGTTTACCACCTATTCGAGAGGTAGAGTTTGGTATTGAGTTAGTACTGGGGATGACTCCGATTTTGATAACTCTGTACCAAATAGCACCTACTGAATTAAAAGAGTTGAAAGCACAGTTGCAAGAGTTGACAGACAAAGGTTTCACGCGATCAAGTTTTTCTCCTTGGGGTACACCAGTGTTGTTTGTGAAAAAGAAAGACGGAACTATGAGAATGTACATCAACTATAGATAGTTCAATAAGGTGACCATAAAGAATAAGTATCCGTTGCCATGAGTTGATGATTTTTTTGATCAACTGAAAGGGGCTATAGTGTCTTCAAAGATAGATTTGAGATTGAGCTACTATCAGTTGCGAGTTAAAGACTCCGATGTGCCAAAGACTGCTTTCCGAATGAGGTATGGACACTATGAGTTTTTGGTTATGCCTTTCAGACTTAATAATGCACCTGCTATTTTTATGGATTTGATGAATTGGATCTTCAGACAGTATCTGGATTTGTTTGTAGTTGTGTTCATAGATGACATTTTGATCTACTCCCGGGATGAAACCGAACATGCTGAACATCTGAGACTTGTGTTACAGACTTTGCGAGATAAATAGTTGTATGCAAAGTTCAGTAAATGTGAATTTTGGTTAAGCGAAGTCAGTTTTCTAGGCCATGTTGTTTTAGCATCGGGTATTCGGGTTGATCCGAGTAAAATTTTAGCTATACTTGATTGGAAACCTTCGAAGAATGTTTCTAAAGTCCGAAGCTTTCTTGGACTTGCTGGTTATTATAGATGATTCGTGAAAGGTTTCTCTATGATTGTAGCCTCGATGTCGGAACTATTACAGAAAAATGTTAAGTTCGAGTGGTCAGAAAAGTGCCAAAAAAGTTTTGATCAGTTGAAAGCCCTTTTTACCGAAGTTCTAGTGCTAGTTCAGCCAGAATTGGGTAAAGAATTTGTTATTTATAGTGATGCATCTTTAAATGGTTTGGGCTATGTTTTGATGTAGGAAGGCAGAGTTATAGCTTATGCCTCGAGACAGTCAAAGCCACATGAAAAGAACTATCCGATACACGACCTAGAATTGGCAGCTATCGTGTTTGCGTTGAAAATTTGGCGTCACTATCTGTTTGGTGAAAAATGTCATGTTTATTCTGATCACAAAAGCTTGAAATATTTGATGACTCAGAAAGATCTCAACTTGAGAGAACGCCAATGGTTAGAATTGCTAAAAGACTATGAGCTTGTGATTGACTATCACCCGGGGAAGGCTAATGTTGTTGCTAATGCTCTAAGCTGAAAATCATTGTTTACTTTGCATGCAATGAATATGCATATGACTATGTCTGATGATGGTCCAATAATAGCTAAATTGAAAGTAAGACCGTTATTCATTCAGCAAATTTATGATGCCCAGAAGGTTGATGATGATTTGTTAGCAAAATGAGCTCAATGTGATTCAAAAGTTGATTTAGAGTTTCGAGTTGATGCTGATGGTTGTTTGAGATTCAGAAACAGATTATGTGTTTCAAAAAATTTAGAGTTGATCAGTTGATATTGACTAAAGCTCATAATAGCCGGTTATCTGTTCATCCGGGTAGCACAAAGATGTATAATGATCTGAAACAACTTTACTGGTGGCATGGAACGAAACAAGACATCTCTGACTTTGTTTTGAAATCCTTAATTTGTCAACAAGTAAAAGCCGAGCATCAGGTACCTTTTGGATTGCTTCAACAGATAATGATACCTGAGTGGAAATGGGACAGAGTTACTATAGATTTTGTATCTGGTTTACCGTTGACACTAAGCAAGAAAGATCAATATGGATTATTGTGGATAGATTGACTAAATCAGCTTATTTCATTTCGGTTCGTACAGATTATTCACTCGATAAGCTAGCTGAATTGTATGTTTCTCAAATTGTGAGATTACACAATGTGCCTATTTCTATTGTTTCAGATAGAGATCCGAGATTTACATCATGATTTTGGAAGAAATTGCAATATGCACTAGGTACGAAATTACATTTCAGTAATGCTTTTCATCCGCAAACAGATGGTCAGTCCAAACGAGTCATTCAGATACTTGAGGATATGTTGAGGTGTTGCATTCTTGAGTTCGAAGTTACGTGGGAATAATACTTACCTTTGATTGAATTTGCATACAATAATAGGTTTCAATCGAGTGTCAAAATGGCACCTTAAAAGGCTTTGTATGATCGTAAATGTCGTACACCATTGTATTGGACTGAACCCAATGAAAATAAAATGCACGGGGTCGATTTTGATTAGAAAGACTGAACAGAAAGTGAATGTAATTAGTGAAAGTTTGAAAGTAGCATCAGATCATTAGAAATCGTATTTGGACTTGAAATGAAAAGATATAGAGTTTCAAATTGGAGATAAAGTCTTTCTTAAAGTCTCACTATGGAAGAAAATACTCAGATTCAGTCAGAAAGGCAAATTGAGTCCAAGATTTATTGGGCCATATAAGGTGATAGAATGTATCAGGCTAGTTGTTTATAAACTGTTATTGCCACCTGAGTTAGAAAAGATCCATAATGTATTCCATGTTTCAATGCTTCGAAGATACCGATTGAATCCCTCACATGTTATTACTCCGTCTGAGATTGAGATTAAGCCTGATATGACATATGAAGAGGAACTGATTTGTGTTCTAGCTTGCGAGATTAAAGAATTGTGAAATAAGAAAATTCCGTTGGTTAAGGTACTGTGGCATAAACACAAAGTTGAGGAAGCAACTTGGGAACTAGAGGATGTAACGAGAGAGCATTATCCGAACCTATTCACCAGTAAGATTTTCGGGGATGAAAATCCTTGAGGAGGAAGAGTTTTAACAGCCCGATTTAGACCCTAATAGAAACGGTGGTTTTGGGACCACGATTATGAGTCAGAAAAATATTTTAAAAATTACTTTCTATGTTTATTATGTGTGAATTTGTATGTGTGAAATTTTCGTGATTTAATTTTGTCGTTTGAATGCCCGATTACATAAAAGGACTTAATCGCGTAAAATAAAAATTTGATGGTTAATTGTAAAAGGTCCAAATTGTTGTTGTATTTATAAATGGAGGCATTTAAGTTGCAATTAGACCAAAATGATAAGAGTTGGGCAGTTGTAGACAACCATTATAATGAAATCATATTATATAATAAGGTAAAATAGGTAATTAATTAATAAGTTAATATAGGTTATAATAGAACATAAATTAAACCAAGTGCTCATAATTTTCTTTCATGACCGAAACTTAAAAGAAAAAGAAAAGAATAAGGTTTTTCATGTTTGGCCATTTCTAAGCTCAATCAAGGTATGTAACTTGCTTGGTTTTTGATAATTTTTACGTTTTTAAGATCGTTGCTAAGTTATCTACAAGACCCATGTTTGAATTCTTTATTTTGGTGAATACTTTAAATTATGCCATTGTTGAAAGCTTGTGATTTTTGTTGTTTGATGGTAGAAAATAAAAGATATGTGATAGATTAACATGTTTTGTATAGGAATTTTTGATGATTTTGAGTAATTAGGACTAAATTGCTAAAATAATAATTTGAGGGACTAAAATGTGAAATAAATGAAATATAGACTTGTGTGAATAAGGGTAAGATTCGGCCTAACATTGGTGTGTGAAATTTTGCATATTTTGTGTTTTGTGCAATAGGGACTAAATTGTAAAAAGTGTAAGTCTCAGGGGTAAAATGGTAATTTTCCCATTTATGTGTTTTTGGACTAAATTGAATGAAAATATGTTTGAATGAGCTTAATTTGAATATGTTTAGATCAAGAACCAAAGAAATCATATTTGGATAGGGGAAAACGAAAGTTGTCGACTAGCTGTCCTGTTCCATTTTTCATCGTCCGAGGTAAGTTTATAAGAAAATAAACGTTGTTAATTTTAATTAAATGAGAATTATATATGCTGAAACAAATATGTGAATAAATACATGTATTAGCCGAATGTGTACAAGCTTGGCAGCTAAGTTTATGAATTTGTTTTGACTGAGTTACGATGTCCGAAAGCCTCGTATGAGCCTTAGGAATAGCTAGGATACATATGTCATGACATAGGATTCTGATATGTGATGTGCAAGTAAGACCATGGCATCGATATATGTGTACGAGTAAGACCATGGCATTGATATATGTGTACAAGTAAGACCACGTTTAATATGTTGGCATCGATATGTGATTCTGATATATGTGTGCGAGTAAGACCCTGTCCGGGACAGTGGCATCAATATGTGAGTACATGTAAGACCATGTCTGGGACATTGGCAGTGTATGATATGTGTGATAATCCGAGTATCCTATCCAATTTCGAATGGTTCAATGGGCAAAGATAAGTTATGTACGAATGTATAAATCAAGCTAAGTAACCAGGTATGTGATAGTTGTTTACCTATTTAAAATAAGGTAAGTTAATTATTTGATATGTGATACAAAAAGTATGTATGATGTTAGTTTGAATTTGTGAGTAATTGTGAAGTATATTCCGACACAGGTTAAGTGAAATTATGGGATATTAAGGTTTGACACATGAGTATATGTAAACAAGTATTTAAAGATTCGACTTTATGCATGGATAATATGATTTAAAAGTGTACGATATTTTGGTAAAGCAATATGTATATTCGGCCAACTTTATTTTTATCAATAAAAGTACATGATTTATGTATGAGACTTAAAACTTAAGATTAAATGTGGTTATTTTATTATAAATTTATTTAGTTAAATTAAATTGTTTATTTGCTTATAACTTACTAAGCTATATAGCTTACTCTGTGTGTGTATATTTGTTTCTATTTTATAGATTTTGGACCAAGTTACAAGCTCGGGGATCGTCAGCAAAGTCTATCACACTATCGACTGTCTTCAATATTTTTATAAGTGAAGTTATGAATCCATGGCATGTATAGGCTGGATTTTATTTTGAAATGTTTGATTTTGGTTAATGTAACCATGAGCCATGCGAAAATGGCTTAATAATTTGTTGTGCTCAGATTTAATGTTTTGTTTGATGATGGTTATGCTTGGTTGTGATTTTGGTGATTAGGTCTTATATATTTTCATGTGAATTATGGTTGATTATAATAGTAATGGTTGTGTAAATATTTGGTCTTGGTTTGAGCTTTTATTGAAAGTGTATCCAAGGTATATGATGTTTGTGAAGTTTGTTTATGTGTTTCGGCTATATCATTTATAATGGTTGTTAAATGAGTTAAGGTATATCATATATTAGTTAGGTAATAATCAAAATAAATGCATGGAATATATTCGGTGTTCCCTTATGGTTTATAATAATGATATGTATAATTCATGATTTGTTTGTTATGATAAGTCTGACATATTGGAATTTAGTTTTATAATTGGAAATTGGATTGATGGTAAAAGATATGTGCTAATATATTCGGATATGTTTTGTTAGTTGAGCCTATATATATATATATATACATATGCGTCTATATTAAGGTTGGTATATGTGAATGTTAATTCATTTTCTTGATAAGATATATGTTTATGATGTGATAGGGTAAAATTAAAAAAAAAAAGTAAAACCTTGAACATAGCATGGTTATATTCGGTTAATACAATTATATAAATGACCATATGAATAGTGAATTTTATATTGGTAAAACAAATGGGTAATATGAATTTTTATAATGCATTTATAATCGATTTGGACAAGTTGATAAGATCATGTTTATTTGGTTTTGTAAGTAATTTATTGGTTAGATTATATTGATATATATATATATATATACACACACGAATATGCTTAGACATTTATATGTGAAATGTTTAGTAATGTACTTATGAAATGGACGTGATGATGTATGATTTTACTAACTAAAATAGGTGCATAGAAATTGTAAGTTGATAGATTATTTCTTATAATAATCATTTGAATGCTTTAGATATTAAGATTGTATATATGATTTGAGTATGCAATGAAATGTATTGGGTTATAAGTTAAGTATTTAATTTCTATGATTATTTGTTTGTATTGAGTTAGAGTAAGTTGAATAATTAAATAAAAGTATAATTGAAACATATTAGTTTGGTTTAAATTTTTTTATTAGATGATTTACTTTGTAATGAAAGTTTGTTCAAAATTGTCTTATGATAGGTAATGTCTCTTAACCCCATTCCGGCAACAGATACAGGTTGGGAGTGTTACAAATATATCATTGGTGGAAGCACTGGAGTAAATGCCTAACTATGTGAAGTTTATGAAAGATATTCTATCAAAGAAAAGAAGTTTAGGAGAATTTAAAGTTGTTGCTCTCACTGAAATGTGCACAGCAATGCTCTGAAATAAATTTCTACCAAATTTGAAGGATCTAGGGAGTTTTACTATACCTTGCTCTATTGGTAATCATTATGTAGGCAAAACAGTATGTGATTTGGTTGCAAGCATAAATCTAATGCCTATGTCTATTTTCAGGAAGCATGGAATAGAAAAGGCGAGATCCACAACTGTCACACTGTAGTTAGCTGATAGATCTTATGCACATCTAGAAGGTAAAATCGAAGACGTGCTGGTAAGAGTTGGCAAATTTATTTTTCCTATAGCTTTTATCATTTTAGAATGTGAGGCTGATAAAGAGGTCCCAATTAAACTTGTGAGACCTTTCTTAGCCACGAGTAGAACATTTTTTGATGTCCAAAAGGGTGAATTAACTATGAGAGTTAATGATCAATAGTTAACTTTTACTGTCTTTGATGCTATAAAGTGTGCAAATACTGATAAAGATTGCCATGCTATTGAAATTATTGATACAATAGTATAAGAAAAAATTGAAGATTTTTGTTCTAATAACTCAGAAAATGATGCAAATGTATATGAGTTAATTGATGCAAACATGATTGCAGATCTCAATAAATTGATGGAAGTTCAGCAAATTAGAAATGGATCAAGAAGCAGTTTTGAACCATTACATCTTCCCGACTGTTCTTTTACACCTCCTCAACCATACATAGAAGATCCTCCTAAGATGGAATTAAAGCCCTTACTAGTGCACTTGAAATATGCGTGCGTATCTGGGAGATAACAACACATTTCCATTGGTTATCTCTACTGAGTTAAAACCAGAGCAAGAGGCTCAATTACTGTAAGTTTTAGGGAAATCTAAGAAAGTCTTGGGATGGTCAATTGCAAATATCAATGGAACCAATCCAACAATTTGCATGCACAAGATAATACTGGAGGATTTTCATGGCAAATCTATTAAACCACAAAGGAGAATGAATCCTATCATGAAGGAAGTGGTAAAAAAGGAGATCATCAATTGGTTGGATGCTGGAATCATCTACCCAATTTTTGATAGTTCCTGGATGAGCCCTGTGTATGTGTACCTAAAAAAGAGGGTGTCATTGTGGTCACCAACGATAGCAACGAACTAACTCCCACTCATACTAGCATGGGATGAAGGGTTTGCATTGATTATCAGAAACTCAACAAAACAACCAGGAAGTACCATTTCCCTTTGCCATTTATCAATCAAATGTTGGATAGACTAACAGGGAAAGCCTTCTACTACTTTCTGGATGGATACTTAGGGTACAATCAAATTTTCATAGCTCCTACTGATCAGGAGAAGACTATATTCACTTGTCTGTATGGAAGTTTTGCATTTCAAAGAATGCCATTTGGGTTATGCAATGGCCTTGCAAGTTTTCAGCATTGCATGATGGCTATATTTTTAGACATGGTGGAGAAATTCTTAAAAGTCTTTATGGATGATTTCTCCGTATGATAAATTTGAAGACTGTTTGCGAAATCTAGAGTTAGTCTTTTTTCGATGTCAAGAAACCAATATTGTGCTGAATTGGGAAAAATGCCACTTCATGGTTTGTAAGGGCATTGTTCTAGGACATAAGATTTCACAATAAGGAAATGTCTTTGACAAAGCAAAAAATTGAGGTTATTGACAAATTGCCACCACCTATGTCAGTAAAAAGGTATTCGAAGCTTCCTTAGTCACGCAGGATTCTACTATCGATTTATCAAGGATTTTTCTAAAATATACAAACCTCTTTGTACATTATTGGAACAAAATAGATCTTTTAATTTTGATGTCATGCTTTCAAGAATTTGAGGAACTGAAAAAGTTATTGGTCACGACACCAATAATCACTGCGCCAAACTGGACCTTACTGTTTGAACTAATGTGTAATGCAAGTGACTTTACAGTAGAAGTAGTCCTAGAACAAAGAAAAGCCAAGGTATTTCATGCTATATACTATGTCAGCCGTATGCTGACAGATTTGTAACTAAATTACAACACCACTAAGAAGGAGTTGTTAGTTGTAGTATTTGCCTTTAACAAATTCAGAGCTTATCTTGTGAGCACTAAAGTCACGATTTATACAGATCACTCTACTATCAAACACTTGTTGACCAAGAAAGATGCTAAATCCAGATTAATTCGATGGATATTGTTGCTACAAGAACTTGATCTAGAGATTAAAATAGGAAGGGCACAAACAATCAAGTGGCTGATCATTTATCATGCTTGGAAGTAGGGAATTAAGACGGTAATATTCAGCTTATTAAAGATGAATTCCTTGATAAGTAGTTGTTGGTTGCCATGGCATTACCATGGTATGCTGAGATTGTTAATTTTCTGGTCATTGGATTGCTGCCACCTGAGCTCTCTAGTCCAAGAAGAAAGAAATTCCTCTACAATGTTAAGCAATACTACTAGGATGAGCCATTCTTATTCAAACAGGGTACAGATCGGATCATTAGAAGATGTATTACGGATGATGAAATCTAGAGTATTTTCCATCACTATCATTCAACACCTAGGAAGGCCACTTAGAAGGTATGCGAACTACTGCAAAAGTTCTCCATTCTAGTTTTTATTGGCCGACAATATTTAAAAACGCTCATGAATTCTACAAGGCCTGTGATCATTGTCAAAGGACTGGAGAATAGATTCAATAGAAATGCCCTTACTGCTTCCACTTCTAAAAAGATGGATTGTGAGGAGAAAAGAAAAGAAAGAGAGTAGTTACTCTTTATGCAATAGAACCTAGTGGAGTATTTCAGAAGTGAAGAAGAAGGGAATAGTTAAAAAAAGGGAGATCACATATGCAAAGAAGGGGAGGAGAAACATGCCCTAGGTTTTACGTAGAATCTTGATAAAAAGTTAAAGTGCAGCAAGAACTTCCTGTAGTTCTATCTTTGTTCTTTTTTCTTGGTTTTGAATTCTGTAATTCTTAAAACTTGAAGAATTTTGATGAATGATTTAATTTTGGATTTCATTGCCCAACCCATGATCTAATTATCTTCAGGTTGGAATTATTTGGGTGAATATTGAATTATCTATAATGCCCATGATATGATTTTGATTAAGATTATTATTTCATTTGATTCTTATTTATTTGGAATGCATGCATGCAACCTCTAGACATAGTTCATTGCATGTTATAATCTTAGATGGATTTGAATCTGAAAGGATTAGATACATCAGATTATTAATCGATTGATACAAACGATTACTTGAAAGAATATTCGCAACTCTCTAGACATAGAAGATGCGATCTGTACAGGTGTAAAATGTTAGTTGGGTTATCATTTGTGAGTCTTGTAGACATACACAGACTCCGAATAATAATTAAAGTTTAACTTTTAAAAAAAGTAGACTGCAGTAGTAAATCTCTGGACAGTAATTTAGTCATAACTTTGCCATGGCATTATTATGTTATGAAAATATACCCTGAGTAATTCCAACATTTATCATTCAACAGCAGAAATACTCTCTACTTGTTCCTTGTGAATTGCCACGACATTTAGATTGTTTGGTCATTTTTCAATTAAATTGATATTATTAGTTCATTCATTAATTCCTTTCACCAATTTATACTTTGTTTCTTTTGTAGAGTTTCATTCAATATATCTTTAGTAATTAAATCTTTAGTAATACTTACCAATTCAAATCAACTTCCGATCCCTATGAAGAAGATACTCACTCATCATTATATTACTTGAATCGACGTATACACTTGCACATTTGCATTATTTACACGCAACAGCCTATAAATTAAGCATTTAAAGGATGAAATCCATGTCTATCAGTCATTTTATAGAGAAAAGATTTTAAAAATAATTTATGTAGATAAAACTTATCCATTGAGTACCCCAATGATTCTAAGATCACTAGACATGAATAAAGACTTCTTTCATCCTTATGAAGATGAGGAGACCTACTTCGTCCTGAAGTACCATTTCTTAGTGTCATAGGGGCATTAATGTATTTAGAAAACAACACATGACCTAATATAGCATTTGTTGTAAGCTTGTTAGCAAGATTTAGCTCTTCTCCAACATGTAGACATTTGAATGGAATTAAGCATATATTTAGATATCTCAAAGGAACAATTAATTTAAGGTTATTTTATTCAAATCATTTAAATTCTCAATTAGTTGGCTATGCAGATGCTAGATATTTATTGGATCCTCATCTAGGTTGATCCTAAACAAGATTTTTATTTACATGTGGAGGTACAACTATATCATGGCATTTAAGAAAACAAACATTAGTTGTTGTCTTTTCAAATCATGCAAAAATAATTTTAATGCATGAGGCTACTCGAGAGTGTGTTTGGCTAAGACTAATGACTCAACATATCTAGAAGATGTGTAATTTACCTATATAGGAAAAGGCATCAACCATCTTATACGAAAATAATATAGTGTGTATTAGCTCAATTAAAGGGAGGATACATTAAATGAAATAGAACAAAACATATTTCACCAAAATTATTCTTCACACATGATCTTGAGAAGAAATGTGACATTGAAGTTCAACAAATTCATTCTCGTGATAATTTAGCAAATTTTTTTACCAAGACATTATCAACCACTATTTAAAATGCACCGCCTCAAAAATGTTAAGTGGCATCATCATTAGGAGGATTCCAAAAGATGTTCCACTCTTTTCCTTTAATCAACTTTTTTTCTAATTGAGTTTTCTTAGTAAAGGTTTTTATAAGGGAATGTACAATAGGAGATTTTGTTATAATAGCCCATTTTTAGTGAAATCAGAACAGTAGTTTTGGAGACCGTAAATTCGACATGAAAATATTTATTCTATTATTATTTTAATGTCTATAGCATGCTAGTATTACCTTATAAAAATTTCGTTAATAAATTTTACCATTTGCATGCTTAATTTGATAAAAAGGACTAAATTGCATAAGGTGCAAAATTTGAGTTCTATAGGTTAAAAGTATAAAATGACTATGAATTAATTATTTAAGGGATTTATGTGGTAATTATACCATTGTTTCATTGAGTGCACAAATGTGGACATTAGTTATGAAATTTTAAAGGTTAAATTAGTAAATTAGTTAATAATTAAGTTTAAAACAAAAGAAAAAAAAGTGTCATCTTCCTTAATGGTTTAGCACCACTTAAAGTTGAAGGAAAAGAAGCTGTGGAAGCTTGAAAATTTGGCTCTTCTTATTTTTCTTGCATGTAAGTATTGCTTGTCCCGTTTTTAATGATTTCTATGTTTTTGGGATTGCTGTAGCTTAATCTAGCTAGCCAGAGGACTAATTTGTAAATGTGTTAAAAGGTTAGGGTTTTTCTGAATGAATATAGGTTGTTTTTAATATGTTATGAAAGAAAATGATTACTTGTTGTTAGATAAACAATTTTTGTTAAGTATTTTTAGTGGAATTGTCAATTAGGGATTAAATTGAAAAATAGAAAATATTCATGATGAAATTGTGAAATAAATGAAATGTAGGGCTTACTAAGGACCTATATGAAATTTGGCTATGGTGGGTTAATGGAAAAATTCATGAATTTTCATTTTATGAGCTAGGGACTAATTTGTAATGAAATCAAAATTATAGGGTAAAAATGTAATTTTGCTAAAATATGAGTTTGGATTGATTAAATAGAATAATTATTGAACTAAGTTGATTTTATTCATTTAGATCAAGACAAACCTCGTACGACTTTAGATCAGGGCAAAGATAAAGTTTCGAAATAATTGCCACCGTATCTATGTTTTATCGTCTAGGTAAGTTCGTGTAACTGTATTATAATTATGTGCCTTTATTTGAATTACATATGTATTGTGGACTGCAATTTATATATAAGTTGCATATCCAACGATGTTAAGTCAACTACCAAGTCCCGTTTGAACCTTAGGAATTCGTAAGGTACAAATGACATGTCATTAGGGTTTACATGATTCGGGTGCAGGTCTTGAATGTCCTACCGATGGCTGAGGTCTAGCATGTGTTGCAGATACTCCATAGCTCATGTGAGCAGGCCCATTTTCACAGCTCGTGTGAGCATACATGTACAGGAATTGACAGATTACGGTCATATGAGTTCACACACTTTGTGTGTAAGCTACCCCGGGTATCCAACGGTATTCTAAATAGTTCAACGGGCATTATTTGGATAGGAAACGATAAGAGAAAGATCTGAATTATGGCATGTACATATGTGAACATCTTTGATGTGGTGTTACATAGAAATTATATAGGTTGAGATGAGTAATAAACTCAAGTGATACATGTTGAGGATAAATGGTTATTCATGTTATTGTGCTTTTGATTTATATCATGTATGCTAACATGTTTGGTGTGAATGCTTAGGCTTTGGCGAAGCTTTGGTTGGATTATGTTGGGTTAAGTTTAATTATTATGTGATGAAATGGTAAGTTAAGTTTTACATTATACGAACTTACTAAGCATTTATGCTTACTCTGTGTTATTTGTTTTTATAGTGAATCAGAAGCTCGTTTGGGTTGGAAGCTTGTCAAAGTTATATCACACTATCCATCAGCTAAATTGCTAGATTTTGGTATTTCTAAATTTTGGTTATAATGGCATATATAGGTGTTATGGTTGATGTTTTAGCCATTATGTTTTGGCTTGTAATTATGGTATTTTGAATGATTTAAATGGTTGATATGTTGGTATATGTATGTGGCCTTATGATGGTTGATTTTATAGTCTTTATGATGCTTAGATGATAGAAGTTGAACATGGTCGTTTTGGTATGTAAAATGTAGTTAACATATGTGGCTTATGGTGCTAAATGTTAAATGGTAAATTTGGTATTTTGGTGTAAATTTGATAGGTAAATAAAGTGGTAAGTTTTGGCATAAACTTAGTTATAAGTTGGTTGAACTTTTGGTTAAACTATGCATATGGTTATACATGTTTAATTGTTGTTATTGAGATGCCTTTTGGGCATATTGGTTGTATGTACATGTACCTTATTTGGATAGTTTTATGTTCCATGGTTTGGAGCACTTTGGGATGCTTGATTATATGTGGAAAATTGGTTGTAGGTATGTGTGACACCCCAAACCCGGCCCAAACGTTATGGCCAGATCCAGTGTGTCACATCATCTAGGCCTAATCCACGTTGCCTATTTACTAAGTTTGAGGTGAGCTTTTGAAAAGATCTTTAAGGTTTGAAGAGAAATTCCCGGTTCCGTTTGAGGTTCGTTCTAGTTTCTACCATCTTATTAAAAGATTTGCTTTTTATCATTAACTTGGTTAATAAATCGAGTTGTGTAATTGATTTTGAAAACGTTGGGTTAAGTTTTAAAAGCTCGCATAGTCATATTTAGAATAACAAAGTAAGGAATAAATAAGTTATAAAAATAAAACCCAAAACATAATTAAAATGGCCTTAGTACAACCCCGAAAATAGAAAGTAAAATAAGTAAAAATAAATAAATATTAAGTTTAAACCAAACACAGTCTTCGTGGCCACTTTGAATCCCGCCCAGATCCAAGTCCACGAACTAGGGCTCACCTGTAAGGATGGAAGGAAATGAGTGAGTTTGGAAAACTCAGTGTGTGCAGAAAGCCCATCCAAAGCCCAAGTCAGCTCAAGCCCACTGGGCCGAAGCCCTATTTAGTGCTCAGTTACTGGGCCCAAGCCCTATTCAGATACAGTAATCTGGGCCGAAGCCCTATTCAGTTACAGTACAGATAACAGTATAGCCCATAGGCCCAATACAGAAACAGAACTGATAAATAGCATGTATGCAAGCCCATAATCCGTGGAGAGACTACTCAACCCACCCAACCGCTACACACCACTCGTACCAACCAGAACACCATGTGGGGAATAACTCGACCCACCCAGCCCACACACCACAGTCACAGCATGGCTGCTCAGATAACGTGGCTAAGCCACTAACAGTGTAACGAGGCATAGCCCCTTTCAGTAATACGAGGCATAGCCCCTTTTCAGTAAACGTGGCAATGCCACTCACACTTCCTCCATCAATATCCCAACCCATGCAACAGATAGATATAATATGGCATACAGTAACAAAAACAGACAGTCATGCATTTCAATCAAATTTTACCCTAAGGGTATAACAGTCTTTTTACACCTAGGGGTAAAACGGTAATTTTCCACCATTAGGGTATCTCAGTAATTTTATCAGTTTTTAGGGTTTTCATGCATATTACAGTCATTACTAATTTATTTGTCGTTACAGTTGTCCATTTTACTTAGTTTAACAGTTTTAGCTATTGGGCCCTAAATCCCCTAATGGGCCCTACAGTGTCCACTAGCAACTTAAGCCCATACAGCCCAAGTTTCATATTCAGCTACCAGTTTTAGTAGTTTTGACGCTACAGTCTATCAGAATACCTTAACGCCCATTTTTACCTATATGGGCTCGAAAGCCCATTGGCCCGCATTGGCCCACCGAGGCCCAACATACCGAAGTGCACGAAATTGCACACTTGTTCGCCTTACCAATACCGATTACCAAATCTCCACATTCCCAAATAACCCACGAGCACTCGCACACTCGCAAGCCCACGAAATGCCAGAATTTCAGCATTTCGACTTTTCGGCTTTTGCTGAATTGAACCATGAAAGGGTGTTCGATACACACACCTGTTTGGCGATACTACCGGTGAGATCTCCTACGTGCTTCCTCCTAAAAATGATCACTTAATAGATTAGATCATGTTACTACTTAAACCGAATCGAAAACTCACCAACAACCTAACATACATATTCGGCCGACACTCATAAAGGCCCTAACGCTCTTACCTCTGTCGATTTAGATCCACCAGATCTAGATCTTGCTATCCTAACGATCTTAACTCCAACCACGCCTTGTTTGATCACATCATTCGCGTACTAACACAAAAAAACCAAAACAACATCGGGATTACTTCTTAAATCAAGTCAACAGCCTCCCCTAACGGGTTAGGAGGGTATTCGGCTTTCCAAAATTCCAAGAAGAATTGAATAGAGGTTTGTTACTTACCAAGTGACCTAACTGCTTACCAATCACCTTTCTATCTCAGATCTACTGTCGGCCTAACCTTAAACGCAACTAGAGAGGATCACCACACTTTCGACTTTTAGATCTATACTTAGATACTTTTATCGACACAACAGAGGAATAGGGGCAGTGAATCGATAGCAAAAGAAATAGATGATGAGGGATTCGGCTTATTGAAGAATTCAAGAGAAGAAAGAGATGATTTCGGCAAAAGGAGTAGTCGGTAATGGGGAGTTTCGGCTTCTAATGGTTGTCGACAGAGATTTGAAAGAAAAGGGGGAAGGAGTAAATGGATTCGGCTTGAAGAAAATGGGTGATAGAATAGAATCAGCTCAAAATTACAAAGAGAAGAAGAAGATGATGTTCGGAAAAAAAAAGAGAAATGAGTGGTGAATTCGGCTAGAAGGAGAAATCGGTAATAGTGGGCTCTTTGGGGTAAGTTTCGGCTATTAGAGATAGAAAAAAAGAAAAGGATGACGCAAAAAGGATGACAAAAAGAAAGACCTAATGTGCTATACTCAACCGGCAGAAAAAGAGTTCACTTACCTAGAGAAATTGGCACACTAAAACTCAAATGCCGAATATGTTATGCCTAGGGTTGAATGCCGAAATTGCATTATACAGAGCCCCTTGGCCGGCCACTGCTTCTCCAATTCGAATTCCCCTAAAGTCTCTCCTTGATCTACTCTCATGAGCAATTCAAAGTCTCTATGCTAGTGTTTCACTTGAATGCTACCACTTGACCACTCATGCCCATAAAAAACAAGTGCCATAAGCTTACCTTTTGACTTGAACCTTGGACCTTCAATTCCTCCTAGGCGCCACTTTTTTAGGAGATTAGTGGCGCCACCTTGCCACTATGCCAAAGCTCTGTTTGTGACAAATTTTACTAGGTTTTTCTTAAAGGTCTACTTCACCAAGTTCCCCTTTCACTTAAAATCCATACTTTGATAATTTTACTGGGTTTTAACCTGAGTTTGGGCCTCCTAAAGGCCCACTAACCTATCTAAACTCAAATTAAATAATCACAACATGAAAAATTCACGATTTCACCAAAATCACAATAAACCCGGAAAAATCCTGAAAATCAAGATGTTACAGTATGTGCATGTTGAGTAAGAAAATTGGCTTGGAAATGGCCTATGTAACAGCCAGATTTCAGGCCAAGTCAGAACAGCGGTTTTGAGACCATGAATTTGAAGTAGAAAAATTCATTGTGATAAAGTTTTAAGGACAATAGTATGATTGAATTCATGTGTGACAATCTCGTTAAGAAATTTTATCGATAGCGAGTCCAATTTGGCTAGTAGGACTAAATTGCAAAAAATGCAAAATATGTGTTCTAGAAGCATTGGATTCTTAATTGTAATGAATTTTTAAATTAGAGGTTCTCATTTAGTAATTAGACCATTATAAATCATGATAGATAAAAATGGATATGGAAGGGTAAATTTTCAAAGAAAGGCTTTAAGGGCATTTTAGTCATTTGGTTAATAAAAGAATAAAAATGGAAAATCAAGTCAAAATTGTGTTCATCTTTCTCCCCCTTAGCTGAAATTTTGAAGGAAGCCATAGCTAGGGTTTGGCCAATTTCAAGCTTGATACTAAGTGCTTCCTAGCCCTATTTTAATGCTCTTTACGTTTTTGAAGTCGTTATCACTCGATTTACCTATTTCTACCATTATTGTGAAGTAAGGTTTATGTTTAAAAATTTACCCATGTGTGACATGCATGTATTTGGATGTCTAATGGTAAAAAATGAAAGTTTAGTGTTAGATAAACAACTTTTACTAAGTGATTTTTGATTAAAAAAATGTCAAAAAGGACCTTTTTGCAAAAGTTGTAAAATATGTAGTAGAAATGTGAAATAAAATAAAAATGTGGGCTGTTATAAGCATGAAAGAGATTCGGCTAGGCTTGGCTTTGAGAAAAATGAATATATTTCATTTTACGAGCCTAGGGACTAATGTGTAAATAAGTGAAAAGTTAGGGGCAAATTGTAATTTTTTCTTAATATGATTTTTTTGCTAAATTAAATATTGTGATAAATTAGCGGGCTAAATTTATTATTATAGATCAAGAAAGACGAGTTTCTGACTTAGATTGGGGAAAGCGCAATATTGTAGACTAAATTGCAATATTAGCAATTTTTTATTTGAGGTAAGTTTGTATGTAAATAATGCATCATTAATTTATGTTTTAATACTTTAATGTGCATGAAATGTGTAATTGACCCATCGAATGAGTTTGGCAAAATTTTGATATGTGAGAAACATCCCGGTTGAACTTTAGGAATAGAATAGGATACGACATGTCACTAGGGACCTATGTGAAATTATTTGATAGTGTGATTCCGGGTGCTGGTCTAGTACGTCCTACCAGTGGCCAAGTAATCCTTCATATGTTACGGATACCTATCAACTTGTGTGAGTAGCACTAGGTAGCTACGCCCCGACCATCAGCTTGTGTGAGCAGACCCGTGACTAGCTCGAGATCGAGCATAAATGTGAAATGTGATATGAGGTAGCTTGGCTACATATGTGGCACTTATGTGTAACTTTCCATGTATCCATTAGTATTTCGAGTGTTCAACGGGAATGATAAAGATATGAAAATATGTGTATGTATGACGATATGATACAGGTGTGTACATGAAATTCGTAAGTACGAATTCCATAAGTGATGATCGTATGGTAAGGTTGTGCTTGAGTAAGTAAGCCTATGTGACTTTAATGATAATGTATTATCTTTCAATATAAGCATTTGCATCATGAACTTGTGATAAAGATGTTTATTATTTGCATATAAACTTACTAAGCTTTTTAGCTTACTCCCTTTACTTTCCCTTGTTTTATAGTGTCACCAAGCTAGCTCGAAACCGGGACTTGTCGGAGGCTCGCATCATACTATCAGAAACATTATTTTGGGTATTTGATAATTGTGATATTTGTTAAAGTATGGCATGTATAAGGACTTGGTCATTTTGTTATGTGTCATATTTGATTTGGCCAAATATGTTGGCTTATTTTGATGAATTTAAAGTTCGCTAACATTGGTCATATTGATAAGCATATGTTTATGTCTTGCATGAATGTGATAAATAGCATGATTTGAAATGGTTAAATATGTGATATTGTGCATAATGGTTATGGTATGTACAAGTTGAGTTTATGTCTTAGATGATGATGGTTGGATGTATGCTAGGTATTGTTGAAATTGGTATAAGTGTGATTGTGTTTCAGGGTGGCAAATGGCTTCGTAAATAGCCTATATATTGTCCACACAAGTAGACACATGGATGTGTGTTTTAGGCCGTGTGTGACACACGGTCAACCCTACAGGCGTGTAAATAGGTCGTGTGTCCCCTGTACCTATTTTACAAAAAACCATGAAAATTAAATTGACGACACAGCCCAGCACACAGGCATGTGACTTGGCCGTGTGACCCTCGAATGTTGATGATATCATAAATAGAGAGTTACACAGGGTAAGGACACGGGCGTGTCCCACAACCACATGGGCGTGTGAACCCTGTAAGTGGAAATTTTCTAAGTTTTCATAAAAATTTTCTATAGTTCTCGATTTAGTCCCGAACCGCTCCCAATGTATGTTTTGGGCCTTGTAGGCTCATTTTAGGGATGATATGACTGAATCTAGAAGGTTTTAATTGGGACGCAATATTTTGTCCCGAAAATGTATGCTTATTCTTGTGATAAGTCTGGTAATGCCTTGTATCCTATTCCGGCGTCAAACACGGGTAAGGGGTGTTACAGCCTATTTTTCTTCCACAAGGCAAGAGACACAAGCGTGTCTTAGCCATGTGTGACACACGGGCTGGCACACGGGCATGTGAGGCCATTTCGATGGGTACACGGCCTTGCACACAGGTGTGTGGCTTGGCCGTGTGACCCAAGTCATAGAGTTACATGGGCCCAAATACGGGCTGGGACACAGTCGTGTGTCCCTACTTCAAATGTCCACACAGCCTGAGACATGGGCGTGTGTCATAGCCGTGTGAGTCACACAGCCTGGCCACATAGCCGTGTGACCCCTACAATTTGAAAATTTCCATATTTTTCCTAAAAGTTTTATATATTTCTGATTTATTCCTTATTTGTTTCTAATGTGTTTTTAGGGCCTTAAGGGCTCGTATAAGGGACAATATGTATGTTATTGATTTATTTTTCTATGGTTGATGTTGTCAATTAAATGTTTTAAGTTTTTTATGGTTTTGAATTGTAAATTTCGGTAATGCTCTGTAACCCTATTCTAGCGATGAATACGGGTTAGGGGTGTTACATTTGTTCTCTTTTTCTTTCATTAGGTTGTCTTTTATCACACAGGGTTTTTCTTAATAAAGATTTTAATGAGACACATTTTCTTTAATAGACATCCAAGGGAGAGTGTTATAAATACATTAATAATAGACCCCTATAACCCCTTATTAAAGTGATGAGATAAATTTTTCTGGTTCATTTATTACAATGATATATTTCAATGAAGCAATTAGCTTCATTTACTTGTATTTAATTGAATACAAAGAAGCTTATAAATAAATCATCTTCCTTTCACTTCTTACTATTATTTTCTTAATTTTTCTATAAAAAAATCAATTTAGATCAATTAATATTTTAAAAAAAAATCAAAAGCAAATCCTTTCTATAATATTTTAATTTTTTTTACTAGTTTAAAATAATAATATTTATATATCAAAATTAAATTAAATTCAATTGAAATAATAGCAGTTTCTTAACATATAAATGAAATTTTAAATCAAAGATGATTATTTTCTAAACCAAAACCAAATTAAATTTATTGAAAACCAGACCAAACTTTACATTTCAAATAAATTATTGTCCTTGTTTTAACCTACAAAACCTTGAAACAAATGTAGATAATAGTTGCCGAATTGAAAAAACAAAAAAGAAACTGCAAGATTGCAATGCCATAACTCATGGATAAGAATCCTTTTGTCCTTTTCAATATACTCCGACTTCTACGATTCTTTGGATAAAGGCAGTGATCCATTGAGATGATGCAAAGTTTATTTGATTGACTAGCTAGTTTCGATCATTTTAAACATGATTTTATAAATAAATAAAAAACTGAACCTGTTAAAATGTATATAAGTATCTAAAATCTAATATACAATTATGACAGAAAAATAAACCCAACGCAATTCATGTACTTATTTAAGCCTAATCCTGATAGCTTCGGTGAAACTTTAGTAGAAATGATAAAAATGATAAAATAAAAAAATAGGTATTTAATTCCTTTTTTTTATAGATATGAGGATATTTTTTATGTATTTTGAAAGTTTAAGTATTTAAATGAGTGAAAAAAAAAAAGTAAATACTTAATTGTTTTTTTTTTTTTGAAAAAGTTTGAGAACTTTTTACACCTTTAAACCTATATATTTACATATGGATATACAAGAATATAATGGTGTTTAACAACAAACATTAGTGATTGCCTCCTCAAATCATATAGAACTATTTGCAATGCAAGAAGCAGGTTGTGAAGTGCTTGGTTAATACTAATGATCCAACATATCTTAAAACTATGTAAGGTACCAACTATCTTATATAAAAATAATACAGCATGTATAGCTCATTTAGTAAGGAATACATTAAAGGAGACATACAAAACATATTTTCACCAAAATTAATTTTTACTCATGATCTTTAAAATAAATGTGATATAAAAGTTCAACAAAGTCATTAGTGATAATTTAGTAGATTTGTATGCCATGCATTACCAATTGCAAAATTTGGAAGACATTTATACAAAATTAGAATACTAAATTCAAAGTTGTTAAGTGCCCCTGTCGTCCTGATAAGAATCTAAGACATGTTATGCTATTTGACCTAAATTTTCTTAAGTGGAAAGAAGACAGATTAAATTAGAAAAGTGGACCCATATCACATCGAATTTACCTAACTACATTAAACTTGGATTTAAAAATCATAATTATTACATTAACTTGAAGTTTGCTTCAGCCTTGAATATTTAAGTTTTAAATTTGCTGAATATAATTATATATATTAGTCTCAAGTTTTATCACGATATTAATTTGGTTAATTACTTCTTCTAGTTTAGATTATTTCAATTCTTAATCTATTTATATTATAATAATTTAATTTTATATTTTATAATTATTTCAACATATATTTATTTTTGTACTTTGATTTAACTATAAACTTTTAAAGAAGTCTGACCCTGATAGCAAAGTTGGGCAAAATTGCATTGAAGATGCAATGTTCAATAAAGGCCAATCCAAGATAATAATTAATCACAGTTAAATAAAAGACCGGAGTTATGATGATAGACCAAATATAAAAATTTGCTTTGACTGGTTAATTAAATATCTATATATTTCAAAGCCGACACTGACATACCAACAAGATAGAAATCAAGTTTTTAAGTTTTACACGAAATGAGAAAAGTTGATGTCTGATTTAATTTTCCGACTTGACACCGACCCTACCAAGCATATCATCATGGAAGAAATCAATTTTCATGACATGTATTTATAGACGCGATATCGGTTTAATTGAGTCAAATTTTTTGAATTTTTTAAACTGTTGATCATAATTTAGTTTAATTCAGTTCTTAATTTTTTATTTTGGATTTTTAAATTTATTTTGACAAAATGAACATTGTTTTATGATTTTTTTAATATTATTTGATAAAATTTCAAGTCTTTTTTTATAAATATTTCTAAAACATAATAATTGTTTCAAGAACTTTTAAATTTGTGGATACTAGATTTCAGCAAAAGGGGATTTTAGGGAACGAAAAGGTGGTGGAGATAGGATGGTCGGTTCACATACAATAAGCGAAGAGTAGTAATAGGAGGTTGTGGGTGAGGAGAAGAGGAGAGTACAAAGAGCAAGGAGGTAGGATAATTAGGTTTTTCTTGGGAAAAAGGGAGCCTATTTGTCTCTTGTGCGTTAGGGTATATATAGGGGGATGTCCTCTTGTTTGGTAGTTCACTTATACAAAGTGTAGGCTTGCCTGTGTGGTCAGCCAGGAGGTAGATCATTACAAGTTAATTGTTGCTATATGTGGTACTATGTGGTCTTTCTCTAGCATTCTCCTTAATGGGGTTGTACAAGGCTTTTGTGCCTCAAAGGTCCCCACGGAGGGTCTGTAGCAGATTGTCTAAGGTGTTTCAAGTAGGATTCTTAGAGGGCCAGTTGCAGATGGTTTTGGGTGGAGGGTTGCTCGTGGGTTGTTCCCAATGAACGGACATTGACAAGACACCTAATGTTCTTCCATGTGTCATAACCATAATAGAGGGTATAACAATTGCCCTGATCGAGAGGTAGGTTACAATGTGGCTTACTTTGAGACCTTCCAGACAACTTCTTCAGTGGAGGGTCACCTAAGCTAACTAGGTGACGGAAGGGTAGCAGGTGAAGAGTTGTGTGGTTGAGGGCTTGAAGGCACTTCAAGGAAATGGTGGGTGCACTAAACATTTTGGAATGGTTGCATTAATGGTAAAATGTTACAATAGTGCATTGGGAAACGGCACCAATGATGGGGTAGACTTTGTGTCCTTTTGTGGGACACATGTATTGTTGCGAGTGGTTGTAAATCGTTAGTGCAATTGGTTTTCTAAACGCACAATTTTGAAGAAACCTTTTAAATAGCCCCCAAACTTCAAAAGTTAAAGTTTATTTTCTTTATCTAAAATTTTTCGAAGTGTTTTTGCATTTTCTGTTATTTTTGTTATCATCTTTTTTCTTGGGCTCAAGGTGTTTAAGGGTATGGCTTTGATTTTCAAGCCTTATTAGTTTCACTTTTCTTCACTTGCACTTGATTTTGATGGCTGGAGATAACTGCGGTGGAGAAACTAAAAGCTATGAGGTCATTGTAAAGAGGGTGAGGAAGGGTCCTAGGTTGGAAAGGGAGTATGTGGTGGGTGGCACTTCCGAGTGCACCATCGCTGAGAGAGAGATAAGATGGCCACGCACTATCGTAAACTGTTGGTGGATGATACAGGTTGAAGCAGAGGAAGCAGAAGAAGGATCGAATCCAAGTTGTTTGACTTGAAAAAGAAATATTTGGATGTGACCTGAAAGGAAGAAACCAAATAAATTTAGAAAATAACAAAGGAAATAATAGAAATAAGAAAATTTTAAAAATTAAAGGATAAATATTCAAAATAATAACTAAATAGTAAAATATAGATTAAAGTAAAGTGAAAGATGGAACAATAAACCAATGGATATGATGGATAAAAGGATAAATGTCCAATTGAACTCTTTGAGATATAAAACCCAACAAACTCAATTAATGGCTTTAATCAACCCTCAAAGAAATAATCCTTGGCAAATTGAAGGGTGAAGAATGAATTTTCACGACTCCTTGAAGAAAATCAAAGAAGAAAACTACTTCTAAAAATCACAACCTTGCACAAAGAAACAAACTTACATAGTTGAAAACTTTATTAATGAAAAAAAATGTCTCCTCAATGAAAAATGAAGAAGCCTTTATATAGATTAGCTAAATAAATCTATATAAAGCACTTAGTTTACTAGAACTCTAATTAACGTAAACAAGAAGTAGTTTTAAATTAAACTTTCTTGTTGACATGAAACTCCTAAATAATTTAAAATACTTAATAATAATTAAAAATTCAGAATAATAAAATAATAAGAGCTAATAAATACAATATTAGGCTCATACAAAATAAAAATTAAACCTAAAACCCAAACCCAATATGATTTAAACTCGAATTAAAAGCCCAAAACTCGTAATTCTCGTCATAATCCCGTCTAGAAATTCTACTTGTGCAGTCTTCACTAAAATGGTCATAACTTGAGCTCTCGAACTTAAATTTGAGTGATTCAAAGTGCGTTTTGAAGCTAAGAGATAGTTTTTCAAACATCATGAAGACATCTTAATTAGGAAATGTTTGGATCCCATCCAAAAATTCTTCGCAAGTCTAATAATTTCCCAAACTTGAGAATTGGCAACTTCAATGAATGGAAAGCACTTCTTCAAGTGCCAATTCCCTAAGTAATGTGAGTGGGATCAAGCATGGCAACGAAAAGCCAAGTTTTTATTTTTTCATCTATGCATTGGAGGTGAAGTTCCACTTCCTCATCCATCTATTTGTGGGTAAGGTTTTGAATTATTGTGGGGTTGCACCATGGAAATTGGTCAGCGCCTTTTGGTGGATTATTATAAGGTCTATCATCCATTACAAAAAATGGAAGGAGTGGCCTCAACTGAGGGTCTTCTAGAATGTGTTCTACCTGGCCCATGTGAATCAAACTACCTAATTGAGGTATTATACTTTGCTAAACGGTAAAAGGCCCCTTCTATGGTGAACTTACTATACGAAAGGGTTAACAATCTGAGCTTGGATCACCATAAGCACATAATTATAGAGTTGAAGTTTGAGGATAAATTTAACTTCTCCATCAAAAGGATCATTTCTCCCATCGACTTGTACAATTACAAGCCTTCCTTTAAGAGTTACGAGGAGGCTGAAATACAATTCAATGATTTACAGAAAGGGGTCATGTGGTTGTGCCCTATGTAATACCCTCTAGAAGGTGTTTAATTATTTTTTGTTTGAGTAGGGTTTGAATGGTTTTTCTAGCAATCACTTGAGTTGGGGTTTGTCAATGAAGGGACTAAAAGGCCTCATGACCATTATGATCCATTGGTGCGACATCATAACTCAAATCCTCCTTAGGTTGGTTGTGGAAGCCTAGCAATATATCATTTTCTATGGGAAATGTCTAGACCAAAAGTGGGGGCTCCAGATGACATGCCTCAAGTGTTGCCCCTTATTCCTCTACAAATAAGGGGAAGATTAATTGGTGCAAGGGCTAACATCGGTGTTGTTACTGGTGTAGGGATCGTCCAACCGTCTATGTCATGCACTCAATCACAACCCTTGGGTCAGGAAATGTCTTGTGCAATCTCTGTTATAATTGAGATATCATCTAATGAGGAAAAGGATCCCATGGATGTCTCTTCGTTGGATATGTTCATGGATATAGATACCTTCCAAGAATTTAATAAAATGAGTGATACAAGATTAGGGGGTTTTACGAATGAGCCCAAAAATTTTTCATTATATCTTTCCTTCAATCTATTTAAACTTTCTGAATATTTATGTTGAATTTTAATTCACTAAGTTTGATTATTTTATTGTTTGTGCATTTACTTCCACCACAGCCACTGAAGGGATGGATTCCAATTTCTTGGACTTTAGGTTAAGCAATCGCATAATTGTTCCAAGTAGGCAAAAGATGGCAACACTTCAAACACTTATCCCAAACGGCTAAAAACTAGGACTTCAACTATTAAAGCACATGAGGCTTTCAATCTACGGGGGTAGTTATCCAAGAAACTACCCTTACCATAACACCACTTTAACTTCCAATGTGGTGAGTGGGGGACCTCTGATTAGGATGTAAATAATATTGTACTTAATATAGTCCAAGCTTTGTATTTTTTATTTTCATCAACTTGTTCTTATTTTTCATCAATAAAGTATGTTTTTCCAATTTTTGTTTTTCCACTTTGCTTTGCTTTTTATATGTGTTTATGTTGAGATAGCCT
Organism: Gossypium stocksii; assembly: GCA_020496765.1. Classification (NCBI taxonomy): domain Eukaryota; kingdom Viridiplantae; phylum Streptophyta; class Magnoliopsida; order Malvales; family Malvaceae; genus Gossypium; species Gossypium stocksii. The sequence continues at coordinate 81,953,458 of CM035630.1, read as the reverse complement.
TGTACATAACTCAAATAACTAAAAGAATTTCTAAGTCATGTAGTTCCTTTGCAATCTTTTTTTCTGTAATGCTTGTTAAAAAATAACTAAGGCGACAGAGGGTACTTTCTCTTATAATCAAATTATTTGAGGTGCAAAATTTCATAGGGCGATGATAATGTTTGATAAATTAACAGAGGGTGGTATCCGTAAAAGTTGAACTGTGCTCAGTAGTAGTAAACTTGTCTGAAGTTGTGATTGTTGTTTGAATTAAGCCATTTTCGTGGAGGATTTGGCCATAGTTTGAAATATACTACCAGAAGCTTCCGTGAAGGGTGCAACCTTGGAATTGACAACCCAAGTTTACGTAATAGGAGATTCTAGCGGAGGCTGCAACCATAGACCTAATGGCCCAGGTTTACATAAATGATAGGTACAGCTGTTAATTAGACTGCCTGAGTTTATGCAATAGTAGGTGTAACTGTTGACCTAATAACCCGGCCTAGGTTTACGCAATAGGAGGTGCGACCATTTACCTAACTAGCTAGGTTTACACTAATGATATTAACTAAGTGTTCAATGATCTATTCAGATAATATACTTTTGATGGTATTTTTCTATTCATTCACACTCGAAGCATAACGTACAAGAGATTGCATAATCAAGCAGATAACAAATTGGAGTTCAGGCATATGTAGTCAAGCTCAAAAGTATAAGTATATGACTAGATTCAAAAGTAAAGCTTCATCATTGGTTATAAGAAGTAATCATGTATCATGTATAAACAAATGTGAACATAAGCTTACGTGTAACAATAGATTCAAATGTAGAACTTTCTCATCTTCCTGACATTCCACATTCACACACAAGCCTTCTATCCAAATGTGCTAGCTAGTAAACATCATACCCTATCTTATTGGTTACCTTATACGAACCCTTCTAGTTGGGTGCCATTTTCCCTCTTTGACTTACCAAAAGGGTAGCCTCTGTTATGCTTACTAGTTTGTACATTATACAAGTTCACCACTTGGTATTGTTTGTTTCAAACCTTCGAGTTATCATAGTTGGCCACTTGTTGTGCACGGGTTACTAGTCGGATCTTAGCATGATCTGAGGTTTCTTATAAGAAACCCAAATTCTCCTGAAGCATTATCTACTAGAACTAATCATCATAGTGCAGGATTCGATATGTGTTTATAGCAACCTCTGCAGCGATAATAGCTCCATACATCAAGTTGAATGGAGTCTCCCTAGTCTCTATATGGGAAGTGGTTTGGTTGGCCCATAAGATCCCTTCTAGCTCTTCTAACCAAGCCCTCTTAGCCTCAACTACTTTCTTCTTCAATGATTGCAGGAATTTATTCTCGATAGCCTTTGCATGACCATTCATTTAAGCGATCTTCTCAGTGCTATAAACTATGGTAGTTTGAAGGTTGCCACAAAATAAGTCAGATTTCCCTTAAAATTGAGTGCCATTATTCGTGATGATCAAGCAAGGCAACCCATAATAGCATACCATTGTATTCTATACAAAGTTCTCCACTCGCTTCTCTGTTATTGTGGCTAAAGCATTTTCTTCCATCCACTTATTGAAGTACTCAACGACTACCACAATGCACGTTTTTTGTATATGGTAACTCTAGGATATAGAGTTACTTTATTATTCTTAAGCTTATTTTTCAATCAAGTTGTAACACACCTTACCTGTGTCCTACGCCGAAACAGAATACGAGGTATTACCGGACTTATACACAAGAAATCATACAAAACCGGGCCATAGATTTCCATTCAAATTTAAAACTTTTCACATTCATTCACATCATCCCTACAATAAGCCTACGAGGCCCAAAACATACTTTGGAAATGGTTCAGGACTAAACCGAGAACTTCCAGAAATTTTACAAACACGCCCATGTGGATATAGGACACGCCCGTGTGGGTAGGCCGTATGGTTACACACGCCCGTGTCAATACCCCGTGTAACTCTCTGTTTATGACGTCATCAGCCAAATAAAACTACACGGCCAAGCCACACGCCTGTGTTGTAACACCCCTTACCCGTGTTCGACGCCAGAACAAGATACGAGGCGTTACCTTACTATAACACATACAAACATACATTCCCGAGTTAATAAATTTTGTTCCAATTTTAAAATTTTTGAACTTTATCTTAAAGTCCTTAACATGAGCCTACGAAACCCAAAACACACTTTAGAAACAATTCGGGACTAAACCAAGCACTAAAATAGACACTATAGAATTTCATTTAGAACAGGGCACACGCCCGTGTGGAAGGGCAACACGCCTGTGTGACCTCTGAACATGGCCGTGTTGAAAGCCCATGTGGCTCACACGGCCTAAGCATTTAAGGACACGCCCGTGCCCCATGCCCATGTGGATTTATTTTCTAACATCGAACCTACAGGGGTTTTCACACGGCCTGACACACACCCATGTCCCTAGCCCGTGTCCCTCACACGGCCATGACACTCTCGTGCCTTAGCCCGTGTGTGAAAACCTTGACATTCTATTTCTAACGTCAGCAACAATTTAAGGTCACAAGGCCATGACACATGCTCGTGTGCTAGACCGTGCCTTTCACACAGTTGAGGCACATGGCCATGATTCAGCCCATGTGGTTATTATTGGGCAATAAATTTTACCAACCTAAGCTGCAGGGGACACACGACCTGACCACACGCCCATGGGGCGGAACCTGTGTCACACACGACCTAGACACACGCCCGTGTGTCTACCCGTGTGGACAAATATAAAGCCATCTACCAATCTTTTTGTCACCCTGAAACATAATCAAACACATACCAATCTTACCAATACATATCATGGCATAAATACACAACCAAAAAACCACAATCAGGCATCAACACATCAACACATGACCCATCCAACCATACATTAATGCCACTAAATCATCCATGCCAATTTGCACATTTGTGAAAAACATCATCACTTGCATAGATCAATAATGAATATTAGCGATTAACCATGGCCTTATACAAAATGAGTTAATTTCTATGACAAGCCAACACATTTGGCTCCAAAACAATATGACACTTAACAAAAGACTATGTCCCTATACATGCCATTACTCAAAATATTAGAACTATACCAAGTGCTTTAGTTGATAGTGTGATCGGTGCCTCCGACATCTTTGATCCACGAGCTAATTAGGCAGCCCTATAAGGAAATGGAAAGGAAAATGAGTAAGAGCAAAGCTTAGTAAGTTGCAGGTAAATAAATAACAACAATTTACCATGTATTCACATAATCACAGGATATCATAAATTGCACACAAACCACAAATGGTTATAAACACAACTTACTCATTTTCATCCCTTACTAATCATACAATATAAGTTGAGCTCACATCTCATACATTTCATGTAGGTACCTGTACCACTCACAATATAATCATAATATTTCTCATTCTTGACACAAACTTTAAATTTCCCGTTGAACCATTTAGAATACGAAAGGATATTCAATAAGCCTCAAACATAGGGTTTTATACTGATGCCATGTCCCAGACATGGTCTTACACTGGCTCACATGTCAAGTTGATACCATGTCCTAGACATGCTCTTACACTGACTCTCATATATCGAGGCCAATGCCATGTCCCAAACATGGTCTTACACTGGCTTTCCTCTATCTGTGCCGATGCCATGTCCCAAACGTGGTCTTACACTGGCACATATCAAGCCGATGCCATGTCCCAAACATGGTCTTACACTAGCTCGCAAATCAAGGCCAAAACCATGTCCCAAACATGGTCTTACACTAGCACTCGTATCAACGCCGATGCTATGTCCCAAACATGGACTTATACCGGCTCGCACATATCAGTGTTGATGCCATGTCCCAGACATGGTCTTACTCTGACACATAACGAGGCCGATGCCATGTCCCAGACATTGTCTTACACTAGCTCTCGTATGACCTTAGTTTCATGGCATGAATATCCAATCTATTCATACGGTTCAACTGGGAGTTTACCACATTAAATTTCACCATACATAGCTCATAATCATATTCAAACATATTATGCAAAATCAATCATTCAATACATAATAACAGTAAAGTTGTATTATTTACGTACAACTTACCTCGGTATATAAAATGTGAGCGACTATTCGATTTAGTCCACTAGCTTGGCTTTTCCCCGGTCTAGGTCTGGATTTTGTATTTCTGGATCTAACATAACAAATATTCACTAATTAATTCATCACACTAATCAAAGCCTCCCATAATTCATAATTTGGCAAAATGACCATTTTGCCCCTAGACTTTCACAAAATGATAATTTTACCCCTAGGCTCGTAAATCAATTTTTATCAAATTTCCTTACTAACCAAGCCTAGCCAAATTCTTTACACTCTTATGGCAGCTCTAAAATTCAAGTATTTCACACAATTACTATTTATTTTACAACTTTTACAAAATAGTCCATTTAGTGATTTTTCATAAAAATCCTTTCACAAAAGTTGTTTATTTAACAACCAAGATTCATTTTCTTCCATGAAATTTCAGCAAAAAACATAAACACTCTCATGGTAAAACCCTATACTTTCAACCATTTTGCAAAATAGTCCCCTCAATAGCTAGCTCATGCTACAAGGGTCCCAAAAGTACAAAAATTATCAAAAATGGCTACTAAAATCACTTACTTATTAAGGGTGGAGAGTGGCTGAGTTTTCAAGCTTCTAAAACCCTTACCTTGCTGATATTTTCGGTGGAGGAAGAGAGAAGTGAAAAAGATGAAGCCCTTTTTGTTTTATTTTATTATTTCTAGTCAAATAAGCCACCAAATTCCACCTAATTTTGACTTTTTTTAATTTTCTTGTCTCCCTTGGCTGGCCATGACCTATATTTAGATCTATTTGCTCATTAAAGACCTCCACATTATGATTCATAGCTATTTGACACCATTTGCTAGTAAAATAAAACTTTTACCCTTTATGTGATTTAGTCCTTTTTCGCAATTAAGCCACAATCGCTAAAATTAATTCACCAAAATTTTCATACACTCATATAATCATGCTATGACACATAAAATAATATTAGAAATAATTTCTCTGCCCTCAGATTTTTGGTTCTGAAACCACTATTCTACTAGGCCCAAATTCGGGTTGTTATACGTGTGCTAGGCCATGTGATGAATTAAATTCTAATAAAATAGGTGCAGACTTCACATGCCCTTGGCACACCCCCGTGTCCAAGGGCGTGCCGTCCACACGGTTGAGACACACACCAGTGTCTCTGCCCGTGTGCCCCATACTGGGCATTTTGTTTCTCAAAATTAAGTTACAAGGGAGACGCAGCCTGTTCACACGCCCATGGGGCTGGCTATGTGTCAAACATGGCCTAGACACACGCCCGTGTGTCTACCCGTGTGGACAATGTATAGACTATTTACCAAGCCTATTGCCACCCTGAAACTCATAAACACTTATATCGATTCAAAGACACAAATCATAGCATACTTAAGCAACCAAACATCCATGATTATCAACTCAAATCATGGAAGTGTCATATCCATGCTATGCATCACCATATGATTATACTTATAATCAACATTAGCCAATTTCAAATGGCCTTATACAAAATAATCACTTAACCACTATAAGCCAATATCATTAGCCCAAGCACTATGACACATATACAAAATGACCAAGTCCCTATACTTGCCAAACTTTCAAAATATCAAAATCACAAATACTCCAAAACAAAGCCTTGATAGTGTGATGTGAACTCTAACGATTCTCAGTCCCCGAGCTAGCTTGGTGATACTATAAAAAAATGGAAAGAAAATAGGGGTAAGCTATATAGCTTAGTAAGTTTATATGCAAATAATAAACATCATATTTATAACTTAATCATACGAAAGCCATAATAGGAAATTGGTATAAACATTACTAAACTCTCATAGCCATTTCTTAACCAATCATAACCTTACCATAAGAGCATTACTAAACATCACATTTTAACTCATCGTTATTCTTCCATCCAATAGTCATATGGACTTCGTGCGTACTTGTTTTACTTATTTATCATGTACTTTCGTTCTCGTATAAACTAGGCCCGTTGAACCACTCAGACTCACTAAGGATACTTGGGAGTTATACATAGGTCATACAATGCCATAGCTCAGATATGGTCTTACATGTAATTTAATATCGATGTCAATAGCCCAGCTATGGTCTTATACGAAAACTCATACCGATGCCATGTCCCAGACATGGTCTTACACGAAATCTCATACCGACGCCATGTCTCAGACATGGTCTTACACATACTACCATACTGATGCCATATCTCAGATATGGTCTTATACGAAATCACATCTCGATAACCTCAATGTTACGATCCTTATATCCTGTGATGTTCTTAGGGTCCACACTGGACTTCTACACTTATCAAATTATCGTCTAACTCATTCATGCGATTAAACTCATCAACATGGTCAATTATACAATTCAAGCAATAATTAAACATTTTAACATAATATAACAATGTATTCTTTACACATAAGCTTACCTCGGTACAATAATAGCTAACATTTGTGATTTAGTCTACAATCTTGTTCTTTCTCCGATCTAGGTCAGAAACTCGTCTTTCTTGATCTATAATAAAAAAATTTATCCCGTTTAATTACCAAATTATTCAATTTAGCCCAAAAATCATATTAAGACAAAATTACATTTGTGGCCCTAACTTTTCACTTATTTACACTTTAGTCCCTAGGCTCTTAAAATGAAATGTATTCATTTTTCTCAAAACCCAAGCCTAGCCGAACCTCTTTCATACTTATAACAGCCCACATTTTTCTTTTATTTTACATTTCTACTACATATTTTACAACTTTTACAAAAAGGTCCCTTTTGAATTTTTATTGAAAATCACTTAGTAAAAGTCATTTATCAAACACTAAACTTTCATTTTCTACCATTAGACATCAAAATACATGCATGCCACACATGGTTAAATTTTTAAACATGAACCCTACTTCAAAATAATGGTAGAAATAGGTAACTCGAGTGATAACGACTTCAAAAACGTAAAGAGCAATAAAAACGGGGCTAGGATGCACTTACTATCAAGCTTGAAAGTTGAAGAAACCCTACAATGGTCTCCTTGTGATTTTTGGCCTAGGTAGGAGAAAGATGGACAATTTTTTTTTACTTTATTTTCCTTTTTTATTCTTTTATTGACCAAATGACTAAAATGCCCCTAAAGCCTTTCTTTAAAATTTTGTCCCTTCCATGTCCATTTTTGTCCATCATGATATATAATGGTCTAATTACTAAATAAGGACCTCTAATTTACAATTTCATTTCAATTATGCACCCAATGCTTCTAAAACACGTATTTTGCACTTTTTGCAATTTAGTCTTAATAGTCAAATTGGACCTTTTATCGATAAAATTTCATAATGAAACATTCACATATGCATTCAATCATACTATAAACCTTAAACCTTTATCACAATAAATATTTCTACTTTGGATTCGTGGTCCCGAAACCACTATTCTGACTTGGCCCTAAATCGGGCTGTTACACAAGTTAAAAGTGATTTAGAGTTTTCTTTTAATTGTTTTAGTTATGTTTATGTTAAGTAGTTAACTTTTAAAGCTTTTATTTTAATAATATATTTTTTTCAAATTAGACACTGAAGATGTGAAATTTTATTCTTGAAGGTGGCTAAAAGAACATTGGAAAGGTGGAGAAAAGAATATGTTGAATTTTGACATCTGAAGCCCTAATGCTATAGCAAAGCCATAGCATTGAGCCTAATGGTAACAGATAGGAAAAGCTCACACTTAAATAATGCCACATCAGCTTTTAGGCTTAACCTATCTTTTAATCAAGTGTTGATAATGACCAAGAATAAAAAAGATTAGGCTATGCGAAAATGTAAAGGCCCAAACACTCCCAAGAGAAAAAAAATATAATAGGAAAAGGAGTTGACCTAGTCCACAATCTTTTGAAGGATATACATATCACACTTTTAGGACAAAGTGGGGAGTCAACGAGTGCAAAAAGAATAGAACATCAATTTTCAAAAGAAAGTAAGTTGGAGAAGAAGAAGATCTGAAGAGGAAGAAAGGGAGAGGAACGAAAGGAGGAGAACCACCTTATTGGGCTCATCATCTCTTCACCTTTCTGTAACAGCCCGTTTTTCACTGGTGTCGAAAATAGTAGTTTCAGGTCCACAAATCCAATGAGTAAGTTCATAAATATTATTTATTAATATTTACGAGTCAAATATGGTATTAGAATAAATTTTGAATTAGCAATTTATGCTATTTGAATGAATAATTAGGTTCAAGTGGTATGACCTTAAAGTCAAGTGGTTTTAGAAAAAGAGGTATCGAGATCTTGTTTTTATAAACCGAGCCATAAATATTTAATAAAATATTTACGAAGTGTTATTAAGGCTGTATTAAAGTTTCGTTAAGAAATTTTGATGTTTAAATGATTAATTAATTAGAAAGGACTAAATTGTAAAATTTAATTGATATTAATGTTTATTAGCTAAATTGCATAATTAATGGTTTAGGGATCGAAATGCAAATTAGACCCTAATTTAAGCCAGTGGACGGTGATACTTATGTTAAATGAATTGTTTTTATGTTAAAATGATTTTTAATTAATTTAATATGTTAAATAAAGTAAAATAAAAACCAAATGTTGTTTTTTTTATTCATCATCTTTCACGAAAAGAGAAACATAGCGTGAGAAGCCATTTTAAAGGCTTTCAAGGTTCAGCCGTGGTTATTTTCTTGCATGGTAAGTTATTTTTCACATGTTTCTAATAATTTTTATGTTTTTGACATCATTGCAATTAGGTCCAGCTAGCTCGTACTTTCGTTTTTGAAACTATTAAAGATTCTGAATGTTGTCATTGATAAATATTTGTGATTTTAGATGTTAAATGATGAATTTGAAGTATTAGTTATTATTTATAAGTATTTTGTTAAGTAATTTTTTAATGATTTAAATGTTTAAGGATTAAATTGCTAAGTAATAATAATTCAAGGACTTGATCTGAAATTGTTACAAATGTAGGCTGTAATGGAAGCTATTGATATTCGAATGGTATGGGTTTTCAATAAAAATTGGTTTATTTGCATGATTAGGACATGGGGACTAAATTGAATAAAAATGAAAAAATAAGGGTAATTTTGTAAAAATGTCAAAAAGGACTAAATTGCATAAAATGAATTGGTTTTACTGTCTAAATTAATGAATTGAATAAAATTATTAATTTAGATCGAGAACGAGTGGAAAATCGAGGAGAAGAGAAAATTTCCAAATAGCTCTTGTTCTTAGTCATTGCTGCAAATTAACCAGGTAAGTTCGTATAAACTATAATCATTTTAAATGTTATATAAATTGAATATTTGTTATGTCATTTTAATGCAATTCAATTATTTTATTAATGTACCAATATTATGATGAATTGACAGTTATCGAGTCCCGGTTGAACCTCAGGAATTCGTAGGATACAAATGACATGTCATTAAGGTTTTCATGTTTTGGGTGTTGGTCTTGAATGTCCTACCGACGGCTGAGGTCCTTCATTTGTTACGGATACTCCACAGCTAGTGTGAACAGCATCGTGTAGCTTACATTTCAACCCACAGCTCGTGTAAGTAGGCCCATTTCACAGCTCGTGTGAGCAACAATGTAAATTAAAGGTTACGATTATATGTTTAAGCACACTTCGTGTGAGCTTTCCCGAGTATCCAATGATATTCTAAGTGGGTCAACGGGCATAAAAAGAAAAGGAATGGTAAGTGTTCAAATGAACTATATCATGTATTAATGAAAAGGATTGAAATGGTAAACTTCAATGGAAATATGCTTATATTCATGAAAAGGTTGTATGAATCAAATGATGTATTTTCTCACGAAATGGCTTATCATATAGTTGATCCTAAAAGAGTTATGTATAAATGCACTAACTTGTGTAATGATGATGATGTTTAGGCTTGTGCCAAGCTTGTGGTTATGGTTGATGTTTATGCTTATGCTTTGTATTATGCAAATGAAACTAGTAAAAAAAGGGAATGAAACGGTAAGTTCATAATTGGGATGTAACATGATGATATAAAAGGATTGGTGAGTAAATGATGTACTTATATGTGAGAAATCTACTTATACTATGGATGAATTTACCTATAACAGGATAAATACACTAACTCGTGAATTGATAATGTTGTTTAGGCTTATGTTAAGTATTTGGAATGGAATGGAAAGTAAGTAAATAAAATGGTTCATAATCTTATGGAAAGGTTGATGATTGTGTAATATGTCTTATAAAATCCTATTATGTTATGAATGAAAAATATATGTGATACTGATGGACTTACTCATTTGTAATTTGATGGTTATGTAGTTTTATAAATCTTATGGCATTGGTATAGGTTTATAATTATCCTATAAAGTTCATTATTGAAATGGAATATTATGTTTAAAGTTTATATGAGCTTACTAAGCATTTATTGCTTACATAGTTATTTTCCTTTACTTTATAGATTATCAGAAGCCCAATTGGTTGGAAGTTTGTCGGAGGTCTATCACACTATCTAGCGATTATATTGATAGTTTTTTATGTTTTGGCCAAGGTTATAATGGCATGTATAGGTGGACTTGTGTTTAATGTTAGTTGAATGTTGGTTATGATTTTGGCATGTATAAGTTATTTGGCACCATGTGATGTTGGTTGGTTTGCGCCATCTTGGTATTTTTGATGCCTATTTAGTATGTGTTAATGTATCAATAGTTTGACGCATGTTCCAATTACCAATATGGTATGTGATGGATTAGTTTCAATAAGGTCAAGATAGGGTATGTTTTGAAAAGATATTAGACTTCATGTGCATGATTAAAATGTGGTAACGTATACATGTTTAGGTAAGATTTGATTGAATGCATCTGAGGTGTCTTGCTTGGCATATTGGTTGAATGGATTTGGTGTATTGAATTGGTCATTCCATGCATGTTTTGGCTCATTTTTGAAGCTTTGATTATGTGTACAAAATTCGTTTAGGTACATGCTTGATTTGGTGATGGAAATGGCTTGATTTTGGGTAATTTCATGTCCATACGGCCTGAGACACGGGCGTGTGACTCAACCGTGTTTGGCACACGGCCAAGCGACATGTTCGTGTATCCCCTGTAGGTTTTAATGCATGCAAGTCAAGCTGTTACACGGCCTAACACACGATTTGGCACACAGACATATGTGGCTATTTTGAGAGTTACACGGCCTGGAACATGGGTGTGTGGCTTGGTCGTGTGACCCAACTCAGAGAGTTACACGGGTGAGGACACGAGATGGGACACAACTGTGTGTCCTTATTTCAATTGTTACACAACCTGAGGCACGGGTTTGTGTCTTAGTCGTGTGACCCCTGCACTTCAATTTTTCTAACTTTTTCTTATACTTTCCAATTGTTTCCAATTTAGTCTCAGATTGTTTCTAAAGTATTTTTAGGGCCACGAGTGCTCGATTAAAGGACATTATGTATGTGATTGAATGTAATTAGATTATGTTTGCATTGATGTATGAAATGAATAAATTAATGTTTCTTATGTACGGTAATGCTTCGTAACCCTATTCCAGTGATAGATACGGGTTAGGGGTGTTACACTTTCTCTTTGCCTTTTGTTTCTTTTCTTCTGGTATTTTGAACCATGGCTAAGTTTTGCTTGACTGTTTTTAATTTTATAATTATGGGCTAAACGTTTGTTATGTAGAATAATTAGGGAACCCTAATATGAGATTATTGGTACTTCGTTATAGATGTTTGTTGCAATATGAGGTTTATGCATTCAAGTGTTATTCATGTTAATGCTTGCTATTGCTTAATCAACATTAGTGGATAATTGTGTTAATTGCTAATTATGCAAAGGTTGTGATTACTGTACGTAAGACTTGAATGGTGCATGTTTAATTTCTTTGGATCTAAATGTGTAATGATATAAACATATATAATTACTATGCATAATCTTTAATTTCTCTGAGAGAAGCCTATAAATTGTCGATTCCAAGTTAATAAACTGTCACATTACCGCAGTATCGCTACCAGTAATTGCATATTAGGGGGAAATAATTATTCTGGCTCTTCAGTTCATTGCATATTACTGACTCGAGACCATTAACTTGAAATGCCTAAAATGGTGAAATTATTCTTGATGTCTCGAGACAATAGCCTTATTCTCTCGAGATTAAATGGTAAAGTTTCCAAATGTATCACTATTATTCATACATTAAGGATCCAAATCATACTTGTATAAAACCATTATAACATAATATCAACCAACACCAACTTGGCACACAAACACACATAATTAACACCTAGTAATATCTCAACTAGTGACCACCCATAGTTATACATAATTTGTTATATAGCAACATCATGACTTATACTTATTAGTCTAAATGTCATCATCAAAGATTACCAAGTGACAAAAAAATGCCCCAACAGAGATATCAATAGTCCATACCAATAAAAAGGCCTTATAGGACCCGTAATTATCTCAGTACATGCCATTACAACTCATAAATAAAATGAAGCATTGCAAAAGTTTAGTTGAGTTGAGATGTGAGATCTAGATGTTACTGACTCTCCTTATGGATCCATAACCTAATCGCCACTAAATTTGTTGCTCGTTGCTCATTGCTCGTTGCTCATTTTCGTCTTCCTATTGCCCCATGACATTTTGACATTATTTTCAAACTCATTCAATTTACAAAGTATAGAAAAATTATTAAATTTTGAACTTAAAATACATATTAATTCAAATTAGACTCTTTTAGATATTTTTCAATTAGATCCCTTATTTCACTAATATCTGAAATTTCTATAATTTATAATTTACCCTATCAAATCTAAATTTGGCTTCATAAATATAGTATAGAGACCTTAATCTATCATTATTCATTAACAAACCTTAAAATTATTGTCCTTTCCAATTAGGTCCCTTATCACACATAACTATACATATATCTTAAACTTATGTCAAACTTGATTCTACACATTCCTTTACATTGAATTAGCATGTATTTTCTATAATTGAATATTGAATTTAGCCTTCATAAATTCTTGAGCTCTAAGCTTCTATTTTTTTCTAAGAATTCAACAATGATAATCTAAGATATATTTAAAAATTCAAACATCCAATGGATGTGTCATGGAAATTGATGTTTCATAAGCTAAAGTCCACCTTAAAATTGAAGGAAAAAAATACTTACTTTTCCATATTAGAGCTCAAAACAATAGCTTGAAAATGGCATGCAAAGCTTTTGTTCTTCTTCTTTATTTCTTTGGTTTTGGTGGTGAAAGGATGAGGATGAAAGGCCACCTCTCCTCTCTGCTACTTTTCATAATATACATACTTCAATTAATTAACGTTAACTAAACTTTAATTTATTAGTTAAAATATAATTTAATAATGGTTAGAGGAAAATGATGATATAATCATACGGAAGCATTTCCATAAATTATAATTGGTATAATCATTTCATAATCCTTGATAAAATTGTACATTAAGGATTTTAAATTCTTTTCAATTTAATCTCATTAATTTTAGTTACTTTACAATCTAGTCCATGTAATATTATTAATAGCTTAATCAATTTAATCACTTAGTATATTAATATTATTCTTACTGAGCACATAATTATCTTCACTAATAATTTCCAACTAACTCATTTTACAAAATTCAATTTTGAAACTAAATTTTTAGACATTCATGAAAATTGGGTCGTTACATACAATGTCCAATTCCCATGTGGCAAAGGGCCGTAGATCGAAAATGAATTGCAATGGCTCGACTAGTTATGGGGTATGGGTGAAAACTTTTGTTAAGACTTACACTTAGCCGCAAATTCCAAGGCATCCTTCTAAAGGGTTGTAACGAGGAATATGGGCAAGTATATACAGTCGTTCAAGTAAGTAAAAATGAGTTATCGTCTCTGTAAGGACTATATAAGCTTAATTGATTAATTGCAAAATTATAAATAACAATTTGATGTAAAAACTTAATAATTTTTTGTTATGATTAAATTAACTAGATGCAAATAGTGATCCTTAATAAAATTTTAATCTAGATGCAATTTACCTAAATGTATGAATGAATGGCTTTAGCGACAAAAACAATCAACATTAAATGGCCTAAGATAATTATATTAATCAATTCAATTTACTTTATCATGCTTAATAATGTTCGGAAATACTTCCACGGCAACTTGATCTTTCATGAGTTTGGAAACCAAATTAAGTCCTTTCAAAGTCTTTTAATTAGTTAAATATGCATTTTACTGATCATATTAACTAAGGGCTTCTTAGCATTTATGTAAGGTCACGGGGACATTTACATTTGCAACAGTTTAATTACATAAACCTAAAAATATGCAAGATAATAGAGCTAACTAAAGATATTATGAACCTCAACTTAGTCGATTTTAATGATCTAAATTGAGTATTGCACTTTTCAATTATGTGTCTACTAGCCGTCATCTAGTTAGGATCACTCAGCTAATCTGAGTGCACCCAATCATGTATGAATGAAACGCATCATGATATTCATTGAAAACATGATAGACTGGTGCCTAAACATATTAAACATGAATAAAATAGATATTATTGAATTAACATAGTCATCCTAGCAAATAAGATTTAAAATATCATTGTTGATGTCAAAAATAATAAACTTAAAGCAAACATGATTAAAATAAATAACAAGAGGAAAGAGTAAACTCTATTCAGTTTAGCACCCTTCCGAATCTATTCTGACTAGTACACTCCTCTGTTCTACTCGATACTTCTTTTTCTAAGGAGTTTCTAAGATGGCTAGCCAAAGAATGCTTTTGATAAAGCTTTTGTGGCTAAAGGATGGAAAGGAGATGGTCGGCTATGCAAAGGAAAGGAAAAGGGAAATGGAATTTAGAGAAAATGCTAAGGAGAGAAGAGAAATGAGTTTTGAGGGATGAGGGATACTTTGAAAAGTGATAGGTCATGGTATTTATTGGTGAAGGTAAGGGGTAGAGTTAGATAAAAATAGATTTCAAATCCCTTCCTTTTCTATCACACATGGCCGGCCACATTTCAATGAAAATGGGATGTCTTAGTGTCCTCATTTTGAATTCAAACTAAGGCTATTCATAGTTATAAGGTCGATGGTTTCAACAGTGAAGTAGTTGGGCTAATTTCTAATTATTTTCCATCTGTAAAGACCTTCAATTAAATAGCCCAAAGCTTTCTTTTGGGCTTCCATCTACTTATGCCAAAACTAAGCTTTAGTTTCCCTTTATTGAACGGTTTCTCAGTCCAATAAGGTAGCAAACATGTCCATCTTTTAGCACCTCTTTTACTGGGTCAAATTACCAACCTCATGACCCAAATTGCATGGTCTTGCCATCTACATGAATTAGCAACAAAAACAATCAACATTAAATGGGATAGGATAATTATATTAATCAAATCAACTTACTTTCATCATGCTAACATGTTCAAAATTATTTCCATGGCAACTCGATCTTTTATGGGTTTAGAAACCAAATTAAGCCCTCACGGATCTTTTACTTATGCATATTACTAATCACATTAGGCTAAGGGTTTCTTAGCATTTATGTAAGGTCATAGGGACATTTACATTTGCAACAGTTTAATTACATAAATCTAAAATCCATGCAAGATAATAGAGCTAACTAAAGATATTATGAACCTTAACGTAGTCAGTTTCAATGTACTAAGATTAGTGTGAGCTTTGCAAAACTGATATTCAAGTCTTAAGAGAAATTCCCGGTTTATTGATGAACATCCTATTCAATACTAGTTATTAAGAGATTTATGATAAAACTTAACTTTTTTACTCGTTTGAAACGTGTGATGAGATTTTGAAAACACTCGATTAATTTTAAGAAAAACTTGCGCAGCTATATTCAAAAGAATTAAAGTAGTGTATGATTAAGTAATTTAAAAACCCAAAATAAAAATAATTAGAGCGGCCTTATTACAACCCAAAACCATAATAAACATAATTTAAAAATAAATACAGAAATAAAATAAGTTAAATACTGCAGCCCATGTGGCCACTCTGAATCCCTCCCAACTCCAAGTCTACCGATCTAGGGCTCACCTGCATGGAAGGGAAGAAAGGGGTGAGTTTGGAAACTCAGTGTGTACGGAAAGCCCATCCAGAGCCCAAATCAGCTCAAGCCCACTGGGTCTAAGCCCTATCCAGTCTCAGTAATTACTGGGCCGAAGCCCTATCCAGATACAGTAAACTAGGCCTTAGCCCTTTTCAGATAACAGTACGGCCCATAGGCCCATTTCAGTAGCAGAACAGATATTAATTATGAATGCAAGCCCATTACATGTGGGGAGACTACTCAACCCATCCAACCGCTACACTCCACCCATACCAGCCCTACACTCCATGTGGAGAATAACTCAACCCACCCAGCCCTACACTCCACAGTTGCAGCATAGTTGCTCAGATAACAGAAAAATGAGGCAAAGCCTCCAATACGTGGTCAAGCCACTTTCAGAACTTCCTCCATCAATAACCCAGCCCCATGCAACAGATATTCATGATATGGCATACAGTAAACAGAAACAGTAAATCATGCATTTCAGTCAAATTTAGCCTAGGGGTATAACGGTCATTTAGCATCTAGGGGTAAAATAGTCATTTCGCACCTACAAGGATATTTCCATAATTATACCAGTTTTTAAGGTTTTCATGCACATTTTAATCAGTAATAGACTAACTTTTACCTCGGTAGCTTATTTAGCCCATTTTAGCAGATTACAGTCATTGGGCCCTAAAACCCCTAATGGGCCCTACAGTGCCAATTAACTAATTTAGCCCATCTAGTCCAAATTTTACAATCAATTTACCAGTTTTAGCAGTTTTAGACCTACTGTCTGCCAGTACACATTTATTACCTATTTTTACCCATATGGGCCCATAAGCCTGTTGGGCCCAGTTTCAGCCCATCAAGGCCCAATTTATCAAAGTGCACGAAATTGCACATTCAACTAACTTACCACTTGCGATTACGGATCCAATGATTCCCAAATGACTTATGAGCATTCGCATGCTCACAAGCCCATGAAATTCCAAAATTTCGGTATTTTGGCTTTTACCGAATTGAACTACAAGAGGGTGTTCGATACACACTTGATTTGCGACGACTGCTAACGAGATCTCCCACGATATCCTACAATCGATTACTAGACACATCAGATCCAAAATACAATGACAATCTCCATAACTCAACTTACCATAATCGGCCATCACCACCTAAGGCCCTTGAGATCTTACCTTTGCCGAAACTAGTGACTAGATCTAGATCTAGTCGTTCCAAAGATCCAAGCCTCTATGCTCCTTGCTAGATCACCCCTTCCACAACAAGTACACATAAAAACCAATTAAAAGAACTATCTTTACCTATAATCACATTCGACAGCCTCCTTAAAGAGTTTAGGGGTTTCGGGTTTTCTTAAATTCAAAGGTAACGAGTAGATCTGAGATGTCGAGTACTTACCACAGGTTTTCCTTAATCAAGGCAATTCTTCTACTCAGATCTGATGTAGATCTAGCCCCTAAACACTAGCAGAATTCAAATCTTAGAGATCTAAGTATTCGGCTATATATCCCTAAAAACTATGGTGTTTTTGGCTTTTTAAGTGGTGAAAGAAGATATGATTTGAGGCTATGGTTGGAGGGGTGTTTGTCGACAGAGCCTAAGGGTTTGGAGAGTATGAAATTCGACTACAAGTGAGGAAAAACAAAGCGGGTTTGGCTATAGGCAACTCGGCACAGGAAGCAACCTTTCGGGATTTCGGCTTTTAGTAGTTGATGAGTTTGAGAAGAAAAGAGTAACAATTTTGGTTTCTGAAGGGAAGAAAATGAAAGATGATGGAGGAGGAGAGGTGATTTCGACTAGAGAGGAAAAGAAAAAGAAAGAATGGAAGAGAGGAGAAGAGAAGGAAGAATTCGGCACTTAGGAGATCTAACTTTGCGTTTTCGGCTTTTTGCAACACTGAGAAGAGAATAGAATGAAAGTGAAGGCTCTAGGTGGCTAACCCAAATTCGGCAAGACAAAAAGAAAATAAAGCTTGCCCTAATGGCCATTCAAACCAACAGACCAATCCCCCTAAGGCCCTAGCTGAATGCTACTTAAGCTCTATCACATGCCCGGCAGATGCATAAAAATAAAAGTACCATTTGCTTACCTTGCGATTTGAACTCTGGCCCTTAAACTCAGTCCACATGCCACTTTTTTAGGAACTTAGTGGCGCCACATTGCCACTTTACCAAGGCCCTCTTTGTGTCTCAACTTACTAACTTTTTCTTAAAGGCCCACTTAACCAAGTCCCTTTCACTTGAAAGCCAAAATTGATATTTCTGCCGGGTTTTAACTTAGGCTTGGGCCTCTTAAAGGCCCACTAACACATTTAAACACAATTTCAATATCTAGAACACCAAAATTTCAAAATTTCACCAAGAATCACAAAAACCCGAAAAATCACAAAAATCGGGGCATTACAACTCTACCCCCTTAAAGAAATTTCGGCCTCGAAATTTACCTGATCCAAATAGGTGAGGGTATTGTTGATGCATCGTCTCTTCTGGCTCCCAAGTAGCCTCTTCTCTGCCATGGTTGCACCAAAGTACTTTCACTAACGGAACTGACTTTTCCTCAATACTTTGACTTCTCGTCCAGAATTTGCACAGGCTCCTCCTCAAAAGTTAAATCGGTCCTTACTTCAATCTCCTCCACTGGTACTACATGTGAAGGATCTGATCGATACCGTCTTAGCATGGATACATGGAAGATGTCATGAATACGGTCCAACTCCGATGGCAACCCCAACCGATATGCCACTGGCCCTATCCGTTTAAGAACCCGATAAGGCCCAATAAACCACGGACTCAACTTGCCTTTCTTGCCAAACCTCAAGATCTTCTTCCAAGGTGAAACATTCAAGAATACCATATCCCCAACGGTGAACTCGATTTCCTTATGTTTTAGATCCGCATACAACTTCTACCTGTCAGAGGCCTCCTTTAACCGATCTCTGATCAACTTAACCTTACTCTCAGTATCTGCCACTAATTCCGGTCCAAGAACTTGTCGCTCTCCCAACTCCGTCCAACACGTAGACGTACGACCCCTTCGCCCATAGAGTGCTTCATATGGAGCCATCTGAATGCTCGCTTGATAACTATTGCTGTACACAAATTTGGCCAACGGCAACCAGTCCTCCAAACTGTCACGAAAATCGATAACCCAACCTCTTAACATATCCTCCAGAACCTGAATGACCCTTTCCGACTGTCTATCCGTCTGAGTGTGAAAAGCAGTGCTGAAGTCTAATCACGTACCCAACGCCTCATGTAACTTTTGCCAGAATCGAGATGTAAACCTAGGGTCTCGATCAGAAATAATCGAAACTGGCACCCCATGCAGTTGCACTATCTCCGCCACATACAACTTGGCCTACTTTTAAGTGAGTAATCAGTTCGGACAGGTATGAAATGGGCAGATTTCGTTAACCCATCCACAATTACCCACACAGAATCCTTTTTGGAGGGTGTCAAAGGTAGCCCACTTACGAAATCCATAGTAACTCTCTCCCACTTCTAGAGTGGAATTTTCACCGGTTGTATCAGTCCAGAAGGTAGTTGGTGCTCAGCCTTAACTTGCTGGCGCGTCAAACATTTCCCCACAAATTTAGTCACCTCATGCTTAAGTCCAAGCCACCAGTACACCTCTCGCAAGTCTCGATACAACTTATTCCCTCCAGGATACATGGCACAAGGTCCACTATGAGCCTCTTTTAGAATCGACTGCCTCAATTCAGAGTCTTTTGGAATACAAACTCTTCTATGAAAGCAAAGAACTCCATCAGCATTCAGTCCAAAATCTGAATTCTCCTCATTCTCAGCTTGCTAAAATCGAGGAACCAAAAATTCATCCTTTAATTGCTTCTCGTTAATCTGTTCAATCCAAGTTGGTCTCACTTACAACTCCGCCAATAGACTTCCATCATCATAAAGACTTAACCAAGCAAACATCGCTCTCAACTTAGCTATAGCCCTTCAGCTTAGCACATCAGCCACCACGTTCGCCTTACCTGGATGGTACTCAATCGAATAATCATAGTCCTTAAGCAACTCTATCCATCTTCGTTGCCTAAGGTTCAACTCCTTCTGAGTCAACAAATACTTGAGACTTTTATGGTCTGTGTATATAATACACCTTTCTCCATACAAATAGTGTCTCCAAATTTTCAACGCAAAGATCACTGCGGCCAATTCTAGATCATGCGTAGGGTAATTCGCTTCGTGAGGCTTAAGCTGCTGCAAAGCATAAGCGACTACTTTACCCTCTTGCATCGGTACACATCCTAATCCCACATGCGACGCATCGCTGTACACAGTGAAATCCTTACCAGACTCTGGTTGAATCAACACTGGCGCCTCAGTCAAAACCTTTTTTAACTTATCGAAAGCCTCTTGCTGCTTTTCAGTCCAAACAAACACTACTCCTTTCCTTAACAGTTTCGTCAACGGAGCAGCAATCAGGGAGAATCCTTCTGCAAATCTTCTGTAGTAGCCTGCTAGACCCAGAAAACTCCAAATTTTCGATACTGACCTCGGTGGCTTCCATTCCAGAACTGCCTCAATTTTTCGAGGGTCTACTCTAATCCCCTCAGCAGAAACAATGTGACCCAGAAAAGTACCTCTCGAAGCCAAAATTCACACTTACTGAACTTCGCATAGAGTTGTTTCTCCCTTAACACTCGCAGAACAATTCGAAGATGCTCATCATGCTTTTTCTTAGTTTCCGAATATACCAGAATATCTTCGATAAAGATGACTACGAGTCGGTCCAAGTAAGGTTGGAACACTCGATTCATCAAATCCATGAAAGCTACAAGTGCATTCGTCAGTCCAAATGGCATAACCAGAAACTTGTAATGACCATACTGAGTTCTGAATGCGGTCTTGTGAATATCCACTTCCTTTACCCTCAATTGATGGTATCCAGATCATAGATCGATCTTGGAAAATACCGAAGCTCCTCTAAGCTAGACAAACAGATCATCGATTCTTGGCAAAGGATACTTATTCTTTATTGTTAGTTTGTTCAACTGACGATAATAGATGCACATACGCATCGTCACATCCTTCCTTTTCACAAACAGCACAGGTGCTCCCCATGGAGACACACTCAGTCTAATGAAGCCTCTATCCAGCAGCTCTTGAATTTGCACCTGCAGTTCCACTAATTCTTTTGGTGCCATTCTATAAGGTGCGATGGACACTGGAGCCGTTCCAGGCAGTAAGTCGATTCCAAACTCGACTTCTCGGTTTGGAAGTAATCTAGGAAGCTCCTCAGGGAATACATCTTGAAATTCCCTAACAGTTCTGATTGTCTCCACAGTCAAATCTTCAGTCTTAGTTTAGCTCACAAAATCCAAGTACGCCTCGCATCCCTTGCGAATCAGTTTCTCAGCTCTTAAGGCCGAAACAACATTGGACAAGTAGTCCATTTGCTCTCCCATAACCATTACCTCCTCATCCTCAGCCATCCTTAACACTATCCTCTTAGCTACACAATCTAAAGTTGCCTTATGCTTGGTCAACCAGTCCATTCCTAAGATCAGATCGAACTCTCCAAATGGTAACTCCATCAAGTCTCCACAGAAAATCCTACCTTGAGTCTCTAAAGGCACCTCCCTAAAGAGTTTATCTACCCTAATCGAGTGACCTAGAGGACTTATCACAGTTACCCTACTCACAGTTTCCTCAGAGTGCACACCCAACGACCCAGAAATGTCACATGCAACATATGAATGGGTCGATCCCACATCTATCAGAGCAGTATAGGGCATACGAGAGAACAAAAACATACCAGTTATGACGTCAGGTGCATCACCCTCCTCTCAGCGACGAGCAACATAAACCAAAGCTGGCTGACGAGCCTCAACATTACTAGGACCCCTGCTAGGTGCTTCATGACCACGACCATTTCTATTGCCACCTCTACCTTGTCCACGACCTCTTGACGGTAGCGGTCTACCTTGCGCTGGTTGAACAACCCCTTGTTCAACAACTTGAGTCTGAGCCGGTCTCCTAGGACAGTCCTTGATCCTATGTTCCTTGGATCCACATCGGAGACATGCTCAAGTACGCTTCTAGCATTCTCTAATATGCACTCTCCCATAGTCCCCACAAGGCTGCGGTCTAACTGTATTCACCGAAACTGCCCGGACCGGTTCCTCCACTCTAGCTCTCTTGGCATTTTAATTTGCAGCTCCAGATGGTCCAGTATCCCTCCTAAAGCGGTTCCGATCCCTATCACGATTCTACCGTTCAGCTCGCTTTACCTCTTTGGCTATCTTAGCCTTCTCCACCAGTGCAGAAAAATCACGCTCCCTCTACGGAGCTTTCAGCACCCTTTGCTCGTCTCTGAGGCCATCCTCAAAGCGAATACTATGCTCATACTCAGTGGTAACTATACCGCTGGCATAACGACTTAACCTCAAAAACTCTGCCTCGTACTCAGCAATGGTCTTATCGCCCTGAGTCAGGTTCAAGAATTCCTTCTTGCGTGCATCCACATAGCTCGCTCCGACATACTTTCCCTTGAAGGACGTCTTAAACAGTTCCTAGGTTACCCACTCAGCTGGGGTACTCTCCCTTACAGTGATCCACCATTGATAAGCCTCGTCTCGTAGCAACGACACTGCACCTTTCAGCTTTTGCTCTACTGAACAATCAAGGTCATCCATGATCCGTTCCGTAGCTTCCAGCCAATACTCAGCTACATTTGGGGCCACTCCAGATATGCCCCTAAAGACTTCCGCTCCATTAGCCCGGAGTCCTTCAAAAATAGATCCCCTATTTACTGGCCCAACATTAGCTCCAGCAACCCTTTCCAGAACCCTTAACATAGCTTGGGATAGAGCGTCGTCCCCTGCGGCCCGATCATATAGCCTATTTTTAGCTATCGGCAGCGGTCGTGCCCCACCAACTGGCATGTGTTCCGAAGATGAAGACCCAGTTTGAACACTGCCTCGGCCACGTCCACGGCCTCGTCCATGAGTAGCTCTCGTACTCATATCGACTTATCTAATTACGAATTTTATGACATTAGTTTATTATTTTAGTTGTTTATTAAAGAATGTCTTATGTACAGATAGAGTTTCGGAGTTTGTTTTTGACGAAATCGTTGCCAAACTATAGTCTCAGTTTTCCTAGGGTTTAGTTTCCCTACAGTCTCAGTCTCTACAGTTTTCAGTACTACCCTATCTATAGTATCATAGCAGGGTCTTAGTTCTCTCTACAGTGATATTTCAGTATTATACAATATAAGAGACAGAAATACTTACAGACTTGGTATCGGGGATTTAGTGTGCAACTTCTTAAGATACCAGATTTCAGAAAACTCGGAAAGATTTAAGCTTTTCAAAATCAAACCTTTAAAACATGTATATTTTCAAGAAAACAGGTTTGAAAAGGGTTTTTTCTAAATTTTCAAAAACCGATTTCCAAAATACCCTTCTTGGGCCTAAATTTTAAGAATTTTTGAAAACATTTTTAGACCCGATCCACAGCCAAGTTGTTGCAACCGGGCTCTGATACCACTAAATGTAACACCCTAAACTCGGTCCAGACGTTAAGGCTAAGTCCGGTGTGTCACATCACCTACAACTAACCATATTACCTAGTTACTAAGATTAGAGTGAGCTTTGCAAAACTGATATTCAAGTCTTAAGAGAAATTCCCGGTTTATTGATGAACGTCCTATTCAATACTAGTTATTAAGAGATTTATGATAAAACTTAACTTTTTTACTTGTTTGAAACGTGTAATGAGATTTTGAAAACACTCGATTAATTTTAAGAAAAACTTGCGCAGCTATATTCAAAAGAATTAAAGTAGTGTATGATTAAGTAATTTAAAAACCCAAAATAAAAATAATTAGAGCGGCCTTATTACAACCTAAAACCATAATAAACATAATTTAAAAATAAATACGGAAATAAAATAAGTTGAAATAGAACTTAATTAAATAAATGCAGTCCATGTGGCCACTCTGAATCCCTCCCAGCTCCAAGTCCACCGATCTAGGGCTCACCTATATAGAAGGGAAGAAAGGGGTGAGTTTGGAAACTCAGTGTGTAAGGCAAGCCCATCCAGAGCCCAAATCAGCTCAAGCCTACTGGGCCTAAGCCCTATCCAGTCTCAGTAATTACTAGGTCGAAGCCCTATCCAGATACAGTAAACTAGGCCTTAGCCCTTTTCAAATAACAGTACGGCCCATAGGCCCATTTCAGTAGCAGAACAGATATTAATTATGAATGCAAGCCCATTACATGTGGGGAGACTACTCAACCCACCCAACCGCTACACTCCACCCGTACCAGCCCTACACTCCATGTGGGGAATAACTCAACCCACCCAGCCCTACACTCCACAGTTACAGCATAGCTACTCAGATAATAGAAAGATGAGGCAAAGCCTCCAGTCCGTGGTCAAGCCACTTTCAGAACTTCCTCCATCAATAACCAAACCCCATGCAACAGATATTCATGATATGGCATACAGTAAACAGAAACAGTAAATCATGCATTTCAGTCAAATTTAGCCCTAGGAGTATAACGGTCATTTAGCACCTAGGGGTAAAATAGTCATTTCGCACCTATAAAGATATTTCCATAATTATACCAGTTTTTAGGGTTTTCATGCACATTTTAATCAGTAATAGACTAACTTTTACCTCGGTAGCTTATTTAGCCCATTTTAGCAGATTACAGTTATTGGGCCCTAAAACCCCTAATCGGCCCTACAGTGCCAATTAACTAATTTAGCCCATCTAGTCCAAATTTTACGGTCAATTTACCAGTTTTAGCAGTTTTAGACCTACGGTCTACTAGTACGCATTTATTGCCTATTTTTACCCATATGGGCCCGTAAGCCCGTTGGGCCCAGTTTCAGCCCATCAAGGCCCAATTTACCAAAGTGCACGAAATTGCATATTCAACTAACTTATCACTCGCGATTACGGATCCAATGATTCCCAAACGACTTATGAGCGTTCGCATGCTCACAAGCCCACGAAATGCCAAAATTTTAGCATTTCGTCTTTTGCCGAATTAAACTACAATAAGGTGTTCGATATACACCTGATTTATGATGACTGCTAACGAGATCTTCCACGATATCCTACAATCGATTACTAGACAAATCAGATCCAAAATACAATGACAATATCCATAATTCTACTTACCATAATCGGCCATCACCACCTAAGGCCCTTGAGATCTTACCTTTGCCGAAACTAGTGACTAGATCTAAATCTAGTCGTTCCAAAAATCCAAGCCTCTTATGCTTCTTGCTAGATCGCCCCTTTCACAACAAGTACACATAAAATCAATTAAAAGAACTATCTTTACCTATCATCATATTCGACAGCCTCCCTAAAGAGTTTAGGGGTTTCGACTTTTCTTAAATTCAAAGGTAACGAGTAGATCTGAGATGTCGAGTACTTACCACAGGTTTTCCTTAATCAAGGTATTCTTCTACTCAGATATGATGCAGATCTAGCCCCTAAACACTAGCAGAATTCAAATCTTAGAGATCTAAGGATTCGGCTATATATCCCTAAAAATAATGGTAATTTTGGCTTTTTAAGTGGTGAAAGAAGATATGATTTGAGGCTATGGTTGGAGGGGTGTTTGTCGACAGAGCCTAAGGGTTTGGAGAGTATGAAATTCAGCTACAAGTGAGGAGAAACAAAGGGGGTTCGGCTATAGGCAACTCGGCACAAGAAGCAACCTTTCGGGATTTCAGCTTTTAGTAGTTAATGAGTTTGAGAAGAAAAGAGTGACAATTTTGGTTTCTAAAGGGAAGAAAATGAAAGATGATGGAGGAGGAGAGGTGATTTCGGCTAGAGAGGAAAAGAAAAAGAAAGAATGGAAGAGAGGAGAAGAGAAGGAAGAATTCGGCACTTAGGAGATCTAACTTTGCGTTTTTAGCTTTTTGCAACACTGAGAAGAGAATAGAATGAAAGTGAAGGCTCTAGGTGGCTAACCCTAATTCGACAAGACAAAAAGAAAATAAAGCTTGACCTAATGGCCATTCAAACCAACAGCCCAATCCCCCTAAGGCCTTAGCCGAATGCTACTTAAGCTTTATCACATGGCCGGCACATGTACAAAAATGAAAGTACCATCTGCTTACCTTGCGATTTGAACTCTAGCCCTTAAACTCAGTCCACATGCCACTTTTTTAGGAACTTAGTGGCGCCACCTTACCACTTTACCAAGGCCCTCTTTGTGTCTCAACTTACTAACTTTTTCTGAAAGGCCACTTAACCAAGTCCCTTTCACTTGAAAGCCAAAATTGATATTTCTGCCGGGTTTTAACTTAGGCTTGGCCCTCCTAAAGGCTCACTAACACATTTAAACACAATTTCAGTATCCAAAGCACCAAAATTTCAAAATTTCACCAAGAATCACAAAAACCCGAAAAATCCTGAAAATTAGGGCGTTACATAATCATGTATAAAGGAAATGCATCATGATATTAATTGAAAACATGAATTAAAGAAATCTCATTAACTTAATATAATTATCCAAGCAAATAGGATTTAAAACTTCATAGTTGATGTCAAAAGCATAAAACTCAAATCAAACATGTCAAAATAGATAATCAAGAGGAAAGAGTAGACTCAGGTCAGCAGCCTTTTGGATCTATTCTATCTATTCTGACTGAAGTACTACTCCGTTCTTATTGAAACTTCTTTTTCTAAAGGTTTAGAAGTTAGTAGGATAAATAGTGCTTTTGACAAAGCTTTTGAGCCTAAAGAAGGGAGAGGGGAGGGACGGCTATGCAAGGGAAAAAAGGAACTAAAGAAGGGAGAGGGGAGGGACGACTATGCAAGGGAAAAAGGAAAAAGAATTGAGAGAAAACTAGAGTGAGTAATAGAGGAATGTTGAGAAATAAGGGATGCTGGAAAAGTGAGGAATGGTAAGGTATATATAGGTGAAGGTAAGGGTTTGAGTTTACCAAAAATAGGTTTAAATTTCCTTCCTTCCCTCTCTCATGTGGTCGGCCATGCTTCAAGGAAAAGTGATGACCAAGTCTTCTTAATTTGAATTCAAATTTTAAGCTAAAAATAGCTATAGAGTGGACGATTTCAACAAGGAAGTTGTTGAGCTACATTCTGATTATCTTCCAACTACAAGGGCCTTCAATTAAATATACCAACATACATTTTGGGCAGCCAACATCAAATGTCAAAATTGGGCTTTTAATTCCCCTTGTTGAATGGTTTTTTCAGTCCAATAACTTAGTAGACATGTCCATCTTTTATCACCTTCTTTACTAGGTCAAGTAGTCAACACCATGCCTAAAATTAAATGGTCTTGCCGTCCACATGGACAATTGGTGCATGGTCATCTTTTATTTATTTAAATCATGTCTCCAATAAACCTCCTACATAGTGAAAAGTACATACATTAATGAATTAACATGAATTACTACAAAATATGCATGACAATCATGTAATTAAGCATAATTTCACATACTTTCTAAATTCATGTCTAAAATTACAAATTAAGTAAAATTCACTTATTTCAATAATAATTACTCAAGATAAACATAATAATTAAGTAAAAAGATGGTAAAAACATATAGAAAAACCCTATATAATTTCAAGTTTACAATATTCCATCAATTGATTAAAGTTGAAAATCCAAGGCAAATCCCCTTGAATCATACTTATTTTTGGATTCAGATTCATAATTTGTCGTATGGAGCTATATCAGAGGGATTGGGAAGAATATTAGGGGACTTCATTGGACAGTTCATGCAATATGATGTTGTATTAATTTTTAGAGGGGAATGAAGATATATGAGATTTCGCGTAAAAGTCGAAGTAAGATTAGCGCTGAAAAGGAAGAGAAAACTATCATTTGGACAACAGAAGGAAGGATATGCATACTTTCAATACGAGAGGCTCTCATTATTTTGTTTACTATGCAGAAAATTTTGGCATGAGGAAGGTTTTTGCCCAGTAAGAAAGACAATCGATACTCAAGAGGTCGAATTTGGATGGGATCTATCCCTAAGAGCACGTACGAGGAATGAATTACTTGCCGAAAGCAAATAGCTTAGAGAAAAAAAGGCCAAGCGGGTTCTAGAGAAGGAATAACTCCTTTGGCATGAAAATTTATAGATGGAAAAAAGGAAGGTTAGATGAAGATGTAACATCTTAAGGAAACCGGGCTATAGAACAAAGGGAAACCATACAGGAGAATACAACAATCGATATTTGCAAATGAAAGAAATGTCAATGAACAAGACATGACAACTACAATAAAGGGGAGGATTCAGAAGCTCTGATTCAATCTATTGATAGATTAACAGCCACTAGTAAGTGCACTAATCGAGCACAATAAAAAGTCTTAAGTTGGAACATATTGGGGCATCCACGAGTGACTAATCGCCTCCGAAACAAGGTAAGGCATGTATAGACCCAAATTTTGTTTCTAATAGAAACAAATTTAAGTAATAAAAGAATAGAGAATGTTCGTGTAAGATGTGGGTTTCACAATGAAATAGATGTTGGTACGCAAGGAACCAAATGGTGATTGTCTATTGGATGGAAAAGGGAGCATGAAGTGTAACTGAAAAGTTATTCAATCAATCATGTCAACGTGATAGTTAAAGAGAAAGAGGGAATGTCGTCATGGAGGCTCATAGGGTTTTATAGTGCGCTAGAAAAATAGAATAGAAAAGGAACTTGGAACCACTTGAGGAGATTGAGGAATTATCAAGGTTTGTGATGGATGGTCATTGGAGATTTCAACAAAATCATGTTATTTTTTGAGAAAAGGGGTGGTAGGTTAGGAAGTGATAGAAACATTACCCGATTCTGTGAGACATTGGAAGAATGTACTCTTAATGACCTAGGTTTTTTTTTGGAAAATGGTACACTTGGGAAATAGGCAAGTTGCCAGAAAATAATGTGTGCGAAAGACTCAATAGAGGTGTGGAAAATCAAGCATGGTGGGAATCTTTTACACAGTACTCTCTAAAACACTTAACGCACTCTATTTTCGATCATTGCCCATTAATAGTTGATATGGGAATTGAAGATAATAGAATCCGCACAGAGTAGAGCTTTTGGTTCAATGCAAATTGGATCTTAGAAAAAGAATATGAACAATGAATAAAATCCTTTTGGGAGGGGAATTCGGAAGAGGTGCCTACAAAACTTCAAAAACTAAGAGAAGCACTAGATATGGAGATGGGGAGACTCATGGCAAGTAAAAGAAAGGAAACCCATTTTTGACTAAAAGATTAGTTTAATTAAGTTCAATGGATTCAGATGACGAAATGCTTACAGAGTTGGAAGAAGTCAAATTGGCTTTAAACTTGGAAGTCGACAAAGAAGAACTATTCAAGGAGCAATGAGCAAGAGCGAATTGGATCAAATTTGGAGAGAAAAAATACATCTTTTTTTTTCATAATTTAGCAAATCAACGAAAAAAGAAATAGGGTAAGAAAGGTAAAATGACCAAATGGGAAGTGGATTGTAACCGAGGAAGAGAAATTAAAGATCACAATGAATCCTTCAAAAAGCTTTTTAGGATATCAAATACAAGGAATGATGAAAGGACACTATCAGGGATTACCAATTGTATTAACAAAAATATGAACAGGGTGTTAACAAAGGAATTTTGAATTGAAGAAATCACAATAACAATAAATAATATAGCACCTTTGAAGGCTTCTACAGTGGACAGCTACCCCATTTTGTTTTACCAAAAGTACTAACATATTGCGGGGGAAGAAATAGCAAGTTTCTACTTGGACATATTAAACAAGAGGAAGGAGTTCAATGATATCAAGAGTACAAGTATCGTACTTATTCCAAAAGTCAATCAACTAAACAGTATGACACGATTCAAATCGATCAGCTTATGCAACATAGTGTATAAAATTATTTTTGAAGTTGTGGTTAATACATTCAACTCAATATTAGACATTTGCATTGAAGAAGCATAAGCAGCCTTTGTTCTAGGGAGATAGATCATAGATAATGCAATAATCGCTTATGAAATACTGTAACAGAGGGTAATGAAGAAAAAACAGAATCACTGAACATTGAATCTAACCAGGAAAGAGAAGAAGTGAACCATATTCTTGCACCAACTGAACCTGCTACTACACCTCAATCAACTACATCCATATCGAAGCAAGATCGTGAGATTAATCAACTGGTTGATGATCTCACGAAATTAGATGATAATGATGAAGAAAAGGTGCCAATCAATATGCTGAAAAGGAAGCAGCATTACAAATGCGCTACTAGAAAAGCAACTTTCTGAATTAAAGTAACATGAAAATTTTCCCAAGCTTTTGTCTTTATTTTCATTTGCATATTTTTCATTATATACCATGTGTTTTTCATGCATTCATAATTGTTGACATTGCATTGTTTATATATATATATATATATATATATGTTTGTTTTTGCATTTTGGAATTTTAAATTGTTCATGCATTGAGGACAATGCATCCCTTAGGTTTTGGGGTGTGTTGTGTTGTCATATAGTTTACATTAGATATGTGTTTTAATATTTGTTCATTTTTTTCATTCATTTTACCATGACATACAAATGCCAAATAACTGCTAGACTATGACAAGTATATTGTTATCTGTGATGTTCGATGAGGATAATAAATCTTCGATAAATTTAGAAAATTGTGATAGTTGATTAGGTATGTTTAACCTAGGATAATTGTTTGAAAATTGATCCCTAAAAGTAGGATGCCCTAATTATAATTGCAATTAGTCTATAGTAGGTTTCTTTTAATACATATACATCTTGGAACTCACAAACCACTGACACTGATTCAATTTTCAACTCTGACTCTATAGTATTCATCACAAAAGCAAGATAAGCCTCATATCCTTTTCTAACACATTTCTGAGCAACCATGGAAGACATCACTATAGGAAAACTCTTGGATTCATCTGACTCCACTCGGAGAGTTTCTCCATTCTCACATTTCAATTCAATAAACTACCAAAATTTACTACCACATCATGAATGGTTAGCCAATCCATACCAAGGGTCACATTAAACTCGTTGAATGGCAATAGCATGAGGTTAGCTAGAACACAATGACCCCTAACATTAAAGGACAATCTCGACATTCTTTGTCTACTAACACATATTTACCTAGGGGATCGGAGATTTGTATCATAAATTCCGTAGATTCTATGGGTATGTTCATACTAGAGACAAATTTCATGCAAATATATGAATGGGTAGATCTCGGATCAATCAAAGCAATAATAGGAGTTTCATGAAGAGAAAATGTACCCGTGATTACATCGGGTGATGATGCCTCTCCGTGAGCGCGAATGGCGTATTCCTCACTGGAGCTCTACCCTCGGGTCTCGCAATCTGTTCCTTTGGTACGCTTCTACTACTCGTTCCCGTACCTGGGTTTCTCTGAGGTCTACCTCTAGAGGGAGCATTACCCGATCTCACACTCTGATCTTTATCTTTTTAGACCATCTCAGGGCACTCTCTAATAAAGTGGTCTTGAGAGCAACACTTGAAGCAAGCCCTCTCATGTGCCTAGCATTCGCCGAGGTGGTGTCTACTACACTGGGGGCACTCAGGTCTACTGGGTTGATTATTACCTACACTCGCAACAGAGGTAGTTTGAGCCTTGGAAGCTGTATTGTTTACTCTTGCCTTTACTTGAAAACCCTACTAAAATAACTGACCGGGTAGAGAATTCTTTTGACCTCTTGAGGGAGGATTGAAATGACTTACTGAACGGTCTCTTTCTCAAGTCACGAGACTCCATCTCAACTTTCCTCTTTTATTTGGTCAACTCCTCGCCTTACTAGCTCTATCTACGAGCACTACGAACTCCTTTATCTCAAGGGTACCGACAAACATTTTAATATGCTCATTTAAACCATCTTCGAACCTTTTACACATGAGGGCTTCGATAGATACACATTTTCGAGCATATTTACTAAGCCTCACGAACTCACGCTCGTATTCTATCACTGTCATCCTACCTTGTTTCAACTCTAAGAATTCCTTGTGTTTTTTATCGATAAACCTAGGGCTGAAGTACTTCTTGCGAAACTCCCCTTGGAAAAACTCCCAACTAACTCTTTCCATTGGTACCACTGACATAAGGGTGTTCCACCACTGATAGGCAGAATCTAGTAGGAGAGGTACTATACACTCATGCACTCTTCAGGTGTGCAAGATAACTTGTCGAATACCTTGATGGTATTCTCTAGCCAAAATTCCAATCTTTCTGGATCATCATCTTTAGTAGCCCGACACTCTTCGGCCCCTTATTTCTGAATTCTATCAACTGGGGACTTTTCTCATCTTATAACCTCTTCAATTTGGGCGCTACCAAGGTAGATTGAGAAACTTAAGGGGGTGGAGCTTGGTGTTGAGTGGCCAGGTTCGTTCAGACGAACTCAGTGAACCACTCATTCATCATTTAAAAGAAAGCCTCCTGGGCCCCTCATCCCTGACTTACAGTAATTGGCCTATTCTCGGTTCCACTGGCACCGTCCCTTCAGTGGGAATCAGTGCGTTACTTTCTACATCATCTGCCGTAACTCGTTCGAGATCCATGACTATAATAAAACACATTTAGATTGTCAGGAGTTGTTACACTATCATATCACATATATACATAAGTTTGGCATGTATAGCTAGACTCGTACATGTGCTAGGTTAGTCTTAGAATCGACTAAACACTAGCTCTAATACCATTAAATGTAACACCCCTTACCTGAGTCCGACACAGGGACGGGGTACGAGGCGTTACCGTACTTGAACATGCTTGATCATACTAAATCAAACCTTACTTTTCACTCCAAATTAAAAACTTTTCAAATAAACTCTTAATATCCTTATCAAGGGCCCACGTGGCCCAAAACATACATCGGAAGTGGTTTGGAACCAATCCAAAAAAATTTGGGCTCTTAGAAAAAATTTATGCTTAAAATAGGGCCACACGCCCATGTAAGATAGAACACGCCCATGTGGGCAGACCGTGTGGTCACACATGCCCATGTTCCTAGCCCGTGCTGAATTTATTTTTATTTTGAACTTACAGGGGTTTTAACACGGCTTAGGCACACGCCTGTGTCTATGGCCTATGTCCCTCACACGGCCTAGACACGCCCGTGTCATTATCCCGTGGAGGACTCTGACTTTGAACACTATAACATCTTGGATTCACACGGCCAAGGCACATGCCCGTCTACTTAGCCCATGTGCAATACTGACTTAACCCTAAAAACAACTTGGGTTTAACACGGCTAAAGCACACGCCCGTGTGCTTTGCCCGTGCTCAACACTAAATTAACTAAATTGGATGCAGGGGACACAAAGTCTATTAACACGCCTTTGAGGCTAACCGTGCGTCACGCACGGCCTAGGCACACGCTCGTGTGCCCAACCGTGTGGACAACTATAGGCTATTTTCCAAGCCTTTTGCCACCCTAAAACTAAACCAAACATAATGCCAATCCAAAATCACAACTCGTGGAACAATAAAACATCCAAACATTCACAAACATGACATTGAAATTATAACCTCATAATACAATTATCAACATTCATCTTTCCCATGAATTTATGCAATTTTGTGCTAATACCATTGACATTCACTTAACAATTAAACTTGATCAATATTAGCCTCCTTTCAAAGGTCATTACAAAATGTCTTGAGCAATACTAGTAGCCAACATATTAGGCTAACAAAAGGACACATCTCAAAGTGACAAAGTTTCCTATACATGCCATACACAAAAATAACTAACTATACAATACCCAAAATGGAAGCTTGATAGTGTGACTTCGAGCTCCAACTTTAATGATCCCCGAGCTAGTTCGGTAAATCTACATAAAAAGGGAAAATGAAGGAGTAAGCATAAAATGCTTAGTAAGTTGCATGAAATAAAATAGCTACAAAAATCATGAAACATCATATAAATAAAATATTATGAAGTTCATATAGTTTCTTATTCATTTTCGTGACTTACTCAATCATATCACTTACTCATTCTCATGATTTGCTCATTCTCATGACTTGCCCTTTTCATGACTTACTCATTCACATACCTTTCTCAATCTCGTGGTTTATACTATCTTGTAACTTACTCGTGCTTTTCATGTTGTATTACTCTTAACAATGTACTTTCA
Organism: Gossypium stocksii; assembly: GCA_020496765.1. Lineage (NCBI taxonomy): Eukaryota > Viridiplantae > Streptophyta > Magnoliopsida > Malvales > Malvaceae > Gossypium > Gossypium stocksii. The sequence goes on along the minus strand of CM035630.1, from coordinate 81,919,145 downwards.
ACTTCTCATAACTTACTCATGTATACCTGTAATACCCATCATCAATCTTTAGTCTTTCTCCATAAACTTATTAACTTGCATACTTTTCTCGTGTAATTTACTCATAATACCGAAGGATACCCAAATGTCACTCTCATGAAAAGATGCCAAAGCCATATCCCAGATATGGTCTTACATGGGATCTCAAGTCGATGCCGAAGCCATATCCCAGATATGGTCTTACACGGGATCTCATACCGATGTCGATGCCATGTCCCAAACATGGTCTTACACGAGATCGTAAATTAATGTCGATGCCATGTCCCAGACATAGTCTTACACGGAATCTCTCTTAGATGCCCATGCTATGTCCCGACATGGTCTTACAGTGGATCTATATCTTGTCTCGGTGCCAACGCCATGTCCCAGACATGGTCTTATGCGGGACCTTATATCAATGCCAACGCCATGTCCTAGACATCGTCTTACATGGGATCTCAGTTCGATGCCGATACCATGTCCCAAACATGGTCTTATACGGGACCTATATAACTCATGTCATGACTTCGGTATCCCTCATATTACTTAACATTTTAACCGAGATTTCTCATCTATAATTTATCTTTTCTTGATGAAAATCATGATAAATAATTTCATGGAATTTACATAATCACATAGAATACCATCATCGCAAATTTATATCATGCATAGAGCTAAATTATTACACATAACTTACCTTGGATACGAAATGAGGGTGAACGCTCAATTTAGTCCACCACCTTACTTTTTCCCCAGTTTTGGTCCGGGCTTCATGTTTCTTATCTAAAACGACAAATTAAGCTAATTTAATACACGCATTGGCTAAATAGCCCATAATTAACTCTTTGGCAATATTTATAATTTTGCCCCTAAACTTTTTCATATTTGCAATGTAACACCCCAAACTCGGCCCAGACGTTATGGCTGAATCTGGCGGTATCACATTGCAGTGCTTTTCGAAAACTTGATTTTGTCGATAAACCCGTTAGAAAGTTAAAGACTCTTTGTGCTTTTATCAAAATGTTTCGTACTTTATGAAAAACTATTGTACTTTATGTTCTTTGTTAATCCTCAAATCATCTTAGCCATTTGTTAACCATTAAAAATGTCATTACTTCTAAAACATTGTTGTTGTGGAAGCATTTCCAAAAGAGTTGTGTAAACACGGTGTTTTGAAAGCAGTTAATCATTTTCTTTGAAAACCCGTCTTTTCCTATGCTAGCATAATATATCAAGCAAGTAAAACCCAATTAAAAATTTAAAACCATAGAAAGGCCTTATTACATAATGAAAGCCTAAATGAAATATTTATAAACCAAAAGCTAATATAAAACCAGTACAAATGTGTGGCCACCATCGAGCTCCTCGCGGCACCGATCCGCCTAACGCTGGGGATTACATGCACAGTTAAACAGTGGGGTGAGTTTACGAAAACTTAGTGTGTAATCCCCTAATACACTCAGTCAAACAATCAGTATGCAGTAATAGACTGAGCCTGAGCCTATTATAGTAAACAGTATCAGGTGGGCCTTAGCCCAATACATTATCAATGTAGGCCATAGCCCAATACAGTAACAATATAGTGCAGTAATGCAATAGTGCAACATACCCCAATCAAGCCAGATACACCACTCCGTACCACCATCACACCATGTGGGGATAAAATCGACTCACCCAGCCAACAAACCAATATCGTAGCTAAGTTGCCAGTAATAGTATCACAACAAAGCTGCCAGTAACAGTATCGCAGCAAAGTTGCCAGTAACAATATATGTGGCAAAGCCACCTGTAAAGTATACTTCCTCCATAACAGTATCCCAACCCCATGCAAAATGTCATGTCATGATAACATATGTGAATGCAACATGTCATGCTCATTCATGTCACACATAACATAAGCAAGTTAATCATTTTACCTATAAGGGCATAACGGTCATTTTCATCAGAATGGGTCTAAACACACTTATCGACCCATCAGAAGGTCCACAGTCGTCTTAGCCAACTCGTGTACCTCCACATGCATAATAGTGTGAATAGGCCCAAAGCCCATTATGTTGCCCATGTGGGCCCAAACACCCGTGTGGCCCACTATGCGCAGAAACGACCTTAGCCATATATGCGACATAACTGGGTCTAATATTCCCACATGTTCGTGATTTTTACCTTATTGGGGTATTTCGATCATTTTACCCTACGGGGGTATTTTAGTCATTTTACCTTACTGGGGTATTTCGGTCATTTTACCCTACGAGGGTATTTTAGTCATTTTACCCTACAAGGGTATTTCAGTCATTTTACCCTATGAGGGTATTTCGTTCATTTTACCCTACAGGGGTATTTCGATCATTTTACCCTACGAGGGTATTTCAATCATTTTACCCTACGAGGGTATTTCGGTCATTTTACCCTATGAGGGTATTTCGGCCATTTTACCCTACAGTGGTATTTCGGTCATTTTACCCTACGAAGGTATTTCGGTCATTTTACCCTATGAGGGTATATCGGTTATTTTACCCTACGGGGGTATTTCGATCATTTTACCCTACAGGGGTATATCGGTCATTTTACCCTACAGGGCTATATCGGTCATTTTACCCTACGGGGGTATATCGGTCATTTTACCCTACGGGGGTATATCGGTCATTTTACCCTACGGGGGTATATCGGTCATTTTACCAAATTGGGGTCTAGGTACACTTACCGACCCATCAGAAAGCCCATAAGCCCATTGGGCCCACACAACCCATTTCGGCCCAACTAGGCCCAAAATAGCCTAAGCCCTCAAGAACGCTCATGAAAGCCTCTACAGTCTTACGCCCATGTTTCGTGGGCTCGGTTCACCACATGTGCGATCGCACGCTCGTGTGGCATCAATCGCTAGTTTCCCAGCTTTTCGGCTTTTGCCGATTTACAGTCAAATCAGTGTGTGTATACACACACATTTGCGGCTCTTTCGCCGATTAACAACTACAGGGTACTGAAACACACCTGTTAACGAAAAGTGCTAACGATCCTCGAGTGCAAAAACGTACATTCACGCAAGATTTCCATTAGTCGCTTGACCATAGGGATAAAGTTCCCTCTTGCACTTATTCCATAATATTCACCAACACCTACCCTCACCGAACGAATGTGATTTAGCCCACCTAAATTGTTGGTCAAGGATAACTTCACAATGCTTGGTAGAAATCTGCATTACCATCCATTCTTGTTAAACATAATCAAATGTAAATCACTTAAACCAAACGAAAAATAACTTATCGGATGTAGTCCTTTGAATGATGGATAGCAGTAATCGGCCTATAAAGGCTACTCTAGACACGAGAGATACGAACACCCCTAACAGAGTCGTCAGAGTTAAAGGTTGTTAAAGGAAGATTATTTCAACAGAAAATGAAGAAACCAACTATGAACCCAACAGAAAAGACGGCTTACATTAATCAAATGTAGAGAAAGGGTATTCGGCTCTAGCAAAATAGAATGAGAACTTGAAAAAGGCCGAACAAGTAAAGAGGAAGAGGAGATAAATGTATTCGGCCACCACACAAAAGAAGAAGATGATGGCCCCAAACCGAAAACAAAGTAGGAAGAGTGAGACTAAGTGTTCGGCCAAGGTATCAACGTAAAGGGGAAAAACAAATCGAGAGAACAGAAAAGAGAAGGGGAAAAATTCGATAAAGCTTTAGAGAGAGGGAAAGAAGAAGTAAACAACCAAGAGAAAAACTGATTGGGAGAAAGAGAGGGATGCCTATTCGGCAGAAGCAAAGAATAGAAAAACGAAATACCAAAATGGTCACTTGTAAACTCGTCTGTCCTGCAATCAAAAAAGACACAAAAGAAAAGTCAGAAGCCGCAAGTAAGCAGAGAGCACTCAAAAAACTCACAAAAACCGAAAATAGAATACTCACTTGCCAAAACAGAAATTCCTAAGTGCTTTACAGTTTAAAATCGGCATATTCCCTCTCACACCTCAACCTCCCTTGATTTACTCCACCAACTTCATATCCTTTAATTTTCTCCTTGATTTACTCCATGACTCATTGAAATTCCAACCTGCAGAGTTTCAATCGATTTCTGCTTCTCACATGGCAGGAATAGCAAAATAAATACCTCTTTGAGCAAGGCGTGACTCTAATACAAGCCCCCTTGGAAACACTAACATGCCACCTACCACTCAACCACATGCTTTTTTTGTGTCCTATTTTATTTGCACCAATTTAAAAGCCTACAAGCCAAAGTCAGAGTGCACTTAAATAAGTAAAACAAAAATTCTGCATACGCCAAGACTTGAACCTCAGACCCCATGAACACTCCACATGCCACTTACCAATAGACCAGCAACCTCTCTTATATCATACTTTAACCATAATTATTTATAAGTCTATTAGCCCAAAAGTCTAGGGTTTTACTCAATAAAAACAAAATTTTTGCTAAAGCCTAAGTTTAAACCCAGGACCTATCAGACACTTCCCATAGCTCTTAACCACTGAAATAAACACACATTTGTTTCACTTCCTTGCACAACTAAAAACTTATGTGCAGTCTCCTAACTACTCCCTTACTCAAGGCACAATACTTCTAGGCCCAAATTCAGGGCGTTACATGCAAAATGGTCCCTAGGCTCGTAAAATGAAATGCACTTATTTTCTAGGTTACCCAAGCCTAACCAAACCTTTCATGTGCTCATAGCAGCCCACATTTCTCATCAATTTGTACATTTACTACACATTTTACTAACTTTGCAATTTAGTCCCTATTAAGGACTTTCATGAAAAATCACCTAGAGAAAGGTGTTTACTACACTTTAAACTTTCATGTTCTACCACTAGTCATCTAAATACTTGCATGTCATGCATGGGTATATTTTTTAATATAAAACCTAGCTCAAAATAGTGGTAGAAATAGATAGATTAAGCTACAAGAATTTCAAAAATACAAAGAATATGAAAAAGGGACTTGGAGTCACTTACTTGAAGCTTGGAAATGAAGGAAACCCTAGCTATAGAGGGCTTGTGATTTTCAGCAGTCAAAGGGAAGAAGATGGACACTTTTTTCTTTCTTTTTCCCTTTTTATTTCATTTATTTACCAAATGACCAAAAAACCCTTATAGCCTTTCTTTAAAATTTTACCCTTCCATGGGCATTTTTGTCCATCATGCTAATAAATGGTTTAATTGCTAAATAAGGACCTCCACGAATTTTCCTCATGCTATTTCATACCTAAACCTTCTAGAAACTCATATTTTGCAACTTTTGCAATTTAGTCCTTAAGGACAAATTAATCACTTTTTCATAAAAATTTCTTCATGGAAATTTTATCACTATCAAGCAATCATATCATAAACTTAGTAATAATCATAAAATATACTTTTCTACTTCAGATTTGTAGTCTCAAAACCACTATTTTGACTAAGCCCTAGTTCGAGCTCTAACAGCAATGACAAAGTAATTATGAGAAGAGACATTGAGTTTTAGGAGAAAGATAAACTAAGTACATTAGAGGGTGCTTGCTATAGTCATAATTGCGTGAATATTTAGGAAATTTTATTTTAGGTAACATTTTCTACACTTCGTATGCTAAACAAACCTATAAAATTTGAACCAATTTTCTGAGATAGAAGACTACTAGAATGAAGGTATAAAATATACTTCAAATAGTTTAGCAGCATATGAGGTAATTATAGTGTTATGGAAAATTCATGCATTCATGCATACTTACACATATTCTACTTGAGGACAAACAAGAATTCAGGTTTGGGGGTGTGATAACTCTTGAAAGAGTTATATTTCTAGCCTCTAAACTTGATTAAATGAATGTACTTAAGTAAATATATTTACATTTTTTAGGTTAATTTTAGAACATTGCATAATAACACTTAGATTGTGTCTTGAATGTAATTTTATGTTATTTTTCCTGTTGGGAGAAAGAGAATTGGTTGTTGTATGCAGCAGGTGCAGAAAAGATAAAAAAAAAAGGAGAAAGAGAATGAAGAAAGTGAAATATTGCCATGGCAAAAGGTTGGATGGATTGCCAACATAAATGCCATGGCAATTCCAGGATAATGATGATAACTCTTGAAAAGAGTTATATTTCTAGCCTCTAAACTTGATTAGATGTATATATGTCAGTAGATATATTTGCATTTTTAGGTTAATTTTAAAACATTACATAATAACACTTAGATTGTGTCTTGAATGTAAATTTATGTTATTTTTCCTGTTGGGAGAAAGAGAATTGGTTGTTGTATGCAGATGCAGAAAAGATGAAGAGAATGAGAAAGAGAATGAAGGAAGTGAAATATTTCCATGGCAAAAGGTTAGATGGATTGCCAACATAAATGCCATGGCAATTCCAGGATAATGCTGACACAGCACTCAGTCCTCGTCCCTCTCAGCCAGCTGCCTATTTACCAAATAAATCCACCTCAAAAAATGGAGAGAGGGGGGACTACCCTATAAAAGAGGAAAGAGAAAAGAAAGGAGAAGGGAATTTTTTGGAGAGAGGAATTAGAGACGATTTAGGGATTAGTTTTCTCTTCAGAAAAATCTGGTGGAAAATTCTAGAGAGAAAAAAAATGGTAGTAGTTTAAGATAGCAGAATACAGACATAAAGAAGAGGGAGATAGTTATCCTAGATTCACGTACAATCTGAAGATAAAAGAAAAGTTGGAGTATGGCGAGAATTCCTGCATTTCTACCGTTATTTTCCTTATTTCTGTTATTTGAACTTATTTGAGAATGTTAATGAATGATTTTATTTTGATGTTAACTTTTCCACCCATGAACTAAATCTTTTTTGGGTTGGAGTTATTCAGGTGAATGTTTTATCATCTTTAATGCATGTGATTTGAGATTTTTTATGTCACTGTTTCATTCGATTTATGCTTATTTTAAATACATGTATGCAAGCTCTAAACATAGTTGACTGTGTGTTGTTTTCTTAGATCTATTTTTAATTCTAAAAATGTTAAATATACTGGATCTTGAATCGTTTGGTACAAGTGAATACTCAACAGAATATTCGTAACACTCTAGACATAGATGTTGTGAGTTGTACAGAGAAGAACGTTCATTGTAGTTGTTAATCCAAAGTTCTGTAGACATATAGTAACTTAGATTTCTAGCTTAAGATCTAGCTATCGAAAGAGGCAGGTTATAGTAGTGGCTCTCTGAGCAGTTGATTAGATAATACTTTTCCATGGCATTATTTTGATATGAGCACTTCACCTGAATAATTTCAACCCTATTCATTTAACAACAGAATTACTCTTGCTTTTCTCTGTAATTTGCCACAGCATTTATTTGCCATATCAATTCTTTGTTTTTAACATTTGATTTCATTAATTAATTATACAAACATCTTATTCAACTTGAAAGTATTTCCTACTATTTAGTATAATCAATAGGTTATAATAACTTACTCAATTTCTTACCAATTTTTAATCCCCGTGGAGACGATACTTACTTATCACTTTATTACTTAAATAGCATATACACTTGCACAATTGCATTAGTTATTTACATGCAACATATGTGCAAACTGAAAGCAATGGGAGGTCTAGGTTTTAGAGATTTGGCCAAGTTTAATATCGCATTGCTTGCAAAATAAGGATGGAAGTTAACGATGCAACCGGATTACTTTTTTGCTAGAGTAATGAAAGGCAAATACTACCTAAATAGTTAATTTTTAAAAGCAAGTTTAGGTTCTCACCCATCTTATACCTGGTGGAGCACATGAAGCGCAAGAGGACTCCTAGAGGAGGGTCTGGGTTGGAAGGTTGGTAATGGAAAATCTATCAATGTTTAGAATGAGGCGTGGATTCCAAGACCTGGGCCAGGAAGAATAAAAGGTCAGACCATTATATAAACTATACAATAGTTATTGATTTAATTAACAATGAACAGTCTACCTGGGAAACAGAGGTCCTAGGAAAAAATTTTGACAAAGACCAAGTACACATAATCATGACCATTCCAGTTGTTGGAATAGATATCAAGGATGCCAGAGTATGGAGAGGTGATAACACAGATGTGTACTCAGCTAAAAGTGGGTACAAATGGCTTAATAAAGAAGATATAGTGATACTGCAAAGGGATATAACCCTCCCCCAATAGACCTACAGACTCTCTAAAATAGACTCTGAAACTTACAACTAGCAAGCAAGGTTAAAATTACATTCTGGAAAATAATAAACAATTACATGTCTACATTTTATAATTTACAGGTAAGAAATCTGTTAGTAACGAATATCTGCCCACTATGTCGAGTAATGGAGGAATTAGTGGCTCATGTTTTCTGGGAATGCATGATTTCAAAAGATATCCTACAAGGGGTGGGGATTAATGCTTCTCCCAGCTCCCAAGGACAATAATGCAAAATGTAGTTAGTAGAGATTTTTACCAACATGAATGAAGAACAAAGAAAATGCCTAGCAATATCCTTCTGAGCGATATGGAAAATAAGAAATAAGGTCCATCATCAAGGAGAAAAGTTGAACACATTCGAGGTAATAACATTTATTAAAGCATATCAGGAAGAAAGCAATATCATTAATACAGAAACTTCAACAGCTACTAGACAAATCAACAGTATGTGGGTTCCACCGAGAACAGATATGATAAAATGCAATTTTAACGCAACATTTTGCAACAATACATTCAAATCAGTGATAAGAATATTGTCCAGGGACTGTGAAGATCATATATTGGTTGCATGGACTTACCATAACACCTTTATAATAGATGCCACCACAGTGGAGGCGAAAGCATGTCTTCAAGCAATTTCGGTGGCTAAAGGGCTAGGTTTTCGAAATATGATAGTGGAAGGATATTCCTTGACAGTAATCAAAAAAATCTGGTCATTAGAAGATGATAAATCAAGTATTGCGGTGGTTATTCAAGAAATAAAAGAAAGATGTCAGAGATTCGAAAATGTTACCTGCTCTTTCGCTGGATGAACAGTGAACCAAGCGGCGCACGTGATGGCAGAGGAAGGGAAGAACTGGCCAGAAACAATAGTATGGATTGATGAGGCCCCTCAAAGGGTAGAGTTAGCAGCTGAAAAGGACAGAAATTTTTTGAACAGTGTTTGAAATAGGTCGGAAGAAATGAAAAACGAAAGATTTCGTCGATTTCTTTTTCTACAAGAACTTCCATGGAGGATGCTAAAAGTACGACTTATTCCAAGGTGGAACGATGGTGGTAGATGAAAGAGTGGATTGCCAGAAGAGAAACTACTGGGTTTTTTTTTTTTTTAGAAATTAAGATGTCGATTTTTAGGGTTTGCTTCTTTTAGGTTGTTTATTTTGTTTCTTTTAGGACTGGACAATTGAAGTCCCTTAGGAACTAAGTAAGGTATAGCTTTTGCATTAATTAGGATTAGCTCCATTAATTTTAATAGCATCCATTTCTTATTCTCAAAAAAAAAATAGACGCGATGACATTCAAAATAGATACACATTCTTTTACTGATAATTTTTTTCACTTATTTCTTTCTTGGTTTGCGTGTCATTATTTCATTGAGTAAAAAATATTTTAAATAAAATTCTCGAAAGAAATAAAAATTACATTTTTCAAAAAAAAATTTCAATGAAAATAGTGTTTCATTGAATTTCAATACCCTCACACTGAAAAAGATTGTGGGTCTTTGAAAAGTCGAATGAAACCACACAAAAAAAAAAAAAAAAAAAGGACATGAAGACATTTTTTCCTTTCTATCTTTTTTGGTTTCGATTTTTTTAGAAAAAAAAGGAGAAAGGTTTTGTTTGTTAATTTTGATTACTATGCGAAACCATGAGAATTGAAGCCATAAAAAAGAAGAAAGTGGGAAGGGTTGAAAGAGGGAATTTTTTTTCAAAGTATATTATTAAGAAAATTATTTTTTCAATTGTGTAAGATTACACTCATAACTAATTGAACAATGATTTCTAATCTAGTGATTGATATTAAGTTTCAATGTTTTTTTTTTATCGTTAATTTGTCGACACATTTAGAAAATTTTAACTAGTCTATAATTTTTTAATATAATTTTATAGTTTTTTTTTAAATATTTTTATAAGAAAAAAAAAAGTAGAGGTCAAATTGATAACAGTAGTAAAGATTGAGAGGCTAAATTTGTTATTGTAAATAATATTTTAGTAGAGCTAACTGAAAATGAGGGACCAAATTTAAGCAAATAAAAGTAGAAAGACAACCCACACAAATCAACAAGTACAGGGATTATCCTCATAGTTTAACCTAAAATATATGTTTTGCTCATTGACTAGCTCTTTAAATGATGCATTTAATACATGATATTGCAAGCTTTGGAGGCTGAAACAAATTTGACAAAACACGATCATCTTTCATTCCAGTTCGCATAACTTGGTATCTTCTACCAAAAACAGTACGGCTACATCAATCTAAATAAGTTGAGAACGGAATAGCTGCAAGCAACATAACAGGTTCTTTATTTCATTTTTTGCTCTGTAAAAAGAACATGGCGATTTACCCGGGGATCATACTTGCGGAACTCGAGTTTCTCAGCCACTTTCTTAGCACTTTTCCTCTTCACATAGAAGAATCCAGTCCCAGCAGCCGAGACAAGACGGATAAACATAAAAGTCTTTTTCTTCTTGTCGCCCATCTCTATACATACAAAAGAAAACACAAACCTAATCAGTAGGAACGGATGCATTTTTATAACATAAACAGCACAAAACATCCATCCTTTCATGCATATCGTATATATGTATGAAGAAAACCGTACTTATTATGTTTTGTCCACAGTTATAGATGCACACAATTTAAACATGGCATCGGAGTGAGTGAGCAACATATTTGAGTCCAAATGCATACCATGAGCAACAAAGAGGTCCAATGATAACACATAAAGCCCTCCACACCACACCATCATATCCCGCATCACTCAAAACATATTCAAGTGTTTACGGGCGACCAACAAACCTAGTCAAGTTGACAATTTCTTTTACAGAGTCCACCTCAGTGTGAATAACTTAAGATTCTATAGACAATCAATTTTATTTAACTTAGAAACTTTGCAGAAGGGGGGAAGAGTTATAAAGTGTTAAAGAGACAAATAAAATGCTCATACTAAATTTGGGATTAAAAAAAAAAAAGATTGCTGCTGTTGCAAATAAGAATAAATTAAGTCGGAATTTATTCTAATATTCAGGGGTTTAAGACTCTTTTAACGATTCTAAGGTCTGGAATTCCCTTTGACGAGTTCCACTTGTTCATTATGGGTCATCCCACGAAAGAAACAGAAACAAAGGGAAAAGTTCAGTTAAGTCAAACAAATTTCCTACAAATCATCCAGAGACTCAATCCGTAACTTGGGACTGTAACACAATGCCTTGACAACCCTGACTCTCCAAGAGAAAATCATAAAAATAATCACCTGGTTGCTAATCAATCACCATTTCAGCAAAGTTTACTAGCTTCACCTAAGCAAGCCTAGAATGCAAAGGAAGTGAGCTTGATATCCAATCCTTTACTTCATTATATCAATCCCCCCAACCCGAGCAAATTACGCGATATTCAATGTCAAAACATCCTGTCCATTTCAAAACAAAAATGGATTCTAGCAATAATTCAGCATTGACAGTCAATCACCAATTCTTTCAGGTTTAAAGGCATTATCTAAATGAGCCAAGGGACATTGCTCAAAATCATGCCTTTCTTTGTCATATCCAAAACCAACCCAACCCGACAATTTAAGTTTGATCATTGATGCCAAACATGTAAAGTAATATAAAGAACGGTCACTCCAATTGCAATAGGCAAAAGAAGGAAAAAGGAAACTTCCTTAGCAACAATGAAACGGAAAAGAAAAATGAAATCTTTTGCCTACACTTTTCAAGGGGTAAAGTCAATTTGAAGATCTCTACAAATTTCAGCAAATTCAACATTTTCTCCATAACAAAACAGATGAAAAACTAAGCAAAGAAGAGAGCTAAGGAAGTCACTTTAACATTAAATCAAATCACAATAATTTAATTTAACTTACCCTTAAATTGTCTCGGAAAATGACTGCTTTGGTGATTGGCACAAAAGAGAAAAGAAAACTGAAGAAAGCAAGGGTTTTGGGATTGGAAGCATAAAACCCCAAAAAGAAACATGGAATGACGTAAATACCCTTCAAAGCAAAAATGAATTACCAACCAACTCCACCGTTTACATCTGTTTAAACAAAACCTTCACTCTTCACTCTTTGAATCCTTTACAACCCTATTCTCTCTCTCAGTGTTTAAGCGAAAACCCATTACTTGATTAAGGTAAGAGATTAATTCCCAGTAATTTTTCCCTTTTTTTCATCTTGATTGATGAAATTATGACATCTTTTCATTGTTGGTGCAGAAAGAAGCGATCTTTTTTTTTAATTTCTTTCTGGGCTCGGTGGCGGAAATGGCGAAAGTGGTGGATGCGACGGGGGAACCGATCCCAACGTCGTCGGTGCTGATGTCATCAGCAAAGCACATAGAAATTAAATGTATGTCCGAAAACGTGGAGTTCCTCAAGTGTAAGAAGAAAGATCCCAACCCTGAGAAATGTCTCGATAAGGGCCGCCAAGCTACGCGCTGTGCCCTTGGAGTGTAAGCTTTTTTTTTTTTTTTCAATTTTCAGTTTTTCCCATTTTAAGTTTCTTTGTGGGTTTTTATTGCTCAATTGGTTCGTATATGATAATGTTGGAATTGAAAGGGAATTAAAACTGGGAAATGAAATTAACTAGGAAAATGTGTAATAATTAGGATTATTGGGTTTAATATCTTTGTAATGGAAATTTTGGAACAGGTTTTTTTAGGAGGTTTTATACTGTGAAAGTGTGGTTAAAAGGATAGGGATAGGTCATTTCTCTCGAAAGTATCGATATCGATATAGGTACGGACACATCCGCGAGAAACATAGGGTTTATCTCTTTGGGTAGGCGGGGCGGGGAAATGATCATCTCTCATTTGGTAACTTTGTGTTTCAATTAGCAATGGAAACTTCAAATGAATACATGTTAAGTCTCCCTATGATTAGGCGAAATAGATTCATGGGTAACCGAGCCATTGAATCCGATGTTTTTTCTTCCTCTTTATGTTAGTTTGATTCTTTTTTAGATCTATTTACTGAAAACCGAGTTTTAATAGGTTTTCGGCCTTCTGTTTGTGTTTGATTGTAACAATGGGGCTTCTCACTTCTCCAATCAAAGAGTGAGCCAATTGCCGCATTCACTTGATTTGGGTTTATAGCATTTTGTAGCTTAAAAAATGCCTCTGAGCACTGAATATTTTGCGGTTCTTACTCTATGTTACTCAAACTTGGTTCGTGTGTCAAATATAGGTATGTTCCATCTTTATTCTTTTAAGCTTTTCAATGTGTTTGGAGGAACTTAGGTGAATCCTATCTTTGTACCCTTGTCCGGATATTTTCAAAAGCACATATTTTTGGGGGGGAACTCAAAGCATTACTCGAATAGGTGACTACATTGTGCATTACTGTTACCCTTTCCCTTTCTTTTTTAATCTGAATTATGGAATGTTGGACCGCGTGGTGCAGGCTAAAAGATCTGTATCAGAGATGCAAAGACCCCATGGAAGCTTATGTGGGATGCATGTATTACTACACAAATGAGTTCGATTTATGTCGCAAAGAGCAAGAAGCCTTTGAGAAAGCTTGCCCTTTGGACTGACTTCGGCTTTCAGCAGCAGCCAGGAGCCGGCACTCATCAAACACATTCTCTTTTCATGCTTGAATTATGAATAAGTTAGGTCCGGTTTGCATTGAACAAGAACTGTCCCATTATATATGCTTTCAGCATTGTATCCCCTCATGTATGGATAAAACGACTGTTTTTGCCATAATTCTCTTTTTTCTATTTTCATCCGAAAATGACTCCATTTTTTTAAACATAATTCATGATGAGTGTGATTCGTTCATGATCTTCTTCCCTTCATTCATGCATATCTTTTCTTTTTTTCTTTCTGATCCGCTGCTAAAGGAAATATATGCTACAGCAAACAAAACTAAAACAATAGTAAGTAAATTGGCCCTGGTGTATCCTCGGTTTGCTTTATTTGTTGATTAAATGGGATAAATATCAAAACTATATATGAGTTTTGATTTTTTATAATTTTATATATGAAATTTTAATTTAATCCAATTTTTGTAAATTAGTAATATAATATCATTTTATGTTTATATATTATATACATAAATAATTATATTTATCCAATATAAAAAATAAATTGATGTACTTATTTTTTAAAATGTGTATGATTAAATCAAAATTAAAGTATACATTTGAACCACAATTAGAGTTTCATATGTATAATCGCACTAAATTAAAGTTTATGTATGCAATTGCATATTAAATCAAAGATTCAAGTATAATTTTGAGATTTATCCCTTTATAATTTGTTTCTTATTCATTATAAATATACCTAATAGTCTCACCATTTATTTAACATTAGTTTCTAATGTTGCATGTGATTTTATGTGTTTAATTCTTTTATAAATTAAAAAATAATAATATATAATATATACACTTATAAAAATAAAAAAAATTCAGAATTTTTTAAAATTATATTTTAACCTTAATTATTAATTCTTTTGACTTAATGATAGTGAGCAGTGGCGAATCCAGGGGGGCAGGCATGGGCCCCGGCTCCCCCTAAAAGGTAAAATTTCTATTTAGGCCCTTAAGATTTTTTAAAAATTTTAAATTAGTAAAAGTAAAATTACACTTTGGCCCCCCCTAAAATTATAAAAATTCAATTTAATCCTTTAAAAATTATAAAGATATAGTCTATAAAAAATTAAAATTTCTTCCGGCCCCCCTACAAACTTGTTCTGGCTTTGCCCCTGATAGTGAGTATCCTTAGACTTTTATTCAAGCTATAATTCTATTATAGAGTTAAAAAATTGTCACAACTTGTTTTCAAAGAGGTATAATTAATAATTCTAAATTAAATTATAAATATTTTTAAATGTCAATTTAGTAATATGGTAAAAAATAAAAGACATTCTCATTGGTTCAAAAATTTTTCTAAATTCGTGCTTTTATATAAATTATAGATTATATATGATAACTTGGGAGGAGTTGAGTTTATAGAATTTGAAACGAAGCTTTATGATATGTTCTTATACATGCTTATCTTGACCATCTATCTATCTATCTATCTATCTATACTTATATTAAACATTTTATTAAGTTGATATCATAAGTTAATTAGACTTCAACTCAATTGTAAAATTATTAAATTACCTTCTCATATATAAATTAAGTTATATTTTTATGAGGGTATTTTTGTTTTTATATAATAAATCAATAAAAATTTGATAATAAGATTTAAACCCTAACATTATGCATAATAAACATTTAAGTTTGTTGTTGTAATCAAAGCATCAATTAATTTTTATATGATTCTTTTATAAATATATTATTATATTTTTCACCCACACCGTAGATGTCTATCTGAGCTGTAATTATTCATCAAGGAAAGTCTTAACTCAATTGCAAATTTACCAAAAATCCAACAATAAATATTATTTTGAAATATTTTTATCTTATTTTATTTTATATGAACTCTAAAAAATATATACATATAATAGAATTTAAACCCAAAAAATTCATATTATTATTTTATAAATTTATTAAATAATTTTTTCCTACCCAAATCAACATAATTTAATAATTCATTTGCTTTGTTCACAGGTTCCACACCGGTCTTAAATTTGGTTATTTCAAGTCTTAGAAAATGAAAAGAAAAAAGAACCCCAAGGTTTCTGGGAACAACCAGAACCAGAATAAAGAAAAGTTCCATTGGAAACATTTTTTCTTTTTTGGTGAATAATCCATTGGTAATATTCTAAGCACAGTATCACTTGAGAAATCATATGATCTTTTCTTTTAGAAAGGAATTTTTTTTTTTTATTTAGGTTTTTTCCCCTCGCAAATTTTTATGTCGTCGAAAATGCCCTTTGCTCAAAAAGTAAAATCTAGAGCTATATTTCTACCTTAATCTTCTGACGTTGTTTTCAACTAATATATTTTATTTTTTAATCTTTTGAAATTATATAATTCTGAAAACTTCATTATTTTTTTAAAAAATATCACAATTCATGCCAAAACTTTTTGGGTTATAACTTATAAAATAGTTTCATGTAAAAAAAACAATATTGAATTAATTTTATGCCATAAATATAAAAATAGTATATTAAATATCTTCTTTTATTAAGAACAAAAATGACATTTGCTTTAGTTGATCAATAAATTTGTTTATTAAATTAGCACTGTTATTGGTATTCATATTAAGTTTTTCGTCAACTAAACCAGGCGTCGTTGTTGAAGTGAATAATGTTCCAAACCAACCGAACCTTAAACAAGCTTATGAAGAAACACTAGATTATGGCGTTTGTTTGATGTAATAACTTCATATATCTCTGATTTAATTTAAATTATTTTTTTATAAAATTATACAAAATCAAATTACCCCATAATGACATTTTTAGTTGTTTTATAATAATTTTTCTGATATTGAAAGCTGAGAACCATAGAATTAGACCAAACTGGATGCAAAATTTGTTTTAAGAAAAACACAAATGAGTTGGTTGTGTCATCAATTAGATTTGAATCCACTCCTTAAAAATTATTATATAGATGAATTGAAACTAAATCCAGACTCCACTGGTGAATATGATTATGATTACCAACTCCAAAATCCACGATCGCCAAACCCATCATACACAATATTATCTTCAGTAAATTTGCATATAACAAAGATTTCAGTTCAGTTAGCAACTCCCATTAAGCAAGAATATACTAAAGAGTATTTAGATAAATCCTTTCAGGATTAAAGTAGACTGCTACATCAGTCTGAAATTGTATCTCTAAAATCATTCAAAACAAGTTGCAGAAACATATCAACAGACACTTCAAAAACCTGCTAGACTCCATACATGTCCATAATCTACCCACCACTACCACATGGTACTACTTGTACGTAAATATAAAGCACCGGACAAACACACTTACAGTTTCCAGCAGTAACCACGTGCTTAGAGCCATGAGAAGGCAGCATCATTTGGAAAGCTGCTAGCGAGGACTGCAGACACAAATGCATACATACTCTACCTTTAATTGTTGCACAAGAATCGGTTCAAAGTATCAAATCGAGTATGTATACCCTGAGGCCTTTAAGAAACAGAAAGTTGGAAAGCACCTACCTCAAAGATCGTGAACGAGACCTTGAAGGACTGCGACTGACACGCCTTGGGCTCTTTGACCTGCTGCTCACATGATCTCTCTCATCTTGTAGACTCTGACCATTCTCCCTAGGACTAGGGGACCTCTGCTTGGTTCTGTATTCCCTGTCCCTGTCACCACGAGGAGAACGTGGAGAAAGAGACCGAGAAACAGATCTAGATCGCCTGGGAGAACGATAATCATCTTTTGCCCCACGATCCCTTGACATGGATCTGGACTGACTGGGAGAGCGATAATCATCTCTCATACCACGATCCTGAGAAATTGATCTAGACCGCCTAGGGGAGTGGTGATAATCTTTCCCCCTCTGATCCCTGTCTCTAGTTTCATGTGAAAAAAGAATGCATAAGAAACTAATACACCAAAAAAATTAACACATAATGACTATCAGGGCAAGCAGATATATTCAGTTCATATAGAAAAATTAAAAAGAAAGTATAGAAGCATTTCCATTCTTCATAAAGGCAAACCTTCTTCCAATGACAATGACAACAATTTTTTACTAGCATCCTCGCACAAATCAGCGGATTAAAAAATTGACCTTCACCTGTACCTTTCCAGTGTTTCTGAACAAAAATATAACACTTGGATCCAAAAAACTGAGAGTTAAGGCTCTATAATGTTGTACTGGTTGATCAGCATCTGAAAACTTCATAGCTCTCTTTGCCCCAACTTTCTAAACCTCAAATTAACTTTTTCTTGTACACTGCCAACAAATCTCTACCAGTAAATACTTTGATTGGCTTCCTTTGTTTGAGGATGGTTCTTTCTTTGACCAAATATAAGCTCTAAATTCTTTCTTAACTGGATAGTATATGAAAAGAAGATATCAAACTTAACAAAATTTTCTCATGGAAATCAAAACACTAATGAGAAGCTTAGATGCAAAAGGAAAAGATAAGATACTCCTGGGATACTAATCATCTCACAAACATTTTAGCTGGTCAGTTCATTCAATGGCAGCAAGCCTGACAAACCCAAGGTCAAAAAACAAGACCTCATGCAATTTGTAGTCAATGGCTGGTGAAGGTGGGATTATGGATAATACTTATGGAGAAGCTTTGATAGAAAATCAAGTTGTCCATCACTTTATGATCTCTTTAATCTTTATTAATCCAGAAGTCTTTAGGAATCTCTTTTCACTTTACTATCTGCATAAACAAGGCCATCACAGCAAATATTATTTTGATTCACTGGTGGTTTTGCATTGTGTCTAATTGACAGCGATGGTCTGAATCAAAAGAAAGGGTAAATGAATTCACAGGTAAAAAGCTCTACAGCATTAGATATGTAAAACAGTAGAGTTAGGCAACAAAAAGAACAGCCACTAATAACACATTAGAAGAAAACCACAAAAAATTTCTGATAAGTAAATTTCAAACCTTGAATCATGCCCAGCAGGTGAAGGTGAGCGAGAGTAAGCTGTGACCACATACAATAATTGAGCTCATGTTAAGAAAGAGAATTATCCTCCAAAAGCCATTACCTAGTAATTGAAAAGGTTAAGATAAATGCAAGAAGCATAAGTCTTTAACTGACAGCGATATCGGCGTCTTGGGGACCTAGGCGGTGTTCTCCTGCTTCCCCTATCTCGACCACTTTAAACAGAAATGAAAGAGTAAACAACAATTACTACATCAGCTTTTTATTCTAAGACTTAAGAACAAAGAATATAACCATTTGTGTACATAAGAGAGAAATGTGGTGTGGCACCTTACACGGGCAGTCATACGCATTTCTTGGGGAGTCTTTCTATTCTCCTCAGCAAAAACAATTCTTATCTCACGTCCACCAATAACTTGATGATTCATTCGTTGTTTTGCTTCAGCCGCATCTTCACCATACCGAAACTTCACAAAACCAAAGCCCCGTGGTTCCCTATAAATTCAAACCATTAAATCATTACAAGCATAATTAAAGAGTAGGAGACCTTTACTGTCACTAAAAACAAAATATCTACAGGTCATCAAATGGATACAAAAGCAATTTCAGTAAAGAACATTATTAGGCTCTTGCCTTGTATTCAAAGCAGTACAAATTTCAACATAAAAATAGAATAAGCAAAACTAAATGATGAAACATCAAAGAAAACAAACACACATATGAATACAGAAGCAAGCAATAACATACCCTGTATAATAGTTTTTTGGCAGATAAACGTCCTTCACTGGACCATACCGTTCAAAGGGAACCCTAAGATCTTCAGGCCTGCACAGCAAAATGAAATTAAACTTTTATAAATCCATTTCTCGCTAAGGAAACTAACTATGGCACAAATGTCAGTTCATAAGACTCAACAATTGAACCAAAATTACAAATTTCCTCTCTTCTAACACATACTCAATAAGAAAAGTAATTGGATAGAGAAAACCCTAAACAAAATTACAGTTAAATTCAGAATCGATAAGAACAAATGGACGGGCGAGAGAACCGTAAACAGTTACAAAGCCCTAAAATTTGAACCAAATTTTCAAATTTCCTCTCTTCTAACACATTCATAGGACAAGTAATCGAATACAGAACCCATAAAAAAAAAACTAGAGTTAAAATCAGAGTGGATAAGGATACGCGGAAGCGGGAGAGATGTGAATACCTAGCGTCGAGAGGGAGATTGCGAATGAGCAAACCAGAAGGGAGAGGGGAGCGGCGACGGTGGTCACGGTGAGATCGCTGGCGATCGCGAGGTTCATCGTCGTACCTCTTCCTTCCACGAGCGGGACTCCGGCTACGACGACGAGGACTGTAGCTTTTGCTCCGGCTCCGATACCTCCCCATCCCGTACTAAACAAAAAAATGAAACCCTAAACCAAACGAAAACAATGAAAAATGATAATAAATGAAGAGGACGGCGTGTTTGCAAAGTTTTGGAGGGAGAAATGCACTTCTTTAACATAGGGAAAGAGATAATAAGCGAAGGTTAAAATTAATAAAATAAAAATAAAATTAACTGCTGCGAGTCAGAGTTAAAAAACAATAAGGGTAAACTACACAATTAGTCACTATATTATGAGTAAGCTTTTCTTTTGGTCACTTAACTAAAATAAGTTATAATTTTGTCTTTAAACTATTTGGAATATTTCATATAAATCACTGAACTATTCTAAAATTTTTTATTTAAGTCATTAGATTGTAAATTTTTTTAAAGAAACAGGAAAGTTTCGCTAGTGAGCTTCAAGTGACAATTCGACGATCAATACCTATTGACAAGTAGAAAAACATACATTAGTTTCAAGTTGATCTGATGGTTAGTGTTAAAGACCAGAAAAAAATTTTGTTCAAATTTTGGTTTGTAGATTCGTGACATCTAAAGTTATTTCGTGAAAAAAAATGAATTGTAAAAAAGAAAGGGAAAAAAACTTTTGATTAGTGCAAACAGTGCGAACAGAGAAAGTCATATAGCATCAATTTTAATAGCCTAGTGATTTAAATGGAAACTTTTGAATAGATTAGTGAGCAAATTATAACTTTTTTCAATTAAATGATTAAAACAAAAACTTATTTATAGTTTAGTGACTAATGGTGGAGTTTACCCAAAAACAAATAAAGTGTAAAATTAACTATAGCGAATGTCAATGGCTCAGATGTTGGGCTTGTCTGCCATCGTTTCATAAACAGAGGCCCATTTTTTTCCTTTTTACAATTTTATAGTGCAAATGTTCTGCCCAAGTTTACTATTGAAACATTTGTTTTAAACCCACCCACTATATTTAAGGCTAATAAAATTAGATTCAATTTAAAATTTTTAAAAAAATTAAATTTTGAGTTAACCGAATTAATTTATTTAAATTTTTTGAGTCAACACGAATAAGTAATTTGAGTTTTGAGTTTGAATCGAGTTAAATTTTAAAATTTGAATAACTCGAAACTTTGAATAATTCGAATAATAGATTAGTGTAAATACCATATTAGTCCCTGTCAAGTTTGAAAATGAGCAAATTGATCTCTCTCCCAAAAAAGTTACAAAAAATTTAAAATATTTTTTTAAATTCAAAATATTTATAAAAATTTCAAACTTTATATTTTTTTAAAAAAAATTAAAATATATATAAAGAAAGTTAAAAAATGAAAATTTTCTAGAATAATAGTTTTAGGGACCAAAATAAGTTAATTAATGATTTATGTTTATCATACTAAAATTTAAATTTTTTATTTTGCTTTGAAAAGTTTTTCAAATATATATGATTTCAAATTTATATACATTAACATGGAATTAGTTATATTGTAACAATATTTTAATTTAACATGTTTAATTTTTAATTTAACTCAAAAGATTTCACTCGATTCGACTTGATTCGAAAAAATTTTAAATTGAGTTAAGATGATAAAATAGGACTCATCAACTCAATTAACTCGAAAATTTTTCACTCAATTTGATCTAACACTCACCACTAACTACATTTATAGAGCTGAAAATGAGATAAATGTCTCATTTTTATAACATTGAGATGTAATTTTTTAAACGATAAATTACACATTTAAATTATATTTTGGTCATCAAATTTAATTTGTTATGAAAAGATCATTAACATCATCAAATTTTCACATTTTAGTTAACTTTTTTTCTTAATTTATATTCAACGGACATTTAGGAATTAGAATGTCAAATAATTTGTTTACCATTTAAGCATAAAAGAATAATAAAGTAACTAATAAAATAAATCCAAAAATACTAAAATCAATCAATTTTGTACTTCAGTTTCCACTTCAATAATAAATACATTTAATAAAAGAATAATGATAAATTAGAAAAGGTAAAACTATTATGGAGGCTCTTGTAATAAGAGTCAAATTATATTTTACTCATTCTACTTAAAAAAAGGAGCAAATTAATCCATATATGTAATATTAAAAAGCAAATAGGTCCTTTAGTTAAAAATTTCATCAATTTTTACTATTAAAAACTGGTTATGTACATTAGCATGAAGTATAGGTAGTATATCATGTATAACTGTCTAGTTATTTCGTTTGTCATACTAGTTTTTAACTGTAAAAATGGATGAATTTTTTAACAAAAATGATCATTTTGCTCTTTTATCTTATGCAAGGGACTAATTTGCCCCTTTTTTGAGTGAATGGGGCAAAATGCTATCTAACTCCTAATACAAAGGTTGCTATAGTACTTTTACTACTAAAAATTCTACCATGCATGTATGCATGTAGAAATCACATATTTAGAACACATGGTAGCGTTTATAATTAACGTATATTAAATATAAGACTTGAAACTAATAATAACACATATGCAATATATACCAAAATTAAAAAAAATGGTTTAAATCGTGAGCAAAAGGAAATTTAAATAGGTAAATATATTATATTAAGAATATTAAATGCACTCCAATTATTCATCATGGCATTACCATTTTTTTTAGTTTATATCGAGTTTACTTGTGACACTAACTCAATTGATGACATTAGCAATAATATTATGACATACTCACGATGTAGGTGAAAATAAATTTATGAAAAGTTCATATAAAAACCAAGAATTACTTTAGTTGAGATGATAAAGTTGAGAAAGTGTATTTTCAATGTTTTAGGTTCAAATCCCATAATAAGCATGAAATTTTTTCTAGATTTTATATAAAAAGAAAAAATATGAATTTTAGTAATTTAATAATTGAATTGAGACCCGATTATATGAAACACCAACTCAACCATAATATTTATATATAGTATAGATATACATTTTAACTGCAAACCATTTAGGGCAAAATTGATCGCATGGCTTACTCACTCACTTCTCATCGCGTTTAATTGTGTCAATTAATTATTATATTACAGTGTTGTGTTGGACTATAAAATTCATTATGTTGTATCCTTTTTTGTAACTAATATTCTTACGTCAAGTGGTTGCACGTGAATATGCGTGTTTTATTATTTTTATTTTTAATGAAAAGTTTAATTTTATATAATTAATACATTAAAAAGATAAGTAAATATATATATATATATATATATAAAATATTCATGAAGACTTGTTTTTCTCTAATGCTTAAAAAATGACCACATTGCATATCCATGCTTTCAACTCTTTAATTTTTATTGTCTCAATCTCTGACAAAATTATATAAATAAATTAATTATTTACTATATCCACTTCCCGAATAGGAAATGGAAAAAATCCTTCATCCGCCAAGATCTGTGCACTGAGAGATATAATAAGCAACAACAACAAAAACGGTTCACTGGCTTATATATATATATATATATATATATATATATATATCCGAATAGATATAATGTCTATATAATAATATGATAACCGAGAAAAAGAGAAAATTATAGATTAGTCCCTAACCTTTCTCCTACTGTTGTTTATACCCGGTAAGTTCCTATAGGGTATTTATATTTAAAAATATGTTGAATGTACTTAAAATTTGAGTTTTTAGTATATATATGATATTTTGAAATTGTACTCAAATTGGAACAAAGGTGAGAAAAGAACTGAACTGTAAAGAATTGTCTTGCTATGTTAATAAAGCTCAGATAAACGTAGAATAAGATACAATTGGTATGTCAATAGAGTTGATTGTGCGCTAGTACGGGATATGTTTAAAAAATTATATAGAATAAAGATTTGACGGAGATATCACTATTTACGTCGGAATCCTGCATTTGTTGCGGATTATCGAGCTTTGACTCTACGAGACTTTGGTGTGGTGTAGTTATCGCTCTATTGAGCTATCTAGTGTGGTGTAATTACCTGCATATCTATATCTTATTATTTAGTTCATCTCGCTAGCTTTATAAAAGAAAGAGTATTTATTGATTCCATGAGATACATGGAAATTGATATGTTTGAAATGCATGGAAAATAGATATGTTTATATGGTTATTAAAATGTTAGATGATTGAATTGAACGAATGATGAGTATGTATTTAACAATTACTTAGAAATGATATCAAAATGAATGGATAGTTAATAGTTTAAATGTACAAAATGCTCACCTTTTAAATGTGATATGTTGTGACAATGATATAGATAAATTAGTTAAATTTAGTATAAATTAATATGATTTGAGGTAAGTTATCATTTTAATCCAATGAACTTACTAAGCTTATTTAAAGCTTACTCCGTTTCATTTTTTGTAGTTGAATTTGTGGAACTCGACAAATTGGATCATCTTGAAGATCATACTGTCCAACCTTCGTTTTGGTATACCTTTAATCGTTCAACTCGGTTATGTGGCATGTAAATAGGAATTGAATTGTATTTATGTGTTTCTAATTGAAAGTTAAGTGTTTAATGGTATTGTATAAATTAAGTGTGCTTGTTGGCATGTGGTTATGATATCTTATGGCTTGGAAATGGTAATTTTGATTGTAATTGTTAAGTATGGGAGAGGATGTATATATCATTATAGGGTTTTGGTAAGTTTGATGATGATATGGAATGATAGAAAATGTGAAATTTTGTTGGTTACTATGGTATAACATTTTGATGGTTAAATTGGATGTTATTAGTATGACATGTGAGCTTATGCTTGTTGTCAAATAATAGGCTATTAGATTGGCATTATGGTCAACTTTTAGATGCTAGAAATTTGGTATTTTGATTACATATAAGGCACATTAATGACCATGTGTTAAACTAAGCCTTATTGGATAATATGTTTTGACATAACAAATTAAAGTGTTTTTGAATAAAATTGAAGTTAGAGCAATTTCATAAAAATCAAGTTGAAATGGTTTCAATTGAGTCAAACTGTTTCAAATATGTTTTAACCATTTTTAAACAAGTTAGAATTACTCCATGACAAAAAGCATCAATACTTTTTGTCTAAGTTTTGATATTTTACAAGATATCAATACCCCTCTAATAATCGATACCAAATTAACATCCTGCCATTTTTCAAACCCTAGTAGGTATCGATCCAATATCGATACTTTTTTTAAGGTATCAATATATTTCCTAAGGTATCGATATTCTTGCTCTAACGGTCATTGGAATCAATATTAATTACAAAAAACATCGATGCCCTTTTAGTAGGTATTGATTCTTGTTGCTGCAGGTGAAGTTAGTGACCTGATATTTCATCCCCAACGGCTACATTTTCTACAACAATCAAAATGGTTGGAAATTAATTAGAGAGTATAAATACCATCTTCCAAAGGTTTAGCAACAACAAGAAACATGTGTAAAGTTTAAAGATCAATCAAAACAACCTAAAGCTTAATTCTTACATACATTTTCTTGTAAACATTTATGAGCTTTCATTGTATTCATTTAGCTTAAATGTTCTTCTTTGTATTTGTGCTTAATTGGAAAACATCCTAATCTTGTAAGGATTGTTTCTTTGGTTGCTTATTTGTTTCTCTTTGAGAGAGGGTTAATTCTTAAGGTTTCTTCAGATTTTGGAGCATAAATCTTAACAGAGATTGTAAGGTTAAACATTGTCATCAAAGGTTGCCAAATTAGTGAATTTGGGAAAATCCTTAGTTGTGGTAAGCTAAGGTAGTGAAGCAAGCAGTTGCGGTTGAATCACTATAAATCATTGTGTTCTTTGTTGTATAATTTTCATTGCTTCCACCAAAATTTATCGAAGGCTTATTCAACTTCCTCACTGGCGATCTTAAGTTAATCCTTCAGAGCTACCAATTAGTATCAGAGCTAGCCTCTAAACACAATTTAACAACCAAAATAAGATCCTCGGAGAAGCTCAAAACGATCATCAACTCATTCGACAATAATGACATATACTTTTGAGTCAATATTCCTTGGTGAGTCTCAATTTATCAATAAACCTCCTTATTTCAATGGTGTAAATTGTTCTTATTGGAAGACTAGAATGACCTTGTTTATACAAGCCAATGATTATGTCATATGGGAAATCATCACAGATGGTCCAACCATACCTCAAAAGAAAGAAGGAGAGATCTTTGTTCTAAAGAGCAAGAATGAATGGAATGAGGAAGATAAGAAGAACATGCAACAAAATGCCAAGGCAATGCATACTCTATTTTGTGCACTTGATTCGGATAAGTATAGTAGAGTTTCGTCTTGTTTAAATGCCAATGAGATATGGGATAAGCTTGAAGTCACCCATGAAGGCATTAGCCAAATGAAGAAGTCTAAACTTGGAATCCTTACTTTCAACTACGAAACTTTCAAGATGAATCCTAAAGAAGATATCCAGGAGATGTCTGACCGATTTACAATTATCATAAATGGATTGAAGTCTTATGGGAAGACTTATCCAAATGAATAGGTGGTAGAGAATGTGCTTCATAGCTTACCTACTTATTGGAGAGCCAAGGTGACTGCAATTAAAGAAGCAAAGAATTTAGAAACTTTGCCATTGGATGAGCTCATTGGTTCTTTGCTTACACATGAGAAGAGGCTTAACAAAGTGAGTGAAGAAGAAAGAGTTATGAAGAAAAATATTGGTAAAGCTCTAAAATCCACTACTAATTATGATAGTGAATCAAGTGAAGAAGTGGATGAAGATAAAGAGATAAAGACGTTTGCTAGAAGATTCAAGAGATTCATGAGGTCCAACAAAGGAAGAGGATTTCAAAAGAAGGAAGGGCTCAAGCTTGAATCTACAAAGGAGAAAGATCCCATTATTTTTTTATGAGTGTAAGAAACCGGGACACATCAAATATGATTGTCCTCAACTTAAAAAGAAGGGGTCTAGCAAACAAAAGACTTATGTTGCTGCTTGGAGTGATGAAGATTCATCCAATGATAAAGTAGCCAACTTATGCCTTATAGCCATCAATGATTCTAAGGTAACTTCTAACTCATCTATTTTAAATAATTATTCTTTTGATGAGTTGCAAGATGCTTATAATAAAAGCTACAAGGGACACGCAGCCATGTCACCTGGCCGTGTGTCATACACGGCTAAGACACATGCCCGTGTCTCTGACACACTGCTAAGACACACGCCCGTGTCTCTATCTGTATGGATGAAAATAGGCCATTTTACAAGCCATTTTACTCATCCAACTTAGCACATACCTACAACCAAATTACAGATATACACAAGCCATAACAATGCATCAAAATTATACATAAACAAGTCATGGCTTGTAAAATTCGCAACAAATGTAGGTACATGAACTGTGGAAAATCCGCAACAAATGTAGGACCTCAGCCATCGGTAGAACATTCAAGACCAGCACTCGAAAACATATGATCACTAATGACATGTCTTTTGTATCCGAAGCATTCACAAGGTTCAAATGGGATGTGTTTCCATATTATTCCATGAATATCATAATTTTACCCACATGATCTTCAATTACATAAACGTTACAACTTCATTTAAATAACAAATTCACAATTTTAAGTACAATAGAAGTTATACAAAGTGCAACATTAATAAATTTTCTATCAAAATAAAAAAAAATAGTTAGTTACTACTATACGAACTTACCTTGACTAATGCGATCGCATCGATAAAATTGATGACTAATCTGAAACCTTCGCTTTTCCACGATTTAGGTCCAATTGTTGCGTATCTTTATTAGATTATAATTTCTTTCAATTACATAATCCAAAAAAAAACCTTAAAATAACTAATTCAAACCTATAATCCATTTTAAAATGTTTTACTAAATTATGCTTAACACTTTAATATTTGTGCAATTAAGTCCCTCAACTGAAACTCAAAATTTAATACAATCTAAAAAAAAAACAAGCTAGCCGAATTTTCAATGAGTTCATTATAGCCCAAATCTTCCACTATTTCATATTATTCTCATTGAGATTTACTATTTTCTCAAATAGATCTTTAAACTCAAAATCACCAAAAATCACTTAACAAAATACTTATAATTAACCATTAGACTCAAGGATCCAACAACTAAATTCACAAACTCACATTTCTCATTCATGACAAGTCCTTAAACTTTTAATAACTTCACAAATTAAGCCCTCGGCTAGATTAAGCTAAAACCAATTTAAAAACATAAAAATCATTAGAAACAAACCCCAAAATCTCACCCAAGCTTAGAAAGGAGTTGTCAAATCTTCATTGCTCCAAAAATAGAGTTTCTCACAGTTGGGAAGATGATCTTAAAGAAAAAAATGTTTTCTTCCCTTTTCTCACTTAATACCTAATATTATTATATTATTATTAAAATCCATCATACAAATATCAATAGTTGGTAACCAAACCATCCACTAACCAATGACATGGTGTCACACCCTAAAATAGGACCTAAGAGTTTTAGGGGTATTTTAGAAATTTTAGCCTTTGAGTGTTCAGAATTCTATGACATGGCATATCGGTAATGTTTTCAATTATGATTTTTAGAAAATTAAATCAATTTTTGAAGAAGAGTTTTAAATACCTTTAATTTTAGAAAAAGGGATTGATTTGTAAAAGAGTCAAAATTGTAAGTTTTTAAGAAGCAATTGGACCAAAATTTAAAAATCAACCTATTTCTTCTTCCCACCTACAGTTTTTCACGTTAACTCTTCCCCAAAACTAGTGTTGCCATCCCTTGATTCTCTCTTGCTATTTCAATCAATTTTGAACTTCAATTCCTAATCCTATTTGATTTCTATCACCCTTGAAACTTAAACCTCATAAAAGACCAAGAAAAACACATAAAAATACAATAGTTCCTCCATTGTCAAGCTTTTGGGTTTTTTAAGTTTTTGATCAAATGCATAGATTTTCTTCATCTAAGGTAACGATTCAATTCCTTATGAGTTTTGATCAAACACATGTTACTTTATAATTAGAGCCTTTTTGGTAAGTTCTCGAGCTTATTAAGCATTATATGCTTATGTATTTGTCTTTCTTTTCTTGTAGATCATCAGAAAGCTCGATCGGTTGGAATTTCGTTGGAGCACAATCACACTATTCAATCATCGTTTTGGTAGCTTCCAGTTACTTCGGTTTCGGTTACTTTAGTGCAAGCGATATGGTCTCGAGGACTGATCCAAGCCAAGAACTTAGTTGCTATTAGTAGGTGTTATTTGTTTAATTGGGTTTTGGGAAAAAATGCAATGTGCTAGATGTTATATGATTTTACTATGAACGCTTAGTTGATTGCATGCCTGTTATGATTGGTATTCTGTAGAGTTGAAAATATGATGTTTGGGACTGCCATTTGAGGTATTTTTGTGTATATTTTATAAGGTATTTGATGCATGACTTTTAGGACTAATCAAGAATGATCAATGTACTGATACATGTTATATTTTTAAGGTCTAGAACAGAGGTATCAATATTTAGGCTTTAAAAACGATACTTTTGTTATTTTCGAATTTTAGGAAGTCTATTTTCCTTGTAAGTATCGATATTTTATGTCTAGTATCGATACTCAAGTGAAATTATTGATACTTCGTCAGTAGTACAGATATTTTCTGAAAGTTGGGTTTTTGAAACAAGAAACAGTAAGCTAATTTGGTATCGATTTTCCAAGTGGTATCAATGAAATATCGATACCACTCTTTTAGTATCGATACCTACGTAACAGTTTAGAAAATTTGTCAATTGGTCTAAATGCATATATAATTATTGTTATAAGGCTATGTGATGTATATTTAGCATGTAACGATGATAACTAAAAAGTAAAATTGACTTAACACCTATAAGAATACTAAAATAGAATGCATTTTTTTTACAATGAGATTTTAAAATGTTATGTATGACACGAGACGGTGATGTGGCATCTTGATATTCGAGCTTGGCAACCAACTCGAGTATAGGGTGTTATATTTGGTATAATTACCATTTAAGTCCACCTATTCCTTTTTTCATTGCTATTTGGTATATTTAACTAATAGGATTTAGCTTTTGTAGCTTTTACGATTTAATCCTTTTTCCTTATTTAACAGTTCAAACATTTAAATTTCTTAACTAAAGTTTAATATGACTTTACTAAATGTTCATAAATATTAAATTAATAATATTTACTGACTCCCTTGTTGGAATTGTAGTCCCAAATCATTGTTTACAGCACCACTAAAATCGAGTTGTTACAGTATATATATTTCTGTCCCAATGGTCATTGAAATCAACATTAATTACCAAAAATATCGCTACCCTTTTAGTAGGTATCGATACTCATTGCTACAGGTGAAGTTAATTACATGGTATTTTATCCCAACGGCCACATTCACTTCTACAACAACCACTTCGGTTGGAAATTATTTAAAGGGTATAAATACCATCTTCCTAAGGTTTAGCAATAATAAGAAACATGTGCAAACCTTAAAGATCAATCAAAACAACCTAGAGCTTAATTCTTTCATACATTTTCTTGTAAACACTTGTGAGCTTTCATTGTATTCATTTATCTTAAGTGTTCTTCTTTGTATTTGTGCTTAATTGACAAACATCCTAATCTTGTAAGGATTGTTTCTTTGTTTACTTATTTATTTCTCTTTGAGAGATGGTTAATTCTTAAGGTTTTGATAGAAACTTTAAGGGAATTGTATCTTCAGATTTTGGAGCATAAATCTTAAAAGAGATTGCAAGGTTAAACATTATCATCAAAGGTTGCTAAATAAGTGAATTTGAGAAAATCCTTAGTTATGGTAAGCTAAGGTAGTGGAGTAGGCAATTGGGGTCGAACCACTATAAATCATTGTGTTATTTTTTGCACAATTTTAATTTCTTCCACCACAATTTCTCAAAGGCTTATCCAACTTCCCCATTGGCGATCTCGAGTTGATCCTTCCGAGCTAAAACTATGTTCTAAATTGGTATGTAATAGGTGTTAATGTATATATATGTTTTGAATTTGAAAGTTATGAACTTACTTATGTTAATATGTTATAAGTGTAATGACTAAAAGAGATGTTGATGTTGTTTTGGTTGGTTTGGTTAAGCATATGCTTATATTCTTGTGATATTGAGTAAACTTAAATTGAAGTGTTATTAGGCTTTGATATGGTATTGGTATGGCGATGTTTAAATAACGAATGGTGTGTATGATAAGTACGTATTGGATTGGTTTGGTTTTGGTTGAAATATGGTGCCAAATATGGCATAGTAGTTAGGCATTTGAAGTTGCATTTTTGGCATGTTAATGTGTATATTTTGTGTAGGTTTTGATGTTAATGAAAGAGTGCATTTTAGGCTTCATTGAATGTTTACACAAAACTAGGCATTTGGAGACATATCCTTGAGCACACGGTTTGACACACGGGCTAATAACACAACCATGTACTCTTTTGGAATTGGAATGCATGCGTCCCACACGGTCATAGTTAGTTACATAGCCTATCCACACGGCCGTGTGGTTATTGCACACATGGTCACAGCCTTTCACATGGCTGTGTGACCCCTGTTTTCAGAAAATTTCATACTATTTGATATATTTTCAATTAAGTCCTTATTTGTTTCCAGATTGGTTTAAGAGCTTTTGTAAGCTCGTTTTAGACTCAGATTTGTTTGTATGTCATGTTAAACATGGCTTATAATTTGATTTGTTGATTTATTGAATATATAAAATGATTAATGTTTGGATTGATTGTTAAATGCTGCTTTTAGATGTAATTGTTCCGTTATATGTTGTAGCATCCTATAACTCGAGTTTGATGACTGGACCGGGTAAAGGGTGTTACAGATTCAATATTTTTATTTATTTATTGGTCTTTCACATGTGTAATATTGACCACATTAGTAACTTTTTATTTTAAAAATGCCACATAATTCAATTTAATAACAGAAGTTTAATTATGTTATAATTGAATTTCAATCATTAAATAAAAAAAATTCTTTAAAATTAAATTAGAATAATAAAACCAAGAAAAAAAATTCAATTAAGGATTTTCAGTTTAGAATTTTGGCACAATTTTAAACATGAAAATTAATGAATATTAGAATAATATAATAGAAAATAGGTTAAACTATATAATTAGTCATCCAATTATTAATAGATTTTTATTTCATTTTGGTGTTCAAATTATAAAAACTTTTAATTTTATCGCTAATGTTATTATTTAATTTTGTTTTGGTCTCCCGCCATTAATGAAGTTTCTAACTAAATGTATTATTATACCAATTTAAAAAAAAAAAGAAGATCACAATCAACAATTTTGTTAATGATTTAATAAAGGGTGACCAAAACAAAATTAAATGATAACATTAGTGAGGAGATTAAAAGGTTTTGTAGTTTAATGACCAAAACAAAAACACGCAAATGAAGAATTATAATAAAATTAAAAAAAAAGGGGCTAAACTAGTTATATAGTTTATCCTAAAAAAAAAAAGAATTGTAATAAAATTAAAAAAAAAAGTGAAGGAAAGAAATTAATTTTGAATTTAATTGGCAATTGTAGGCTTGGTGTAAAATGTAATATGGATTTGGAATTAGAACAGTACATAAGGAATCCTTCTGAAATATTAACTGAAAATTGATTCCTCCAATACTTAACATTAAGTTACTTGAAATCTTTGTTACCTGCGTCAAAAGTGTTGTTTTAGAAATGGAAAATTCAAAATGCTCAGGTATGAAAATGAGAAAATGTCTAAAATTTTGATAAATAAATAAATTCAACCACAATGTAAGTTTTGAATTGTAAAATATCAATGGCCACAACACCACTAATCTAATATTTAGCTACATTTTCCAATATTCCAAAATTTCAAAATTTAGAAAAAATCAAATGAAATTTTTAATATTTAGTTTGGTGCAAATAAGACTTACAACATAAATTTTTATGCAAACTCAAAGTTCTACTATTTTTTTTTTTTGGAGATAATTTAGCTGGATTTTATTATTAAAATCTAAAAAACAAAGCCCTAAAATAAAAAAAAAATCCAATACAAATAAAAATGAGCCAACTCAAGAGCAACCCAAACTCAGTAGAAGGAGTTTGCTTTAGAAGCATCCAAGCCATCGGCAACAAGATAGGCACGATTGCTTAAAAAACAACTGTAAAATAACTCCATTAATTATCACACCTTCCTAACTTTTAAAAAATCTTTTCATCTACTATCCCTCTTTCTTCTCCCCCGCTTTTCAACTATCCCAGAATGCAGATTGACGCAACGCACATCAGACATTCACGCTCCTCTGTCCGTCTCTTTCCCCTAGCTCCTCGGCGTAACCAGGTACCCCAATATTCATATCTCTCAAGCCTTCTGTAGCTGGCAAATGGGTTTTTATATATACTAATGGCCAGTTCTGCATTGCTTTTCAAAAGCACTTCTGGCTCCAAAAGCACTTCTGGAAGAAAAGCTGTGCAGAACAAGCTGCTTTTGGCTGAAATTTTTAGCTTTTCAGAAGTGCTTTTCAAAAGCAAAAGCACTTCCGAAAAGGAGAAGCTAAAATTTTTAGCTTTTCCTCTCCCAAAAGCACTTTTAGTGCTTAATTACTTTTTTACCCCTTCAATAACATAATACTTTCTCTTTTTTTCTTGATACTTAATTACAAATGTATTAAAATCATTAATTAAAAATAAAAAATATTTTTTTAAAATACTAATTATAAATATTTAATAGTTATATTTAAATATTTAAAATATAGTTTATATATTCTAATTAAATTTTATAAATAATTAATATTTATTACTTAAAAATATTTAAAATTTATATTTTATATATTAAAATATTAATAAAAAGT
This sequence comes from Gossypium stocksii, assembly GCA_020496765.1. Classification (NCBI taxonomy): domain Eukaryota; kingdom Viridiplantae; phylum Streptophyta; class Magnoliopsida; order Malvales; family Malvaceae; genus Gossypium; species Gossypium stocksii. Next base: position 81,885,337 of record CM035630.1, on the reverse strand, counting down.
TATAATAATTTTTTTATATTTTTACTAAAATATAATAAATTAATTAATTTAAATATTATTTAAATGCATATTTATTACTTGATAATAACATGTCTAAAATGGACATTTTATTTCTCAAAAGCACTTTTTCACAGCAATACTAAACACTCAAATATTTCACAGCACTTTTCAAAAGCACTTCTCAAAAGCACTTTTCCACAGCACTTTTCAAAAGCACTTCTCAAAAGCATTGCCAAACTAGCCCTAAGGGTCAGTTTTGCATTGCTTTTTTAAAAACACTTCTGACTCTAAAAGTATTTTTAGAAGAAAAATTGTGCAGAACAAGTTATTTTTAGCTGAAATTTTTAACTTTTCTTCTCCCAAAAGCACTTTTAGTATTTAATTATTTTTTCACCCCTCTAATAACATAGTACTTTCTCTTTTTTTTTTCTTAGTATTTAATTACAAATATATTAAAATCACTAATTAAAAATAAAAAAATATTTTTTAAAATATTAATTACAAATATTTAATAGTTATATTTAAATATTTAAAATATAATTTATATATTCTAATTAAATTTTATAAATAATTAATATTTATTGCTTAAAAATATTTGAAATTTATATTTTATATATTAAAATATTAACAAGAAGTTATAATAATTTTTTTATATTCTTACTAAAATATAATAATATTAACTAATTTAAATATTATTTAAATACATATTTGTTACTTGATAATAACATGTCTAAAATGGATATTTTATTTCTCAAAAGCACTTTTTGACAGCAATGCTAAATACTCAAATTTTAAACTAAACTTTTCAAAAACACTTTTTCATAGCACTTTTCAAAAGTATTGCCAAACTAGCCCTAAGAGGCAAAGTTAGAAAATTGTTTTAGGGGGCAGAATGAAATTTTAATTTTTAATAGTCTATATCTTTATAATTTTTAAAGAGTTAAATTGAATTTTTATAATTTTAAAGAGGTCAAAGTGTAATTTTATTTTTATTAATTTAAAATTTTAAAAAAATTTAAAGGACTTAAATACTAATTTTTCATTTTAAGGGGAGCAAAGCCCCTACCAGCTCCCTAAATTTGTCTCTGTATAAATTCACCTTTTATTCTTAAACAATATAAGATTCATAATCCTCCTAATAAAATATTAAGGATACATTTTTTTAAATAAACAGTTAGTTTTAATTAAATCATTGGCTGAAATCCAAAACAAACAGAACCAAAGCAAAGCAGCAGTCCAAAAATAAAAATCAGCAATAACAAAATCAGGTAGAAAATAAAAACAAAAACAAAAACTCAAGAAAACCAAACACAAAATCATCAAGAAACATCTTCCAAACCCAACAAAAACAACAAACCCGAAATGGCCAAAACCTCCATAGCTGGCAAATAGAGGCACCAATCAGGAGACTAGGGTTAAGATTCCTTAAGAAAGACCACATTTCTCAACCAATAACTTTGAAAAAAAAGGAAAGGACTACGGTGGTTGGTGAAAATGGCGATCCAGATTGACCAATTCCAAAATCTTAAGCAGAGCTTTCTCACCCTAAAAAGAATCTTCTGAGTGTTTCATACCTTCAGATGCCATCGCATGCACAGCAACATTACCTTCTCTCGTTACGAACTCAAAATGACAAGATGTGACCCTTCCAGCATATTGAACATATCCTAGATAATCAAACTCAATTTTGAATTATCTTCCCCATATAAATAACTCCTAACAAGGCATAAAAGTTAAAATTTATAACAAAATATATTTTCTAATTCAGCTGATTTATTCACTAATTATCATTTGATTCATGATGAAATATATCAAGTAATTATGTTTCTAATTTAAAGGTTGTATCTAACCTCAATTGCAGATAGGTTGGCGTCATATAATTATTCATAATTAAATGTAAAAAATTAAAATTCTAAATTCTAGTGAAAGACTGTTATGAATTTACGAGAGATGATAAATAAAATATTGCTTTTTATTATTATTATTTCAAATAAACTGAAGAGCATAATTAAAAAAATTCAAAATTCTCACTGGTAAAGCCGACTTACATATTAATAATGATGGCTTCAAAGGGCAAATAAACAGATTTCCAAGTTTTGAATTATAAAACTGAAAACTTTGAAATCACATTTTGAATCATCAATTCTTTATTTATGGTAATGACAACCAGGATTTGATTGGACATAAATATATATATATATTTTTTAATTTCAACTTAAATTTGTTTATTACAGGATAAGATACTGCAATTCTCAACAAAAAATATAAGGCATATTAGAATTAAATTGAAGGAAAAGGTACAGTGCAAACAGTTTTAACTTCTAAGACAGCATTGAGAAGAAAGCAAAACCATGAAAATGCGTGACTTTTGAGATTTGACTTTGGTGAATCGGTTCTGAGCTTCATTATTGTCTTCAAATTATCCGGTTTTCTTGGAACAAGACATGTCATCATCTCGCCGCTTCATCTAATTTCGACAACGATTCTCCACCTTCCTATCCCACGCGCTTTCCTTCCCACGTAAACCCTTCACGGCTCCACCCTCCGCGCGTCCTTCCCCGGCGCGTCACACCCGTCTATATCATGTCGCCACAATAACCACATTTTCGTCATTTCCTGTAACGCAAAAATGGTAAAAATAGAAATGATTTAAAACACAAAGGGTTTATTTACAAAACACCCCCAAACTATTGTATATATTCTAAATTGATCTATAAACTTCAAAATGTTATAATTGAATTTCAAAGTGGTTTTCTATCAGTCTAGACATTGATTTATAAGTTAAATATTAGTTTGGGTTTGGACAAGAATTTAAAAAGAAAAAGCAATGTCAATAAAAATTTAGAATTTTTTTTTACAATATTAGATTTAAATAAGTACACATGTGTCTTAAATACATTACATGTCAAATTTGAGCTGTAATTTAATGTCCAAGTTAACGAGTAAATTGGTTATGATAGTGATACTTTCATAACTCAATTCAATTGGAGCGATTTGAAGTTTAAAGATTAATTTGAAATGTACACTGTAATTTGAGGACATATGATGGAATTAACCCAGAAATAAAATAAAAATAAAGAGCTGGAATCTTTGATGCGAGTCGCCACCTAATGTTAATAAAAAACTGAGGGTATCGATATGACCCGACCGACCCGTTGATTTTGTCCCTTTTTCCCGTCAACCAATCCAACCACCAAAATAACCAAATCGTATGGACTTTGGGGATTTTTTTTATATTATGGACCAAAATCCATCTCCTGCTACGCAAACGCCTCGTGGCGATCATCGGTCTGAGAATCGTAAAATGGACTTTCCGGCGACCGGACCTGAACTGACTTCCTCCGTTTGGGACTGGAATGATCTCCTCGAATTAACTTCTGACGATCACTTACCCATTTCCTTGGACGACTACGGTTTCTCTCCTCCTCCTTTAGAAGCTCTGGCTGGGGATCCCAATACAGTTCCGGCGCCCGATCGAGTACGGAAGCGGGACCCGAGGATGACTTGTTCGAATTTCATAGCTGGTCGGGTCCCCTGTGCGTGCCCCGAGATCGATGCGCAAGTCGAGAAGCTTGAAGAGGAAGAGGCGGGGGCGCCGGGGAAAAAGAGGGCCCGAACCGGTCGAGTCGGGTCGGGGACGTGTCGATGCCAAGTTCCGGGTTGCGAAGTGGATATTAGCGAGCTTAAAGGTTATCACAGGAGGCATAGAATTTGTCTACGATGCGCCAACTCCAGCACCGTTTTGATCGATGGAGAAACCAAGAGATATTGCCAACAGTGTGGCAAGTAAGCTCTATTTTACACTATTTTCTTGTTCTTCTGCTATACCCCCCCTGCTTCTCAAATTTTAGGCTAAACATAAGTCTATCTACTTATAATTTAGGCTTTATTATTGAAAATTTTTGAAGGTTTTTGTTTTCATTATGAAATTCAATGCTTATTTTCATAGTTTGTATATGTAGATGATTTTTTTTTAACTAATTGCTCTATTAATCGTTAACTGCACTTTAGGAAATGGGAAGAGGTTGGCGGAATTATTAAGTTGTTTCATTTTTTGGATCTCCTAGAGAGCATGGCTTGAAGGCTCATGTACAGAAAATGTTAATAAGTTTTATTTCTTTTAACATTTCTGTGGAATAAAAGTGTTACCTCCTTATTTCTTGCATTTGCACTTAAAAATTGTTCTCGCTATCTAAAATATTTTAAGTGGGTGTAATTTTTATGTAACTGTCTTTATACCCATTCTCTGTATAATTTACTTTTCCTACTACCCGTCATTTTAACGAGTTTATGCTCACTTTCTTTTCATAACCATTTATAAATAAAGGTTTGAACGTTTCATTTTGGACTTTTTGATTTTTTGGCAAACTTAGCACTCTAAGGTTCTCTCTACAACTTTCTACAATCACAGCTACGTGCCTTCCACCGCACTTGTTTTCTAGAATCTGCTTCGATCTTCCTCTCCTCCATCTCTCCACGACATCTCGTTTTGCTAGATTTTAATGTCTCCTCACCTTACCAAAAGACCCTCTACAGTATATTTAGCTTTAGAAATGAAATTTTAGGGCGAAAATTGAATAGCAAAAGCTATGTTGCTTGGATTCTTCATTCTTGTTTAAGTACCAGTGTCCAACAGTCTGTATCCGACTTATAGACATAGGGAAGTGACATCTATGGATCCCTTTATACATGAAAATACTCAGAATCTGATTGTTCCGTGTTCGATACGCAGTCTATCCAGTAAGCACTCCCAAGTCTGGGTAAGCAAATAACAATTGAACGGAACCTTTAGAAGTTGTAATCAATTTTTCATCTTTTTTTTCTGCTGATGTTTACAATTAGCGTTTTCTGTTCATGGAAGTCTATAGTCTAGAAGTGAATTTTGAAGTTCAAAACATGAATGGAGTTGTTCTTAATGGTAATTTTTAAGAGCTGGATTTTTTTTGGGTGGGGGGTGGGGTTGGGTGCACGGCTATTGTTATTTATTGTATTGAAGTTTGTCTTTCAATTACTTTTCAGGTTCCACCTGCTGTCTGATTTTGATGAAGGTAAGAGGAGTTGTCGAAGGAAACTAGAGCGTCACAACATTAGACGGCGAAGGAAGCTTGTTGGTTCTAAGACTGCTGTCAATAAAGAATCTCAAGGTGCCATACAAAGCGATGGGATTGCTTGTGATGGTGAAGCAGGAAAAGGTTTTTAAAATTAGATTTAATGTTGCTGTTGTGGATAAATCATCCTTTTTCTTATCTTTGAAACTTAAAGTTCTCCTTCCTTGTTGCATATCTTATTATTTTGTATCGTTCAGATGGTTTGAGTGGCCTGATAGCTGAGGAAGAACCAGCCTTTGAGTCTGAAGAAGCTCTTGTTTCTGCTCATTGTTCAGCTCCCCTGTTGCAGGATATCCGTAATGATAGTGTTGTAACTCTTATTGACACTGAAACAGATGGAGGGAAAGATGATTCCAAGTTTTCCAATTCTACTTCTTACTGTGACAGTAAGACGGCATACTCATCCATGGTGGGTTCTCCAATTTGTTCATGCTAGCCATGTTTTATCTTCACTTTCTGTTGCATGTCTGTGTGTGTATATATATTGATTTTGTGTTTCATTATAGTGCCCTACAGGCAGGATCTCTTTCAAGCTTTATGATTGGAATCCGGCAGAATTCCCACGAAGACTTCGGCACCAAGTATTTTAAACAATTTTTCTTAACAGTTTAGTATTTAATTAGATCGAATCGCTTCTGTGGTTAGAGGTCTGGGTAATTTTTTACCATTTGGTCAACTGAATTTCAGATTTTTGAATGGCTGGCCAACATGCCTGTTGAGTTGGAAGGCTACATCCGTCCTGGTTGCACTATCTTGACTGTGTTTATTTCAATGCCAAACAATATGTGGGTGAAGGTAATGGTTTGGTCAGGTGGCTCTTTTAATCTCTTTCTTGGTTATATTTGGTCTGTTCATGACATCAATTTTCAACTTCAAAGCCGATAACTTGTTTTTCCTCTTCCTTTTGCTCTCAATCAACAATGTAAAGAGACAAAGCTTTTGCTGATATTACCCTAACTGCATAGTTGTTCAAAGTCTTGAGTTTTATCCGGTTTTGATGACTTGCTTGTTTTACCAGAAACAATGATAATTGGTATATGGTATATACATTAAATAATTTAGAACGTACATATGTAGTAATGTGGTAATTTTGATGCTTTCTATGGATGGAAATCAACTTTATAGACATTTCAGAAATGTGCCATATCTTGATACTTTTTATGCCCTTATTTGTATTTAGTTAATGACAATAATGAATAAAAATTCAGGCCAGCATTATGATTTTTCTTTTTCTGACTGAAAATTATCTTCTTGCGCTTGCAATTCTTTCCTTTTCTTTCATGTTTTTGGCAGATTTGTCAGATTTTAACTTTTTCTTTCTTCTACCAAACAGTTATTGGAAAATCCAATGACCTACATGCATGATTTTGTCTTTAGACCTGGAAGGATGCTATATGGGAGAGGTTTCATGACTATTTATCTTAACAACATGATTTTCCGTACTAGGAAAGGTGAGAATCAAATGTAATTTTTCACTTACACATTATAATAATTTTATTTTATGAAATTGATGTCTCCAAGCCTTGAAATGATGGTTGAAATTTCTGGAAGAGAATACCCAGTGAATGAATCTTTTCCTTCATCATGGCCATCTGCTGGTCTCAAACCAAGCAATCTGCAGCTGGAGTTATGATTTTATATTTCAAAATAAGCTCTTGATTTCATATTAAATCTAAACTGCTTCAGTTCCTGGTTTAAATTCTTTGGTCTTGTAGGTATCTGTATTTCATTCATTTGAATCTCTTAGTATGATTAAGGTCTCTTGTATGTGCAGACGGAACTTCAATGGTGAAAATTGATGCGGAGGTGCAGGTCCCAAGACTTCATTTTGTTTATCCTGCATGTTTTGAGGCTGGCAAGCCAATGGAGTTTGTTGCTTGTGGAAGTAATTTGCTGCAGCCTAAATTTCGGTATGGATTTACCTTCATAAGTTATCATATGTATTTATCCAAAATTCACTTTCTTTCTGATCTTCATTATCCTTTTTTCTCTTTCTGAAAACTTTTCAGTTGGCAACTCTTATGAATGATCCTTCTCTAACCGCTAATCATCCCCCTTATCTGATTAGTTGATGCATAAGAAATATGATTTTTACAGATTTCTAGTATCTTTTGCCGGAAGGTATCTGCCCTGTTATTATCGTGTTGCATCCTCACTTGTTCAGAGTACAGATGATTCTCCTAGTTGTGATCATCAATTATACAAGATATACATCCCACAAACTGAACCGGATCTCTTTGGTCCTGCATTCATTGAGGTGGGTACCATGAAAGTTGTCTTAATATTTCAGTTGTCATCCCTTCTTAAGGAGAATATTTGACTAAATATTTCAATCCATGCTGCATCTTGCTAAATGAACAGAGAAGATTTACATTAAATACTTATCTTTTGATTGTTATAATTATGGAATGAATTTTCCCCTTTAGTTGAGATACAAAATATATATCGATCTCGATGAAGTTTCAACGTAATATGTTTGAGTCATCTCTTGGGGCATTTCATTTTTCATATGTGGAGTTCTTTTGTAGGTTGAGAATCAGTCTGGATTATCAAATTTTATTCCTGTCCTAATCGGAGACAAGGAAGTTTGTTCTGAGATGAAGTCAATACATCTGAGGTTTGATGCCTCCGTTTTTCAAGAAAGATCGGTTTTTTCTGCCACTGGGTCGTTGTTTGAGGCATGTGAAACGTCAACTTCTCAACACAGAGCTTACTCTGAATTTCTCTTAGATATAGCATGGTTATTGAGAGAGCCTAAATTGGAAAATTTTAAAGAAACTATGGCCTCTTCTCAGATTCTAAGATTCAATCGTTTATTGAGCTTTCTCATACAAAATGAATCAACAATCATCTTGAAGAAAATATTGCAAAATCTGAAGATTGTGGTGGAAATGATCGGGTTTGATGGAACTAATTATTCAGATGTAAGGTTATTACAGAAATATATGAATCATGCTAGCGATATCCTTAGTAACGAACTTCAGAAAGGTGAAATTCCTGTCTTTTGTTCAGAGTACATTGAGCAAGAAAGAAACCAGGTTTCTCAAAGCAGCTTCGATAACAATGAGCTATCAATTGTTCCAAATATTTCTCAGGTGAGGACTCAATTTTGATAAATTAGCCAAATTTACTTTCTTGGCTCTGTATGTTGTGATTCTAAAAATATTCAAGGCCTCAAAGTTTGTCGAGTGTTCTACAGATCCGGTGTTATGCCTCAGAACTTTTAAGAAATATGATTTCTAGTGCATGAAATTATAAGAGGGATTTCAAAAACCTCTATTTCCTAATAGGGTAAATGTCCGATTCAAGTATGTTCAAATATTTTAGAAGTTTTTTCCTTTATTTGGATATCACAGTCATGTTTGAATAGGTTTTTGAAACGGATGTTGGATGAAGAGTTGAAGAACTTAGGAGGAAAACTATGAGAGGGATTTCGAAACTGATATTGCATAATATCTAGCTTTTACATATTATAATATAATTTCAATGCTTATAATGAATGATGTTCTATCTGCAGGTTTTGGAGGAAAGAACTAGTAAACTACAAACAATAATGGCAGCACCTACTCCCAGTGAAACTGTTCCACTTTTAAACAAAGAAATTGTCATGAATGTGAACCTCAGCAAGGATTACTCGAGAAAATCGTGTGGATTTGCTACCATGAGATTGAGGTCCCGTCCGGCTGTACTGATAATTGCTGCTACTGCTATTTGCTTAGGCATGTGTGCAGTCATTTTCCACCCCAACAGAGTTGGTGAGTTTGCAGTAACAATACGCAGGTGTTTGTTCGACAGGGTATAAGGGGGTATATGGACAAAATAATTAGTGCATGCGAAAAGGACGAGGCATGCTTGGACCATTGATTCGTTAGGATGTAAATATATGTAAGTGTTTGATGAAATCAGGGTGTCCGAAAACATCCTCCAGTTTTGAGATGGCTTTCAGAGGATTTGACATTGTTGCCTGAATCCAAGTGGGCAATGTAGGTGTAGAAAGGTAATTGACTTTTCATATTCCTTGAAGTTTATCAGTACAATAATTCAGACATGGTATCGAGTCCAAAGTACAGTAGATGGGAACATGAAGGTTGTTGAATCATGTAAGAGGGACACTTTTTTTTTTATGTCATTGTATATCATATAAACTACAATTGTTAAGCAGGTTCAGGTGTTGCTATTTTCCTGTATTTATCTAAGCGCTCTCCATATGCAAAGAAACTCCCTCTTTTTTTGAAATTTAATTAGATTTGTGAGCTTCAGTAACTCCCCGTGTGTGTATGTATACAGTATATTTATATGAAGAGGGATGTTCTTATATCTGTAAAATTAACATTATGTTCGGATTAAAAGTAGTAAAGAAAAGGAAGGAAAGGAAAAGAAAAAAAGGAGTGGGAAGTTAAAAAGAATTATTATTATTTGTTTAAATGGTTAAAATTAAGGACGGAAAGGGAAGTTAAAAGTAATAATAAATATGAAGCCTACAAAAAAATTCTCTTAGTCTTTCTGCTTTTCTCTCATTTTGTCAGCTCTTGGTAGGTTTTCGTTGCTGGTGTCCCTTCTCTCATTTTCGACTAATTTACCTATAAAGGCCCATTTCGAAGTATATTTACGGGAATGGGTTAATTTTTGCATTATTTATAAAAAATGGCTGATTTTAGCAAAACGCGTCTATGTAAGAGCGTTTTAGAGAGAAATTTTCAGCAAATCGTGCTCCTAGGAGAGTGTTTTTGCCATCTCAGCACAAAATGTGTTGATGCGGACGCGCTTTACTAGTATGACAAAAAAGCTTTCCTAGGGGCACGTTTTATTCTGTGTTTTTCTACCAATGTTTATTTTTTGGGACTATATAAAACCTCCTATTATTTCACACAAAATTTTTTCAAAAATTAGCAAAAAAAAACTTTCTAATTTCTCCCTAAATTTCTTAAAGCTCTTTTTAATTAATTATTTCCTTTAATTTTCTTTTTAAATTAGTATTATTTTTTATAATTTCAAAAATATTTGTTTGTGTTAATAATGGTCGGAGAATTAATTCGTCTCGATCATAAACATATCTTTGTCAAACAAATGAAAATGGTAAGGGTTAATTTTAATATTATTTAATATTTTTTTCATTTATGTAATTTTAATTAATTTGTATTTTATAATTTTTTATAACAGTCGGTAGATTGGGTGTTACAATGTTATATTCGTAATATTCTGGTCCTCCATCACCGTTGATAGAAAATTACTTGAGGGAAGCGAGTTTTTAGCACGTGGCCATTATAGGCTGGGGGTGTAAGTTGGACCTGAAACTCATCAGCGCGTTAATAGAGAGGTGGAGACCCGAGACGCACACATTTCATCTTTCATGCGGAGAGTGTACCATCATTTTGGAGAATGTGCAGTTACAATTAGGATTGTCGGTGGATCTGTCTGCACTCATCGGGTCCGTTCAATCTGCTGATTGGGGAGCCGTATGCTACGATCTTTTGGGTGCAATTTCGGATAATATTTACGGAGGTTGGATCGAGATGGGCTAGTTACGAGACATATTCTCGGAGCGGGGGAATGATTCGACTGAAGTAGAAAGAATAAGATATGCTCGAGCGTACATCATTGAGATGATTGGAGGTTATTTGATGCTGGACTTGTCATGAAACCTTGTACATCTGAGGTGGCTGCTAAAACTTGTTGCTTTTTATTTAATTTTATAAGTATTACATAGATTTAAAATAAAATTGTATGCTAAAAATTTATTTAATTAGGTGGAATCATCCGGCGAGTTATGTTGGAATACCTACCGCTCTTGAAGATATACGGCTTCTATTAGACCAACGGTCGGAATCGCAAGTATTAAATAAATAAAATAGTCGTTTCATATTTAGTATTTAGTATTATGTATATAACTAATATTTTTATCACGTTCATATAGTTTCAATGGACACTATACGAGGACCCGACAATTCGGGTAGTAATTCTAGATGAATTCTTTCAAAATCCAAACATTTGGCATGTTAAAGGCCCATTGGTCAACTATGCTACTGTCGAGATGTACCAGACTGATAGAGTGTTGCGACAATTTGAATTTCGAAAAACGATTCTCGAGGCATTTGAGGTGCTCGATAAAGAGCACAAAATTGACTTACGACAAATGAATACGAATTGGCCGGTATTCTTCTCGAAATATATCAAAATTTGGGAAAATCAGTATGATCATATACATGTTTGTGAATCGATCATCGTCCCAGAGTTAGCGTACGTGCCAGATTACATGTCATAATTTAAAATCCATGGCAAACCATATTTGCTGTCGGAAGAGCAGAGGCGTCGACAAATCTGTGTCGAAAGGGAACGACGGAGCCCTTTAAATCCAAGGAGAAGGGATAACGACATAGGCCCATCAACAACGCCCACATAATCACTGAGCCTAACACCTCAATCGACGACACCCACAGCACGGCCTCTTCAGATTATGCCAGGTGCGTATCCTAGCCCTTATATGTATCCTAACTCTTATATGTTTCCTTTTTCCAGTCCTATGCCAGGTTAGAAAGCATGGCCTGGTGCATCTCCTTTTTCGATGACTCCGACTTAACTGACGATATATAGGCTATCATCGCTGGAAGGATTGCACGAGCCACCGTCGGGGAGCTCATCTCATTACCAATCCCCATCACCTTATGGGATTCAAACACCTCCGCCGTGAGTGATGCAAACACCTCTATATTCTTAATTCTATCAAGATGGGTCATCCTCCTAACACCAACAACCGAAGCAACCACAACCTCGCCGAAAGCTGAACCAAAGAGGAATCTAGCACGTAATCGTCGACCAACCCCATGTGGCACTAATTTCAACCGACAAATACATTGGTTTTTTTAATATATTTGTAAAAACTATTTTTTATATTGTTTCATTTAATAAAATAAAAGTTGTTTTTAATATTTTAATGGTAAATTATTTTTATATTTTTAATAAAATAAAAGTTTTTTTGAATAAGGCGCAATAAAAATAATGCAACATAGTTTCATTACAGCAATTATCAACTATTTCAGTTTGGACATGATCGAATTGTATGACTTAGGTTCCTACACCATCCGTACAACTTCTGTTGGTTCGTTCTTTCCTGAATATCCATATTAATATGTATTCTACTCGAGCAAGGTTGACCTTTTGGTTTGCAACGCAATTCTCTATTCGGTAACAACTTAAACAAAGTAAGCAATACAGACGACCACTTACGTTCATCTGGGACCGGTAGGAATACATGTCTCCACGCATTGTACATGTATTCTATTTTGTACACTTCGTCGACATATCTCATGTGATCCAAACGAAGATTCTAACAAGCTGTAATTACATGAGCGAATGGATAACGAAGTGCGTCAAACGTCCCACAGTCGCAAGTCTTATTTACCAGGTGTACACGATATTGCCCGCCGGTAATGCATTGGCTCGGTCTGTCAAACTCTGTCACATGAAACCATAGATTCTTGCGATCGTGACACACTGTGTGCATGGTGTTGGCCCACACTTTCGCCTTATTAATTTCTTGCAATACCTTCTGGAACCATACATGGTCTCCCTACATTTGGCCTTTATAACTCACTGCTCGTTTTGGAAATAGTGCCGTCAAATGAAAATATATCTCTTGTACAACTAAGATTATCGGCAAATGACGCATTCCTTTTAGAATAGAATTTACGCATTCAGCCAGGTTTATGGTCAAATGACCATATCATAGGCCACCGTCGTATACTTGTGTCCACTATTCGAAATATATGTTACATAGTCTGTGCCTTGATTGTTAACTGAACGCAAAATTCCCAACATCTCATGAAAACGGTCCTTATTGATCTCGTACCCTACCAATATAAGTTGATAGCGAAAATTACATACCACTATTTTATTCAGAATAAATTGAACAAACAAAATTATATAAAGATTAAATACTAAAAATACAAAAATTTATATACTTTTTCATGCCCTTTTTGACTTAAAATCATGCTATTCCGGTTAAATTCTTGTGAAAAAAATTAAATATTATAAAATAATTAAATTGTGTTAAAAATATGAACATTATGAATTTTAATTAATTTTACAGATAATTTTGATTAAATTTGGTTATTTTTGACAGAACTGCACGACGGGCGAAAAATGACCCGGCGGACACTGCAAGAAGAACAAAACTGAAAAGCAATTTGGAGTATCGAGGCGAACTAATTTCCACTGGTCGAACCATATGGAGTGAACCGAACCAGCCACTAATTGGGCTGACCAGAACCATCCATAGGCTGACCCAAATCAGCATTTTAGCTGATTAAATATGCTTGCAAAAAGGCCCTTGAAAAACCTCCAATTTGCATTCAAACCCCACCTTTATTTACGGCTTTGTAGATTTGCCCCAGCCTATTTTTAGCAAAGTTGAAAGCTTCAACCTTTGCCATGTGTGTGGCCGGCCATAGGAGGGCTCTTTGGCTGTTGGAATTTGCTATTTTTAGCAGCCACAATCAGCTATAAAAGCCACACCTTTCTGATCATTTCAATCATCCCTCAATCCCACAACATTCTCTCATTCTCTCTTCCTTTCTCTCAACTCTTCTCTCCATTTTTCCATCCCATTTTCCTATAGTCTTGTGTTGATTTCTCCTCTTGGACATGAGGTATTTTCCCAGCTATTTTGGGCAGCAAGAAAGTGTTCGTAGAAGCCTTGACCGGCGAGGACAACGGAGACGAAGAACGGAGCAATCAGTCAAGCCACGGAGAAACACCAGATTTGCCTTCTTGTTCCCTATCTTTTTAATTTCTATTGTTTTTATGATGAACATATCTATGAATATTATTGTTGTTGAAATGGTTATTTTAATCAATTTAGCTTGAATTTAATTCGTGTTGGGTTAATTATATTTTGCTTACTTGAATTATTAAAATAGTGTTTATGTTGTTATAGGCCTTGGTAAAAATGCTTGATTAAGTAAAATCATGCCTAAGTTATTCTTGCATTAAATTTGTTAGATAACTAATCAATTAATTGTTTAAACGGATTGAAATTGCAGTTAATGGACACAGTACTTAATCAGTGTATGTTTAATTCTTCTAAGGTAGCTGAAAATTAAATTAGCATTGTATTTGGCAATACATATGCCTTGCATAACTTGCAAGATTGTTGTGATTAAATTGTTTCAAGGTGTGGCTACCTTGTTACTTCACATAATCTTTTATATGTTTATTAAATTGAATTAATTGTTTGAATTGACATGGGAACATGCAAGAGATTAATTGAATTTAATAAGTATGTATGAGCAATAGTTAGCAATTTTTCCGAGTGGCCATGAATTTATTCATAATAGCATAAGCACGAATTTAATAATTCTAAGTTAAAAGATGTAATGAATCCAACACAATTATATCATCTTGATTAAATCTTTTTGAAATCGTGCATTAGAACTCTTCTATTTTATTTAAATTGTTTATTTAGTTTTAATATCTTAGTTTATAAATCAACTTTTTAAACCAAAATATTTTTCCATCACCAAAGTGTTTTAAAATTAATTTCATAAATATTTCTTTTTATAGTCCCTGTGGGTTCGATAACTCAACATTTACTTGTCACTTTATTACTTGTTACGACTGTGTACACTTGCACATTTCCGTCGTTCCAAGTTTTTGGCGCTGTTGCCGGGGACTGTTTTGAAAAACATTATTTGTGATTTTATTTTTACATTTTAGTTCATTTATTTTCCTGTTCAATTTTACTTACTTAATTTTCCTTTGATTATTTCAGGTGTTATGAGTATTGACCGAATTATTGACTTACTGCCTGTAGACCCTGAGATAGAACTAACCTTTCCACAGTGAAGAAGACAAGCAAACCAGAGAAGGACCGAAGAGATGAATCTTGAGAATATCAATCAAGGAAACAGAGCAAACCTTGCTCAAAATCTTATCCTTATTACTGATGATAGGGATAGAGCTTTACGACAATATGCCGTGCTAGTGTTTAATGATCTTAATCCAGGTATTAGAAAACTCGAGATCGAGGCACAATAATTTGAGCTGAAGCCAGTCATGTTCCAGATGCTTCAGATAGTAGGCCAATTTAGTGGAATGCCTACTGAAGATCCTCATCTTCACTTAAGACTGTTCATGGAGGTGAGCGACTCTTTCAAGCTAGTCGGAGTACCCGAAGATGCATTATGATTAAAGCTATTCCCGTATTCGCTGAGTGACAGAGCTCGAGCCTGGTTGAACTCACTGCCACCGAACTTAATTTCCTCATGGCAAGAGTTAGCCAAGAGATTCCTCATGAAGTATTTCCCGCCAAGCAAGAATGCTAAATTGAGGAATGAGATCACTGCTTTCCAACATATGGATGACGAGTCCTTGTATGAGGCATGGGAAAGATATAAAGAATTATTACGAAAATGCCCTCATCATGGAATCCCATATTGCATCCAACTTGAGATATTTTATAATGGTCTCAACGCTCACACAAGGATGGTAGTGGACGCCTCCGCTAATGGTGCTCTCATTTCTAAGTCTTACAATGAGGCTTACGAAATCATCGAGAGAATCGCCAGTAACAACTATCAGTAGTCAACTAATCGAGCAGCATTAGGAAGACGAGTCGCTGGAATCCATGAAGTGGACGCTCTCACTTCACTCGCATCTCAGGTATCTTCGATATCTTCAATGTTAAAGAATCTTATCGCTAATGGGTCTAACAGTTTTGCAGCTCAGCTACCTAACCAGTATGAGAATATAGCCTGTGTCTATTGTGGAGAAGGACATTTGTTTGAAGAATGTCCATCAAACCCAGAATCTATATATTACATGGGTAACCTAAACCAAAATAGAGGAAGGCAAGGGCTGCAATCCGACTTTTACAACCCATCATGGTGAAATCACCCCAATCTTTCCTGGAGTAACCAAGGGGCTGGGGTAGTAACAACTATGCCCAACCTAGACCGACCTAGTCGCCTAGTTTTTCATAGTAAGTTCAGAAACCAGTTCAAGCTGAACCGTCCAATAGCTTAGAGAACCTACTGAAGGCTTACATGGCGAAGAGTGACGCCTTAATTCAAAGCCAAGCTGCTACATTGAAGAGTTTGGAGAACTAGATGGGCCAGCTTGCAACTGAACTCAGGAACCGTCTACAAGGTGCTCTACCTAGTGATACGGAGAATCTGAGAAATCCGGGGAAGGAATATTGTAAAGCACTAACATTGAGAAGCGGAAAGATAGTAGAGCCTAACACTGCTAAAGTTAAGAAAGAGCCCACTGAGGCTCAAGATTCAGAAGAAGTTCAACTGAGTGTTGAAGTTCCAGTTCCACCTGAACCAAAACCTACAAGATCTGATAAGGTAACCTCAGAACCAGTTAATTCTGATCAACTAACAACTCCGCTAGGTGCAGAATTACCACCAAAGATAAATCAACTAGTACCAGTTCCAGTAAGGAAACCTCCACCACCTTACCCTCAAAGACTTCAGAAGCAAAAATAGAATATCCAATTCAAGAAGTTCTTGGATGTACTCAAGCAACTCCACATCAACATCCCGTTGGTGGAAGCAATTGAGCAAATGCCGAACTACGTCAGATTCATGAAAGATATCCTGTCCAAGAAATGAAGGCTTGGAGAATTTGAGACAGTAGCTCTGACGAAGGAATACAGTGCATATCTTCAAGACAAATTACCCCCAAAGTTGAAAGATCCAGGATGTTTTACGATACCATGCAATATTAGAGCAATATATTGTGGTAAGGCACTATATGACTTGGGCGCAAGTATCAACTTGATGCTTATGTCAATATTTAGAAAGTTAGGGATAGGTAAAGTTAGACCTACTACGGTTACACTTCAGCTAGCAGATCGATCCTTAGCACATCCAGAAGGAAAAATCGAGGACGTATTGGTACGTGTAGATAAGTTTATCTTTCCTATTGACTTTGTAATTTTAGACTTCGAGGCAAACAAAGAAGTACCAATTATCGTAGGGAGACCGTTCTTAGCAACCGGAAGGACCCTGATTGATGTACAAAAGGGCGAGCTTACGATGCTTGTTCAGGACGATCAGGTAACATTTAATGTTTTCAAGTCAATGTGATTTCCTAACACAATAGATGATTGTTCTGCAGTATCCGATTTAGAAAAGTTAATAGTAGACAAGGAACTCAACTCTGTTGAGGATTCTCTAGAAAGAATTCTGACATTAGACCCTCCAAGTGATGAAGAGGAGGATGAAGACTTAGCTTTGCTAGAAGCTAATCAAAAGGGATTTAATCCACAATCCCGTTTTGAATCTTTGGATTTAGAGAATAGGGATTATATTCAACCAAAAGCATCAATCGAGGGGCCACTTATATTAGAACTCAAGGTATTACTTTCTCATTTAAAGTATGTTTATTTAGGTAACGCTTCTACTCTGCCTATGATTGTTTCAGCAGAATTAACTACTGAGCAAGAAGAGAAACTTGTCTTAGTTCTGAAACAATTCAAGAAGGCTATCGGATGGACCATAGCCGATATTCATGGTATTAGTCCATCTGTATGCATGCACAAGATCATCCTGAAAGATGGTCAAAAAATGATGATCGATGGACAACGAAGGCTGAACCCCATCATAAAGGATGTGGTGAAAAAGGAAATTATCAAGTGGTTAGATGCAGGTAATATTTACCCCATCTCAGACAGTTCATGGGTAAGTCCAGTCCAGTGCGTGCCAAAGAAATGAGGTATCACAGTCATAGAGAACGAGAACAACGAGTTGATACCGACTAGAACAGTTACGGGATGGAGAATCTGCATCGATTACCGGAAGCTGAATAAGGCAACTAGGAAGGATCACTTTCCTTTACTGTTCTTAGACCAGATGCTAGATAGACTCGCGGGACGAGATTACTACTGTTTGCTCGATGGATACTCGGGGTACAACTAGATTACGGTAGCACCGGAAGATCAACACAAGACCATATTCACCTGCCCGTACGGTACATTTGCATTTAGACGCATGCCATTTGGTTTATGTAATGCACCTGCTACATTTCAAAGATGCATGATGTCAATTTTCACTGACATGATTGAGAAATTTTTAGAAGTTTTCATGGATGACTTTTTAGTATTTAGAGATACGTATGATGATTGATTAGCCAATCTGGCTAAGGTACAAAGGCGATGTGAAGAAACAAACCTAGTACTCAATTGGGAAAAGTGCCATTTCATGGTACGAGAAGGAATTATTCTAGGGCATCGAGTAACAAGACATGGGATCGAGGTAGACAGAGCAAAGGTAGACGTTATTGAGAAACTCCCACCTCCAACATCTGTAAAGGTTGTTAGGAGCTTTTTGGGCCACACCGGTTTCTATCGAAGGTTTATTAATGACTTCTCCAAAATTGCTAAACCTTTGTGCAAATTGTTGGAGAAGGACACGACATTCAAATTCGATGATGAATGCTTAAGAGCTTTCAAGGATTTGAAGAGTCGATTAGTCACGGCACCAATAATCGTTACCCCAGACTGGGACTTGTCATTTGAACTGATATGTACGCAAGCGACTTCGCAATTGGAACTGTCATGGGCCAGCGAAGGAACAAAGTTTTCCACCCCATCTACTATGCAAGCCAGACTCTTACAGGAGCTCAATTAAACTATACAGTAATAGAAAAAGAGTTACTTGCTATCGTGTTTGCTTTTGAAAAGTTTCGATCTTACCTTGTAGGTACCAAAGTGACTGTCTATACTGACCACTTGGCAATCAAGTACTTACTTGCAAAGAAAGACGCTAAACCAAGGTTGATCTGATGGGTACTTCTACTTCAAGAGTTCGATTTGGAAATTCAAGATCTTAAAGAAGTAGAAAACCAAGTAGCAGATCACTTGTCCAGATTGAAGCCGCAAGAAGGAAATACTCCACTTATACCGATTCATGAGACCTTTCCAGATGAGCATATACTTAAGGTAAATCATGTCCATAATACCCCTTGGTTTGCTTATATTGCTAACTTTTTAGCTTGTGGTTTGATGTCAATTGATAAGACGTATCAACAAAGGAAAAAGTTTCTTCACGATGTGAAGTACTATTTTTGGGAAGAGCCATATCTATTTAAAAAGTGTGCAGATTAGATGATCAGGAGATGCGTGGCAGAAGAAGAAATACCGAAGATCCTATACCATTGTCACTTAGCTCCGAGTGGGGGACATTTCGGAGGTACTCGTACTACGGCCAAAGTATTGCAAGCTGGATTCTTTTGGCCAACACTATTCAAGGATGCATATACGTACGTAAAGAGCTGTAATAGATGTCAAAGGGTCAGAAATGTCACCAACAGAAATGAGATGCCTCGAACAAACATCATTGAGGTCGAATTGTTCGATGTTTGGGGTATTGATTTTCTTGGGCCTTTCTCTCCGTCCTTCGGTCACAGGTATATATTGATAGCAGTAGACTATGTGTCCAAGTGGGTCGAGGCGGAGGCATATCCGACAAATGATGCGAAGGTCGTAATAAAATTCTTGTAGAAGCACATGTTTATAAGGTTTGGAACCCCAAGAGCTATCATTAGTGATGAAGGGTCCCACTTTATAAATAATTGGTTAAAATGGTTACTAGATAAGCACGGGGTGAAACACAATGTTCAACAGCTTACCATCCGCAGACGAATGGGCAAGCTGAACTGGCAAATAAGGAGATCAAAGGTATACTCGAGAAGGTAGTTTGCCCGAAACGATGAGATTGGTCCAAAAAGATTGGATGACGCTTTATGGGCTTATAGAACAGCATACAAGACACCTTTAGGAATGTCACCCTATAGGCTAGTCTTTGGAAAAGCATGTCATCTACCCCTGGAGTTAGAGCACAAGGCTTACTGGGCCCTTCAACAGCTTAATTTGGGTCCTAAGCGTGCGAAAGAAAAATAGATGTTCCAACTCAACGAGTTAGAAGAATTTCGAATGTTCTCATATGAAAATGCCGAACTACTCAAAGAAAGACTCAAGAAATGGCATGACAAGAACATCCGAGTTCGAGAATTTGAAGCAAGTCAGCAAGTATTGTTGTTCAACTTTAGATTGAAGTTCTTTCCAGGTAAGCTAAAATCACGTTGGTCTAGTCTATTTACGATTCACCAAGTCTATCCATACGGAGTTGTTGAACTCCAAGGTAAGGGAGGTAATTTTCAAGTTAATGCTCAGCGTTTGAAACATTATTGGGGGGATAAAATCGAACGGGGTAACATATCGTTCATTTTATCAGATATTTAATATTTCGTGTTTTGTTTAATAAATAATTTAGGGTCTATTTTTCAGGTTTAGTATGTTTAAATAAATTCTGTCTAGGAGGTTGGAACTTAAGCGGGACCGTTTGTGACCCCTCCAATCTTTCCTGGGAATTTATTTTAACATAATTTCCCAAGAAATTATTCCTTAATCAACACAATAAATTTTCAAATAAAAGGTTCAAGTTTGATCCAAATTTTAATTTGCAATTCAATTTTTAATTTTCATTAAGTCTGGGGACTTAATTGAATTATTTCTTTTTAAAATTTTTTTTGATTACTCTTTTTGTAAATATATTTTTAAGGCATCTAGAAGAAATATTTTTTATTTATATACTATTAATAATATGATAAACTTTAATATATAAATTATATTCATTATAATTTATATATTAACTTTTATCAACTTAGATTAGAATTAGGATTAATTTAATTTCAATTTTTATTTTATGTTTATCTTAATAATTAATAACAATTGATAATTTTGTATGCTTATATTTAATTATTAATTGCTATTAAACTTGAGTAGGATTAGAATTAAACTCTTATTTTTAATTATTAGACTAAGAGTTCTATTTTAAGTCCTATTATGCATGCTATAAATACCACCTTATTTCTCCCATCCATGCATGAACCAACCCTCTCAAACACCAAACCTCCTTGTGCTGCAAGCTCCCTAACTCCAGCAGCCTAGTCGGCAAGCACACCCAGCAGCATCGCACCACATGACCTACTCAGCAGCATACGCACTCAACGCCCCACCTGCGCGCTTGCTGCTCTTGCCCAGGTCGCAACACACGCATGCCCCAGCTGCCCAGGCCGAGCTCCCGCGTGCACTCCAGGCCTGCCCGATCGACGTCCCGTGCACTCCAGGTCTGCTCGACGAGGCTCTACATGCTGCTTCTGAGCCAACTCCCTGCTGCGCCTAGTTCCCGCACACATCCTGTTGTCGAAGGCCGCTTGCTGCTCCCACGCACACCAAGCCCGCGCGCTGTAGCCCTTGTGCGGCACACCCATACACTAAGCCTTAAACCAAAATTCTTCAACCCTCCTCCTTTTAATTTATCATTTATTCTTCATTATTTTAAGAGTTTTTATATTCTTGCAAAAATGTGGTAAGATTTAATTTCCTTTTAATTTTTAATTTTATTAAATTGTTTAATTTATGAATTCTTTGAATTATTAAATTTTATGAATTAAATTTTTAGGAAAATAATTTTTTCTACCTCATATTCAGGTCAATTATGCCTCGCAAGAGAACTCGTGCCTCCGCTCAAATCGACGAAACACAAAGCAAGTTCCATTGTGTTGAAGCTAAAGTGAGATATGAAAGTACCTACAAAAATCAACAGATGCATCCTGAGAAAGGCTTCACACTGAAGGAGAGCAACTACAGAAACTTTATGGCACGTATTCATCAAATTGCTGAAGCTCTCAATTGGGAACTGTTTTATGAAAAGAGACCTAGTGTGGATGAAGAGTTAGTTCGTGAGTTCTACGCGAATTTAACTTCAAGCAAGATGACAGAAGTCCCTGTTCGCGGAATCAAGGTACCTATAAATTCGAATGCTATTAATGAGTTCTTTAAATTGCCTGATTTTGAGAACGACGAGTATTCATCTTTAATGAGCAATATCAAGCCGGAACTTCTACAAGAAATTCTCGAGGAGCTTACAGTTGAAGGTTCCAATTGGACTGTGTCAAAACAAGGAACCCACACTTGTCGAAGAGAATACTTGACACCTATTGCGAAGGTATGGTTCTATTTCATCCGTTTCAGCCTTCTGCTTAGCTCACATGGAACTACAATTTCATTAGAGCGAATGGTCTTACTATACTCGATCTTAACTGGTAAGACCATTGATGTGGGAAAGATCATCCTGAGAGAAATTCAAAACTGTGCCGTTAGACGTTCTGGCCCTGCTTACTTCCCCTTTACAATAACTATTCTATGCTTGAAAGCAGAAATTCTTGCCAATGTAAAGAAGATAGGGTACACCCGAGGTACAATTACAGATTGAGACTTCTACCGAGTAGCATGAGACTCAGTTCTGCAACAACGAGTTGAAGAAAGCAAAGAACCTGAGGACCCTGATGAAGAAGAAGATCCCACAATGAAATCATTTGAAGTCCCTGATAAGGTGGACCCAGTGGAGCCAAAAGCTGAACCGGATGCTGAAACTCCAATGTTTAGAGCTTAGTCGCCTAGCCCGGACTTTCGAGATGAGCTGTTAAATTTGATGGACTTAATGCAACACATGCAATGGTAGCAACAAGCCTACTGGAGATACTCAAAATTAAGGGAGGACTCAATGAAGAGTGCTTTCAAGAAAATTTACAATGACCCATTTATCTTTGTGCCTAAATTTCTAGATTTCATATTCGAGCCATGGACTCCATTCTCGAAAAAAGAGTGAAGCGATTCGTGCAAAGGCAATAATGATGGAGCAAAAGATGAGTCGGATTCAGAATGATCGGCAAATAAATGAAAAGGGAGGATCTTGACTTGATTTTATTTTTTGTTTTTAGGTTAAGTTAGGATTAAGATTAATTAGGAATTTTTATTTCTGCATAATAAAACAAGAGAAGGAAATCCTGAATAAATATGGACAAGTCATAAAGTATAAATTGTGGCAATAGATATATACATGTCTAGGATTGGATTTAGAAAGAGCTTGGTACTTAAGCAGTTACATTGACTCACCTCCTCTTTTCTGAATTCCTACCTGGTGTATATAGTATCTATTCACTTTAAACAATGAGGACATTGTTCATTTTAAGTTGGGGGGACCAAAATTTGAAATTATTTCCATCCAGAATAAATTTTTTCTTTTAATTATGATTAGGACATATTTCTGTTCAATAAATTTGAATTTTGTTAAGTATGCTAAATTTGAGTATGAATAAAGTTCTATTTTTTCCAATAAATTATTATGTAGCTTAATGATGACATGAATGTATTATTAATAAAGCATACAGCTTCATACCATAAAATTTTTATCTCTTTAGAAAAGTTAGGTATGCATGAAAGTTTAAGTCTTTAGAATTGACTTAGTAGTTTCTTGAGGCGAAATTTTAAATTTTATCCTTTGAAACCCAACTTTGAGACTATATGGCCTAATTTTATTTTGGAACCTATACAAATTTAGCCCATCACATTTCTCTTAATTATCTTTAAATTTTCCCAAATACTAGACTCAGTACTGTTCAAGAATATCGTTTGAAAATAAGTTTGGGGGAGTTGAAAAGAAATATCAAATGCTCAAAAATTGTATGCATAAAGCAAGTGCTAAAAAAAAAAAAAGAGCACATGTATTTGAAAAAGAGCATGTGAAAGTTGGTGGTTGAAGGTAAAAATTTCCGAAGGTTCGACTTACACTGAGTCTAGGGTTTTTAGCCGAAATTTATCTATCTTTTTACCTACCCCTAAGCCTAGCCAAGTTACAACATTGTAAAGACCTATTGATTCGAAGTTCCAATGTTACCTACATTAGTGGAGAGAAATTGCTTTGTTCAACATATGAAGACATAAGTTAAGCTTAATGATTGCAGCTTAATCTTGAATAAAGGGATTAAAAATTAAATTGGTGGGAATTAGCATGTCTTTATTAAGAAACATTTAGTCTAATTTTGCTATTGTAATAATTGTTGAGATTAATTTGAATAATATGAATACTTGAGTAGCATAATGATCAAATTTCTTATTTTTGAGCATGAGTATATCAAATTCATATTTGTGAGAAAAATGTTGTTCTGAAGAAGGTTTTCAAAAGTGTTTCCGAGAAATTCTTTTCAAAATTTGTGCATTACTCAGGACGAGCAATGAATTAAGTTTGGGGGTGTGGAAACACAAAAATTTTTATACTTTTTCATGTCCTTTTTGACTTAAAATCATGCTATTCCGGTTAAATTCTTGTCGAAAAATAATTAAATATTATAAAATAAATAAATTATGTTAAAAATATGAACATTATGAATTTTAATTAATTTTACAGATAATTTTAATTAAATTTGGTTATTTTTGACAGAATTGCACAAAGGGCAAAAAATGGCCCGGCGGACACTGCGAGAAAAACAAAATCGAAAAGCAATTTGGAGTATCGAGGCGAACTAATTTCCAGCCCAAGACGGTCCAGAAATGTGTTTTTATTCATAGTTTAATTAATTTTAATTTATTCCCCATTTAATTTGGGTTAAATAAATTAATTTTAATTAATTATGGAGAAAGGGCCCAGTTGAACCGCACTGGTCGAACCATATGGAGTGAACCGAACCAGCCACTAATTGGGCTGACCCGAACCGTACATAGGCTGACCCAAATCAGCATTTTAGCTGATTAAATATGCTTGCAAAAAGGCCCTTGAAAAACCTCCAATTTGCATTCAAACCCCACCTTTATTTATGGCTTTGTAGATTTGCCCCAGCCTATTTTTAGCAAAGTTGAAAGCTTCAACCTTTGCCATGTGTGTGGCCGGCCATAGGGGGGCTCTTTGGCTGCTGGAATTTGCTATTTTTAGCAGACACAATCATCTATAAAAGCCACCCCTTGCTGATAATTTCAATCATCCCTCAATCCCACAACATTCTATCATTTTCTCTTCCTTTCTCTCAACTCTTCTCTCTATTTTTCCATCCCATTTTCCTATAGTCTTGTGCCGATTTCTCCTCTTGGAAAAGAGGTATTTTCCCAGTGATTTTGGGCAGCAAGCAAGTGTTCATAGAAGCCTTGACCGGCAAGGACAACGGAGACGAAGAACGGAGCAATCAGTCAAGCCACGGAGAAACACCAGATTTGCCTTCTTGTTACCTATCTTTTTAATTTCTATTGTTTTTATGATGAACATATCTATGAATATTATTGTTGTTGAAATGGTTATTTTAATCAATTTAGCTTGAATTTAATTCGTGTTGGGTTGATTATATTTTGCTTACTTGAATCATTAAAATAGTGTTTATGCTGTTATAGGCCTTGGTAAAAATGCTTGATTAAGTAAAATCATGCCTAAGTTATTCTTGCATTAAATTTGTTAGATAACTAATCAATTAATTGTTTAAACGGATTGAAATTGCAGTTAATGGACACAGTACTTAATCAGTGTATGTTTAATTCTTCTAAGGTAGCTGAAAATTAAATTAGCATTGTATTTGGCAATACATATGCCTTGCATAACTTGCAAGATTGTTTTGATTAAATTGTTTCAAGGTATGGCTACCTTGTTACTTCACATAATATTTTATATGTTTATTAAATTGAATTAATTGTTTGAATTGACATGGGAACATGCAAGAGATTAATTGAATTTAATAAGTATGTATGAGCAATAGTTAGCAATTTTTCCGAGTTGCCATGAATTTATTCGTAACAGCATAAGCACGAATTTAATAATTCTAAGTTAAAAGATGTAATTAATCCAACACAATTATATCATCTTGATTAAATCTTTTTGAAATCGTGCATTAGAACTCTTTTATTTTATTTAAATTGTTTATTTAGTTTTAATATCTTAGTTTATAAATCAACTTTTTAAACCAAAATATTTTTCCATCACCAAAGTGTTTTAAAATTAATTTCATAAATATTTCTTTTTACAGTCCCTGTGGGTACGATAACTCGAAATTTACTTGTCACTTTATTACTTGTTACGACTGTGTACACTTGCACATTCCCTCCGTTCCAAATACCCATGTTGGTTACTTGCCATTATTTAGTGGTAGACCGATATTGCCTGTAGTAGTTGGACGCAACGTGCCTTAGACAATACCGATGGTGTGTGCGATCCCATAGGCTTCCTTGTCGCTCAATTACGGCTAGTATTCTAGTGCCCCGATCCGATATAATGTAGATATCAGGTTGGGGACATACATGCCTCCTTAACCTAGAAAGAAATAAATCTCAGTCATCACTTGACTCCCCCGGTGTTATTGCAAATGCAATTGGAAGGAATCTCCTACCGCCATCCTATAATAGCCAATGGGTATATCTACCATACATAAAGGTACCATCAAGTTATACCAGTGGCCTGCTGTACACAAATGCATCCCAGAATTGCTTAAAACTCCAGAATACACTTGAACACTTGGCATCCACGGAGCAACCGGTCGTTATAGTACGCAAGGAGTGTTTCAAAGTCTGTTATGCAACCTAGGACGTACCTCTCCAGCATCTGACACTACTGCCACACCTCATTATATAAAGCGTCCCACCTACTATACATCTTTTCCAACGCCTTCTGCTTAGTTATCTAAGCCTTGCGGTAAGAGGGCGTGTACCTTAATTGGCTACGAATATTGGCAATTAAGACTGACACAGAAGTCCTAGGATCCACTTTCAACATCGGTAGTATTAAACTAGCTATCATACTTGAATCTATCTTGGGATGATCTTGTGAAACACCTATCAACAAAGTATGTTAAATAATACAACATTAAGTAATAACATTATTATTCAAAAACCCTAAACACCCAGTGATACTGTACTGGGAACACATGTATATGGACTTTTATACTTTTTTATCTTTCACAAGCTTGTCATTTTTCTAACCGAAACCATGATTTTCCATGAACATGTACTGTCTTGCACTGCACACTTGGCCTCGAACTTATCGAATTTGGATTTAACTATAACAACCCAATTTCAGTGAGATCAGAATAATGGTTTCGGGACCACAAATTTGATTCAAAAATAAAATTTATTTTATTTTATTATATGGCCCGTATTAGGTTAGAAATTTCATGTGAAAATTTTGATAAGAAAATTTTACCGATTTCATGTTTAATTACGAGAAGGACCAAATCGCATAAAATGTGAAATTAGAATTCTAGTAGCTATAAGGATTAAATAGCTATGGAATTCAAAACTAGAGGTCCTTATATGGTAATTAGACCATCAATCAAAAGACGGAAAATATCTTTGTTGAATCATCCATGGAAATTTAGGAAAAGGGCAAGGATTAAATTGGAAATTAAAATAAATAAATAATTAATTAAAAAGATGATAAAAGAAATATCATCTTATTTTTGGTCATATTTAACCCCCAAAATTATATGGAAACCCTAGGAGAGAGAGAAGAAACTTTCAAGGCCTAATTGGGTAAGTTTCTTTGTCCTATTTTTAGTAAATTTTGATATTTTTGAAACCGAGATAGCTTAATCTATCTATTTGGGGGATTAATTTGAAAAGTTATCAAAGTATGAAAAATGGGTCATGGATGTATATACTGAAAATTAGAAATTTATGGTAGAAAATGAAAGGCTGTTGATAGATAAATAACTTTTACAAAGTGATTTTTGGTGAAAACATGATTTATGGACTAAAATGTAAAGTTGTGAAAATTGATGAAAAATTCTGAAATTTATAGAAAATATGTGCCTGATAAACTGTAAATTATACATATTTCTATCCCACATTTAGCACATTCTTGGATGAATTATCATTAGATTTGTGGAATTCGATGCTTTTAATCCTTTAAATTCATGTTTTGTACTTAGGTGAGCATAGGAGAGTGAAAAGAACGAGAAACGGGCCAAAAACGGAGAAAATGGGCCAAAGTAAGAGATCAACACGGCCTGGAGTTCCTCACACGTGTGAACCACACGCCCGTGCCACATTAACAGGCTTGAACACGGTCTGGACTCGATTTACACGGGCCTGCCACACGGGCGTGTCCCTGTCGTAACGAATTTCAATTTCACGCGGAAAAAGCTACTTAGAGGCTAAGAAAGACACTCCAAACTTTATATAAAGGCCCTAGGAGGCGACTTTAAGGGTGTACAGTGTCCCCGCTAAGACTCAAGGTAGAGGATAGGGAATTACTCGAAGAAAGCCGATTGATCTATCTCAGAAGCCAGGATCTACATCAAGACTGAAGATCTCCCTTCAATCCTTTCAGGGGTTTTAGGTTTTCTTTATGTTTTGTTATTTTCTTTACTCTGAGATGTATTCTTTTATAAACATGAACTAAATCCCCAAATACCTGAGGGGGATGAAACCTAAGACGAATCTTGTTATTGTTATCTAAACTATATGATAAATATTTGATTTGTTTTTAACTGTGTTTTTAATTCTTGAGTTGATATTTCAGGATATTAATTCAAGTCGAATGTGCTTATTCAGAGGAGTAAAAGTCCTTGTTTAAGAGTAGATCCAACACAATTAAGCAGAGTTGATCGCAATCCTAGACATAGGACGAGGAAAATCTGTTGGATTAGAGTCAAATCTAATATGGGGATCCATAGATCGAGTTAATGCAAAACTAGGGGTTTTAATTAGAAAGAGATTTTAATTATATCAACTTAGGGTTAGTTGTTCTTATTCTCGACGGAGATATTAACATAATTTAGGGATCTCTACAGATCCAGTCGAATGAAGAAATCGTCTAGTTCAGAGTTAAATAACAAGTAAAGTCTAGGTGGATTCTTCCTTGGGTATTGCCTTTATCATTCAATTTTCCCAAAGTAATTTCCCAATCTACTATTTGTCGCTTCTTTAGTTAGTTAGAATTTTAGTTTCCCAACAGATCCCTCTTTATTTTTTAGGCTAGATAATAGGAAGAAAGTCATTACTAGTACTTTCAGTTCTTTGGATTCGATATTCCGGTCTTACCACTAGCTATACTACTATTCGATAGGTGCGCTTGCCTTTTATTGTGATAATAGTTAGTTTCTAGGTACGATCATTATTATTACTTCATCGAAATCACAATCAGTGCTGTAAATTCTACTTTGAAATTTTGGTTAGGCTTGGAATAGAGAGTAAATTAAACAAGTTTCATTTTCCGAGCCTAGGGACGAAATTGAAATTTATGGAAAATTTAGGGGCAAAATGGTAATTTTGCCTAGAACATAGATTGAGTCTCAATAAATATGAAATGTGTGAAATTAATGATTAAATTTATTTATATAGATCCAGACAACTCAAATTCGAGGTTAGGTCGAGGAAAAGAAAATGTTTTGGATTAGTAGATTTTATACGCGAACAAGTGTCGAGGTAAGTTCGCGTAACTTAATCGAGCATGTAAATATGTTTAATTGAATGTTGTGTTTGTATGGAATGTGAATTATATTGATGTACATTATTTGAATGTTATATGAGAAATTTTAATGCATGCTTGAAAATGGTGAAAAAGGGTTAAGTCCCGATTGAATATTGAATTCCGATGAATATATGTGCTTTCTTGAAATGAATGAGGTTATGCATTTGTTGCAGACGGGATTTAGCTCGAACGAGTAATCCTATTGACCTCATTATAGAAAGGATTTAGCCCGAACGAGTAATCCTAATATAACACCTTTCGAGTATACGTAACGATAAGGGTTTAACCTGGACTGGTAACCCTAGTTGAGCTTTTCCGAGCATACGATATATAAAGGATTCAGCCTGGACTGGTAACCCTAGTTGAGCTTTTCTGAGCATACGATATATAAAGGATTTAGCTTGGACTGGTAATCCTATTATACGATATGTGGCTCGAGAGTGTTTCCTTGATTAAGTGCCTTAATAGGTACTTTTGAAAAAGAATTGACGGGTTATTGAATCGTACACCTTGAGTGTACCACTTGAGCATTCATCGAAATTTTAATAATTCAACGGACACAACTTTTGACATGTTATGAGAAAATGAGATGAAATGATAATGACTTGAAAAAGTATTGCATGATGAGCTCATCTATGTTTACTTGATTGATTTAGAGATTTTGGTGACTAACATGTTTGATTGAATGCATGTGTTTAGGAAGTTTTGCTAATGGATGGAAAATATGATATTATATGCTTAGATTTAATAATTGGGATTAATAAGTTTAGTTTTCCGTTATATGAACTTGTTAAGCATGTAATGCTTACTTCATTTTATTTTTCCCTGTTTTATAGTGCTCGGAAGCTCGCGAAGGTTGGAAGATCATTGGAGCATCGTCACACTATCAACTAGCTTATTTTGGGTATATATAGTTGAATCATTTTGGTAGAATGGCATGTATAGGACAACTTGACCATTAGTGGCTTGATAATGATGTTTGTAATCTAGCCATTGGAATGGCTAGAAATGGTTTTTTTGATATAATTGTAATGTCATGCTATGGTAGTTAAATATAGGTTAAGTAGGTTATTATGGTATATTCACATGTGATATGTTAAGTATATGGGATCAAATGTTGTTTATACCTAAGTTAAATCAAGTTAAGTTATAAACACACATGCATGTAATGGTATGCCATGATGAATGATGGAATTTGCTTAATTTGAATGCTTAAAATCGTTGGTATTGGATGTGTGTTTCAAATGCAGGACTTGGGTGTGATTTTGGATGAGAAATGAAGCTATAAATGGCTTTATTTTGTCCACACGAGCATGTGTCTAGACCGTGTGTGACACACGGCCTGGTAAAATGGGTATATGGTTAGCTGTGTGTCCCTCACACCTTAATTTTAAGAAACAGAATACTCAGAATTGAGCACACAGGCAGAGAACGGGCATATGTCTCAGCCGTGTGAGGCACACGGCCCAAAACACGGGTACGCCTCTTGACCGTGTGAATCTTACACATATTTTTTAAAAAATCGAATTAACCACATGGCCTAGCACACGGGCGTGTGACTTGGTCGTGTGGCAACAATTTGTTCATGAGTTGCAAGTTAGAGAGTTACATGGGTTCGGGACACGGGCGTGTGACTCTTATTAGTGAGAAAAATTTTAGGATTTTGTGAAAAATTCCCAGAGATCCCAATTTGGTCCCGAATAGATTCTAATGCATGTTTTGGGCCTCAAGGGACCTATTAAGGGACGTTATGAATGATTTTGATAAATGAATAGTAATTTACATGAATTATCTAAAAATGTTTTGAAAGTTCTGGTAATGCTCCGAAACCCTATTCTGGCGACGGATACGAGTTAGGGGTGTTATATTAACCATGTTGTAGTTAACCTCGTTCGTGATGTTATGTTGTTTCAATGCACCAAGAAAACTATCCTTATTGGAAAACTCCTTACCAACTTCCAATTCACCCGAATCCAATGATGAACTTGTATGGTCACACTTTCTGTGTAGTAGATCTGGAAACCCCAACGCATCATCTGCAGATAGATCGACATTATGCATGTGGGCTGGAGGCGAATACATCTTGAATTGCGGATCTTCTTCTTCATCTGAACCCCCTTTAACATCTTCAAGTTTGGTTAGAACAGGCTTCGGTTCAGAAAATAATGCAACTTCTGCACCATCGAGGTCGGGCTCTTGAGATGGATCCATATCAGACTCATCATTTAACCCACCATTATCTGCAACGTACGAGGCCCCCTCGTTGGTAGACATCATAGAGAATACATCATCCTTTCTTGTGGACGTTTCGTAACGTCTCCAATCAGATGTGGATTGCCAACCACTAGAAGTTGATGTCATTCCCCAATACGTATTTCCAACATCGAACATCGACCCACCAATGTGTATGTCCCATCCACTAATCGAGTTTTGTACAGGAGTTGTGTATTCCATACTGCCACCAAACACGGGCGCTTCCATGTTCTGCCTCCCACTAACAGAGTGTCGAGTAGGGGTCGTGTCTTCCTCTCGAACAGCAGTAGATGTTGAAGTCGCAAATGTTTCATTTGGCGATGAAAATTGTACATATAACTCAAGATAAGGTGATCCACTAGGGAGATGAGTCTACACCATTGCCTCAAACCTACGACCACATTTGATATTAAATGAGTCATATGTCATGGGATCAATTGAAGCACAAAATCGATATTTAATAGAAGAAACACTCTTTGGCATCGTTTCGAAGATTTTGCGCCTAATTCTTTTACAAAATTCTGTCAAATCTATAGTCTGGTTAAAAACAATTCGCATTGTGTTCTCCGATAAAAAAACAATGTCGTTCTTAGTGTCACGAACCTCACCATCATAGTAAATAACATCACTAATACTTTTACTCATCTTCAATTCCTATTCTGCTTAGCCTCTCTAATTTTTATTGTTGTAACTTAAGCAACCTGAGAATGAAAGTTGGCTCATTTATAGCCTAAGGCCAAAATGAACTACTGTAGAAAAAGAGCGTCCACGTTAGAGCTTTTTTCAGTAATTTTGCTGACAGTGCATCTTGCTTGAAGCGTTTTTGACACTATTTGTTTAGAAATGTCTTCTCAAAATTATTTTTCAAGAACTACTGTAGAAAAAGAGCGTCCACGTGGGAGCTTTTTTCATCAATTTTGCTGACAGTGCATCCTGCTTGAAGCGTTTTTAACACTTTTTGTTCAGAACCATCTTCTTAAAATTATTTTTTAAGAACTACTGTAGAAAAAAACCAAAATCCTTATTGTCAATATAATTTTCCCTAAACCCTAAACCTAAACACAGTATTATTTTAAAAAAATACTAAACCCTAATTTAATTAATTTATTTAAAACCCCTAAACCTAATTTAATTAATTTTAAAAAAAACACTAAATCTTGATTTTTTTTTTTTAAAATTCTTAAAACCCAAAATTCTAAATTATTTTAACCAAACCCTAAGCCTTACAAACCTGACCCTAAATTATTTTAACAAAACCCTAACCTTAAAAACCTTAAACCAAAAAACATTGCGGACTAAACATGCAAAAAGCCCTAACTTAGAAAAAACGGAGCAAAACGCGCCCTTAAGAGAGCATTTTTGCCACGTCAGCGCCTTTTGTGCTGACATGGCAAAAACGCTCCCCAGGGGCGCGATTTACTGGAAATTTCCCCCTCAAATGCACCTAGGTGGATGCGTTTTGCCAAAATCGGCCCTTTTCGGTAAATAATGCAGAAATTGGGCCATTTCCATAAATATACTTGGAATGGGCCTTTATAGGTAAATTAGTCCTCCTTTCCTTTGTCTCTTTTTTTTTCCCTTTTTCTTTTCTTCCCTTGTTGTTTTTTTCTTCCCTTGCCGATGGGTCGTGCGCAATGGGTCTCCCCGTCTCTGGCTAGCCAGTGCTCTTTGCGGTAAGGTGATCACCAGATAGCTCATTTTCTTGTTTTAGAGGACTGTGTTCTCCTTCCCTCAGTGATGGCGGTATGAATCTATTAAAAGTAAATTCCTACGCCTAAATAGAATATAAATTTGAGTGTAGGGAGTAGAGTCGATCTCGAGATTGGATATCTAAATTTTTTTTCTTTTTATTAGAAGGCATGATAGGCAGCTGTTGTGTCTATAACGTTGCAGAATAAAAGTGGGGTTTAATCTAATTAAAAATAAATATAGCAGAAATAAATATAAGTTGAAATTACATTAAAATAAATAGAACGAGATAAAATTAAATGAACTGATAATACGACGCATTAGCTTTGGTCACAATTTAGGCTCAAACTTCAAATTGATCAGGATATAAGTTTTCTCCTTCAATCGATAAGTTGGTTATAGTGACCGAGGAGACGTCTTACATCATTAGTTATTTTGTGTGTATATTAATTGTAGGAATGTTCGATAGTTAACTCTTATTGTACGAATAACTCTGAAATACATGTCCATAATTTAGCTTTTCGGTAGCTTTATGAATTAGAAGGACTTGAATCAATGGCCTCAATTGTGGGTCATTTAAATCCGATAGTTACTTCCCTTGACAGATCTAATTACTTATTCAATTAGTCATGTTAATTTGTTCTTTGATAGATAGATTACAATAATTATGAATCCTATCAATTTTATGACACACAATGTCAAATCAATGGATCCTTTTTAACTTTCACGATTTCGTGAGATTATTAAGTTTATCTCTTAAACTGAAGAAATAATGAATGCTGAAGTGAAGAATTTTGGGTATGAATTTGAATTTCACGAATCAAATACCATATAAAAAATTAATCTATTAAAATTAATTCATAAAACAAAGAATAAGAAAAGGAATTATCTAAATGGAAATTTTATTAAAAACAAAGAAAAGAAGCAGGGCAATTGTTTTTAGGTGGCTGTACATAGAACTGTCTATGGGCTAGGCCCGAAGGCCCGTTCAAAAAGTGGAGTTTAGGTAAAAATATAGGCCCAAAAAATAGACTTAGACAAAAAAATAAGGCTCGTTTAAAAAATGGATCGGGTCTCAAGTAAGGTTTTTTTTGGCTCGAGCCTGGCCTGAATATGCAAAAAAAAGAATTGTTGTTTTTTTTACTGTTTTCTTGCTATTTTCTTCTTGTTTTTTTTTACTATTTTGCCACCATTTCACTATTATATTGCTACTATCTTGTTATTATTTAGATATTGTATAACTCTTGTTTTATTGTTAATTTTGTTACTATTTTAGAAGTATTTGCTTATTAAGTTGCATATATCTTAGTGTTATTTAAGTATAAATTTTTTTATTAAATTTATTTATAATTTGTTGAGAAACATTTATTTTAACGTAGTTAGTATTTTTGATGTATTATATATATTTAAAAATTATATAAAAAATTAATACGAGCGGGCCAAACTTGGGAAAAAATTTAGGCCCTTTTTTGGGCCAAGTCCAAGCCTAACAAATGAGTTTAAAATTTTAGATGGGCCCAACCCGAACCCATCCCGACCCGTTCAATGGATATATCTAGTTGTGCGCCTAACCTTTCCTTCTAACTATCAATAGGTATATGTGTGTGTATATATATATATATATATATATATATATATATGTATAAAATATAATTCTAATAAAAATAAAACCTAAAAACTATAAGGAGGGTGGTTATTAGACCTGATCATGGTTGGGTCGGGTTAATACAAAATTTTAGGTTTGTTTTTTAGATTTGGGTTCGATCCAAAAATAAGCTTAAAATAGGCAAGTAATTCAGGCTAGGCCGGGTCCAGGCCAAAATATTCTACTTGAGTCCGGACCCATTTAGAAAATGTACTTTATTTTTGTTTGTCCAAATTCATTTTTCAAATTTATATTTTTACTTGAATCCTCTTACTTTTTGAGCGGGTGGCCCAACTCATGTTTAGGTTTAGTAATTATATGCACGCCCCTCATGTTTAGGTTTAGTATTTTCCCAAGAATGCAATAATAATTTATGAATTATTATAACTACATAGAAAATGATCAATTAAGTACTTTCCCGACACATTGGACAATAATTATACCTACATAGAACATAGAAAATGATCAATTAAGTACTTTCCCGACACATTAGACAATAATTATACCGACATAGGAAATGATCAATTAGTGCCAAATTAAGCAAAACTCATGTCCAAAATTAATTAAAATAAATAATAAAAATATGTCGATTAAGTGCATTATTAATTCTCTCTACTTACGAATGCTTGCCCTCAAGCATTTCATGCATTTATCAATATGGGCATATCACATTCATTCAAGTCAATTCAATCACCACAATCCTCAATTCAATCAAACATAAGGCTATATCTTTATAATTTTTAAAGGATTAAATTGAATTTTTATAATTTTAAGGGGGGCCAAAGTGTAATTTTACCTTTATTAATTTTAAATTTTTAAAAAAATTCAAGGGCCAACGTAACAATTTTACATTTCCAAGGCATCAAAATATGATCCCAAAATTCAATCACCACAATATTAATTCATACTAAATTGCCAAGGCATCAAAATTAAACGAAATGATCCCATTTCTTTTTGTTTGATTTTTTTTTCTAAACTAAAGAAATGAAAGGCTTATCTAGAGTGTCACAGCTAAGAAAAATGACAACTCAAGCACCCTACCTTGGTTATTCAATTCGTCACATCTCTAGATAGCTACTAGCTCTACTCATAATTGTTAAGATTAACGAATTAAGTAAATAGTTTAAAACATCACTCAATCTTTCAAAACAAAGACAAATGACAACTTAAGTACTTAGAGTCCGATTACTCAATCAGTCACAACTCTAAGCCTTTACTCATAATTCAAACAACTAGGGCAGTATTTATTGACATTTTTTTTTCCATTTTGTTCTTTAAAATTATTTGTTTTTTTCCCTAACACAGGATAGAACAAAAGATTATTTACGATGAAGAATTCATGTAAACAAGGTATTTTAATCAATTTAGTGCAAACCAATGAAGCATTCAGTTTAGCATGCAACTATTATCCCAAATAATTAAGTGAATCTACATGATTTCTTATTAGAATCAAGTCATTGAATCAAAAATTTTCTAGTATCTATATGCTTCAAAGGATTGTGAAAGTGGTTTTTTTTTTTTTTTTTAATTTTCCCAAATGAAAATAGCATGCAAGGATGTGAAAACGCAATTAATACACAAGGATTAAGCAAGCAATAGACCAATTTCACCACATACAGTTAGAACATACCAAATTATGATTCGATTTAATTTCTCTCATTTAATTTATACATTTTCCTCAATAAAATCAAATGAGTGAATTAAGAGGTAAGAGGACTTCCCTGAAAGCCACCATATTCGTTGTTCTCATATGCTCCAAATCATGCGTTCAACCTAAAAAGATATTGCCAAGCATTTAGTTGCAAAATGAAAGTGGAGTGATATACTGTAAGATAAAATGAAAGTAACTAGTTAAGGTGCCTACAAAACAAGAAAAAGTAAAGAAGAAAAGCAAATAAATAAAATTATATAGAAAAACATTCTGATGAATAAAAAAGGGGGGAGTATGATAAAACACATACATAAATAAATATATGAAGCCGGGCGGTAGCCGATGGAGCAGATGGTTGGGTTGGGCTAGGAATTGATGATGCGGGTTGGAGGTTAGCTGCTCAAGAAACCGTTGCGGCAGCGTAATGCTAGTGTAACGGGGCAGACGACGCGGGGTTGCTAGTCGCGCGACTTCGAGGCTGAAGGAACATGGGAGCATGGTGGTTGGGGTCGGCGGAGATTGGTTCGGACAAGGTTGATGGATCTAGTGTCGTAAGCATATATATATTTGTTTTGTATAATTGTATTTTTCGAATAAATTATTTTAATAAAAGAACACCTATAAATTAAATTAATATTAAAGCAAAATGAATGAAAATATTGGCTCATTAGTTATCTAACGTTTGACTAATACTAAACAATATTACCTAGCTGAATCGTAATACGAAAAAACATCTTATATTAGTAGATAAACTAAATATGTCCTTAGTCTAATCGAAAATGAATGAGCTTTTTATAAAAATATTATTTAAAAATTAATTAATTACATAAATGGGTTGGGGAACAAATTAATTATGAGAATGGTATGAAAATTAACTGTCAGCACTACTCTCACTTTTTCAATCATCATCAGCCGATCATAAGTTTGTAAAAATAATAATTTTTTGGTGAACTTGACATGTTGACGACACCAATATAAATTTTAAAAAAGAAATATCTGCATTTTCGGAAAAAAAAAGTAAGGGAAAACTTTATTGTTTCCAAGTATCTCATCTGTAGTTGTTTAAAAGTGTCCCCTCTAATTCTATTATACTTTTTAAAACACGATGCAAGTGAAAACCAGTCAACGTCTAAACCAACAATTTGACTCGTTATTTCATCTCTAACTTGATCTCTTTCAAAATTCATGCAGCTTTGTGTTGGTGTTTTATGTACATACCAGTAAACAACATAAACTACTGCCCTTCGAAGTCTTTCTCTCCAGAAGTATTCCATCCATAGTAAATTAATAACTAAGCTAGCAAACACAAATGTGGATGTGAATGTGCACAGATAACACAAGCGTTGACCATTTCATTTTCTATAGTAAATTTCAAGTTGACTTTTACTGCATAAATCAATTTCTTTTAAAATCAATTGTAACGTAGCAAGAGAAATGATTTCATAGCAGCCCCAAATCCAATCATTCAATGTATTATTTTGCAAAAAAAAAAAAAAACAAAGAGCCTAAAAAATATATGCAAGAAATAACAATTTGAGCTGGTCCAGCATTTGATACACTTTCATTATTTCACATAAAAGAAATGTCTCAATTGGAATAAAAGTGTTTGAGATTTTGGACTTCTTCACTTATATTTCATCTGGCAAAAATATCATTCACTTATATTTCATCTGGTAAAAATACCATATGTTGGATTTTTGACAAAAAACAAAAGGAGGAAAGAAAATAAGTACAAAGAAGTTTAAAACAAGAAGAAAACTGAAATTGATCTCCAAAAATCTATCTTTTATTAACTCGAGTAAACATATATATATATATATGTGATACAAGGCAGCCACCTAATGTGTAATTGCTCCCATTAATGCTTGACTAAAGCTTAGCTAAAATTACATACAAAATGTAGTTATCATACTAGCTATTACATCACATTCAAATCTTCAACAAATCCTACTAACTTGGTACAAATTACAAAAACCTAAGAAAGTTACATAGGAACAAAAAATTCAAAATGAATGGAACTAGCTGCTGCTGGTCACATGTTGCATTGCAGGCCAAAATTGAACAAAAAGAAATGCAACATCAGATTGTTATCACTTTCCATTCAAACCGAAATCTGATCACTCTTATCTCTTTCAACTTGAACCTTACGAGACCCTTTCATTCGTGCGAAGGACAGGCCGCCCCAAGTTCCGAGTCAAACCACCCAGCCCTCCTGCAGCTGTTCGTCCCCCACCCCAACACATTACGCCGTCAGCATTAACGCTAACCCACCCTCCCAAGGAGCTTCCCTCTCCTTGGTCTCCTACCTACAACTGATGCTTGTCGTTGCTTAGCAGATAAAATAGAAGCTGTTCAGGCTTTACCCGTCGCAACAATAATGTCCGAGGACATGCAACTATAATTGAAAACAAAAACAAAATTATTCCGGCTTTTCCACACACACAAACCGGCATATAATTGTATAGAATGTGCTCCAATTCCCTACATCAGTACACACATTATCGATGCTTCCTAAATTCCTAATAATCCAATCCTCAATGGTTAAAGAGAAGAAACGACCTTGCACCGGTTGTAAAACGACACACAGTCAGATACTTTTCACAATAGGCTTAATTCATGATTTGGTCCCTAAAATCTACTACTTTTCTTATTTTGGCACTTATATATATATTTTTTCCCAATTAAGTACTAAAGTATTAAAATTATAACATTTTTATTTGAAAAAGGACTAAAAATCATTTGCTGAACATTTTTTAACGAACATTTTTTTAACGTCTATCTGAAAAAGAACTAAAAATTATAACATTTTCAAACTCTAAATGCTTAATTGAGACCAAAAAAAAAAAAAGAGTAAAATACCAGAAAAATTTAGTCTACTTGAAACCATAAATTAAGCCTTCACAAAATTGCAATCACGTACCATATGTATGCTAGTTTTTGCTTCAGTTCCACAAAATAACCTTAGATCTCTAAAGAACATTATTTATTTATTTATTTATATATTTGACATATTTTCTCACTCTTATTATTTATAAGAAATTTTTATCCATGAATACTTAACTATCCAAAATTTCTAATTCTTTTACTAATTCCATGCATATATAAATAAATAATTTCAAAATTTATTGATGCACATATTGTGAGATCTAACATATGAACGTACTAGTATCTATGTCAAGTTCTTCCTCTTAATCTCCTTGAATTCTAATAGCACATGCACGGGCTAACACTTGTGACTCACATTTATTTGTACTTCTTTTTTTATCACTCTTTGTTTTCCCCTAGCCTCACTTTTAGTACTAGATTTTCTATCCCCCCTAAAGGTAGACTGTTCTATGGTTTCCCCAGCAATCATTGGACAATCTTCTTCTACAGAATATCCAGCACTCACCCCAATGGGGTTTTCCACATTCGTCACAAGGTCGAATAAGTCTTTTCTTTAAATCTCCTATACCTGTCTTGAAGGTAGTTCCAGATCTTGTTCATAGACAAACGTTGAAACCCAGCGCTAAAGCCTTCCCGTCTGCGATAATGGCCCTTACATTTGATCTATCTGGCCTCAAATCAGCTAGCTTTTTGGATAACCATTTTTGAGTCTCCTTCGAGTTCAATCGAGGTAAAACCCAAATTATTCGCAAATTTGAGCGCATGCACAGCTGCCCGAGCTTCCGCATCAAAAGAGTCATGTACAAAATCATTCTTTATAACACAAGCACCCATCACAAGACCCTCTTGATTACGAATTACAACCCCTGAAGCTGATTTGCATAGTTTGGCTTTTGTATGCTGCGTCAAAATTGACGCAGGCGAACGGATCCGAAGGAGGGAGCCACTTAACAATCTCTATCGATTGATGAATCCTATCAACGGATGATATTGCATTAAGCTCTCTGATATATCCTCGTACCTAAGTAACCAAATCCTTACTAGCTTGCTGAACATTCTCATGGAGAAGTTTATTACGGGACCACCATAAATCACTCACCTCATCTCTACTGCTTTCTACCTTATATTAAACATGGTGAATTGTACAGCTCTACTACTTTCTCCTCTTTATCTAATCGACCATCAGCAAAAAATAAGTTCAAAGTCTTTTTGTTTTTACTTTAATTACTTTACCAGGTTATTTAATTTTTAGTCGATTCTTGATTAAATCTTAAATAAAATGATACATCAATTTCCAATCTGTGATCATGGCTATTTTGTCTCCCTCTGAGTTGATTGTCTTCTTATAAATCAATAAATGATGGACAGTAGCATAGAATGTATCCCTAAAAAATCAATGATGAATTAAACTGTTAGTCAAAGATATTATTTCTAAAACCAAATGTCTGTTTCCAAAATTACATAAATGATTTTCGAGTAAGATTAAACAAGAATCGTACGGATAGGATGAAAAGAAGCAAGAATGGGGGTGGGAAATAGACCAACAAATACTACCCAACTTTGATTTCAAACAAGTTTAGAAAGTGAGATATGGTGGTTTGGTTGCGTAGGTTCCGACTCAGACTGACAATGCCATCTCCCCAACTTCAACTCAAAACTATATCCATTTGCTTTTCTTCTCAATTTCTACACTTTTACCCACATTTGGTGTTATCAATAAATGCTGAGATTTTGGTACTTCACACTTTCGGTTTTATATCTTACATTCTATAATTTGTGAGAATTCTTCGTATCTATTTTGAATTAGTTTTGGATATATTTCAAATATCTAATTATAATTTATAATGATCGATTCTTATTATAGTTTATTTGAACATATATGGCTTGTAATTCTATTTGTAAATTTTAAATTTTATATATAACTAATAATTAAAGCCTTGGTAGTGTTAGCAAAGGCTCAAGTCCAAAAATCTTGAGTGCATAAATTTGAGTGTCACCATGTTCAAGTGCCGTGCATAGGTTCTCTTTGAAGTTATTCTATGTTTAAATCTTATTATGTCTGGGTTCTATCTAAATATATTATGGTTTTGAATTTATTGTGCTTTGACTTTAGTTTATTCTAGTTTTATTTCATGGGATATGTATTATTTGTGAGTTATACTTGTACTTATGATTGTACGTGTAAAGTCCTTAATTTTTTTAAATAATTTAATAATCATCTTATGTATTATATATATTTTGAAATATTTGTGCATATATATACATATTTTTTTAAGGAAAATTGAGTAAGAATTTGTTGGGTGTTTTTTTACTTGCTCGTTTCATGTACCGTTATAACGAACTTGTTTCTCTACTTAGCCATCTTTTGGGCCTTGTACAAGTTTCGGTTAAGCTGAGTTTGGTCAATTTGAATATGGCATATTTGAACAAATAGAAGCATGGATCGACTTGGATATTAAGTCTCCCGATCAAATACCTTGAGGTGGTTTAATAAGCATGAAACTCTTTTATTTCTTGATGATTGAAGTGTTATTTTTTAGAGATATATGTCAGATTTATTGGAGGGAGTATTTCAACCTGTTGGGAAACTCTTTTATGAAGGCTATTGTGAAATAAATACTAAAGATAATTGATATACAAAATAAACCTTTAAAGGAGTGTTTCAAGCCTATCAAAACACTGGTTGTTGATCACGTTGGAGAGCCTCTAAATGGGCTACTGATTGTCATTTATCTTCAATCATGTGGGGTAATGTCACGGGGCTAGAATTTTAGTCTTGCAAACCGCACGGACTGAGGTGATTCCTTTGTTTTGAATCTACCTAAGTCAACCTTAATCTCGAAAGTGAGAATTTACAAAGGAAATTCTCTAAGGCACCAAAATAAAGCGAAAACAACTTAAGGATAAAGAAACAACAAGAGAATAGAAAAGCCACAAGAAAGCAATAGCACACCAAGTGTTTGAGTAAATGCTCCCAAAGTATTCTATTGCTCAAGAATGGGAAGTCTGGGCGGACCTAAGATTTGGGCATATAGTGGCAAAATAATTTGTTTGGCAAAGTGTAATCCACCCATATGTTTCTTTTGGCACATAGGTCTGGGCATATTGTAACTACTCTCTATTTAAGTGAAGATTTTATTTTAGGATGTTCTGCTATTTAAAGGAAAATGTAGTGTTAAGCGAAAAGGGGTAAGTATGATATGAATTATCACCAAAGGTATAATACGCCTTATTTTTCTGAAGTACTATGCCAGTTAGGCTGTAAAGTAACCTAGTTAGAAACCAACTGATAGACTAGTTTGATATTTATAATGTGAGATTTTCATTTATATTTCTCTCGAAAACTGTAGACCATTAAGAAGGCAAATTCTGAAATGTCTGACACCTGTTAAATTCCATTGAGTACGATGGGCTATATATATGTGCGAGAAGAGTTCAAGAAAAGGCCATTCTTCTTCTTTGAACGTTGTTCTCTGATTCTTTTTCTTAAGTTAAATGGTATCTCTTCCTCATTAAGCTGGAAGCTATAAATCTGGATCTAATCAGTGGTTTTCTTATCTACAAGTAATTATTACAACACTGCATGTTAAGTTTTGAATGAGTAAGTCTATTTGTGATATTTGAACAGTAAGTTGTAAGAATAAAGTTTTCCATGTGGGTTATCAGTGATTAAGATGATAATATCTTGTGTGTAAATGAGTTGTAATGGTGATCTTATGTGCTGTAAGCAGTAGTTGCTACTGGTTTGAGAAGGATGGTTGAATTTGGAGTTTTGAACTACAGTAGGAGAGTATCAAGTGAGTCTCTACCCTGACTCTCCCTCTTAAGTAATCTTTCTAATTAAGTTTTACAATTTAATCCTTTTCATGATCTAAGCTTAATTTCTATCATTTTCACACCAAATTCATCCATTTCTCAACAATGACATCTTTCAAAAACTCTAACAATTTTACAAATTGGTGCATGGGCTAGCTAAATTAAGCTTTCATGATTCAATTTCCATAAAAATAAAAAAAATGGCTAAAGACATACTTGAATTGAATGACCGAAAGCTTGAACACTCAAAAATGGCATTTTTCTTTTTCTTTTCTTCTTTTGGCCTATTAGAGAAGATGAATTTTCATGTCTCCATCCACCAATTTCATATATTTATTATGATTAGTTTTAATTAATCTTAATTAATTAAGTTTAATTTTAATAATTTAGTTATTAATTAGCTTAATAGAAATCATCATTTTCATAAACTAGTCATAAGAAAACAATGGTTTAATTATTATTTTAGTCCTTGGGATAATTGCTATTTATGTCCCCAAACATTTTTCTAATTAAAAGTGATTAACCTTTTACAAATTAGTCCCTAGGCTTTAATTAACCATAATTTTGGCTAAATTACTTAACCGAATTTCAATTCATCTATACACTAACTCCATAAATATCCCTATTAATATTTATAGACTCAGTTTACAGAAATAGAGTCCCAAAATAGCATTTTTTAACACCACTGGAAATTGGATCAGTATAGATTCCTCAAGATTGACCACTCTACTTTTTAAAGTCGACAACATATCCCTTGATTTGCTAGCTTTATTGCCCTCATCACGGGTCTCCTTAGGCTCAATCTACTTGTCTACTCATTTCATTATCTCAACTAAGGCCTTCGAACTTTAGGTCGAATACCAACTGCCATGTGGCTAGAACTTTAGACTTGCAAAATGCGTGGCCTTAAGTGATTCCTTTGCTTTGAATCTATCTAAGTTAGTCTTGCACTCAAAAGTAAGAATTCACAAAGGAAATTCTCCAAGGCATTGAAATAAAGCAGAAGCAATTTAAAGACAAAGAAACAACGAGAGAACAGAAAAGCCACAAAGTGTTTGAGTAAATGCTCCCCTAGATCCCTTATTTATAGTTAAGAACGGGATGATTACAAATAAGAAGGAAGACCTCTATTTATAGTTAAGCTCCCTTAGATCTAACGATACAATTTAATTTACATTGACGGTTGAGATCAAAGCCAATCTACAAATTGAGATTCTTAAGGGATTTTCTAAGATCCCCTAATATTACTAAACTCTTCTAAGATTACTTTCCATATTTACCATGGTAACCCTAGTTTTATTTGAGTGTTTCACTAGGTCACTAGGGCTTTAAGTAGATGGGTTTTTCCACATGTTTCATGAATCGAGTCAGTTCAAGTGGGTCAAATATCCCTATTTAATCAATTGACTTGTATGGGACACTCTATATAGATTCTTCACAAGCTTTGATTTACACCCTGTGACATGTAGGGATTTGTTATAGAGAGAAATTATGTAAAGTGGGGTATTTTGGGGAGAGTGATTTGTACAAATGTGGTCAATATTGGAGCTGCAATTACTTCTTTGTGTAAAGGTAGATTGGGCTTAAGCCAATAAGTGATTCGAAAAATTGAACGAGGCTCCATAGATGCAAGATTGGGAAATTCAAATTGT
Organism: Gossypium stocksii; assembly: GCA_020496765.1. Lineage (NCBI taxonomy): Eukaryota > Viridiplantae > Streptophyta > Magnoliopsida > Malvales > Malvaceae > Gossypium > Gossypium stocksii. Next base: position 81,840,347 of record CM035630.1, on the reverse strand, counting down.
ATTAACAAATATAATTTGTTAATTCTCTCTTTACTTGTCTCTTCGACTCACTTGCATTTTGAATTTGTCTTGCAAACTCTTAATTCTACCAACTTATATTCCATTAGAAGTTAGACGAAATTGTTTCTACGAACCACATTAAATCAAAGGCTTTTTCAAAATTGTTTAAGGATTAAATTTGAGATTAATGTAAAGCTTGAAATTAAATCTTTATAGTTTACTCGATAAAATGTGAGTGTACTGTCATCATATATGTGTTGATTTTCGTATTATAATGGTATAGTCTTTAATTTTATTAATTGTTCAAAACGGTCTTGCCTTAACATAAATTTAATCTAGTTGGTTAGATTACTATTTCGATTATTTATTTGTGGGATTCTCTAGATTTTTTAAAAGTCCAAATATGTAGTAATTTCCTTCTTTATTATTTTTGAAATATTATTATGTTAAGAATGAAAAACCATATTTATGTTATGAATATTTTATTAAGTGGATGTCCATTATGATTAAGATAAAGTTTTAATGTACTTTAAATTCTAATAGTTATTAAAATTAGATCTCTACTTCTGTTATACTTCTTATGCCTATAAATAGAGGCTCTGGTGAAGTATCGTAATCACCCCTTTTGATTAATAAACTACATTCTCTATTGCTTTCATATTTTCTTTGTTCTTTATTCTCCCCATCTCTCTTTATTTTATAACAATTTAAACTTTTTTACTCAATAGTTTTCCTAATTTTACAAGAATTTATATAATTGATCATACGAAAAAATATATAAGTATAATATAATATATATATATATAAACACACACGGATGTCCTAAAATATATGTAACATATTAAAATTTTTATAAATATTATATACAAGTTAATGTGGAATATTATGATAAATATTTTTGAAAAAAATTAAAATAAAACAGTCTTTTAAATTAAATATACATCTCAATAGATATGATTGAAAGAAAGTGTATGTTAAAATAAAATATTCACATGTTACTTTAAAATGAACAAAAATACTAATCCAAAATTTGATATTAGAAATTGTCTTCAATTTAAATTTAAAATTGAATTATTTGTTTGATTGTAATAAAAATATTATTTAGAAACAACACCAAATTAGGGGATTGTCTAATTCAACACAATCACCAACAGTTACGGAATCAATACTTTCAAAGTATTATGGCTAATTGGAAGGAGAATGTGAATCCTAAGTGACATCAGTTTCACATGCAAATCATTCCACTCCTACTCTCATCTTCCTCTAACTTTTCCCTTCAATCATTTACTAACCACACAATTTTGTCCAATATCGTAACATTTGGATCCTACAAGAAAAGGTCATAGTCGGAGATTGGTACATTTCCATTTCGGATTTTTCTTTTATAGACATCTTATCTTAATCACAAATAAAATATTCTCAAAATTTTTCTCTTCTTAGAATTTTTTTCTATAGAGGTCGCAAAAACGGATTAATTCCAACATCAAACCTATTAGATGCGACCTCTTTAATAAGAGCCTGTTTTTAAGTGCATGACACATTAGCTTCTACGTCGATTTCTCTCTCTCTTTCTTTCTTTTCTTTTTTTCCTGTTTGGATTGCGAGAAAATTGGTAAAAAGTTGTAGAGATGGCGAAGGAAATCAATAGGCTTAATGATTTAGAGAAGCCATTGATTACTGAAGAGCAAAACATTGTTCACAAAAGTGATGAATATGATAGTTATAAAAGTAGTGATGAAAATGGATCAATTTTCATGGTTTTGCTTTCTACATTCGTTGCTGTTTGTGGTGCATTTGAATTCGGAACATGTGTAAGTACTTTGAAATTTCAAAAATTTTCTTTTCGAATGGTGTTCATCTGTTTGATGGATTGTTTAGCTTAAGTTTGTTGGTTTTGGCAGGTCGGATATTCAGCACCTACACAAGCTGCCATCAGGGAAGATCTTGGTTTATCTTTAGCTGAGGTTTAGCCCTTATGAATATTTTTCTTCGATTTAATGCTTCAATTTCATCTTAAAAATGAAAAAAAAAATCCCACTGATTTGTGCTAAAAATGTTCCAGTTTGCAATGTTTGGTTCAATCTTAACCATTGGTGCAATGTTTGGTGCGGTCACAAGTGGTCGAATTGCAGATACGATTGGTCGAAAAGGGGTAAGTTAAATCATCCATAATTGGCCTATTAATCAAATCGATTTGTATAACTTCACTGAATCTTGTGATGGATTGATTCAGGCAATGAGACTTTCAGCTGTTTTCTGCATTGCTGGATGGCTTGCTGTTTATTTCTCTAAGGTTTGAACTTTTAAGATTTATGGAATTTCTCTAAGATTGTGATAAAAAAAATCAGAAAATGTTGAATTGGGTATTTGGAATGGCTCCTGTTTGTTGCAGAGTGATGTGTCATTGGATCTTGGAAGATTTGCAACTGGCTATGGCATTGGAATTTTCTCTTATGTGGTATTTTTTTGTTCTCTCAAAACCGTGTATCTTTAAATAGAAACTGATGAGAAAATAATTTCAATTATATTTTCCCACTAAACAAATAGGTCCCTATCTTCATAGCTGAAATAGCACCAAAGAACCTCAGAGGAGGACTCACAACATTAAATCAGGTGAATCACAAATAGATATATACCTGAATCCGTATTCAAGTGATTTTTCAACTCAAAGACCCTGTCTCGTTCTTTGTAGCTCCTGATTGTGATTGGTCAATCAACAGCATTCTTAATAGGAACAGTCATATCATGGAGGGAACTGACTCTGGCAGGTAACCTTAAATACCCTTCAGGATAATTTTTCTTATTAAAACTCAGTCAAAGAAAATAATTATAATTAAAAGCTGATGTTGGTTTTGATTTTGAAGGACTTTTGCCATGCATTGTCCTGTTTGTTGGCCTTTGTTTCATTCCTGAATCTCCCAGATGGCTGGTAATCACATTCGCAGATATTACTTTATATAATTAACCATATCAATTGTGTATATATATCAAATTGGTTTTTGGTTTTGTTGATACTTGTTTGGTGTTACAGGCAAAGGTTGGCGATCAGAAAGAATTTCATGCAGCTCTAAGGAAACTTCGTGGTAAAGATGCTGACATTACCGAAGAAGCTGAAGAAATTCAAGTATTCACTCCTGAAAAACATATCACCCATATGAATTATATATATATATATATATAAAGCTAATTAAGCTGATGATTTGGTATCATAACAGGAATATATTGCAACTCTTCAAAGTCTTCCCAAAGCAACAATATGGGACTTGTTTCAGAAACAATATATTAATTCAGTGATCGTAAGTTAACACCCCTTTTTTTTTTTTTCAATTTCCGATGAATTCGAGATTATTGTTTAAATGATTTCCAATTGTACCCTTCTGTTTTTTTTTCTTTTGTATGATCTTCAGATTGGTGTTGCATTAATGGTGTTCCAACAGTTTGGAGGAATCAATGGAGTAAGCTTTTATGCAAGTCAAACTTTTGCATTAGCTGGTAAATAATCTATTTTAAGTACATTTAATTTTTTTTGTCAAGATTTTCCAACCTTCGAGAAACATATCTCTATACTCATACGTTGAAAGAGGTGTCGAATATGATTAACAAAAGTTCATGAAACAATTTCAGGGCTTTCCTCAGCAAAAGCTGGAACCGTTGCATATGCTTGTGTTCAGGTAATTCATTTCCTTCTGATAAAAGATTCAACACGTATAAATATATATTTTCATTGCTCAGTAATGTGAAAAACAAAATCTAGGTCCCTATAACTTTTCTGGGAGCAATGCTAATGGACAAATCAGGAAGAAGACCACTCATAATGGTAAAATCAATCCCCAGAAAATTTTCTTTTTCCAAATTACCTCCTGAAATTTTCATGGAAAATTTTGGGATGAGAAAATTGGATTTATTTTTTCAGGTTTCTTCCGCTGGCACATTTCTTGGCTGTTTTCTAGCTGGTACTTCATTTTATTTCAAGGTAATTCATAATCTTTGTCTATCAGTGAAATAGTTTTAGGGTATTAGTCCAGTTTCATGATTTTTATATATAATTCCTTTGGTTTTGGGTCAGGAACATGATCTTTTGCCCGAATGGAGACCAATATTAGCCGTTGCCGGTGTCCTGGTAAGTAAATAATAGAAATAAAACTATATCAGGTTGCCTTCTTAGTCAATATTATATAAAAAAATACTTTTTCAATTTTTTCTTCCATTGAAATCAGATTTATGTTGGATCTTTCTCAATTGGATTGGGAGCAGCTCCTTGGGTGATAATGTCTGAGGTGAGGATTAATCCCCTAAGTCTTTTCTAATTTATAAAATTTTAAATTAGTAATGATAAAATTATACTTTGATCCTTTAAAAATAATAAAAATTTGATTTAATCTTTTAAAAACTATAAAAATAAACAATTAAAATTGTAAAATTACAATTTTATTATCGTAAAAATTATACAATTTAATTGTAGCCTCTTCCAAAAAAAATTTCTAACTCTGTCACTGTAATTCTTTAAATTTAAAAATTAATAACCTAAATTTAAAATAACCCAAATTTGTTTGGAGAGACAGATTTTCCCAATAAATGTAAAAGGAGTAGCAGGCAGCTTGGTGGTGCTAGTGAACTGGTTAGGTGCTTGGGCAGTTTCTTACACATTCAACTTCATGATGACCTGGAGTTCCTATGGTAAATCAATCTATTCCCCTTTCAAGTTGGGCAAAAAATAAATGGAAAAAATATTCTTGGATTACATAATAATGATGCAAATGATATTTTTCAGGCACATTTTATATCTACTCGGGAGTCTCTATAATTACAATCCTATTCGTAGTGAAGTTTGTCCCAGAAACTAAAGGGAAAACATTGGAAGAAATCCAGGCGTGCATCAATTCACTTAGATAGCTGACACGACAAATCATCATCTGCATTACTTCTTCAAAACATGGATCTTTAGTTCCATGCCCACAACTTCCCCTAATGTTTGACGCCACCTAACGCAACGAAACCTGTAGTGAAGTTGACGCCACGAAATTTTAACTTTTCACTTCTTTTTTTGCCATATATATATATATATATGTATTATTTCATGTCAGGTTAATTAGATCCCACTGTGCTTATATATAGTATTCATTTGTTGAATTCCAATTTTGAGCAGTAATATAAAGTGAAAATTTTATTCAATTTCAGGATTTCTTTTAGAAATTTATTTACGATTTAAAAAAAATAGATAGTAAAATATACCAAATAATTATAATATATATTCTTATTTTTTAAATTATGTTAGAATATTTTTTTACTCAACTTTAGTTGGATGGGATGATAAAGAAAAAGAAAACATGAAATAGATGAGGTTATTCAAATTATCTAACATTTTATCCAGATTTAAATTATTTGAAGTTTAAAATAGATAAAATAAAGTTTGATTATCAAATAATTTCATTACTCAAAAGACTAAAACCATTTGAAACATTTTTAATTATCAAATTCTGTTGCTAAAACTTTGGAGTAATGAAATTGAAAATAAATAATTTGGAATAATAAATAATATATTTTATCGTTTATTAATTTAATAACACATTTACATATGAAGGAGGCCACTCTCATTTTTGAGAATTAATTATTATTTTAACAAAGCGGCCAAGTTTTCAAACGCAACATCAAGCGCGTGTTCTCACAACACATTATCATTATCTACCACGTGTCCTTCATCTCACCGTACTGTCACAAATATCTCCAGAAAATAGACAAAGCGAGTATAAAATAAGAGTTCAATCAATCAAATTTCTTTTAGGATCGGCTCTCACATTTGGCGAATCAAATTGGAGGTTTGACACGAAATTTTTTTGTCTCTTCTATTTTTCTTTCTAAATTTTATTCTTGTTTGGTTGATGGAAAAATGGAGTACATATTTTGAGGAGCCCAAAAGATTTCACTGTTTTATTTGGATTTTTTTTTATCTTCCAATTTTTAGCGTGTAATTTGATTGGACTGATTCAATTCACTTCGTTTTCTATATTTGATCCCAAAAAAAAAAGAAAGAACAAGAATAATTTGTGTTTATTTGTTCGTGTCTATGGAATTTGAATTGTTGTTACTATGATTGTAAATGGTGATGATTTCGAAGTTTTACTCTTATCACTTTCTCTTGTTTTTCTCAACAATTGGAAAAATGATTCTCTTTTAGCAATTTCACTTGAATTGGAGCTTTCTCCAAAGGTTCATCTCATGAGACTTACTAGTATTAATTTCACTTGAGAAATACTTTGAATATCTAAATCTGCATTTTGATTAGCCCTATGTGACTTTCAATTCTGATAATTTAAATGTTAATGGAGCAAATTACATCTTAGATTTTAATTGGTTGTGTTGTTGAAGAGTGTCACTGTTTGCAGGGTTGACAAAGGACAGAACTGAGTTGCAGATTTTACAGTGATATGAAAGGCTTTGATTTTGCTGTTTTAGGTGGAAATTATATATCTGGTGATATCTAGGTAGTTTGTTACATAATGAGTAGGTTTCGGAAGAATGTTGATGCTTGTAATGATGGGAATGCCCCTAAAGGATATTGCGCAAATCAAGATTATAGTGAGGATTCTGATTATCTTGTTCATGATATTGCTCAACACACAAACCTTAGGTCGGGACCCCATGAACTTCTCTCCCGAGGTGTTTCGGGGAAGCGGAAACTACCTGTTTCCCCGGTCAAAATGTTGGTCGGGCGAGAGGGTAATTATACAGGTAGAGGGAGATTTTCATCAGCCGATGGCTGCCATGTTTTAAGTCGGTATTTGCCTGTCAATGGTCCCAGGTGGGTGGACCGGCTTCAAAGTCGAGCATATGTGTCACAGTTTTCAGCTGATGGTTCTCTTTTTGTTGCTGGATTCCAGGTATTGTTTCATTCCTTGGGCTATAGGTCAAATACAGAAATACTGATCACTTGTGTATTTGTTGGCTCACTGATTGTATAGCTTTACTTAGCTGAAGTTTTTATGATCTTACTCTTTGTTCTTTGACTGATTTTACACTTTTTGACGAGGCAGAAAAGTCACATTAGGATATATGATGTGGACAAGGGCTGGAAAGTTCAGAAGAACATCCTGGCAAAAAGCTTGAGATGGACAATTACTGATACCTCTCTTTCACCGGATCAGCATTTTCTTGTAAGTGTGTTATTGCCTGTTAGCTTAATCTTTTTAGTTACTGACATTCTTTGGTTATATTGCCCCACTTCCCTCTTTCTTTTGTTTCATCCCATTTAACTTAATTGCTTATATTGCAGGTGTATTCTAGTTTATCCCCTGTTGTTCACATTGTGAATGTCAGATCTGCTGCCTCAGAGTCGATTGCAAATATTACGGTATCTTCTACAAGTGTTACTAATTTAAAGAATCTATGCGTGATTAGCATATCGACTAGTTTAAGTGTTATTGCAAACATACATGTCCACTTTTTCCAAATAAAATAAACATTGCTTTGTCATTAACAACTTGAAAGTACCATTCAGCTTCCAGGAATCGATTATGCAATTATTACACTAGATGGTCTGAGAGACAGACTGTTATGCGCCTTGGCATAGGATCTAGTCACAGGTCTAGACGAGAAAGAAAAGAATTCTTGCTTCGACCTATGGTTACTCAAAAGGCAGATTCGTCCTTGACTGAACCCCCTCTCAAAATAATGTTTCTTTTTGATAGAATAATTGCTTATCTCTTTATTTCATATTGGCTTGGCAGCCTTTTATAGACTGTTAATAACAAAGGAAAGAGTCCTAATAGAATTCCCAACTTAGACTTTATGAAGGAAATAAAAACCTAATATAATAGAGAAATTAAGTAAAACTAAAACTCTAAATAAAACCTTATATAATAAATAAATAAAACTAAATTTCCTATTGCGATAAAAGCGTCCATGTCACAGACTTATTTAATCTGCTTCAGTTTCAAGAGCACCTTAAGGAGTAAAAAGAATATGGGGTTGAGAGGTAAAGTGCGGTGAATTGCTGCGACAGAATCAATTGGTTCTTTACCCCTTTTTTCCCCTAAAGGGTTAGTTGGAATTCATATTATCCATATTGAGTCATTTCCCTTGGCTCTAGTTTAATACTATAATTCTCTTATGCAGGAAATCCATGATGGGTTGGATTTTTCAGTTGATGATTACGATGATGATGATTATGATGCACTGGGAATCTTCTCTGTGAAATTTTCCACTGATGGAAAAGAGCTTGTTGCTGCAAGTAGTGATAATTCTATATATGTTTATGATCTCGAGTCAAAAAGGCCTAGCCTCCGAATCCCGGCTCACAAGGTATCACAATTACTTGTCATTTCTTGCATTGTTTAGTGTTCAATGGCTGGGCATTCCAACTTCCACTGATTTTGGCTTGGAGATGTTTAGAGATACTAAGTCCTATTCCCATTTCCTCTTGCAGTCTGATGTTAACACCGTGTGTTTTGCTGATGAAACTGGGCATCTCCTATTTTCTGGCAGTGATGATCATCTCTGTAAGGTGAATATTATACTAGAGTCTGCCATTGCAGATGAATGTATCCTTGACTGCCAACTTTTTTTTATTATCTTAGATATGCTGTGATTGGTGCCAGTCAAAATCAATGTGGCTTTAGTCTCTTGCTAATCATCTTGTATGATAAAGACACTCCATATCAATTGGCTTGAACAGGTGTGGGACAGGCGTTGCTTTGGCACTAGAGGAAAAGCAGCTGGAGTCTTGATAGGGCATTTAGAAGGGATTACATTCATTGATAGCCGTGGAGATGGCCGTTATTTCATTTCAAATGGAAAAGATCAGACCACAAAGCTCTGGGATATACGAAAGATGTCTTCCAATACCCCATAGTAAATTTAGATCAACTCCCTTTGCCACTAATGCAATTCTTGGCATTACTTCTTGAAGTTCAATAGTTTCCTCTGTCTTTATGATATATGAGTTATATCTGTAATGTTAATAAACCTTTTACTTAGAATTTCGCTTAAACTTATGATAGTTAAGGTTCGCCTTTCTTGTCCAGGCCTCCTGTGTATCTTACCATTAAAATTAATTTCTTTGAACAGCACTCGAAGGCCAAGAGATACTGACTTTGACTACAGATGGATGGATTACCCAATTCATGCAAGAGCCTTGAAACATCCCCACGATCAGTCATTAGCAACATACAGAGGCCACAATGTGTTGCGTACTTTGATTCGTTGTTACTTCTCTCCAGCATATAGGTAATCTCTTGTACTTTTTCCATGGTTTAATTGTGCACTTGTGCTCCATTAATAATGCTTGTCTATATTTTGAAAACATGGACAATGCTTGTAGCTTCTCTGAAATCTTAGCTGGAATCTAGAGCTTTTCCTTAGGCCACATGGTTTGATCTCTTTTTGTCATTATTATTGAGATTTAGGGTAATCTTACGAACCCCTAACTACAAATAATGGCTTTACTTTAAGTGCCTTGATGCATGTAGGGTACAGATAAGTTTGCCTAACTTATGTTATGTTTGGCCTAGGAGAGGCCTTACACCGCTAATTGCGCCGATTCCAGATAGCTGGAAACCAAAATGGCATCATATTTGCTGGCCTAATTGGGTAGTCATTTGAGCTCCCCTTTTACCCCTTTTCAAGTTTTGCAAATTCTGCTACCTTTTATCAACACAACCCGTCCGTCATTCAACTCGGGGCCGGCTGAACTAGGCAGTCTAGTCATTAACTAGATGGTTCATGGCTTACATTTACCCTCAAGATTGTCCAATCGATTGGCCAGCATTACACTATTTTCTAACTTTGCAAACCATATTTTGCAGCACTGGTCAAAAGTACATTTACACTGGCTCTAGTGATGGTTCACTTTATATATATGATCTGGTAAGTGTTCAATTTTACAGTTTCTTTTCCATATCGATTTATGTAAGATGCTCCTTTTTCCTCTTCTCCCCCTTCCTGTCTCCCCTTAAAAAAGGTTGATAAGTTACGGATAATTGCTGATGCGGGAACATAAAACCGACATTTATACTTTATACCAATGAAATAACTGTTTGTCTAGAATTAGATCATCCTCGTCCAAACATTTATAACCTGTCCCTGGGTATGCTATTCTTTGTAGGTGACGGGTGCCCAAGTAGCAAGTTGTCATGGTCACGAAAAACCGGTTAGGGATTGTAGTTGGCACCCATTATATCCAATGATCATCACCTCCTCCTGGGATGGTGTGATTGCGAGATGGGAATTTCCGGGCAGCGAGGAAGAACCCTCAGAGACAAGAGGCAGAGAAAGAAGACCTAGCTTTTGAAGATTAGGGATTGTTTGACATACTTTGGGAGTTATTTGTACAGATGAAATCATAGAGGTTTTGCTTGTTTTGCTCAGCACTTCCAAAAAAACAAAATGTAGCCACTTTTATACATGGATTTAAATTAAGTTGTGGTGGGGAGAAGAATATAATGAATGGTATTATGCTATCATCTTACAACAATATTTGCAAATAGCATAACTGTAGGTGGTACCGGTGGGGATTCATTTTTATCCATATCAGTATATTTTGATGTACTATTTTTAATTTATTGATGTATTTAAATATTTTTCATATATATATATATATATATATATTTATATTTATATTCCAGTTTTTAGTTTTTTGATATAGTGTTTTTTAATAAATTATATATTATTTTCATAAAAGAAATACACATATGCATGGAAATATATCTCAATTACATCTATATAAATATAAGTTTTAAATTTATTAATTAGGTTTAATAATATTATTAATTTTTTTAACATTAATTTTATTATACGTTCGTATCATATTTTTTTTTTTATACAATGGTTAGGATTACCCATAACCCCTCCCAATTCTTAAATATGAGAATAATACATGTTAGTACACCCGAACCATGACTCGTACACTATTAATATTAAATGTGGTTATAGAAAAATTAAAACATTAAAACAAAAAAATTTAAAATTGGTTTAAAATATAAAATATAAAATATAAAAGATAAATATTAATATTACATTATTTTAAATAATTAATATAAATTATTTATTTAAAATAATTCAAAATTTAGATTTCACATATCAGAAATATTAACTAACACAATTTATTTTATCATGTTTGTATTATAATTTAAGTTTAAACCAAAATAATAATAACTTGGCTAATAACACAAATATGGATACTTTACATTTAGTAAATTATAATTTTCTTTATAATTTAAGTTTTATATTTCATTTGCGATTTTGAGTTTATATATTACATGTATTTCAAATATCATAATATTAATTACTTAATTAATTGCTTTTAATTATTTTTATTATAATTTAATTTTATATTTCTCATATATTATAATATTAATAAATTTAAATACAATTTAAATATATATTTTTTACTTTACAATATCATGTTTAAAATAGACATTTTATCTGCACATAAACACTTTTTTCCAACAATGATTAATTGATTTTCAAAAATACTTTTCCACCCTATTTTTCAACCTCAATGGTAAATTGACTATAAATCCATTTCTATACTATTTTTTAAATTATTAATAAATTAGTGTTAAGAGTCAGCCGAAGATTGACTCAATTAGGAAATGACTAAAGTACATTCTTCTCACAAAACAACAATTATTATTGTCTTTTTATATTTTTTATTAAAAGACATAATGACTTATTTGACTCTCTATTTAATTTTTTACCTTTTTTAGCCCTTAAACTATTTTTTTGTCAAATTATTTCAAAATGAATGGACATATTAATGTTTTTTAACTTTGCCAACATTACATACACGTTAATGACACGTCAACATTTAATTAGTTTTTAAAATTTTAAAAATTCAAAAAAATATATTTTTAAAAGTTAAAAATCATTAAAATTATTTAAAATTATAAAATAATATTTTTTTAAAAATTAATTAAATGCTAACATGTCATCTGCGTGACAATCCACGTGTATGCCACATCAGTAAAGATAACAAACATTAATTTTTTATCCAAATTTGGGGTGATTTGATTTAAAAATACAAATTTAAGGGCTAAACTTGGCGAAAAATTAAATAAAAAACCTAAAAAGACTTCTTTGTAAAGTTGGAGGGCCAAAAAAGTCATTATGCCTATATAAAATCTATTAAACTAGAATAAATCTTGAAAAATACATACGTGTAGTAGATTTAAACCTATAGTATCATAATTTCTAAAGTTTCAACTTTATCTTTTCAACTAAAGTCTCATTTGGTTACTTAAAAAAAAAAAAGTAAAGTCTCAATATTGTTTTTATATAATTTTTTTATAAATATATTTTCTACATAATTTCTTTTACCTACATCATGTGTGTGCCATAATCTAGTTATAATATAGCCCCTGGCTGAATTTGATATTACGAGTCAACTAGATACCAATTTAGTTGAAAAATAACTAAAAAACTAAAGATTTTTTTTACAAAATTTTGTTATTATGATGATATTTTAGTCTTTATATATTTTTATATAACTAAATAAAAGGCAACACATGATAAGATTTAAACTTGAAATATTATGTTTTTTAAACCTTCAACATTACCATTTCAATCAAATCTTCATTTGATTTTTATTTAAATTTTTAATAAGTTTATTTTTACATATTTTATTGATCAAGTGTAGTATATTATATTATTATATAAAAATATTCTTTTATAAGATATACAAATTTGATGAATTAAATTAATGGAAAATTTTGGTTAGTATTTATTTTATGTAAAAATAGGGTAAAATTTTAAAAAAAATTCCTTGTAAAATAATTAAAAATCAAATAGATCCCAATTGAAAATTACAATCAATTGACCCATTAATCGAAAATTAACAGTCAATGGAGCCCATAAATATGATTTTCCATCGAAGCCCCAAACATGTTAAATGACATGATAACTGATATGAAAAAATATTGACATGAAAGACTTAATTGATTTTTTAAATTATTTTACGAGGGCCTAGTTGATTTTTTAAAAAATATATAAAAAATTAATTAAAACTATTAAAATGATAAAATTTATTAAATATTTTTAAAATATATAAAATGAATAGTAATTTTAATATTTTATAATATTTAATATTTTTTAATAATTTACATAAAATTTTCCTATAATTTTCTAAAATTTTTATAACACTTTAATAATTTTAAGAACTTTTTAGGGATAAATATCAAATTTATACATAAACTTTGTTTCAATGTGCAATTTGATACATGAACTTTGGTCTGGTGCAATTATACACATGAGACTTTAATTATGGTTCATATGTATAAATGAAACTTTGATTTTGATTCAACTGTTGACATTTAAAGAAATTAATACATACATTTGTTTTCATATTGGATTAATATAATAGTTTGTGCATGCAATATATCAATATAAAATTGTGCTAGTTTGATAATGTTGTTAGTGATTTCTGAAAATTGACTTAAACCAAAAAATTCATATATAAAATCACACAAAATCAAAGTTCACGTATGACATTGCACATTAGATCAAATTTCATTTATAATTTTAATATAAATATTACTCTTTTTTGTTTTCCCTCACACACTACTTAGATTATACTTAGATGCATCCTTATTAATTCCCCTCGCATCATCACTCCTTAACCGAAACCATTACTCATTGCTCATCTTAAACCCCCAAACACCAAACTCTTTATTACTCAAACTCCTCACACGACATCTTATGCAAATTCAATCATTATTACACTTCAAGTTCCCCTATTTCAAGCTCCAGTATAACCACATTTATCATCAAAACCTTCAAAATAATAAAAAATTTCTATAATTTTTATAATGTTTGTAACCTTTTAAATAATTTTTATAAGCATATATATTTTATATAACTTTTTATAGTTTTTTTTAATTTTTAATACATTTTATTTAATTTCTAAAATATTTTTATAATTATTTCATATTTTTATAACATATAAATAATATATTATAATATTTAATCATATTTATAATTTTTCTACCATTTCTTCATATTTTTATAATATCTTCATACTTTTTCCAAATATTTAATAATATTTAATAAAATAAACTATACAACTATATATAAAAGGAATGCCTTAACGCGTTCTACAATGGAAACCTATGCCTTTTTTTTTTGACATGAGAATATAATGGGTAAATTTCAATTCCAATCTCTCTACTTTTTTAGATTATAAAAATGTGTTCGGGATCAACCCATATAAACAAATGAGAGATAAGGAATAGAGAAAATTGGGCACAAATATTTACGTGGAAAAACTCCTCTAATGAAGAGGATAAAAAATTACAAGCATATGAAATTTTACTAAATGAGCAAATAAACAAAGAGTACAACATGGAGGTAATAAAAAATAAACTCTAAACCCCAAAAATACAAAGTTCTCTAGCTAAAATATAAAATTCCCTTAAAGCTCCCTCAAAGTCTTTTCTTAATCTTCTCTATTAATCTTAATGTTATGAAGATGAAGATGTTATTCTAGGGTTACTAGAGCCCTTTTTTATAGGCTAAGGTTTAGAGTTATAATTAGACTAAAACATCTCTTGAGATATCATAGTTTAACTGGGAAAAGTAAGCATAGTTTAACTAAAAGAAGAAACCCATTTATGTGGGGAACACATCGCGTCATTACGACGTTGTATGTCTCCTCATTAGGACATTATCGTTGTGTCATCGGAACCCCGTCCGTCGCCGTGATGTCCTGTGTCGTATCGTCCCAACGTCGACTCTGCTTTGACTTTGGTTTGAATGAAAAATACGAGGCACACTCTACAAATATCCACCTTGACTCGTATTTTAACATGCCTCCTTTGCCGAGCCCCATATAGGCTTAACTTGATCTTTGCAAGATACTAACCAAGTCCAAACGGTGCTTGAACTTAGAAACTGAAAAACCCTTATTCAAGACATTTATACCTTTTGAACTGAGTTGGCTCCAACTCTGTAATAGATGAGGAAATTGTTGCTGCATCAGTCATTATTGAACCCTATGGAGTATATAGGTTGCTAGTTTTCTGACTTTTCATCAAAATGAAAGCTCCATGAGATACCTTAATGTTGCTTGACTCAGTGGTGATTCTACAATTATTCAAGTCTAACTTACCTAGGGAGATGAGGTTTTTCTTTAAATCAGGCACATGCCTAACACCTCATAGTGCCTTAACAATCTCGTCGTGCATCTTGATTTGAATGGTACCAATACTAATTATCTTACAAGGTGAATTAATCCCCATGAACACAACTCCACCTTCAATTAAACTATATGTAGAGAACCAGCCTTTCCAGGGACATATATGGTAAGAACACTTTGAATCTAGGATCACTCGGACGTAAGATTAGACCTTTTAATCGTAGACACCAGCAACCAGTCATCACCCTTGTTTTCGGCCAAACTAACATCAACTATCGCTCTCTTGTTTCTCCCAGCAGCCTTCTTATTCTTATTTTACAGCTTATAACACTTTGTCTTAATGTAACCTAACTTCTTACAGTAACCACATGTTTTGTCTCGATTCCTTGACTTCAATCCAGTCTTATTTCTCGCAACCAAAATCGAGGCTCACCCAACTGACTTGCTATTTGAACCTAGCTCATTGTCGAGTTTGTCTTTGCTCAACAAGTTTCCTTTCACGTCATTGAACGAGAGTGTAATGCCCCAATAATTCTTAATTTTTATTTTCGTATGTTGTGACACAAATATATGTCTGCTTCAGTGATTAAGTGTTTTGACCATGTGTGAGAGGTCCTAAGTTCAAACCTTAGCTTGGGCAAATTTTTGTTTTTAATTGAATAAACCCCTAACTCTAATCAGTAGGCTTATTAATAAATGTTAGTAAAATTTGTCAGAATGGGCCTGCTGGTCTGATGGTTAGGTGGAGTGGCAAAGTGCTGGGGGTCTTGAGTTTGAGTCCTAGTATGCACAAGGGGGAAATTTATTTTGCTGCATGTGTGAGGTAGGTGTTCTAGTTCAGCCGAATCACTAAAGAGTTGGAGTGAAATTTAAATTGGTTGGTTGAGGGATTAAGGGAGAGATTTGTGGAGTGGATCAAGGGAAGTGGAGAGATTGTATGGAGAGATTTATGGAGAATTTTAAGGATTTGGTCAGTGTTGGAACCGAATTCGAATTACCTTTGGTACCCAAAATTTCGGCAGGGGTCATTTGGTTGGTGTTTTTGCTTTCTTTTTATCTGTTTTTGTTTTTCTGCCGAAGAAGGTTTCTCCAACTTCTTTTCTGTTGCCGATTTCTCCTTTTTCACCTCCTATCTCTACCATTTTGTTTTTTGGGGTCGACTGTTATCTTTTTCAACCAAAATTCGGTCCTTTTTTCTTCTTTTCCAAGACTTGTGACATTGGTGTCCCTTTGTTTCCCTAAGTTACTGTTTTCTTTTTCTCTCTTATCTCCTTGGCCGAACCTCTATTGATTCTTTCTATTCTGTCGAAGTGCTATTGTTCTCTCCGTTGTGTTTTCCTTCCTTTTTCTCGCCTCCGTTTCGATAAACCAAGCCTTACCCTTATTTTCTCGGTGACTTGCGTTCGTGTTGGTAAGTTTGAAATCGTTTGATTCTAGTTTATTTGAAAATATCCGTTTGATGGGGGCTCGTTTCTGTCTTAGGTGAAGTCTAAGAATCTGAGGTCAGCTAATCAGTGTTCTCATATTACAAAATCTTGTTTTCGCTCTAAGGTAAGCGTGTCGATTGGTCTTTTTGAGAATGACTCTTTTGTTGGTATTGATTGTGTATCATTTTAACTAATTAATTGGCTGACTAACTGGTTAATTTTAGGTGTGGGTTATCTCAAAGTGTGGTTTAGCTTCAACAAAATAAGGTGTGTATATACACGACTTTAATTATAGAAATTGGCAAAAGCTGGAACAAGTGAACATCGATACTACACGAGCGTGCCCGCGTCCGTGTAGGTAGGCCACATGACTAAACGTGGGCCTATAATCGACGAGGCCGGCCATGAACGATTTATGGGATGGGCCGTATTGGGCTGAATTATGCTGTATGAACCCTACATGAGCAAACCACACGAGTGTGTGGAAATTATTGGGCCAGGCTGTGTGATCCACACAGCTAAGGCTATTTTGAGCCATGTAGGCCACACGGGCGTGTGGGCCCACATGTGTCCGCAATATGGGCCATGGGCCCATTTTCACTGTTTGACTACTAAGGCTGCACGGTTCGCCCGAGACGACTGTGGACCTATTGATGGGTCGGTAAGCTTACCTAGACTCCTAATTGACTGAATGACTGTTATGCCCCTTGTGTGATGTATATATATGTACATGTATGACTATATTTTAGCATGCTTGTTTAACTATATTAAATACATGTATGATATTCTGATATGACATGACATGATTGCATGATGCATTGCACGGGGTGGGTTTTATATTAATTGGAGGAAGTGTACTGAAAGGCTTCGAGCCTAAATTACTGGCAGCCCAGCTGCATATCATTGTATAGTGCCGCATTCGGTACTCTCTGGAGTGTAGAGATGGGTAGGTTGATTATATCCCCACATGGAGTGTAGGGTTGGACGGAGATAGAGTGTAGAGGCTACATGGGTAAGATCTGTATATTGTTTACTCTGTTACTGCACTGATTAATGATACTATAATGGGCCAAGGCCCAAGCACATGACTATTCTATACTGAGATGGGCTAAAACCTAAACTGATATTGTCACTGATACAGAAAAGGGCTTAGGCCCATACTGTGTTTGTTTCTGTCTGTTACTTATATGGGATTATACACTGATTTTCCGTAAACTCACCCTTCTGTTTTAGCTGTACAGGTAATCCCCAGAATTAGGCAGATTGGTGCATCGAAGGACTCAAAGGTGGCCACACTGCCTATTTAATTTGATTTAGTATTTTATAATTATGATCTTATTATTGGGGTATTTTGTTGTAATAATGGCCTTTTGAATTTTAGTTTTTAAATTGGAGTTTTATTTTTTGACTTATAACTGCTAGTAGTAGAGGTAATCGAGGCTTTCAACAAACATTTTATCAAAATACGCACAAGTATGCAACTGTTTTAATAAGCTTCCGCAATAAAATGATATTTTAAAAATATATAATGTTTTTAAAAGTAAATGGTTTTTGATAATAAGGCACGTTTTAAAAGTGAGCGTCACGTCTTAGAATTATTTTTTAAGGATATTAAAAGGGGCTATATAGAAAAGAGGGTTTTAAACGACAACATACTTTTTGAAAAGCACTTCAATGTGACATCGTTAGATTCGGCCATAGTGTCAGGCCGGGTTTGGGGTGTTACAGAGAGTTTATCTCTACCATAAATTAGGGTCTCCTTGAAATACTTATATGAAGAGGGAAAAGAGCATAATAATAGCATAGCCTGATCTTCATTATCTATATTAGCCTCGACATTCTTCAGATCATTTAAGAGAGAAACAAAATCACTGATGTAAGCCCTAATGGACGCACCTTAGGCCATACGAAAATAGTCATTTTTTAACACCAATCGATTACCCATAAACTTTTTCATGTAAAGGGTTTTTAAGTTTCTCCATAAGGTGAATGCCGTTTTCTCCATAAGCACCTCCTATAACATATTGTTTGTGAGGAAATTTGAATTGTAGACAGAGCCTTCTCATTAAGCTCATCTCGTTCCTACTGATCTGAATCCGTGGGCTTTTGCCTTGTAACGATCTTCTTCAAGCTGCTCTGAACTAGTATTACAGTCATCTGAACTTGCCATAAACTGAAATTTGTGATCCTATCAAACTTATCGATATCGAATCTCATTGTTGTCATTTGTAAACGGATTGATTTTTGAATCCTAACCAAGCTTTGATACTAGTTTGTTGGGGATCGACCTATATAAACAACGAGAAAGAAGGAAAGAGAAAAATTGGCACAAATATTTACGTGAAAAAACTCCTTCGATGAAAAGGATAAAAAAAGGCAAAGGAAACTTCACTAAATAAGAAAATAAACAAAAAGTACAAGATGGAGATAATAAAAAAAAACCCTAAACCCTGAAAATACAAAACTCTTTGGCTAAAATACAAAATTCCCTTAAAGCTCTTAATCTTCTATCTTAATCTTAATGTTATGAATATAAAGATGTTATTCTAAGGTTAATAAAGCCCTTTTTTATAACCTAAGGTTTAGGGTTCTAATTAGACTAAAACATCTTTTGAGAAATCAGAGTTTAACTGGGAAAGGAAAGTAGAGTTTAACTAAGAGACTAAACCCATTTATGTGGGAACACGCCGCTCTACAAAATGGTTAAATTTTAATTTGATCCGTACATTTAGCTCAAATTTGAGATTTAACCTATATACTTTAATTTTGACATAATTTGATATCTCAACTTTTATAATAACATTAGTTAGTCTAAATACTTTGTTCTAATTAAAATGATGATGTGAACTTTTTAAGAATTGTCAGCCCCGTTAAAATTCTTTATTAAATTCAAGTTCCTTACAATGTTATTTTTTGGTTACATAGATATCATGCTTGTTTTATTTTTTTCAAAATGTCACACCAACACAAAAGAATTTTAACAGTATTAACAAATGGACCTAAATTTTTAAATTCAAGAAGTAGAGGGACTAAATTTTTTAATATAAAAGTATGGAGATTGAACTCCAAATATACAAAATGTACAATAGCTTTGAGCAAATTGTAACCTTTAAAATTTTACATTATAACTAGCTTCTAATGTTAAATGTATTGTCTGTGATTTTAGACGTTTAATATTTAATTAGTTTTTAAACATTTTATTTTTAATTGCAGCAATTAATCTAAAATAATATTTATTGTTTGAACTATTGAATATAAAAAAAAATTAACTTATCAATTCAAATATTGTAATAGAAAATTTTCAAATAATACTTAAGTATTTTTAACATATTCAACATACAATTTAATTTTACTTTATGTAATTAATGCAAAGTAATATTATCTAAAATAATAATTAATTAATACAATTAAATTTAATATTATTTAAGTGATAATTAAGATACTTAGAATCATATTCAAGTAAACTTTTTTAAAATAAAATAAGCACAACTTTTGTTTATGTAAAATAAATTAACTAATAGTTGTAAATTATAATTATCACAATTTTCCCTATATTTTGTACTTAGAGTTAGTAATAACTCAATTTTAAAATTAACATGATTTTTTTAATTAATAATTTTAATTTAATTCTAATTATTTTTAAATATGTAATTATCACAACTTCAATTAAATTATAATTATTTTTAAATGTATAATTATAATTCCAACTTTTTTAATTAATGATTCTAAATTAAATATTGTAATTATTTTAAATGTCAATATAGTAATATGAAGGAAAATAAAAGGTATTTTTTTTAGTTCAAAATTTTTTTTTTCAAACTTGTGCTTTATATATATTATAGATAATTTAGTGAAGAAGTAAATAATTAACCCAATGCGAAGCATGGGTGAAAATTATACTAGTTTTAAATAATTTCTTTTATAGTTTTTCTATACTTTTTATAATTTTCTAAATGGGATAGTATAATTTTTTGTTATTAAACTTAGCAACTAGGCTCACTTTGGTACTTGTACTTTTTTTATCCACTTTGGTACCTGAACTTAACGGATATTTTATCAGAGGTGAATTTAGGGGGTTGCATGTAACACCAAGGAATTTAGGGTTAGAAGTTTTGAGGTTTGTAGTTAGGGTTATGAGTAGGTTTAGCAATTGTGTTTGTTTCCACGTTTTAGTATTAGAATGAGCCTATTGGTTCAATGATTGAGAGTGTGGTAGTTTACTTTTGGGACTCATGTTCGAATCCTTGTGAGTATTTTAGAGGAGTCAATTTAATTTTAGTTTGTTTAAAGTTTCAATACTTATTTGTTATTTTTATTTAATCTAATTTTTTATTTTGTATTTGAAACAGGGAGTTATCCCAAAATCTTTTTCACGTTCCTCTTCTACCCCCCTTTTTCTCACGTTAGGTTTTTCTACTTTCTTTTGTTCCATTTTTAGTATTGTTGTGGAGATTTTCTAATTTCCTTCACCTACGTTCTGGCTTTCTTCTTTGTTGTTCACCTTTCTTCAATTCGGTTTCGTGATGATGATGTAACCGAGTTTCTGATCAAGGTTGTGGTGCTTTAATCACAAATTCAGGTGTGTGTTTGAAAACTCTCCCATTTCATTATTGAATTTTTTATTTGATTCTGTAAGATTTGACATATTTTGTGTGTTTTTGAAATTGACCAATCAAAGTGTCGGTCGTTGTGGAATTGCTTGAAATTCTGTGATTTTAGTGTGTTTCCGAGTTATTAAGGGTTGGGGATCGTTTCAAAAATAAAGGCACAATTTACAGCCTAATTTGGTATGGTTTTGTGTCTACACGAGTGGCCACACGGGCATGTGCCGCATATGGGTGGTTCACATAGCTGTGTGAAATTGGAAATTAAGGTTTTTTGGGCAATTTTTGGTGCCACACGGTCGTGTGGCTGAATTTGGGGATTTTAGTTGATATTCACACGGGCGTGTGGGACTTCCACACGACCGTGTCTACCTTGCACCTTAAATTAGCAAATTCAGACAGAGAGTTACATGGGTTGTTCACATGACGATGTCACCTGGTTACACGGGCGTGTGTCATAGCTGTTATAGGCCAATTTTGGCCCGTTTATACTACAAACCGAAACCCATGTCAAACCAAAAGAAAGCATAAACCAAATAAATATTAAGAGTCCTAAAAATTATAAAACAGTCCAATTACATTAAACTAGCCCAAAATGGGACCCAACTAATCCCCACCCGATCTCAAAATCGGTTGGACCCATTACAAACTCAACCCATTACAGCAACTCTAACCCAGTACCCGATTAGCCTAAATGTCTAAAGTCTACTACCCTTTGGCCCAAACCTAACTCAGATCCAATAGGCCCAAACTGAAGCAGAGAAGGCAGGGACAGAAACCCTAGCTCTGCTGGCGCCGCACAAGCCTCTGTCGTCCCACGTGCCTCGGCAGCGAGCCCAGTGCTCGAGGATCACCTTTGCCGGTCTCTTGCACTAAAAAGGAAAGGCCTCTCGTTGACCTTCTCCTTACCTGCAAAATAAACCAAATACGGGAAAGAGTAAACAGCAACACGCAAAGAGCAGAGAAAGGACAAATAACAGCAAGAAGAGGAAATGGTTGTATTTTTATTTTGTTTAGAATCGACTATAAAAGGAGTCGAAATATCCTTGTTAAGGATTGACGTCTCTTACAGAATACAAAAAACAAAAAAAGAACACTCTTTGAAATACAAAAAAGAAGAATAGAGGTATTCACTATTCATTTTCTTTCGCCTTTAATCTATTACACATACATAAAAAAAAACTTACTTTGCTTTGTTTTTGGTCGCGGCCGAAGCCCTCCAGTGACCCCGAAAGATCGCGAAACCTTTTTTGTTTCCGATATGGGTAGGAGGCGCTGCGATCTGCCTCACTTATCCTCTCTGATCGTGACCCACCCTACCTGCATTGGCACACCATTTGGTGTTAGATTTTTTTTTTTAAAAAAAAAAACGAGAGGAAGTAAAAAAGGAGATACCTTTGCGCGCTACAAATAAGGGCCGACTCTCCCTCCATGCGACTGAAACCACCGTCCACGGTGGCGTCGCGTTGTTTGGCAACGAGGATGGGTCGAGAACCCTAGTTGAACGGCATGGGAAGCAAAAGGGAGAGGCTCGGGTGTTTTCTCTCTGAAATGCAAAAAGGGGGCTAGGTTTTTTTTTATTTTGTAAAAAGAGTAGCAGAAACAAAGAAGGGTTTTGACTTATAACAAATAAGCAGACGGTGCCGTATAGGCACTAATCCCGCACGACCCGACCCGAGTTTTGGAGATCCGCGTGTTCCTATCAAGTGGGCAAATTGCCCTTTTAGTCCTCCCGTGTTTTTGCCCCTATATATGCGTCCTGTTTCGTTCTTTAAATGTGTCCCATTATGTTTATTCTTGTTTCAATTTGGCCAGTATTTTGGTCATTGGAACGCTGCGTGCAAAATGCATGGGATATTATCCCATTTGACCCCTCTGCTTATTTGCACGCGTTAAATTAGCACTTTTACATTTCTTTATTTTCGACTTTGGCCCCAGTTTTCAGTTTCTTGTTTAATTTGGTCCCTTTTCCATTATTTTGGGCTTCTTCATTATTATTATTATTATTATTGTTGTTATTATTATTATTTATGCACGTCGGTACTGTTATGTTATAATTTTTACTGTATCACTAATATATTATATCTACTTTACTTCTTACTTCCATTATTATTTTCACATTATTATTTACATATATATATATGTATATATATGAATATATATATATATATAAATATATCATTTCCAATATTATTTATTACGTATGGTCTTTACATTATTTCTTTAGTATACATAAAGCATATGTCAACATTATTAGTGATATGATATTTTTTTGGTAATGTTATGTACATACATGTTTTCGTATATTACACATACATCTTTTAACATTATTACTTTTATATATTATGTATTATGTATTTTCCATTCTTTTGCATATTTTCATGAAATACTATGTGAATATTTTAAATATTATGTATATATATACATACTTTATGAGTACATAATTTCTTGACTTAAAAGACCTTACTTTTATTATATGATATTATTTGTTTAAAATTTTTGTTTGAATTCTTATGATTCCATACTTGCTCTCATAATCATTCATTCTTAATAACCCTTCAAATTTCATTTACTTTGATTGGTCTTATAATTCTTTTAATTTTATTTTTAGTCTTTGAATGTTGATGTTTACTTGCATTTGACGACATGTTATATGATTATCGTTATTATAGGTATCGTTTAGAACTTATTAGTTGTTATGGTTTATCGATGAAATATACGTATTGTTTATGAATTATTTCTTCATTTTGTAGTCCCATGTTCGTTTTTTTTTTATTAAAAAAATCGTGTTTGACTCCATCTTATCAAGACTTTCATTTAAAACCTTCCAAAAGAAATACTCGCGTTTGGATACCTCGAGGAAATCGAGCCTTAACTCACTAGGTTCCGACTTTCCTCATCAAACCCGAGCTATCGAGTATCAATTTCAAAATCAAACGTATAAATTTTCAAATAAAACCCATTCTCGAAACCTCGAAATGCTACATCCTAACTTACTGAATGTGGCGTTCAGTGTCTCGAGATGGGAATTTCAAAATTAAGGTAATATTTTATATTTTGGAACTTCGATAAATTGAGCCCTAACTTACTGGGTTTAGATTTTTTGTTCGACCCAAAATAACTAAATATGCCTTTTCGATTTAAATATGTGAATCTTTTTAATAAAAAGGACGAACTTAATTTCGAGAAATTGATATATTGCATCCTAATTTACTGGATGCGATACTTTCATCGAAATAAACGAGTCTCGATTTGTACTTAGACATATTTAAATGTTTTAATAAAAGGGATCGTATTCTAAAATTCTTCCAAATTTTCAAACATTCGGTGCTAAGACACTAATTGATCAACTAGGTACCAATTTTGGGCGTATCGAGGGTGCTAATCCTTCCTCGTGCGTAACCGACTCCCGTACCCGATTTCTCAAAATCTCGTAGACCAAAACCATCGCTTTAATAAATCAAAGCATTTTATTAAAATGATCAACTTTTACGAGGTGATCCGGTACACCTCAAAATAAAAATCGGTGGCGACTCCATTTTCAAATTTTAAAGTCGATTCCACATATTTTTTTCAAAAAAAAAATAGTTTCGACAATAGCTACAGGGTCGTGTGCCTCCTTTTACACGGGTGTGTGCTTCTTTCCGCATGGGCGTGTAAACCCCCACATGGCCTAGGCTTTTCCACACTGTCGTGTGGCCCTATTTCACAAAGTTTTATTTTAAGTCACTTTTTGACTTATTTGTGTTTCTGTGTGTTCTGACCTTCGGCTAGGCCTTAGTAAGGGTGGTTGGGACTCTATTTCAGCTCGGATTTGTACGTGTTTTGTAATCATAATACTAATTTAATGATTTATTTAAGTGTTATGTGATGTTACCTAGTAATTAAGTATCGTTATAACTGATTCTAAATTTGATCGATTGAATATGTGCACCTCTATTTTTGTTTAACTGTGGTATGATTGTCTGTAAGCTGTGTACATTTTGCATATGCATGAAAATTTAGGATTTGGTTGTGAAGAGAAGAAAGTCTGATTCAGCAGTTTAACTATATTACTTGATAGTGGTGATACTGCAATATAAACATATGACAGCTCAGCTACATATTATCATTTTAGTGACTTAGTTCCCCATTGTGGTGTGTAGGGTGGATGGGGCTATCATGGTCATATGTGGTGTTAGAGTGGATGGGCTCAATGTAGCTCTTCTATGGTGTGTAGGGTGGTTGAAATGGTGTTTGGATGGTTGGTGTGGGTTTTGACTTGTTGCATTTATACGCATCTGAATATATGTGTTTGAATATGCGAGTATTGAGATGTTAGTAATATGGTAACTTGAAATTATGTGTTTCTGTTAATATACAACCTGGTATGTTTTGGAAGCACCTTGTTGACTGGTTTATCGATTGAGTTTTTCGTGTATGATTTGAGTTCATATTTTGTTTCTGGATTATTTGTCGTGTCACTTCATTTTCCATATTTTGTTCTATTACGAACTCACACTGAACTCGCGTAGCTCACTCCTTTAGTTTTTTCCCTTTCAGGTACTCTCATGTTCTAGAGCTGGACCTGGTGACCGAAGGTCTTAGACGGATAAGATTTGATTTTATAGAATAAAGTGTTTCGTTTCAGTTTTTAGTTTTCAAACTATTTTGAATGATACGTGTTAATAGGGATTGTGGTTTAAATTTTATTTTTGGATTTTCGTAAATTTTTGTTTTGGACTGAATTTTAGAAACTACAGATGTAACGTTCCAAATTTTATGCTTTTGATTTTGTGCATTTATGTCACAAATATCTGTCTGCTTCAGTGGTTAAGTGTTCTATGAGTGTCTGAGAAGTTTTGAGTTCAGGCCTTAACCTGAGCAAAATTTTTGTTTCTAATTGAAATAAGCCTTACTTTTGTTCAGTAGGCATAAGTTTAAATGTGGGTAAATTGATGTCAGAATGGGCCTGCTGGTCTGGTAGATAAGTGGAGTGTTAAGTGCCTAGAGGTTTGGAGTTCAAATCTCTGTGCGAACAAATAATTTATTTTGCTGCTTGTGCCGTGTGAATGGTTGAGTAAGATGGGATTCTGAATGGTAGAGTGAGTGGGGAGTCAGATGGAGTGATTTTAGGAGTAAATCAAGGGATTGGGTTACTATCGCGATTTTTATTCCATAACCGAAATTCTCCCTTCTCCCAAATTGTTTTCTCTATTCTTTTTCCTCACCTTGTTGCCGAGTTTCTCCTTTTGTTTCAGCCAAAATTCCCCTTTTCGCTGCTGCTTTTTCCATTATTTTTTCTTACTTTCAAACTGGAATTGTGCCTATTTTCTATCGCCTTTGCATATCTCTGCCTTTAGTGCGAGTTCGGTAAGTACAGTAGTATGTTTTGTTCATTTCAATGAAGTGATAGATTATTAAGAGATCATTTTCTGTTTAGGAGGCAATTGAGGTTCTGTGGACCGTTAACCGACGCTCTATACAGCGAGGAAGTCGTTGTTGTTCGTTAGAGGTAAGACGGTCGCTAGCTTTCGAGATTTACCTGTTGATAACAATTTGGATTAAGTGATTGATTTTGGACTCGGGATTGTCGAATATAGGTTCTGGAATGCTTGGGAGTGATTACGTCGAATTTGAACCAAGTGTGTACTCCGATTGCATAGAAAACGAGATTCGACGAAAGCTAAAAAGTAATCTGTCGACGCCACACGGGCGTGTGAATTACCCGTGTGGTAGGCCGTGTGGCAATACACGGCCGTGTGAACGACTAACCAGGACATGCACACATAACACAGGCGCACGACACGGCCATGTGAGGCACGGGCTTGACCAATTGGACTGTATGGAATTTGGGCCATATCGTGTGATCCACATCTCTAAGGCTAATTTGGGCCATTTGGGCCACACGGGCGTGTGGGCCCACACGGGTAGCCGACATGGGCGTATGAGCCCAATTTACTGATTTGTTTGTAAAGGTTGCACGAGTCGTCTGAGACGACTGTAGACCTACAGTAGGGTCGATATGCTACACTTAGACCCCTAATTGTATGAAATGACTGCATGACTGATAGATGATGCTGAGCATGACTTTATTGCACTATACTGCTACTGTATGAACTGATATCATGACATGACATGACATGTTATTATTGTATGATGCATTGCTTGGGATGGGATAATATGATTGGAGGAAGTGTATTGTACTGGCAGCTCTGCTGCGAATACTGTTTAGTGTCGCAACTTCTGCTAATTTGTAAGTGTAGGGATGGGTGGGTGATTTATTCCCCATATGGGTATAGGTTTAGACAGGAGATGGTGTATAGTGGATGGTTGGGTAGGGCTTGCATACTGTACACTGCATTACTGATTTCTGATAATGTTATGGGCTAAGGCCCTACTGATACTGTTACTGTTACTACTACCGTTACTGAACCGTAATGGGCTAAGGCCTATTGCGACTGTTCTGAGATGGGCTAAGGCCCAAACTGATACTGTTACTGAGAAGGACTTAGGCCCAGTCTGTTATTGCTTGCATTCTGCATACATGATTGTAGGGGGATTACATATTAAGTTTTTGTAAACTCACCCATTTGTCTTACTGTACAGGTAATCCCCAGACTTAGGCGGATCGGTGCAGCGAGAGACTCAGTGGTGGCCACATGACTACATTTATTACCGTATTAGATTATGTTTTTTACATTATTATTATTCGGGTATATTTATTGTAATATGGCCAGTATGGATTTTTACTTGATTTGGGTTTTACTTTTCATTGATTTAGTTTATAACTGCTAGTAATAGGAAATGTTGGTTTTCAAAAAAAGACAACCATTTTATCAAATCAACACAATCGCATTTTGTTCAGAAGCTTCCACAAAGTAAAATGTTTTGAAACTATTTATAAATTAACAACGTTTTGAAAATGGATAACATCTTTGAAACAACATAAGCTAACGAATAATTTCTAAAATGAAGAAATGGGCTTTTGTGATAACTTAGTTTTTGAAAGCACTATCATGTGGCATCGTTAGGTTCAACCGTAATGTCTAGGCCGGGTTTGGGGTGTTACAACAGATTTATATTTCTGAATGCTTTTAACATAACTAAATTTTTTTGTTTTGAGTCCTAATTGGCTACACAGTTTAGTTCTAATTCAGCAAACCGTATTCGAAATGAGTTTTTAACCGTTCTTTTGTAAATCGTTCTAGGATCACTTTGGTGATAATGTAACCTTCGGGATCTAGTCGAAACTTCTAGGCCAGGTTTTGGGGTATTACATTGCAGGGCGCCGACCCCCTAAATTTTGTAAAATTTCTTTTAGGCCCCTTTGAGTTTTGAAATTTTTTATTTGAATATTATAATTAGTGTTTAAAAGAAGACAAATTTGTGTTTGGTCCCCCGAAGCTTTTCAATTTTTTTTTTAATTTGATTTCTTTTATAGGATTTATAACTTTTAATGATAAAATTAGTAACATTTTTAGTTTATGTTGATAAACTAATGGAAAAATAGTATTTAAATATTAATTAGGTAAAAATAAACTTAAATAATTATAATATCTAATAAAAATTGAGCATTTAACTTATTTTGTTTTTCCTAAATTTTGGTGATCAAAATTATCCCAAATTTAAAAATATCTTGTTGAAAGTAGGCACGGCCCGTGTGTGCTTCGCCTACTTTGAATATGTATATTTTATATTGATAAGTGCACAATTTCCTAATTATTTATAATATTTCTTCTCTTAAATTATGCTATTTATGTTTTTAATAATTTTATCTATACTTAATTATAGTTATTATGTATTTAGGGAATAATTGGAGAAAAAAGAGCTTTTATTTTTTACAAGTTTTTGCGTATTGAACTTTCAACACAATATAGCTTCAATACTTTAGTCATAACTTGAGTTATAGAGTACCATTTTGGGCTCATAATATACCAATACGAAGAGAATTGAAAGAACTAGATAAATTTATTTCATGGATTAAGTCCAAAAATGACAAGAAGGTGTCCAAAAAATGGCCTGGAAATTTGATGCTAAAATTGCCAAGGAACCTATAAAAAATCTGCAATATTTTAATTAAGGGACTTTTGTATTTTTTCAATATATTATTTTTACCTTATAAATAGACATTATTAGGTTAAAATACATAGACATAGCCACCTTAGTTTTATTTTAATTTTGCGTTTTATTTTCTCCATGAATTTCTAAACTTATTTTTCTAGTCAAAGAGATTTTTAAAGTTTGATTCGTAAAATTTGTGGTATTTAATTATTCTTCATCTTTTTTTGTTCTTTAGTATTTGCAATTTTTTTATTGAATTACAAGTATTCAGGTTTGTTGAATATTCAATTTGTATTCACCACTTAGAATATTTGTCCTGTCAATTAGAATTATTAAATTTGTAACTATCAATTTATTCTAATACTAGTGACGAACAACACAGGTAAGTATGACAAAGATATGCATTCTATGTGGTGTAGGCATGTGATATAACTTAAATAAACCTTGCTAAGGTGAGTTTGTTGGTTAGAACTAGGTCTCTCCCGATCTTAATGATGCTGGTTAGTTAAATTTGAGGCACAAAGTTATAAGGCTGTTTATTAGTAAGGGAAATAATTTCAAATGGGTAACCCCTTAATAACCGAGAAAGTAAAGAGAGATTGATTGGTAAGCGTTAACCTAAGTCAATGACAAATCATATATCATAAGGTTATTACAACAAAGTCAATGCCAATCCACGTAGAACGGTAATAGTGGTCTTCTGTGTTGGGAAATGTGTCTATATTGTAGTATACATGTAATTGTTTTCTATTGATTTAAACGATGAATAAATAAATAAATTTAATTTCACATTTCACTATTATGTCTTTTGTGTTTTTGTCTTTCATGTTTTATATGTATAGCGAAATTGTGGCAAGCAAATATGTAACGACCCGATAATCACGAGTGTCAAGAAGTGCATTTTTGAGACTTCGTTAATCGGACTAGTAAAATATTTACGAAGTTAATTGTGTAGTTAATTAGGTTTTGGTTAGGTGAATTTGCATGAATCAAGAGTAATTAGGTATCAGGGCTAAATTGCATAAAGTGCGAAAGTTAAATTATAGATTAAAGAAAAAAATTTAAAAAAACTAAAGAAGCAATTTTGCCATAGTTTATAAATGAGGCGACATAAGGGTGAAATTATTATAAAATTTTAAGTTTAAATATATATTATAATATGTTTACTTAATATTTAAGTATATATATATATTATATTATTATAATAATAAGTAAATGAATAAAAAGAAAAAAAGAAAGAAAGCCAAGAAGCCTAAACGAAAGAGAAAGAAAAAAAAAGGAAAAATGGGAAAGAAAGAAAGGAGAAAGACAAGGCTAGGATTTCAAAGTTTCCAAGTTCAATTGGTTAGTCAATTTAGTCCATTTTTCTTATAATTTTTATATTTTTGGAATTCTAGTGGTAAATGCTACCCGACTCATGTTGAAATTTTAGAAATTATTGAGTTTTTAAGTGTCGTCGATGTTGAATAATTTTAGTATTAGAGATTAAATTGATAGATTTTTAAGCTAGAAGAATTGGTGTTAAATACTACCCGACCCATGTCAAAATTTTAAAAATTATTGAGTTTTTAAGTGCTGTCAATGTTGAATAATTTTAGTATTAGGGATTAAATTGTAGAATAAATTGTAAATTTTGAGTAATAGGGATTAAATTGTGAAAATTTCAAAATTTAGGAATTTAAGTGAAAATAGGGAGTTAAATTTAGTTTAAAGTGAGATTTGTATAAAAATATAGGATTAATTGTAAAGAAATAAAGTTAGTCTCGGTTTAGGGACTAAATTGAATTGAAAATTAGGCAAATATTGAGTCAAAATTGAAATATTCAATATGAAATTGAATTGTGTTGTATTGATGAATTTTAATTATTTTAATTCTATAGCTAATGTTGTACCGGAATCCTCAACTAAAAAGAGGAAAGATAAAGTTGGTAGGGAACAGCTCGAAATTTCTGGTTTGTATTTCTATAATCCAAATTTAGTTATTAATTGTTGAATTTTGATTTAATGCTTATGATAAGTAGTTGAGATGAGTATTGAGCATTTTGATATTGAACTGATTTTAAATTGATGGGAATTGATTGAATTGATATACATATATTAAGAATATATTGATTATTTGAATTGAATTCATATGTATATGCGATTATATGAAAAATTGATACTGAACATTGGTTGTTTTTGAAATGCAAAATTAAACTCTATTAATTGTATCAGGCTGAGTCGGATATAGATGGCATGCCATAGGATTGGAAGAGTTCAGGGATTTCTTCGACTTTGAGTCGATGAAGCACTAGGTGCCAATTTACTTCATTTAACCGACGGGACACTGGGTGTCAATTTACTACTTCGGATTTATTCGATGAGAGACTGGGTGTAAATTTACTACTTCGAATTATCAGATGAGACACTGGGTGTCAAACTAGTATATTGGTTGGATCTGTGTATCCATCCAAGTCCGAGTCGTGTTAGTAGGGGTAAACATATAATTGAAGTTTTATAATTGATATTGAAATGACATGGTGTGAGAAATGGAATTGAAATAGTGAATTGAAAATAGAATGTGAAATATGTTGTAAATACATGGAATATATGAGTTATATACTCATGAATTGAATGGGGAATGGATAGTGCCATTGTTTAAATAATATGTGGAACAAATTATGGAAACCTATTACATAGTAAGTGATAAAAATTGATTATGGTATATAATGATGTATTCATGAGTTTAGTATTGTATGGCTAATGCCATGTATGAATAAATGTCGTTTTAAATATTTAGTTGTGCCTATAATTAATATGTGCATATTATATTGTTTTGTCTTTAAATATTCGGATTATAAAAATACCACTGAGTTTTACTTAGTGTACGGTTTTGTTTTCCATGCGTAGGTTAGGTACTTAACTTTTTAATCGCCGATTCAGCATTCAACAATGATCCCCAACTCAAATGTGGTGATGTTTATCTTTTGTGTCGGCATGTACCTAGGGTGTCTAAATGTTAGTTATTTTGTGGATGAAATGTATATGAGGTTATAAGTGTAATGTTGGCTTAGTATATATATATAACATGTGCTTGTGTTTGAAGCCATAGTATAGTATGTTAAATGGAATAAAAGCTTAGTATGTGCTTGTGAATTTAAGTTAATGTTTTAGGTATATATATATATGAGATAGGCCAAATTGATGAATTTTGGCATGTTTATAATTTGAAGTTGAATGATGTTTTAATAATATAAACTGATGATATAAATGTGGTACCAACGATGGTATATTGGTTAGGCACTTAGGATGATTATTTTGACATGATTTGTATGTGTTTGATTAGTTTTTGACATGAATATTATATGATATGAAATGTTTGAAATTTTTATCTATTTGATCGGTAAACTCCGATGATGCTCCGTAACCCGGTTCTGGCGAGGGATACGGGTTGGGGGTGTTATAAAATATTAGTTCACTGATTGTCTAAGTTCAAATAGATGATAAGTGGCACTGTAAGAACGCTTGTATTGCGAGAAAAATAACTTAGTTCAGTAGATAATCTAAATGAGTCAGTAATCCTGTAAAAAAATCAAAGTGAACATTGGACTCAAATACTTAGAAAGATTATTATGTTGTCTACAATTTCAAATGGGGAGATGATTATTCTTGACTATCGGACCAGTTGACTCCACAAGTAGAAACATAGATAATTCATTGGAAGAATGATACATTGGATTAGATCCAAGATGAATTAATTATGAATCTGTTTGTAAATCAATTCACTTGTGACTTTTATTGTGTGATTTGCCTAAATCCTAAGTCAGTCACTGACTATGCGTATGTAACTCTTGTGTTTGATATAAGTGGAGGCTTATGCTCTAAAGATGATCTAGGTCATAGCTGGTATGTTGGGTACATGACTTGTGTATGGCATGGTTTTACTAGCAACAATGGAAATCATAGCTCGATTAAAGAGTTAACGATATCCTTTCATTGACATTGTGTAAATTGATAAATATGGAATGCGACCACAGGTTGCTTGTTCTCAAACAAGCAATTTGTTACAGTCATTTGTTGACAGTGATCATATTAATCATTAAAAAGACACAATGGTGACAATGAGGTAAAACATATTTGTATTAAGTGAACAGATTTAACTCAAAGGAATTAAAGATATCATATGAGAGTAACGCACACATGACGAGGTCATTGGACAAAGCAATTAGATGAATTGCTTTCGTAAAAAGTATATAATAAGGAGTTTTCAGTCATGGTACTTCTTGTAGATTGACTCCATGATTAAGTAAATTGTGAATTATCGAAACGATAATTCTAAACATAATTGCAATTACTAAAGTCTAATTTTATATATCTGATTGGTCCCCCCGCTAGCTCAAAAAAAAAAACCTTAACAGGATTGTATTTGAATTAGAAGGAAATTCAATGACTTTGAAAATAATTTAATTAAGTCAGTTTATTTGACTTGGAATTAAATTAGACAGTCGTGAGAATTGTTCAACTAGAAAATTTGATTAAATAATTTTCTTAAAAAATTAATTTGAAAAATCCTAGTTATTTTTGAGAAAATTAATTTTGATCAAGTAAATTAAAATAATCAAATTAATTAAAATTAATTTGATATTTTTAAAAATTAATTTCAAGTTAGAAAATTAGCCTAATGGGTAATTGAACTTGAAAATTGAAATTGAGATCGAAAATTGAGCTCGAGAACAAAAAACCAAGACTGAGACTCAAAATTGGTCAAACTAGGGTCGGTATGTGAAACCGAACCGACATCCAACTGGTGGCTAGATCGAATCGAACCGGCTCGAGGTGTTGTGAGGGTGTCATACCTACGATTGCACCACCGAACACGATGGTGTCAGGGACGACGACAGCGACATTTCGATGGTCGATGGGTGGTCCTTTGGCGGTTGAGCAGTGGAGGAATCATACTCCTATTGAGACTCTATCGGATAATTTGATTTCAGATTAACTATTCCAAAAATAATATTATTTTAATATATTTAATATTAAATTTTATTTAATAATTATCTTAATATTAAATTAATATTAATATTTATCTTACAAATAAATATTCTATTGATTTAATAGATTTAATATAATATTTATCTTGATAAGTTTTATATTAATTTAACATTGAAGTAATTAAGTTTAATCATAGTTGAATTCTCTAAACTCTCCATATATAAAGAGAGTCATGAGTCATTATTTTTAGAGATATTTAGAAATCTTATGACATATATATGAGTGTGGAAATAACATATTTAGAATACTGATGTGTGTTTAAAAATAACGTATAATAAATAATGAAAAGTATGGTTTGAAACTAATTAATACTAACATATGAAATATATATGATATTAAAACGAAAAGGATTATAATCTTATTACACGTGTATGCATGCAAAAATATGTTATTTAGAACACAAACATATTTATCAAAGTAAAAATTGCTATAGGTTAAATGTTAAAGGAAAATGTTTTATATGTATGGTGTCCCTCATTTAAATCTCATTGTAGATAATTTTTTATTGATTTATAAAAATATAAAAAGATAAAAATATTCATATAATCATATAACTTACTTTTACAAATTAAAAGATTTTTTGTAATTCTGCAACTAAGTTGGGACTCGGTTAGTAGGTGACCCCAACTCAATAAAAGGCTTAATAAATAGTGTAGGTAATAACAATAACAAAATTCTGAATTTATATTTGAAGATTTTAAACTAATTTAAAAATTAAAAAAATATTTGATGGACTATCGGTATATAAGTTTTATTTACTATCAGTGAAAAATAGCATGACATATCGACATTAAATTAAATAAAAAATAGAAGACTTGTAAATAAATACTAATAAATTTATTTAAATATAAATATTAATAACTTTTGTATTTAGGATATTAGGTTTAAAAGTTTAGCCTTGAGTTTAGGGTTCAAGATTTTAACATTTATTTATTATTTAATTATGATATTTTATAAATAAAAGAATGCTACGCATTGCCTTAAATCAAATTATTCATACATGTATATCACTTAATTTATCTTCTATAAGTTTCCTAACAGGAGGCGTAAGAATATCAACATAAACTAAGTTAACATTATTAGAAGAACATGATTTAGCTAGCCAATCAGCAACCTTATTTCTTTCCCTATTCACGAACTGGAACTTAATTGTTAGAACTTGACGTGACACTTCCTTGATTTTCCTAACAAGAGTCATTAAAGGTATACTTTCGGAGCATTCTTTAATCCTATCCACAACCATCATACAATCAGATTGAACAATCACCTTAGTATATTTTTTTTAATTTTTTTTTTAGTCCATGTAGAATCGCCCACAACTCAGTATCCATGGTTGAACCCCTACCAACAAATCTTTGAAAACCGTCAATCCAATTTTCAAACGAATCGCGTAAAACTCCCTCAACCGCGGACCAGTTTCCATCCCTACTAACCGCTCCATTGGTGTTGACTTTGATCTATCCATGGTTAGTTGGACACCACCTCTCCATCTCAGCTTGGGAATCTCTGAATCTATTGTTCTTTAGATTTGCTTCGATGATATGTTTAGCATAAAACTCGGCTTTTCTTATCATATCTTCTACTTTGCCAATCACATGTTGGAACACATAATTTTTTTTATTTTTCCACAGCATCCAACATAGAGTCGCAAATGTGATTTAGACAGTTCCACTAGCTCTAACCCATAATTTTGTTTACATATAGTTATTAGTATTTATTTATAACTTCTTAATTATTTTTTGTTTTATTTAATGATATCTGTAATACTATTATTCACTAAATATTTTCCCTAAAATAATTACATAATTATTAAAATATTTAACAAATAAAAAATATAAAAATACATAAAACTAGTTTAATTTTAGATTAGATCCATTTTATATAGAGAGTGTTGTTCTTGGATCCATGATATACGTCACTTCAACTTTACTAAGGGGCTCTGGTATTTGTGGATTTGCAAGGCTCGCTTGACTTTCTCATTATCAAATAAATCTTCTCAAATCTCCCTTTGCTATTCAATAAACAATCAATCAATGGCTTCCTCAACATCCAGGATCACCTTCCGCATAGTAATAGCGCTGCTCCTCCTCTTGGCCCTCTTCTACGTCGGCCGTCCTCTTTATTGGAAAATCTCCGCCACCATCCACGACATCCGCCACAACAAGCAAACTGTTCAACAAGGTTCTTTCTGTAAATCTTGCATCGGTTTCTGATATCATGTCAAAGAACCCTTCTTTTTCTCTTATTTCTTAATTTTGAAGATTTTAATCCATGCATTTGATTGCTGACTTTGTTCTGTTTTTTTTTTTTTTTTGCAGGTATATCACAGATTATGCTAGAGGCCCAGAAATCTGTGGGGTGGTTTACTGATGAATCCGATTCTGGAGTCCATGAAAAACCCAGCAAGCAGGCGGCTTCAAGGAGATTACATTTTAGGGTTTTATGATGGGAAAATCCCCCCCCCCCTGTTATGTGTTACTCCATTCGTAATTAATAATTTAGTAGGATAGGAAGTTTAAAGGAATGGTCTAAGAGTGGAGATGTTTTGATTTGTAGAGTTTAGTTACTGCAAATGTTACAAATATGATGCTGTGATTCTAAGATTTTGAGTATTGTTGTATGAAAATTATCTTTTTTCTTTTGAAAAACTTGAATAATATCTGAACTTTCCTTTTTTTTTTTTTTTTTCTATTGCAGTTCACTCTGTTTTCATATTTTGAGATTTTGAATCTATTGAACTGTCTTTTACTTAGCCCAAATTAGTTTACCAAGTATGTACTAAACCGTATGGAATTTTGTTATTATGTAGTTTGTATAACCTATGAATTTAGCAACCAGTCATGCACTTCTATTTGATCGATTTTAGTTTGTATTTTTTGAACTTTGAAATTTTATTTATATTTAATTGACATTGACATTATTATTAATATACGAGAATGTGAGATTAAGTTCGCTAAAGCATATTATTTTTCTATTTATGAATTGAGAAATAATTATGGGTAATTTTTGATATTGTATTAAAAAAATAGATATAATATATTGTTAAAAAAAGAGGATAGACCTATATATGGGTAATTCTTGACATTGTTATACTTATATATGGGTTAGGAAGGAATTATGGATAGTTTTAGGTATTGTGTCAAAAAGAGTAGATATTTTCATAATCTATAATAAAATTATTAAAAAAAAACTATATAAAATTCTTATTTAAATTATTCAAGTATATTCCTCAAAAAATTCTCAAGTTCATCTAAATTCAAATATGCTAGAGAATGAATTGAAAATGACGACACCAAGGAAATCAGTTCATTTATGTACATGATTTTTAAGTTTGATAATTTTCGTAATTAATCAAAAAATTTAAGCTACTTTTAAAAAAACCCCAAATTGTTGAACTCGGACCGGAACCCATTATTCTTTGTGCCATCCTTCTTGTCTTTTCCACTGCTACGTTTCAGTTTTCACCTGGAGGAAAACTAGGGTTGATGATACGGTAGGTGAGATATTTATGTAAAATATACATATTGAAAATAGAGTTAGTTTACTTTCAACAAGATATCTTTAATTTTGGATAAATTTCATCACCAAAATTAAAAAAAAAAGAAGTTAAATGTATAATTCGTATTAGATATTATAAATATTTAAATTTATTTTTTACCTAATTATTTAGATACTATTTATACTTAGGTATTGCAATTATTAAACTTTGTTTTGACCTATTTTCATTTACCGGGTATTTTTGAAAATGCATATGCAAAGCCTTAAATCTAGAGAGTAAATTCAAAAGTAAAGTCTTGAGGTTTTGTTCCTTGGATTGGAATTGTTGTGGTTCTTGTTTTTCAATTAGATTAATTCGGTCAAAAACAAAGTTTGAATGAGCCAAGAGAGAGGTTGGCTTCAAGAGAAACAAGCTTCAACCCACAAGTGAAGATGGAAGGAAGATAATAGGGGGGGGATGATGGCCGCTTAGGACGGTGAAAGTTAAGTGAGGATGATTTTTAGGTCTATGAAATTCAATTAAAAGCAAAATCACAACAATTAATTCTTTTTTTCTGGACCAATATCAATTTCATTGGTGTATTGCATTATATTGATTGATGCTTGAATAATGTTAAATATATATAATAAATTTCTTTCAGCATTTATAGTAATAAATAACAAAAATTATAAATTTACAATGTTTGCCCCTACTATTATATCCATTAAAAGAAATTCTTACCTCCAATAAGAAATGGATATCTTATTAAAATGTGACTCCTTATTTTTGCTTGAAAATTAAATATTTTTGTAAGTTGACAGAAAAATCAACCCCTATCTTAACTTTCTTCTTTGAGGTTTGTTTCAAAATGGGGTATACTCTTATGCTTATGCTGGTCGCTTGATTTGGATAGGAAGACAGGTTGAAGAAAAACAACATCAATTACGTGTTATTATTTACTATCGTAATAGCTTAGTTAAAATTAAAAGTGATCTATTTTGGTTAAAATTTATAGATCAAATATGCATAGATCCTCAGAGGATTTAATTTTTAATTAATGATGGGTCGATTAGGAATTAGGGTTAATGCGCAAAAGTTTTCTATCAAGTGGTATAAGAGCTTCGTCATGTCGAAACATTGAGAATTGATTTTCTATTTTTGTTGGAATGAATTGATTCTCTATTATTTTGGATTGATTCATTTTTCATATTTTAGAGATTTGATATTTCAATTATATACTATGTTGAATATTTGAAATTCTTGATATATTTCTTTTTAGGTTTTGATTAATAATGATCCAATCTTTTTAAGATTATTTTTTAATTTGATTTACATTTAATGTTGAATTTTTGGATTAATATGGATTTTTGATGTCTTTTCACTTTTGATAAAAAAACCTAAAATATATATGTTGTTGGTGGTTTTAAAAGCTTATTTGATTAATGGATAAATAGAAAGAAGAGTCATGGGTTTATGCTTCTACTATTTGCTCTTGATTATGTTTAATAAAAATAAATAAATAAAGAAGGTGGGCCATTAATATTCTTTTATGAGATTAAAGGTCGGCAATGATGTTTTAAATATTGTTTTTAAATTCTTTATATAGCGATTGAATCACTCAATGTCTTTTTTTCATTCAATCACTCATAATGTTTTCTTATTCATTTAATTACCTTGCAAATTTTACAGGAACTTCTTGGTGTTTTGGTATATTCTTCAATAATTTGTTGAATTCAAATTTTAATTAATTTGCATGATTTAGATTTAAAATT
This sequence comes from Gossypium stocksii, assembly GCA_020496765.1. Taxonomy (NCBI): domain Eukaryota; kingdom Viridiplantae; phylum Streptophyta; class Magnoliopsida; order Malvales; family Malvaceae; genus Gossypium; species Gossypium stocksii. The sequence continues at coordinate 81,800,868 of CM035630.1, read as the reverse complement.
TTATGTGAATATTGTTTATTTTTATTTTATGAATATATTATTATATTTTTAAATTTGAAAGATGAAATTAAGAGAAATATTTTGAAATAAATAAATTCATATTTCGGCTTTGGGTTTAATTTAAATACGCCTAATATTTTAAACAGATTAGTTGAAACAAAATGCCACCAAAATGACCTCTTTTGCGTAGATTAGTTTATTTAAAATATCAAGATGATTATATGTTTTTATGATTCATGTGTTTATTAATTGACCCAAAGGTAAGTTAATATTTGGCAGAATTTTAATGACATTTGTGGTGATAAATATGTGACAGTTATAAGGTACTTTATGTAAGCAATAAGTTAGTTCAAAGATTGATTACTTGTTCGACATAAGTTTTTGTCAATGTTTGATTGCTACAATAAGAGTATCGCTTACTGTTAATATTATTATTCAAAGACTTGATATTAATGTTGTGTTTGGTATTTTGAGATGGGATATTAGAAAAGTTATATTGTGTGTAATTTGGGGACCATAACCCTGATATATAACTTTTGCACATTAACCCTAATTTCTAATTAGCTCATCATTAATTAGAAATCATTTACTAGATTATCTACACATATTTGTCCCATACTTAATTTAATAATTAAAACTCTATAAACCTTAACCAAATTAGATCCCTTTTAATTTGGGATAACCTATTATGATAGTAAATAGTAACTTGTAATTATCCTTATTATATATGTGATGTCCATATTTTACCTGTCCAAAGCTCATAAGGTGCAAGTGTTTAATACCATGCTTATGCCATGCTTAGGACATACAATTTTTTTCCAAAGAAATACATCTTATTAGTTATTCTACCCAACAGATTATGCTTGGGCGAACAATGAATACATACTTACAAATATAATTACACTTCACATGGGCTCAGACTGTGCCCATTATTCAACCTTTAGGTAATATTATATACTCCGGTTAATTGGCTAACACAACTTAGTCATCCTAAGGATTATAAAAAAAATTTCGAGGCTTGTTCGAAATGCTTCTATTAGACTCGAAGACACCCGTGCAACCCCCACTTTTGTATGCATAAGTATCCACTCTACCACTCCTTTGGCGCAACCCTGGAGTCATCCTTCCGGGCATGTTCTATACCTGAGACATAAAACACAGAGGGGTAAGTTCGATAGAACTTAGTGAGAAAACCCTCTTTTACCTGAGCCTTTATTCAAGGATTTCATCATTTGTTTCTCGTCTGTAACTTGGCTCTATCTATCATACAGACTTTACCATATCATTCTCTACTGGTCTTTCTTTCAGATTTAAGCCGCACTTACCAAATCTCGGAATACCATGTTCACCATTCACTTAGGGTACGTTTGGTTCATTGTAATGGAATAGGGCTGTAATTGAATAGAGTTGTAATTGAATAGAGCTGTAATGGAATAAAGCTGTAATCAGTAATTCAACTGTTTGGTTGAATGAAATGGAATAGAACTGTAATAGTATTCTTGCGCTTGGTTGAATGGAATGATATTGTAATAGCATAAGGAAAAAAACTAAAATGACCAAAATACCCTTAGCAGAATTTTTTTTAGGTAGATGATTATTGTTATTGTTATTATTATTAAATTTTAATAAGATTATTATTAAAAATAATTTAATAAAAATAATAAGTAATTTAACCATATTTTAACATAATTATTAAATATAATTTAATAAAATAATATATAATTTAATAAAATTCTTAATATAATTATTATATGAATTAAAAATCATAATATAGAATACTATAAAAATAATATATAATCTACTTTATTATTTTTAAACTGCAATACATATTTAATGTGCTAAAATATCATTAGTGAAACAAATAATTTAATGAACAATATATATTAAGAATATTTAAAAAAATACATATTAAGAAAAATGAACAATATATATTAATTAAGTAGAGGATGTATGAATGACATTCTTGATAAAAAGGTGGCATTAGAAAAAGTTCTTTGGCAACTACATGGGATAGAAGAAGCTACATGGGAACCGGAGGAACAATGAGAAAGCAATATCTGAACCTCTTTACTAGTAAGGTTTTCGAGGATGAAAATTCTTTAAGGGTGAGAGTTGTAACAGCCCATTTTCAATGAAATCGAAACAGTGGTTTGGAGACCACAAATTTGAGGTTGGAAGAAAATTTATTTTAATATTATTTTATAGTCTATGGTATGAAAGGGATGTCATACGAAAATTTCGTTAAGAAATTTTATCTATTACACGTCTAATTTGTTAAAAAGGACTAAATTGAAAAAAGTGCAAAACTTGCTAATTAAAAAAATGGTGATTAAATAGCTTAATCAAGAAATAAAGAGGGATTTAAGGCATAAATATGCCAAAGAACAAAAGGCTAAGGCGGCATAAGCATGAAAAAAATCAAGAAATTGATGTGAAATAATGGCAAAATTGTAAATAAGGTGAAATTAAACATACAAATCAGAAAACTTAAAGGTTTCAAGGCAATTCTTCATCATTTTCAATTCAAAAACAACCATTGAAGAGGGTTTAAGCTGATTTTTTAATATTTGCTTCATGTAACTTTAATTGTTGCTCTTTCCTTGAAATTTTTATGTTTTTGGGACTTTTACAATTAGGTCCAAGTAACTATTTTATTGGTTTTTGATTTTTTTGAAAGTTTTGAAAGATACCATTGATAAGTTCATATGATTTTAGCTTTAGATGATGAAATTGAGATGTTGATGGGTATTTAAAAGTATTTTATTAAAGAAATGTTGGATAAAATCATAATTTAGGGATTAAATTGAAAAGTTGATAAATTCATGAAAAATTCTAAATTTCATGGAATTCATGGGTTGCTATTGGTATATATATGAAAATATCTAGGTTTGGAATAAGGATTAAATTGCATAAATTTTATTTTCTAAGCCTAGGGATGAAATCGTCATTAATTAAAAATATAGGGGCAAAATGGTAATTTTTCCTAAGATGTGAATTGGATTGAATTAAGTATGAAATTGTATTAAATTGAGTTAAATTTATTCGTATAGATCTAAATAGACCAAATACGGAGCTAAATCGAGGTAAAGAAAAAGTAACCGATTAGTAGCATACAAGTTCACGAATACTGTTGAGGTAAGTGCATGTAACTAAATTGTATATATTTATATGTTTGAATTGAATGATTTGTATGTGAATTGTATAATGGCCATGTATGTGAAATTTGATCACATGTCCAGAAATACCCGATAAATAATAAGCCCCGTGTGAATGAATGAAATTTGATTGGATACAGGGTTTCCAATTGGTTATGATCCTGCATATGTTGCAGACATACCGTAGCTCAAAAGAGCATCCAATTATAAGCCATCTCAAGCTTCTCGTTATATAGTTCTCGCAAGTTTCCTGTTAATAGCTCTTCGGAGCATCCCGATCGATTGTGACCCTACATGTGTTGTGGGCACACCACAGCTCCAATGAGTGTCTCGTATATGGCTCTTCATGAGCTTCCCAATTATAGGCTCTTTGTGAGCTTCCCCATATTGCTCGCTTGAACTTTCCGATATATGGCTATCCAAAGCTTCCCGTTAATGGCTCTTCGGAGCTACCCGTTATTGGCTCACATGAGCTTCCTGATTATGACTCTTATGAGCTTCTCGTTATATTGCCCAGATAAGCTTCCTGTTACATGGCTCACATGAGCTTCCCATTAGATGGCTTGAGAGAGAACTTTATGTTATTATGCTTGTAAAAGCATTCCTGAATTTGAATTGACGGATTTATAGTATTGTACACTTCGTGTGTACTACCCATATATCCATTAAGATTTCAAATAATTCTACGGGTGAAATTCTAATATAAGTTGATATGAACTCTGAATGAATTATTACCCGTATATACTTGTAAATATATGGAAACATGATATTGATGAGCTCATCCTTGTTCTTGTTATTCATATGAAATACATAACTAACATGTTGATTGAAGTTGTGCGTTTAGGCTATTAGCCAAATTGCTTGGATGCATTTTTATATGCTTACTTTAAGTATAAATGTATGGTAAGTTAATTTCTATTATACGAACTTACTAAGCACTAAGTGCTTACTCAGTTGTATTTTCCTCTGTTTTATAGTTCTTAGAGGCTCATTGGGTTGGAAGCTTGGCGGAGATCACTCACACTATCTATCGGCCCATTTTCGGTACAAATATAAAATAAATCTTTTTGGTTATAATGGCATGTATAGGTTAAACGTGACCATTGATGGCATGTAATGTTGGTGGTAATTAGTCATTGGAATGGCTAATGAATGATATGTTTTGATATGTAAAGGGTTTTAATATGCTTGATGTGTGTATTGAATGGGTTAAATGAAGAAATCATATAAGCATATTGGATATTGGTTTGTGATAGTATAATTGGTATAACATGCATCAATGTTATAAATATCTCATGTATAAGACTTAATTTTGGCTTGATTTGAAGGTCTTGAAATAGTTGAGGATGTGTTTAAGTGTTTATGTAGGTGAAAGGTGAAACTGGGTGAGGAATAAAGCCTGAAAATAGCCTTATTTTATCCACACGGGCAGAGACACGGGCGCGTGTCTCAGCCGTGTGTGACACACAGCCTAGCACATGGATATGTGTTCTGCCGTGTGTCCCCTGGATCTTAAAATTTCAAAACAGAATGTTCAGAATATATCACACGACCTGGCACACGAGCATTTGGCTTAGCCGTGTGACCCCTACACTTAAATGTATTACAATTCAGAGAGTTACACAAGCTGGGGACACAACCATGTGCCCTACTTCAAATACCACACGGCCTAAGACACGGGTATGTCACTTGGCCGTGTGAGCCACACGGCCTGACCACACGGGCATGTAACCCCTGCACCTTGGAAAATTTTGAAATTTCATAAAAAATCTCTGTGTTTCCAATTTAGTCTCGATTCGATTCTAAAGTGAAATTTAAGCCTCGAGGGCTCTCATAAGTGACTTTATGAATAATATCCGACATGAATGTTAAATAATAATATGAAATGTTTGTATTTAATCTGTTTATTTTGGTAATACTCCATAACCTTATTCTGGTGACGGATATGGGTTAGGGGTGTTATATCTTCCGCATCTAATTTAATCATGATTTATTCTTGATAATTTTACATGGCAGATCCTGATTTATTAATTTTTTATCAAGATTTTAATGATTCTAACATTGTCTTCATGTTAGTGCATTTACAATGGAAGATAGTTTAAATAGAAAGCACTTTGTTATTTCTTATGCTAACATGAGAAGCGACAACTTTATGGAGTCTTTTTTGTTTGCTCTGACTTGGTGTTGGATATTTTAGAAAATTTATAGGTCTTCTTTTTTTATTTGACCCATTTTTTATTGGTTATTTTTTTTGGATTTTTATAAAAATAATACTAAAAAAATAATTAAATATAAAAATGGTATGAGGAACAGATTAATTAGAAAAATGTAATGTTTTTTTTACAATGAATATCAGTGCTGCCTGATTAGTTGGTGGCATCATCCTATTTTTTTAAAAAAATATTTTTTATTGGTGCTGCCTGACATAGTAGTATTATCAGACTAAAGTGTGATAAATCAAAATGTTCAGGGACCTGATATGAAACTTTCCTTTTTAGATTGAGTGTTGTAAAAAAAATTAAGGGTGCCGCCAATGTGGCGCACCAAATATGTTTTAGGGGATAATTGCTTCATAAATCCTTCCTTGCTTATTTTTTTTAAGGTACTTTCATCTTATAACTAGGAGTGAGTGTCCGATCGAATCAAATCGAATGAAAAAAATTCGAGTTAATAGAGTTAACGAATCCTATTTTTTCATCTTAACTTGATTTGAAATTTTCTCAAATCGAGCCAAGTGAGATAGAAGTCAAATCGAATATATTTGTTCGAGTTAACTTAAAAAAAAATGACTTTGGATCCTTGTAGTCGCTGCTACCCATCAAATTAAATTTGCCCACTGAAATCAAACTTGTTATTAACTTTCATCCCCTCATAATTTATTTATTAATCTTTTATATACATGTTAGCTTCTTTACTTGCTTAATTGCTTCAATTATTTTCTGATTCTTGTCACCATGTATTTTGAAATTAAAAAATACAATAAATGTAAAAAATGTTATTTTTTAATAAAAGTGATTTTAAAGATAAAACGTACCAATAAAAATATTTAACACGAATATTTTATGACATAATCAATAATTCAATTTTAACAAAAATTAATAAAGATTTAATATGATTAAACAATTCAGTAATACAAGTAGTATAAAATGTGAAATTTAATTCAATAATATAAATAGTAGATATAAATTCAAAAACAAATAGAGTTTGAGGCAAGTAAAAGAGAAAAAATTTGAGAGTTTAGGGGAAGTAAAAATTTTAAAGGGAAAGTAAATGTTTGAAGGGAGAGGGGTTAGGGAGAGGGGAAGTAAAATTGTTTGGTATTTAGTCTATTCAAATTATTCAAGTTATTCGAATTTAAAAATTTAACTCAATTTAAATTTAAAATTAAAAAATTTGAATTAATTCTATTAATTTAATTCTAATAATTTAAAATTTAAATTTTTTTCAAAATTTTCGACTTGTGACTAACATACCCATATAGGTAGGCAACTAATACTTTTCTATTTTCTTTTATCTGATTGGTGAAACTTGAGCTGCAGAGCCATGAAATAGTAATACTGACATGCTGCGTTTACTTGATCAGTGCTGATGGGTGAGCAAAAAGACAGTGAGGCAATTAAAGAGGTTTCAAAAGCTATAGCTTTCAAGCCTGACCTGCAAATGCTTCATCTTCAAGCCGCGTTTTATGAGTCAATTGGTGACCTGAAATCAGCTGTCTGTGAGAGGCACTAAAATATAAGTACTTTTAAGAAATATTTATGAAGTAATTACCTCCTAAAATATATTTGGTGTGGTTAAATTATCAGGCAGCGCTCTTAAAACTTTTTTTACAACAACTAATTTAAAAGGTAAAGTTTGATATTAGGTCTCTAAATGTTTTGATTTATTATTCTTCAGTTTAATAGTGTGATTATGTCATACGATACCGATAAAAAATTATTTTTTAAAAAAATTATACAGTGGTGCTGTCAATCAATTAAGCGACATTAATATTTATTATAGAAAATATCTTATTTTCATAATTAATTTATTTTTCATATTATTTTATATTTAATTATTTTTATTAAAAAACCCTAATTTTGTTTGTCCTTAGAACTCTGATTTTTTCTTTTTTTGAAAGTCTTGGACCTCTGATTTTGTGTGGAGAAGTAGGGATGGTTTTTGTATATTCAAGCTTTATTTCGTACACGTATGAGAAGTTGTGAGTATGACGTGGGTCTATGGTGTTTAACTATGGAAAGTGATAGTGGTTGTTGTGATGGCAAGCAAAGAGCAATTTGTAAGAGTGATGGAAGGTGGTGATGGGGAGATACAGGGGTTTAATTACCATTTTTTTGATTTATAAATTAATTGTTTTGTTATTTTAATTTTCAACTCAAATAAAAGAAAAATTATTTATTTATTGTGTGACAATTTCTGATTGGTTGAAAGCTTTTTTCTTTAACATATATATGACAGTGACCAACATTAGTTAAGGAAATAAATTAGGTATTTGATTGGATAAAAAAATTAGGTATCTAACTATATAATTTAAGAGTTTATTGTTGAATTAAACTTTTGTTGAGTAATAAAATTTTATTTGTGAAGTTTATTGATGAATATTTTATAGAATTGATTAATTTTTTATTTAAAAGTAATTTAGTCTCATTCATTTGATATTTTTAAATAATTTTTATATGCATATACTAAATATTTTTAAAATTATTGATAAATCTGAAACAGTACATCGAGGTAGATTAGTACCAATTCATATCGATTCTAGTAGAAAAATGGTGCACTCGTCGATGTGGTACTAACTGCCTTGATTAAGAGTATGAAGACATTTTTTTTTATGTATTTTATATTTTATAATTTTATTTTATAACTTTTAAATAAAATTAAAGTTAAATTGATAAAATGTATAAACTTAAGTGTTCTTGTAACAATCCAATTTTCAGTGGTACTGAAAATAGTGGTTTTGGAATCTTGTTCTCCAGTGATTGAGTTCGTAAATATTATTAATTAATATTTATGATTTAATTATAGTATTATATTGATTTTTTATTTGACAAATTCATTAATTGTATAGTTAGTTAATGTACAACTGTAGTGACCTTAAAGTCAGTGGTGTTAGAAACGAGTTATCCAAACCTCATTTTTGTAAATTGAACTTCTAAATATTTTTATTAATTTTTTACGGGATTACGGAATAGGTGAATTAAATTTTTGATAGATAATTTTATCAAAGTAATGACTAAATAAGGTACAATGACTAAACTATAAAAATAATATAAGTTAATCTCTATAGATTTTTAACGGTTAAAGGGCTTAGATAATAATTAACTAAGGTTTGGAATGACAATTTAGCCACTATAAGACTTAGCCGATAGTTGGTGTGTAGAAAGCTAATAAATTATGATATAATTATATGTTAAAGTAATAAAATATGTTTTTATATCATGATATAATAAAATAAAACAAATTTAAAAGAATAAAGGAAGACACCTTCTTTTGATTTCTCATCTTTTGGCCGAAACCTTAGAGGAAAAAGAAAGTTTGAAGTTTCTAACTTTATTTTCTTGCATGATAAGTCTTTTTAAATAATTTTTTCATAAATTTTATGTTTTGATACCATAGTAGCTCACTTTAGCTAAATTGTATGACATTTTTCGAAATTGTTAAAATTTTTAAAAAGTTATCTGTGACGCCCCAAATTTAACCGGGATGGTCCGGCCTGAATTTCGAACGTCATATTAGTTACTGAAGTGACTCTCCATTTAAACCACCACAAAGCACATCAACCGACTAAATACTTAATAAAAACATAATATCATGCTTCCGTTGCGCTATTCTGATCAACAATCAACAATAAGACTAATTCAAAATTTAATATTTAACGGACAATTACCTCGAAAACTTTAGTTAAACATACATGCATGTAGTTAGGGTATTTAAAAAAAAAAGATTATATTTGTAGGGACTTGAAAAACCATTTAGTTTAAAAATATATAATTAGATTTAAAATGTAACATATAGTAATATGTTGGGAAAAACTCCATTTCACAAAGTTTAACAATAGTATTGTAGGATTTAACGTATAAGTCTATTTTAGAAAATTTATTAAAGCATCTCGTACAACCTCATAACATTACTAATTAATTAGTTAGCAGACATTTAACATTTTACATGACTTGACCAAATTCTATGATACATCTCATGCATACCAAGCACATGTTTATATCCAAATCACACATAAAACATCTAAAGCTTACCTCGATGACTAGCGACTCTTCAACCTACACTTATAGGTTAGTCCAACAGTTATTTAAACCAATTGTCAAACAATCATAATTCATCATTCAATCATCTATCTAACACAATGATAAAAGTTTTAAATCAAACAATTAAATAGTCCATAGTGTCCAATTACAACCCGAAAATTATAAGTCTAATACTATATCTCATAACCTGGTCTCACATTGCCTTCCTCACTGGGTTTGGGAACACAACAACATACCCAAATATAGCCTCGATTTGCATCACTTGGATGGCTCACTCTCACACCTCTTTACAAGCTAAGTCACTACAATATTATAAAAGAGTGGGTGAGCTCATGAACGCTCAGTGAGTGCTCAAACATACGGCAAATAAACACATCAGTTGGGTTAAAACATGACAAACAATAACAGTTCACATATTATTGCAGTCTACACAAAATAGTAACCACACGACACAACAGTTCTCATAAAATAAGTAGTGCACATATAATAAGTAATTCACATAAAATGGATAGATCACATAAATTATCAATTCGTACCAAACATCTGTCCATATGAAATAACAGTTCTTACAAAATGACAGCTCATGCAAAATAAAAGTTCATATGAAATATCAGTTTATACCGAATAACAATTCATGCAAAAGAATAGTTCATGCTCCATCATAACGCATATATCTCAAATAATGATAAATTGACATTTTTGTGATTATGAAACTTATAAGGGACTCTATCACTACACATTGGATAAACTGATCTCCAAAATATACCACATGGCTTATAAAGTTGTACCCTATCTCTATGTAAGCGTAGCACTTATGCTCACACTCTCCAAACACACCATGCTATCTATGGTGAATGGAGCTATGCTCAACATTCCCTCATCTCTTCAACGCATCTCCGGGCCACAATGCCCATTGCAATAAAAATGATGAGTACTCACAATCTTATGGCATGCCAACTATATCCAATGGTTCCATAATGTCATAATGCCAAAATATCTCTTTAACACGTTCACAATATTCAGTGTAATAAGGCTTGCAATTGAGCAGAGCTCGCACATTATAACACAGTTCACAATTCACAATAGAGCATGGTTCACAAATAATATCACTTCCATGCAACATATATTGCACTCATAATCATAGTTCACATATCATTTATGACATAGCTCACATAAATCATTGTTCATATATTTTATTTAGCACAAGGCACGCAATAGCTTAGCTTACATACAAAATAACTCAAAATCTCACTATACACAGTTTGGTAAATTAATATAGTTCATCATATTAATACAGATAATCAAATTAACACAGTTCGCCATAATAATATAATTCACCAAGTTAACATGGTTCCCAATATAACACAGTACACAAATATAATTGGGCCGCACTATAGTTGAGTTTGCACTTAGCATTTCACGATAATATGATTTTGCACTAATCAAAGGTCTTAATACCGTAAAACTTATAATTCACTTACGGGTTCGTGCATGCATAAATGTGCATTATAAATAAAATTCATGTTATAAAAATCTGTATTATAATATTTATTTTTACAACCGTTCATAAGCATTACATAACCATATACGAATATATATTAGATATATATACCTACCTATTTAGTGACCTTTGTCACATCAAATTTTAGCATACATTAAAAGTCTTATATACATTTATATATATTAGATGATACAAAACCTATAAATGCATATATATTATATATAATAAAACCCACACATATATATTATATATATAACACAGAAATCCAAATATATTATATTTAAATAACACAATATACGTATCTATTATATATGTAACACCCTTTATCTGTAACCAATACCGGAGTAGGGCACGAGGCATTACCGTACTAAAACTCGTGCAAACTCTTGACTTTTTCTAAAAGGAATGAGTCCCAATTAAAAATTTTTCAAACATTGTCCTACAAACCTCCATATGGGCCTACAAGGCCTAAAACGTAGTTTAAAAACAATTCGGGATCATTCCGGGCACTTAAGAAAATTTCCTCGATTTCCACTCTAATTCACGTCACACGCCCGTGTAACATTAGCATGTGGTCTTTAAACACGGCCGTGCTAACAGCCCGTGCGAATTTATTTTCTACTTCGAACCTATAGGAGTTTTCACACGGCCTGGCACATGCCTGTGTGCCCACCCGTGTCCTCTACACGGCCATGACACGCCCGTGTTGCAGCCCGTGTGCAGAAACCTTGACATTCTGTTTCTGATGTCAGCACTCACATGACTGTGGCACACGCCTGTGTGCAGGCCGTGTCCTCCACACGATTGAGACACATGGCCGTGTCTCATGCCTGTGTGGAACACTGACGAGCATTTAATTTCATGCATGCAAAGTGCAGGGGATGCACGGCCTAACCACACGCCCGTGGGCAAGTCGTGTATCACACACAGCCTAGACACACGACCGTGTGCCTACCCATGTGGACAGAAATAGACTATTTACCAAGCCTCTTTGCCACCCTGAACAAGGCCAAACACATAGCCTAACATACCAAGGTTTTTATGTTCAACCTATAATCATAATTTGACATTCTAACACATTCATAATACCAATTCAACCAACCAATCACAATTCTACTACCAGTACACATATTCATGAATAACTTCAACATTTCCTTGAACTCATTCTCATTTCATCAATAGTAACTAGAACAATTTTAGCCAATTCCAATGGCCTTTTACAAAATGAATTCAAATAACATAAATGACCAATACAATTGGCTTACTAGTGTATTTTACACCACAATGACCACCTAGCCTATACATGCCATTATTCAAAACATAAAATATAACAATACCGAATGCTTCGATTGATAGTGTGAACGAAGCCTCCAACGTCCTTGGGTCCTCGTATTATTTAGGCAACTCTATAATGGGAATGGAAAGGAAAGGGAGTAAGCATAAAGCTTAGTAGGTTATAAGTAAATAAGTAACAATGATTTCCATGCATAATCATACTCTCAATACATCATAATTTATACATGCTAATAGAATAAGAACCATAACATAGCTTACTCGTTCTCATCCATTTCTAGATATACAATATGAGTTCGAGCTGATATTTCATACTTTTCATAATGGTACTTGCACACTCACAACTTCATCATGCTATCTCTTAGTCTAAATACAACTTAAGATTTTCCCGTTGAACTAACTAGAATACGAAAGGATATTCTATGAGCCTTCAACGTAGGGTATCGAGCTGATGTCATGTCCTAGACATGGTCTTACACTAATATACAACAAGCTAACGCCATGTCCAGACAGGTCTTACACTAGCTTGTATATCTTGAGGCTGATGCATGTCCCAGACATGTCTTACACTAGCTTTCGTCTCACAGCCGATGCACGTCCCAGACGTATCTTACACTAGCTCATAAATCTCGAGGCCGATGCATGTCCCAGACATGTCTTACACTAGCTCTCGTCTCAAAGCCGATGCACGTCCCAGACGTATTTTACACTAACTCATAAATCTCGAGGCCGATGCATATCCCGAACATGTCTTACACTAGCTCTCGTCTCAAAGTCGATGCACATCCCAGACGTATCTTACACTAGCACACACATCTCCCAAGGTCATGACATGAATATCCAATTCTATTCTAAGTGTTCAATCGGGTTCTATTACACATGTTCTCATCATTTCTTAACCAAGCATCATCTTTCAATAGTTCATGCTAAAACAATACTCTCCTAAGCATCTCATAGATACGATTTATCAATTTATGCTAACATAATGATTCCATGCATAAAAGTTAGAAATGTTGTATTATTTACCTACGACTTACCTTGGTATACAAAATAGAGATGACGGTTCGCTTTATTTGATTTGCTTGGCTTTCTCTCGATCTAAGTTCGGATTTGGTAAATCTTGATCTATAATAATAGAAATTTACTAATTTAATCACCAATTAAACTTAAGCAATCCAAAATTCACAATATTGGCAAAATGACTGTTTTGCCCTTACACTTTGGCAAAATGACCATTTTACCCCTAAGCTCGGAGATCAATTTTTTATCAAATTTCTTTACTGACCAAGCCCAACCGAAACTTTTTCACTTCTGTGACAGCCCCAAATTCTTATTATTTCATAAACTTACTCTTTATTTTACAACTTTACAACTAAGTCCAAAATAGGTGTTTTCCATGCACACCCTTTTACAAAAGTTGTTTACTAGACAACCCGCATTCACAAAACTTCCAACTAAAAAGAAAGATATACCCTTCAAAAGGTAGCTCATGCTACAAGGGTTCCAAATATGTAAAAATATTAAAAAAAGGACCTTAAAATCACTTGCTTGAAGAAGAAATAGATGGCTACAAATTTCAAGCTCTCTTAGCCCTCTTTCTATGGAGAAAATCTATAGAAGAGATGAAGAGAAGATGAAGGTGAAGGCTAGTATGCTAGGCTAATATTTTACTCAATTTTTAAGTCACCTAACTTTGACTAAAAGTGACAAAATTTGATTTTTGTCAAATTCTTTGTCTAATGGTCGGCCAACCTCTCATTCATGGGCCTAATTGCCCATTAAACCCCCCCAATTTAGTTCTCTAGCCATTCAACTTCATTTACTAGAAATTTTCAACTTTTAACTTTTATGCGATTTAGTCCTTTTTCACGATTGAGCCATCAATCGCGTAAATTAATTCACCCGAATTTTCATACACCCTCGTAAAAATACTACAACACATAAATTAACGCTAAAATAATTTTCTTAAATCTCGGGAAGTGATTTCGAAATCACTATTTCGTCTAAGCCCAATTTCGAGCTGTTACAATATATATATACACATACCTTTTAGTATTTCAACTTACCTTTAATATTTAGCTCACAAACAAACACAATAATTAGATGCATAATTTACACACACTTATCACGTCAACTACATGGTTTACGGCTACGACCTACTTATTTTATTCTTATAACTACATGCACATTTTAAATTCATGCATTTGGCTCATTAAAATTGCACAACATGCATACCCAACACTCAACAAAATTGCAATGGTTTGCACAAGGAGAAATCAAGGTTCACATACTAATTAAGCAGGGGATTCACATATGTTACCTTAGCTTGTGTACCGGAGTTTAAATGTAGTATATCAAACCACTCACCTTAGCAAACATTGCTTTAACTACCATGCTCAAGTAAGCTTCTATTTGCCTTTGTCCATGGTTGTAGAAGCTCCCAAATGAATTGAAAATCTTCATACACATAAAACACATTACAATGGCATTACTAACATCAACAAACACCAATAAATCATTCCAAAATCCTAGATCAAAGCCTATTAACCTCTGTACTGAAAATTTAACTAGTTTTGTCGAAATAGGTGTTTAACCACTCAAATCTCACTTCTAAGCTTAGATTTCAACTTCATACATCCTAGATATCATCTAATTACAAATATAAACCATCAAATTTACCTAATTTCATCGATTTAATTTTTTTAGAAAAATCAAGCTTATGTGATCTTTTAAAAAAGGGAAAAACATCAATTTGCTTAAATTCATTAAGGATTTATTAAATTAAGATAAAATACCTTTTAATTAGATCAAAATGAGTTAGAAATCACTTTAAAATCAAAGGTCAGCTAGGAAATACATGATCTACCATTTCAAGCCAAAAATTAACTTAAAATCAAGTGATATATTGAGATCTTGATTAAATCATTTAAATCTCAAATTAAAATAACAACTCACTTAATTTAATCATAAAAAGTTAGAATCTCACCTCAATGTTGCAAAATCGACAAGCTATGGAGCTAATTCAAGCTAAAACGTGTGAAGATTTCTTAAGGATCTTAAGGATGAAAACATGAGTGTTCTTCAAAATTGAAAATATATTTTGTGCTTAGACAGCCTAGGAGTAAAAAAGGATGTACTAATTTCGGGAGAAAAGCATTGATTTCGGGAGATGTGAATGTTATTAAATAGGCAACCCATTTTCAAAAATTGGGCCATTGCCCATTTAACCACCTCTAATTTCTTCCCTTTTTCAAATAGGTCCTTACTTTTCAATTAAAACCAATTTCAAAATTATTTTCAAATAAAACCTTGTTTTTAAAATTCGTTTTAACCAAATTAGTTCTCGGGCACCTAATTTTAATTTCCTAACTTTAAATTATTAATTCTAATAATTTTAATATTTTTAATTAATTCCTAATTATTTAATTATTTAATCTAATTACGATTTTTAGTTCACTAACCCCTGATTTACTTACCTGATTCTCCTAACCCGATTTTTGGGATGTGACATTGTCATTGATGCATTCTGAAGTTTTTGTGCTATTATGTTATTTTATAAGCTTTGTAACACCCTAAACCCGGCCTAGACGTTATGGTCGAATCCGGAAGTGTCACATGAAATGGGGTTGAAAAACATTTTCGTTAAGTTAAAACCATATAAGTTCATTAACTCTTATCGCTTTTTATTAATTTCAAAACTCTTATTCAATTAATCACTTAGAGGTAAAGCATATCTGTAGCGGAAGCTTATGAAATCGTTGTTTTTAGGAAAACCGTTTGAAATTTTTAGAAAACCTTTGTTTTTGGTATAATCTGAGTTTTTGTTAAGTTTAGCAGTAGTAAAATCATAAAACACAGTAAAACCCAAAATAAAGAAAATAGTTAAAAGAGTCCAGAGAGTCCCAGAAATTACACACTTTCAAATTTTAATGCCAAAACTTAAATAAACCATAAAACAAAATAAAACAGTTTATGGCGAGAGGTCACCGTCGAGTCTTTCGCTGCACCATCAACCTAACTCTATGGATTACCTATACAAAGCAGATAGAAAGGGGTGAGTTTACTTAAACTCAGTGTGTAACCCAGCAGAATTAAGCATGCACACATAAAGAAAATCAGAATCAGACAGATACAGATTTAGGCCTAAGCCCACTACAGATATAGAGCAGATTCGGGCCTAAGCCTATCTCAGATACAGATACAGATGTGCAAATCAGAATAAAAAATCAGAATCTTACCCCCATCCTTTACACACCATCTCTGACTATCCCTACACACCATGTGGGGTTTAAAACACCCATCCAGCCCTACACACTATATAGTACCGATGCGGCACATAACAGATATAATGCAGCCATGCTGCCAGATAATAGGCGTAAATTGTCTTTTAGAACACTTCCTCTAATATACATCATTCCATCCCCAATATCAGATACAGAAACATACAAATATAGATAACAAACTGACATGTTCACATGATTACATATAAGCGTACATATAGAGCAGACAAGTAAATAATAGTGCAAGTAGACATGCATCAGTATCGTAACTAAATCAGAACATCAAACAATCACATCATATAATTAGGGTTTATTTAGCCCTTACCGACCCTACAGTAGGCCCACAATTGTTTGGGATGACCCGTGTGACCCTAGGGAAAAATTTAAATAAATAGGCCTACACGCCCAAATTGACCTTGCTCGTATGGATCACACGACTTGGCCTAAAATCCACACATCCGTGTGGCGTGCCCGTATGGGCCCACACGTCCAGCCCGTGTTACTCACGTGGCCACATTTCGGCCATTACACGGTTGTGTCCTGTGCATGACTTGGCCTTCTTCGATCACACGGCCGTGTCATCGCACACGGCCTACCACACGGGTAACCACATGCCTGTGTGGCTTCGACAGATTACGATTTTGACTTTCACCAAAATCATATTTTTCTGTATTTTGGGTACACACCTGGTATCATTTTGACGCAGAATCACTCTCGAGATAACCAGAACCTAATAATTGACATACCAAAGTTTAGAATCAGACTTAAATCATGATTAAATCGCAACTACAAAATCGACAGTAATCCTATCAAAGCGCCCAATGCTTACGCCAACACCGCGAATCAATTCGATTAAGAAACAGCACGATGAGAGCCTTGATCCTCGTGATATACTGGTATCAAAACCCAAAAGTTAGACTTAACGAAAATAAAAATGTCATTTTAGAGTGATACCAAACGAAAAACTTACCACCACTTACCACGCGCACGATTTACGTTGCAAAAGAAAGGAAGGAATGGATACAAAAAATGAAAGAAGAGGGAGAAACCCAATAGAAGATTTGGCAGAGGGGAAGTAAAATAGTACGTCAAAATTAAAAGGGGAAGAGAGGGAGCCGAAATTTCGAAAAAGGAAAATAAAAAATAAAATTAAGATAACCCTCATATCCCTTATTTTACTCCCACTAATCCATTAAACGTCAACCACTTAAGAATCCCAATTTTTTCCATCCTCTAATCGACGTTAGAAGCAAAAATTAATACACTTGCTACCGCCGAGACTCGATCACAGAACCTCTAACGCACAAACCCCTTACCATTTGAACCAGCAGGCTCATTCTAGTATTATTTACAGATAATTAATTATAAGCCCACTCTTCAAACGTAAGGCTTAGACCAGAAAAATAATAAAATTTGCTAAAGGCAATGCTTGAACTTGGGACCTCACACACACACCCAAAACACATAGCCACTGAAGCAAGCAGATATTTGTGTCATTTATTCACAGATATAGAAACATAAAACTTGAGGCGTTACAACTCTACCCCCTTAAAGAAATTTTGACCTCAAAATTTACCTGATCAGAACAGATGATGATACTGCTGACGCATCAAGTCCTCAGGTTCCCACGTAGCTTCCTCAGTGTTATGATTCTGCCACAGCACCTTCACTAATGGAATGGACTTCCTCCTCATAACCTTAGCGTCTTGCTTCAGGATCTGAACTGGCTCCTCCTCAAAGGTCAAGTCTGGCCTAACCTCGACATCCTCAACGGAGACTATGTGAGATAGATCAGATCGATACTGCCTCAACATCGAGACATAAAACACATCATGAATACGATCTAACTTTAGAGGCAGCTACAACTGGTAAGCAATCGATCCCACTCGTTTCAGAATCTGATACGGCCTAATAAACCTAAGGCTTAGCTTGCCTGTAACACTCCAAACCTGGCCTAGAAGTCTAGGCCAAATCCGGGATGTCACATTGATCACTGAAGTAATCGTAAGAAAATTTTACAAATCAAGTCGTTTAACAATTTATTTCCAAGAACATTTAATTAATCAAATTTCCTCAGTGAATTTAACAGTATAAAACATACTATTGAAAACTCAAAACAAAAGTTGTACCACAGTATTATGAAACTTTACAGTTTAAACTTTAACCAAATAGTAATTAAAACCTAAGAATAAAAACCTATAACTTATTTCCACCAAGACTGTCAGAGACCTCCGCGTACTGAGTCCAGCATCCAAAATCCAGAACTGTACCTGAAAGGGGAAATAGAAGAGGGGGTGAGCTACTCAAGCTCAGTGTGAGATCAAAAGCTATTAACTACAGACTCAGAAACAGAAAACCAGAAAGTAGTTCGAAAATGAAACTTACTTACGACGCTATATAGAAAGAGTTGGTACGTTTGAAATGGACGTACCGGCAAACAACATTATTTAGAGCATAGGCATAAGTGGTACTATCCAGTCTCTAGTTTCAACTCAATCCATCAGATATACATAGTTTTACGTACCCTCTCAGGCACGGTAATAACAATTATCAATCAAACACAGAAATTTCAGTCAGTTAGTTACAGTCAAAGTCTACAAAATTCTCATAGACATAAGTGCTTTTCAGTCGAACAGTATCAGTAACTCTCAACCATTCACATGTTTCAATTCAGTCAAATGGATCAATCATATGCATATGAGTGCAATTGAGTTATAAAATGCCCACCCATCTAGCCAACACACCTCACCGTCCAATCCTACACTTACTTTGAAGATTAAATCACCTACTCATCCCAACACTAACAAGTAGTACTGAAAGCGGCACAGAACAAAAATTTGCAACTAACGTACATGCAATATAGTGCAACACGGTAATTCACTATACCGATATCAGTAAAGTCCACGACCCTCTGGGTATTGGGACTGCCCATGACCCTCTAGGTATTAGGGGCTACAGTATGCAGTTTAACTGTCAATCTCGTATATTACGCAGCAAGGCTAGCATATAAGCTGTACTGTGCAATGCGGTAAACCACAGTACATACATGCAGTATGAACTGTTAGATCAGATAGTAGTACGTAGCGTAGATAATGTACATGCAGTATAGTGCAATGCGATAAACCATTATACCATCTATATGATGTCATCCCGGGTTGCCCAGCAACGATGATCATCAGCATTGTCCACCCCCTCAAGAAATTGGGACAGCTCATGACCCTCCGAGCTCTAGGGGCTAATAACCAACAGACCAGCTGCCAGTTCAGTTCAGTCAATCTTCATTCTCTTCAAAATCCCATCCAAAAACTTTATATACAGATGCATGTATGCAGAACCCCCTACCTGTATTTGTCGCCGGAATAGGGTACGAGGCATTACCGGAGTTTACCGAATTAATTTTTTCATTATTACGAGTTAAATACTATTCATTTATTGAAACATGTTATGAAATCCCTTAGATGGGCCTCCGAAGCCCAAAACATGTATCGGGACCAAACCGGGATTAAATTGAAACCATAGGAAATTTTTCGCAAAACACTAAATTTTTTTATGAACTCAATATAACCCCTTTATAGATATCTAACCTTCCCTGTAATTTTAAACCGAGACCAATCCGAATTAACCAACCCAACTCAACATATTTCCAGGATAGATTCATGCATATCCATAAGATAACCTCATTACATACCAAAACCAGGATTTGTTAGCCATACCAATGGCTAACTTTACATTCATTTCACATTAGCATTTATTTTATTAACTTATACATGCCATTTATTTTCAAACTAAAGTTTCTTAATATAACAAAATGTTGAGGTTTATAGTGTGATATGTCCCTGACTGAATCCGACCTCCGAGCTCTTAATACTACAAGACAGGGAAAAAAGAAATAGGGTAAGCACGTCGTGCACAAGAATTATACTTACCTAATATTTTCAATACAATACAATAAACATTCATACATCCATTCAATGCATTATTACCCTAACATGCACAAACTCAACATTCAAGTTAGTCCAATAATTTCAATGTATCAATAATATATACCATGATTGATGAGCTCATCAATACCATGATTTCTTTTCCATTATTATTTTCCCATATTTATCCCATTGAATTTCTCGAAATTTTGATGGATTTTCAGGGGTACACTTTAGTGTACAAATCCAGGTCCGTCAATTCATCTTCATGTGCGCACATTTCCATTTCAAAGAGCACACTCCAGCGAACCTCATCCTTACAGCGAGATTTCCAGTCCAAGCTAAATCCCCTATAATATAAACTCATAGAGTATTGTCGGGATTACCAGTCCAGGCTAAATCCCCTGCAATGACAATTACTCTAATGAGCTTGGATTTGAATTACCAGTCTAGGATAAATTCAGACCCTAATTCAGATTACCCATCTGGGCTAAATCCATTTTATACATATTCTTCGGGAGGGCTATATTAGGATAGGATCACCCGACCGGGCTAGATCCTTTTTATCGTCAATTCTTTTTCAGAGATCCATCGAATTTTCCTTTCGTTCAACTGGGATTTCTTCCCCTTTTATCAAATATATCAATGTTTCATCAATTTTCATACAATGAAAATTCAAATAATATTCACATCAATAACATATGTTCATATGTAAAAATCTACTTGTTCATATGTAAAAATCTACTAATCTCAAACTTTTTCCTTTCCTTTCCTCGATCTAGATTTGTATTTGAATTTTCTTGATCTAAATAAATAAATTTAATAATCAATTTAATACATTTCATGTTCATATGTAACATTCTCTATATTTCCACTATTATTTATAGTTCATTCAAAGCTATTTACTTGAGTCGTAGTCATTTAACTTATTTATATCTTGAGCTACAGAACACCAAATTAAGATACGCTAATTTTTCCTGAAACTAGACTCACATATGTTCTAACCATAAAATTTTCAGAATTTTTGGTTTAGCCAATAAGTACAGTTTATTTATTAAAGTCAACCCTATTTTGCTGTCCGATAGTTCCGACCCCTCTTCACTAAAAATTAATTATCTCCTCGTACAGGATTCAGATGATGTTCCCATTTGTTTCTTTTGAAAATAGATTCATTAAGGATTTTAAGCATATAAATTATAACCCATAATTATTTTTGTAAAATTTTTAATGATTTTCCCAATTCATAATAGGGGAATCAAATTCATTCTGATATTGTATCACAAAATTTATTGTATCTCATGATTTACAATTCCATTGCTTACACAATTTCTTCTATGAGAAACTAGACTCAATAGCTTTAATTCCATATTTTTTTCATCCTCTAATTTGATTTCCACAATTTATCGTGATTTTTCAAAGTTAGCCTACTGCTGTTTTCCAAAACTGTTTTAGTGCAAGATATTTATTACCATTTTCCCCTAAGCTTTTAACAAATGATAATTTCGTCCCTGCTCAATTAACCTCTCAATTGAGCTGATTTTTCTCAATTAATATTTTATTCTATCACTTTAAACTACTTTATAACCTTTGGGAATAAGAATTTTAGCACTAAACTTTAATTCCAAACTTTTTCACAATTAGGTCCTAAAAATTAATTTCTATTGAAATTACCTAATAAAATCATCTTACAAGCAAATTAAAGCTTCAATTTCATGTTATTTCATCATAAACTTACAGCACTCAACCATGGTGACTTTCAATTTCAGCCATGAAATAAAAAACTAATGAATTTAATAGTAGGACCTAGTTGTAAAAGTTTTAAAAACACAAAAATTACAGGAAAAAGACAAGAATTTACTCACTTGATGCAAAAATTATCAAATACCAGCTTGAATAAACCCTTATGACATTTTTGGCTGATGAAAATGAAGAAAATATGAAGAGAATTCTAGATATCCCAATTTAGTCCCATTTTTATTTTAGTAAATTTTGTTACCCATTTTGCCCTTATTTCATCAATTCTTCTGATTTTTCTCAGCTTATGCCACCCAAAATATCTATTTTGGGCTTATTTGCACTTTAAGTCCCTCTTCATTTGACAATTGAGCTATTTAATCCTTTTAGTAACTTTTACACCCTTTTCAATTTAGTCCGTTTTATTTAATTAACTACCCAAATGATAAAATTTTCTATCGAAATTTTAATACCATATTACTAACATTTCATAAATATTTATAAAAATATTTTGACTTGGCTTTACGAGATCGAGGTCTCGATACCTTGTTTTTACCCAATTTATTCAATAATTTCTTTTTTTAACTAACCACTAAATCGGTAAAATTTTTCTATCGATAATTTCATACGATTTTCTTATCAGATCAATATTCTTGAAAAAATATGAAAATAAATTTCTCTTTAAATCAGATTTGTGGTTACGAAACCACTGTTCTGATAACCTTGAATTTAGGCAATTATAGTCATTCAGAGGCAGTCACTTACAACTATTCAACCAGTTACAGAAATGTGCACTCTTATGCACTCAAATTCAACACCTAACATATCACACATCCAACCATAAGTAACACTTAAACCGAAGTCAGAACAGAGTCATATCTACCCCTAGTACACTTAGTCGAAGGTTGGAACACATAGAACTGTGGTTGCACTTAAATTGCCTTAAAACCAGAATTTGGCTAGTTAGGGCCACACGCCCGTGTGCTCCAGCCGTGTGGAGCAATCGTGGCTGTGTGGGGTTCTAAACACCGGTGTGAAGGGTAGCACACGGTCATGTGACAGAGGCACACACCCGTATGGTACAGGGACACGGCCGTGTGGACAAGCCATGTAACTCACTTTCCAATTTTACTAAAATAGGGTGCAGGGCAGACACGACCGTGTAAGGGTCTCGCACGCTCGTATGGCTACCAGGCACAACCGTGTGTCCCGATACACATGCCCGTGCGAAATCCCAAGCCCCCAAATCAATCACACAGCCGTGTGTCCTCAAACACACGCCCGTGTGGAATCCCTAATTCCTAAAATATGTCACACGTTCTTATGGCTAAGTTGTGTGACTCTAAATCCCTGAAATTCCTAATTCCCAATCCCACACACCCGTGTGCCCAAGGGACACAGCCGTGTAGAATTCGTCAAAATCCCTAAATCAGCCACACGGCCATGTAGCCAGGCCGTGTGGCACCTAAAATTGACCAGAAACCACCGTTTAAGCCACTAAAACAACCCCCCACTCATCGATGGTTCGAAATTACACTTAAACTTATGAATTCCAAGCACTATACGGTCAAAACCCATCTAAAATAGCGGGTTTGCAAACATCTAATTGACATTGTCAACTTTCCAGAGAATTGAATAAAAATAAGCAAATAGAATGGAAGAAGGTTGAAATCTCACACCTATTTACAATCAGAGATGCTGATAGAGGAGTGAAAATTCTCGAAACGAAAGAGCTGAAACCGTTTTTCAAAGAAAAGCCAAGAGCCAAAAAGAAAAGCACAGGAGGAAGAAACAGAAGAACGTCCTAGGAGAAACAATAGTAAAAACCCCAAAAAAAAATAAATAAATAAATAAAGTTACTCAATAAGAATTAAAACTAAATAAAAGAAAGGCTCAATAATAATAATCATAAAATAACTTAATTATAATTATAAACAATTATAACTATTAACTTAAATAGATCAAAACAAAAAAAAGGCTCTCCCTATCCCACGAAGAGAATCAAACACAGGACCTCCATCATACTAACACTCTAGTTAACCACCAGACCTGTAGGCCCATTCTTATCACTAAAATGCACAACTAATCACTTATGTGTGGCCTCCTCACTATCCCTATGCTGCAAATCTTTAAACTTCCAGGCCCAAAATTCGGGGCATTACATTGTTCTTCCGACAGAATCACAGAATCTTCTTCCATGAAAAAACCTTAAAAAACATGAAGTCCCCCTAAAAAGTACTTAATCTCACGCCTCTTTAGATCCGCATAAGATTTTTATCTATCAGAAGTCGTGTAACACCCCAAACCCGGCCTAGATGTTATGACTGAATCATGCAATGTCACATAAGAGTGTTTTTGAAAATGTATCGATACATTAAAAATCATTCCAGTTATTATCTTTACTTAAGTTAGAAGACCATTTTTTTTACGTGGAAGCTTTGAAAACCAAATCCTTTTCGCAATCGTTTTTACTTATGAAAACCAAATTTTTAATCTAAATTCTAGTTATCAAAAATAAATCATCCACAGTATTAAAAACCAAATTAAAAACAAGAAAAGTCCAAAGTCCTAATAATTACATCAAATATACCTAAAGAATAGTTAAAGCAGTTTAAGCATTAAAATCGAAAAACCAGTGCATAAGTGGCAGTGGTCACCATTGAGTCCCCCGCTGCACCGACATGCCTACCGCTGGGGATTACCTGAACACATTAAATAGACAAAAGGGTGAGTTTTCGCAAACTCAGTGTGTAATCCCTCATAGAAAGCATGCATACAGACATATATCAGAATACAGTCAAATATTTATGTACAGATCGTGCCTGAGCCCTTATAGAATCGATGTGGACCTTAGCCCACTCAGATATAGAATCATATGTGACATAGGGCCTTAGCCCATCTTAGATATAGCATGCATAACAAAACAGAATAACAGAAAAGCCCAACCCACCAACCCTGCACACCAACTCCGTCTAACCTAACACACCATGTGGGGATATAATCGACCCACTCATCCCTACACACCAAATAGAGTATAAAGTACCCATCCATCCCTACATACCATACAGTATCAAATTACAGCACATATCAGAAATGTGTAGCTTAGCTGCAAGATATCAGGCTTTAAAGGCCATTCAGATACTTCCTTCAACTTCAACAACCCAACCCCAATGAAATGCAGCAAACAATTCATGACATACAAATATGCATTTAACAGACATACATTTATATTCAAATCAGAACAAATACATATGCTAAATGTAACATGCTTACATCACATAATCAGATCACAGAAATAGGGGTCACAGTAACTCTTACCGACCCTACAGTATGTCCCCGTCGACTTGGGCGACCCGCGTAACCTTATAGAGTTTTTCAGAAAAATAGACTCACTTGCCCATGTGGCTTGTCTGTGTGGGCCCACACGCCTGTGTGGCCCACACGGCCTAAATTGGCCTTGGCCGTGTAGATCACAAGGTATGGCCCAAATCCCACACTCCTGTGTGGGCCCATACGCCCGTGTGGCCCACACGACCTAATCGGTTGAGCCCATGTCTCGCACATAGCCTCATCAGCCATCACATGGCCGTGTCATGCACTTGTGTCACACGCGCACAGCCTGGTTCATCGACCACAGGGTCGTGAATTGCTACACCTACCACACGCCCGTGTGGCGTTGACAGTTTCAATTTTCAACTTTATTTGATTCTCATTTTTCGTGATTCAGTGTACAGACCTGGTATCGATTCGAAGCTAACGTACCTCCGAGCACTCCAGAACCTATTATTAACCAAAAACACACTAATCATCCATCTAATTGTCAATCCAAAATCGAACCCAAAACAAAATATTCACAAAAAAATGAATGAAACTTACCCTTAATAGAAAAACAACAACTCCGAACCCTTAGAACGTTAATGGCTGATCTCCAGCCCTCTGATTATCAACTAATCACAACCTGAAACCTCAAATAAGCAAAGTTTTACCATTCCAAATCAATAACACACTACCATACTTACCAAAAATATGTGAAAGGAGAACCGAAGCGATGAATCATAGAAACTAATCGTTAAAAGAAAAATAATTGTTAAGAGGAAAAAGAGAGATGGAGAGGAAAAGGAAGAGGAACAGCCGAATCTTTTTGCAAAAAGAAAGCAAAATGCCAACCAAATTGATAACCCCCAAATCCACATCCCTTAATTCTCTCCACTAACCCTTCACTCAGATTTTCGATAAAAAACAAACTATTAGCCGAAATTTGCAACAAAAATAATACCCTTGCCACTACAGAGATTCGAACACACAATCTCTCACATATTGACAATCTACCTAACCACCAGACCAGCAGGCCCATTCTGATATAATTTTACCAACTTTTAATTATAAGCCTACTTGGCAATGGTAAGGCTTTATTTATTAAAAAGCCAAAATTTGCACAAACTAAGGCTTGAACTTAGAACCTCTCACACACTCAGAACACTTAACCACTAAAGCAGACTGACAGTTGTGTCATAGAGCTACAGAAACATATTTAAAAAACTTGGGGCCTTACAAGCCACTTTCAGATGGTCCCGAACCAGTCTAACCTTATTCTCAGTCTCAGAAACTAACTCAAGACCCAAAACTCAACGTTCGCCCAACTCTATCTAACATAATGAAGTGCGACACTTACGACCATACAAAGACTCGTAAGGTGTCATCTAGATACTAGTCCGGTAACTGTTATTGTAGGCGAACTCGACTAATGGTAGATAATCCTCCCAACTAACTTGGAAATCAATTGCACAACTCCGAAGCATATGCTCTAGTATCTGAATCACCCACTCAAATTGACCATCGGTCTAAGGATGGAACCCAATACTAAAGTCCAACCTTGAACCCAAAGCCTCGTGTAATTTCTTCCAGAATGAGAAGTGAAGCGAAGATCTCTATTAGAAATAATCGAGATTGGAACCCCATGCAGTTTTACAATCTCAGAAATATACAACTTTACTAGCTTCTGAAAAGAGAAGTCTGTTCGAACCGGAATGAAGTGAGCAGATCTGGTCAATTAATCTATGATGACCTAAACAGAATCCTTCTTCATGGGTGTCAAAGGAAACTCACTAACAAAATCTATCGTCACTCGTTCCGATTTCGATAAGGGAATCTTAACTAGATGTAGTAAACCCGAAGGTAACTGATGCCCGGCCTTAACCTGCTGACACGTCAAAAATCAAGTAACGAAACCCATAACCTCACGCTTCAAACTCGGCCACTAGTACAGTTCACGAAGATCGCGATACATCTTATTATTGCCGGGATGTATAGCATAAGGGCTATTATGCGTCTCCCTCAGAATTGACTGTTTCAAATCCACATCATTTGGCACACAAATCTAGCCCCGAAAACACAATACCCCATCACTATTCAGTTCAAAATTTGAAGTACTACCACTCTCAACTTAACGAAACTGTAAACCCAAAGACTCATGCCCCAACTACTTATCTCGAATCTGGCTGATACAAGTCAGCTTAACTTATAACTCGACCCATAGACTCCCATCATCAAATAGACTAAAGTGAGAAAACATCACCTTCAGATCAGTCATTGCTCTATGACTTAAAGCATCGACCACCACATTGGCCTTACCAAGATGGTACTCTATCATACATTCAAAGTCCTTGAGCAGCTCAATCTAGAGACACTACCTAAGGTTCAGCTCCTTCTGAGTGAGGAGATACTTGAGGCTCTTGTGATCCGTGTAAATAATACACCTCTCACAATACAAATAGTGCATTAAAATTTTCAATGCAAAGACTACTACAACCAACTCGAGATCATGCGTCAGATAGTTTGCCTCGTGTGTTTTAAGCTGGCGGGACGCATAAGCCACAACTTTTCCATCTTGCATCAGTACACATCCTAAACCGACGTGTGATGCATCACTGTATACCACAAACTTTTTACAGAGTTTAGGTTGTATTAGAACAAGAACCTGAGTCAAAACAAATTTGAACTTCTCAAAGCTCGATTGTTGTGCATCGGTCTAGACAAAAGGAACCCCCTTACACAGAAGCTTAGTCAACCGAGCCACGATCAAAGAGAATCCCTCCACAAAACACAGATAATAAACCGCCAGACCTAGAAAACTGCGGATTTCATATACATTCTTAGGCTATTTCCAATCCAACACAGCCTCAATCTTTCTAGGATTAACTCGGATCCCTTCAATAAAAACTACGTGCTACAGAAAGGTCACTTCACGTAGCCAGAACTCACACTTGCTAAATTTAGCGTAGAGCTGTTTTTCTCGCAAAGTCTGAAGTACCACCTTAAGATGCTCATCATGATCATCGTCAGTCTTAGAATACATCAAATATTATCGATGAACACCACGATGAAATGATCCAGAAATGGTTGAAACACAAGTTCATCAGATCCATAAACGCTGCTGGAGCATTTGTCAATCCAAAAGGCATAACGAGGAATTTGTAATGTCCATAATGAGTCCTAAATATCATTTTATGTACATCAGCTTCCTTAAACCTTAACTGATGGTACCCAAAACGAAAATCTATCTTTAAAAATATAAAAGCCCATCGAAATTGGTCAAATAAGTCGTCGATCATTGGAAATGGGTACTTATTCTTTACAGTCAGCTTGTTCAACTTCTGATAATCAATTCACATCCTCATGGTCCCATCCTTCTTCTTGACAAATAGAACTGGTGCTCCACAAGGAGACACACTGGGATGGATGAAACCACGATCCAATAACTCCTGAAGTTGAGTCTTTAATTTTGTAAGCTCCTTCGGTGCCATTCGATAGGGAGCGATTATAACACCCCTTATCCGTATCTGTCGTCGAAATAGGGTACGAGGTATTATCAGAGTTTACCAGATTATTTTCCATTAAACCAAACAAAATATTATTCATTTACCGAGATTGTATCATAATGTCCCTTAGATGGGCTCGCGAAGTCCAAAGTATGAATCGGGATCAAACCGGGACTAAATCAAAATCTCAAGGAATTATTTGAAAAATCCTAAAATTTTCTTTAGTTACAGGGGTCACATGCCCGTGTGGACAAGGGACACGCCCGTGTGGTCTAATCGTGTGGCCAACATGTCCATGTGCCTTACCTCGCTCCAGGCCGTGTGGCTTCACACGCCCGTGTCCTCAGGCCGTGTAACTCTTTAACATGCAACCCTTAAACAAATTAATCTCACACAGCCAAGTCACACACCCATGTGCTAAGCCATGTGGTTAATTTGAATTTTTAAAAATAGGTGCAGGATTCACACGGCCATATCACACACCTGTGTAGTCAGGCCGTGTACCTCACACGGGTAAGGCACACACCTGTGTGACAGCCCGTATGCTCAATTCTAAGCATTCTATTTTACAATTTTTGGATGCAGGGGACACGGCCAGGCTAAACGCCCATGCTACAGACTGTATGTCACACATAGCCTAGACACATGTCCGTGTGTCTACCCATATGGACAAAAATAAGGCTATATCCACGCATCATTTCTTACCCATTTTCAGCCAATACCTGCACCAAATCGTACCAATACCAACCAAGCAATTTATAACTGATTTCTCATCAATTTCATCATTAAAAAACCATATTTCCTCATGCATGCATGTCTATAATCTTACTTTAGTTAAAACCTTGAGTTAGACATTACAACCATATTAGAGCAAATTATTACTAGCCATTCCATTAGCTAGATCACAAACATCATTTACATTTACATGCCAATAGAGCCAATATATCTTATACATGCCATTATAACCATCTCGAGTTCAGGTTATTTCAAATGTAATTTCATATTAATTTATCTCAAGTTCAGGTTATTTCATGTCAGAGCCTTACTCGTATCGTTCAAAATATCAATGTCATACAAGTAGTAATTCGCGCAAGGAGCACAAGTCTATAATCAAGGATAAACATTCTCATCAAACGATTTCCATATACCAACTATCATGTATTATTATTTCGTGTATCATTATCTCATGTATTATCATCTTGTGTATTCCTTTTCCTATTTTTACCCTGTTGAATTTCTCAGAATTTCGATGGATATCCAGTAGTACACTTATAGTGTACAATCTTATTAACCGTCAATTCGTGTATATCTTTTTTAGAGAGCACACTCCTACGAACCTCATTTCTTACAGTGGGATTACCAGTCCAGGCTAAATCCCCTGTAACATATGCTCAAAGAGTTTTGTCAGGATTTCCAGTTCAGGCTAAATCCTTTAAATGAAAAAACTCAGTATCACTTAATTTGGATTACCCTTCCGGGCTAAATCTATTTCACCACATATTTATTGGAAGGGCTTATAATAGGATTATCCATCCGGGTTAAATCCTATCAGAAATGAGGTCAATAGGATTACTCGTCTGAGCTAAATCCCGTCAGCAACAAATGCAGGACCTCATCCATTACAGGAAATCACATATTTATAATCCTTCAATTCATTTTCACATTTATCCATCGAAATCCAACATTCAATCGGGATTTCATCATTTTCAAGCATTATCAGGTATATAATTATTCCGCACATTTATAATATTCACATTTCTCAAATAATCACATTTCACATTTAATTCGAGCGCAAAAAGGTAATATTTCTACCATATATCATTTTCCAAGTATTATCATTGATCGGGCTTGTCAAGTATATTTTCAATAGCACATATGTATATATGATATCTATACATTTAACAACTTAACATTTAAGTCAAGCATATAAACATATACAAATTAGTTACACGAACTTACCTCGACAATGTTCGTGATGCGAGTAAATTTAACATTAATTTATCACATCCATATTCAAATGAACTCAATTTTCATCCTAGGCAAAATTTCCATTTTGCCCCTAACTTGTCCATAAATTCCAATTTTGTCCCTAGGATCGGAAAATGAAACTTGTGCAATTTACTCTCTATTCCAAGCCTAACCAAAACTTCACCATAAAATTTATAGCACATGTATTCATAAAATTTTAGAATTTCCCGTCAAATTTCACAACTTTGGATTTTAGTCCTTAATTAATCTTTTCATGAAAAATCACTCTGTAAAAGTTGTTTATTTAACAACCTTTCATTTTCTACCATAAATTTCTAATTCCCAGCATATACATCCATGACCCATTTTTATACTTTGATAACTTTATGTATTAATCCCCCAAATAGATAGATTAAACTATCTCGGTGTCAAAAATATCAAAATTACTAAAAATATGACAAGGAAACTTACCCAATTTGACCAAGAAAGCTTGCTTTCTCTTTTCTAGGGTTTCCATGTTTTATGTTGGAGAAGAAGATGAGAAAATGATATGATAGTTCTTTTCATCTTTTTTAATTTAATTAAATTAATTCACTTTTCAATTTAGTCCTTAGCCTTTTTTTAATTTTCTATGGATGAATCATCAAAGATATTTTCCATGTACTCTTTAATTGTCTAATTACCATATAAAAACCTCTAGTTTTGAATTCCCTAGATATTTAATCCTTATAGCTACTAGAATTCCACTTTAGCATTTTATTTGATTTGGTCATTTCTCGTAATTAAACACGAAACCGGTAAAATTTTCTTATCAAAATTTTCACATAACATTTTTATCATATTACGGACCATGTAATAAAATAAAAATAAATTTTATTTTCGACTCAGATTTGTGGTCCCGAAATCACTGTTCCGATTCCACCGAAAAATAGGTTGTTACAGAGATAGACACCGGAGCCGTACTCGGAAGAAGTTCAATCCCAAACTCAACTTCTCGGTTCAGAGGTAAACCCAGTAACTCTTCAGGAAAGACGTCTGAAAAATCCCTTACAATTCTGATATCCCCCACAGAAGAGTCCTAAGAAATAGAAACACCGACGTATGCCAAGTACGCCCTACACCCATTCCGAACTAGTTTCTCAGTCACAAGAGCAGAGATTATATTAGACAAATAATCTTGGCGCTCGTCGATTACCACCACTTCATTACCCTCATCAGTTTTTAGAACAACCCTATTAGTCGTACAATCCAGACTGACTCGATGCTTGACCAACCAATCCATACCCAAAATTAGGTCAAACTCCCCAAACGGAAGCTCCATTAGATTTTCCAGAAAAATCGCCCTTTGCACCTCTAGCCGAACATCTCTATAGAGTTTACTAACTCGAATAGTCTACCTAATGGACTTATCACAATAACCTCGTTAGAAGTACTCTCAACTGATATCCCCAAATTTCTAGAAACCGAATAGGCTATATAGGAATAAGTAGATCCTATGTCTATCAAAGTAATATAAGGTACATTAAATATAAAGAATGTACCAGTGATGACATCAGAAGCATCTCTATCCTCGCGGCGTCGAGCAGCATAAACTAAAGAAGGCTGCCTTGCCTTTACCTGTCCAGCACATCTGTCTGGTGCTCTCCGCCCTCGGCCCATACCATTACCACCTTTAGCCTGTCTACAGCCCCTAGGTGGCTGTTGAACTACTCCCTACGGCTGCAGAGAACCTGATCCCTGAGCTTGCACCTGATCAGCCCTCAGCGAACACTCTCGAATGTGGTGCTCTAAAGACCCATACCTTAGACATGCCCCAGTCTTCCTCCAGCACTTGCCCAGATGGCGTCTACCACAATCTCTGCAAGGCAACATTTCAGTAGAAGCAACAGGGGCTCCCACCTTAACTGGCCCATCAGATTTGGCCATTTTCTTAGGCTTCTGTACAAAACTCGAGGGCTCTGAATCCCTCTTATTCTTACCCCTCTTATAGTCCCTGTTATGGCACTAAGCGCGCTTGACATCCTCGGCGATCTTCGCCTTCTCACCCAAAACTGCAAACTCTTGCTCCCTCTGCGGAGTAATCAGAACCCTCAGACTATCCCTTAGACCATCCTCAAACCTGACACACCTCCCGTATTTAGACGCCACCATGCCTTAAGCGTAGCAGCTTAGTCTCAGGAATTCGGCCTTAACTCGGCCACAGATCGACCACCTTGCATGAAGTTCAGGAACTTATGCCTACAAGCAACAATATAGCAAGCTCCAACATACATTGGAATACAGTCTTAAAGAATTGCTAAGTCAATCGATTAGACTGAGTCCCATCCTTAACAGTTAACCACTACTGGTATGCTTCATCGTGAAGCAAGGAGACCGCACTCTTCAATTTTTGCTCGGGGTTATAGTCCAGATCATCCATAATTCTCTCGGTGGCCTCCAACCAGTACTCAGCCACATTAGAGGCGACTCTTATGACACCCCTAAGCAACTCAGCTCCATTAAATCGACCCCAACCCCTAGATCTAGAATTGGGTCCAACGATCGTCTCTAATATCCTTAGCATGGCTTGGGACAATGCGTCGTCCCCAGCCGAACGGTCTTGAGACCCAGTCTCAGTAGCAGGCGAAATCAGTGTCTCACTCGTATCTAAATTTGGCATACTGCCCAGAGATGAAGACTCAGCTCGAGCCCCCTATGGCCTCTACCACGGCCTTGAATACTTCGTCCGCACATACTACGAGCGCTCATTGTCTAATTCTAGTTTATCTAAATTAAAATTTTTATGCATCAGTTTCAGTATTTATTAACAAATGATTTATGTAATAAGTATCAGAAGTTTAGAAACATTTTCGAAAGTTTCAGTCTCTATTCGTTTCACTACAGTTTCAAAGAGTACTAGCTATAATGTTTTCAGAGTATACTACCTACAGTATTTTCAAAATAAACTTTCTAAGTTTAGAAACACTTACAGGATTGGTGCCGAAGACTCAGTGTACCACATTTTTAATCAGAATATTTTAAACCATTTGAAAGCCAATTCTTTAAAACATATTTTGGAACCCAAAATTAACAACCGATTTTTGCGACATGGGTCTGATACCACTAAATGTAACACCCTAAACCCGGCCTAACATTATGGCCGAATCTGGAAGTGTCACATGAAATGGGGTTGACAAAACGTTACCGTTAAGTTAAAACCATATAAGTTCGTTAACCCTTACTATTTTTATTAATTTCAAAACTCTTATTCAATTAATCACTTAAAGGTAAAACATATCTGTAGAGGAAGCTTATAAAATCGTTGTTTTTAGAAAACCGTTCAAAATTTTTAGAAAACTTTTTTTTTGGTAAAATCTAAGTCTTTGTCGAGTTTAGCAGTAGTAAAATCATAAAACGCAATCAAACACAAAATAAAAAAAACAGTTAAAAGAGTCTAGAGAGTCCCAGAAATTAAAAACTCTCAAATCTTAATGCTAAAACATAAATAAACTATAAAGCAAAATAAAACAGTTTATGGCGAGTGGTTACCATCAAGTCCTCCGCTGCACAGATCTGCCTAACTCTGTGGATTGCCTGTCCAAAACAGACAGAAAGGGGTGAGTTTATGTAAACTCAGTGTGTAACCCAGCAGAATTAAGCATGCGCACATACAGAAAATTAGAATCAGACAGATACATATTTGAGCCTAAGCCCATTACAGATACAGATACAGACTCAAAATTAAGCCTATCTCAGATACAGATACAGATGTGCAAATTAAAATTAGAAATCAGAAATCAGAATCCTACCTCCATCCTCCATACACCATCTTCGACCATCCCTACACACTATGTGGGGTTTAAAACACCCACCCAACCCTACACAACATATAGTACCGATGCAGCATATAACAGATATAATGCAGCCATACTGTCAGATAATAGGCATAAATTGTCTTTCAGAACACTTCTTCCAATATACATCATCCCATCCCCAATATTAGATACAGAAATATACAAATATAGATAACAGAGTAACATGCTCACATGCTTATATATAAGCGTATATAAATAACAAACATGCATATAATAGTGCAAGTCGACATGCATTAGTATCCTAATCAAATCAGAATATCAAACAATCATATCATACAGTTTAAGGTTTACCCTTATCGACCATACAGTAGGCCCACAATCGTTTGGAACGACCCATGTGACCTTAGGGAAAAATTTAGATAAACAGGCCCACACGCCTGTGTGGCTTACCCGTGTGGGTCCACACACCTAAATTGACCTCACTTGTGTGGGAGCACACACCTAGATTGACCTCGCCCGTGTGGATACACGACCTGGCCCAAAATTCATATACCCGTGTGGCCCACACACCTTATTTTTCCTAGCCCGTGTGGCTTACACGGCCACACTCCGGCCATCATACGGTCGTGTCCTGTGCATAGCCTGGCCTTCATCGATCACACAGCCGTGTCATCGCACACGGCCCACCACACGAGTAAGCACACGCCCGTGTGGCGTTGACAGATTACGATTTTGACTTTTTCCTAAATCTTATTTTTTTGCATTTCAAGTACACACCTATTATCGCTTTGACGTAGAATCACTCCCGAGATAACCTGAACTTAATAATTAACATACCAAAGTTTAGAATCAAACTTAAATCATGATTAAATCACAACTACAAAACCAACAATAATGCTATCAAAGCACCGAACGCTTACTCCAACACCACGAATCAATTTGATTATGAAACAGCACGAGGAGAGCCTTGATCCTCGTGATATGCTGCTACCAAAACCTAAAAGTTAGACTTAACGAAAATAAAAACGTCATCTTAGAGCGATACCAAATGAAGAACTTACCACCACTTACCACTCGCGCGATTTACGTTGCAAAAGAAAGGAATGAATGGATACAAAAAACGAAAGAAGAGGGAGAAACCCAAAAGAAGATTCGACAGATGGGAAGTAAAACAGAACGTCAGAATTGGAGGGGAAAAAAAAGAGCCGAAATTTCGAAAAAGGAAAATAAAAAATAAAATTAAGGTAACCCCAAAATCCCCTATTTTACTCCCACTAATCCACTAAACCTCAACCAATTAAGAATCTCGATTCCTTCCATCCTCTAATAGATGCCAGAAGTAAAAATTAATACGTTTGCTACTGCCAAGACTCGATCACAAAACCTGCAACACACAAACCCCTTACCACTTGGACTACAGGCTCATTTTGATATTATTTACAGATAATTAATTATAAGCTCACTCTTCAAATGTAAGGCTTAGACCGAAAAAATGATAAAATTTGCTAAAGGGAGGGCTTGAACTTAGGACCTTACACACACACACCTAAAACACATAACCATTGAAGCAGACAGATATTTGTGTCACTTATTCACAGATACAGAAACATAAAACTTGGGGCATTACAAGCTTGGAGATGAAATAGGGACTAATTTGTAAAGTAAAATTTATTAGTTTTGAGTTTAGGGACTCAAATATAATTATTTTGAATTTGTCATGGAATTTCTATAATTATGGATTCTACAGGGTTATAAAAGGATAAATTTGAAAATAGATTGAAAAAATTAGAGCTTAAATGTTAAACTTATGCTTGATTCTGTTTTAAGGACTAAATTAAAGAAAATGTAAAATTTTAGGGAACTTTTTTAAAATGAAATTGAATTGATATATGCTTATAATAGACTGTTATAAGAGGTTTGCAATTGATAAGTTGAAATAAATTATTATAGACCAAGAATTGAATCAATTATACAATAATCGAGGAAAATGTAAGATTACGGATTAGTTCTTGACACCTTATCAATTGCTATTTTTGCTAGGTAAGTACATCTGAGACTTAGTTATTTAATTCGTGATGTTTTTGTATTATATTGTTTACTTATTAGTTTAAATTGTTATGTAATTTTGGTGAAATTGGCATCTAAAGGACTAAATCGTAAAGAATGAATGATATGGTTACCACAAATAGATATGATGTATTTAATGGAATTGAAATGTATATATAGATGTATGATATGAATATGATGGCATTACAGGGTTAAAAATGCATATGGATTGTTATTCGAAATGTGAAAAATAAGTATATGGTTTCAAGGTTTGAAATGATATAGAAATGATAATGGTGTCCGTGTGAACTTAGTAAATGAGTAAGACACGAATGACATGCCATTAAGGTAAAAAAGAAACTGGGTGTTGCTCAGGGATTTCTTTATCGATGGCTAAGATCCAATATGTGTTACAGATTCTTGACAGCTCGAGTGAGCAGCCCAAATATCACAACTTATAAGTAAATTCAAATATCATAGCTTGTGTGAGCAAAGTGAATTATCTTTATCGATGCCTAAGATCCAGCACATGTTGCGGATTCTCAATAGCTTGAGTGAGCATCATCGAATAAAGCTTGTATAAGCAAATAAACTCTATAATTTGTGGAAGTAAATCAATTTCGTGTATCCAAGTTCAATATTCTTTAGTTCTCCGAGTGAAAATAGAAAGTGAAACGGAGAATGAAATGTATAAAATGGTGAGCGAAAATAAAAACTGAAATAGAGAATGAAATGGATGGAATGGTGGTACATGAATGGAAATAAATATACACATATATGTTTGTAAATGAGTTATGAAAAGAGTTGTTGTGTAATAGTCTATTTTTTAGTGGTGTTAGAAACAATGGTTTTGAGGTCAAAAATCCAATGAGCAAGTCCGTAAATATTATTATTTAATATTTATGAGTCAATAATAGCAATATATTGAATTTTGATTTGATTAATTTTTGCTAAGTGAACAAATAGTTAAGTTCAAATGGCTTATCCCTAAAGTCAAGTGATTTTAGAAAATGAGGTTTTTGAACCTCATTTCTATAAACTGAACCTGTAAATATTTTTATTAAATATTTATGGAGTGGTTATGTAGGTGTATTAAAATTTGGTTAAGAGATTTTAACATTTAAATAGGTAATTAAATAAAAAGGACTAAATTGTAAAAGTTAAAAAGTTAATTTCTATTAGTTAATTAATTAATTTAAGATAGGTAAAGGGGTTTATATGGCAATTATGCCATATTTCAAAGGTAGGTACGATTGATATTGTTTTATTATGTTAATATATATGTTTTATTAGTTAATTAAAAGAAAAGATAAATTAAGTTGAAATAAAATAAACAAATAGGCATCATCTCTTTCATTGTTCTTTAACCACCGAAAAACCACTATTAAAATAGAAGAAGAAAGCTTCAAGCTCCCTTGCCATTTATTCAATTGCATGTAAGTGTTACTAAGCCCGTTTTTAATAATTTTTATATTTTTGTAATTGTTGTAGCTTAATCTAGCTAACCTAGAGGTCAATTCATAAAATTGTTAAAAGTTTAGGGACTTACCATGAATGGTTTTAGTGTGTTGTGAATTTAATTGATAGATTACTAAGCTTGGTTGTTAAATATAAGTATTTTGTTAAGTGATTTTTGATGATTTTAATGTTTAGGGATTAAATCGTTGAAATAGTAAAATTCAATGTAAATTGTGTGCAATGAGGAAAAATATGGGATGTTATAAGACTAAGGGAAAATCGGCTAGCGTGAATTTTTAATTAAAAGTGTTAAATTGCAAGTTTCAGGTATAAGGACTAAATTGTATAAAGTGTAAATTGTTGGGGTAATTTTGTAAAATGATGATGGAAAAGCTTAATTGTATAAAATTACTTATTTAAGTACTAGAATGATTTAATTGAATCAACCAGACTTGAATCGAGGAAAAGCTAAGGTTTTGGATTAATCATCAACTTTACTTTTACAACTATTCTAGTCGAGGTAAGTTCAAATAATGGTTAATTCATTATTTGTAGATTTGTTTAAATGTTAATGAATAATTATGTTAGTTATATCTTAAATGATTATTATGTGTTATATACTTAATGAGATTAAATGATTATGGGGATCAATTGACGAATTGTGGAAAGTGTAAATTTCATGAATATGCATATGAAATGTTATATCGAAAAAGGAATCGAAGGATGTAATGTGTCCCGTTTGAACCTTGTGAATACCTAGGATACAAATTACATGTCGTTAGGGGTTATACGGTTTTGGGTACTGGTCTTGGATGTCCTATTGATGGTTGAGGTCCTACATTTGTTGCGGATTCTCTAGAGCTCGTGTGAGCAACATTGTGTAGCTTAACATCCCGACCCACAACTCGTGTGAGTAGGCCCATTTCATAGATCACGTGAGCATTATAAAAAAGGTTTCAGTCACATGTACAGGTACACTTTATGGGAGCATGATTCTTAAGTATCCGACGTTGTTTCATTTAGTTCAACGGGTAATAAAGACTTAAACGAATGAACTTAATTATATAAAATGTTATGAAACTATAATAGATGGAATGAAGAGTTTTGACATACAAGCTTTGAAGGTATGAATGTTACATATTAGAGATGTGATAAATGTTATGTATATGGATTTGCTTTCAATTATATGTTCTTTAATATGGATTAATATTGATGTTTCATTATTAAACTCATTAACTTGTGAGGTTGGTGTTGTAATAGGAAATGGCTAATCTCTTAAGCTTGCCAAAGGAATTATTTATGAATTACATAAATTAAGCCTATTCGGTAAGTTTACGTTTAACATTTATACGAGCTTACTAAGAATTATTTGCTCACATTAGTTGTTTTCTTTTCCTGTAGATCATCGGAAAGCTCGACTGGTTGGAATCTCATCGGAGCACAATCACACTATCCATCCATCATTTTGGTAATTTTTGGTAATTTTGGTTTATGGTTATAAAAGGCATGTATTAGGTCTTGGATGATGATTTGATAACTTGGATTGTTTTGAGTTTGTGCCAAGCTTATATGTGCCTTAATGTCCTTAGTTGATGGATTGCAAATGAAAGTGTAAATATATGGCATGTGACATTTATGTATGCTCATATGAAAGTAGGTAAAATATGGTTGAATGGTATGCTTTGAAATGGTTATTTGGTATATATAATTTATGCTTACTGATTGAACTTAAAATGTTGAATTGAGTCAAGTTGATGTGTTGAATTATGGTGCCAATTGATGGCATATTGGTTAGGCACCTAAGTTGGCTGATTCCGTTATGTTTTAAAGTTTTTTGGTCTTGTGAAAATGATTCGAAATGTTATGGTTTGTTGTGAAAGAAAAAGGTTAATGTTTTGGCTTGTTTTAGGAGCAATTTGAGAAGCATACCATCTGGGACACAAGCTGTCACACGGTCTAGGACACGGGCTGTCACACAGCCGTGTGTCATTATTATTTTAGGTGCAGGTTTCACACGGTCTGATACATAACTTGTGACATGACCGTGTGTCTCAAGGCAGTATGTAACACGGTCTGGCACACAGCTGTGTGACTCAACTTCGAATATCCACACGGGCGAACACACGAGCTGGGATACGATCGTGTGTCCAAACTTTGAATGTCTGCATGGTCTAGGCTATGTCACAGGGCCGTGTGACCCCTATTTCCAAAATTTCCAAGTTTTTCCAAAATTTTTTGTTTTGTTTCAAATTGATCCCGAAATGTTCCCAAACTGTTTTTAGGGCCCTGTAGGCTTGATTTAAGGCTCGTAAGTGTATTTTTACCATGGTTAGATTCAATTATTAGATGCTAACATTTAATTTGTATAATTGTTTCTGTTGTAAAGTTAAATGTTTTGCTTTGCTTGGTGCTCTGTAACCCTAATCTGGCAACAGAGATGGGTTAGGAGTGTTACATGTTAAACATGTATTTGATAATATTATAAATTCATGTCATGTAAATGAACTAACCTCAAAATGTACATGTTGACGTACATGTGAAAGTAACAAGATGCCAAAGGAATTCCATGTTAGTCTCAGTATGTCTTAATTGCTTATATTGTTGATTAATCAAGGTAAGTTTAATAAAATTTTACATGAACTTACTATGCATATGTAAGGCTTACTCTGTTATGTTTTTTTTCTGTTTGTAGTTATCTTTTGTGGAACGAGGCGGTCGAATCACTTCTGAGCTCACACTATCTAGCTTCTAATTCGGTAGTTTTTTAAATTGTTTTGGACTCAGTTATGTGGCATGTAAATAGGATTTGTATTGTATATATGTTATTTTGAGTGTTCATGAATTTAAACCTTAAGTGATACTTAGTTTTGGTTGTTGAATGTTGAAGTATGATGTTTAAAAGTGTACATGATGGTATTATAGTACGTTATTGTAACAACTCGTTTTTAGTAAAATCAGAACAGTGGTTTCGGGACCACAAATCCGACTCTGGAAGGAAAATTTATTTTAATATTATTTAATAGTCTGCATTATGATTGACATATTGTATGAAAAATTCGTAAAAAAATATTGTCGATTTTATGTTTAATTTAATAGAAAAGACCAAATTGCATAAAATATAAAAGTTGAATTTGAGAAGCTAAAAGGATTAGATAGCTATGGAGTTCAAAATTAGAGGTCTTTTTATGACAAATAGACCATTAAGAGGAGTTAGTAGATAAGTATGATGATTCATTCATGGAAAATTGAATAAAGAAAATGACTAAATTGGAAAGAAGAAATAATAAAAGATTATAAATGATTAAATGATGAAAATATCATCTTTTTCATAATCTTTCCCAAATTTTTTTTTATGGAAACCCTAGCTAAGAGAAGAGAACTCAAGCAAGCTTACTTGGCTTAATTAGGTAAGTTTTCTTGTTTATTTTTTAGTAATTTTTATATCTCCGATATCGTAATAACTTAATTTAGCTATCTCGGGGATTAATTTGTAAAGTTATCAAAGTATTAAACTTTTTCCATGGATGAGTATGTATGAATTATGAAGTTTTATGGGAAAAAAAATGAAAGGTTGTTGATAGATAAACAACTTTTGTTAAAGGAATTTTGATGAAAACATGATTTAAGGATTAAATTGAAAAGATGTAAAATTCATCAAAAAAATTCTAAATTTTATGAAATACATGAGCTGCAAATATTATATGTAAAAATTGGCTCGGCTTGGAATAAGGATTAAATTGCATGAATTTCATCTTTTGAGCCTAGGGACAAAATCGTCATTAATTAAAAGTACAAGGGCAAAATGGTAATTTTACCTAAGATGTGAGTTGAGTTGAATTGAATTGAATATGAATTGTATTAAATTGAGCTAAATTTACTCGTATAGATCTGGATAGACCAAATACAGAGCAAGATTGAGGTAAAGAAAAAGTAACAGATTAGTAGCATACAAGTTCATGAACATTGTCGAGGTAAGTTCATGTAACTAAATTTTTATATTTATATGCTTGAATTAAATGTTGTGTGAGAATTATATAATTGTCATGTATATGAAATTTGATCACATATTCGGAAATGGTCGACAAATATTAAGTCCCGTTTGAATGAATGAAATTTGATTGGAAACGGGGCTCCCGAATTGGTAGTGGTCTTGCATATGTTGTGGACATACCGTAGCTCAAAAGAGCATCTCGTTATAAACCTTCTCGAGCTTCCCGTTATATGATTCTTGCGAGCTTCCCGTTAATAGCTCTTCGAAGCATCCCGATTGGTTGTGATTCTGCATGTGTTGTAGACACACCACAACTCTTATGAGCGTCCCGTTATATGGCTCCTCGTGAGCTTCCCGATTAAAGGCTCTTTGTGAGCTTCTTGATTAATGGCTCTCCAAAGCTTCCCACTATAGCTCACTTGAACTTTCCGATATATGGCTATCTAGAACTTTCCAATAAATGGCTCTTCGGAGCTACCCATTATTGGCTCTGACGAACTTCTTGAATATGGCTCTTATGAGTTTCTCGTTATACAGCCTGGATAAGCTTCCCGTTACATGGCTCACATAAGCATCCTGTTATATGGCTCAAGAGACTGCTTCCCATTTATATGCTTCTATGGCACTCCTGATTATGACTTGATGGATTTACAGTATTTTTACACTTTGTGTGTACTACCCATCCATCGAGATTTGAAATGATTCAACAAGTGAAATTCTAATATAAGTTGAGATGAACTCTGAATGAATCGTTACCCATATATACTTGAAAACATATGGAAATATGATAATTGAATAGCTCATCCTTGTTCTTGTTATTCGCATGAAATACATGACTAACATGTTTGCTGAGGTTATGTGTGTTAGGCTAATTGCCAAATTGTTTTGGATATATTTTTGTATGCTTACCTTAAGTGTAAATATATGGTAAGTTAATTTCTGTTATACGAACTTACTAAGCATTAAATGCTTACTCTGTTATATTTTCTCTATTTTATAGTACTCGGAGGCTCGTTGGGTTGGAAGCTTGGCGGAGATCACTCACACTATCCACCGACCCATTTCGGTACAAATATGAAACAAATCTTTTGGTTATAATGGCATGTATAGGTTAACTTAGTCATTGTTGGCATTTAAATGTTTTGGTTGTAAATAGCCATTGGTATGGCTTGTGTTTGGTATATTTTGAGATGTATATATATGGCGTTAACATGTTTGATGTGTGAATTTGAAATGGTTAAATGATGGTAAGCATATGGATGAATGGATTGAGATAGCTTATTTGATAAAATATGCATATATATGAATTTGGTCAATTAGGTAAGATTGAATACATGAATACATGTGATGAAATATCATACATGGGACTTGGTTTTGGCTTGGTTTATATGTCTTGAATTGGTTGGTGAATGTGTTAAAGTGTTGATGTAGGTAGAAGACAAATTGTGTGAGAAATATGGCCTTGAAAATGGCCTATTTTCGTCCACACGGTAGAGACACGGGCATATATTTTGGCTGTGTGTCCCCTGCATCTTAAAATTTCAAAACATAATACTCAGGTTTGATCACACGGCCTGGCACATGGGCGTGTGGCTTGGTTGTGTGACCCTGCACCTAATTAATGAAAATTATAATTTTCACACGGCCTAGCACACGGTCGTGTGACTTGGATATGTGACCCAAGTCAGAGAGTTACACGGGTATGGACAGGAGCTAGGACACGGCCATGTGCCCTACTTCAAATGCCACACAGCCTGATCACACAAGCATGTGTCCCCTGTATTTTGGAAAAATTTTTAGATTTTGTCAAAAATTCTCTGAGTTCCCGATTTAGTCCCGACTTGATTTGGAGGTGTATTTCGAGTTTCAAGGGCTCATATAAGGGACAATATGATTAATTTATAATTGATTTCTAATATGAATGTGAAGTGAAATGAAATGTCTGTATTTAATCTGTAAATTTTCGGTAATGCTCCATAACCCTGTTTTGGTGATGTATATGGATTAGGGGTGTTACAATTATGCTTGAAACATTTGAATGACCAATTTTGAATGTGGATGATTGATTTAATGTGATGAGATTGATATGTTTGTTTTGATATGAAAACGTGATGGAACAATGTGAGTTAATTGCATGATTAATATGGTATAAAATGTTCAAATAAGTGAGATGCTTAGTGCCAAATGAGCAGGGGTGAAACTAGAAAAAATTTTTTAGGTGGCCGAAATTAAATTGTAATTTTTATCATAGCAAAAATTCCGTTTCACCATTTTAATAGTGTATATCTTTATAATTTATAAAGGATTAAATCAATTTTTTTATATTTTTGGGGGCCAAAATGTAATTTTATTTTTACTAATTTAAAATTTAAAAAAAATTTAAAAGCCTAAATGAAAAATTTTCCATTTTAGGGGGGTCGAGGCCCCTACCAACCCCCTAATTTCACACCTACAAATGAGGCATGTTAAATTGATGTGTGAGATGGAGTTAAATGAATGTTTCGTACATGTT
Source organism: Gossypium stocksii (assembly GCA_020496765.1). Taxonomy (NCBI): domain Eukaryota; kingdom Viridiplantae; phylum Streptophyta; class Magnoliopsida; order Malvales; family Malvaceae; genus Gossypium; species Gossypium stocksii. The sequence goes on along the minus strand of CM035630.1, from coordinate 81,756,138 downwards.
TGAAGAGTTTGATGATTTCATAGATTGACATATTTACCAAATGGTCAATTGATGTGCAATGAGTTGAGTATACTTGTCATTGGTTAATAAATGTTTTGATACATGTTTTGAAAAAGTTTTATGCATGTTTAAGTGTCCATTTGATAATCAATTAGGTTATTGATATAATTTGACATAAAGTAGGCTTTATTTGGCATATTTTGTACCACAAGGCCGTGTCCCACATAGACTGGCCATACACCCGTGTGAGTACTATAGATTTGGTCATCTAGAATTCGCACGGTCTCAGTTTGTTACACGCCCCAACCACATGGTCGTGTGACTTTCGATGAAATTTTAGTGTTTGATCCCTACTCATTCCCGGGTTAATTTTAGAGCTTTTATAAGCTTGATTTAGACTCAATTTTTTTTTGTGATGCATGATACTTGTTATAATTGCATGTTATTTGAAAATTTGAATTTAGTTTTGCATGTAACTGTTCCGTTGGTTATCGTAACATCCTATAACTCGGGTCCGCTGACTGAACTGGGTGAGGGGTGTTACAATTCTATTGGTTATTATATCAATTTTGAAAATGCTACATCATCATTTCATTAGTCATTAAATGATTAGGTGATATAAAAAATAATCTAAAAAATATTAATGATCAAATTGTAACTTTTTTTAGTTAAATGACCAAAACAAAACTTACATATAATTAAGCTGGTAAGATCCATCCTTTTTTTTTTCTCTTTTTCAAATGGTAAGTCTCCGTCTAGTTTCTTCTAGTCAAGAATTTTGTATATTTGAAGGGGCTTTATTCACTATTTGGCCCCTAAGTTATATCCGTTTTCTCCCCTTGGCATATAATTTTTTTTCCCATTTTAATACTTGAATTTTGCTCTTTTACCTATTTTAGCACCTAATATCTAATGAAATCAACAAAATCACCAATGAGAACGTGCTATGTTATTGATGACATATCATATTGATTGATAAGATGACATTTTACAGATGATATGGTTGGTTGATCTATGTTGACCAATGATGAAGGTAAAAAAAATAAAAATAAAAGTTAAAAAATTGTAAAAATTAAAATTATTTTAGAATATTAAAAAGTTGGAGAAATAATTAAAAAGTACAGGAAATTGTAAAACTTACTTATTAAAGACGTTAAAAATTTGTAAAAAAATATATAAAATTATAAAAATTATTATTTTGGGCTGGCGGGTTTTATAATTTTAAAAATGTAAAATATAAAATTAAAAGAAAATTAAAAACAACCCACCCAAAATAAATAATTTTTTACATTTATAAAAAAAAATACAGTTTTTATAATTCTTTTACAAGGTTTTAAAGATCTTAATAAGTTCAACTATTTTCTATAAATTTTAATTATTTTTCCAACTTTTTAATATTCAAAATAATTTCACAAATTTTTTATAATATTAAAATTTTTAAATTTCTTTACAATTTGTTTTTACATTTTAAAAATGTTTAACTTCTAATGATTTTTTTTTTTTTTTTACTATCATCGCTTGATCTCATGACCAATTTTGGTTAACATTGGTCAATGTTAATGAGATTAACATTGGTAAACCTGCCATATTATCAATCAATGTGCCCTATCATCGATCGCATGATGGATCTCATTGTCCAGCTTAATTTTTAATGTTGCTAGTTTGTTAGGTACCAAAATGGGTAAAGAAGTAAAGTTCAAGTATTAAAATAAAAGAAGAAAATGTTTTAAGTACCAATGTAAGAAACATATATAATTTAAGAGTCAAAGAGTAAAAAATCCATTTAAGTGTTATAGATTTGGCATGTATATTTATAATTTTTTTCTCAAAAGGATTAGTATTTGATATAGTGATAATGTATTTTCATTTTTATTTCACATATAGCTTAAAAAATTGTCACATGTGTCTTTTTTTTAAATATTTATATAGGTAAACTATTAAAATAGTATTTTTTTATTTAGATTATATTTTAGTCACTTATATTTAAAATATTACGTTTTTGTCACTTATGTTATTATTTTGTTACGAAATGATCACTAAGTTGTTAACGACTGTTAATGTTGTAACAACAATATGAGGTGGCCCATTATTTCATCATATCAAACTAAAATTTTAAATCAAATTACACAGTTAGTCCCTATAATTTTATTTTTTTGAATAATTTTTTTTTTATTTTTCTTTTCTTCTTCTTCCCCTTTCGAAACATAAGATTATGTCTAAAGATTAAAGGTTAAAATTTAAACCCTATCGTTGTTGCCATCTTCAGAGAATTTTTCAAATTTGGGGTGTTGAGATATATACCCATCTTTTTTTCTGCAATTGAATAGTAATAAAATTTATCAGCTTTTAAATTCAATTGGCATATTAGATCCCCATGTTTTGCGGCTAAAGAAAATTTATGCACAACAAAAATTCTTAAGCTAAATCAAAACTTAACCTTGAATAGTAATAAAAAACTGAAAGATGAAAGAAGAGAAATAAGTAAGTAGATTGAATGCTAAGAGTAAAAAAAACCATAAAATCTACACTGGGAAAGCTAGGCAACAAACTAAAGAGTCACTAACTTTGGTAAGATTAAATTAAGGTCTTACATAACAAAATATGAGAAACCCATATGCTGATTCGATGCATAAAAATGAAATAACTCAATATTCAAATGAGAAAAAGAATAAAAATTAAAAAAAAAAAAAACAAAATGATGCTTTGTTAAAGAATTGTAAACAATATCCTTAGATGCCCAGCTAAGGAAAACCCTATAGAAATTTCTAAGAAATTGGAGGAAAAAACGAGGGATTATGAACCGAAGCATTCAAAGATAAAAGACAAAGGAATAAAGAAGGAAGAGGACAAAAAAACAAGAAGAAGAAAATCAAAGAGCTCTATTAAATTTTGTTTTTTTAGTAATGAATTGACATTTGATTAAAAATTTAATTTTAACATTTAACATTTAGACATAATATTTTGCAGTGAAGAATATGAAAAGAGAGAAAAATAGAGGGGAAGAATAAAATAAAAAATAAAAAGAAAAGAATTAACTTGTTAAAAAAAAGTATAGTGATTAGTTGTGCAATTTGACCTAAAATTTTAGTATGATATGATGAAATAATAAGCCATATCAGAGACAAAAATATAACTTTGAGGTAAACAAAAATGATTATTTCAACCGTTTATTCTATTTATATAATAATTGTCGGCCCCAAGTCTTATTTGTAAATTCTAAAAGTTTCAAATATTTTCTTATAAAAGGACAATTTTTTAATTAAATTAGTTCAATTAAAATAAATAAATAACAGTAGACATGTTTTTTAAAAATAGTCTATATTACAAAAAAAAAAAAAAAACCAACTTATGAGGAAGCCAATGATGGTGGTCAGCATTACAAACTTCCCAACTACGAAGTTTATTTTTAAAATGTAGAAATATGAGGTGAGTGTCGGTAGTTAGAAATGAAATTGAAGTGAGTTAAATTAAAAAAAAAAATAAAATAAATTATAATATAATTAATTGCATATTTTTTAATTGTTATTGGATTAAAAAGGATTTTTTATTGTAATGATTCAAGTTGAATAGAAAGAATTATATTTGATTAACTTATCAAATTTGATTTTTCTTTCCACTTTTCAATGGAATCTCATCCGTCTCACTTCTTTCACGTGTTTCTAGTTGCGGAATCTTTGTCCATCACCGAGGCGAAGACCCCCTCTTTTTTTCTCAAAACAAGTTTTAGAAACTGCTAAGAACAACATATTTGTTTGCCTTGATTCCTGGGTCTGAAACGATGCTGGTGTAGCCTCTGTTTTCAGTTCAATCAAAAGCCATGATGTGGCGGCACACAAAATCTTGGGTTGCTCTACTTTTGATTATTCAAGTTTTAGGACCAATCTTTTACGGTGTTGAGGCCAAGCCTTTTCGAATTCTTTTGGATACAGATGTCGATACCGATGACTTCTTTGCTCTCTTCTATCTCTTGAAGCTTAATCCATCAGAATTTCATTTGGAGGTGAATTCTTTTCTGCTATATGTTGAATTAGGGCGAAATTTTAAGAGATGAAATGTGCTTGGGTGCAATACGTAGACATATCATTGATAATAATTTTAATATGCAGGCAATCACAATCAACGCAAATATATGGTCTGATGCCGGGCATAGCGTGAATCATATATATGACATGCTTTACATGATGAACCGTGACGACATAGCTGTCGGAGTTGGCGGCGAAGGTGGGATCCTTGAGGATGGCACCATATTGCCAGATGTTGGTGGATATATTCCTATAATTGAACAGGTTAAATCTCTCTTTTCAATCCAATCACTAGAGTTACATTTACCAACAGTAGTGCTCTATGTTACATGAACTCGGAAATGAGCATCAAATACGAGTTATCTGTTGTTTATGCTTCACTTCTGCTACATTTTGCAGGGGATGACAACAGCTGGGTATTGTAGATATAGGCAGGCAGTTCCAGTAGGTCGAGGAGGACGATTAGATACGGACACTAACTTTGGCCTTCGAAAAGCCTTTCTTCCACAGGTAATTGTTCAATAAACATCCCAATGGGAGCTGAATTGATGAATTGGCTAACTTTTTTATGGTTTCTTTCATGGAATCAGGGCCCCAGGAAATATTCACCTCTTCAACAGCCTACTGCTCAACAAGTGATGATTGAAGCGATATCTGCAGGTCCAATTACGGTGTTCCTTATTGGAGCTCACACAAATTTTGCCCTTTTTCTAATGAATAATCCACAACTTAAGAAGAATGTTGAGCATACATATGTGATGGGTGGTGGAGTGAGGTCCGAAAATCCAAACGGCTGTTGTCCCAGAAATGCTAGCTCATCTTGCCAGCCAGGGCAGTGTGGTTATCCTGGTAATCTGTTCACTGATTACAACAGTAATCCTTATGCTGAGTTCAATATCTTTGGTGATCCTTTTGCTGCTTATCAGGTAACTCGAGAAATGATTCATTAGTAACATTAACATTAAATGTCCTTGTTGACTGATTGTGTATAGACTTGTATATCTATGGCTGATATTGCAGGTGTTTCATTCTGGTGTTCCAATCACCATTGTTCCCTTGGATGCAACAAACACCATCCCCGTAACTGAGGAGTTTTTCAGGGCATTTGAGGAGAGCCAGGGAACGTATGAGGCGGAATATTGCTTCCGGTCCTTGAAAACAAAAACAGCTTTCCGATCTTCTAATCAATCCAACACGGTATGTTCTCTGCAAAAGAGTAAGCACATCAAGGATAGGGGAAAGGGTTATGGATGGTAGGATTCAGATCCCAAACCTACTAGGTTCCACCTCTTAACGTTGACTCCATAAACTCCGGATAAAGTTTTTGATAGATACTGATATCATTTTTCTGATGGTTACCAACTTTGAAATGTATATGCTGTTCTAACACGGTTTTTTTCTACTGTTATTGCCATTATTGTTGTACCTTCAGTACAGCTACTTCATGTGGGACTCCTTCATGGCTGGTGTAGCGGTCTCGATCATGTGTGGTTCAGACCCGAATAATGGGGAGAATGAATTTGCAGAAATGGAATACATGAACATAACTGTCATTACTTCAAATAAGCCTTACGGAATATCCGATGGTTCCAATCCATTCTTCGATAACCTTGAAGTTCCAAAGTTTAAATTGAAGAAAGATGGAGTGCATAGTGGTCATGTTCAGACAGGACTTCGGGATCCATTTTGCTTCGTAGAAAATGGAATAGGGATGTGCAAGGTTAGAGTTAGACCACAGTGGATTCCGTGCTCATTCCAACTAATTCTTACTATCTGAGGGATTCATTGCATTATAATCCTATAGGATGGCTACACAATGGAGGTAACTGGTCCGGATGCAGTTCAGGTTCTTGTTGCTACAAAGGCAAAACCTAATCCAGACACTGGCAGCAAACTTGATAGACAATTTTTTTTGAGTTTTTTGGATGTAAGTTCTTACTATTTTAACTTCGATTTGCCTGATCTTTACAATAATATGTGTACTGATGAATGTCATATGCTTTGATCAAACGCAGGTTCTAAACAGACCCCAACATACTGGGAAGTTCAATCTTTCGACAGAATTTCCTTATTACAGAGAAGTTCTTTTCAAACCAGATTTCAAAAACAAGAAGCTCGGAAAACCTGTTGTGTTTGATATGGATATGAGTGCTGGCGATTTTGTGTCTCTATTTTATCTCCTGAAAGTGCCTGTGGAAGTTCTCAACCTAAAGGTAGATGATTTCACTTCTAAATGACACCATAAAACGCATGCCCAAGTTCTCAAAAAAGGTCTGTGAATGACCTAATATGCTGTGCAAAATCCGAACAAGATGGTTTGATTTGATGTCCATCATATTTCTATTTATCCAGGCAATTTTAGTAACTCCAACTGGTTGGGCTAATGCTGCAACCATAGATGTAATCTATGATTTACTGCACATGATGGGCCGGGATGACATTCCAGTTGGTCTTGGAGATGTATTTGCAATGAACCAGTCTGACAATGTATTCCCTCGTGTTGGAGACTGCAAGTATGCTAAGGCTGTCCCACACGGAAGTGGGGGATTTCTCGATTCAGATACTCTTTACGGACTAGCTCGGGACTTACCACGAAGTCCTCGAAGGTATTCTTCTAACATCCTTCTTGTTCTTATCTGAAGAGCTTAGATCTGAAATATTAAATAGATGGACTTCCACTGCAGATATACAGCAGAAAACGCAGTCAATTTACCAAGACAACCTCTGGCACTGGAAATTTGGACTTCGATATTGAAAACTATGGATCCTGGATCAAAGATTAACATACTGACCAACGGACCTCTGACTGGTTTAGCTAACATTATAACTAAAACAAAAACAGCTTCATTAATTCAGGTACTTGGATTCCATCTCTCCCTTCTTTTTGTTCATAGTGAACTGAGGAATTAGTCAGTTGTTTCATGCAGTCATGCTTAACTAATTATATGTATGCATGCTTGAATGTATTAAAGTATGGCTGGATGAATGGATGTATGCATGAATATATTTGCGTGTATGTATGGAAGGATATATGGGTTTATGTATGTTATAGGATATATGGTTTCTGTAATGAAATCAACTATTTACTTACAATCTAATGCAGGATGCGTATATTGTTGGGGGACATATCAGCCAAAGTCGTCATGATAAAGGAAATGTGTTCACTATTTCTTCAAACAAGTATGCTGAATTCAATATGTTTCTCGATCCGTTAGCTGCAAAGACAGTCTTCGAATCAGGATTGAACATCACGCTCATCCCACTTGGAACTCAGCGTAAAGTCAGTCAGTTTCCAGAGATCTTAGAGAGGCTGAAGCTGACAAGGACGACTCCTGAAGCTCAGTTTGTCGAGCGTCTACTGTTCAAGCTTTACACTTTGCAGCAATCTCATCACCGATATCACCATATGGTAATGTTTTGTAAACTTTCTCCATTGAAGAACCTTTGGGATCTTCTGCAACAACTGAATCTCTTTTTCATTTGCAGGAAACATTCATGGGTGAAATCATTGGTGCAATATTCATGGGTGGAGATCATCACAACCTGAAACCTACCATTGAAGAAACGCCAATCAAAGTGATTGCTGAAGGTGATGAATCCATGGATGGACAGATTTTAATCGACAAGCAGCAAGGGAAATCAGTAAAAGTATTGAAAAATGTTGACACGATGGCTTATTACCATATATTTGCAGATCAAATGGGTGATCAAAACCAGTCTGCTGTATTAGGAAGCTATGATGAACAGAGAAAAATGTGGAGGACACCACCAAATGAAACGTATTGCGAATCAGCTTTGTCATTCTGTGAAAACACAGTCAATTATTCATGTATATGATACTTATAATTGACTTCGATGAACACGAGCAATAATAAATGGAGTAGAAATGTAGCAGCAATGGAAGAAAGAGTATAAATTGAAGAGGATAAATTCAACTATAAAAAAAATTTCTATATTTTTTGGATTACTTTTAACATCTAAATTTACTTTAATAAATTGTTTGATTTCCCATAATTTCACTAATGTAGTGCTCTTATTTATCCAACCGCAAATCCCGGCATTTTTTTTAACGAAAATTCTACGGTACGTTAGGAATGTTCATTCTAATGCTTTTAGTTTTTTTTTTCCATAAAGAAGTAAATCATTTTATCATAAAACAATAACGGTTACAAACCACCCCAATTGGGAAAATCTCTATTGAAAAAATCCGGTTAAAAAAATAATTTTCAGTTACAACGGAAGTTTAAAAATTTTGAAAATTAAGTTGGATTGTGATATTTATAACAATAAATCTTCTCTTAGAAAGTACCTGCTTTGTGCGAGACGGATTTGTATTGTTCTTAACTTTCAACCAAACGACCTTCTTCACTATCCATGTACCTCGAATTGGGCTGAATGTGAGTTTCAGCAACACGAACCAAACACAGAATAAGAAATGAATTTTATTACTTTCAGTAGGAAAGTAATTCTTTTAATAGAAATCAATAGAAATTGTAATTCACAGACAATATAATTTATTCTAAGAAAATAATACTAGGGTTGCCACCTCTCACATGTAATATGAGGGGATTTGGGTCTCTTCTATATTGGGTCTAATTATAGGTGGTTCCTAGATTTTGGACCTAACACTTCATAATTTAATCCAACCCAATATTTGTTTTCTATTTTTCAAAATAAATATTATTTATTTAATTAAAATTAATTAAATTAACTAATTAATTTACTGATTATTTTTTTTCAATTCAATTCAAATTTCATTAAAGTCATTACAACTTTATTGCAAAAAAAATGAGGAAATAAATTTATTTTTCATATTCAGTGGATTCATAATGACTAATTAATTTAATTTCATTTTCGAAGTTCAATTACTTAATTATAATTAAATAATAATTCAAAAACCTTAAATTAATTCTCCAATCATTTCTATACTTAGTGAGAAAACACATTTATTTGTGAATGCAACCCATTTCTTTAACTTCATCAATTCCATCCATTGTTGTTTATTTGGTTCTACATACAATTCATTTCTAATTTCAACAAGCTAGCAAAGGGATCGATTGAACATAAATAATTAGAGCTTAAATAATTTATAGTTAAATTCTAACTTTTCACCAATTAATTATAAACTTATTTAGTCACGAAGTCATTGCACTATAATATTGTGACTGAGCTTTCCTTAATTACATACCATTACGAAAGTTACTTAAGCAATGCTCGTCTAATAACTTTGTCATAAGTGTGTTACCCTCATAGGATATCCTTAATCTCTTTGAGATAATTTTATTCTCCCAATATGACCCTATTTTATCTTATGGTATTCATTACATCTTCCTTCATGAAAAGTCAATTACTATCAAAAAGTAATTTTAAGTTATTTATCACAAAGACAAACGACTCGTGGCCACGTTTACTTTTCATTTATCATGTAATACCGATGAGAGAATATCATTCACCCATTAGTTGGGCTATGAATTCCACTATTGTGAATGATGCTACATATTGCAAAAGTCGTATAACCAACGTACCAACTTTCAATTCCTTATCTATTTGAACTTAGACTTTACCTTACACTAAAGTATACGAGTCACTCATACATAATCCATCATCCACTTAGGATTAATGTATGCCACACTATGAACATCATAAATGAATAAATCCATAAATGAATCTAGACTATATTCTATTTGGGTCCTATCCGATTTACTGTTAGCCCAGTTAATCACATCTATTTTTCTATCTTCTGAGAGCCATCTGCTCCGATACTCAAGATAAAACATCTCCCCAATTAGTCTTGATAGACAACATATTAGTTTTTCAATCAACTTGCTCATTTTCGATTAGACAAAGGACATATTTAGATTATCTACTAATATAAGCTATCTTTCTGTATTACGATCCAACCACGTAATATCGCTTAGAATTAGTTAAACATTAAATAATCAGTGAGCCAAAATTTGCTTCCATTTTATTTTACGTGTAAAAATCATTATGGACATTATATAAAGAATATCAACGTAATAATAATATATTATTTTATTAACCAATTTGTTAGAAAAATACAAGTATGAAAAACAAATACATTACACTTAGGGTACCAAATCCAACAAGAACAACATAAGACAAGCCAACACATTGGCAAAAAACCCAAAGAAAACAACCTAGAACAAAAGAAAAAAAAGATTACAACTAGTCCTTCTACCAGTGAAATTGGGAAAGGGATCAACACCATACAGTGAGGCTTCAAACCATATATCTGATTACAACGTATAAATGTGTATGACCCTATCTACCCCTAAGGTCTCTCAATTTCATTGGCCAATTTGATCTAAACCTCAGGGATGATAAACAATAATTCTAAAGGACCAGTTACAAGCCACATGGACAAAACCCAAAACAAAATAAAGCATGAAGCTCTAGGATAAACGAGAGGCCGATTAAGTGTTCTCAAATAGCGAGTTGGACGCGTAGAGTTTACGATTTGTTCAGGGTAAGAGATTTAACTATTTTGGGCCGAGATACCTCGTTGAGTTTTCAATCAAATATCATTTAAGTTATTTATTTGGTGTATTAATGGACAATAATAGGTTCTAGAGTGCTCAAAATTGCGTTAGCTTCAAATCGATACCAGGTGTGTACTCCAGTTGTACAGAAAAAGAGATTAGGCAAAAGCCGAAAAGCATTCTGTCACGCCACACGGGCTTGTGGTTTGCTCGTATGGTAGGCTGTGCGGTGATACACAGTCGTGTGGTGATACACGGTCGTGTGAACGACGAACCAGGCCGTGCACACACGACATTGGCGTAACAAACACGACCGTGTGAAGGCGGCGAGGCCGTGTGCGAGACACGGGCTTAGCCAATTGGGCCATGTGGGCCACATGGGCATGTAAGAATTTGGGCCAGGTCGTGCGGTCCATACGGCTAAGGCCAATTTGGGCCTTATGGGCTCCACGGGTGTGTGGGCCCATACGAGCAGGCCACTATGGCGTGTGAGCCCATTTTTTTGTAATGAACTGTAAGGTTACACGGGTCGCCCTTGTCGACTGTGACCTATTGTAGGGTTAGTAAGCATTACTTAGACTCTTGATTTTATGATCTAATATTGTAATATATGTTATATCATGTTACACTAGCATTTTTATCTGTTCTGTTCTGAATATGAATATATGATCTGTTTATCTGCATTATAACATGCCATATCTGTATGATGCACTGCATTGGGGTGAGTTTGATGAAGTTGAAGGAAGAATCTGAAAGGCTTCTAAAGCCTATTATTTGACAGCTCAGCTGCATATTTATGACACGTGCCACATTACGGTACTATATGGTGTGTAGGGTTGGATGGATCGATTTTATCCCCATATTTGGTGTGCAGAGATAGGTGGGTCAATTTTATCCCCATATGATGTGTTGGGTTGGACGGAGTTGGTGTACAGGGTTGGTGGGCATGTTTCTGATATTCTGATATGATATACATGCAATATCTATAATGGGCTAAGGCCCTAAGCCTGTATCTGATTCTGTTTCTAAGTGGGCTAAGGCTTACACTGATTCTGTAAAGGCCTCAGACCCGAATTATGATTGTATTCTGTTATCTATCTGTATGCATGTTGTCTGTGGGGATTTACACACTGACTTTGCGAAAACTCACCCCTTTATTTTTTTTTTATCTGTCAGGTAATCCCCAACAGTAGATGGATTGGTAGCGGAAGGCTCGATGGTGACCACTACCACACATACTTTGGGTTTTTCTTCAATTTTAATACATTTACTGCCTTTATTATTACTTATGGGAATTTTTGATGTAATTTTTTGGACTTGGACTCTTTGGTTTTAATTTGGTTAGTATAGCTTCCGCGTAAAAGAAATATTTTCAATCGGGTCAATCAATACACGTTTTTTCGATCTAAGTAAAAGATAATAATTTGAACGATTTTTATGTATCAAAATAGATTTCTAAAAACACTCTCATGTGACATTGCCAGATTCGGCCATAATGTCTAGGCTGGGTTTGGGGTGTTACCAGGAAATTTAAATATCCGATAAAATGAATGAGATTTGATCCCGTTCAATTTAATCTCCCCAGTAATGTTTCAGACGCTGAGCATTAACTTGAAAATTACCTCCCTTACCTTGGAGTTTAACAACTCCGTAAGGGTAGACGCGATGAATTGTAAATGGACTGGACTAACGTGATTTTAACTTACTTAGAAAAAACTTTAATCTGGAATTAAATAACATGACTTGCTGACCTGCTTCAAATTCTCTAACTCAAATGTGCTTGTCATGCCATTTTTTAAGTCTCTTCTTGAGTAATTTGGCATTTTCGTATGAGAACATTCGGAATTCCTCTAGCTCATTGAGTTGGAGCATCTGTTTCTCTTTAGCAAGCTTAAGATCCGAGTTGAGTTGTCGAAGAGCCCAGTAAGCTTTGTGCTCTAACTCTAAAGGCAGATAACAGGTATTCCCAAAGACCAACCTATAGAGTGACATCCCTAAAAGTGTCTTGTATGCTGTTTTGTAAGGCCATAAAGCATCATCTAGTCTTTTGGACCAATCTCGTCGGTTTAGGCAAACTACCTTTTCAAGTATGCCTTTGATCTCCTTGTTTGCCAGTTCAGCTTGCCCATTCGTTTGCGGATGGTAAGCTGTAGCAACCTTTTGTTTCACTCCATGTTTATCTAATAACCATTTCAACCACTTGTTTATAAAATGAGACCCTTCATTACTGATAATAGCTCTTGGGGTTCCAAATGTTGTGAACGTGTGCTTCTGCAAGAATTTTATCACAACCTTAGCATCATTTGTCGGATATGCCTCAGCCTCAATCCACTTAAAAACATAGTCTACTACTACCAATATATACTTGTGACCAAAAGACGAAAGGAAAGGACCAAGAAAGTCAATACCCCAAACATCAAACAATTCTACCTCAATAATGTTTGTTTGAGGCATCTCATTTCTATTGGTGACATTTCTGACCCTTTAACATCGACTACAACTCTTTACGTAAGCATATGCGTCTTTGAAGAGTGTTGGCCAAAAGAATCCGACTTGCAATACCTTGGCCGTAGTACGTGTACCTCCAAAGTGTCCCCCACTTGGAGCTAAGTGACAATGGTATAAATCTTATGTACTTCATCTTCTTCCACGCATCTCCTGATCATTTGATCTACACAATTTTTAAACAAATATAACTCTTTCCAAAAATAGTACTTCACATCGTGAAGAAACTTTTTCCTTTGATGATATGTCTTATCAGTTGGCATCAAACCACGAGCTAAATAGTTAGCAATATAAGCAAACCAAAAAGTATTATGGACATGATTTACCTTCAATATGTGTTCATCTGGAAATGTCTCCTGAATTGGTATAACAGGAGAATTCCCTTCTTGCGGCTCCAATTTGGATGAGTGATCTGTTACTTAATTTTCTACTACCTTTCAATCCTGAATCTCTAGATCGAATTCTTGAAGTAGAAGTACCCATCGGATTAGTCTTGGCTTAGTGTCTTTCTTGGCAAGTAAATTCTTTATTGCCGAGTGGTCTGTATAAACAGTCACTTTGGTTCTTACAAGATAATATCGAAACTTGTCAAAAGCAAGCACAATAGCAAGTAACTCTTTTTTTGTTACCGTATAATTGAGTTTAGCTCCTGTTAGAGTCTACTCGCATAGTAGATGAGATGAAAAACTTTGTTCCTTCGCTGGCCCATGACAGCTCCGATCACGAAGTCACTAGCGTCACACATAAATTCAAATGGCAAATCCCAGTCTGGTGTGACGATTATGGGTGCCGAAACTAACCGACTTTTCAAATCATTGAAAGCTCTTAAGTACTCTTCATCAAATTTAAACGTCGTGTCCTTCTCCAATAATTTGCATAAGGGTTTAGCGATTTTAGAGAAGTCCTTGATAAATCTTCGATAGAAACCGGTGTGGCCCAGAAAGCTCTTAGCACCCTTTACAGATGTTGAAGGTGGGAGTTCTCAATAACATCTACCTTTGCTTTATCTACCTTAATTCCATGTCTCGTTATCCGATGGCCTAGAAAAATACCTTCCATACCATGAAATGGTACTGTTCCCAATTGAGTACAAGGTTTGTTTCTTCGCATCACCTAAGTACCTTAGCTAAATTGGCTAAGTAATCATCATATGTATCTCCGAATACTGAAAAATCATCCATAAAAACTTTCAAATATTTCTCAACCATGTCAATAAAAATAGACATCATACATCTTTGAAATGTAGCAGGTGCATTACATAAACCAAATAGCATGCGCTTAAATGCAAACGTACCATACAGAAAAGTGAATGTTGTCTTGTGTTGATCTTTTGGTACCACTGTAATCTGATTATACCCCGAGTATCCATCGAGAAAATAGTAATAGTCTCACCTTACAAGTTTATCCAGCATCTGGTCCAAGAACAGCAAAGGAAGTGATCCTTCCTAGTTGCCTTATTCAACTTCCGATAATTGATGAAATTCTCCATCCCATAATTGTTCTAGTCGGTATCAACTCGTTATTTTCATTTTCAACAACCGCAATACCTCCTTTCTTTGGCACGCACTAGACTAGACTTACCCATGAACTGTCTGAGATGGGGTAAATTATACCCGCATCTAACTACTTGATGATTTCTTTCTTTACCACGCCCTTCATAATGGGGTTCAGTCTTTGTTGTCTATCAATCGTCCTTTTCTCACCATCTTCTAGTATAATCTTGTGCATGCATACAGATGGACTAATACCGTGAATATCGGCTATGGTCTATCCAATAGCCTTCTTGAATTGTTTCAATACAAGGATAAGTTTCTCTTCTTGCTTAGTAGTTAATTTTGCTGAAACAATTACAGACAGAGTAGAAGCATTACCTAAATAAACATATTTTAAATGTGAAGGAAGTAACTTGAGTCCTAATTTAGGTGGCTCCTCGATTGATGCTTTTGGTTGACATAATCCCTATTTTCTAACTCCAAAGATTCGAAACAGGATTGCAGATTAAATCCCCTTTGATTAGCTTCTAAAAAAGCTAAGTATTTATCCTCATCTTTATCATTCTGAGGGTCTGATGTCAAAATTTGTTCCAATGGATCCTCAACATAGTTTAGTTCTTTCTCCACGATTAAATCCTCTAAATCGAACATTGCAGAACAATCATCAATTGTGTCAGGAAATCGTATAGACTTAAAAATGTTAAATGTTACCTGATCATCCTGAACGCACATAATGAGCTCGCCCTTTTGCATATCAATAAGGGTCCTTCCAGTTGCTAGGAACTGCCTTCCTAGGATAATTAGCACTTCTTTGTCTGCTTCAAAGTCTAAAACCACAAAGTCAGCAGGAAAAATAAATTTATCCACACGTACTAATACGTCCTCGATTTTTCCTTTTGGATGCTAATTGAAGTAACCATAGTAGGTCTCTAACTTCACCTATCCCCAACTTTCTAAATATTGACATAGGCATCAAGTTGATACTTGCACCCAAGTTACATAATGCCTTACCACAATATGTTGCTCCAATGTTGCAAGGTATGGTAAAACATCCAGGATCCTTCAACTTTGGGAATAGTTTGTCTTGAAGATATGCACTGCATTCCTTCGTCAAGGTTACCATATCAAATTCTCCAAGTCTTTATTTTTTAGACAGGATATCCTTCATGAATTTAACGTAGTTCAACATTTGTTCAAGTGCTTCAACCAATGGAATGTTGATATGAAGTTGCTTGAGTACGTGTAGGAACTTCTTGAATTGAATCTCCTACTTCTGCTTCTAAAGTCTTTGAGGGTAGGGTGCTGGAGGTTTCTTTACTGGAACTGGTTGATTCGTCTTTTGTGGCAATTCTATATCTAACGGAGTTGTTAGTTGATCAAAATTAACTGGTTCTGAGGTTACCTTGTCAGATTTTACAGGTTCTGATTCCGGTGAAACTGGAATTTCAACACTCGGCTGAACTTCCTCTAAGTCTTGAACGTCAACTGGCTTCTTTTTAGCTTTGACGGAATTGGGCTTTACTTTCTTTCCGCTCCTCAATGTCAATACTTTACAATGCTCCTTCCCTGGATTCCTCGGATTCTCCGTATCACTAGGTAAAGCACCTTGTGGTCGGTTTTTGAGTTTAGTTGCAAGCTGGCCCATTTGGTTTTTCAGGTTTTTTAATGTAGTTGCTTGGTTTTGAATTAAGGCATCATTCTTCACCATGTATGCCTTCAACAAATTTTCTAAGCCATTGGATGGTTCAGCTTGGGTTGGTTTCTGAATTTGTTGAGGGAAACTAGGCGGTTGGGTCGGTCTAGGTTGGGCGTAAGTGTTACTGGTTCCAGCCTCTTAGTTACTCCAAGAAAAATTCGAGTGATTTCGCCACGATAGGTTATAGAAATTGGATTACAGTCCTTGCCTCCCTCGATTTTGATTCTAGTTACCCATGTAATATACAGATTCTGGGTTTAATGGACATTCTTCAAATAAATGTCTTTCCCCACAATAGACACAGGCTATATTTTCAAATTGATTTGCTGGCTGTGCTGCAAGATTGTTAGACCCATTAGTGGTAAGATTTTTTAAGCATTGAGGATATTGATAATAATTGAGACGCGAGTGAAGTAAGAGCGTCTACTTCATGTATTCCAGCAACTCGTCTTCCTGACACTGCCCGATTGGTTGGCCATTGATAATTATTGCTGGCAATCTTCTCAATAATTTCATAAGCCTTATTATAAGACTTAAAAAGGAGAGCACCATTAGTAGAAGCGTCCACTACCATCCCCATGTGAGCATTGAGACCATTATAAAACGTCTCAAATTAGATGCAATGTGGGATACCATGATGAGGGCACTTCCGTAATAACTCTTTGTACCTTTCCCATGCCTCATACAAGGACTCATCATCCATTTGTTGGAAGGTAGTGATCTCGTTCCTCAACTTAGCATTCTTGCTAAGCGGGAAATACTTCTTGAGGAATCTTTCTGCTAACTCTTGCCATGTGGAAATTGAGTTCGGTGACAATGAGTTCAACCAGGCTCGAGCTCTGTCCTTTAGCGAATATGGGAACAACTTCAATTGTAATACATCTTCGGGTACTCCAGCTAACTTAAAAGAATCGCTCACCTCCATAAACAGTCTTAAGTGAAGATGAGGATCTTCGGTAGGCATTCCACTGAATTGACCCACTGTTTGAAGCATCTGGAACATGACTGGCTTTAGCTCGAACTGTTGTGCCTCAATTTCAGGTCTCCTAATACCCGGATTAAGATCATGAAACACTGGCACGACATATTGTCTTAAAGCTCTATCCCTATTATTAGCAATAATAATAGGATTTTGAGCTGGGTTTACTCCATTTCCTTGATTCGGATTTTCAAAATTCATCTCTTCAGTCCTTCTCTGATTGCTTGTCTTATTCACTATCGAAAGGTTTTTTCTATCTCAGGGTTTACAGGGAGTAAATCGATAATTTGGTCAATACTCATAAACACCTGAAATAATCACAGAAAAATTAAGTGAGTTAAAATTGAACAGAAAATTAAACCAAAATGCAAAAATAAATTCACAACTAATGACTTTTTAAAATAGTCCCCGGCAATGGCGCCAAAAGCTTAGAATGACGGAAATGTGCAAGTGTACACAATCGAAATAAGTAATAAAGTGACAAGTAAATGTCGAGTTATCGTACCCATAGGGACTGTGAAAAGGATTATTTATGAATGCTAATTAAAAAACTTTGGTGAAGGAAAATAATTTAATTTAAGAAGATGATTAAAAACAAGGATTTTAAAACTAAGTAAAATAAATAAAACAGGAAATAAAAATTCTAAAGCACGATTTCAAAATATGATTTAATCAAGATGACATAATTGTGTTAGGTTAATTACATTTCTTTAACTTAGAATTATTAAACTCGTGTTTATTTGTTACGAATAAATTCACGGTAACTCGGTAATTTGCTAACTTATGAATATACTCACCTACAAAAATTCATTCATCTCTTGACATATCCCTATGTCAATTCAATCGATTAAACAGATTTTAATAAGCAAACATGTTATTGTGCCTTCATACTTATTAAATTGAAATAATCTCTTAGACATATCCCTATGTCAATTCAAAAGATTAATTAAATCTAATAAGCACAAAAAAGACTACGTGAGGTAACATGGTATCCTTACCTTAAAACAGTTTAATCACAACAATCTTGCAAGTTATGCAAGGAAAATGTATCGCCAACTACAAGGCTAATTTAACCCTTAGCTATCTTAGATGATTAAACATGTACTAATTAAGTACTATGTCCATTAATTACAATTTCAATCCGTTTAAATAATTAATTCATTAGCTACCTCACAATTGTAATAGAAGAATAACTTAGGCATGATTTTACTTAATCAAGCATTTTACCGAGGCCTATAACAACATAAACACAATTTTGATAATTTAAGAAGATGAAATGCAATCAACCTAACATGAATTAAATTCAAGCTAAGCTGATTAAATTAACCATTCCAACAACATAAATATTCATAGATATGTTCATCATAACAACAACAAAAATTAAAGAGATAGAGAACAAGAATCAAATCCGGTGGTTTTTCGTGGCTTGACTAAGTTGTTCTATTCTTCCTTCTTTGTTGTTCTCGCTAACCAAGGCTGTTATGAACACTTACTTGCTACTCCAGAATGGCTGATGAATGTCCCTTTTCCAAGAGGAGAAATCAGCTAAAGAGCAAGGGAATTTGGAATGGAAAAATGAGAAGAGAAAGTGAGAGAAGAGAAAATAGTTGTGAGTGAGTGAGATGTGTTGAATGATTAGCCAATGGGGAGTTTTTATAGCTGAAGATGGCAGCTAAAATTAGCTAAAAATAGCAGCCAAAGAGCCAGCCCTTGGCCGGCCACCCATGTGGCAAGTTTAATGGCTTCAACTTTGCTAAATTTGGCTTGAGGCAAATCTATAAAGCCACATACTTTGGAGGGATTTGTTTGCAAATTGAACAAGTCTTCAAGGGCTTCTTTGCAAGCTTAAATAATCATCTAATGAGTTGAATTGGGTCAGCACTTGGATGGTTTTGGGCTGTCCTTTTCTTGGCCGGTTCGGTTCACTCGGTTCGGTTCAATTAGACCACTTTTTCATAATTAATTAATAATAATTTATTTAGGCCAAATTAAATTGGGTATAAATTAAAATTAATTATATTATGAATTAATACACATAATTGGACCGTCTTAGGCTGGAAATTAATTCGCCTTAATACTTCAAATTACTTCTCGGTTTTGTGCTTCTAGCAATGTCTGCTGAGCTATTTTTCGCCCTTTGTGCAATTCTGTCAAAAATAGTCAAAATTAATCAAAAATAATTATAAAATTAATTAAAATTCAGCATGTTCATAATTTGAGTTCAATTTTATTATTTTGTAATAATGAATTATTTTTCGACAAGAATTTAACCAAATTTGCATGAATTTAGGTTTAAAAGGGAATGAAAAAGTGTGTAAATTTTCGTGTTTCCAGGGTGTTACCCATTTCTACACATTAGTATGCATATTCTTTTGTAGAATGAATTTGAGATGAAAGATATTAGAAAAATAAAGTTCAATCTTAACTTGCAGATTAATCATTTAAAGGATAAAATTTATGTTCATTTGTCAACTTATATAGAAAAGATTTTAAAGAAATTTTGCACTAATAAAACATATCCATTAAGTACCCTAATGGTTGTAAAATATTTAGATAAGAATAAAAATATCTTTCGCCCTTGTAAGTATGATAGAGAGTTTCTTGGTCTTAAAGTATCCTTTATTAGTGTCATAAAAACACTAGTGTATCTTGCAAACAACAGGATATAACATTTGTTGTAAGCTTGTTAGTAATATTTAGCTCTTCTCCAACATGTATGTATTGAAATGGAATTAAAAATGTATTTCGATATCTCAGAGGAGTCATTAGTATTACGTTATTTTATGCAAGTGATTCAATGCCTCTATTAGTTGGTTATGTTGATCCTAGATATTTATCGAATCAATATAATGGTCGATCTTAAATGGGATAATTATTTATATGTAGAGGTACTGCCATATTATAGCTTCCAAGAAAACAAACATTAGTTGTTGCTAAAAGTTTTCAAGAGAGCTTTTAATAAAACTATTCTATTTATTATTAATTAGAGAATTGAACTTAAATAGAGGAAAGAGTCCTAATCCTAATTGGAAAAATAATTTCCTTATTCTAATCAATTACTAAATCATAAGGGAAAATAATTCCCTTATTCTAATAAACTAATAAAAGATAAAATTTAAATTTAAAATATATACATATTTCAACACCCTCCCTCAAGTTGGTGCATAATATCAATCATACCCGACTTGCTTATAAGAAAATTAAAGCTTGTCTTAAAGAGCCCATTGGTGAGTATGTCAGCAATCTGTTGTTTTGAAGGAACAAACGACATGTATACTTGGCCTTCTTCAATCTTCTAATTGATAAAGTGTCTATCAATCTCAACATGTTTAGTTCTGTCATGCTGGACTAGGTTGTGAGCAATACTAATGACAGCTTTGCTATCACAGTACAACTTTATTAGTGGAGTTATTGGTTTCCTCAGCTCTTCCATATTTCTTTTTAACCACATCATTTCACAAATTCTTTGAGCCATTTATCTAAACTCAGCCTCTGCACTACTTCTTGCTACAACACTTTGTTTTTTGCTTTACCAAGTCACAAGGTTCCCCAAACAAATGTACAGTATCCTGATGTGGATTTTCTATCTATTATTAAGCCTACCCAATCTGCATCTATATAAGGTTCAATTCTTCTTTGTTCGGATTTCTTGAAGAATAAGCCCTTTCCAGGTGAACTCTTCAAGTATCTTAGAATCTGAAACACTGCTTCTTTATGTTCCTCCATTAGGGAGTGCATAAATTGATTCACTAAACTCACAACAAAAGCTATGTCTAGCCTTGTATGTGATAAGTAAATTAACTTACCAATTAATCTTTGGTACTGCCCTTTATCAACTAATCGATCTTCTTTATTTTCGAATTTTACATTTGGATCAATTGGTGTGTTAGCTGGGCGGCAACCACTCATCCCAGCCTCTTTTAAACGATCAATCACATATTTTTTCTAAGTGACCATAAGACCCTTCTTTGATCGAGAAACTTCCATTCCAAGAAAGTATTTCAAAGGACCCTAAGTCTTTGATCTCAAACTCCAATGCTAGATGCTCCTTGAGACACCTTATTTCATCCACATCATCTCCTATAAGAATGGTATCATCGATATAAACTATAACAACTGCTATTCTACCTTTTTGTGAATATGGATAGAACATTGTGTGATCAGCTTGCTCTTGTGAGTACCCTTATTTTTTAACAACTTGAGTAAACTGTTCAAACCAAGCTCGAGGAGATTGCTTTAGACCATACAAATATTTCTTGAGTTTACATACTCGAGTTCCAAATTTTTCTTCAAAACCTGGAGGAGGATCCATGTAAACTTCTTCTTCAAGTTTCCCATTTAGGAAAGCATTCTTCACATCTAGCTGCTGTAAAGACCAATTAAGATTAACAACAATTGATAAAAGAACTCTAACGGTGTTTAATTTGACTATTGGAGCAAATGTCTCAAGATAATCTATCCCATATGTTTGAGTGTACCCTTTAGCCACCAACCTGGCTTTGTATCTATTTAAAGATCCATTTGGTTTGAATTTGGTTGTGAACACCCATTTACAGCACACTGTTTTTTTCCTAGAGGTAATTCTATTATTTCCCATGTACCTGTTTTTTCAAAAGTGCACATCTCCTTTAAAATATCCTCCTTCCACTCAGGAACCTGTAAAGCATCTTTCACATTTTTAGGTATTTTCACAGTATCGAGACACGAAACAAAGGGTGGGAATGTCGAAGACAAGGCTTTATAGGATACAAAGTTAGACATGGGATATTCGACAATATTTTAACACTTTTTCTTTTGGCAATTGGAATATCTAAATCAAAAAATTCATTGGTTGGATTATGAGCTTTGCCTAGACTTTTGACAAGATCTTACAGGTTGGATTCTTGGTGATGAATCTGGTGGATTCCACTTTCTTGATTTCAATTTCTTCTTGAGTAAACAATTAACTCATTTTTTTGTTCTTTATTCTCATGATTAGACTCTACACCTTCATACTCCTTTTCATTAACAACATTAACATCATTAATTTCTGTGCTAATCATAAATTCACCTTCCCCATTATTAGAATCCATATGTTGTATATTCTTAGTATTTTCTTAATCAATTATAGAATCTTCTTTACTATAATTCCCTCCCTGAAGATTAGAATCAAAACAAGATTGCGTTTCAACAAATACGACATCCATGGTAACAAAAATCCTCCTATCAATTGGATCATAACATTTGTAACTCTATTTATTAGAAGCACAACTAACAAAGACACATTTTTTTACTCTAAGATCTAGTTTACCTTGGTTGTGAAGATGAACAAAAACACTACACCCAAAACTCAGAGGGATAAATCTGTGATAAATTTAGAGTTAGGAAAGTTATCTTTAGAGAGCTAAAAAGGAGTTCTATAGTTTAGAGTTTTACTGGGCATTCTATTAATAAAATATGTAGTTGTTAACAAGGCTTTGCCCCAAAGATAACGTACTACCTGACTAGTGAACATCAAGGCTCTAGTTACTTCCAAAAGATGTCATTTTTTTCTTTCTGTAATCCCATTTTTTTATGGTGTATTTGTACAATAACTTTGATGGACTATTCCATGTTTGGTTAAGAAACCACCTAATTGGTCACTAAAAAATTCCCCACCATTGTCACTCCAAAATACTTTTATTTTCACACAAAATTATGTTTTCACCATAGCATAAAAAGACTGAAACATATTTTTAACTTCAGACTTATCTTTTAATAAAAAAACCCAACAAATACGAGTATGATCATAAATAAATGTGACAAACTAACGTTTTCATAAAAAAGTTGAGACTCTTAAAGGTCCCCAAACATCACTATGAATCAACGAAAAAGGTTTGGAGGCTTTATATTTTTGAGGTGGAGAAAATGATCGATGATGTTTAGCCAATTCACAAAATTCACAATGATATGAAGAAGGACTTTTATTTTTA
This sequence comes from Gossypium stocksii, assembly GCA_020496765.1. Classification (NCBI taxonomy): domain Eukaryota; kingdom Viridiplantae; phylum Streptophyta; class Magnoliopsida; order Malvales; family Malvaceae; genus Gossypium; species Gossypium stocksii. Next base: position 81,732,992 of record CM035630.1, on the reverse strand, counting down.
AATAGATTAGGTAACAAATATCTTAAATGGTAAAAATTAGGATGTCCAAGCCAAATGCCAAATCATAGCCTTATCAAAAGCAGAAACAGAATTTAAACATAAAGTAGTTGTTGGTTGACTTAGATGGTCGTCGTCAAGAAAGTAAATTCCACCAAATTCTTTAGCATTGCCAATCATCCTCCCCAAGACCATGTCCTGAAATTTACACATAGAGGAGTCAAATATAACATGACAATTCGAGGACTGGGATAATTTACTAACCGATATGAGATTACAAGCTAGATTTGGCACATGTAAAACATCATGTAAAACCAAGGAAGACAAAATTTTAACAGTGCCTTTCCCGGCTATTGCCGAGAACGATCGATCTGCTACTTCGATCTTTTTATTTCCTACACAAGGTGTGTAAGTTGAAAAAAGAAAATGGCTACTAGTCATGTGATCACTAGCTCTAGAATCAATGATCCACATGTTTGTTTTACAAGGTTTGACACTGATAAAAATAGAAAAATCAGAACCTGATGGGCAAAAGAGGAAGAAGGATTATTGGATAAGTTAGGAATAGAAGAATTCATCCGAAACTATGGTGATTGACTTGTGTAGATTCTCTAATTGTTCCTTAATGAATGGAGACCCTTCCAGAAAACTTTGGCCCTCATAATTTTCATTAGTTTTTTGGAAAGCTTTGCTATCCCCTGATTGTGAACCACGACCATTGCCTCTCTTTTTCTTTCCATTTGTTAGTTTCTCATTAAGCTTCCAACACGTTTCTCGAGTGTGCCAATATTTTTTACAATGATCGTACCAAGGTTTTTTCCTTTTTTCACTATCATCATTATTTTTAATGGTTACAAGAGCAAAATTATCATCATTAACTTCAAACCCTGGCCTTAACATTACTTTTCTCCTTGTCTCCTCTCTTCTAGCCTCAGAAAAAATCTCACGAAGTTTGGGAAGCGGTTTTTTCCCTAAGACCCGAGATCTCACTTCATCAAATTCTTAATTTAAACTAGCTAAAAACGAATAAGCTCATTCATTCTCTTCTTTTTTCATAGCTTTTACACCATCTCTGAGACACTCCCATTAATCATTATAACATTGATCCAGTTCTTGCCAAAGAGACATCATCTCATTATAATAAAAAGTAACTTCCTTTTCCCCTTGCCTAGCTTTCCAAAGTTTTATTTTTAACTGAAAGATCTATGAAGCATTTTTTAAATCTGAATAGGTGTCTTTTACAGTGTCCCAAACATCTTTAGCAGTCGGGAGAAAAAGAAAAGGTTTACCTACGGATGCTTCCATGAAATTAATAAGCCATGCAATTATCATAGAATTTTCTAACCTCCACTTGCTCATCTTTGGATCGCCCACCTGTGGTTGCTTGACTTCTCCAGTTAAATGACCTAGCTTGCCATGCCTGTCAATTGCTAATTTTACGGACTGCGACTAGTCCAGATAATTCTTACCATTTAGCTTGTGACATGTCAGTTGAAAAGAAAGGTGAGACGCCTTTGTCCCTTGAGTCATTGTACTCTTGGTAAATATTTCAACAGTAGAACGTTCTTTCTCTGTTTGATTGCCGGATCTCTTATCTCCAGTAAAGGTTGTTTTAACCATGTGCTACTAGAGATTTAACTTAGCTCAAATGCCATGAAAGTTTTCAAGAGAGCTTTTAATAAAACTGTTCTATTTTTTATTAACTAAAGAATTGAACTTAAATAGAGGAAAGAGTCCTAACCCTAATTGGGAAAATAATTCCCTTATTCTAATAAACTACTAAAAGATAAAATAAAATATTCCTAGAATATGAATAAAACTTATCTACCTAAATAAATTTAAAATATATACATATTTCAATAGTTGCGTTTTCAAATCAAGTAGAAATAATTGCAACGTATAAGACAAGTTGAATCTGTTTAGCTAAGGCTTTTGACTCAACATACCTAAAATATATGTGATGTACGTGATAAGTTTTAATATTTTTATGATCGTACCTAGACACTAACTATTATCACGAATAAGTCAAGCGCACCTATCAGACAGTAGTATTGTAACACCCCTAACCCGTATCCGTCACCGAAATAGGGTTATGAGGTATTACCTAACTAAACAAAACTTAAAGATGTTCATAAATACATACCAGACATAAATTCAATTGTGCGTTGAATATCAAATAGTAAACTACTTTAATTTTGTCTACAACTGAATGTATATACATATCAGCTTACTAATATGATTCAATCAATGCAAACATGTCTCACTAATTTACTATATGAGTACTTATCAAAATTTCAAAAGTGACCACTTATTAAAGGGCATAACCGAATTTCTTAATATCAAAGCAAACCACTATCAAGTCATCTTGCACATTTATCACCATTGAAGTCTTATACTACATCATTCATCCATACTTGAATAATATGTCTCTTTTTACTTACTAAACCATTTAACAAATTTTACAAAATAACAAGACACAAAAAAATTCATCAAACTATACATTCACACATAGTCATTGGGTAAGCAATTTTCGCATGGCTTAAATATTTACAAATTCAAAAATAAAACTTCTTTCAAAGGGAGTTAAGCCTATACATGCCATTTTTCAAAATATCGACTTTTAAAAGTGCCAAAATAGTGACGATAGTGTTGATGACTTTGAACTTGAATCCCTGAACACGTAGCTTTCGAACGATATCTATAAAACAAAGTAGCAAAGACACTCAAAGTAAGCTAATTAGCTTAGTAAGTTTTACGTAAACCAAACAACTTAACTTAATTAAATACATCAATCACATGTACATGATCTAAGTGTAACATCATTTTGGCCACATATACATGGCCACATCGAACACATTTCCATTGACATTTCATTTGTTTAAAATTCGAAGTCACATAATCATGTCATCTAGCTTTCAAAGTTATTCTTCAAATCAACTTAATAGAATGAGTCTAAAGCTCCACGTTCACATAAAAATTTCAAAGATCATATTCACGAATATCACATGTACCTTCAAGTTGCTAATTTCACAATAACCGAATACATATATATAAAAATATATATATGTATATAAGCACAATCACATTTCAATTACTTTCTATTTCACCTTGTAATTCAATTCACCTTTACTTCATATACATGTAAAATTATACATACCATAACGATTTAAATCTATTGCACGAGTTCAGACGCCGTATAGCACAAACTTCTTAGCTTTAAACTTTTATCATTTCACCGGCATTTAGCCTATTGGGTATAACCCGAACTTATCAGCGGCACAAGGCCTGCTAGACATTTAAGTCCGGAACTCAATCACCGGCATTCACACCTGCTAGGCTCGTGGCCCGAAACATATTCACCAACTAAAAGCTTGCTGAGCCAAAGGCCCGAATAATAATTTGAATATCAATTTCACAAAATCATCATCAAAATCACATCATGTACTTATTTATTTTGCATAAAGCAACCACAAAGGTCGATTTTTGACCTCGTTCGAGTATGAACACATAATGTCTATCATTTTATCGTTTCATATCTTACAATTCAGTAATATATCATAATATCCATCATCTTTCAATTACAAAAGCCTGACACAATTTACCTTCAATTTCTAATTGCCATTCGGCCATATAAGGTTAGCGCAAACTCACTATTAAATTTATTCTTACCGTTCGGCCATATACATGCATCACAAGGAATACTTAATTCACATAATGTAACATAATATAATTTAATATAGTCTTTGCTTAATCACCTAAAACTTACCTTCGATGTTGTCAAGCTATTACGGATCGACTATTCAACTAATCTTGCTTTCCCCTTATCCGAACTTGGCTCTCTTTGATCTTGAGCTTTAATTAAACAAATAAACTAATTCAATCATCTTATCAATTCATTATAATCCAAATACTATTAATTCCATACACATAAAGCTTACGGCACTTTCATATTTGACTATTTAAACTCACGTCAAAATATGCATTTTTCAATATAACATGCATTCGGTAACCTAATGTATTTCAAAACAAATCAAATTATACTTATCATTAATCACAATCGGCCATTTCAATGTACCTCAATTAATAATTTCATATTTCTTCCTAAGCCGAATGCTATATATAAATATATAAATCATTATAGATATAGTATATGTCGTACTTTCAATTTCACATCTCAAAATACCACAATTATCACAACTCAATCATCAAAAATCACATTCGACACCCTTACGTACCATGGCTAAAATTCATTGAGTAATTTCTTTCACATTCGGCATTGGTTGATATAACATTACTCATTTCATTCATGGATACATTCGGCACAATGTAACCTTATAACTATTTCAACTCAAACATTTTGGCCACCTTCAACTAAATCATGTATTCAACCATTAATTTAATTCACTAGTCCACATTTGGTAAACTCATTATTCAAATCATTATTTGATTTCATATTCGGCAAACACACATGTAAATGCTAACAATTAAACATTTGTTTCTTATAATTAGCATATTCTTCTCAATTACCACACTAGTTAATTTTCATGTATCCCAAAGCCACACATGTATCAATCTAACAAGCTTCACACTCATCCGATGACCATTTACAAATTAAAACTTCAAATGTTTAAAAATCTAACATATTACTCACATGGCCGAATACATGCTTTGCTACAACTAAAGAAATTTATACACTCACAACTCCATCAATTCATTTTCCACTTAATTTCATAAATTCTAAGCTCAATTTAACAAGAATATGCTTAATTTAAACAAAAACAAATTTCCTTTCCTAAAAGCATATATATACGGCAACTTCAACTTCATACCTCTTAATAATGGATTCAACTTAATCATCCCTTAACATTACACTCATTCGGCCATCATATAAGCAAATTTAACATCTAAACAACATCTTCCAAAAGCTATCAAATTTTCACAATTTGACAAAATAATTCATGAATTTAAACCATGGGTCTTGACAAGAGCTTTTAAACCAACTCAATTTCACAAAAAATCGAAAAGAACACATGAAATCATACCTTAATTAACCCTTAGCTAGCCGAATGCTTCTTGTTCCTTTTTCTATTTTCTTTTCTTTAGTTTCGGCAATGGGAAAAGAAAAATGAGCAAACTTTGTTTTTATCACCCTTTTGTTTTATTAATGCATGTTTTTCTCAATATAAAACTATTAAATTTTATTTCACTAATATAAAATACATATAATGCCAATCATCCATCATCATTGCCATCCACTATATTAAAAGTGGTCCATTTGACATGCAAGTCCTCCAATAATAAGTTCAACCACAATTCGGCACTTACTCAAAGTCCCACTAATTTCTCTTCTATGCAATTGGGTCATTAACTAATAATTCAACTTTCAATTGGCAAAATTAAAGCACCAAATTTTCACACATGATAATTCACATAATAAAAACATAGAAAACAATATTTTAAAAATTTTCTGACTCGGTTTCGTGCTTCCAAAACCACTTTCCCGATTAGGGCCAAAATAGGGCTGTCACAACTCTCCCCCCTTAGGGATTTTCGTCCCCGAAAATCTTACCGGCGAATAGGTTAGGGTAACGTTCTTTCATTGAGTCCTCAAGCTCCCAAGTCACTTCCTCGACCCCGTGCTTAAACCATAACACTTTCACTAACGAAATTTTCTTATTCCGTAATTCTTTCACCTCGTGAGCCAGAATGCAAACCGGTTCTTCCTCGTAACTTAAATCAGACTGAATTTCAACCTCTGATGGATTTATCACATGCGAGGGATCGGATCTATATCGACGGAGCATCGAAACATGAAATACATTATGAATCTTTGCAAGTTCGGGTGGCAAATTTAATCTGTACGCAACCGGCTCAATTCGCTCTGAAATCTCATACAGTCCGATAAACCCCGGGCTCAATTTGCCTTTACGGCCGAATCTGAGTACCCTTTTCCACGGTGTAACTTTCAAAAATACTTTATCACCAATCTGGTACTCTATTTCCTTACGTTTCAAGTCTGCATACGATTTTTGACGGTCTGATGCTGCTTTTAGACTTTCACGAATCACTTTCACTTTCTGTTCGGCCTCTTTATTCAAATCAACCCTATAGATCTTATTTTCACTGAGCTCAGTCCAAAAGAATGGTGTACGACATTTACGACCATACAAAGCCTCGTAAGGTGCCATCTTGATAGTCGATTGAAAACTATTATTGTATGCGAATTCAATCAAAGGTAAGTATCGTTCCCACGAGCCATTAAACTCAAGGACGCAACATCTCAACATATCCTCGAGTATTTGAATAACTCGCTCGGATTGACCATCGGTTTGAGGATGAAAAACAGTGCTAAAATGTAACTTAATACCCAACGCATCTTGCAATTTCTTCCAAAACTGCGATGTAAATCTCGGATCTCTATCTAACATAATAGAAGTAGGCACCCCATGCAATCTCACAATATGAGAAAGGTACAATTTGGCTAATTTGTCGAGTGAACAATTAGTTCGTACAGGAATAAAATGAGCCGACTTTGTCAATCTATCAACGACAACCCAGATCGCATCTTTCTTGCTCGGTGACAATGGCAACCCAGATACAAAATCCATTGTGACACGATCCCATTTCCACTCAGGTATCATAATCGGCTGAAGCAATCCCGAAGGCACTTGATGTTCCGCTTTCACTTGTTGACATATCAAACATTTCAAAACAAAGTCAGAGATATCTCGTTTCATGCCGTGCCACCAATATTGACGCTTCAGATCGTTGTACATTTTTGCGCTACCTGGATGAATTGACATTCGACTATTATGGGCTTCATTCAAAATCATCGAAATAATCTCTGAGTTTCTCGTGACATACAATCGATTTCTAAATCTCAAACAATCATTATCATCAATCCGAAACTCTGAATCCTCATCGAATCACATTGAACCCGTTTAGCGATCAAATCATCATCAACTTTCTAAGCTTCACGGATTTGTTGTATTAACACTGGTTTTGCTTTTAATTCCGCTACTAACGTATCATCAGCAGACATAGACAAATGTACATTCATTGCTCGTAGAGTAAACAGAGATTTTGGACTTATAGCATCCGCGACTACATTAGCCTTTCCCGGATGATAATCAATGACAAGCTCGTAGTCTTTCAATAATTCTAACCACCATCATTGTCTCAAATTCAAGTCTTTCTGAGTCATCAAGTATTTGAGGCTTTTATGATCGGAATAAACATGACATTTCTCTCCGAACAAGTAATGACGCCAAATTTTCAAAGCGAAAATGATGGCAGCTAACTCGAGGTCATGCGTCAGATAATTTTTCTCGTGAGACTTTAACTGTCTCGAGGCATAAGCAACAACTCTACCTTCTTGCATCAAAACACAGGCCAAACCGTTTAAAGAGGCATCACTATAAATCACAAATTCTTTACCGGATTCCGGCTGAACTAACACTAGAGCTTCGATCAAAAGAGCTTTCAACTGATCAAAACTTTTCTGACACTTTTTTGACCATTCAAATTTCACATCTTTCTGAAGCAACTTTGTTAACGGTGTTGCTATCATCGAGAAACCTTTCACGAATCGTCTATAATACCCGGCAAGTCCCAGAAAACTCTGAACTTCTGAAATATTCCTCGGAGGTTTCCAATCAAGTATAGCTGAAATTTTACTCGGATCAACCCGAATACTCGATGCAGATACAACATGTCCCAAAAATCTAACTTCATGCAACCAAAATTCACATTTACTGAACTTCGCCTAAAGCTGTTTGTCTCGCAAAATCTGTAGCACCAATCTCAAGTGTTCGGCATGCTCAGTTTCATCGCGTGAATAGATCAAAATGTATCTATAAACACGACTACAAACCGATCTAAGTACTATCAAAAAAATCCGGTTCATTAAATCCATGAAAATTGCAGGGGCATTAGTGAGCCCAAACAGCATCACCAAGAACTCGTAGTGTCCGTACCTCGTTCTAAAAGTAGTTTTAGGCACATCGGAGTCTCTAACTCGAACTGATAATAGCCTGATCTCAAGTCTATCTTCAAAAATACTGAGGCTCCCTTTAGTTGATCGAATAAATCATCGATTCGTGGTAACGGATATATATTCTTTATTGTAACTTTATTAAGTTGGCGATAATCGATACACATTCTCATAGTTCCTCTTTCTTTTTTCACAAACAACACTGGTGCACCCCAAGGAGAGAAACTCGGTCGAGCGAAACCTCTATCTGTCAATTTTGCAACTGAGATTTCAACTCTTTTAATTCGGTTGGTGCCATACGATACGGAGCTATCGAAATCGGAGTCGTTCCAGAAACCAATTCTATACCAAACTCTACTTCACGAACAGGTGGCAACCCAGTCAATTCTTCGGGAAATACATCCGGATATTCACAAACCACATGTACAGTTTCTAGCTTTCTTTCAGATACTTTACTATCCAGAACATATGCAAGATAAGCTTCACATCCCTTTTTCATATACTTCTAAGCCAACATCGTAGATATCACTGCCGGTAACCCGTTCACATAGTAGATTTCAACAGGTAGACTCTTCCTGGATGCCAAATTTTCACACATATAGGAATGAGTTGAACCGGGGTCAATCAAAGCAATAACATCAGTATCGAAAAAGGTAAAAGTACCAGTAATAACATCTGGAGAAGAAGCCTCCTCGCGAGCGCGTATGGCATAAGCTCTAGCAGGTGCACGAGCCTCGAATCGAATAGCAGTATCTCTAGTGCCTCTCTGACTACCACTAGTGTTACCCGCATGTCTAGGTGGTCTACCTCGTGCTGCAGTATTACTAGGTCTCCCACTCGGATCAGTATTCTGCTCCGCTAATTCTGGACAGTCCCGGATAAAATGATCAGCTGACCCACACTTGAAACAGGAGCAATCATGCAGTCTGCAGCTCCCCGAATGCCATTTACCACAATGCTTGCACTCAGACCTATTCTGACGGTCATTGCCAACACTAGCAACAGAGGTAGCTCGTGTACTCACAGGGGGTTGATCGCGGTCTCGTCTGGAAAAGCCCGAAGTATTCTTGGATTGGCCCAAGTCATCTCGAAATTTCTTTGATGACTGTTGAGATACTTCTCCCGAAGATCTTTTACGAAACTCTCTAGCTCTGGCTTCAACTTTTCTTTTCTCAATTCCGAGCGCTTCAGCTCTACAAGCTCTTCAACAAGTACTATGAACTCTTTAATTTCAAGAATGCCTACTAGCAATTTGATATCTTCATTCAATCCATCCTTGAAGGGTTTACACAAGATAGCTTCGGAAGAGATACACTCACGGGCATATCGACTGAGTCTTACAAATTCCTGTTCATATTCGATAACTATCATTCGACCCTGTTTAAGCTCAAGAAACTTTTTGCGCTTTTGATCGATAAATCTCTGGTTGATATACTTTTTACGGAATTCTGTCAGGAAGAATTTGCAAGTAACCCGCTCTCTCGGAACAACCGAAACCAAGGTACTCCACCAGTGATAGGCAGCATCACGAAGCAAAGACACAGCACATTTCAAACACTCGTCAGGGGTACACGATAATTCATCGAAGACACGTATAGTATTGTCAAGCCAAAATTCCGCTCTCTCTGCATCATCGCTAACAGTAGCTCTGAACTCTTCAGCCCCGTATTTTCTAATTTTATCAATCGGGGGCTTACTTGATCTCAACAGATCGATCACAGAAGGCACTACAGGTGTCGAAAGTGGAGTATTCGAGGGTGGGGGTTGTGGAACAGCTGGATTAGTTCGCATAAATTTAGTGAACCAATCACTCATCATAGCATAGAAGGCTTGTTTCGCCTCCTCGTCTCGGTTACTCACATTTAGCTGAGAGTCATTCGGCACTGTCCCTTGCACAGGAGCAGGTGCTATGCTCTCAACATCGTCGGCTACGGCTCATCGGGATCAGGATCCATTTACTATATGAAAAGCACATTTCAATTGTCAAAAGTCATCACACTATCGTATTAACACAAATTGGCATGTATAGCTAGACTCGCACACGCTACGTTAGTCCTAGAATCGACTAAACTGTAGCTCTGATACCAATAAAATGTAACACCCCTAACTCGTATCCGTCGCCGGAATAGGGTTATGAGGTATTACCTAACTAAACAAAACTTAAAGATGTTCATAAATACATACCATACATAAATTCAATTGTGCGTCGAATATCAAATAGTAAACTACTTTAATTTTGTCTACAACCTAATGTATATACATATCAACTTACTAATATGATTCCATCAATGCAAACATATCTCATTAATTTACTATATGAGTGCTTATCAAAATTTCAAAAGTGACCACTTATTAAAGGGCATAACCGAATTTCTTAATATCAAAGCAAACCACTATCAAGTCATCTTGCACATTTATCACCATTGAAGTCTTATACTACATCAATCATCCATACTTGAGTAATATGTCTCTTTTTACTTACTAAACCATTTAACAAATTTAACAAAATAACAAGACACAAAAAAATTCATCAAACCATACATTCACACATAGTCATTGGGTAAGCCATTTTCACATGGCTTAAATATTTACAAATTCAAAAATAAAACTTCTTTCAAAGGGAGTTAAGTCTATACATGCCATCTTTCAAAATATCGACTTTTAAAAGTACCAAAATAGTGACGATAGTGTGGATGACTTTGAACTTGAATCCCCAAACACCTAGCTTTCGAATGATATCTATAAAACAGAGTAGCAAAGACACTCGAAGTAAGCTAATTAGCTTAGTAAGTTTTAAGTAAACCAAACAACTTAACTTAATTAAATACATCAATCACATGTACATGATCTAAGTGTAACATCATTTTGGCCGCATATGCATGGCCACATCGAACACATTTCTATTGACATTTCATTTGTTTAAAATTCGAAGTCACATAATCATGTCATCTAGCTTTCAAAGTTATTCTTCAAATCAACTTAATAGAATGAGTCTGAAGCTCCATGTTCACATAAAAATTTCAAAGATCATATTCACGGATATCTCATGTACCTTCAAGTTGCTAATTTCACAATAACCGAATACATATATATAAAAATATATATATGTATATAAGCACAATAACATCTCAATTACTTTCTATTTCACCTTGTAATTCAATTCACCTTTACTTCATATACATGTAAAATTATACGTACCTTAACGATTTAAATCTATTGCACGAGTTCAGACGCCGTATAGCACAAACTTCTTAGCTTTAAACTTTTATCATTTCACCAGCATTTAGCTTGCTGGGTATAACCCGAACTTATCACCGGCACAAGGCCTGCTAGACATTTAAGTCTGAAACTCAATCACCGGCATTCATGCCTGCTAGGCTCGTAGCCCGAAACATATTCACCAGCTAAAAGCTTGCTGAGCCAAAGGCCCGAATAACAATTCGAATATCAATTTCACAAAATCATCATCAAAATCACATCATGTACGTATTTATTTTGCATAGAGCAACCACGAAGGTCGATTTTTGACCTCGTTCGAGTATGAACACATAATGTCTATCATTTTATCGTTTCATATCTTACAATTCAGTAATATATCATAATATCCATCACCTTTCAATTACAAAAGCCTGACACAATTTACCTTCAATTTCTAATTGCCATTCGGCCATATAAGGTTAACGCAAACTCACTATTAAATTTATTCTTGCCGTTCGGCCATATACATGTATCACAAGGAATACTTAATTCACATAATGTAACATAATATAATTTAATATAGTCTTTGCTTAATCACCTAAAACTTACCTTCGATGTTTCAAGCTATTACGGATCGACTATTCAACTAATCTTTCTTTCCCCTTATCCGAACTTGGCTCTCTTTGATCTTGAGCTTTAATTAAACAAATAAACTAATTCAATCATCTTATCAATTCATTATAATCCAAATACTATTAATTCCATACACATAAAGCTTACGGCACTTTCATATTTGACTATTTAAACTCATGTCAAAATATGCATTTTTCAATATAACATGCATTCGGTAACCTAATGTATTTCAAAACAAATCAAATTATACTTATCATTAATCACAATTGGCCACTTCAATGTACCTTAATTAATAATTTCATATTTCTTCCTAAGCCGAATGCTATATATAAACATATAAATCATTATAGACATAGTATATGTCGTACTTTCAATTTCACATCTCAAAATACCACAATTATCACAACTCAATCATCAAAAATCACATTCGGCACTCTTAAATACCATGGCTAAAATTCATTGAGTAATTTCTTTCACATTCGGCATTGGTTGATATAACATTACTCATTTCATTCATGGATACATTCGGCACAATGTAACCTTATAACTATTTCAACTCAAACATTTTGGCCACCTTCAACTAAATCATGTATTCAACCATTAATTTAATTCACTAGTCCACATTTGGTAAACTCATTATTCAAATCATTATTTGATTTCATATTCGGCAAACACACATGTAAATACTAACAATTAAACATTTGTTTCTTATAATTAGCATATTCTTCTCAATTACCACACTAGCTAATTTTCATGTATCCCAAAGCCACACATGTATCAATCTAACAAGCTTCACACTCATCCAATGACCATTTACAAATTAAAACTTCAAACGTTTAAAAATCTAACATATTACTCACATGGCCAAATACATGCTTTGCTACAACTAAAGAAATTTATACACTCACAATTTTCCACTTAATTTCATAAATTCTAAGCTTAATTTAACAAGAATATGTTTAATTTAAACAAAAACAAATTTCCTTTCCTAAAAGCATATATATACGGCAACTTCAACTTCATACCTCTTAATAATGGATTCAACTTAATCATCCCTTAACATTACACTCATTCGGCTATCATATAAGCAAATTTAACATCTAAACAACACCTTCCAAAAGCTATCAAATTTTCACAATTTGACAAATTGCCGAATGCACATATGTTCAATAATTCATGAATTTAAACCATGGGTCTTGACAAGAGCATTTAAACCAACTCAATTTCACAAAAAATCAAAAAGAACACATGAAATCATACCTTAATTAAACCCTTAGCTAGCCGAATACTTCTTCTTCCTTTTTCTATTTTCTTTTTTTTAGTTTCGGCAATGGGAGAAGAAAAATGAGCAAACTTTGTTTTTATCACCCTTTTGTTTTATTAATGCATGTTTTTCTCAATATAAAACTATTAAATTTTATTTCACTAATATAAAATACATATAATGCCAATCATCCATCATCATTGCCGTCCACTATATTAAAAGTGGTCCATTCGACATGCAAGTCTTCCAATAATAAGTTCAACCACAATTCGGCACTTACTCAAAGTCCCACTAATTTCTCTTTTATGCAATTGGGTTATTAACTAATAATTCAACTTTTAATTAGCAAAATTAAAGCACCAAACTTTCACACATGACAATTTACATAATAAAAACATAGAAAACAATATTTTAAAAATTTTCTGACTCAGTTTCGTGGTTCCGAAGCCACTTTCCTGATTAGGGCCAAAATAGGATTGTCGCAAGTATAGCTTATGGCAAGACCAGAATGTCGAACCCAAAGGAACCAAAAGTACTAGTAATAACTTCCTTTCTATTATCTAGCCTAGAAAATAAAAGAGAGTTGGTTTAAATTAAAAAACTAACTAAACTAAATATGCGAAAAAGAATAAACTGGGGAAATACTTTGGGAAAACTAATCGATTAAGACAATGCCCAAGGAAGAATCCACCTAGACTTCACTTGTTATCTAACTCTGAACTAGACGATTTATTCATTCGATTTGATCCGTAGAGATCCCTAAATTATGTTAATATTTCTTTCGAGACTAAGAATAACTAACCCTAGGTTGATTAATTGAAATTTCTTTCTAATCAAAACCCCTAGTGTTGCATTAACTCGATCTATGGCTCCCCCTATTAGATTTGACTCTAATCCGGTAGATTTTCGTCATCCTATGTCTAGGATTATGAGCAACTTCGCTTAATTGTGTTGGATCAACTCTTAAACAAGGACTTTTGCTCCATTAAATAAGCACATTCGACTTGAATCAATATCCTGAAATATTAACTCAAGAATTAAAAACACAATTAAAAACAAATCAAATATTTATCATATAGTTTAGATAACAATAACAAGATCTGTCTTAGGTTTCATCCCCCTCAGGTATTTAGGGGATTTAGTTCATAAAAGAGACAATCTTAAAATAAGGAAAACAACAAAACATAAAGAACACCCAAAACTCCTGGGAGAAATTTAGGAAGATCTTTAGTCTTAATGTAGATCATCGCTTCTGGGATGGATCGATTAGCTTTCGTTGCGTAATTTCTTGCTCTCTTGTAACGTCCCCACGCCCAAAACCGTCACCGGAGTCGAGCTTGAGGCGTCACTAAACGTAATTTATCATTTTAAACAACTTTACAAAAACTATTTTCATTTTCGGAATAAACTATCTCCTGCGTCATGGTCGCTCGAAAAATCATATCTCGAGTTACGAAACTCGAAATCAAGATCCGTAAATTTTCCCTGAATTTAGACTCATATATCTATTCACTTATTTTTTTCTAGAATTTTTGGCTGGGCCGATTAGTACAGTTTATTAGTTAAAGTTGCCCCTGTTTCAGAACTTGACTGTACTGACCTCTGTTTACTACGGACCACTTTTCTCTCTGTAAAAAACTCATATAATTGTGCCGTTTATCTCTCTTAAAACTAGATTCAATAAGGATTCTAAGCATATAAAATACACCTCTTAATTATTTTTGTACAATTTATGGTGAATTTTCAAAATTAGAACAGGGGATCCAGAAATCGTTCTGGCCCTGTCTCACTAAAACTCAAATATCTCCTAACGTGTAACTCCTTTACCTATTTTGCTTCTTCCATATGAAAGTAGACACAATAAGCTTCAATTTCATAACTAATACATTACCAAATTCGATTTCTATGATTTTTAGTGAATTTTCAAACTCACGTCAGTGTTGCTGCAATGTTCTGTTTTATGGCTAGTTCCATTTTCATAAAAGCTTCCATGTACTAATTAATCTATTATTCTTTCATGACATCAAACATAACCTATATTGGCCATTTCAATGACTCATCATTGTCAAGCATTTCCTCAACCAAACACCACCATATCACAAGATTATTTACACATAGTAGGTATATTGCTATACATGCCATTCTAAGTTCTATAAGCCGTTTACCAAAAAGTCCTTCGGATAGTGTGATCGAGTCTTCGACCTATCCCGATTCTCGAGCCGGCTTGTCCAAAACTACAATGAATAAAAAGGAGGGAGTAAGCATAAATGCTTAGTAAGTTCACATGCAAATAACAAGTAACATAACAAAGTCATTATGCCAAACAACATTAACATAGCATCACCAAACATATGTCACCATTCTAATCATCATACTTCATCTTACCACATCTTTGTTGTTGTGTCGAATTTCAACCCGAGGGTTAAGTACATACCTGTCCAATGTGGCCATTTCTCAACATTACTGAATTGTCACTTACACCTTGAGTATTCTTCCATTCCGCTAGAATTTTACCCGTTGAACACATCGGAATATAACTCGGATACACGGATCATTTGCACATAAATGCCACATATGTAATCAATCCATCATGTAACCCGCCCATAAACGAACTCGGACTCAACTCAACGAGCTC
The DNA here is from genome assembly GCA_020496765.1 of Gossypium stocksii. Classification (NCBI taxonomy): domain Eukaryota; kingdom Viridiplantae; phylum Streptophyta; class Magnoliopsida; order Malvales; family Malvaceae; genus Gossypium; species Gossypium stocksii. Next base: position 81,717,272 of record CM035630.1, on the reverse strand, counting down.
GGGCGTTCGCATCCATAAGTGAACTCGGACTCAACTCAACGAGCTCGGATGCCTAGTTACATCTCACGAACTCGGACTCAACTCAACGAGTTCGGACATTCGCACCCATAAGTGAACTCGGACTCAACTCAACGAGCTCGGGTGCCAAACCATCCTAGTGACATGTCACTTGTATCCTAATCTATTCCCAAGGTTCAAACGGGATTTTCCTCGATCACTTATCCTTGCCGTCTTCCACATAATACCGGAACCAATACTCGGTAGCAATTTATATTTAACAAGTAGCACACATAATTTGCATATTGTTCAAAAATAACCACAAAGCATATATTTCATGATAAAAATCAGCATATCATATAAATAACATCAATTAACTTAAAAATAACAATTATGTTACATTATTTACACATGAACTTACCTTAGTACCAAAATACAACGATTTTGCAATTTAGTCCGTAATCTTTTCTTTTCCCCGATTGAGGTCGATTCCACGTCTTTCTTGATCTAAAATAACACATTTAGCTTGTTTAATATTCACATTTTAAAATTAGACCTTAATTCAAATTTTGGAAAAATTACAATTTTGCCCCTAAACTTTTGCATATTTACACTTTTGCCCCAAAGCTCGGAAATTTACTTTATCACAAATTCTTATGTTTTAAGACATGCTGATCATTTATTTACCATTAGAATTCTCAAATTCCCACTAAAACACATACTTATGAACAATATGTATTTTTACCGATTAAGCCGTTTTACTCGTTTTTGCTCAAAACCGAGTAGCACAAGTTGTCTAACATAATTTAAAACCTCATATTCTATCATAAAACATCAAAATACACAAATTTCACCTATGGGTATTTTTCCAAATGTGAACCCTAACTTAAAATAATGCTAACATAAGCTTTATCAAGCTACCGGGATCTCAAAAACGTAAAAATCTTTAAAAACGGGGCTTAGATGCACTTACTATGAAGCTTGAAAGTTGAAGAAACCCTAGCTATGGAGAGAGCAAGTTTCGGCAGCAACCAAATGAAGATGATAACAATTTTGTGTTATTTTTCCCTTTTAATTCATGTTAATAACCAAATGACCAAAATACCCCTCCTTACTAAACTTTCAAAAATTCCTCCCATGTCCTAATTTGTCCATGAACTTAAAATTGGTCTAATTACCATTTAAGACCTCCTAATTAATATTTCAAAGCAATTTCATACTAAAAACTTCTAGAATGCAAGTTTTGCAACTTATTCGATTTAATCCCTAACTCCAAATTAAGCACTTTACGCTTAGAATTTCTTCACGAAATTTTCACACCATCATAAAATCATATCATAAACATCAAAATAATTATAATATAATTATTTCTACCTCGGATTTGTGGTCACGAAACCACTATTCCGATTAGGCCCTAATTCGGGATATTACATCTCTACTCTCTGTGTCTTTTTAGCCCTCTACTAGGGTGTTTATATAGACTTCGGAATACCTTTCTTAGCCCCTAAGTAGCTTTTTTGCATGAAATTAAAACGGGTCACGACAGGGACACGCCCGTGTGGCATGCCATGTGAATCGAGCTCAGGCCGTGTTCAAGTCTATTAATTTGGGACGAGCATGTGGTGTACCTGATAAACGATAAATTATTCATATTTTTACCCCATGTTTAGCCTAATTTCTGGATGGATTGTCATTAATTTTGTGAGAACTGGTACTCTTAATCCTTCTTTTTCATGCCTTATCCTCAGGAGAGCATAGTGAAAAGAAAAGAACGGAAAACAGGCCAAAAATGAGAAAAATTGGCCAAAGTGTGAAAACGACACGGCCCAAGAAGTTGCCACACGGCCATGCCACGCGGCCGTGCCACATGAAGTCCACACGGCCCAGCCCCGACAAGCACGGCCAGGCCACACGGTCGTGCCACCATCAACAGGCCTGAACACGGCCCTTATCGAAACCACACGGGCGTGGCACACAGGCGTGTCCCTGTCATGAGGAAATGTAATTTCACTCGAATTTGGATACTTAGGGGCTAAGAAAGCCATTCTAAACTCTATATAAAGACCCCAGGAGGCAACTCTAAAGATATACTCTTTTTTCTCCCAAAAAGGAGTGCCATATTTTTGCCAACATAAGGAGTGAAAGCAAGAAATTACTTCAAAGGAAGCCGATTGATTCATCCCAGAAGCTAAAATTCTACATCAAGACAGAGGATCTCCCTAAAATTCTTTCAGGGGTTTTTGGGTACTTTATGTTTTGTTATCTTATTTCTTCTGAGATGTTTTCTTTATTAATTATGAACTAAACCTCTCAAATACTTGAGGGGGGTGAAACCTAAGATAGATTTTGTTATTATTTATTCTTGAATTATTTGATAAATACTTGAATTGTTCTTAATTATGTGTTCTTCATTCTTAGTTTAATAATCCTAGGTATTATTTCAAGAAACTGATGTGCTTAGGCAGAGGAGCAAAAGTCCATGTTTTAATAGTAGATCTACCATAATTAAGTGGAGTTGCATGCAACCCTAGACATAGGGCGACATAAATCTGCCAGATTAGGGTCAAACCTAATAGAGGGATCCATAAATCGAATAAATACAACCTAGGGGTGTTAATTGATAAAGAAACTTTAACTAACCACCTAAGATTAGTTGTTCTTATCCTCGACGGAGGTATTAACATAGGTTAGGGATCTCTACGAATCAAGTCAAATGAAGAAATCATCTAGTTCAAGAAGTTAATAACAAGTGAAGTCTAGGTGGATTCTCCCTTAAGTATTGCTCATATCAATCAGCTTTTCCCGAAAGTTTTCCCCAATTTACTTTTTGTGCACTTTTAGTTAGTTTTAGAATTAGTTTCAACCAATCCTCTTTTATTTTTAGGCTAGATAATAGAAAGGAAGTAAGTATTAGTACTTTTGGTTCCCTTGGGTATGATAACTCGGTCTTGCCACTAAACTATACTACTGTTCGATAGGTGCGCTTGCCTTTAAAATTGTGATATTAGTTAGTTTTTGGTGTGATCAGTTTTTATAAATTTTATTACTTAATATCGCGAGTATCAAGTTTTTGGCGCTGTTGCCGGGGAACTGAAATATTAAGAAAACTCGATTTCTATTACTTTAGCCATTACTATATTTATTTATTTTCAGTTTTTATTTATTTTTATTTTATTTTTCTTTTATTTTTTATTTATTTTTTATTTATTTTTATTTTTATTTTATTCTATTTTTCTTTGCGGTTTCTTTCTAGGTATTTCTAGTTTATGACTAGAAACAACCCAGCTTTCTAACCAACGAAACTGACGAAACCTACCAGAGTTTATAATATTGATTCTGTCACCATGCTTTCTAACCAAGTAGAACTTTTAAATAAAAAGTTTGATAATTTTGTTGGTTCTACGCAAGCACAAGCAGTGATGCAGTGTGACACAACTCAGGCAAATATGTTCACTCCAGACTACTCATCTTCTGACAATGGCACAGAAACTGAGCAAGCCAATTATATGGGTAACAATTTTAGATCTCAAAATAATCCATATAGTAACACATATAATGCAGGTTGGCGAAACCATCCCCATTTTTCTTGGGGAGGACAAGGGAATCAAAGACAACAACCCCCTCAGGGATTTCAGCAGCCACCGCCGCAACAAGAAAAAAAGCCCAACCTTGAAGAGATGTTTACCAAATTCATGGCCATGTCAGAAACAGGCTTTCAAAACACTGAAACGGCGTTAAAGAACCAGCAAGCATCAATCAAAGGCCTTGAGAATCAGATTGGTCAACTCGCCAAGTTAATATCAGAAAGACCACAAGGTGGATTTCCAAGTAACACTGAGACCAATCCTAAAGAGCAACTTCATGCCATAAATACAACAAATGAGGAGGCATTAACCAAAGACGACCCAAAGTTATGCAAGGAACCTAAGGTGAGTAAAAGTAAGGTAGAGGTAAGCAACAACAAGCCAGACATCAACGAACACAAGCCTCGTATAACATACCCAAGAGCGCTACAGAAAGACCGCACAGATGAACAATTTGGTAAGTTTCTTAAACTCTTAAAGAAATTACACATTAACTTACCATTTTTTAAAGCAATTTTGCAGATGCCAAACGCGGTTAAATTCTTAAAAAAGCTCTTGACAAACAAGCGGAAGCTAGAGGAGAAATCTCATGTGGAATTAAATGCAGTCTGCTCAGCTATTCTACAAAATAGACTACCAACCAAACTAAAAGATCCAGGGAGTTTCACTATCCTTTGTTTACTTGGTAGCTTAAATGAAAAAAATGCTTTAGCTGACTTAGGGGCTAGCATAAATGTCATGCCTTATAAATTGTTTAAACAACTAGGTCTTGGAAACCCTAAGAAAACCAAGATGAGCATTCAACTAGCTGATAAAACTATTAGGGCACCTAAGGGAATAATTGAAGATGTACTTGTCAAAATCGATAAATTTATAATCCCAGTTGACTTTGTTGTTTTAGACATTGATGAGGATAGCAATGTGCCCTTAATTCTAGGGCGACCCTTTTTAGCAACTGCTAGAACTAAAATTAATTTAGAAACAGGTGAACTCAAATTACGAGTAAGTGATGATACAGTCACCGTACGAGCTCACAACTCAATTAAAAATATAGACGAGAATAGAGTTTTGAGTCCCTGTAAAAACACTAAACTCACCACACAAACTTCTGTGCAGGACGCACTCCACATAAAGACAACGCAAACACTGGCAAATTCACCTACAAGAGATGAACCAGAAAAGCAAATGCTCCAGATCGAGGAACTAGATGAGTGGCTGAACTTTCACGAAAAAACCCAAAATATGCCACGCCAAAACAGAGCATCACCAAGACGACCCTCAGGGACAAACGGATCAGCTCAATGTGGGAGATAAGAGAATTTTAAGGGAAGACGATCCTCAAACCTCAAATTCAAAAGAACATACAAGTGATACACCCTACTTCACAGAAATGAAAGTCTTTCCATACAGCACAATTGAGGTAACTCACCCAACCCACGGTACTTTCAAGGTAAACGGCCATCGGCTTAAATTTTATAAAGGTGAGAATTTTATATATAACAGGGAGGAGCTTCAGCTCCATGAAACCCCTCCGTGATACATCTTAGAGTCGAGCTTAGACTCTAAATAAGCGCGTCTCGAGAGGAAACCGAACACTAACTTAGTAACTTTTCTTTCTTTAAAAATTTAGTATTTTTCATGCATCAACTAACCCTTTTTAAATGCAGAAATTTAGGACCACACGGCCTAGCACATGGGAGTGCCTTAGGTCGTGTGAACATTTAAAGCAGAGACACGGTCGTGCACTGAGGCTGTGTACAAACAGAGTGAAAATTTTTCCCAAAACACGGGCTGTCGATAAATCGCCATGGCCGTGCGACATGGCCGTGGCAACCCTTCAACTTAAACACGGGCTTGCACAAATCCCCACGCCCGTGTCCCCAGACCGTGGCCAACACTGCCAATTTTGACACAGTCGTGTGCCCTTCTACACGGCCGTGTGAAGAACGAAACCTATATCGCAAACGGCCATGTGACCTACCCCACGCCCGTAGGAAAAGCGAGCACAATCGCACACGGCCGTGTGAGATGGCCAATACGGGCGTGCTTTTCGAACCAGGCGCACCAAGTTCGAAACACACGGGCAAAACCCGAGTCACACGGGCATGTGACATGCCCGTGTGACCCAAAAACTATAAATAGAAAGCCACTATTCACTCTCTTCTTCACTCAAACCCTAAAATCTCCTCTCCACAACTGCCATAAACATCGCCGCCGACCTTAAAACCACCACCACGCTCACATACAGCCGACACACGCCCGTGTAACCTGACCTCACAACCGTTTGACCTCAACCCACGACCGTGCAACCCTATATTTGGTTCTATCTTCTCATTTTTCTCATTTTATTTATTTATTTTTTATTTTTTTATTTAGTTACTTTTATTTTATTCTAGATATTAACTCAAGCATGGAATTAGTTACACTAGGATGAATAATCTAGAATGTTAGAGATCATATTAGGATTGCATGCCATTTAAGTGCACAATTGCTTGCCATTTATCTCATTAATTTAGTATAAATACATACACATATTATTTGTTTTTGCTACCACTTAGAATGGATTATATATACTATTTTGGTTAGTCTCTATTTTATTTTTAGGCACATTGTCATTTTAATCTACACATTTAATTTTATTATTAGTTTACAATTTAACTTTGATTTTTAGAACTAATAATTCTAACTTTATTTTAGGTAACATGTCATCGCGTGGTAAGAAAGCTGTTGTCCCCGCCTCGAAGAAACGAAAGAGACCAGGTGGTTCTTCCTCGAGACCCACCTTCAAAGTTCACGACCCGTCCATCACATTCTCTCAAACCTCGCAAAAGGAATTATTTCAAATACTACGGGAATGCTCATTGAGTGCTGGCCGATGCATAGATTAGGCAGCATTAGAATGAGTAAACCTCGCTGATTCAGTCTGAGCCCTACCCATGACGGACCCTTGGGAGCAGTTCTTCCAGATCATCGAGCCTACATACATGGAGCTCACCCTTGAGTTCTGTTCCACATTCCACCTCTAGACTATCATGAACCGATTTGATGATCCCGAACGGTCCAATTCCGCTTAGGAGGTCGTGTACGCCACCTGAGCGTACCAGAGTTCAGCTCAGCACTCGGGCTTTACACTGAGCAATTCATGGAAGAAGAAGACTTCCCCAACCTCTCCCGTCGCATCCATCTCAAGCCAGTCGACTGTTGGTGCGAGATTACCCCGGGGCGCCAGATATATAACCACAGTAGTAACAAGGCGACCGCCCTCGCCCCCTTTTTGAGGTACATCCACGCCCTCCTTGCACATACTCTGACGGGCAGACGCGAAAGCACAGGCGTCGTCACCACTCACGATGCCTATTTCTTATGGAGCATGGCAAACGCGCAACCCATCGACCTCGCCTACTTCATTACACACGCCATGCAGCACCAGACTGAGCGTCACCGCCGAGGCATCATATCCATGGGGCCGTGTATCACACGCTTAGCTCGTCACTTCGGGCTCCTCAACACCGTAACTCAGACATTCTCATACACTTTGGTGGGCCAAATGTCCCCTCAGGGCATCCAGACCATGCTACACATGAGGATGATCCAGCGCAGACCTGGAGGCGACCCCCTTCAATACCGCCTCGTTCAGGAGGGCGAGGATCCTGATGACATTCTTGATGATGTCCCACCACAGGAGGAGGATGCACTAGCCGAGCCAGCACCCTCTCGCCGCCCATCCCGTGTAGTATCCACCAATGCTGACATATCTGAGTGTTTATCTAGATTCGAGCAGCAATGCTTCCAGCGCCTCGATCACATCAACGCGACTTTACAGCAGATATGCTAGCATCTACACATCACTTCCCCACCGCCACCGCGTAATCCATCTGAGGATTAGAGCTTTCTATTCCTCTTAACTTTATTTTTATCTTAATTTTTATTCTAACACTGATCTCTATTTTCACCTTCTAACTTCTTCTCCTTTATTTTCCTGTTTACATTTCTTTTTATTTTTAGTTGAATTTTTCTTTTTCTTTTTCTTTTTCATTACTTGAATATTAGTATTTTTAGAATTTTATTTTATTTTATTTTATTTCTTTTTCATATCGGCTAACCCCGAACGAGTAATATCTCTTGATCTAAATTCCCCACGACTAATAAATACTTTCGCAGTTTCAAATGAGCTTTCCAGCTCAAATCTCTATGAAAATGGGAACACCCTGCCACAACTGCCAACTCTTCCGATCTCCGTCTCACTAATCCATCCAAAGCAGAGTGTTTCATGCCTTTCCCTATCTTATGATCTTGTGCTTTTATTACTACTAAAGTTATCTTTGTACATTGAGGGCAATGTACATCTTAAGTGTGGGGGGAAATCTATTTTCAAGTCTTTACACTCTCTTTGAAATCCCTAAACTTTTTCTAACATTTTGCAGTGTTCTCAAAATTATCTTTAATCTCCTATTAGGAATATATTCCGATTGATTTATGGTTTTTATTGATATGTTGAGAATTAAGACATAGGTGCTTGTACTTTGATTATTCAAACCTTAAAACACTAGGGAATCAAGCATGATAAGTTGAAATTTTTGAGAACCCCAATTTTTTCATAAGTTATTTTCCTTAATTCTAAGTATTATCTTGAGATTTGAAATTTACAGGGTCGACATCAAAAGCCATAATTCTGGTGAGATTTTTGAGCCTTTTGAGCATACATTCTTTCGTGCTCACTTTTATTATTACTTTGAGTGAGTCAATACTGATTTGTTATTCTAGAACTTGCTTTGATTATACATGTCAAGACCACATCATTGATTTGATACACTGAAATGATAAAGGGACCTAGGATTTAACCCACTTACTCAACAAAAGCCTACCTCCATAAATTAACCCCTAGTGAACCTCATTGAGCCAACAACCTTTTCTTTGACTTACCTCTAATATTAACCTTTAACCCGTTTTTGTTGAATTCCATTCAATTACTTTGATCCCTATTTCTGTCGAGATTTGAATTGAAATTTTCATCTAAGCTTTATTCTCTTTTCCATATTGTAAAGTTGTAAATATTCAATTCAATGTATTATACTTGAATTGTTCTTAAAAAAAATATGTATGTCAAAGAAGTTCAGTTGTAATCTGTAATAGTTCAAATAGTTTTTGCATATTTCTATTTTAAGGCTACCAAGGCGGAAATGATGTTATTATAAGAATTAGCTCGAGAAATATGTTCCAGTCATAGAGATTTTTCTAGCTAGATAATTTTTCAATTCAATCTCAATTCTAACCCTCTTTTGCAGTCTGTGACAACACCTCTAACCAAGCCCCGTTACAACCATTACAAGACCTTTTGATTGATGTGTCATGTCAATCTATAGTGGTGGAGATGTGATTTTCTTGCAAGCTTATGGTAATAACTTTTCAGGTCGACTAGAGAGTATTAAATTCTTGAACCCTAAACACCTTGAGTGGATAGAGCGAATCTTTAGTGAGGATGTCAACTCCTGTTAATTAAGATGGAGAGATAATTACTTAGGAAAGGGGAGAAAACTTATGTTTCAATGATAAAATTCTCAACATAAAGTGATTGAGTCTTTAATGTTCTTTTAATTGAATTATCATTGTATGATTACCTGTAGATTAGTTTGAAACATTATTGATAAAGATTGTAAGTTGAGAAGAATGATTCTTAATTGTAGATTAAAATTTTGCTTGAGGACAAGCAAAGGCTTAAGTGTGGGGGTATTTGATAAACGATAAATTATACATATTTTTACCCCATGTTTAGCCTAATTTCTGGATGGATTGTCATTAATTTTGTGAGAATTGGTACTCTTAATCCTTCTTTTTCATGTCTTATACTCAGGAGAGCATAGAGAAGAGAAAAGAACGGAAAACGGGCCAAAAACGAGGAAAATGGGCCAAAGTATGAAAACGACACGGCCCAAGAAGTCGCCACACGGCCGTGCCACGTGGCTGTGCCACATGAAATCCACATGGCCCAACCCTGACAAGCACGGCCAAGCCACACAGCCGTGCCACCATCAACAGGCCCGTACATGGCCCTTATCGGAACCACATGGGCGTGGCACACGAGCATTTTCCTGTCGTGAGGAAGTGCAATTTCACTCGGATTTTGATACTTAGGGGCTAAGAAAGCCATTTTAAACTCTATATAAAGACCCCAGGAGGCAACTCTAAAGATATACTCTTTTTTCTCCCAAAAAGGAGCGCCATATTTCTGCCAGCACAAGGAGTGAAAGCAAGGAATTACTCTAAGGGAAGTCGATTGATTCATCCCAGAAGCCAAAATTCTACATCAAGACAGAGGATCTCCCTAAAATTCCTTCAGGGGTTTTTGGGTTCTTTATGTTTTGTTATCTTATTTCTTCTGAGATGTTTTATTTATTAATTATAAACTAAACCTCTCAAATACTTGAGAGGGATGAAACCTAAGACAGATTTTGTTATTATTTATTCTTGAATTATTTGATAAATACTTGAATTGTTCTTAATTATGTGTTCTTCATTCTTAATTTAATAATCCTAGGTATTACTTCAAGAAACTGATGTGCTTAGGCAGAGGAGCAAAAGTCCATATTTTAATAGTAGATCTACCATAATTAAGCGGATTTGCATGCAACCCTAGACATAGGGCGACATAAATCTGCCGAATTAGGGTCAAACCTAATAGGGGGATCCATAAATCGAATTAATGCAACCTAGGGGTGTTAATTGATAAAGAAACTTTAATTAACCACCTAGGATTAGTTGTTCTTATCCTCGACGGAGGTATTAACATAGGTTTGGGATCTCTACGGATCAAGTCAAGTGAAGAAATCATCTAGTTCAAGAAGTTAATAACAAGTGAAGTCTAGAGCTCATATCAATCAACTTTTCCCGAAAGTTTTCCCTAATTTACTTTTTGTGCACTTTTAGTTAGTTTTAGAATTAGTTTCAACCAATCCTCTTTTATTTTTAGGCTAGATAATAGAAAGGAAGTAAGTATTAGTACTTTTGGTTCCCTTGGGTACGGTAACTCGGTCTTGCCACTAAACTATACTACTGTTCGATAGGTGCGCTTGCCTTTAAAATCGTGATATTAGTTAGTTTTTGGTGTGATCAATTTTTATAAATTTTATTACTTAATATCGCAAGTATCAGTACCTGTGTGAGGAACTTCAGGCCGTGTTGATTTCTCACTTTGGCTTATTTTCTCTATTTTTAGCCCGTTCCTTGCTCTTTTCTCTTCTTTATGCTCTCCTAAGTATAAAGCATGAAATTAAATGATTAAGAGCATCAAATTCCACAATTCTAATGATAAATCATCCATAAATGTGTTAAGCATAGTGAAAAATTATGTATGAATTATGGTTTATCAAATACCCCCACACTTAAGCATTTGCTTGTCCTCAAGCAAAATTCTCAACTCACAATTAAAATTTATTTTTCTCAATTTATAATTCGTATCGATAATGTTTCGAAATAATCCACAAGTAATCATACCTTGAGAGTTCAACTAAAAGAATTTCAAAGTTTCAAACAATCTAAGTTGAGTATTTTAGCATGAAAATATAGGTATCCCCCCTTATCTAAGTAATTATCCTTAATTGAAAATCACACAGAGTTGACATCCTCACTATAGGTTCACTCTATTCACTCAAAGTGTTTAGGGTTTAGAAATTAAGCACTCTTTAGTCAACATGAAGAGTTATTACCATAAGCTTGCTTGAAAATTAAATCTCCACCACTATGTATTGACGTGATAAATCAATCAAAAGGTCTTTAGAGGGTTGTAACGTGGCTTTGGTTAGGGGGTGTGGTCACAAGCTGAAAACGAAGGTTAGAATCGAGATTGAAATGAAAAATTACCTAACTAGAAAAAATTATAATACTGAATAAATAGTCCTATAATTGAGCTTTTCCTTATGAATATCCTCGTTTAGGTTCAAGCGTTACATAGGTTCGTAATAATATGCCTAATGATGAATTAATAATTGAAATAACTTTGTAAATGTTTTTTTAAGAACAAATCGAATAATGAAGCTTTACTAACTAAAGGGGAGAACATAGTTAGATAATTATTCAACTCAAATCTCGACAAAAATGGGGATAAAATTAAAATGAGGGAAATTCTCAAGGAATTAAAAATAGGCTTATGGGTTAATATTGAAGGACATTAATAAATGGTTTGTTAGGCTCAACAGGGTTCACTAATCGTTAATTGTAAATGTAGGCTTTTATGAAGTAAGTGGGTTAACCTAAGTGCCTTTATCATCTCGACATATCAAATCAATGGTGTGGTCTCGACATACATAATCGAAGCAAGTTCTAGAATAACAAATCAATATTGACACACTCATAGCAATAATAAAAGTGAGCATGAAAGGATATATGCTCTAAAGGCTCAAAAATCTCACATAAATTATGGCTTTTGATGTCAATCCTGTAAATTTCAAACTTCAAGATAATACCTAAACTGGGGAAACATCCTAAAAAGATTTTAATTCTCAAAAATCAACTTATCATGTTTGATTCTCTAATGACTTTAAGTTTAAACAATCAAACCATAGTTCCCTATGTTTTAATTTAAGACATATCAATAAAAATCATAAATCAATCCAAATTCATTCTAATGGTAAAAGCCAAGATTCAGGGATTTGATAATAATGCAAAAAGTTAATATCCCCCCATACTTAAGATGTTCATTGTCCTCAATGTAAAAAGATAAATAGTAAGAATAAAGGCATAGTATCATAAGATAGGGAGAGAAGTGAAACTCTCTGAATTTTGGATGAAATCCTCGGAATAGTGAAAGCGGAATTGGAGAAAGAGTTACTCGGAGTGCATGATTCTAAGCTTAATTAGAGGAATAAACACAACTTGAAAGTACTTTAATTTGGATGTGTTATCTCAACTGTGCCGTAGGGAAAAACAGTTTGAACAAGGAACGGTCTTGACCATCTCGATTTAAGCTTTCCAGGGAACAACTCGAGTCTCAAGTTGTAAAGTAAGACAAGATCACCTTCTACAAACTGCTTGGGTTGCTTTAAACGAGCATCATGGAGTCGCTTTGTGGCTTCCTTATATAGTCGTGAGTTTTCGTATGCGTTATTACGCCATTCATCCAACTCATTCAACTGCATTAAACTTTTTTCACCTGTTAGCATCTTTGAACAGTGTGGGCCAATAAAAACCTGATTTGAGTATTTTATGGGCAGTCTTAGTCCCACTGTAATGTCTTCCTATTGGTCCTAAGTGGCAGTGTTCCATGATTTTGTGAGCTTCTGTCTTAGTAATGCATCTTTGAATGACTTGATCTGCACATATACGAAAAAGAAAAGGATCTTCCCAAAAGTAGTTTTTCACATCAGCAAAGAATCATTTCTTTTGCTGATGCGTCAACCCTTTCGGGGTTATGTTAGCTTCTAAATAATTTGCAATATCGACAAGCCAAGGTACCTCAGATTCTGATACGACTAGTAGTTGTTCTTCAGGAAACGAGTCGTTTATTTCGGTTTTGTCGAGTTCTTTGAGGTGTGGATTTTCAAGTCTTGACAAATGATTTGCCGCCAAATTTTCAGCCCCTTTCTTGTCTTGAATCTCTAAGTCAAATTCCTGTAACAGTAAAATCCATCTTATTAATCGAGGTTTTGCATCAGTCTTAGTTAAAAGATAACGAAGAGTAGAATGATCAGTAAAAACGATGACTTTAGACAATATCAGATATGGTCTAAATTTGTCAAACGCAAAAACCACAGCTACCAATTCTTTTTCCGTGGTAGTGTAATTCTCTTGTGCTACTGTCAAATTCTTGCTAGCATAATAAATAGGCTAAAAATGTTTGTCTCTTCGCTGTCCAAGAACTGCACCTACTGCAAAGTCACTCACATCACACATTAGTTTAAAAGGTAAATTCCAACCAGAAGCAATTATAATCGGAGCGTTAGTTAACTTTTCTTTGAGAGTGTTAAATGCTTCTAAACATTCCTGATCAAAATTGAAAGGCACATCTTTTTCTAGTAATTTTATTAAAGGCTTAGCAATTTTAGAAAAATTTTTAATAAATCTTCTATAAAAACCAGCATATCCTAAAAAGCTTCTTATAGCCTTAACCAAATTAGGGGGAGGTAACTTTTCAATGGTTTCAATATTTGCTTTATCAACCTCTATTCCTTTACTAGAAATTTTATGTCCTAACACAATACCTTTACGAACCATAAAATGGCATTTTTCCCAGTTGAGAACAAGATTTGTTTCTTTGCATTTTATTAAAACTCGTTCTAAATTCTTAAGGAAAAGATGGAAAGAATTACCGAATATTGAGAAGTCATCCATAAATACCTCCATGATATCTTCTACGAGTTCATCAAAGATAGCTAACATACAACGCTGAAAAGTAACAGGGGCATTACATAATCCAAAAGGCATTCTACGATAAACAAACGTACCGTATGGGCATGTGAATATTGTCTTCTCTTGATCTTCTAGAGCTATCGGGATCTGGAAGTAGCCAGAGAGTCCATCCAAAAAACAGTAGTACATATGTCCTGACAGTCTTTCCAACATTCGATCAATAAAGGGTAAGGGAAAGTGATCCTTTCTAGTGGTGTCATTCAATTTTCTGTAGTCAATGCAAACTCTCCAACCTGTGACTGTTCTTGTAGGGATTAGCTTATTCTTTTCATTGGTCACAATAGTCATGCCTCATTTTTTAAGAACAACCTGCACAATACTTACCCAAGAACTTTTAGAAATAGGATAAATAAATCCAGTGTCTAGAAGTTTAATTACCTCATCCTTCTCTTTTGGTTGTAAGTTCGAGGAGATAATTACTTGCAGTGTAGAGTCATCCCCCAAAAATGCATATTCCAAGTGACTGGGTAATTGTTTTAGCTCCACTTTAGATGGTTCAACAATAGAGAGTTATTGTCTTATTTCATCATTTATGATAATGCCCTCATAATCTATATGTCTTGAAGAAGGTTTATTAGAGTTCAAATCATTCATTACCTTTCTCACCTCAGTGGTGACTTCATCCTCCTCCCCACCTTGGACAAGACACAGTTCTAACGTGTCTTTAAGAGCGATTTCCTAAAATGAATCTTGAATAGAATGGTCAATAAAATCAATAAAATAATAGGAATCATCTTGTTCCCCAGAAAATCTCATGGCATCATATATTTTAAACACAATTTCTTCATCTCCTACCCTAAGCACTAGTTTACCATCCCCTACGTCAATAACAGCTCTAGCAGTGGCTAAAAATGGGCGTCCTAAGATTAAAGGTACCTCAACATCCTTATCCATGTCAAACACAACAAAATCAACCGGGAATATAAATTTATCCACCTTAACTAAAACATCTTCAATTATACCCCTAGGATATTTAACAGATCTATCAACTAGTTGAATACTCATCCTAGTGGGTTTTAGTTCCCCAAGACCTAGTTGCTTGAACATTTTGTAAGACATTAGGTTAATACTTGCACCTAAATCAGCTAACGTCTTTTCAATGTTTAAACTACCGATTAAACAGGAAATATTAAAATTTCCTGGATCTTTCAATTTGGTTGGCAGTTTGTTTTGTAGGATAGCTGAACAATCCTCATTGAGTTCCACTATGGATGGCTCTTCAGGTCTCCTTTTTTTCGTTAGAAGTTCTTTTAAGAATTTTGCATACGTGGGCATTTACGAAATAGCTTCAACAAAAGGTAAGTTAATATGTAATTGTTTAAAAAGTTCAAGAAATTTACCGAATTGTACATCCATGCGGTCTTTCTTCAACTTTGCTAGGTATGGGATGAGTGGTGTGTATTCTTTAAGTACTGGTGGAGCATTCTCTTTGGGTTCAGCCTCCTCAACCTTCTCTTTACCAGGTTTTTGAATAGACTTCTTTGCAGGTTCAACTAGTGTTTTTCATTCCTTAGTGTGACTGCTTTAACATGCTCCCTAGGACTAGGTTCAGTATTACTCGGCAAACTACCTTATGGTCTATTAGATATCATCTTGGCAAGTTGACCAATTTGGTTTTCAAGTCCTTGAATTAAAGCTTGTTGGTTTTTAAGTGTTGTTTCGGTATTTTAAAAACAGGTTTCTGATACAGAGATAAATTTTTCCAACATCTCCTCAAGGTTTGGTTTCTTATCCTGCCGGTAAGAGGGTTGCTGAAATCTCGGAGGGTGTGGTAGCCTTTGATTACCTTGATTTTCTTGACCTCCCAATCAGAAATTTGGGTGATTTCTCCAACCTGCATTGTAAGTGTTACTATAATGGTTATTTTGAGATCTAGAATTATTACCCATATAGTTGGCTTGTTCATTTTCTATGCTAGGATCGTAGGATGAATAATCTGTGTTGTACATTCCTCCTCCATTTGAATCGCACCTCATCACTGGATGTACCTGCGTAGAACCAACTAAACCATCAATCTTTTTATTTAAGAGTTCTACCTGATTTGACAGCATTATGACGGCGTCAACATTAAAAACACCGGTAGCTTTTTGTGGCTTTGTTCTCATGACTTGCCACTGATAATTATTCAGTGACATTTCCTCTATAAACTCATAAGCCTCCTTAGGCGTTTTGTTATTTATGGTTCCACCGGCAGCTGTATCAATCATTTGCCTCGTTGAGGGGTTCAAACCATTGTGAAAAGTCTGAACTTAAAGCCACAAAGGTAACCCATGGTGAGGGCACATTCTCAATAAATCTTTGTATCTCTCCCATGCGTTATAAAGAGTTTTGAGATCCATCTGCACAAAAGAAGAGATGTCATTCCTCAACTTTACCGTTTTAGCCGGTGGAAAATATTTTAAAAGAAATTTCTCGGTCATTTGGTCCCAAGTAGTGATAGACCTCGTGGTAGAGAGTTCAAGAACTATTTAGCCTTATTCCTCAAAGAAAAAGGGAATAACCGAAGGCGAATGGCATCATCAGAAACGCCATTTATCTTAAAAGTGCCACAGATTTCCAAAAAATTAGCCAAATGTGTGTTAGGATCTTCATCCTACAAACCATCAAACTAAATAAACTGTTGAATCATCTGAATAGTGTTAGGTTTCAGTTCAAAATTATTTGCAGCAATAGTAGGCCTAATAATACTAGATTTAGTACCAGCTAAATTAGGCTTAGCATAATCATACATAGTACGAGGAGTAGGATTTTAATTCACAGAATCTACAGCTACCACAAGAAGTAGCTGATTATTTTGATTTGCTTCCATCTCTTCAGTAGATTCGGTTTTGTCCTCTTGCCCTTCTTTTATGTACTGTAAGCTTCGCCTTATTTCTCTTCGGTTTTTACGAACTGTAGCTTCTAAATCGTTATCAAATAATAGTTGTCCTGACAGGTTTCTTCTAGTCATAAACCAGACATACCTATCAGAGAAAAATAAAAAGAAATAAAAATTTAGTAAATAGAACCTAAAATAAAAATAGAAAACAAATTGCAATAAAAGTAAAATGGCTAAAGTAATAGAAATCGAGTGTTCCTAATATTTTAGTTCTTCGGCAACGGCGCCAAAAACTTGATGTGCGTGATAAGTTTTAATATTTTTATGATCGTACCTAGACAGTAACTATTTTCACGAATAAGGCAAGCGCACCTATTGGACAGTAGTATAGCTTATGGCAAGACAAGAATGTCGAGCCCAAAGGAACCAAAAATACTAGTAATAACTTCCTTTCTATTATCTAGCCTAGAAAATAAAAGAGAGTTGGTTTAAATTAAAAACTAACTAAACTAAAGACATGACAAAGAATAAATTAGAGAAATACTTTGGGAAAACTAATCGATTAAGACAATACCCAAGGAAGAATCCACCTAGACGTCACTTGTTATCTAACTCTGAACTAGACGATTTATTCATTCGATTTGATCCGTAGAGATCCCTAAATTATGTTAATATCTCTTTCGAGACTAAGAATAACTAACCCTAGGTTGATTAATTGAAATTTCTTTCTAATTAAAACCCTTAGTGTTGCATTAACTCGATCTATGGCTCCCCCTATTAGATTTGACTCTAATCCAGTAAATTTTCGTCGTCTTATGTCTAGGATTGCGAGCAACTCCGCTTAATTGTATTGGATCTACTCCTAAACAGGGACTTTCGCTCCACTGAATAAGCACATTCGACTTGAATCAATATCCTGAAATATTAACTCAAGAATTAAAAACACAATTAAGAACAAATTGAATATTTATCATATAGTTCAGATAACAATAACAAGATCCGTATTAGGGTTCATCCCCCTCAGGTATTTAGGGGATTTAGTTCATAAAAGAGAACATCTCAAAATAAGGAAAACAACAAAACATAAAGAACACCCAAAACTCCTAGGAGAAATTTAGGAAGATCTTCGGTCTTGATGTAGATCCTCGTTTCTGGGATGGATCAATTGGCTTTCCTTGAGTAATTCCTTACTCTCTACTCTTTGTGTCTTTTTAGCCCTCTCCTAGGGTGTTTATATAGACTTCAGAATACCTTTCTTAGCCCCTAAGTAGCTTTTCCGTGTGAAATTAAAACGGGTCACGACATGGACACGCCCGTGTGGCACGCCCGTGTGAATCGGGCTCAGGCCATGTTCAATTCTGTTAATTTGGCACGGGCGTGTGGTGTACCCGTGTGAGGAACTTCAGGCCGTGTTGATTTCTCACTTTGGCCCATTTTCTCCATTTTTGGTCCGTTCCTTGCTCTTTTCTCTTCCTTATGCCTCTAAGTATAAAGCATGAAATTAAAGGATTAGGAGCATCAAATTCCACAATTCTAATGATAAATCATCCATAAATGTGTTAAGCATGGGGTAAAATTATGTATGAATTATGGTTTATCAATATGTGATTTATCTCTATAAGAAAAGACAACAACTATTATATATGAAGATAATGCAACATGTATAACTTAATTAAAAGGAGGGTACATAAAAAATGATAGAACAAAACATATTTCTCTAAAATAATTCTTCACAAATGATTTTGAAAAGACAGATGATATAAAAGTTCCGTAAATTCAGTATTTCTATTTATCCAAACAATTTTAGTAACTCCAACTGGTTGGGCTAATGCTGCAACCATAGATATAATCTATGATTTACTGCACATGATGGGTTGGGATGACATTCCGATTGGTCTTGGAGACATATTTGCAATGAACCAGTTTGACAATGTATTCCCTCCTGTTGGTGACTACAAGTATGCTAAGGCTATCCCACATGGAAGTGAGGTATTTCTCGATTCGGATATTCTTTATGGACTAGTTCAGCACTTGCCACAAAGTCGTCGAAGGTATTCTTCTAACATCCTTTCCTGTCTAAAGTGCTTAGAACTGAAATACATGGACTGTCACTGAAGATATACAACTGATAACTCAGTCAAATCACTAAGAAAACCTCTGGCATTGGAAATTTGGACTTCAAAATTGAAAAGTATGGATCCTGGATAAAAAATTAGCATATTGACTAATGAACCTCTGACCACTTTAGCCAAGATTATAACTAAAACAAAAACAGCTTCACTAGTTCAGGTATATGGGATTTCATGCAGTTACCCTTCTCACACATGTATCTATGCATGTATGTCTATATGTATTCATGCATGTATGTATGTAACGATGGATGGATTTATGCATGTATGTCATGGGATTTATGTTTGCAATCTATCTGCAGAATGTGTATTTTGTTGGGGGGCATATCAGCCGAAGTCGTCATGATAAAGGAAATGTGTTTCAGCATTCCTTCAAACAAGTATGCCGAATTCAATGTTTCTCCTTTCGTTTTCCGCAAAGTCAGTCTTCGAATCAGGATTAACATCACACTCATTCCACTCAGCGTAAAGTCAGTCTGTTTCCAGAGATCTTAGAGAGGCTGAACCTGGCAAGTATTACTCCTGAAGTTCAGTTCGTCAAGCGTCTATTTTTCAAGCTTTACGCTTTGCAGCAAACTCACCATTGATATCGCCATATGGTAACGTTTTCTAATCTTATGAATAAAATTAACATTCTCGAACGAAGATTGAATCTCTTTTTCATTTGCGGGAAACATTCATGGGTGAAATCATTGGTGCACTATTCATGGGTGGATATCATCACAATCTAAAACCTACCATTGGAGAAATGCCAATCAAAGTGATTGCCGAAGGTGTTGAATCCATGGATGGACAGATTTTGATCAACGACAAGCAAGGAAAATCAGCAAAAATATTGAAAAATGTCGACACTACGGCTTATTACAATCTATTTGCACATCAATTGGGTAATCAAAACCGGTCCGCTGTATTAGGAAGCTATGATGAATACAGAACAATGTGGAATACACCAAATCAAACGGCTTCATGGTTTAATCTGATATATTGGCAGCCGACAAAGAGAGTCCCAACAGATTTATAGTTAGCATTTTGTGAATGACATATCTTCAAATGGATTCATATCCAGACAGCATGAACTGTAGCAACATTTGTCTGCCACTTAAATAATCAAAACAAAACCCCACAATTCTCTTGTTGCCAGTTTATATCTTTGAACCACTAATGCCAACATGTTATTGTCCTCCAGGACTAACAACAGTTCTTTTGTTTCTTTTTTCTATAATTGACTAATAACAGTAATAACAGAAGAAACGACAGTTAAATGTGGAACATGGCAAGAAAAGCTTTGCTGATGTCTACTGGGATTTTTTCCCACAAAGGGGAAACTACAGTAGGAAATGGCATCAAGGGGTAAAAACTTCAGATAACTAACACGATGATGGCCATAACCCTACTTTGGGGGATTATGTGCCAGCAATTCAGCATTTAGCAATATCGAACCCCGCCCCCCCTCCGGAGTGTCTCATGCACTCTTAACATCATTCTATCGAGATTCCTACACTACATGCATAGATATTGTCGATAAACACGAGAGCAACGAATAGCAGTGTTCACCAACTGGAACAATAGTTCACATTCATGGAAGAAACAGTATTAATTGAAGAGGAAATTTATCAACAGAAAGGTCCCTTATAGAAGTTATGGGGAGTGAAACTAGTATGAAATCCCTTCTTTCATGAACATCAAACAACCACAAACTCACTGGTAAGATTAAATTAAAAAGAGAAACCTTAAACACCATATGTTCCTATTGTATAAATCACCCCCAAAATCATTCTTTTCCCCCCTTCATGTTTATGGTCTTCAAAAACCCAGTTCAATCATCGGAATCGACCCACCAGCTGCCACGATTTGCTGCTCTAACTGCAGTAACCGGGAAAAGAAAAGCATAAGAAAAACTGGTTTTATAACTTAAGTACAACTATGTGCTTTAAGCAAAAAACTAGTGCACTAACCCTGAGCATAGTTTCAAGCTTGTTCTTCACAAGGTAATACTCTTGTTTCACTTGTTGAAGACATCTCAGTGTCCTGCAATTTTTTTCAAGAACATCGTATCGAAATCTATAATATATCATAAAATGAAAGATTAGAGTGAAGTAAAGAGACTCACGCATCGATGTTCTGCTCCTCGCAGAAGCTACGAAAAGCAATGCAAGCATTTTTAACTCTCTGTGCACCAATGCTGTTGACACACACACACACAAAAAGAACCATTGATTGTTTAATCAAACAACTTGAACATTTCAAGATTTTGTTCATTTTTCCTGTTTTTTAGCCTTGTTTTTCTAGAATGGTTAGATCTAACAAGTTTAGTCAACTTTTGTAATGAAACTATGGGATCATATTGTTTTAAGGCTTTGTACCTGGAACTGCTACCCTTCAATTGATGAACATGAGCATCAACTTTTTTGAAATCTACATTTGGCTGATCTCTGTATAAGAAAAAAGACATGTTTAATGAAGAAAAAAAAAATCCATGGCAGAAAACAAAAGGAAAAGGTAAGTTTCTTACAAAGCCATGGTGAGATCATTAAGAAGTTTCTCTGAATCATCAAAGAAAAGAGACACAACTTCAACAACAAAATCTGGGTTGCTCTCATCTTGAAGCTGTTGAAGCTGCAAAAACTGAGCATCCAAGAAACCCTTCTCCCAACAAAAAAGAAAATAAGTACAAAAGTAAGGAAAAACCAAACATACCAAAACAAGAAGAAGAAAACAAGGACAAAAGAAAAACGAGATTTTTGTTAACAGATTTGTACATTTAAAGTTGATTTTTTTTTAATGGGATTTTACCTCCACAAACAAGGATTTTGTGTAGTCCACCAATCTTCTCTGCATCTGACCCACTTCCATTTTCTTTAGCCTTTGTTCTCTCTGCACATACAAAGAACTTTTCCCACTAATCAAAGCTAATGACCCAAGAAAAGGTCAAAACCTCTAAGCCTGTGGCTTAAATTTAGATCTTTAGGGATGAAATGAAATGCAATAATAGCACAAAAATAGAGAACAAAAAAGGGCCAAGAAAAGGGTATAAATGCTTTTTTGCAAACCTTTGAAAAGGATTTGATGTGAATTTAATGTTGTTCCCTTTGGGCTCTATTTTCTCTTGAGCTATTTGGCTACTGATGATATATGAGTATTCCTTTTTTCTATTGCTACTGTTTTCAGTTTTGTATTACAAAATCATACCCCCTCCTTTATTTTGCTTTCTCTCTCTCTCTCTCTCTTCTAAATTATTAAAACACGAATGGAAATTTTATGGTTAATATCCTTTTTTATGTTGCCAACACATGGGTTGACGTATAAATGACTTCTGAGCTCACAATTTTTTTTATCTCTTTATTAAAAATAAGTAAATTATTATAGGAATAATTTTATTTATCATTACAATATAATTTTTATATTTCAATTATAAATTATTTATTCATAAAAAGGAAAAGGACAAAGGAAAGAAGAAAAAGATTTTTTTTATTTTATAAAATTACTATAAGTGACTGCGTTTTAATTTAAATTAGTATAGAAATTATTATTTATTTTTTTATATTTCTTTATCAAAAAATTAAATTTTATTATACTGTGTATAGAAATTATTTATATATTTTAAAAGAAAAATAAAAAATTCAACATAGCATGCTGACTTGTCATATCTTAATCTTAAATGTTTATAAAACTAATTAAATTTTTGTAGGATTTTATATATTAGTTAAAATTATTGCTATAAATAACTGGATTACATTGCCATTTTAATTTTTATCATAATAAAATATCATAATGAGCCCATAAATTTGTTGATGAGAAACGTTAGGAATTCATAATTACCTTGAATAAATGAATGAATTTTCCACAATTCAATTATTGACAGTTATGTTATCCATAATAAATTTGACTTTTGTAAACTATTTTTCCGAGATGTAGATTTTGAGTGTCTCTATAAAGATTTTCTTTATCAAAAGTCATAAAAAAATTTACCAATTATATATGCTTCAAAATTAAAAACAATAATTAGTAATAAAGCTACATTATAATCATTCAATTTTTTTTTTAAAAAATTATAAATTGTTCAAAGTTACAAGTTGATTATTGATAGTTAAGTTCTATAAATTTACAATTTGGTCATTAAGTTTATAATTGGGTCATTCAATTTCAAAAGTTTACAAGTTTATTTTTGAACAATTAGTAACTTTACAAATTTATACTTTGACCACTCAATCTTTGCATCATTACTCTCTAACATGATCGTCCAAACAAAATTAACAATAACTCAAGCCCAAACCCTAGCAAAGCCACCATCAACCCCATGCCCTCACCTTTAAACCAACCAACTCAACAACCTTTCATCCTTAATGTACTCACCATTTCCCCTTCAGTCAAAACCATAACCCAAGAAAATCCACAACTAAGCCATTCATAGACCCTTCCCTTGAACCAACAAACAAATATTATCACAGCCACATCCAAAGCAAACAAAAATATATATAAAAGAGAAAAAAAAGAAGAAGACGAAGATAGTTTATTACTTTAACGAGCCCCAAACATCACTTACAAAATCAAAAAAAAGATAATAAAAAAAAAAGACTCAAATCAAGTCAAGAGTTAATTAGAAAGTTTCAAGCGATGGAAGTTCAATCCAAAAGGTTGAAGAGAAAGTCTCGTTTAAAAGAAGAACATATTAAAGTTGGGTATCCATTCGACGATAGTGGATTAAGATTAGGGAAATTTTTCATTAGAGTTTTAAATTTAAATCAACGAAGTTTCAAGCCATTTAACATGCCGAATGTGGCTACTCGCTTCCTCGATCCCTAAGGGCATCCATCTTATGATAATGAATGTAATACATATTGATGCATATGTGTTGTAATGAATTTAACATGGAAATAGGCCAACATTTTCTTTGAATTGAATATCAAAATAAATTAAATTTTCTTTGAATGTAATACATATTGATGCATATGTGTTGTAATGCATATGTGTCTAGGACCATGAATATATGTTTTGTGGCAAAAATGTGCATCAAGATTATTTATGGAGTCAGCGTAAATGATGAGCAATTGAGTATATGCATTGCATAGATCACAAGCATTGACCGCCCCACTAATTTTAATGTTTGTTTTTAAGATATTGAGAGAATCCTGTGAGGGCACATCAAGATTTACTACAGCTAATCTTAGTTCTATACCAACTTCTCTTTTCATTTTCTTTTTTCATCAATAAACAAGGGACAGCTGGACCCTAGATATGCTGTTCCTTTTCCTTCAACCCGCAACCAACCATTATCGTTGAGACAGAATCCTTATCGTTTGTTTGTATTTTATTTTATTAATTAAAAAAACTGGAGAGATTATCTTAGTCAAGATTTTCAAAATAACATGTAATTCAATTTATTTGAATAAATAAATCATTATAAAATTATAAATATTAAAAAGAAAAATTAATTTAACTATGGGTTCAATCAGACTTATTCAATTCATATCGATTCATAAATTAATTAGTCTAAACGAATTTTTAGTCTAAAATTAAGACATATCACTAATTTTATAGAGAACTAAAAGTGGTATTAAAGATTAATTAAAAAATGAGATATTTGTACTCATATTAATAATATTTTATTACAATATTAATGAATGATGACTCAATTAAATCAACTCATATTAATAATATTTTATTAATTTCTTTTATTTTCCTTTCTCAACAATTATTTTTTTTTTTTATAGTTTGTGTGTTGTGGAGAATATTATATATAATATCATGGAAGATAATGTTATGGTGGATATTCCATTACTTGCACTTTGGCCTTAAAATCACAATAACATGGTCTCCGTCCCATTGTTTATAGAAGATACGATAATATTTAGTGGATTTAATAATTCTGAATACAACAAAAGAAAAAATATATTAAAATATATAATATGACATAAACAGGGAGATTTCAAACCTAATTGATGTTAATTATAAAAAATAATATTTTTATTAAATAATTTTATTATAAATTTTGATCATATCTGTCATTTTTTACAGATTTTTTTTGACACAATGCCTAAAATTATCTATAGTCTTTCCTAACTCATAAATATAAGGATAATACGATTCAGCGCACTCAAACTTATATTTTCCTGTATTAACATCAATATTTATATCAATCGACTTTAATTTTTAAAATTATAATTTAATGTTAACCTTCTAAATTCAAAATTTTTAGTCTCCCCCTTCAACATGAATATACAAGTGTTGATATTTATATAAAACACTAGTCTTTATACTCATGTGAGATCATCGTGTGGTAATTAAAATATTTTTATTTTCATTTAAGTATAAAAGTATGAATAAATCTTAAATAAAATAATTGAATACCAAACAAAATTATAATTATTGTATTCAAATTTTAAAATAAAGAAGCGTTCACAATAAAATATTTGTTTTTTTTTGCGGGTTGTCGAAATTATATATAGTTTTATTTACATTAAAGTTAGAAAATTGTTGAGAATAAACATAATATTCCGTAATTTTTAATGTGAAATTTTTTGAAACATTAAATGCATGTTTGAATTGATAACAAATATAAATTACCATAAATAAATTAACTTAAGTGTAAGCAAAACTGGAATTGAGCAATGTGATGGTGGATATTCCATTACTTGCACTTCGGTCTTAAAATCACAATAACATGTCCTCCATCCTATTGTTTATAGAAGATACGATCATATTTAGTTGATTTAATAATTTTGAATACAACAAAAGAAAAAATATATTAAAATATATAATATGACATTTATGTTAATTATAAAAAAATAATATTTTCATTATAGGTTCTGATTATATCTGTTGTTTTTTATAAATTTGATTATAAAAAAATATATAAGTGTAAGCAAAATTTGAATTGAGCAATGTAAACACTCATTTGACATGGTTTTAAACTGTGTCACTGTTATTTTCTATTTTTAATATTCTATAAAAATTAATTTGTGTATTACAGATTGTTGGGGATAAATTCGGTTAAGTACCAAACACGTAAAATAACGAAAAAATTGAAAAGATCGAACACAAATTTTACGTGGAAAAATCCCTCCGAAGAGGATAAAAAAATCACGGGCAATGATAATTTCACTAAAATAGGAAAAACAATGAGTACAAAAGATGGAGATAAAACTAAACCCCGAAACACGAAATAAGAACCCTTAAAACGTAAATACAAAATTCTTTGAAAGCTTGTAAAAGTTAATAACTAAATATGTAATGAGTTATTTTTCTAGGGTAGAAAAGGGCTTATTTATATGACCAACCATATTACACTAATGGCATATAATCATTCTCTTCTTATGCTCCTCATGGCCTCTCATTTTTCTTCCATATAGATTTTTTACTTTGACCCCGAGCAATTCAAATGTAGTGGCCATTGATTCTATCACTACTTGCTTTCACCTTTGAACTCTCAACATTTTGAAGCATCTAGGTCTAATATGACTAGGAACTCCATAATAATGACAAATAACTCGATGATAGAGATAGCATTCTATTCAACTTGAATCAAAACAAGCTTCTTGGAGCAATCACATTGATCGACAATATTTTTTGCTTTAACAAAAATTGTTAGACTTTTCATCATAGATTTCCCCTTCTTCTCAACATTGTCAATACCACCTTTTCTTAGTTCTCTTCTTCCAACAATAAAGATCTCATCTATTTCTTCTTGCTTCTTGATCCAATCTTTTTCAAGTTATACTAGGCTACGGAAAGCTCCTCTAAATTTTCACTGAGGTCAACTTCTTTTTCTACTAGAAGGGAGTTTTTTTCTTCAATGTCTTTCAATAGCCTTTGATTTTCTTGTTTAAGAATAAAACTCTTATCAGTAATGTTAGCATTAATTTTACATACATGATACCATTTTTCAAGAATGGTTTTGTATGCATCCATAAAGTCTTATGTTGATTGGGAATCACTGTCACTGCCAGTTTCAGAGTTAGTTGCGACACTGGAGGCAACACTTTCAGTTTTAACAATAAAAGCAACATGCTACTAATCCTCCTTATTGATTACACTTATATTTTTGTTTTTGGGAAAGATTTTGGTTGTATCACACTTATTGTTTCTTTTATACATCTTAACAACATTGTTGAAGTTGACTAAGCAAAGCAATCTACTTTTACTATTCTTCAATAACAATGTTATCAGCAGTTACCACCGGTGCTATAAGTTGTGAAGCTATACTCTTCTCCTCTTTTAATGTGTTCTTCATTGACACATCAAGATTCATTTAAAAAATTTGCAAGATGCAATGAGCTCATCAATTTTCATTATATCAATATCCTCAGTCTCTTCAATTATAATCACTATGATGGAAAAATGTTCAAGCAAAGATATAAGGACTTTCCTCACTAGTTTTGAGTTTGACTATTCATCACCAAGTGTGAAAGCCTGATTTGATAAATCATATAATTTGGCATAAAACTCACCAAGAGTCTCACTTTCATGCATTCTGAGTGTCTCGAATTTGGTAGCCAACATTTATGGCTTTGATTGCTTTTATAGTGTTAGCTCTTTCATGGAATCTTTCAAGAATGATCCAAGCCTTATGAGCAAAAATAAACTTGGAGATGTGCTTGAATTCTTGAAGATCTATACTATTGAAGATAACATATAATGCCTTTGAGTTAAAATTGGATGTTTAGTCTTCATTTGTTGTCCAGGTGGTTTCCAGTTTGATGGTTCAAACTCCATCTATTTCTTTCATAGGTGGCTCCCAACCTAATAAAATAGCCTTCTAAAATTTCTCATCAGTAGACTGATGCAAACTTGTCCTCGTATGATGATTATGAGTCGCAAGAGTTCCTGATCGAAATTAAGAAGTATCAATGTAATGCACTTAGTAAAGGTTGAAACGTCAATGGCTAGCTTTGAAAAGGAGGGGGTTTAATGGAAAACAATGGAAGAAGGAAGGATAGGCTTTTATCCCCTTTAATGCTCTCTTGCACTCTTGCCTTTTACCACTCTTGCTCTTCTCTCTAAGTTTTTATGTGACTTCCTTAGACTTAGAAACAAACCGTGTGGAATCGGTTTCAAAAGTGATGTAAGGTAGGTATTAAGGTTAGGTGATAGGGAAGGCTTAGAAGAAAAAAACTAAGGCGATTTGAAGTGTGGCAGAAATCATTGCAGTCAAGGAAAATTTGTACCTGGGAACAGAAACACTTTTCAAACTAGCCATTTTTTATTTATTATTATTTTTTTAAATAGACTTTCAAATTTCCCTTTGTATTTTCGAACTTGGGATGTAAATATACTATATTCTCTCCTTTTTTTTTGAAATTCTATTTTTTTTAAATACCAATCCCAAGAGAGATAAAAACGTTGGATACTTAATTTAAATATCTTTAATACCAAATGATGCGAGCTCGTCATCGTATGATGATTATGAGTCGCAAGAGTTCCTGATCGAAATTAAGAAGTATAAATGTAATGCACTTAGTAAACGTTGAGACGTTAATGGCTAGCCTTGAAGAGGAGGGGGTTTAATGGAAAATAATGGAAGAAGGAGGGATAGGCTTTGATCCAGTCTAAGGACTTAAGAATGAACCTATATTATAGATCAATACTGACCCAATTCTTATATTAGTACTTAAATTTGATACGAAAAGGAAAATAGGAACCGTGACCCTCTATTTAGTAAGATAGGAACCAACCGGTATAGAGGATGAACACCACACTTCTAAGAAATGATAAGTTCGAATGAAATCAGATTGACGCAATGAGGAATTCTTGATAAGTCAATTTAAGTCAAATGAGAACAATGAGAGTGAACACTCGCAATAAGATTAAAATTCATCAAAAGTCCCTACAAAATGTCTCAAGCCTCATATTTATAGGCTGTACAGGGAACCAGCCGAATAGGCATGAGATAAAAATCAGAATAAATGTGTTTAATGTCCATTAATTTGTTCAAGCATCGCTTGAGAGTTTCTAGACGTTGATGATGCCAAAAGCCTTATTCACATTGTGAAATTTGTATTCCCAAATAGCCAATTACATTGGTCATTAAGAGTTAGCTGGATGTGCATGGGATTGAATGGTTTCAATAGTGTGAATATGAGTTGATGCTGCCTTGATAACCGAATGGTCACTTGGGATATGTAGATCATTAGTGCAGATTATGTTGCACGAAGAGTTTTAAGGTGTGAACAACAAGAAATGAATGGTTCCTTAGGTGTGAACTTGGTAGCCAACCGAATGGTCAAGTGTGAAAACAATTGATACTTTGCTTTTCAGGAAATGGCTCATTGGAGTTTTGTTCAGCTCCTTAAATATAGGTTACACAATATGAATAGCTTGAAAGGAAGCTTCCTAGAAGCAGCAATTGTGAACAATCTAGCCAAAATTAAGAGAATGTTAAAATGCAACAATTTAAGACAAAAAACACACTTTTAATTTATATGAACTTAGACAAATATTAATGATGTAAGAACTAAGACACATAATTCAAAGTGCAGTATTTAAACTCACATTTAAGATGCCTAAACTAAGACATAATTAAAATGCAAACTAAAATAACTAAATGGATAAAAATCCTTATTTCCAGCAACCGAATTAAACACACAAATATTAAAGTTTTATATGCAACACATTGCATGGAATGCATGGAGTGCATGCCTAAACTCGATCAATTAAACCCGTGGCAGCTTCTTTAAATTTCTTAACTCATGCGCGAGTAATTGGCCCTCTTGGAAGCTCGATTGGATCTTGCAAGGTTTCACGAGTTGCTTGCTCAAATTCAAAGGTTTTGGTTGGGTTCATGTCCATGCTCGTATCATTTATAAAGGCTCTCATGCGTTCCTTCCAATAGGAATAATCTAAACTATTAAACATAGGGGGACATGAAATTGAAAAACCATCCACTACAAAGAATTATCGACACTAGGAAACACCACTAGCTATGTTAATAGGAAGGCTTTGATACCAATTATTGGAACCTATAGTTGACATTTGCAAAATTGTTTCAGTAATGCCAATTTCTTCAAGCACTGCTGAAGAACAAAGATGAACACAAAGCAATTCTTTATGCAGTTCGATTTTCCTATGCTTGCGGGGCTTTTCCCAGAGAAGCCCATAGAGTTAATCTACTCTCTAACACCTCATAAAACAAGTAATTATAAGTTCTAACAATTACCAAATTGACAACCTCACTTTTGCACCCAAGATCTAAATCACTCTACTTTAAGTTTTCAACCTGAAAACTTAGTTTGTAAACCAAGTGATTCACTTGATTACTTATAAAATGCACTTTGAAAAACAAGTTCTAAATAGTAGAATAAGTGCTAAAATTCTCCATCTACTTTTACATACACAAGCCTTTCAATATATAAGAATTTAAGGCTTGTTAAGACAAAGATCATTGTTAAGACAAAGATCAGTTACAATCAATCTTAACATCAAAGTAGAAAGATAATTATCACAAAGAATATTTTCAATAAATCCATGATAAGTCTTCAAATCTTCAGGATATATTACCAAGTTTATGATCCAATCCAATCTCCTTAAAATAGAGAAGTTCATTTGTTTGATATATTCCAATCCAATCTTCAAGATATGTTATTATAATCGGTTTGGATATCATAAATGAGCTTGTACATGTCTAAAGTATTGAAAAAGATCACTATCCAAAGATTTTGTTAACAAAAATTTCCAACTCCAAATATGACAAGTTACGAAGTTTAATGTTAGACAGCAGTGGGCACTTCTTATGGCACTATTCATAATTGCCTCAACAAAGATTATTCAAATGATACTCATCCCAAGCAACCCAAATTCCACTCGAGAAACTCAAAGGTTCCACCCACTCGAGAATATCTTATAAATTTTAAATTATTTCTTGACATGGTATATAACATAAATAATGTTATGTCAACATGAAGTACACGTAGGCTGCCACATGGATTGTCATGCTAACATCGTTAAAAATTAATGTATTAGTTAACATTTTCTCTGACTTTTTTTGAAAGGTTGAGGGCTAAATTTAGATAATAAAAAAAAGGAATATGGTTTAAATTGACAAAAAAAATATAAATATTGAGGGATAAATATATCATTATGTCTAATTAAAATAAAACTGTGAAAGTACCAATACTAAAACTATCAAGCATTCAAGCATATTGATCCATCATTGTCCTTAAGAGACTCAAAATCTTCAACCCTATTTGATTCTTGGGATGTCGCTTCAATAGCATCGTTAATGATTGTCTTTAATTCACGCGATAGTTCTATTTCTTAAAATGAATTATTTTCCTAGAAAATGATTATATTTTTTTATTAAAGATATGGTATCAAATATTAAAATTGCCTAAACAACCTTTACAATGATATTTGCTGATTTTTGAAGACAAAATATTAGTCTTTTTAGTATTTTTATAACTAAGTTAATGTTTGATATAATCTCAATTATGCATTAGTTATATTTTTTTTAAAATGAATTCAAAAATGTATTATTTAATTTTTTATCTCTTCTTTTCATAGAAAAACCCTAGTCGTTTAACCTTTTCAAATTTATCTTTGCTTCGTTGACGGCGGTGCCAGCCTTTGAGCTAATTGCTTATTACAGTTTCTTCAACATTATTTTTGTAGTTTTACTTTGTTTTTAATTTTAGTCCACATTATCATGGTTTTATCCATAGTTTTATGGTTTATTTTTTCTACAATTTTATGGTTTTATTTTGTCCACATTTTTCGTAATTTTTGTTTTTTTCATTATATTTTCTTTGAAAGTAGATGTGGTTTTAGTTTTTATTTTTTTAGTCATGTTTTGGCATATATGTGAGATTTGTTAATATAAGGGTGTTGCCAGATCTATTAAGAACCATTCTCGAAGGGCTTTATCATGACAGATCATAGTGATGGTGATAGATCCTAGATGATGAAGAGGATAGGCCATATGAGGCTTGGCCTTTTGTGGATTACTGATGCAACGGGTCTCTTGGGGCTTTTGGTAGTTTTTCTTGGTTGATTGGTATTTATCGTTAGGTCAATTTGATGATGGCGAGGCTAGGATGCAAATTTCATGTAATAGCCCATTTTTTTTTGAAATTGGGACAGTGGTTTTAGGACCACAATTCCAATTCCGGAAGGGAAATTATTTTAATATTATTTTATGATCTATAGTATGATAATAATGTCATATGAAAATTTCGTAAAAAAATTTTACCAATTACATGTTTATTTTGATAAAGGACTAAATTGCACAAATTGTAAAAGTTGAGTTCTAATAGCTATAGAACTTTAAAGTGGAGGTCCTTATATGGTAAATAGACCATTTAAAAATGCTTAGTGGTTAAGGATGATGATTCATCCATGAAAAATAAAATAAAGAAAAGGATGAAATTGGAAAGATAAAAAATAAAAGATGATAAATTAATTAAATAACAAAATATCATCATTTTATGTTATCTTCTTCCCCAAAATACATGGAAACCTTAGGAGAGAGAAAGTAAACTAATTAAGATTAAATAGGTATGAATTCTTGTCCCGTTTTTAGTAAATTTTATATTTCCGAGATCGTAGTAATCTAATCTATCTATTTTGGGGATTAATTTGCAAAGATATCAAAGTATAGAAATTTTACCATGGATGAATATGTTGAAATTTTGAAATTTATGGTAGAATATGAAATGTTGTTGATAGATAAACAACTTTTACAAAGTAAATTTTGATGAAAACATTATTTAGGGATAAATTGAAAAGTTGTAAAATTCATGGAAAAATTCTGAATTTTATGAAATACATGGGCTGTAAATGTTACATGTGAAAATCGGCTAGGCTTGGAATAAGGATTAAATTGCATGAATTTTATTTTCCGAGCTTAAGAATGAAACCGTTATTAATTAAAAGTTTAGGGGCAAAATGCTAATTTTGCCTAAGATGTGAATTGGACTGAATTGAGTTTAAATTGTATTAAATTGATGTTAAATTTACTCGTATAGATTCAGATAGACAAAATTTGGAGTTAGAACGAGGAAAAGAGAAAAATATCGAATTAGTAGATTTTACGTACATAAACATTTATTGATGTAAGTTCATGTAACTAAATTGTGTACATTTATATGTTTGAATTAAATGTTGTGTATGTAAATGTATAAATATTATATATATATATATATATATATATATATATATTTGACATCGAAACATATCTGACAAAGCCCGAAAAATGATAATGCCCGAAAAATGATAAATGATAAAAAAAATGTTACTTTTATGCTTGGAATGAATGCGGAATGTGTTTATTTAAATCATATAAATATTGTAAATGTATGAAATAATCACATGCTTGATAATACTTGAAAAATATTAAATCCCGTTTGAATAAATGAAAGTCGATGGATACGTGATTTTCCGTAATGTATATAGTTTTGCATATGTTGCAGATAGGATTTAGCTCGGATGAGTAATATTGATATAGACCTCTCGAGCATCTTGTTAAATAGTTCTTGCGAGCATCCTGACCGATAGTGATTTAGCATGTGTTGCACACTACTGCAACTCTATGTGAGCGTCCTGTTACATGTTTCAATCGGTTGTGATCCAGCATATAATGCGGACACAAACGTAGCTCTATGTGAGCGTCCTGATATAAGCTCTTATGGGCTTCCTGATATGACTCGCTTTAACTCTCTATTACCTTATCCAATGCCCCCTGATATCAACTCTTCGGAGTTATCTGTTGAGCTCTATGAGCTTCTTGAGTAAAACTCATATGAGTTCTCTGATTAGCCCGGATAAGTGCCCTGTTACATGGTTATATGGCTCATCTGAGCATCCTGATATGTGGCTCGAGAGTGTGCTCTCTGGTTATGTGCCCTTATGGGTACCCCTGAATATGAATTGACGGTTTTTGATTTGTACACTTCGAGTGTACTAATTGTGTATCCATCGATGTTTTCAATAATTCAACGGGCAAAATCCTGACATGAGAAAATATGAACATGAAATGAATTATTACATGTATCTGCCTGAAATACATGAAAATAATGATACATGATATATGGAAGTATGATATGGTGATATATGAACATGGAACTTGTTAGATGAATATGTTCATCTAAGATTATATATTTGTACACAAGTGTATTTTCCCGGTTTCCATTAATACTTTAATTAATTTAATGAGCAAATTCCTGACATGAAATAATCCAAACTTGAGACGAAATGTTATGAAAATGTAATTGAAATACATGGGTATGATTTGTATATATTATTTAAATTCATGATATGGAAAGTATATGTATATGAGAATTTGGTTATTATTGAGCCCATACATGTTTCTTGATGTTTATATGAGATAGTATGACTTAGAAACGAACTATTACTCGCATATACCTGGAGTACATGGAAATGACATTACCTGATATGATGATGCATAAATTGGTTGTTATATGAATGTGGATCACACTTGATGACTTTGTACATCCATGATTAAGGACTATTATATGTAATTACTTAGCTAACATGATAAGAATATGTGTTTAAGGCTTGTGACCAAATTAGTTGTTAGTGCCTTGCATGTTTATTTTGCCCATAAATATATGGTAAGTTATTTACCATGCTATACGAACTTACTAAGCATTATATGCTTACCTGTTTTATTTTTCCATGTTCTATAGTAATTCAGAAGCTCGTTGGATTGGAAGCTTGGAGGAGATCACTCATACTATCCATTGGCCTATTTAGGTATATATGCTAAATCAATTACGGTTATAATGGCATGTATAGGTCTATTAGCCAATGTTGGCATGTAAGTGTTTTGTTTATAATAAGCCATCGGAATGGCTTGCGATGAGTACATTTTGATATGTATAAATGAGGCTATAACATGTTTAGTGTGTGCTTAAATGATTGATTAATGGATATCATATTAGCTTATATGACAAAATATGCAAATAAGTGAATTAGATAAGTAAACTTGTTTATTTATTTACAAGAATAAGTAGATGTGAAACTGTATAATCACTTGAGGTGTCTAAAGGCACATTGATTGAAAGTGGAAATATGACATGTTTATGACATAATTTTGGTATGTTTAAGTACCATGATATGGTTTGAAAATGTGTTTAAGTGTTAATGTCGGTGAAAGACAAATCTGGGTGAGGAATAAGGCTTGGAAATAGCCTTATTCTATCCACACGGGTAGAGACACGAGCGTATATATCAGCTATGCGTGACATACGGCCTAGCATATGGGGGTGTATTCTGGCCATGTGTCCCTTGCATCTTTAAAATGTCAAAACAGAATGCTCAGAATTGATCACAAGGCCTGGTACATGGGAGTGCGGCTTGGCTGTGTAACCCTGCACTTTAAATTTATTGCAAGTCAAAGAGTTACACGGGTTGGGGACACGGCCGTATGCCTCACATCGAATGCCACACAGCCTAGGCCATGGGCATGTCACTTGGCCGTGTGCTACACACATGGGCGTGTTACCCTTGCACCTAGTAAAATTTTGAAATTTCGCGAAAAATTTTCTGAGTTTCCGGTTTAGTCCCGACCCGTTTTTAATGCATATTTTGGACCTCAAAGGTTCATATAAGGGACTTTATGTCTGATTTCTGACATGAATACTGTACAAAATGAAATATCTGTTTACTTGATCTGAAAATTCTAGTAATGCTTCGTAACCCTGTTCCGGCGACGGATACGGGTTAAGGGTGTTACATTTCAGCGATTTGATCAAGTTAATACATCTCTTGTTTGTTTTTGAATTATCCCAATATTGCGGTTATTGCTCGTTCATCCTTCTCTTCTCTTTTCTTTTTTTGAAATTATTTTGTAGACATGACATTTGTGCATTAATTTATAACGATTCTTTTATTATTTGTACTATATGTCATGTCTTTTTATTATTATTATTCACGATTCTTATTAATAATAGTATTTAAAAAAAACTTAATTTATAATTTTTTTTAAAATTTTTTATTTATTTAAACTATGCCTTACGGATAAAGCCCCCACTTTTTTTTTTTTCTCAATATTATTGATTTAAGTTAAATCTAAGATATGAAGTCTTAGCTTCTTTTTTTTTTTAGGTATTAGTTTAATAATAAGATTGATATTTTAGATATTTTAGATATGAGTTTTATTATATGTAAATTATGTGTATTTAAGTAGTACATATATAGGTTATGTTTAAATTTATAATGATATAAGTTTGAATATATTTCGATTGTGAATATAATTTTGTTTGTAATGTAGATTTTGATTATAACTATTCAAATATATTAATTGTATGTAATATTTTTATATAAAAAAAGCATTGCAGTTCTAAAATAAATAAATGAAGAAATAAACTTTAAATATACAAAAATAGTATAAATTGGAGTTGAAAGAAAACTAGCATTGACATTGAAGATAAGAGAATCTGTTGGGGCATCCAATTAAAAGGAGTTGAAGTATGATAGAAACCGTTGAAAGTTGAGCATCTACCTTTAACTTTTTTTATCAGTAATTTATTTAGGCTCGGATCAGGTTTATTTTGGATTCGTATCTTTTTAAAATCAGATTTTTTTAAGTTTAAATTATTTTGAATTTGGGTTTGGATCAATTCAGGCATGCTTTGATAGATTTAGATAATTGTGAATTTTATAAGTTATAAATATTTTAATTTTGAATGTAATAATTCATTTTATTTTTTTTAATGAAGATTTAATTTTTTTATAAAAAGCATAAATTATTTAGATTTAATAAAGTTATTTTATATAAAATAATTGAAATACTTATTGTATGCAAACTTTATTAATATTATATGAATTAATGAAAATATCTTTTATTGTTCTTTATTATATTATATTCACAATTGAATAATTTTTTAACTTTCTTATTAAATTTATAAACCTAATACTCATATTCTAAAATATTTATCTCAAAACCCAAATATATTACACTAAACCCAAACCCAAATAATATACTCATTATTATTCAAGCTCAAAATAAATTAATTATAACCCAAATCTCAAGTCCAAAATAAAAAGAAATTATACTCAATTCCCAAATATAATTTGCAAAAGCTAAATCCCAATTCACTATATAATTTAAAAAATAATATTTTATTAATATATTAAAATTTTAATAATATTATATATATTGCTAGTTGTAATTATGGAAATGTATTTTAATATACTAAATTAGACATAATTGGTGATGTTATATCTTTTATTATAATCTATAATAAAAGCTATTATATTAATACTTATAAAACATATTATTTCATTATATATTTTATTATAATCTATAATATAATAATAGTTATATATAATAATATTACATTATATATTACATATTATTATATATTATATATTATTGTTATACTAGTTGAAATATGCTCTAAATTTCTATATATTTTGTACACTTAAAATTAGTCGTCCTATTATATTATATATGCTATATCGTATCATCTATTAATAATTTATATATGTGCAAAAATATTAAACATATAATCTCATGTAATAATATATCTTTTGTTCTAATCTATATTATAATAATAGTTATATATGTATTAATATTTTTAGTAATAGTTATATATTATAATATTATTTTATGTACTAGTAATATACTAATTTAGTATAACAGTTGAAGGTAAAGTTAGGTAATCAGTTTCGATAATAATTATATAATGTATTATTGTATTATCATTTAAGTTTAAATTTATAGATTTTAATAATTATTAATTTTATATTAAATTACTATTTTAAAAAAAATTATTATTTACATTTCCCATTAATAAAATTTTAATATAAATATGTAATGTTTATTATCAGACCTATTCATGGGTCAAGTCACTTGTTTAGGCTTGAAGATCTGCTTAAAAAATGAGAGGGTTTAGACAAAAATACAATGTTAAAAATTGAGTAAAATTTGAGGCATATTTTTTATATAAGCGGAGCTTTGGGCAAGATTTTTTTGGCCCAAGCCTGGCATGAATTGACCCGAATATATTATGTTATAAAAAATATTATATTAATTATATATATTAAATAATAATTATATATTTATATTTATATTAAATCATTAACCCAATAACAATTAAACCCATTGCCCAAAACCTTAAAAAAATACCTTACTCAACTAAATAACCCAATCCAAAATATAAAATTTTAAAAATTACATACAATAATATATTAATTATATTAATTTATGTTTTTTAATATAATAAAACATTTATTATATTTATGATAGTGTTCTTTAATATAAATACTTTTTAATATATTCTTAATTTCTTAGAAAACTTTTGTTTTAGCCTTTTTGGTTCATTTAGTGTATTATATTTTTAAAATTTTTATTTTTAAATAAAAAATAATCTTAAAAAATCAAATATGAGCGAGTCAAGTCGGGCCCGAATTTACCTTTATTAAATTGAGTTAGACTTGAGTAAAAAAGCAAACCTATTTTTCAGGTCGAGCCAAGACTTGAAAAAATAATCTAGATACCTTGCATAGGTCTAATCCGAGCCCAACTCATGAGCACCTCTACTTATGAATACATTTTCAAAAAATATATATATCATTTATTTATATTTAAAATAATATCATAAAATTAAGTTAATTATTAATATCTATTATGACTATTCAGATATAAAATCCAAGCCAACTTTGGAGCTCAGGCTTCTTTTGCAAGCTCTATTTAAGTCGTAGAATTAAACTGTAAAATCAACCGGTTTTAACATGAACAATATATATTTGCATGATGGAAATTTGAAAATTTTTTAATAATTATGAAAATTTGCTTTTTGGAATTATAATTTTTATTTATAATATCAAAACATTATTATTGTATTTCCAAAAAAAAAAAATCGACCCATAAGGTTTGTCTTAAAGTTGATCCTAAAAATCTTGAGTCATTCCATGATCCAAAACCTTTTAGCATGGGTAACCCTCAATCCTAGTTTCATGATAATTCACCTAACCTATCACACTCTACACAAACTTGAAAGGTATTATCCGCTTCCATCTATTGTGCCTCATAGGTAAAGGTTGTGTAAACACTTACATCCTAATATCAAATTAGTATCCAACCATTGTGAAATTCACTGCTCCTCTACACAAACTAGCTTCAATGGCATATCACTAGTACCCTACACTCAACTGCAACGTATTGCCAGCTTCAGCCCGTGGCCCTTACGATTTAGTCCGCAGAATTTAAGACCAACTCTAAGTATACATTCGATATAAAATTCATAACAGGACCATAACACAAACAACACACTCTAGCCAAGAACCTACATATTAAAAGAGAAAGCAAAATAAAGTCCATGGTTGAAGAAAGTTTACATCCATATACTGCTATTTAAAATCAAAAGTACAATATGGAAAAAATTATTCAGATTTCAGCTGAAAGTGAAACGCTAGCAATCTAAAAAGACTACGACAAATCTGAAGCTTCCGGGGGGATATGTTAACCAAGCTGAAAGTAAGGTTTAGAATACATGGATTTCAACTATATTTGTGAAAACTGTAGCATAAGAATGTAAATTTGAATCCAAAAAAAAAAAAAAAGCAATAAAAAACTTACAACAGAAAATGCAACAGCAGATATACTATCATTGAAGCTTGTAGTTTACCTTCAACATACTTTGCAGCTTCTCCTACAATAGCCAGGAAGTTCTGCAGTTCCGATCATATATTCTCGGTTCTTGGTACACTCACCAAGAGCAGCCCATCTCTCACAGCTCTCGTTCAAATCCGTGCAGTTACCACCGATGTCTAAGTTCTTTTCGAATGAATCAACATGAATCCATTTTGTGGCTGACCATTTCTCACCTTCAATCACCGGGCACCCAGCATGGAGACTGTTCTGGTCAGGAATAGCAGTTGGGAAGAGACTGAAGAAGAGAAGTGCATCACCTCTCCGTGGTTTCACTAATTTATAGAAATAAGAAAAAAAAAACCAACAAATATCAATATCGAAAATAAAAAAAGCATGATTTTTGAAAAAAGACGTCAACTATTATATTACTTACCAGCAATTCCCTTCTTTGCACATTCCGATAGATCATCTTTTGGAGGAGTTCTACGACGTGAAGGTTCCTGATAATGAAGTTAAATGAGAAAATATATGTGTTGCTAATATGGATATTAGGGGATTACCAAGTACCATAAAATCATATCTCATAAAATCAGGATTTAAATAGGATATTATGTTTCTGATTTTAGGGGAGATGATAAAGGAAAAATCTGGTAGTTAGTGATTCTTGTTTCCAGATTTTCTCTTCCTCTATGTACTATAATTAAGGTTGTGTAGTAGCAGCCTATGTTAAAAAAGCAGAAATGAAAAATATATACATCCTCTCAGCCTTGTTCTCTCTATTTCTTCATGGTGTCAGAGTTGTTTCTAAAACCAAATCCCTCTTTTCTCATAAATTCTTTTTCTACATCAGCTGAATCCTAAATTTCAGCAAAGAACAGATAGAAATACTCCAAAAATTAATCAGTTAGGCTCAATTTTCAAACCCTTTAGAACCACATCCTCTCAACCTTTTTCTCAAAAATAAGGTTGTGTATATACATTCTCTCAACCTTTTTCTCTCTATTTCTTCACAAATGTATAATGCAATAATGAATAATTACTACTTGTAGAGAGATGATAACTGTAGCCATCCCCATCCACGAGCATGCATCTTCTATGAAAACTAATCTCAGAAACCTTTTTAAATAAACAAAAATCATGGAAGTTAAAAAAATGTTCAAGCCACCAGAAAACACCAGTCTTGAAAGAACATATAATTGCAAGCATATGAATCAACAAAAGAAGAAATCTAATGGACATAAGGACACTTAAACAAACCTCGGCTTGAGGGAATACAGTTTCACCACCTTTGGTCACATTTGTAAGATACATCAGTACAGTTGCAATGCGGTGTCCACCTCTAGCGATATTCACCTTGTCAGTAAAATAATCATAGTGTGGATCATATTTTTGCCCATGCTCGTATCTCAACACTTGTATGTCTTCCCCATTTTCTGGAAATGTGAAAAACAAAATTCATGTTAGCATGTACTTCCCTAATTAAACCACAATTGCTATTTTTCACTCTCTGAACCCTCAAACACATATGTATCTCATTTATATTAAGTACATAAACATGAGATTTATCAGTCCCACTCCCAGCCAAAGTATCATGAGGCTTTCAGATGATGACAGACTTTGATATTGATATATTGATAGATCATGAAGCACATAAAAATTAAATTCCAAATGCATAAATTAGCAATCCAGATATACAGTTCACAAACAAATAGAACGTTCAAAAAATAACTATTTTTATCCTACTTAAAACATTTAATATCATCTCTTCCCATATCCTACTTGCTAGCTCTCATATGGTGAATAATGAAAATTAATGAGTGTTATCATAGAAACATAATCTAACTCAATTATCATTGTGGTCTGCAAGAAATCTTCATATATAATTAGAATGTCACTGCGGAACTAAAGAACACAATCTTAGTAGGGCCCCAAAATTCATGGTATACACAACTTTGGGCAGAAAGGTCCATGTTGAAATCTTGTCCTCTATACCAGCAACAATAGGATCCTACAAAGAAATAAAAGGGAAAGTAAGCATCACTCAGCTCAAATATACAAAAATCAAACGCAAAACCATTGCAATGTTGAGTGCCTCCTTAAGAAAATTGATGGATAACTTGTTATATTGAACCCTTCAAACCATCATTAGTATATGTTTTCATCAGGATAACCCTATATTACCAAGACTAGAATGAATGTCAGATATGAGTTTGTGTTCGACACAAGTACGCTTAATTTTTAAGTTTCTCCACATATTTGGATAATCATATAAACATTCCTATATCCTAGAACGCAAATTTTGAGCACAAGTACTTCTGAGAAAACGAAGAGTTCGGGTAAGATAGGATAACATACCATAAAAGCCAAGCCTATCTATATATGGAACTACTAATGTAGTTATCATTTTTATCAAATCCTACCTAAATAGTTCCTCTGCAATTAATGGAGTACCCATAAGCCATAAGCATAGGCCAACAACTTAGACTACCATAATTGGATAAAATAAGATTGGGAAACAACAACTACAATCTACAAGAGAGAAGATAAACGACTGAACCTTTCCCTTAGGAATAAACATCCCTGAGCTCGTACGGACTTCGCTAAGCTTGCTCTGTCCACTAACATTATCAGCAACTGCAGATCTCTTTAGCTCCGATTTCGCCTTTAATTACAAAGAAAAGAAGAAACATTAAATGAATTCAAAATTAAAAAAAAGGACTAGACGAAAATTTGGAGTCGAATTTACTAGAGAGATCAAATGATCGCATTCGAGGTCCGTTAAGAAGCCTTCATAAACAAAAGCCCTGCAAAAGAAGAGAAACAAATTAAAGAAAATTCAAAAATTTACTGAATTCTTCAGCGAAGTGAAAAGAGATCGAGATAGAAAGTGACCTAGGTTTCCAGGAAACTTGTTTGACTTTAGAAGGATTGATAATGGAGCTTGGAGGAGTTAAGAAGGACTCACATGATTGGTACAAGATTGAAGCGATTAAGTTCAATATCAGTATTTGCAGAGAATAAATCCTCCCAGTAGCCATCGAATGTAAACCTTAGATCGAAAGATTTTCCGGGAAAGAAAAGGTCAAAAATTTTCTCGGGAAAATGGTTCTTCGCTAATCTGAGTTTAACCTGTAGTAAGGCTAGAGCCAGGAGCTATGATATTTTTTTATTTTTAAGGAACTAATACGGTGTCGTCTGAGCAATTTTGCAATGGGGTGTATTCGTAAAATTATTTACATCTTTTGGTAAAATCAAATACTAAATATGATGTAAAGTATCTAATTAGTTTTATTTTGTTAAATAATGCTTTCTTTCCATAAATTTTTTGGTTTAATGGCAAATTTGGCCACTAATATTTATATATTTTATTAAAATGGCCTTAATTGTATTTTTGAGCCTTTTTTGGCCATCAACTTTTATTCTTGCTTTTCAAATTGATTTTTTAACAGATTTGATAAAAGTATCGTTAAAAAAGTTAATGGAATGATGTAGAATTTCATATGTGAAATATTTTTGATAAGATGTAATCTATTACTTAGGTAACCCAATAAGATAATTACATGTGAAAAATAATAAAATAAATCATATATAAAATTAAAAATATTCTACATTATCCCATTAAATTTTTTACCGGTACTTTCATCACATCTATTAAACAAAGCAATTTAAAAAAATAAAATTGATGACCAAAAAAAAAGGTAAAAATACAATTAGGACCATTTTAACAAAACATATAAACATTTGTGAGCGTCATGTAGTTAACTAGACTGTTATAAGATTTACCCTTACTTTCATTACAAAAAAAAAAAAACTTTTAAGTATTTTTTCTTCAATTTTTTAAATAAAACAATATAAATGTTATCTCAAAATTATATCTTCAAAAAAATGTTATCTTAAATTTATCAAAATATTGATTATAATTTGTAAAGCCATTTTTTTAATATGTTAATATATATATATATATATATGTGTGTGTCATGTTGGGAATTTTGTTTATAAATATAAATATAATATAAATTATTAATCTGTAAATAAACATGTGGTGTTTATATTAGATATTGTATCGACTGGTCTATCTTCTTTCAAACTGTTTCAATCCTTCAAATGTTTGGGTTCATTTGATGGAAACTACAACTTGAAAAAAAAGATGTAAAAAGCTAGAAGAATCAACAATCAAAATTTGGAAAAAAAAATTTCTTGGAGAAGAACCAAATTTTCAG
This sequence comes from Gossypium stocksii, assembly GCA_020496765.1. Lineage (NCBI taxonomy): Eukaryota > Viridiplantae > Streptophyta > Magnoliopsida > Malvales > Malvaceae > Gossypium > Gossypium stocksii. The sequence continues at coordinate 81,673,575 of CM035630.1, read as the reverse complement.
AATATATATTTTACAAAAAAAAAAAAAAAACATTATGAAACTTTGTCATTCTGAGAATTTTGACCATTCAAACAGTTAGTTGAATTGTATTCTTCCGTATGAAAGATCTCGTCGGAGAAAGTCCTCCGATGAGGGCACTTTTCTTGTTCTTTCAGCATCTCAAGGCATTTAGGATCACCTTTAAGCATGCCTACAACCTGCAGTGAAAATGCAATTTTCTGAATTATCAACAGTTTTACTTGGATTGCAAGTAACATGCAATGAAAAAGGACATGCCTGACTCATTTGGGGTCGATCCATCGATAACTGATTTATACAAATAGAAGCTGTTGCAATGGCACATTCTAACTGGTCCAGGTCATAGTTATTCCCAAGAGCTGGATCAACGAGCTCGTTGATCTTATTTTCTGCAATCAATGGTTTTGCCTGCAAGTTGAATCATGGGATTATTCAACAACGGTGGTGATGTGAGTGCAAATTCACTTATGGTAAACCAGATCTACCAAGATAACAAGGCTTTTTTGTGAACTATCGACAGCTCGCCTCCCGGTGATGAGTTCCAACAGCAGTACGCCGAAAGCATAGACATCCGTTTTTTCATCGACTATGCCGTGCATGAAAAGCTCAGGAGCAAGGTAACTGTAATGACATGAATTCAGGTTAAATTTTGTATACAATAAAAAGAATTTTTAGATGTACAGAAATCAAGTGAGTTTTCAACTATGAACCCAAATGTGCCTTCGACTTTGTAGACGGTATGATGTGTCCAATTATCGGGTAACCACTTTGAAAGGCCAAAATCAGAAATCTGGAACCACATTGGAAAGTCAACATTAAGCAAAAGGTACATCTTTAGAACGATAATGATTTTCAAGTTTTACCTGAGCATCAAAGTTCTCGGAAAGCAATACGTTTGCTGCCTTGATATCTTTATGGATAATTCTCCGCTGGCAACCTTCATGAAGATAGCTAAGGCCTTCGGCAGTCCCGACAGCAATCCTGAATCTGATGCTCCAAGTCAGTTTCTCCTTGGGGCCTGTAAATGAATGGCAACAAGTTATATATGAACACGTAAAGAAATCAAACTTGAGAGGCTTAGCAGAAAACAAACCGTAAAGTAACGATGACAGGCTTCCATGGGGAGACAATTGAAGAACAAGGTACATGCCCGCTTCAACCCCATAGCCAATCATTTTAGCAATATTGGGATGGTCCAGATGAACCATAATTCCAAGCTCAGACAAGAAATCCTCGATCATCTCTTCCGGTGAACCTTTCATTAGCCGCTTAATTGCAACAAACTTCCTGTCTTTCAATTGTCCTTTGTAAACTTCTGCATACCCTCCTTGACCTATCAAATTTTCTTCTCAATAAAAAAATGGAAAAATGAATGTCAATGTAATAGGAATTGGATTGATATTACAAAAATAATTATCAAGTAGTAGGAAAAATACCATGGCTGAAGTTATTGGTTGCTTCCTGAAGCTCTGAGAGTGAAAAGTTCTTCCAGGAAGATTTTAAACAGCGTAATTCTGCATCCAGAGCGGAATCTAGTGGAACCGTGTCTTCTCCGCCTTTTTTGCCCCTCTTTAATGGGAGCTTAGGTAGAGGAGGCAATACTTGAGAAGGGATTCCGGGTCCTTTTTTCAGTAAACGAAAGAAGCCGCGCAGATGAACAAGACCAGTCAAACTCAGTTGGCCTTCAGAGTCCGTTGCGGAGTTAGATTCTTCTGATGCTTCATTTTTTAGTTCTAGAGGTTCTGCAGTCCTTGAGCAATCTTGAAGATCACCTTTTGGAGACAGTGCATCGATTCTCTTCAATTCGGCGCCTAAAGATGTCAAGTCTAACATCGCATATGATCTAACATTAGAACAATTATCAAGTCTCTTAACCATATCAACTCTGAACATGGAAATGGATGATTGGTATACCAATAGATGTAACTGAGTCGGAGAAAGAAGTTCGAGGTTTTCTCCTTATAAAACGAAGAGGCTCCCATTTCTTCTTTTCGGTGCCAGTTTTATCGGAACTTTCAGCACTACAAGAGGGGGGAAAAGGACAAACAAATGATACGAACAAACATACAATAAGAAAAAACAAAGGCAGCATGAAACAAGTGAAGAGCAGGCATGGTAATGGCTATAAACAGACATGAGCATAGATCCTGGCCGAAGAAAAAGGATCAGAGAGATTAAAAGAGCCATTGAATAGGCACCTGTTACAAAAGATGGATATGAAACTGAAGGCAGGGGCAATCTTAAAATAATCTAATGCAGAATAAAAGAGATAAAAGAACAAAGCATGGGGGACTCTTATCCAAACGATAAATATATATATATTTATACACATACAAGCATTACATGTAAAAGAGATTTGAAATCATAAAAGCATAGACACATCAAAAGCCAAAAGCTTATATCTTCGAGGTTGTGGTAATCCTTCCAAAAATTTATAAGTAGAAAGGCAATGCTGCAAAAACACAAACATATTGACAACAAACCAAAATGAGAAAGAAACTAAAAGGCCGAAAAGGATGCAATTCAAAGTACCATGTAGGATCAGATGCTTCTATTCTGTCCCCCATGGTTTTTGCGATGGATCAGAACCAGGGAGACCTTAGAAGCCAAAAGAATAGACAACAAATGACAAAGATATAGAGAGAATAATGAGAAATATGAGAAATGGAGTAGAGGGTTGCCATTATTCTCTGAGCTTTCTCTAATATCCATTTAGTATTTTTGACAGATAATCTCCTTGTGCCTAAAAGTAGGCTCCCTCCCATTTCATCATTCTTAATCCATCCCCCTTTTTTTAGAAGAAATCTATTAAAAATAAATGAGAATATATTGTTAATCCTATGTTTAGCAAATCCCAAGGAATGTTTAAGGCTTGTATGAAAGCACGTTGGGGGTTCCCTTCATGGAACAAGTTTGGGCCTTTGACACGTGGAAGAAACCACCATGTTTTTTTCTTCTTTTTCTTCTTCCACTTTCTGTATTAAACCTTTCTGTCAATCTCTTTTTTACTGATTCAGCACAGCGATTTGTTACTTTATTTGGAGCTTCAAACTAGATGAGCTGGTATTTGCATAAACTTTGGATTTTCCCACAAGAAATGCTTTACTTATTTACCATCAAACTAGTTAAAGAATATCGGTTTGAAATTCAACTACATCATCCAATTTGATTAAATAAATCATTAAATTTTTTTTTTTAAATTATAAAATAGAAAAAACTGCTTCAATTGATTTTTACTACAAAATTCACATGAAAGTATGATCCTTAGAGGAAGATACAAAGAAAGATTAAATATCTTCGTAATGGTTAAAGAGGTTAACTACGAACCCAGAGTTTAACTCGGTTAATTCATACAAGTTTGGAGTTGTAACCTTCGAGGTAGATTCTTTTTTTCACCAATGGAACAGCAGATGAACAGACTTATAGCCAAGAGAAACAATAGCATTAAGTGTTGTGTTTTTTTTCTGAAGGTGTCACAATACAGGCTTTATTGGACAACTTTACACCAAAAAATTTACCAAATAAATCACAAGGTGGAGAAGCCGATGACTACTCAGCTGATTTAATGGACATTGCGATTAATCAAACCCTCAAATATTGCATAAAGATCTCTGTTATCCGGGCCAAAAATTTCCTCTGCTTTCCTCAAAGTCTCCTGCATAAGTCAGAAATAAACAAGATGAAATGCGGCATTGTGAAACAGATAAAACAAAGAAGACGAGTTAGTCAAGAAGTCGCATACTTCTCTCGTTTGTTTGTGGGAGTTTAGTTCTTTAACATTTGCCAGGAATGCACCAAACTGCTCATACGACAAGCGGCTCCTGATGAAAAAAAAAACAGGTGTGAGATATGAAATTAGGCAAAACTTATATGATTGGGTTCATCAACCACAACAGCTTACTGTTTCCGCAACTGTAAGTTTTCACAATACAGATGTATCTACCTGACTTGACGGAAGAATTCTTTCCCATCAACCCGAGTGCGACCTGAAACATATCCAGAAAGAAGTCATGAAATGATATTTAAAATACTACACAGTTGCATTTAATGTGGTACTGCAGAACTACATATCCAGCTCTTATTTTAGAATAACAGTTTTGAAGCTAACCAGACTGTGATCCAGAATCGGAGCTTGATATTGATGACCTATCATCAAACATGCCTCTTGAGGTAGAAAACGAAACTGAATGTCTCCTAGGAGACACTGGCTTAGATGTCCTTGTGGGGGATACGGAAGCTGACACGCTTGGTGGAGAACCTGGAGGAGTTAGCCGCGGTGTGCTTGTTTGTGATGCTAGCAGGAGGCCATGAGGTAAGCCAGGTCTTGAGGCTGACACTATAATGGTACCCAGTGAGGAAAATAGATGACAATATGAAGAAAAGGGGAAAATAAGATATTTCAGTGCTCTCAGTAGCGATCATGGAAACAGAAAGATCTTCAGTGTGCAGTGTGTGGAAAGAAACATATTTAGGTATAAATTCTACAGCTATGCAAAACCAACAAAGACTGAAGTGTACCATCTGAGTCACGATCCTCTGCACCCGAATCAGAGTACTGGCTGCGCATTGAAGCTGTTCTTGAAATCAAGGCAGAATCATCTTCTGGAAAGTTGGAAGATACCAAGTGTTATCATCATAAGCAATGACAAGCAGCGTAAGCATCTGACAAAGAACTGTATGGATGACAACTTCTAATAGTGCATTGAATGTTCAATCTAGATGACAGATGCACTACAGAAATGAAGTTCAAATGCGCTCAACTGAGTGAACAGGAAAAAGAAAAACATACCTGACAGTGTTGGCTTCGCGATGATTGGAGGACCCCCTGTGGCCTGTATGGAAAACAAGATTTAGCAAGTCAAAAATCTTCAAAGCATCATTCTAAAAGGGAATCCCTGGAAGTGGAATTACTTACAGAACTTTCATCGTCCTCTTGAAGTGACTGCATAAGCTTCCTTCTAAAGACCTCCAACTGCACAATCGCATAACAGTCGAACCTCAGACTGAATTGCCTAGTAAAACCCTTAACACTACTTCCCACTTCCCCAAAACACCAATTAGCTCAAACCACACAAGCCCTTGGTAGTCCAGATACATCAATTGAAGGGAACACTCAAATTTCTAAAATTCAACATACATAAAATAGACAAGATGAAAACATTCCATCTCATCAAGCAATGCTCATGGCTTCCCTTATCAGGATTCTAAGAATGCACATTGGTTATAAAAATTTAATGGGAACCCTTTATTTTGCATGAAAAATAAAATTCTCTTCAACATTTTAAAAGTCCTATTAACAATTTAGTGAATCCCCCCCCCCCCAAATTAATAATTTACCTTGGAAACATCTCTCTGAAGCTTCCTTACAGTATTGGAAAGCGAAGCATTATCTTTCAACAAGCTCTCCTATCAAAGAACAAAAAAAGGAAAGATAATTGAATCATTAAAATTCTAAAAAAAGGAAGAAACAAATTAAAGACAGAAAACCAAATGGAACATACCTTCTCTTGGTCGGCCTTAACGAGCTTATTCGAGGTTTCAGACAAAGAAGTCTCGAGAGCATCGATCTGGGCACACAAGTCGGCGATTTGTTGGTCCTTCTCGGTGAGCTTGTCTCGAAGAGAAGAAGACTCGGCTTCGAGTAAAGACACGCGGGTGGAGAGAGCGATGGAGGTGATCTTACGGGCCACATCGAGTTGATCAAAAGGATCGGAGGGTAATACTTGCAATAATTCCTCGGGAAGATCGAAGGTGGAACCACCCGACTCTTTGGCCAACATTTTTATCTCTCTCTCTCTCTCTCTCTCTCTCTCACACACACACACACACACACACACACACTCACACTCCAATCTCTCTTCTATTAGCTTCCTTTTTTTGTTTCACTTTTTCTATATTATATATGAAGAAAAAAACTGAAAGTATGGGGATTAGATAAATCATATAAATGGTTGGATTTGGATTTCAGACATGGGGTGAGAATTGAGAATGTCAAGAGTGTGTTGGGTATTTTTCTTTATGACAAAACAACCAACATGTGGCCTGCGAATGGATAGGCAAAAGAGAAAAAAGACAAAGTTTCTAGTGGTCTGCTTTTTTAGCTGGTTTCTATCTCTTTGGTTCAGAAACAGACAGAGATTTTGGTTGGTCTTAAAATGGCGTCGCAGGATCGGCCATGGCCATTGGGGAGCTTGGAAGCTTTTTCATGGGCTTCATGATGGTTGATGAATCATTTAACTTAACCTAAAACAATATGTAAATAAATCAAATTGGGCCCAATGAGATTTGATTGTTCAAGATTTGATCCACTCCCATTAAAACGCATGGTTCTATCATGTCACTGAAGACATTAGGAGATGTAAAGCATGTTTCAGATAACATCATAGATTCCATCTGAATCTAAAATCACAACACTCTACCCATATTAATATTCATTTCATTTCCACCATTATCTTGACTTTGCGGCCAGTTAGTTCATCAAAAGAATTTTTCACCCCTTTATTGCCCTTGTTCATCATCACATCTTCATTATAAATTTTTAAAGGAATCTAACTTTATAAAAAAAAATTTTATTTTAGCTCCACATTCAATTTTTCGTCTTTTTGAGTCATTGAATTTAAATTTTTGTTAAATCATCTTAAAATGAATGAAAAAGTTAAATGTTTATTAATTTTGTTGACACCAATACACGAAGATTGTCATATAGATGACACGTTAACATTTAATTAATTTTTAAAATTTAGAAAATATCAAAATGAACTTATTCATGATTTGAAAACCAAAACAAACAAAAATAAAGAGAAATGTTTTTAAGAAATTTTAAAAATAAAAATTTAAAAAAAATAGAAGAGAAGAAAAAAGAGGAACCTTGGATGACATGTTTCATCAGGTTTTAAGAGAACTTAATTCATCCAAGTCATGAAAATCGTTTGAATATGGAAAAAAAGGAAAAGAAAAGTTTATTTGTAGCCAACAATACTTTCTCACCCTTAAATAAAAATAATGTGTTTAAATATATTCAAATTTGCGTCTGGGACCCATTTTTTACGTAATTTCTATTTTTCGTTGATGAATGGAAAGGATGAAGGCTTCGGTTATGAGGAGAGTCATGAGCCAAAGTTGCTAAAGTTAAAAGGTTTTCTATAACTTAATAATTTTGTATGTGTTTTTTTTTAATTTTTTTTAAAATTTTTTACAACCAACATCACATGTAAAGGTTGAGTGTTAAGCATTTTAAAATTATGATTAAAATTATATAATATGTAAATATTAAGAATAAATTTATATTATATTAATTAAAAAATCTATCATTTATAATAATTGATTGACAATAATATATATCTCTTAAAAAGTATAATTTACTCAAATAACAATAATAAATAAAAAGGAAATGAGTAGCGAAGGAATGAGAAGAAAACGACATTAACTTGTTGATTTATTATAATTATGGAGACATAACTGTTGAATTGGAGGCAAGATTTGATTGAAGACAAAATAAATTTAAATAAAAAAAGCACGTTTTTTGGGGAATTTATTCTAATACAGTGGGTGCCTTCCAACTCAGAGTTTATCTATAACTTTTCATAGCTGTTTTCCATCGTGTCTTACCAAACTTTTGTAAAGTTTTTATTTTAGGGTAAAAATAAAAGGTAGAAATTGGAATTTTCTATATATTGCACCTCAAAATAAGATTAAAAAAACAAAAAAGAAGAAGAAGAAGAATGATGACTGATAGAAATAGAAATAGATGCAAATGTACTTGAAATATTTAAACAAGTAAAAAAATTACTATGGAGTATAGTAGTTGTAGGGGTATATATATTGTACAATGAAGTACCAAATGAGTGGATATATAGAAATTTAAATCTGTCAAACCACTCTTATTATTATCTTCTACATCCTAGGTCTTCCCATTCCGTCATCTAGCTTATGTTCTTCATGTAGCATTCAAACTGAATGACTATGAAATTACGTCGATACTTTCACATATTATGGGTAACGTAGGAGACATCTCTATTTTTTCCCCCAAGGAATCATTAAAATTACCAATGCTTAGCTTTCAATTCACCTTTAACCATCAAATGAATGGCGAATAACTCGTCCTCCTCTCTTTGAAACAGAGGGCACTTCTAGTTCTGTCGATGCTTGAAACAAATTTGTCTTCTCCATATTACTATATCTCTAGAGTTAATAATTTTATATGAGGAACTACTGAACTCAATCACTTGCTGTCGTTACTTTTCAGTTTTCTATTAAGGACTATCCTGTAAAAGTACTCAAATTGGATTGTTGATTGATTTTTAAGTTTCATCGTAAACCTATTTGGTTCCTTCAAATTAAGTAAAGTAATAGTTCAAACCGCACTTGCATTTCCCATTTTTATAGGAACTTCTGTACCAAAAACAATGGTAACTCCAATTATAACCCCTCTAGAATGTAAAATATATCTATTCTTACCATCCCCATAGTGTTTGATTATATATTTCATACAAATACTTTTTTAAGAAAAATATGTAATAATCACAAATAACATAAAACCTTCAATGTAAATATGCATTGGACCATGAATAATGGATACACGAATCTTTTAAAATGTTTAATTAAATAATATTTAATATATATATATATATATATATTTGCATTAAATATATTAAATTTTGTCACACTCACATATTTTATGTAAAAACATATTTTCTTTTAAAATTAATTAAATAATAAATACAGGTGGAGTGGTAATAAATTTGTATTTTAACACTATTGAACTCATGTTTGATATTTAGATTTGTAATTTTCAATTCTTTCCACATAAAGATGATACGAAAGTATGAAAAAAACAAAAAAAAATGCTATTTATACTAATATTAATTATATTTTATTAGAAGAGATATTTCTGTCATTTTATAATTGAATTAATGATCCAATTAAAAGTGATATCAACTCAACAAAATGCTTAAATAATAGCTCAAGAACCTCTTAACTTCCAAAATGGCTAAAAACACTATTTGTTTTATAATTGGAATCATTTTGGTTTGATTCAGATATACATATTTACTTTTAATTTGATATTTTAACTAAAAATTTGAACTTATTCAAACTTAGAACTCAATAATGATTCAAATAAAAAGATGTCCAAACTCAAAATAATCCCAACTAAAAATGACTAGATAAAGAATATCCAAACAAGCAACTCAAAATTACTCAAATTTAAATTATATTTTTAAAATAGTTTAATAAAATAATAATTATAACATAAATTATTTTTTTTAATTTATAACATGTAACATGTAATTGTCATTTTGGATTGTGATTGAATGTGCAATTATGATTTGTCATGTATAGATTAAACATGTCTAAGTGTCATGGACTTAGAATTTTTGCCTCGCGATCTGTGCGGTCTTAGGCAATTTCGTTGTTCCAAAAACGCCTAAGTTAGCTTAACTCCAAACAATTAAGGATTTAATAAATTTCTCTAAGGCACCAACACAAAGCGGAAGCAACTCAAAGATGAACGAAGAATAAAACAAGAACAAAGCCACAGAAAAGCTAATAACACAAGAGAGAAAGTTTTGAGTGAATGCTCTCAAGAATTCTTATTACTTAAGAATAAAGTGATTTACAATGAGGAGGAGAGGCCTCTATTTATGGTTGAGCCTCCCTAATTTCAACGGTACAGATACATCAACTGCTAAGATTAAAAGTTATTTTCAAATCAATCTCTAAGATTATAGAATCATATCTTCTAAGATTTACATTTCATATCTAAGATTGTATACCTTCGAAGATTGCATTCCATATGTGCCAAGCTTTATAGATGGGCCTTCAATTTCTCAAAGTAATGGGCTAGTCTGATTGGGCCAAATGATCTCCCTTGAATTTGATGGATCATACAAGTGTGTCATGGTTGCGGGCTCCCATACGCAACCCATGACATTCTCTCCCATCTATTCTAGTGACGTCCTCATCACATCCTTCGCATGGAACTGGTCTATCTTGTCTTAAAATTGTCACAAGGCCTTGGCGGGTTCCCAACATGTCTCACTATCAGGAAATCCCTTCCATCGAACTAAGTATTCATGCTGTGGCCAATAGTACTTTCGTCTAATCACACGGTTTGCCTCGATACTTTCAACTTCACGATCATAGAAGACCTTTACCCCCATTGATGCTCGTTTGGACTTGTCTGGATTTGGATCCTCTTGATCCTCATGAAATGACTTAAGTATACTTATATGGAACACTAAGTGGACTTTGAGCTTTGCAGGCAACTCCAGCTTGTAGATCACTTTGCCTACTTTCTTCACAACTCAAAAAGGTCCCTCATACCATCGCACAAGCCCCTTGTGTAAGCCATTATGTCGTAAAATCAAGTGTAATTTAGCAAGGACTGAGTTACCAACCTAAAATTGTACATCCATTTGATTCTGATCTACCCGTTTCTTATTGTACTTACTTACCTTGTGTAGACAAGCCCTAGCTAAATCATTTTGCTCTTGTCAATCCCTCGCAAATCGATAAGCTATTGGATTTGGTCCCGCATAGTGAGTCGTAACGACATTGGGTGTAAGCAGCTATTGCCCCGTCACTATCTCAAACAGACTCTGATTTGTAGCCCCACTTCGTTGCAAGTTGTAAGAAAATTGGACCACATCCAACAACTTTGGCCAATCCCTTTGTGTGGCACTCATATAGTGCAGAAGATATGTCCCCGACAACGCATTCACTCGGTCTATTTGACCATTGATTTGTGGATTCATGCTAGTGGAAAAGATCAAGTTTGAGCCCATTAACTTGAACAACTCTGTCCAGAACCATGAGTCGCCCGTCTCAATCATTGATGATAGATTGTGGCACTCCTTAATATTTCACCACATGTCTAAGGAACAAATGAGCTGCCTCTTTAGCAGGACACTCCTTGGTCGATAAAATAAAGGTTGCATAAACCTGTCCACCATAACAAAAATGCTTGCATATTATAGTACTAGAAAGAACATATGTTTTCTCAATACTTATTGGTTTTGTTCCTATTTAGTTATTGATATGCGTGATATGAAGTAATAAAATTTATAATAATGATCGTACCCAAAAACTAACTAATATCACAATTTTAAGGCAAGCGCACCTATCGAACAGTAGTATAGTTTAGCGGCAAGACCGAGATATCGTACCCAAGGGAACCAAAAGTACTAGTACTTACTTCTTTTCTATTATCTAGCCTAAAAATAAAAGGGGTTTTTATGAAACTGAACTAATTCTAAAACTAAACTATGAATGCACAAAAAGTAAATTAGGGAAAAACTCTTTGGAAAAGACTGATTGATTGGGCAATACTCAAGGAAGAATCTACCTAGACTTCACTTGTTATCAATTCTTAAGCTAGACGATTTATTCACTTGACATGATCCGTAGAGATCCCTAACTTATGTTAATACCTCCGTCGAGGATAAGAACAATTAATCCTAGGTTGATTAACTGAAATCTCTTTCTAGTTAAAACCTCTAGTCTTGCATTAACTCGATCTATGGATCCCCATATTAGGTTTGACCCTAATCTGGCAGATTTATGTCGCCCTATGTCTAGGGTTGCATGCAACTCCGCTTAATTTTGCTAGATCTACTCTTAAACAGGGACTTTTGCTCCTCTGCATAAGCACATCAGTTTCTTGAATTAATACCTAGGATTATTAAAACAATAATTAAGAACACATAATTAAGAATAATTCAAGTATTTATCATATAACTCAAGATAAAATAATAACAAGATCTGTCTTAGGTTTCATCCCCCTCAAGGATTTGGGGGATTTAGTTCATAATTAATAAAGAAGACATCTCAGAAGAAATAAGATAACAAAACATAAAGAACCCAAAAACCCCTAAAGGAATTTAGGGAGATCCTCTATCTTGATGTAGAGTTCGGCTTTTGGGATGAATCAATTGGCTTCCCTTGGAGTAATCCCTTACTTCTACTCTCTGTGTTGGCAGAAAGAATGCGTTCCTTTTTTGGGAGAAAAGAGTACACCCTTAGAGTTGCCTCCTAGGGTCTTTATATAGAGCTTTGGGATGCATTTCTTAGCCTCTAAGTATCCAAATCTGAGTGAAATTGCACTTCCTCATGACAGGGACACGCCCGTGTGCCATGCCCGTGTGGATCGACAAGAGGCCGTGTGCGAGACTGTTGGTGGAGGCACGACCATGTAGTCAGGCCGTGCTTGTCGATGTGGGCCGTGTTGGACCTTATGTGGCACGGCCGTGTGCCACGGCCGTGTGGTGACTCCTTGGGTCGTGTCGTTTTCACACTTTGGCCCATTTTCTTCATTTTCAATCTATTTTTCGTTCTTTTCTCTTCCCTGTGCTCTCCTGAGTATTCAAAATGAAATAGAAGGATTAAGAGCACCAATTCTCACAAAATTAATAATAATTCATCCAAAATATAGGCTAAACATGAGGTAAAAATATGTATAATTTATCGTTTATCAGTTATCTTTAGCACATATTTGACCATTTTTAGTTTAGTAAATTACATTTTATAACTCAGTGGATCTTTAACCTATTTATCCTTAATTTTGTCATGTTTTGATACTGATGTCGTCACATGAGTATTCCCAGATTGCGCGCAGAATTGTTGCCGTACTTGATGTAACAACTCGTTTTTTAGTGAAATCCGAATAGTGGTTTCGAGACCACAAATCTTAAATCAAAAAATTTATTTTGCTATTATTTTATTTCCTACAACATGATAGAAATACCGTACAAAATTTACTATTTACATGCTCAATTTAATAAAAGGACTGAATCGTGTAAAGTGCAAAAGTTGAGTTCTAATATCTAAAGGTATTAAATAGCTATAGAACTTTAAAGTGGAGGTCCTTATATGGTAATTAGACCATAATAGTGATAGTGGAATATAATGGCTTGGCATTTTGTGTAATTATTGAAGTTTATAAAGGTTAATTAAGTAAAATAGTAATTAATGATAAAATAAATAAAACAATTTAATATCATCTTCTTTTCCAACCGATTTTCACAAAGAAGAAAACCATTTTTAGATGCTATGGTTCGGCCAAGCTTATATTTTCCAATTAGGTATGATTTTTATCCTGTTTATAATTATTTCTATACTTTTGGGATCGTTGTAGCTTAATCTAGTTAGCTTGGGGACTAATTTGTGAAACTGTTAAACTATTGGGGTTTTACCATTGATGAACATGCTTGAGTTTTAATGTAAAATGGTTTTTTAATTCTGAGCTCCCTTAACTATAGCGTCTCCAAAAAGGATATAGTCGTCTGTAAATAAAAGATGAGTAATGATCTATCATCTACGACAAGCTCTTGTGCCTTTAATAGTACCTTCTCGTACTGCTAAGCTCATTAATATCGATAATCATTCACTACAAATTAAACACAATTAAGGGCTTAAAGGATCTCCTTATTGTAATCCCCTTGTAGGTTTCAAGCGTTCCCTCATATCACCATTTAGGCATACCGCCCCATCTTACCATTTAGGCATACAAAAGCACTTTCGGCTTCATCAATAATATGTGTAAAAATTTTTGGAGCGTGCATTAGTTCATACAAAAGAAGAATATTATTAGTAATGAGTTTTCCTAGAACAAAAGCACTTTGGGCTTCATCAATAATATGTGTAAAAAATTTTTGAGCTAATTTGCAATTGTTTTGAAAATATTAGTACCTAATTGAAAAAATTTCAATTCATGGTTGATTGTCTTAATTCATTCTCCAATTCATCAATTCAATTCATTCTTCTTTTTGGGATGCGAAGTTGTGGAAATATCGTGTTCCTATCTCCCATCTTTAACCAATTTTCCCTAGCCCTTTGCTTTTAATATCTCTTTTCTTTTTCAATTTTCAAATTTAATTGTATCTTTGTGTCAAGTAATTCTGCTAAATTTTGGTTTGTTCTTTCCATTCCATCAATTTCTTCCAATTTCGTGAGCAGTCTCCTTAATGCCTCTTTTCTTTGATTTTTAATTCCCACTGTCCAACTTTGTAATCCTTTCCTTAGAATTACTAACGCTCCACCACACTTCCCCTACTTTGCTCCCATAACTTTTTCACCTCCTCCTCACACGACTCTTCCATAGTCCACCATGCTTTAAATCTTAAAATCAATCATTTCCTATTCACCTTTTCAGGTTTTGTTTGAAACAAGATAGGACAATGATTAAAAAAGGAATATGACAAATGTCTGGTCTCCAAGAGGTTTCCCCTTTCCAATGTAAACCAATGCACTGCATATCCTACATCTTCAAGATGACAATCTTCTAGTGCTACCCTAAATTCCTTTATGCATCATTCTTCCCTTGGCAAACCTCTTTCCTTTTCAAAGGAGTAAAGAATTTCATTGAAATTCCCACAAGCTAGCCATGGGGTAATCTATTCTCTTCTCAACCTTCTTAAAAGATCCCACACTCCACTCCTTCCTCGAGCTTCCCATAAAAACCTGTCATTTGCCACTTTGCCCCATCTCTATCTTCTTCAATATCAATATCAAAATGGTTTATAGAAAAACTTCTTAGGCTGACAAATAAATCCCCCTGCCACCCTAGGCTCAAATCTTTTCTCGTGCCCAAAGCTGACACATCAATCCCATTATAGAACCCGCATTGTCGTTGTACTTCTTCCATTCGCTTACTATCCAACTATCTCTATAAGGAAGACAAATCGAGGATTATGTTGCTTCAATGTATTTTAAAGCCTCTTAATGCCTCGTGGACTCCCTAATCCATGGATGTTTCAACTTACGATTTTTATTGTGTCTGGTCGGCTTGCCCATTGGCAGCTGTTGATATTTGAGTTTTACAAATTTCCTCACATTTCTCAGTCACTTTAGCCATGAAAGATCCTATAAATTTTTTCTAAAGTTTGTTTATCTAGCTAAGCCTTTTATTTCCACCGCTACTCATTAGAGGAAGGTCTTTACTATCGTCTTCCATAGCTTCGCTCCTCATTCCTTCACACAAATCAATTTCCTTCCATTTATCTAGAGGCCTTTTTCTTTCCAAATTGAACCCTGAGGTAGATCCCAGAAAATTGTGTTGTTGCCTTAGATCAAAAAATCTGGCCAACCTTCTACTTCTTTAAGCTTTTTGACTTCCCTTATGCTCCCTAAAATTACCCCCATTATTATCCTCCTTCAACCATAATAATTCTTATTTTTTGTTACAATTTATATATTAATAAGTAAATATATGATGTTAACATAAATTTATAAATTATAATTATAATCATAATTAATATACTAATGAATAAAATATTAAAGTAAATATAATAATTATAAAATTAAAAAATGATATCTATTGTTTTACTATTAAGATAAAAGATATTTTTGTTTTTAATTAATCTTATAATTTATTTGAGAAAAAAAGCCTAAATTGATTAAAATAATAAAAACAAAAAGCAAAGTAGTTGAAAATTTAAGATTACGTTCGTAATCTAAGATAACTTAAGGAATAGATTATAATCTTATAATGACATTACACATTATATTACAACATCTTGACACTATTTAAGAATGTAAGATTTGTTGGAAAATCTAGTTAAGAAAACGGTTTTGAAGTTTAAAAATTTTCAAAACCAAGTTAGTTTATGATATTTATAGCAATAAACTTTTATAGAAAAGTACCTGTGCTTTGTGCGAGGTAGATTCAAGTCAGTCCCAGCCTTCTCCACGAATTGCGTCGAGTGTGGGCTTGAGCAACATGAATAAAAAACAAAACATGAAACAATATTATTACTTTCAGTAGGAAAGTAATCCACTCAATAGATACCGATAAATATTGTAATTCCCAAAAAATAAAACTTATTCTAAGTAAATAAATTACTACTATTTTCTGACAAAATAACGATAACTCAACAATCAATAAGTGTATGTATTAGGTCAACCAATAACATCTATTTCAGGGAGAGATAGAAAAATCCTGGTTGAATAAGGCTTAAAAATAATATTATTTAAATAAAAAACATACTCCAACTCTAAGTAGAGGGATGGGCGACGCATCCTTGTAACACCCCAAATCGGGCCTAGACGTTATGGCTGAATCTGGTGGCGTCACATGAGAGTGATTTTGGAAAACAGTTTCAAATGTCATACTTGTTTAAATTATTATCTTTCCTTTATTGCGGAAGTATTGAAACCGTTCATCATACAAAAATCTAATATTAAGTTTTAAAACGCATTTGTGATATCGCGGTTTATAAATTAATAAAAATAACAAATTGAAAACCTAAAGTATAAAACAAAACAGTTCAAAGGTCCACAAAACATAAAACTCCCAAATAATGAAATAATAAATAACCAGTAACAAAAACATGAAGTCCAACATGGTGTCTATCAGTGGTCACCCTCGAGCCCTCCGCAGCATCAATCCATCTACTGTTGGGGATTATTTAATAGACAAATAAAATAAAAGGGTGAGTTTTTGCAAACTCCGTGTGTACATCCCACAGAAAAGCATGCATGTAAACAGATAACAGTCAAGTAGTCATAATCGAGCCAAAGCTCTTAACAGATTCAGTGTAGGCCTTAGCCCACTCAGAGCAGTATCAGATACATTTGGGCCTTAGCCCATACAGATATACATGCATATCAATCAGTAAAGTACATGTCTACCAACCCTGCACTCCATCTCCGTCCACCCTACACACCATGTGGAAATAAAATCAAACCACCCAGCCCTACACACCAAGTATGGGGATAAAATCAACTCATCCAGCCCTACACACCACAAGGTATCGTAAAACGACACATAATAAGTAAAGGCAGTACAGCTGCTAGTGAAACGGCTAAAAGCCTTTTAGTCTTCCTACTCTCCAATAACAGTCCCAACCCAATGCAATGCAACATAAATAATGTCATGGCATACTTTCATACAGTAAACAGATCTACGTATCATACTCAGATCAGATCAGTACAATATTAATACACATGTTAAGTATAATATGCTAGCATACATCTCCGAATCATATCACAGAACAGGGTCTAAGTAACGCTTACCGACCCTTTAACATGTCACAGTCGACTAGGGTGACCTGTGCAACCTTTCAAAACAATTCAGATTAATGTGCTCACACGCCCAAGTGGTTTGCCCGTATGGATCACACAGCCTGGCCCAAAACCCTACATGCCCGTGTGGCCCACACGGCCCAATTGGCCTAGCTCATGCCTCGCACACAACCTAACTAGCCTCACATGCCTATGTCTGTCATGCCCGTGTGGCTCTTGTATGACATGGCTTGTCGATCGCATGGCCGTGTATCGCCACACGGCCTCCACATGGGCAGTCCACACGCCCGTTTGACGTCGACAGCTTTGTTTTTGGCTTTTGTCGAATTACGTTTTCAGTGCGTTTAGAGTATACGCTTGGTTCCGATTGAAGCCCAAACGACCCCCGAGCACTCCAAAACCTAGATTTGACAATTTCAAGCCCCAATTCAGTCACTTAAATTGATTTTACCAAGACTAAGCAAATCTTGAACGAGAGATCAATCTTACCCTTAATGAATAATGTCGATTCTTCGCTGAATAAAACGTTGATTAGCAGTCTACAGAACCTCGATTATCTCCTAAACAACAACAAAATATCTTTTAATCACTTAACCGAGGAAACATTCCAGTTTTAAGAAGGAAACTTACCAACTGATAGAAACCCCAAATGTGCACAAAAACGAATTAAATGCGAAGAAAACGGAAAAGAGAAGGTTGGTAGATGCAAAATTTCGGTAGTAGAGTTTTAGGAAGAGAAAAATCGGCAGTGCAAAAGTAAAAAGAAAAGGATTCGACAAGGATTGGGAATATGGAAGGAATTTGGGAATACTGAACAACTAACTAGGTAACTCTTAGTTCACTCCACAACCTAATATCACACTAAAACTCAAATTTCTACACGATAATAGCAACAAAAATAACATCTACGCCCATCTTAAGATTCGAACACAAGACCCCCTACTTATTCACATATCACTTAACCATCAGACCAGTAGGCTTATTCTATTATAATTTACCCAACTTTTATTTAAAAGCCTGATTACCAAGAGTTAGGCTTTATTAAATAAAAATCAAAATTTAACCCAAGTCCTAGCCTAAACTTGGGACCTCCCCAAACACACCACGAGCCGTTAACCACTAAAGTAGACAGATATTTGTCAAATAATTGCAATAACAATTTCAGAAATTTTTCATGCATGAAAAATCACAAAAGCCGAAAATTTGGGGCGTTACAACTCTACCCCCTAAAGAAAATTTCGTCCTTAAAATTTTACTTGATCAGAAGAGATGAGAATACTATTGTCGCATCGAATCCTCTAGCTTCCAAGTAGCCTCCTCAGTGCTATGATTCCGCCACAGCACATTCACTAAAGGAATAGATTTCCTCCGTGGGACCTTTACGTCGTGATCTAAAATCTGAATCGGCTCCTTCTCGAACGTCAGATCTGATCTAATCTCAATATCCTCCACAGGCACAAGTGCATGGGATCAGAGCGGTAACGTCTCAGCATCGAGACATGGAATACATCGTGAATGCGATCCAACTCTGGAGGTAGCTCCAATTGATACGCAATTGGCCCTACTCGTCTCAAAATCCAGTACGACCCAATAAACTAAGGACTTAGCTTACCCTTGCGACCAAACCGCAGAACCTTCTTCCATGGCGAGACCTTAAGAAAAACCATGTCCCCTACAGAATACTCAATCTCTTTCCTATTCAGATCAGCATAGGACTTTTATTTATCAGAAGTCACTTTCAAACGCTCTCGAATCAATCGGACCTTGTCCTCAGTCTCTGATACCAACTCTGGACCCAGTACTCGTCGCTCACCCAACTCAATCCAACATAAGGGAGTGCGACACTTACGACCATACAAGGCCTCGTAAGGTGCCATCTGAATACTGGACTGATAACTATTATTGTAGGCGAACTTTGCTAGAGGCAAGAACTCCTCCCAACTACCTTGGAACTCGATGACGTACCCTCTCAGCATGTCTTCTAATATCTAAATCACCCTCTCTGACTGACCATCTGTTTGAGGATGAAAAGCAGTACTGAAGTCAAGTCGCGAACCCAAAGCCTCGTGAAGCTTCTGCCAGAATCGAGATGTAAACCGAGGATCCCTATCGAAGATAATCGACACAGGAACCCCATGCAGCCTTACTATCTCAGAGATGTATAACTTAGCCAGTTTCTGAAGGGAGTAGTCTGTCCTGACCGGAATGAAGTGAGCGGACTTGGTCAATTGATCCACGATTACCCATACAGAATCTTTTTTAGTGGGTGTTAGGGGTAGCCCACTAATGAAGTCCATTGTCACTCGCTCCCATTTCCATATCGGTATCTGAACTGGCTGTAGCAATCTCAAAGGCAACTGACGCTCAGCCTTCACCTGCTGACAAGTTAGACAACGAACAACAAAGTCGGTCACCTGCTAACATTAGTTAAATGTTAGATAACCAATGAGTCAATATTTGTTTCCATTTTGCTTTGTGTGCAAACACATTGAGGACAATATACAATGACTATTAATGTAATCAATGGATATTTTATTAAACAAATTTGTTCGAAAAATATAAGTATACAAAACAAGTTTATTACACTTAGAACACTAGATCTAACAAGATTATAGGGTGGTTGAAATGTTGAGAATCCAAACAACAACGTAATCTTATTTTGAAATGTAATATTATGGGTCATAAAAATAAGATTTGACCAACCTAACACACTCATGGTTCATATAATACGTAAAACAGTATAAGTTGATGCATAAATGTCATTGCTCGCAAAAAAATCCCCAAAAAGAGGAGAAAAACAAACTGACGGTAATCACAACATTAAAAATATTCAAAATCTAGATATGCATCACCTTGTTCAAATTGTTGATATTTGCATCTTAGCTTTGCCATCATCAGACCAACCTGACGACGAACATCAATTAATCAAGAAACCACTATCAAAAGCCTTTAGATATTCATTGCATCAGTGATACACAAAAAAGTTAAGTCTTAAATGACTTGTCCTCCTTAGCCTCTCAGAGTGCACTTTTCCGAACACTCTCTTAACGAGATTTTTCAAGAATAATTCCTAATAGATCTGAAGTCGCACTTACTTGAAAAATCTCATATGTACTTCAAAACATGACTAAAGGGAAAACTAAAACCACCGTGCAACTTTGAAAGAAACCAAAGTGAATTAAACTAGAATCACCAAAGTTTTCATAAGAAAAATAAATTAGTGGATTGAAACTAAAAACTAAAATAGAAATTTATGAAAAGGCCGCGACTGGCAGACAGCTTGAGGGTTGGTGCCATTGCTAGTAAAACCAATTTTTTTTTATTTGAAGAAAGTTGAGCAACTAAATTTTGTAAATTGAGAGGATTAGATTCTGTTTTTTTCTTTTTTAGATTTAATTTAATCTAGTTTTTTAGCACAATGATATGGACTAAGAAAATTTCAATTATTAATGAAATTCCTTTTTTTAAGAAAACTTAAAAATTAAATACAACTTGTTTGTTAAATATAAATAGGATATTCATATAAAATATTTATATTTATTCTTAAATTAAATGAAGATTTACATATTGATTAAGATATGAGATTTAATGTTAATTAAATTTTAACTCAATTAGTATTATTACTATTGTCTAAACATATATTTTTTTTCTCTAATTTAAGAGTTGGATAGAAATAGATATTGTATTTAATATAATTTTGCATATAATCTTTTAAATATAAAAAGTGAAAATATTCATATTAAATATATACCTAAATAAAAATATTAGGGGAATGATCTACTAACATTTTAATTTTTACACTCTTTTCGTATATTTCTTTATAATTAATATTTTAATAATTTAACCATCATATTTTATATTTCATCCATATAAATAATGCATGTTAACTTTGACGCAAATTAAAAATTCCTAACTACTTTTTATGTTAGAAATTTCAACTGTTTAATAAATATCAATTCATAACGATATTTTAGATTGATATAATTGAGATATTATATGGATACGAAAAATTTACATGCATAATGAATATTATTATATCAATAAATATGATAATTTTAATGTAAAAAATATATGAAAAAATATAAAATTGCATTAATTATATAGATGTCTCCAAAAATATTAATAACAACATTAATCTAGATTAAGAAAAACAAGTTAGAAAGCTAAAATCTTTAGCAATTCAGTTTTGACCAAAGAATGATAAAATGAGCTGAAGGTAGGCCTGGTTGGCACATCCAAAAGAAAAAGAGAATTTCCAGGTGGCAGGTCATCATTATTTGATAAGGAAAAAAATATTCCCAAGGGTGACCACTTTATAGTTTTATAAAGAGAATAAACTTTTATAAATATAATCCCATGATTCTTACACACTGTTTCTTTATGCTTTTTATCTTTCTCTTTTTCTTTCCCAAGAGGATGTTTCCACTTATGCTTCCAATGTAGTACCATATATATTTTGATTATGTAAAGGCAATGAATATGGGAGACAACAAATTATTATTCATTCCTTCCACTTTACTTGTCTAATTTCAAAACTACAACCTATTATTTATAATCAAAATTGCAATTTTTAATAATAAATTCCATAAATGTGTTTATAAATTTGATAATGAGTTATAATTACTGGAATCATTATAATAACAACAAATTTAAAGATTTGATTAACATTTTGAATATTATGTTTAGGTAGGTATGTGAAGCATTAAAAAACTAATGGAAACACTTTGACATGTCTCAACAATAGTAACATGATATTGATGTTGGAATGCTTGACTAAATCAATACATTGTGTATTTCAGAAAAAGAAAATCAATGAATTGTGTAATCATCTACCACATATGAAAAGTACATACATTATTTTTCTTTTAAACCTTTGATTTTTCAATTTTAAAATAAAATTAGTGGGACATGACAATAATTTAGAGAATTGAGTGGAAAGATGCCATGTTGTATTGATTTTCAACAATAGGGAAAGATTTGAGTATCAATTAATAATTAGAACATGCCAGTTAAGATTTGTACCATCTTATCTTGGTTTTTTTTTTTTCAATCAATCTATATTTTCTTATAATTTTTTATTAACTTGGTATTACAAGTTAATTAAATATTAATTTTATTAAAAAATAGAAAATTTTATTACAATATTATTTATGTATTACAATATTTTTTAAATTTAAATATTTTAAATTACAAACTAAAAATAATTATATAATAGATGAATGATTATTTTTTGAACAATCTCATTATAGGTTTTGATTATATCTTTTTTTTTACATAATATCTAATACTATCCATAGCTCCTCTTCAACCCATAAATAGGAGGATAATGCGCTTCAACGCACTCAAACCTATGTCCTCTTGTACTAACAATAATACTCATGACAATCGAACTAAGACTCAATCGGTAAAATAAATAAATGATTAAATTGAGAAATTTAAAATTTTTTTATACAAGTTCAATCTTTCATATGATTTAGTTTATTTGACTGACTTTTTTGGTTACTATTTAATAATTACAAAATGTAATAATTATATTTTTATTTTTAAATCTTTATTGGAGGAGGATTCAAGCTTTCAAGTGGGATCTAGTCAAAATAGGGATGTATATAACCTATATCTATTTATAGAGTTGGTGGCCCAAAATAATTCAACATTAACTTAGTAAAATTACTTAAAATTTTAAATTAAAAGCATAAAAACAAAATAAAAGGAAGGGCATTTAAGTATTTTAATTATTAATAGTTCAAAGAAAATTACTATTATAGTTTTTATTTGAATTTAAAAAATAAAAATAACTACTGATGTACTTTTTTATATCAATAACAGTGCGCATTTTTATTATTTTATAAATAATCATTAATTTTTAAAAATAATTAATTAGAAAGTTTATATTATTTTAATTTTTTTCTACTTATCTAGGGTGTGCAATAGAACTAAGAGCATAGCTAGGGGGTGGCAGGGACACTGTTCCTCCCTAAAATGAAAAAATCTATTTATATTATTTAAAATTTTTAAAATTTTAAATTAGTAAAGGTAAAGGTGCACGTTGGCCTCCCCTAAAAATAATAAAAATTTGATTTAATCGTTTAAAAATTATAAAGATATAGGCCACTAAAATGGTGAAATTACATTTCTACTATTATAAAAATTACAATTTAATTTCGGCCTTTCTAAAAAAAATTTTGAATTCACCCTGAATAAAACTAATATATAAAGCAAAATTTAGAGGATTATCCAAAAATCAGTTATTTGTTAACTTAACTTACCTCATGTTTAGATAAAATTTATTAAAGCAAAGGAAAATAAAAGAAAAAAGAATGGAAGGTTAAAGAAAAGAAATTATATATTTATTTTTTTGTTTGGATAATTAAAATTAATAAAAAAATTGAAAGTAATTTTAATATTAAAGAAAAAGAAATGATTTATTTAGAATGAAATTTCTAATTACGTAAATGACAATAACAATCATAAAATAAAATTATAAATTATAAAACACTAATATTCTTCGCAGAAAAGTAACAAAATTGTTTTCGAATAATATATTGACTTTTTTTTTATTTAAGAAAATTTTATTTCACCAAATTGAAGAAAAAATTGTTAATAATCTATACAATGCATATAAAATAAATTTGAAAATTAAAGACGGTTAATTAAAAAATAGATAATACAAATAAAGGTTTTACAAGCCAATTGAGTCTTAATTCGATTGGTATGGGCATTGTTGTTAATGTAGGAGGACGTGGGTTTGAGTGCTTTAAAGCGCATTATCCTCCTATTTATGTGTTGAGAATGTGCTATAGATAGTTTCAGGCATTATATAAAAAAGAACTGATATGATCAAAACCTACAATAAGATTTTTTAAATAAATAAAGTTGTTACAAATTCAAAAAAGAGACCAATAATCTAAAAAAAACGAGTAAAAATGTTAGCTTCTCTCCCTTTGCTTTCCCTCCCACTCCCTTACTAAAAATAAATTATCCAAACGCGGGAAAGATGATTCATTTCCTTCATTTTACTTGGCTTTTTTTAGATTTTTTTATATCTAAACATAGCGATAAGTAGGATGATATAATAAATTAGATTTTAAGGGGGTGTTTAGTTCATGAAATGTAAGGTTACATCTATATATATGATTGTCGAAATGTAAGGTTATTTAGCACATTACTAGGTATATTATATTACCTTTTTTTTTGTTTCATTTGGTTGAAATGTAAGATTACTTAGCACATTACTAGGTATATTACATTGTCTTTTTTTTCTTCATTTGGTTGGAATGTAAGATTTTGCTATTTAGTTGACGAAATGTGCGATTACCTAAAAACATATTTTACTAAATTGTTATTGTAAAATGTACTTTTTTTTGTTATTGTTTATACATAAATGTTGAAACTTATAATATTTTATTAAAGTGATAAATGAATGCATTTCTCTAGTAAATTGATTTCTGTTATACCTTTACCTCAACTTAGACACATGGCAGCAGGAGAAGTAGCTTAGAAGGCACTCGCAGATGACTCTCCATCTTGTACCATCAATAATGACCATTTGTGACCAGCCATTCGAATACCTCAAACCACTCACTTTTGGCCACTTGTTATGGATTGTCCATGGGGACTACTAAAGGACCATTGAGAATAATAGCCTTATTATGGAGTTATGCCTTGCATTTTCGGATCAAACAGTGTGTGACATCACAACGAGGAAGTGTTCTTCGTCCTAACGAATCGCCTACGTCATGATGAGAAGAGAGTCTTCGTCCTGACGACGCAAATGTCACGTCACGACATAGTGGCATGCACCTCAAGTTTTTCAACTTTCTTTTCTCAGTTACTGACTTGTGGGGATTCTCTTTGGTGTTATCAATTGACAAATACTTTAGTAGTCTACTTTTCGATTAATTTACTAAGTAAATATGACTATACACTCTAAACCACAAATATGAGGTTCAAAATATTTTTTAGAATTTACATATTGTGCTTGAAAACCATTTTGGTCAAAAATTACTGACACTATAAACAAATGTTAAAGGCGAATATCATTCCCTCAATCTCTATCTCACCTCCAATGGCATTCAGCATCTTATATCACCTCCTTACACTCCTCAACGAATTGCCCTAGCCAAAAGACGTCATGACACATTATTGAAACTGTTAAAACCCTACTTTACCAAGCTACCTTACAATCTGATTTTTGGTCTTTTGCCTATCAGCATGTCATCTATCTGATCAATCGACCCTTACATCTATACTTAACCATAAATCTCCTTATGAAGCCCTTTTACATAAAAAACCCAACTATGACTCTATCCGCATTTTTGGTTGCTTATGCTACCTTCGAGTTTGACCATATGCAAAACATAAATTAGGTCATTATTCTAAACCTTGTGTTTATTTTTTTTTTCACTTTCACATAATTGTCACCAATGTTTTGATCGCATTTTTTAAAATTTTTTTTTTCATGAGGTGTCAAATTTTTGGAAAATATTTTTCCCTTTGAAAATATATTTACCCATCTAAACTCAAAATATTCATCTTTGCAATGGGAACATATTTTTTCCAATGTCACTCAACCAATTTCCCCCACAGACCAATATATACCTGATACCAATAATACTCCCCTTCTACTTAACATTTTGGTTAACCAAACTCTAGGCCTGCTTTTAACCATTGTTTTGCAGCACAGTATGTTGTCCTATCTTCAACTATTCACGCAAATTTTATCCAAGGTACGCACTTTATTTTTCATTCTCAACTACTCAGTAACTTAGCAACTCGCCCTTTTACTCTCATATTCCAAAATCGCTGACTACCCATTACTTAAGTGTATCATCATCGCCCTCTATCTTTCACCCCAAACCTGAAACGACCTACTACCTAGCCATCAAATATTTAACCTATTACAAAAATCACACATATAACCCAACCCAAACCTCATCGAGTAGTCACATGATCACAAAATAATATCTTTAAGTGCCATAAAATTATTGACTATATAGCTCAAGTTATATCTACTAATCTCACTATTCTTTTCACTTACAATCAAGCCCAAAAATCTATTTCTAGGAGATTGGCAATGCAAGCTGAATTTGATGTGCTAATGAAAAATCAGACTTGAGAATTGGTTCTACACAACCCCACAAAAAACATTGTCCTTTGTAAGTGGTTGTTCCATATTAAACCAAAGGCTAACGAATCTATTGACAGGTACAAAGTATGCCTAGTTGCAAAAGGATTTACACAATGACCTGGTATTGATTTCTATGACACATTTAGCTTATGGTAAAACCAACTACGATTCGCATAGTATTAACTCTTGTTGTCCAACGTAATTGGCAATTGTATTAAATCGACATAAACAATGCCTTTCTACAAAGCAAACCCGACGAGGAAGTCTACATGTCCCACCCTCTGGGTTTCGAGCATCTTGATTTTCCAAATTATGTCAACTGGTAGCAAAAAGCCATTTATGGACTCCAAAAAGCACCAAAAGCATGGTATGATGCTCTTACAACATTTTTTGTAATAATTGGATCTAAAATGCTTGTGTGACAATTCTCTCTTTGCTTTACATAATATGAGAGCCACTATCTACATATTGATATATGTTCATGAGATCATCATCATCATTGACAACATTAAATTGCTTGTTCAGAATGTTATTCAATCACTTGCCAAGCAATTTTCAATTAAATATCTTGGATTGTTGTATTTTTCTTAGGTATTGAAGTTCATCGTAATGACAACAGGCTATTCTTGACTTAATCTAAATATATTCAATAGGTGTTTCATGATTGTAGTATCCACGGGAGTAAGGCCATTTAATTGCTTGAGGATGTTTGAGACATTAATTGTTAATGATAAAGCTCTCAAAATAGATGCCAATAAGATAAGAGTGTCTTAGGAAAATTTCAAAAGTATATATCTTTCACAAGGTGAAACATATCTTTCTCAATCAACAAGCTTACTCAATTCAGCAATATTCTATCCCTCAATCACTGGAAAGTAGTTAAAAAACTTATTTGGTATCTCAAGAAAACATCTTCTTATGTTATTCGTATTTCCTCTAAGGCCCATACCGTTCTCTACACATATATTAATGTCGACTGGGCTAGTGATATCACAGATTGTTGTTCTGTCACTAGGTATATCATCTATCTTGGGTCTCTCTAATTTCCTAGTGCTCTAAGAAACAACACATAGTTTCTCGTTCGTCTATGAATGTAGAATATTGTGTTGTAACTCTTCTCTTTTTGAAACAAATTGTATTACACACTTGCTAAAAAACTCCATATCATACTCCCAACCTTGTCATTAGTACTATGTGACAATATTGGTGTCACTTATATTGTTGCAAATCTAGTGCACCACACCAAAATGAAACATTTAGAAGTCGATCAAATTTGTGTTACTCATATTCACTCAGCTGACCAACATGCTTATCCTCTCACCAAGATTTTGTCCAAGTTTGCCTTTCAACGAGTTCTTTCCAAGGCAGGTTTTGTTGCACCACTCCTAACTTGAGGAGGGCATAACAACACACTCATTATTTTGAATTACATTGTTCCTACTTTCTTGCCAAGTCTTTTTTATTATTATTATGTTGTTAGGTGGTTCCTAGTTTTCATATTTGTTCAGAAAATAGGTTGCTAAAGGTTGTTCCTTTGTTCCTAATTTTCAGCTTTTATATAGATTAGTTTGTTAATCCCTTGTGTATAAATACCACCATTTTGGATCAACAAAAGATAAGAATTTTTCTACATTTTTTTTTCATTCTTAGAAGGGAAGGTAGCTAAGTATGAGTTTGGATGAGCGGTACGATGTGTTTAGCTTACTTTTTGCCTAATGTTGCAGTATCGTTACAATATCTAATCTCACTGACACTGTTGTTTTTACACTAATCGCAGGTAAACGCATCACCCATCCAAACACACCCTAAGAAAGAAAGGTTGAGAGAGGGAAGAGGTCTTGGGAAACTAGGAAACCATAATAAGAAAATAACAAAAAATGAAATAAAAAAGAGAAGAAGAAAACACTTAAATATGAAGTTTTAAGATTGACTAATGATTATGTAAAGATGGAAGAAGAAGTTGAAGAAGATGATGATCATGGTTAGCCAAGAAAGATTCTTTGGTAATAAATGAAAAATTGAAGATGAAATTTTAAAAATATGTTTTTTGAAATGGGAACCCTAAAAATTTGGATTGATTTCATAAATGAAGAATCGGAGAAGAAAAAAGTGATATTTTATTTTTATTTTAACTAAAAGGGTGTTTTGTTTAGTAAACTAATGATTTTCCAAATTCAAACTAATTATCTTTTTAGTTTTATAATGCATCATTAAAAATTAAAATCATATCAAATAGATAATTTATGATAAAAGTTAACACCATTAGATCGGCGTACAGATTGAAAGACAAAATAAAACTATATGTACCATGTTAGACAAATTTAAACTATAGGTACCACATTAAAAAATTTGTTAAAGTATAAATGAATTTTTTTTACCATTATCCCTTTCTTATTTTACTTTCGACGGAAAACTAACCTATTAATTTTCATCTCAAGTTTATATGTTCTTCTGATTTTTATATTGAGCATATCATATATAATCTAAAGAAATATTTTCATACATTATAAAAAATATTAGTTAATGGTTGATTGAGTCTTAATTTGATTGGTATGGATATTGTTGCCAATGTAGGAGGAAATGGGTTTAAGTGCGTTAAAGCGCATTACCTTTCTATTTATGGGTTGGGGAGGGGTTATAAGTAGTTCTAGGCATTGTGTCAAAAAGAATAGATACAATCAGAACTTATAATGAGATTATTAAAAAAAATTAGCTAATTACAATTGTTTTTGTAACAAATGGTCTTGTTATTTGCACGACATGTTGACATTTTTAATTTATTATTATGAAATAGACCCTTTTTTATTATAATTATGCATTTCTTTCCATGCATCACGGTCATTGTGTTTGTATTTTTAAGACTTATTTACTAATAAATGTCAAAAAAATTATGTGATTAGACTAATTTTTGAAAAATTTCGGTAATAGGTTGATTTTACGAAAACGCTTCAATCTAGAAGCGTGTTTAGGTGATTTGTAGAAAAACGCTTACGGCTGGAAGTGTTTTCAACGTATTGACAAAAAAACGCTTTCAGCTGAAAGCGTTTTATGTCACATTGGCACTAAAAGTAGCAGCACCAATATTTTTTTTTATTTTCTAGTATCACATATTAATGTGGAAATAAAACTTACAAAACAAGTCTTTATATAGACTTAAAGACTCATTTCGCTTATTTTCTTAAGCGATGTAGGATGTGGGATATGTGTATATATAAACTCAATTCATTTGCAGCTTGTTCCTAGACAACATAAGATTAAAGGCTATACTATATTTTATAATTATTTTTATTTCCTTCTATTTTTTTATCATGAAAATTTTCTACATTCGTACCGTACTTGTGTTATTTTTCGTTTTATAATAATGTATTAATTTATATTTAAAAATATTATTTACACTTGCAAAGTATTTTATCTGTTTTTACAAATAACAACAAAAGATAAAAGCTACACAAATCTATTTTCTCTATAGAAATATAGAGAGTATTATATTAAATTGAAAATAAAAAGATACGAATATAGAGTGTTTTATTTTTGTTTTTATATTGAAAATTTATTTATTTTTAATTATTTTTGTTTAGTTCATTTCACTTAACTCATAATTAATTTTAGAGTTTTAGTATTTGCGTAAACACTAATGAAAAAGTATCATACGATCTCGTAATTATCACTAATAGTCATGTTTGTTTGGTTCATTTTATTATTATTATCTTTTGAATTATATTTTTATACTATTGTTGTAAAAAATAAAAGTTGGAATAAACAACCTTCAAATTATATATATTTTTTGTTAAATATTAATTCTTTTTCAAAAAACGATCTAAACTATAATTTCATGACTATTATGGCCTATACTATTATATTTGTTAGAAAATTTTTTTCAACTAATTAAGAGTTAATACATGACGTGATATTAGTCACGCCATGTGATTCGATTAAATGAATGCAAGATGAAAACATTCATATCCATGCAACGTGTGTATGTAAGCTATTAAGGCTTAAAAATTTGTCCATATTATTTTTATTACACAACCTTTTTAATCCTAGTTTAAATTTGTGTTGTTACGTTTTTAATGGGTCTTAAAATCATGTTTTTAAATATGATAGTTTATTAGTTAAATTGGTTGATAGTTTAATTAGTTAGTTTTATTGCATTTTAAATGTGTCTTAAAACTAGCTATCTAACCTGTCCATTTTATTACAGTTTTTTAATTAGATTTAAGGTGTTCTAATATCATGTTTAATGTGTGATTTAATGTTCCTAGGAGAGTCCAATGGCTGACCTATTTAAAGTTTTAAAGGGTTGATTGTTTTTGCCAAAATAGAATTAAGAGTTTTCACACCATGTGGTTGTTCGATTTTGCAAGAGCATCAATTATGTTCACATGTAAGATGGTTGTTCGTGTGGGCTAGAAAGTGACCATTCGTCTAACACTCCAAACTCGACTTAGATGTCATGGTCAAATCTAGAGACTTACAATAATCCTTTTTGAAAAGTCCAACTTTATGTAATAAAATTCAAACCAACCAAAAATATTTAAACAAATAACAACAAAACATAAAAATTCAATCTAAAAAAATAAACAATCCAAATAGTTTGCGACAATATGAATCCAGGTGAAATAGTAAATTTATGGAGATTTAATTGACTGAGATCCCGTTGCATCGACCCACCTAGGTTTGAGGGTTACCTGAAATCAACAGACAAGCAAAATAAGCTTACAAGCTTAATGTGTAACATATTTAAACAATTAAACGGAAACAATCTTAGACATGCTTTCGGATCTTTATTTAAATAGATTTCAGAACTAGAAACAAAAACAAAAGCAGAGTATAACAGATATAGATGTAGAGCATATCAAACACAGATGTAAAGCCTATCAGATATAGATTCAAATTTCTACCCCCATCCGCTACACACCGTCTTCGACCATCCTTACACATCATATAGGGTATCAAGTACCCATCCATCCCTACACAATGCATAGTGACTGTATGTCACATTTCAGAAGATTCGTAGACTAGCTGTTAGATCAATGTGAGATAAATCGCCAGAATCAGATATGTATGTGGCTTAGCCACCAGAATCGATAAATAATTAAACTACCATACTTTATCCTTTATCCTTTAACACAAATCCCATCCCACTGCAGATGCAAGCTAACAATTATCAGAGATGTGTATGCAGTAATACAGATTCAGAACATATTAGAATAATTCAGATCATACATACTTAGATGATATCATATTAGACATATGTGTAGGAAACAAATTATATGCCAATAGATCATCAAATATCAAGTTTTATAGCTTAATCCAGATCATATAGACCCTACAGAAGGCCTATGTTCGATCCAAACGACGTTTACAGCCTTAGGGAGAATTTCAAAATTTTGGCCCACACGCTTGTGTGGATTCACACAACCTACTTGGCTAGCCTGTTGTAACCCACACATCCTGGCACACGGCTATATGGTTCATATCAGTGCCTCACATGGTCTGTCACACGGCTTGACACACGATCGTGTAATGTCGACAACCCCAATTTTGGCTTTCACCGTTTGTTGATTTCTCAGGTTTTCGTTACACACTTGATAAGATTTAGACGTAGAAGCAACAATGATGATCCCGGAACCTAAAAATGACAATCAATTGGCCAATCAGATGATTTAATCGAACCAATTCGCTAAAACTAGCATTCAAAGCCAAAACACGTAAAAGAACTTTGATACAACTCCCTGATTCAGAACTATACATTTACCGTTGCACGAGCAGTAATTACACAAAGCTTAAGTCGTTGGATGGGCACCACATGCTTCTTGATCTTCCCCTAAAATGTAACAAATTAAACAGACAACATAAAACACATATTTAATATCACAACCTTGAAACTTGAAGAAAAAACCCCCAAACTCATAATGAACAATTCAACAAACGAACGAAGTAAAAACGACAGTAATGGAAAGAAGAAGAAGAGAAATAAGAACATGAGAAAGAAAAAGATTTTTGGGAAAAATATTTAATTAAAAATAAAAAAATTTACAAAGTAGCATAAAAATATTTTCTATTACTTATGCAGGTAGGGACTCAAACACAAGACCAAAAAATATATAGAAGCTTAACCACTAAGCCATTAGGCTTATCATTAACACAAGTTCACACAGAATAAAACTTAAGTTGAAAGCTCAAAGATAAAGGTTGGGTAAAAAATTAACAAAATTTTCAAAAGTGAAACTTAAACCCCTGGTCTCAAACACACAATCAATACCCTAAACCGCTGAAGCATATATTATATTATGACAAGATTCAACAAACAAAAGTTCAAATTTTTAGGGCGTTACAATTCGGTCAACACAAATGAGCCTTAAATGTATCATCCAAATTAAAGGGATGAATGGACAGATTCTAGAAGCCGAATTTATTACCCAAGATGAACATACCTTTACTTAAGGTTGAAACATGCATGAATTTGCCCACAAGGCATTTAATTGGCAGCCACCATAATCAATACTAAGTGCATGGGATTTTAGAACATTCTAGTGTTTACATTTATGGCCAAATTTTGGCTATTAAGCTACCTAGTTAAGTCCTATAAATAGTTTAGTTTTAAGCTTTGTAGAGGGAGACTTTTTTTATTATTAAAATACATTTGAGTTAATCTCTTTGTTCTTCAAGAACTTATCGAACTTATTAAGAATCCTTTCTTGTGGCGTTCACTAAAACTGTTCTTATCACTTTGTTCCCCATTCTAAAGTGTGGCAATCAACCTTATAGAATTCAGGTCATGTTGTTACATTACATTGGTTCTTTTCTGGTTCGTTTACATTCAAGAGTTTTATCCAAATTTACTTTAGCACTATTCTCTTCATATTTCTAACAATATCCAAGCAAGTACCTATTTAGACGATCGGGCACATAAAATCGTGAATCAACTCGTAACCAGGTTCACATCAATACATGACATTTTTAATAATATTAAAAAATTAAATTGAATTGAATTATTATTTAATAATATCTCTCTCATACATACATCTTCACCTTTATCTCTCCCTTTATTCACAGCATCAAACATGAGAAAAAAATATTGGTATAAGAGTAAGTAATTCCATATTGTCTAGGAACAAATTGCAAATAGATTATGAGTTTATATAAACCCATATATC
This sequence comes from Gossypium stocksii, assembly GCA_020496765.1. Lineage (NCBI taxonomy): Eukaryota > Viridiplantae > Streptophyta > Magnoliopsida > Malvales > Malvaceae > Gossypium > Gossypium stocksii. The sequence continues at coordinate 81,640,251 of CM035630.1, read as the reverse complement.
ATATCGCTTAAGAAAAAATAAGGGAAATGAGACTTTGGGTCTATATAAAAACTTGTTTTTGTAAGTTTTAATTTCACATTAATAGGTGACACCAGAAAACAGAAAAAAGAAAAAGAAAAAGATTTGTGCTACCACTTTTAATGCCGATGTGGCATTTTTCTGCAAATCACCTGAAGCCGCTTCCGGTTGGAAGCGTTTTCATGGAATCGGTCTATTCACACATTTTTTTTGATTTTTCGATATTTATTAGTAAATAAGTCCTTTTTTAAATTTTGAAAATAATTATTAAATATTTGCTTATAATGTTATAACGTAAAAATGTAGTTCCTAATTTTAAACTATACATTTTATATTACTAATTATGGTTGCGTAATTAATTTGACGTTAAAATATAATTGTGTAAAAATAAGCAATAATTACCATAAAATATGATAAGAAATAAAGAAAATAAAATTATAATCTATATTTAAAATATAGATAGGATTACTGAATAACAAAATGATTTAATAGGCTTATAAAATTTGAATTTGAATTTTTTTAATTTTAAATAAATTATTGATTTCAATTTAATTTATTTGTCACCTATTTTGACAATCTTTAACGTCGATTTCAAGATTAAAAATGTAGAGTTATTAATATTTTGTTTAAAAAATAAATTGTTCTTTTTATGTAAATTTCATTATTAATGACACTTTATTACATTAAAAATATTTAAAATTTCAATTATTTAATTTTAAAAAGTTTTAATGTAAAGTTTATTTTTCAATATTTAAATTATTTCTTAAATTTTGAAAAAGATAATACATATTTTTCATATGAAATATAACCTCTGCAACGTATGAGAAATAAACTAAGCTAATATATTTAGTAATTTGCATATTTATATAGTCATGTAATTTTACAAGTACGAGAACTGTATTTAATCTTCTTAATATATTATTTATACTATTATTTAAATCCTTGATAGTGTTAGTATTACGAGTTAACTGAACACCATCTCGATTAGAAAAATTATTAAAATATCTTATTTTATTTAAAATAATTTATATTATCCAAAATTATTTTAGTATTTATTAAAAATAAAAAATGCATATAATGAGATTTGAACCCATAACATTTGCATTATAAGTATCTTAAATTTACCACCCAATCAAAGATTCATTTTAATATTTTTTATATATTTTAATTTTATTATGCATACTTTATTACTTTCATTAATTATATATATAATATTATTAATAAATTTGTTGATTGAGTTGGTGTCACAAATTAATTTGGCATCAACTTAAGATCGATGATGGTACCATGATAAATGATTTTATTCAATTAGTATTCTTAATATGATGTATTTAAATTTTATTTTGCTCATAATTTAATCTATTTTTTATTTTAATATCGTGTATATTTTATGTGTTATTATTAATTAGTTTCAAACCATATATTTTATAATTTACCATATATTATTTTTAAACACACCTTTATATTCGTAATAAAATTTCTATGAAAGATTAATTGATTAATATCGATTGAATTTTAACTAGACTGGTATGGACATTGTTGCCAATGAAGGAGGACGTAAGTTTGAGTGCGCTGAAACATATTATCCTCCTATTTATGGGTTTAGAAGAGTCTATGTGTAATTTTAGTCATTTTGTCAAAAAAGAGCAGATATAAAAATATTAAAAAATAGTTTATTAACAATTTACAACAAAATATTGGTATCATATTTGAGAAAGGTTAAATAATAATTTATTTTTGATGTAGTGAATGTCTAAAAAGTCCTTGTCTAAAAATTCATTAAGTCTACAAAAAAATAAAACTTCGGACTCAATATAAGTCAATGGTTACTGGGTCAAACAGCGTGGAATACACTCCAAATATGACTTACAAATATAACACTTTGACCAAACTTTATTGAGCTCGAAATTACCGGGATTACGTCTTTTACGTGTTATTCCCGTATGACTCGTTCTTTCGATTTTGCATAAAGAATACGTTCCCATTATAGTACTTTTTTATTAGAATTAAATAATTAAAAATATTTATTTCATCATAGAAACCTGTTTTGCTTTTATTTAGAATTAATTTCTAGCATTGAAAATGTGGTAAACATTTAAACTGAATTAAATATCAACCAATAAGATGAGATTTAAATTATAAAAATAAATTTTTTTGGTTGAATTATAAGAAGAGGTTAAAGTCTTAATAGCAGTACGACTAGAACGACTCGAATTTAAATTACATTTGAGATAATGAACATTCTGACTATCAAACTAACACGTAGAGTTCATACATAATATTTAAAAGATAATAGCCCATAATAATAGTATCCTAATACTACATTTTCATCTAATTAAGAATTAATTTTATTACATTAAAAGTATTAAAATATATAATCTTGGAATGGAAACATTATAAAATACAGACCACTCTTTTTTTTTTCCTATTAATTTACTAATAAAAATAATTGAAAATACATTGTTTTAAGACAACATATTTTATATGGCAATTTTTTTAATTATATATATAAGAAAAAGGACCAGAAATTGATTTATAAGCACATAGCAAACCAAAACCAAACCACAGCTTCACCACATAAATAAGTGGCAACGACATTACGGTCCCCTCACCTAAAATACTGTAACAATAAATTATTTAAAAATAAATAAAAAATCTTACAAGCCGACAACTCACCATTCCGTCGCCAACCTCCGTTATCATCGAAAGCCTCTTTAGATAACGACAACCAAACAACACTTTGATTCCACTTAACGGTTTCCGTTACAGCAACTCACTCCCTCTCTTTTCAGTCGGGCCCCACCTGACTCCAAAACCCGAGCCGCCCGGGTTTGTGGGACCCATCTGACGCGTCAACACATAAAACGTAGACCAAAACAACCCGAAAACCCGACCCTGACCCAGCCCCTCTTTTTCCTCGCTACTTCTTTAATTTCCGCCTATATAATACCCTTTCCCTTATCTCTTTCGTCTCGGCAGATTTTAAGCCTCAGCAGAGCAGAAAAATAGAAATAAAAATAATAAAAGGAAGGGATTTTTTTTAATTTTTAAATTAAGAAAATTTTCTAGAAAAAAAAATCCTTCCTTTTTTTCCTTTGATTTCCCCTTATGAGATCGTAAAATTTTCGAGAGACCCTTTTTTTCTGTAAATTTTATATATCTAATTATCGCTTTGTCTTTGGTTTTATTTGGGGTTGTTTTCGGGTTTATTAATATGGGGACTGAAGTTTTACGACCTCAGGATTGTTTGATCGAACGGATTCGGTTACCTCCGACGGCGTGTCCTCGCCGGAGATACGGAAACGGTAGCTTTAATCCTAGTTATTATCATAACTACAACAATAACAATGGAAGTGGTAGATCTAACAGGAAACCCGTTCAGAGGAAGCGGATCGGATCGGAGCAGGGGATTTCGAAGAAATACAGCTCCGCCGATGACTTGAAGACGGTGAGGAACAATGTTATGGTGGAGAAGGTTACGATTATGAGACGAGGTGAGTCGTTGGATTCGAAGATCAAGATCGACAACGGCGGTGGTGGAAGGGAAGGGGGTTTGGTTGTTATGGGTACGGATCGTTTGGGTCCGGATCCGGAAATGGTCCCTAAACAGATCAAAATCGTGGATGCTAAGTCTTCGGTGACCGTAAAATCCGACGTGTATGCCGGATCGGCTTTTTCCGTTTCTCCGGCACCGAGCTCACTTCCTTTACCTACTTTCTCGAAGAAGAAACAGGTTCCGGTCGATGACTCAGCTACAAGGGATCTCAGGCGTTTGCTCCGGCTTGATCTCTGAGACCCGAAAATTTTGATTTGGATCCAAATAAGCCTTCGTCTCTTTTTATCTCCATCTCTCTCTTGATACGTTTCGTCTCTATTTAGATATCTCCGGAATTTTCAAGATCCGATGCCCTCCGTGATATTTTTTCAAGACGGTGGACGGATGTGAAAATCTGGGAAAATTTTAGGGGCGATTAGATAATATTCCCTGCTTAGCAGCTTATGCGTTAAACAAGTGGGGTTTCTTTAAGGAAAAAAGAAAATCAAGGGGGTTGGTATGTAATATTAGGGGAATAGTGGGCGAGGGTTGAGTTTTAAAATGTTGAGATGGGAAAAGTACTTTTCTGCTCCGTTGTGAAAAAAGTTTGTAAGAGATTTGCAATTTAGTCCCTTTGATGTAAAGTAAAGATAAAATTAGGGAGAAATTTGAGCAGATTTCTATTATTATTACTAGAATACGTCCCTTGCTATGCTTTAAAAAATCATATTAAAATCTTAAAAATTATATTGATTTAATGTAGCTTTCGAAGTTTGGTGCAGTGTTTATAAATGCAATCCTGTAAGCTCTTAAAACTTTCTAATATGCTCTTCAATTTTGATTACTCTTTAACTAATTTACTTTGATTTTTTTTTTTTAAATTTTCATTTTTTTCTTTTACCAGTCGATAAATGTGATAATTTTAAGGGTAAATTATATTATTAGTCACTTAACTATGGTAAATTTTTATTTTGGTCACTTAATTAAAAAGTTATTATTTTGATTATTTAACTGTTTAAAAATTTTTATTGAAGTCACTTGGTTGTTAAAATTTATACTATATGTTTTTTTTTTGTTCACACTGTCTGTATCAATTAAAAGTTCTCTTTTTCATTTTCTTATAATTTAGTTTTTTTTCATGATACAAAACGTTTTTGTGAACCAAAATTAAAAAAACATTTTTCTTTCATCTCCGACACTAATTGTCAGATTGACTTGAATTTAAAATATATATTTTTATTTGTTGATAGGTATTAATCTATAATATTAGTCATCAAATCATTACTTAAAGTTTACCGGCGATTTTTTTTATTTTAAGAAGAAACTTAGCAACCTCTACCTTAAATAAAATTTATATTTTGAATAATTCTATAAAAATGAGACATGAATTTAATTTGTAAAAAATGAAAAGGGGTGGTCCTGGTCGAAGTGTTTTAAGAGCAGTAATGAGAGAAGGGCCCAGCCCTTCAGCCTTAGTTGTCAGAGACCACACCAGCAAATACCAATCCTTAGGGTTTTTTACCAAAATAATACAAAAAATTTAAAAAAGTACCAAAATGGTACAGAAAAAAAATTATTTACCAAAATAATACAAATGGGTGGTGCCGCCTCTGCCACTGGCACCATTGGTGCCGCCTCTGCCACTGGCACCTTTGGTGCCGCCTGTGGCACCCCCTTGTTCAGCAGATTTTGCTTTTTTTTTTCAGCAATTTCTTTGAGGGACCTATTATGTAATTTTTCCAATTTTTAGAAAAAGGAAGGAAAGGTCTGCTACCGTGTTTAAACTTTCAAATTGAATAATTGCTTTCTAAGCCCTCCCTATTTATTTTTTTCTTTTTATTCCCCTTCAACTCACTATATTTTGTTTAAACAAACTATTAATCTATTTTTGTAGTTAAATAAGCCATTTACTTATGGTTTTACTCATAAAAGTTAAATAAGCCATTTACTTATGGTTTTTACTCATAAAATTTACATCAACACAAGATGTGAATTAGTTTATATTTTTTAAATAGCTTTACTTTACACAATTGATAATAATTCACTCTTAGGGCACATATTCGAAAATTATTAACATTATGATATACATTTTTGGACTCTTCAAATTTCATATATGCATAGATTTAATAGTTATTATTACATTACTAAGAGTAATTGATATTATATTATTAATAATATATATTTATATTACAAAAATTATAATGTGCTACGTAAACATGAGAATAGGGACAAAGTGGCAGATTGAGTCTTTGCTCCTCTTCTCTGGATAATTAGAAAATTTTCAATTTTCCCCTCCCAAAAATAATAATTCAATTGAAACCTTTTTAATTTTGTAGTAAACTAATATTTTAATCCTCATAAAATTTAATAAATAATTTTAAGAAATTTATTATAAAATTTTTATCTTTACACCATTCCTACATTTTATAAATTTATCTCAATCCAACTACATAAAATTTTTGGACTTCATCTCTGCAAGAAAAAAATATAATAATAGTTGTAGTATAAGACATTCAACGTTAAAAACAAATAAAGCTTTAAATCATAAAAGAAAAAAAAATGATACTTATCATTTTGAAATAGTGTTATAAAAAAGCATGATATATGACATATAAATTTTAAATATCTAAATTATTTTTAATATTTAATTTAAATATATAAATATATATTATTAATAATATAATATCAATTACTCTTAGTAATATAATAATAACTATTAAATCTATGCATATATGAAATTTGAAGAGTCCAAAAATATATATCATAATGTTAATAATTTTCGAATATGTGCCCTAAGAGTGAATTATTATCAATTGTGTAAAGTAAAGCTATTTAAAAAATATAAACTAATTCACATCTTGTGTTGATGTAAATTTTATGAGTAAAAACCATAAGTAAATGGCTTATTTAACTTTTATGAGTAAAAACCATAAGTAAATGGCTTATTTAACTACAAAAATAGATTAATAGTTTGTTTAAACAAAATATAGTGAGTTGAAGGGGAATAAAAAGAAAAAAATAAATAGGGAGGGCTTAGAAAGCAATTATTCAATTTGAAAGTTTAAACACGGTAGCAGACCTTTCATTCCTTTTTCTAAAAATTGGAAAAATTACATAATAGGTCCCTCAAAGAAATTGCTGAAAAAAAAAAGCAAAATTTGCTGAACAAGGGGGTGCCACAGGCGGCACCAAAGGTGCCAGTGGCAGAGGCGGCACCAATGGTGCCAGTGGCAGAGGCGGCACCACCCATTTGTATTATTTTGGTAAATAATTTTTTTGCTGTACCATTTTGGTACTTTTTTAAATTTTTTGTATTATTTTGGTAAAAAACCCCAATCCTTACAAACAATGAGTGAAAGGCTCATATCCCAATGTTCTCATTTTTGGTGTTTCCAGTAGACCCTTCAAGATTTTTAAATCCTTTGGATAGTCACTTGGGATTTTTCATTATTTCAAATTAATCACAAGTGATTAATATTCAATCATTTAAAATAAACTTAGGAAAAAAAAAACTCTTTAGTCGAGTTAAATTTCATAATAAATTAAAATAATTATTTGAAATAAAATATAATATCAGTTCATTATAAATTTAAATTACTTAATATATATATGTATATATACAAGGCACCCATGCAAAACATCAATTATTGTTGATTATATTATAATTATAAATTAGAACAATAATAATTTTATTGAAAGATTTTTCTTAAATAAAAGTTTTATTTTTTTACTATTGTTTGATAAACTAAAAAAAGTTAAATAATAAATTTAAGTTATAAATTATGTTTGATATATTTTTAAAATTTAATTATACAATAAAATTAGAGTATTTGATAAAGTAATTTTTAAAATTGTAAAGATAAGGATGTACTTAATGTAAAATTTAACTCAACTTATTTTCTAGAACAAAAGGAATAAGTCAATAAAAGTTTCTATTTCAACGAATTGCACATAGAGATATTGATAAAACACATAGAGTTAATGGTATTTCATAACTAATCGATTGAGCGATAGCTCGCAAACCACCTTAAAAGGAATATTTATTATTTGATCCATATCCTATCATAAAAAGTCCAATGGGAAAAATATTTGAAATGACAATCCATAAAAAAAAAAAAACTAATATTGAGATCGACCAAAATAAAGCAAGAGCTAAAAGGAATTACTGAAAAACTTAGTAAAATTGATATGACTGCTATAGTCGGTCCAATACTAAATAAACAAATATTGCCTCTAGACGGAAGAATATTTTCTTTGAAAAAAAATTTTGTCCCATCTGCTAGCGCTTGAAGAATGCTTAAAGGATCTACATACTCAAGAAATTTTACATTAAGTGCATCCTTATCTACTTATCATTTTTCAAAATTTTTATTGAAAAATTTTATCATTTATTTTTTTAAATTATCAAACATGTTTAAAAAATTAAATTACTAAAAATATTAATTTTCAATTAATTTAATTTTTAATGAATTATTAAACAATAACTTAGTTATATAAACTTTTTTGATATTCAATGCACAATTTTATAAGAATATGTTTTCTACAATATAAACTAGAAAAATGCCGCTCCTGTAACACCCCTAACCCTTCTTCACGGATTAGGGTTACGAGCATTACCGTACAATTGGAACATTTATAATTAATTTGATTCAAAAATCATAGAAATAAATTAAACCATTCCTACATACACATATCGTCCCTAAATCGAGCCCTTGAGGCCCTAAAAATACTTTACAAACAAATGAGGACTAATTTGAAATCATTTGAAAAGCCTAGGAAAAATTCACCAAAATTGAAAACAGGGGTCACACGGCCGTGTAACTAACTGACTTGCACCTTAAGCATTCAACAGGTGACACACGACTGTGTTGCCAAATCGTGTGTCTCATATGGCTGAGTCACACGCCCGTGTCTCTGGCTGTGTGACCTAAAATGTACCTTAAACAACAAGCTTTCCATTTCAAGCTTACTTGGGCCTTAAGTAATTCAAATACCAATCATTTAACCTATTCAAAATACGATTAAACATAATCAAAACATGCCAAATTAATCATCCTAAGTGCCTAACCAATGTACCCTCATTGGTACCACATTTTATATCATTAAAACACATCAATAATGCATCATCCAAATCAAAGTTTAAAGTATGCCAAAATCACTCAATTTAGCCTAACATAAAACTACTTAAGACATCAAGCTTTTAAGTTTCATACACATATCAAGCCTTTGGTCAAAACACATACTGACATTTAGCTTCAAACTGAACATATACTTATAACTAAATTTACATCACATTCACAAAACAACTAACAACCAAAGACATCCTAGGTACATGGCATTACAAAATTAAACATCAACACACTTGATGTCGGGATTGTTGTGGATGCTGAGTCGGCGATCAAAAGAGAGTACCTAACCTGCGCACGGAAAACAAAATTGCATGTTGAATAAAACTCGGTGATATTTCTATAACCCGAACATTTTAAGACATGATATGATGCATGAATGCTTAAATTGAATTATATCATCATCCTATTATCTAAACATATAATTACAAGATATTACCATTTCAATTTCATGCATTTCATCATATTTTTTCATGCTATACTCAAATTTCACAAAGTATTCACATTTAGTTGGTTTGAACATATATCTCAATTCACATCACTTGCTATATAAATAGTTTTGCATAGATCAATCAACAATTTACTTATATTATGGCACAAACCAATCAACAATAAGCAACTTCACTTATTCGAATAACCACAAATATATCTAAAGCATTTGAATTTATTTCACAACTTTAATAATCTAACTCAAGAATATATCATATCTTCTAATGAATAAATGTATATACATAAATAAATATAATATTCTTTAGTAATACTTATAACCATCCTTCTTAGATGATTCATAAAATCTTACTGTATAGTCTAATTGATACACGACACCTGATGCCTAGCGGATAATTTGCGAAAAAGTTTGGGCCCAACGCTAGTCGGATAAACCGACGAAATAATTAGTGATCCTAGCTCTAGTTGGATAAACCAACGATATTTACGCCCAGTGCTGGTCGGATAAACCGACGAATGTGTGCCCAACACTAATCAGATAAACTGACAGAAATTGCACACAGCACTAGTCGGATAAACTGACGATATTAAATGTGAGCCCTACTTTAGTTGGTTTAACCAACAAATTGACACTATTTCATTCCACAATTTCCTCATTCATTAAATATCATCTTCATTCAAATATAGACAAAATATTGTATATCAAGTATTCAAATAACATTTAATAATGTCAAATAAGTAGACAAAAGGTTAAGTTCAAGACTATTTACTTACCAAAATACGAAGGATGCTACGAATCAAAGACGTCTACTTAGTGATCTTTTCCTTCCCACGGTTGATACCTGATCTATTCTTCTCTTGATCAAATTAACAAATTAATTCCATTACTTAATTTGAATACCATACTTGCTTTTAATTAAATCAATTAACCTTAGATAATAATTTATACTTTTACCCTCAACAATTGACATTTACTCAATTAAATCATTAACATCAAAATTAGCTTGATTGCATCTTCATCTAATTTCCATAACTAACCATATATACATATAATTTATTAACAATCCCTAAATTCTTGAATTTTATAACTTAACACCATGTGAGTTTAATTTATAGCATTTAACTCCTTGAAAGCAAATACTAATAAAACTCATAATACAAAATATTTTACTAGCTCACTAAACTTAGTACTTCAACTCAAAATTTCCAGCACAAAGAAGAATCCATCAAAACAGTCCCTAAACTTCAGAAAAATTAACAATTTAACTCGTAATTCTATCAAAACAACTTCAAACATTAGAGTTTTTCAACAATAGCAACTTCCACAAATATCATAATAATTTCTCTAAATTTCCACATAGATAATCTACTACCAAAAATATAAATTTTAATTCAAAATTATCATATCATACCAATAAAGTTAAGCTTCAAAAAATGAAACTTAAAGGCGGAATGGTGCTAACCTTTTTCTTGGCATGCAAAAGAGATGAAGCTTTAATTTTGTTTCCTTTCTTTTATCTTTCCCCACTACTCTATTTGTTACTTTTATTTTATTCATATTTTCATTTTTATTATAACTTAACATAGTTACTAATTTAAGCTTTATTATACAATTAACATATATTATATATATATATATATATATATATAATTCCCTTGTAATTATCCACTAACCATAACTCATCAAATTAATGGACTAACTATTTAAATAGTCCCTTATTCTAATCCTCCTTTAAAATTTAATACTAATTATTAATTTATCACCCACTTATTTTAATTTAATAATTCAACCTCCAAAAATATTTATACTCAAACTTTTAACCCTTTAAACAAATTTCACATCTTTGCATTCGATATATATCCCATTAAATCCTTAATCCAAAACCTCCAAATTTTAGTTTTCTCGAATCAATTCCCATCAAATCAATTTATACTATTCTCTAGCATTCCCTTAATCATTACAAATCACGATTTAAACCATTTTACTATATAATTACGTTTTTTACTTATTTGCACTCAGCATTTATCCTCAATACAATTAAATTATCAATTATAAATCATATTATTTAATTAAAATCAAGAAAATTCCATTTCAGCCAATTATTCTACAAGGTCCAAAACAATTTATACTTTCAATTAATTCACAATTTAATCCTTAAATTTACCATTTCCATAATTAAACTCCTAAACTTTAAAATCATCAAAAATCATTTAACAAAAATGTCTATTTAATTACCAAACTTAATACCCAAGAACTTAATCTCTCTACAATAACAATATTCACAAACTTTACTAAATCTAAAAATTTAAATATGGGTACATTAACTCATGAGATTTAATACTTCAAAAACATAAATTTCATATAAAAATAACCAAAATCTACTAACCAAATTAGACATGCAACATTAGCTCTTGGCCATGCGTCACTTCTCCCCTTTCCTTTTGTTTCGAAAAGAAGAAAATTAAAAGAAAAATCGAATTGGCTTTCTTCTCTCCACTCACTACTATCTAACATTATTATTATTAACATTATATATTCTTTTATAACATAATTATAATTTAAGTATTATAATAACTTAACATATAATACTTATAATATTACTGATAAATAATGGCTTATTTACTTAGTAAGTCCTTTAACCTAAATCCACCTTATAATTTGGTATTAATTCCTACTTTTATCATTTATTTGATTTACTCCTTGTACTCAAGTTACATACTAATGCAACAAAATTATCTAACTGAAATTAATTCGTTTATAAAATAACTCCTTAAATATTTAATAAAAATATTTACGAGTCTAATTTACGAAAATGAAATTCTGATACCTCAAATTTTCAAACCATCGACTTTAGGACCGATACACTTGTACCCTATCTAACTTTCAAATAACCAAAATTATTAGACCAGACTTTAATATAATGCTGTAATATCCTTGTAAATATTAGTAAATAATATTCACTGATCCTAACCTCGGAAAACAGTATTCCAAAACTATCGTTTTTGACTCCATTAACTTTTGGTTCGTTACAGCTCCGATAACCTTTATCATTTGGTACACTATCACAGTACATTCTAACTTCACAAACAAATTAGTTACCAAAATTTTTATGTGCCCCAATTGTTTTTATATATTTATTTTTTTAATATTATACTATACTCCAATCTTATTTGACATACTAAATATTTTCGTAAAATTTAAAGATAAAAGAAAAACCATAAATAAAATAAGTTACATGTTTACTAATTTCATTTATTAATTATACAATATATGACATGAAATTTAAAGTTATCTTGAATCCATCAAGATTAGACACAAAAAATAATATAAATAAATTTGTAAAATCAACATAAAAATTATTAATATGAAGAAAAACTAACACGAAGATATATGATAAAAAAAGTGGAAGTTATTGTAGTAGCATCTATTTTATCACGTTCATATATTTATGTTATATTCATGGTATTTTTCATAACATGTTTACATTTTGTGTAAAATGAATAGAAAAACAAAACCTAAAAATGGAGTAGAGAAGCTTGAAATATATATGTAGAACATTGGCTTTTAAGAATAACTCACCCATAACATATCCCTAAAGATTCAACAAAACTAAGAAGAGGAAAACTAAGGGTAATACACGAGGTAAGGAGTCTTGGTGTGTGTGTCAAGAAGGTTGCCAATACAAGGTATATATATAGCCATCATAGTTAGACAAATTTAAGGGAAGTCAAAATGTTATCAAGAAGAAAGTGGAGATATATAGAAGGTAAAAATAATGGGGTGTTTAATAAAAAGGACCATAGAGGGGGGAATCCGTTGATTTGTACTACAGTAATCTTTGGAGCCTCTACTCAAGAAAAAAGAAACAATACCAAAAATAGCTTAATGCAGTGAGTCGCCCCAAAGTATACTTAATTCAAACTGTACGTGCAATCACACAATCAACTAACTTTGATTTTATTAATACATTTTAGCTGCATTCCTTTGGGAAGGAAACAAAAGTACTACAACCTTAGCATGATTAGGAAGCAATTTTCAATATTTGTCTCTCTCGGACGTAGGTTATTTTCACAACTTTTTAATGTATTTGCAGTACCCCTCCTAGTTTTTTTAAATCCCTTGCTGGTTGATAATACGCATAGGAGAATTATGTTTCCAACACTACTTTGATTTTCTTAATGCGTTTTAGTCCCCTTCAACAATAGTACTCATCGAATCACCAAGAGAAAATCATCCTCTACTCTTGCACAAGTTTTTTGATAACCTCTTCTTCATCTCTGATAACCCCAAGTTTCAATTTTTTTACCTTTGTACCTTTGCCCCACAATTTCTTCTTACAATTTTGAAAAATCAGAGTTAGATGGATTGATACATTGACCGTACTGATAAATTTTTTATTAGAAAAAGGTCTGATAAAAAGTGAAAAATAAATATTTTTTTGGTACTATCTGACATATTGGTGGCACCAATAAATTAAAAAAATTTTGATAAAAAAAAGATGGCTGAAAGTTGTGATTCCAACACCAAATAATTAATACCTCATTTCCAAGCTTTTAATACCTTTTCCCTAGTATGGGTAATTGTTATGTACGAGTACATGTGGCATGAACACTTAGTATGTTTTGTATATGCATTGGGGTGAGATATGGTCATGTGATGGAGGGTGTGTGTTTCTGGTAGTTTAACTACACTATATAATTCTGGCGGAACTTTCGCAATATATTTCTAGTAGCACAGTTGCATAATATCTGAGTGGCATACGACCACATTATGATGTGATGGATGGATGAGTTTTTGTAACTATGCTAAGCATGATATATTTCTGATATGTCTGTTTTGATATATGCATCTATGCATGATTTTGTTATGTGTTTTTGCTTGTGGACCAAGGCACCACTAAGCATTATAGTTCACCCGGTTTGCTTAATATTTTCAGGTAACTCTCAGACTTAGGATTGAACGGTGTTCGAGTGCTCGGATTGATTATTCTATATAAAACTTATTTAGTAATTTTTAATTTTAAAATTGTGGAATATTGAGACTGTTACGGTTTTACAAACTTTAACTATGGTTTTGAAATTTGCGAAGTATTTAGTTGGCTAATGAAAATTCAAAACGGTGTTCGAGTGCTCGGATTGATTATTCTATATAAAACTTATTTAGTAATTTTTAATTTTAAAATTGTGGAATATTGAGACTGTTATGGTTTTACAAACTTTAACTATGGTTTTGAAATTTGCAAAGTATTTAGTTGGCTAATGAAAATTCAACATGGTTTTTGATCATTTTTGATAATTAAAAATTAAGTGTTTGAATTTCAAAATTAAACAAGTTTAAAGTAACTTTCCACTGCAAAACAAGTAAATTAAATCGATAACATGATATTTTTCACAAATTGGATATTATATGTTAAGTTTTAAAATTCACATCCACACTTATAATTGTCAATTTACTTTTCTAACTTAAAAGAATAAACAAGTTTATATATTAATATCAGAATAAGTTATTTCTCGAAAATTAACGATCGAAATTTTGAATTATTAATGTAACTTTCATGATTCGGCCATAATATTTAGGTCAAATATAAGTTGTTATATGATTGATTTTGACGGGTTAAAGGGTGTTGCAAATATTTAAAATAAATAATATTTTATAAATAAATTATTTTAAAATAATATAGAAATTTAAAATTATATTAAAAATAAATTATAATATTAAATTAAAATACACAAAGCTAAAACAACATGCATAAATTATAATAATAATTCATGATAAACATGAAAGATATTTATATTAAACTAATAAACATATTTAACTAATAAACATATTTAATAATAATAAGTAAAAAATAATTATTGAAATATTATATAGTAAATCTTTTAAGCTTTTTAAAAATCTTTCATTGATTCATTTATAACTTAATGTATAATAAGATAAAAAAGAAAGTGTAAAAAGTTACTTGCTTTGCATGGAATAAATAATTTAAAAAAAAGTTTTAAAAAATAATATAATATTAGATTATGTCATCATTAATTAAAATGATCTTACATATCTCTTTGATACTCTTTGGTACTATTGTTGTTTGAATATTTCTTTTTGAGATATTTTTAATTTATTAATGCTAACAATTTTCATTCTTTCAATAATTTTTTTTTTAGATGCTACTAATGGATACTATTTATAGATCTAAACTTAAATTTTGATTGGCATATAACTCTAACACTAATTAAGTGATAATTAAAAGATAAAATCAATCTCTATTTATGTACTTAAAATTTTATTCTAGTTATAACTTTGTTTTATTACGTTAATAAATATGAAAAAAAATTCTTATAAAAAATAAAATAATTCAAAAATTTTTAAATAATATTTTAACTTTAATTATTAGTTATTTTGATTTATTGGTAATGAGTATGCTTAAACATTTATTCAAGTTATAACTTTTAGCGTCAATACAATTATCGCAACTTATTTTAAATAGAGTTATAATTAATAATTCTAAATTAAATTATAGATGTTTTTAAACATTAATTTAATAATATGATAAAAGAAATAAAAGGTATTCTCGTCGATTTAAAAGTTTTTCAAACTCGTGCTTATATATATATATATTAAATCAAATGTAGCAAAAAAAAATACTTAAAATTTAAATTAGGTTTTATCCTAAATTATTATTTATATAATATTAGAGTGGGATGAGTCACATGGTTTAAACCATGTGATAATATTATCAAATTTAGGATTTAAATTCTACCCTATGTAATTCTCTTTTTCTATATAGTAATCTTTTCATAAAAAGAACAACATTCAATTTCGTGACATTTAAAAAAAAAAAAGATTTCAATTTTGATTTAGATTATAGTTTGAAAGTTTAGTTGCAACAACCATGCAAGTTGCATGTAGAGTGTAGTTGAATTAATGCTAAAATTATTAGAATGGGATGCCTTCTCTTTTCCATGAGCAAAATAGTATATACCCATTTGAAGAAGCAATGATTTGAGAGACTTAGATGCATGCATTTTCTTAATATTAGCAAATACTCTCTCTCCCAAGGAATTGAGGAGTTAGGTCGATAGTGATTGAGCTTTTCTCAAAACATAGTGTGTGTAATAAACTTTGTGACCCAAACTAAGCATGAGTTTGGCAATAAAAAAAAAAATTAGAATGTGATTTGGTGGTGGGTATTTAAGAAAAAAAATTAGTATTATATTTTTTAATTCTTTAAATAAAATAAAAAAATTATCATATATTAAGACCTAACATTATTTAGTGGTTCCAGATCAAGACTTAACATCATCAATATTCTCATTTTATAGTGGTAATCTATATGTATAGAATGTAAGAAAATCTGATGTCAGTAACAATAATAATGCAATACAATGCAATAGCGGTAACACAACAGAATACCTGTAATCGGACAAAGTTAAAAATTAAAAGAAGAATTTTGTGTATAAACAATTTCCTTAAGACAGATTCGTCCTCTCTTCGGTGCTTTGAGTAACGTTGGATGTCTGTCTCTCAAAATACAACAACAAATGATTATAGTAGTAGCACAACAAAAGTGATCAATCGAACACAATTTTACTTTTCTCTATTACAAGGAGAAATGAATTTAGAAAGAATTTTTGATATTGATAGTTTTGATAATATGCTTTTGAAATCTCCTAACTTGACTTTATATAGAGGAGAGAAAATAAATGAAGAGATTTGTTGAAAAATTAATAGATATGAGTGAATAGAGACAATGAACGACAAAATTTAATATTAAACCAAGAAATACATTTTTTCAAAAGATACAACTGTATGAAAAAATATAATATTAAACCAAAAGATAAAATTATAATTCTCCACTCAAAAAATTATTTTTCAACGTATAAACACGTTCTTGGATACATCATCAGTGTTATATATCATTGGTTAATTGAATGAATCAAAGAATTAAACAATATATACGTAAAAACTCTTGGATCAAAATTGCTTGCTTGCAAATTCATCCGTGGGAGCTCCTATATCAGAATGGCTGGATTTTTTTTGCAACATCTCTCAGTTCTGATAATTCTCCATTTTCTCTTTTCTAAGCATCACTTTCTTCCCATGTCGATTCCATTGATTACTGTACAAGTTTAAAGAAACCGGCATTGTTGCTATAAAATTTAACTTGAATTCGATCCAAACAAATTTTATTTAGTAAAATAATATATTTTCTTTAAATTAATTATACAATATATGAATTTTAATATAAAAATATTTTTATTATATTTTAAATTTTAAAATAAGATCCATAGTCCAAACCAGTAAACAAGTAAAAAGATATATAAAAATTCAATTCAATTTTATTTGGGCGGTTCGTGAGTTGAGTTATTTACTTAGATCGTATATATATATTTATCATTTTTAATAAGTTTTTAGTTTTTAAAATTATTTTTAGTAATTTATATAATTTTTAATAATTTGTAGATATTTTTATAACTTTTAAAGAAATTTTCTATAATTTTTAGATAAATTATTGTGATGTCATCAATCTATTTTAGTTTTAATTGAGTTCATTCTAATTCTAGTTGATGCAAACTATAACATGTTGATATTACAGGTGAGGTAGTGACTCGCAAAATTTTAAAATAATTTTTTTCAAGTGAATTCGAATAACATATTTTACTATATAAAAAAGTTAATTTTATTATTAAAATTATAATTTATACCAAGTTGATCTAGCTTGAACTGAAAATCTCTTTTTCCACGCTTTAACTTGTTAGAAAAAAATTGTATGAAAAATATTTTAATTAACACAATAAAATTTTAAATTTTTGTCATAAAATAAAATATTTATCGTGATATCTATAGTAATAAATTTGATTAAATAATGCATCTATGTTTTTGATCTAGAGAGATGAGTGAAGTCAAAGGTGGTTTTTGGGAAAGTGCTGCTGGATTTGACAAACGATTTTCACTTGATAAAAACTTGTTCTGAATTTAGTGGTTTTTCTAATCTTTCAAGTCTTCAATCGAATGATTTTCTTCACTAGTCTTGAACTTTCGGATGCTTAGAGAGTGAACTCTAACTTAAAGAATTGAAAACTGAGGCTGCTTAGAGGGTGGAAGTGCACTTTCTCTCCACACTTAGGAAAATCAAAATTCAACTTCTAATTTTGAATTATAATTACTTTAAGTATAATGTAATTATAATATCACAAATCTAGATTAGAAAACTCATGAATAATAGAGTTTATTTGAGTTAATAACTCAAATAAAGTTCAGGCCTCAATTTTTTCACTTAAAGATTAGAAAATCCAATAATAGGAGCCCAAACACAGTTCGAGTGTTGATTAACCTGGCTCTGATACCACTAAATGTAACACCCCAACTCCAGCCTAGACATCCAGACCAAGTTCAGAGAGTTATAGTAATCGTTCTAATATTTCATAAGTTCATAAAACAGTCAAACTAAAACATATAAATCCAAACATCCACCATAACAATTTTAATACTTAAACATCACAAATTCATAACATAATACAATGCAATATCTAGTAATATAGCTTAATGCAACAATAAAAATTGACCGAGCTTCTGCAGCGCCGACCTCGTTCAATTCTGCAGACCATCTGAAATCCAAAAAGTAACGTAATGAGTTGCGAACTCAGTGCGTAATGAGTTGCGAAATGGAAGTTAAACTATTCAGCTACTCAACACAAAGTGTTTTTGTTTGGAGATTTAGTCTGGGTCCAAAAAATAAAAATGGTTGCAATTTAATTTTTAGAATGGATCAATCATTTTTAGATAATTAAATGCACATATGCAGTTCTTTAACACATGTATGTATTCCTGACCAGATTCAGACATAGAATTCCTAAGTTCTATCTGCTACACACCATTTTCTACCATTCCAACACCCCATTAGGGACATTCAATGTCCATCCATCCCTACACACCACGATGTGTCGGTTTGACACTTTTACAAAATCGCGCTTAGCTACTGAGTCATAATGCATTAAACGCGAGAATCAAAGTTAATTAGAAAGTGGTTTAACCATTGTTTCAGAACAGAGTACTTCTTTCTTCACAACATCTCAACCTAATCATATGCAGAGTACATAGTTTCCCAATGCATTTATAGATATAACAGTCAAGTATCAATTACAAAATATCAGAAGATTCTCATTATCTCCAGTTTCATATCATTCAAGTCATAGACCGTCATTACTAGTCACAAATATGATTACAGCCTTAAAGACGAGTTTTAGGCCTCTAATAGAATTTCACACGGCCTGGACACATGGTCGTGTCTTTGCTTGTGTGGTCCACACGACCTGATACACGCCCGTGCCGTATACCCATGTGCTATTAACTTGTAAACAGTAAGTTGCACAGCTTGGACACACGGCCATGTCTGTAATGACCTTAAAAGCACGAGTATCGGAAAATGAGTTATCGGCTCTCCATTTTTAGTAAAACAGACTCGTAAAAATTTATTAAAAATATTTATGAAATTAGTTATGTGACCAATTAGATTTTAGGTAAGTGAATTTAGTTGGATTAAGGTTAAGTAAATAATAGGACTAAATTGAATTAAGTATGAAAGTTTAATTATAGAATATAGAAAAGAGAAGGACTAAATTAGTAAATAAACTAAATTTGTGACACTTGTGTGGTAGAAATAATATACATGTGTAATAAATAATATACATACATTTGTAATTAAATAATAATTTACGTAAAAGATATTTTAATAAAATTTATTATATCATATTATATTATTATTATGATTAATAAAAGATATATAACATAAATTAAATAAAGAAAGAATGAAAAGAAACAAAAACAAGAAGAAAGAAAACAGAGGCATTCGAAAATAGCAGGAAAGAAAGAAGGAAAGAAAAATAAAAGGTGAAATTGAAGATTAAAGGCTTGGAATTTAAATAGGTAAGTTAATCAAGCCCTTTTTCTTTTAATTTAGATGTTTTAGAAGCTTTAGAACTAAGTTTTGATGAAACTAAGTTGAGGTTTTGGAAGATTTTAGGTTTTTGAGTAAAGTTCATGTTAAACAAAAGATGAATTAGGGACTTAAATGAATGGATTTCAAGTTAGAATTGATAAAATGATTAAATTGTAAACTAGGCTATAAGTTGTGTTGTAGGGATTAAATTGAAAGAAAGTTGAAATTAGGGTTTCATCATGAACATTTAATAGTTAAATAAAATATGGAAGGAAATTGAATAGAAATCAAGTATGAATTGAGTTAGAAAAGTAAATGAGTTAATTAGGATTAAATTTGAATTAAGGTATAAATTGGATAAAAATTTAATTATTATTAATTAGTGCTGTAATTAATAGTGTAAATTATTATTTTGTAGCTAGCAAAGAACCGAGGTATCGAGCAAGAAAGGAAAAGAGAAAGTAAACGGGGAGTAAACGTGAGAAATCCGGGTTAGTATTACCATAATTTAAATTTAATTATTAATTATTAAATTTTAAATTAATATGTATGATAAGCAAATTGAGGTAAGTATCAAGATTTAATTGAATGATAAATACGTATTGGTATTAAATTTATTATTAGCAATTGTTGAATTTGAATAATATGTTTCGTAAATAAAAATAAGGTGAATATTTATAATAAATTAAATGATATTGTATTGTATGTGAATTGAATGGAAATTACTAGTGATATGATTTGAATTATTGAATTGTTATAGTATTAAAATATGTATATATGTGAGTTTTTAAAATGCAAATTAATGGGAAAAGTGAAACAAATAAAATATATGAGATGTTATGATGGGAATGGTTTTGAATTGATGATATTGAAATGAATGGAATTGAAATGTGAAAAGTGATTGGAATTGAATCAAATTAAATTGAATGAGAAATATGTGTTAATATTGAATTGTATTTTGATTAGTGAATGGAAAAATGAATTTTGAAATGAAAGTGAATCTTGAAATGAAAGTGAATTTGATATTGAAAGTGAATTTTGAAACGAAAGTGAATTTGAATTTAGAATTGGAAACCCTATTAACTATGTCGGGCTAGGGTGGATATAGTTGGCATGCCATAGGATTGGAAGAGTTCAGGGATATTTTGACCTCGAGTCGATGAGACACTGGGTGTCATTATTTGCTTCGGATAGATTTGATGAGGTACTGGGTACCACTTTACTTCGACTAGGCCGATGAGACACTGGGTGTCACTTATTTGCTTCGAACTATCCGTTGAGGCATTGGTTGCCATTCTGGTGTGTTTGGTTAGATCCGTGTATCCGCGAAGGTCCGAGTTGAGTTAATAGGGGTAAATAAGTAAAATGAGAAAATTTGAATATATGTGATTGATTGAGTTATGGAAAGAAATGAGAAAGTGAAATTGTGAATTGATATGTGAATTGGAAATTGAGATATGAGATTGAAAGTATGAACACAAGGTTCATAATTTGATTAAGATTAAATTTTTTAACATATGATATTAGTAAATACAAATCACAATAGAGTTGATGTTAACTATGTGATAAGTTATATGAATTGTATAAGAATTAAAATGAGCTATTAAAATGAGATTGAAAAATTCCAATAAAATGGAGATAGTGAAATAATGTATGAATTCAATTTGATACCAGATTTGAAATATTACTTATTCTTACTATTGAACAAGTCAATTTAAAGTATGAGAAAATTTATGAATAATTGTAGATATAATTTGAATGTACATAATTTATCTATGAAATGGATAATAATATAATGGATTGAAATGTTTGAACTAAAGGTTTATGAAAGAAAATATTGTTATTGGTAAATGATATGTGAATTCCAAAAAGAGAAAAAAATTAGTTAAATAGATATTGGTGTGAAATGAATGTTAAATTAAATGATTTTGTATAAGAAATGGAATAAGTTATGGAAATAAGATTTGAAAATCAAATAAAGTCGAGGTAGGGAAATAGTGCAAAAAAATTAAATTGAATACAAGTTTTGAGATAGTGAATATTATTATTGAAATATATATAAATTGATTTAATATATGAAATAGTTATTGAAAGATTATAAGCATAAATTGAATATACATATTATATTGTATAATGTTATAATTTGGATTATGAAAATACCACTGAGTATTTCCAATACTTAGCATACGGTTGTTTTCCGTGCGCAGACTAGGTAAAAATTAAAGTCTAACTCAGCATCCAAATCAACTCCAGACCTCAGCTTCATGTTGGTGATGTAATCTACCTTTTGTTAAATGTGGCATGTACTAAGTTTTGTCTTAGTATTTGAACATGTTTTGTATTTTGAATGTAAATAGGGTACAAATTACTTAGGATAAAATATGATGAATGATATGAAATTATATGAAGTGTTTGGCATATCAAGTAGTGGATTTGGAATGAATGAATGAAATATATGTTACTTTTGAATGGTATTATAAATGTTTATCTAGTAAATTGATGTGTCAATGTTTAGTGAGTAATTAAGTATGTTTGAATGTGGAAATGTCTTGGTTGATATATTGGTATTAGTATGGTTTCGTTGAAATGTGCAGGGAGGTTAGGTTAGCGTTTAAGACTCATATAGAGTCCACATGGCCTGACACACGGGCGTGTGACCAGATCGTGTGAGACACATGGCTAGCACATGGGCGTGTGGCTTGGCCGTGAGTGGAAAATTTATTAAGGGATACAAGTCAGAGAGTTACATGGGTAAGGGACATGGACGTGTCCCAACCACCACGGCTGTGTTGAACCACAGGTTCATCAACATGGGCATGTAATGGGGTCACACGGGCGTGTCCCCAATCCACACGGGCGTGTGAGCTCTGCATTTGAGAAAATTTTTAAAAATGATCGAAAAATTTTATAAGTACCTGAATTAGTCCCGAACCACTCTTAACTCATATTTTTGGGCCTCGAGGGTCCATATAAGAGACTATATAATTATTTTACATTATGTTTAACATTTATTTGTGCATTATTTGTATATTGTCTGATAGGTTCGGTAATACTCTGTAACCCTGTTCTGGTGACAGTTTAGGGTTAAGGGGTATTGCATTTTATTGGTATCAGAGCTATCAGGTTTAACCAATTCTTGGACTAAATCGAGCTTGAAAATTGAGTTTAGAGGTACATGCCATAGTTGAGTCGAAACTGAGTCTGGATTTGGATGCTGACCTATCTGTTTATTTCTGTTTTATAGATTAAAAATGTCGGATAAACATTTTGATGAATTAGATGAAATAGAGTTGGTTACCCCCTAGTATAGAAGAGGAAATGTTAGAGAAAGATATGCTTTTTAATTGAGCTAATTCTGATAATTTCGAAAGTGATACTTAAGTATCTAAGTAAAATATTACTTATGATGATATAGGAATTCGAAAAGGTATGGATAAATGTTTTATAGTATAGAAGAAATGATAAATGTTATGTTATATGAGTATAAACATGAAGTTAAATTGTGAGGCTTTACAATCTCCACCCCCTTATTGGTACGGTTATATATAATGAAATTCATAAGATTTATATTGATTTAGTTCAGAGGTGTGGAATTGAAGAGTTTAGTGACTGAATGATAAATAAAGTAGTTAAAATTGAGAATGTGTTAGTAAATAAAGATGGGTTCTAAAGAAAGATATCAGATTTTTCTGAAAACTATTTGGGATACACAGTGCTATTATTAAAGAAAGAAGTTATATATAAGAAATTAATTTATTCAGATATGGTATCTACAGAATGAGTTAATTGAAAATTTCTTCTGAACAAACTTCGTGAGTGAACTGAATGATATGGGACTAATGTTGACTATACATGTTAGTAGATTAGTGACGAAATTGAAAATATATCTAAATGCAACTGTTGTAATCGGGTGTCTTACAGTGATCTCTTCTGGGTATTTTATATGGGTATTCTATATGTTTTTTTATCTTCAGAGGTATATGCAACGGTTCATTTTCAGATGTGATTCTTATCATATAAGAAGTTTGGTTAATCATAATGTTAGATGGAAGTATTGATAGTCTGGTTGATTCATGATCGGCATTGCTCTATCTTTCTTTGGTTTTCTAATCCATTATGTTCGATAGAAGACTTGATGATAAGACTCATATGAAGATATTTTCTACTTCTTCTGGTTATGTTCTGAATTATATATATGTAATTTACATTATCTCTATCACAATTATTTCTAGTACGTATGAATGATATTCTTCTTCTGGTTTTTCTCTGGGATATTATTGATTTCTTTATCATTCAATGTGGTTTATATTCTCGGAAATTCAATATAGCTTCACATCTGGGATTTCATTATCTTGGTTTTCTTATTATTTTATAGTCTAATCTTATCTATCAAACATGATTCATCTATAAAGAGGTATTCATTGGTAGGAGGTAATTATATTTATTACTGTTATAAATCCTGGTTTGATCATGGGAGCTCGGTGATATAGATCTCAGATTAGAAAAATTGTATTACTACATTGGTTGTTAATGAGACTACTTCTAGTTTTTCTTTTCTATCTCGGAGCACACTATTGATGTTGAGGTACTGTTCTATCTATACAACAGAAACATCGATCCTATTATAGCACTATGGTTTTAACCTATATGATGACAATGGCCTTGAAATAATTTAAAGCTTCGGTATTTCTTTCTAAATTTTGTGAAAGTATTTTCTATGATAGCTACATCAATGATATGAATATTACAGGAAGATGCAAGATTTGAATGGACTAATCAATGTTAGTAAAGTTTTGACCAGATAGAAGCCTTAATAATTGAAGCATCAATTCTGGTTCAGTATGAATCGGGTAAGAAATTTATTATTACAGTGGTATATTATTAAATGGATTAGACTGTATTTTGATGGAGAAAGGCATAGTAGATGGCTTAAATTGTTGAAGTGTCCTGATTTGATAATGGATTATCATACAGGGAAAAGTAAATATAGTTGTAGATGTTTTGAGTAGGGAGATCTTTGTTGCTTTATGAACTATAAATATTCAATTGTTATTGTCGGCTGGAAGGTTAATTTTGGTTGAACTTAAAGCTAAGCTGATGTTTCTATAATAGAACTGTGAAGCCAGAAAGGAGATAATGAGTTGTGAGTTAAAGGGGTACAGAGTGAAATAGTTACTGATTCATGATATTAGATTTGAATCTAATAATTGTCTGTTATTTCAAGAATAGAACATGTGTACTGAAGCATTTCAAAGCTTGTACAGAAAAAAAATTATACGGAACTCGCAATGGTAATATATCTGTTATTGGGGAAAATATGATATTCCAGTATTGATAAATTTTGATCGAGATTGTGGTTCACTTTGAAGTTCTGAAGACAGTTGCAGGAATTATTCAGTATTCAATTCGATTTCAGTATAACTTTTTATCCGTAGACAGATGGATAATCTGAGAGAGGGTCATTCAAATTTTAGAAGACACGCTCAAGCATGTGTCATTGATTTCAGAACATGTTGGGAACATTATTTTCCTTTAACTGAATTAGTATATAATAATAGTTTTCAGTCAGGTATTTAGATAGCTCTATATGAAGTATTATATGGTCGAAGATGTCATACATCTGAGTGTTGGATAGAATTGAATGAAAGAAAGATGTTTGGGCTGAAATTAATTCAAGAAATAGAGGAAACTGTTAAGAAAATTCGAGACAAGTTAAAAAGGGTATAAAATAAATTGATTTCTGATTTAGAATTTTAGATTGGAACTGACAATTGTTGGTTGTTTTGAGATAGAGTTCATATACCGAGAAATCCAGAGATTATACAACAATTATTATGTATAGCTCACGATGGTAATTGTCTATTTATTAGGAGATCTTGATACATCTTGTTCCCACCAGAGTGCATAGCATAAGGGCTATTATGTGCCTCCTGTAAGATCGAATGCCTTAATTCCTTATCATTGGGCACGTAAATCTGACCTTTGAAACACAATACATTAGTGTTGTTCTAGCTATAATCGAAATTCTCATTCGAGTCAACAAACTGTATACGTTGATTAAGAATTCGTCTCTCAACTGTTTAGCCTGAATTTGCTCTATCCAAATTGATTTAACTTGTAATTCCACCAGCAATACTCCATCTTCCACCAAACTTAAACGAGCAACCATCGCTCTCAGATCAATCATTGTTTTACGGTTAAGAGCATTAGCTACCACATTCACTTTACCCGGATGATATTCAATTGTGCAATCGTAATCCTTGAGTAACTCAACCCAGTGTCACTACCGGAGATTTAACTCCTTCTGGGTCAACAAGTACTTGAGTCTCTTGTGATCAGTGTAAATGGTACACCTTTCACCATACAAGTAGTGCCTCCAGATTTTTAGAGCAAACACAACTGCGGCTAACTCGAGATCATGCGTAGGATAGTTGCTTTCGTGCGTCTTAAGTTTTCGTGTCACATAAACAACCACCTTTTCATCTTGCATAAGCATACAATCTAGTCCAACATGCGAGGCATCACTGTAAACCATAAATTCTCGGCCCAATTCTGGTTGGACTAACACCGGGGCCTGCGTCAGAACAGACTTAAGCTTATCAAAACTGAACTGTTAGGCCTTAGACCACACAAACGGAACATTTTTACATAATAGCTTCGTCAAAGGTGCTAAACAGAGAAAATCCTTCGACAAACCTCCGGTAATACCCGGCTAAACCTAAGAAGCTACAAAGTTTAGACACATTTTTTGGTTGTTTCCACTCAATAACAACTTTAATTTTCTTGTGATCAATATGGATCCCCTCAGCCGTCGCCACATGACCCAGAAAGGTTACTTCCTGTAACCAAAACTAGCATTTACTGAACTTAGCATATAACTATTTTTCTCGAAGTATCTGAAGTACGATGAGAAGATGATCATCATGTTCTGTCTCGGTCTTTGAGTAGATTAAGATATCATCAATGAAAACTGCTACAGATTGATCCAAGTACGGTTGGAACACCCGATTCATCAGATCCATAAATGCCACCGAGGCATTTGTTAACCCAAAAGGCATGACCAAGAACTTGTAATGTCCATAACAAGTTCTGAAAGCAGTTTTGTATACATCCGTCTCTTTAACCTTAAGTTGATGATAACCGGAGCGTAAATCAATCTTGGAAAAGACGGATGCACCTCAAAACTGGTCAAACAGGTCGTCAAATTTCAGTAACGGGTACTTATTCTTGATTGTTAGTTTATTCAACTATCTGTAATCAATACACATTCGCATCGACCCATCTTTCTTCTTAACAAAAAATATCGGTGCCCCCCACGGAGACACACTCAGTTGAATAAATCCTCGATCCAGGAGTTCCTGAAGTTCGACTTTTAATTTAGCCAGTTCCTTCGGTACCATGCAATAGGGCGCAATGGACACGGGAGCCACACTCGGTAAAAGATCAATTCCATACTCTACTTCTCTATCCGTAGATACTCCGAGCAATTCCTCGAGAAAGACATCCAGAAACTCTTTCACAGTACAGATGTCTCCTACTGACAGCTTTTTGGGAGTAGACTCAAATATGTAAGCAATATACGCCTGACACCCTTTTCGAACTAACTTATTAGCTATAAGAGCGGAGACTACATTAGAGAAATAATCTCGTTGCTCACCAATCATGATTACCTCCTCATTTTCAGTCGGTCTTTGAGTAACCTCTTGGTTGCACAATCTAGACTGACCTGATACTCAACGAGCAAATCCATTCCCAAAATTAAGTCAAATTCGTTAAAGTGTAATTCCATTAAGTCGACTAGAAACATCATACCTTAAAGTTCTAAAGGTACTCGTTGATATAGTTTATCGACTCGAATTGACTGACCTAGCTGGCTAATCACAGAAAATTCCCTAATAATATTCTCAGCAGACAGACCCAAAGATGCAGAACACTAGCTATGTACGAGTGTGTAGAACGAATGTCAAGAGCATAATATTGAATAGAGTGAATAAAGAAGACACTTGCAATGATGTCAGCATCTTCACTCTCCTCATGATGTCTAGCCGCAGAAACCAGTGCCTATTGGCGAGCCTCAGTCTGATCAGCACCTCTTGTCGGTGCCAGTGACCTCTTCCTGATCCACTACCACCCCTACCAGTACCATGGCCACAGAATGTTGCTGAACCTCTTTCGGAGGTCGAACAGGGTTAGGAGTCGGAGCTTGTGTCGTAGCTGGCACTAAATCCAATTGATAGGGGCAATCCCTAACTCGATGCTCCATCGACCCGCAACGAAGACACACTCCTAACTTCCTCCAGCACTCGCTTGGATGGTGTTTCCCACACTCACCACACAACTGGACCTAGGTCACTATAGAGGATGCTTCGGCCCTCAGGGGCCTTTCAAACCTCGCCCATTTCTTAGGGTGCTGAACAGAACCAGAGGAACCTGAATCCCTCTTACCTTTATTCTAACCCCTCTAACGGTCACGGCATTCGCGCTCAATGCACTTTACCTCTTCCACTATTTTTGACTTGTCAACCAGAGCTGCAAATACTTGCTTCCTCTGAGGAGCTATCAAAACCCGTAGGTTGTACCTCAAACCTTCCTCAAACCTACACACTTATCATAGTCAGATGCTACCAGAGTTCGTGCATACCTACTTAGTCGTAGAAATTCAGCCTTATACACAGCCATAGACCTATCGCCCTGAACTAGGCTCATGAATTAGCGTCAACGAGCCTCGACATAACTTGCCCCCACATACTTACATTGGAAGGCATTCTTAAAGGAGTCCCAATTCACCTGCCTAGGCTGAGCACCTTTCTCAATAGTTAGCCACCGCTGATAGGCTTCATTTCGCAATAGAGACACAACACCTCTTAATTTCTGAGTAGGAGTGTAGTCGAGATCTATCATGATACACTTGGTAGCCTCGAGCCAATATTCAGCAATAGTAGGAGTGACTCCAAAAATGCCCCTAAATAGTTTAGCACCATTCGACCGAAGTCGTTTAGTAACCGACCTTTGGCCTCCCAGCCTCGAATGGGTTCTAGCGACCCTCTCAAGTGCTCGAACCATGGCCTAGGACAATGCGTGATCCCCAGCCGTCAGAGTCTGGGGCTCCGTCTCAATAGTGGGAGTACAAATTGTCTCGCTAGTCTCCAGATTGGGCATGTTACCCATAGAGGATAACTCTGCTCGAGCTCGTCCTCCTCAGCGTCTTCGACGCCCTCTCATACCACATCCATGACTACCGCGCGAACTCATTATGGCAATCTAAATACAATGGTAGAATACACAGATCAGTTCAGACATCCAATAAATCAATTTAGCCAGTTAGCATCAGACATTTCAGTTTAGGAATCATAATATCTATAATAGCATAACAATGAAAATTATACTTACAGGGTCAGCGTCGGAAGCTTGGTTACTTACTACAATTTCAAGGTTCCTGCATTAGTTTAATTACTAATTATTACTAAATACTTTGATCACGTAATAAGAGCCCAAACACAGTTCGAGTGTTAATTAACCTGGCTCTGATACCACTAAATGTAACACCTCAACCCCGACCTAGACATCCAGACCAAGTTTAGAGAGTTACAATAACCGTGTTAATATTTCATAAGTTCATAAAATAGTTAAACTAAAACATATAAATCCAGACATCCACCATAACAATTTTAATACTTAAACATCACAAATTCATAACATAATATAACACAATCTCTAATAATATTTTCATTTTAGTCCCTATGTTCAAAACTAACAACTTTCAATTTATAAATTAGTTCTTTTTTAAATCTCAGCTTAAAAGCTAAACATTTAACATCAAAAGCTTCAAATTCATCAATGAAAACATTCCAAAACTTTAATAGTTTTATGATTTAATATTTGAGCTAGTTAAATCAAGCTAAAACTATCTCAAAAACATAAAATTCATGAAAAACAGGCTTAGATTCATTCACTATACAAAGGCTGAACCTTCAAACTATCCAAATCTCCCTTCCAATGGAGAAATTTGGTGGAAGGAGGAAGATGAAACAATTGCTTCTCTTTCCTTCCACCTTTAAGTAATTATTTCTTTTATTGTTTCTTTTTAATTATAAAATTTAACACATTTTAAATCATTAACATGTACCAAACCATCCATAATTTACAAAATATGGCATAATTTCCACTTAGATCCTCAAATAATTACTATTCGAGCCTTTTTAATCAATATAAATTGATATCAATTATTTTTTACAGTTTTTATGATTTAATCCGTGTACCTTGATTTCTAATCGTTTAATAAAATTTGAAATTCAATATAACTCTATAATAGACTCGTAAATATTAATAAATAATATTTACTCACTCAATCATCATAAAATGGGGTTCCAAAACTATCGTTTCTGGCACCATTGATAAAAGGCTATTACAACTTTCCATATAGGAAATTTTGTCTTCAAAATTTTTACTTGAGAATAGATTCTGGTACTAATATTTCATTGATTCTTCTGATTCTCATGTAGCTTCCTCAACACCATGTCAGTGCCGTAACACTTTTACTAACATACTCATTTATTCCATAGTTCTTTCACTTGCCGAGCTAAAATTTTCACTAGCTCATCACTGTGCAACAAATTAGGTTGCAACTTTATTTTATCTGTATATATCTCGTGAAAGGGATCAGAACGGTAATGGTGTAACATCAATACATGAAATGCATTATAAATCTTTTCTAGTTCTGGTGGCAATGCTAATCTGTAAGCTATAGAGCCAATTCACTCAAGGATCTCATACGATCCTATATATCTTGGACTAAGCTTTCCTTTTTTGCCGAACCACAGGATCTTTTTCTAGGGCGAGACTTTCATAAATACTCTATCAACAATGTGAGATTCAATATATTTTCTTTTGAGATCAACATATTATTTTCGATGATATGACGCGACTTTCAAACAGTCTCATATGATTTTGACTTTTTCTTCAATCTCATAAATTAGATTAGTCCTTATTAGCTTGCTTTCACTCAATTCAAACTAGTACAATGGAGTTTGACATTTGCTCCCGTATAAGGCCTCGTATAGTGCTATTTTAATGCTCAACTGATAGTTTTTATTATAAATGAACTGAACTAAAGGCAAAAAATTTTCCCATCTATCTTCGGATTCAATAATATAGTAGCGTAACATGTCCTCTACTATCTGAATCATTCGTTTCGACTAGTTGTATGTTCTGTAGATGAAAAGCGGTATTGAAAATGAGTTATAGTACCCAGGGTATTGTGTAACTTACCTTAAAACCTAAAGGTAAATCTTGGATTACGATTAGAAATAATAGATAACAACACACTATAACACCTTTCACTTGGTTCGGTCACTAGGCTTGAGTTATTGGAGGTTATGAAAATTAACAGAATAGTTACATGCAAAAATAAATTAAATAATATCAAATAACAATCAATTGCCACATATATCATGCATAACAAACAAAACCGAGTCTGAGTAGAGCTTACGAAAGTTCTAAAAATTGACCTAGAAACAAAGATCAAATTGCAACATTTTCAAAAGTTAAAGATAATCATGCAAAATAGGTGTCACACGACCTTGTGTCCAAGCTGTGTAACTCTCTGAAGCCGTGTGGACCAAAATATAAAATTTCATCAAAAGTTACATGGCCGTGTGGCTGGGCTTGTAACAAACTAAGACTGTGTTCAAAACTAGATGACCAAATTTATAGTCCTTGTACAGGCGTGTGGCTAGTCCGTGTGATAATTGGGAACCATGTGCTTCTAAATCTTCCTATTTTCTAGTGAGCACACTATCGTGTCACCTACCCTTACCAAAACCAATCTTTCAAATAGGCCAAGCCTATACATTTACCTACTTTTAAACCTAACCAAATATTCAATATCATACCAAAGCATACCACAGATCAACATCCTTAACATCTAACCAACATGCCTCATTAACACTAATTCACAACATAGTTATTTAAGCATTACAAACCATTCAAGTCAATTTATATAATTCTATACCATTTATACCATACTAATTTAACCCTTTTCACAATTAAATTTGACCATTTGAGAACTTCAACCATTGTGAACCATAATACCATTCAAAATACAAACTATATTTAAGAACCAAAGTACCAACATTCAAGATTGACCAAAAACAAATCACCTATATACATGCCACAAAACTGAGCTTTAAATGATTAAAAGATTATCGAATCAAGAACATGATAGTGTGAGCTTCTCGACGATCCACCTGACGTGTTTCACAAGTTGGCAAATCAAATAGGAAAAGGAAACAAATGGGGTAAGCATTACAAATGCTTAGTAAGTTCACTGGTATTTAAACAACATCTTACCTTATTTTACGATTTAACACAACAAGCTATTCCACTAGACAATTTTTCCTAAATGTGGCAATCATAAATCAATAAGGTGGGTTCAGCATATAACCAAATCCTATAATAATTCAGATGTTTAAAAATTTCAATTCGATTTAATACCAATCGTATAAAATAAAAATTCAAGTTCAAAATAACACCCAACATCATTTCAATTAATTCAATTCATGGGAGAACAAATTAAAAAATAATGGAAGAACTTAGGAAGATGGTTGTTGCCAAACAATCCACCATCCAGCAACACAGTGTCCTGTGGTGGCTTAGAGGGATTGCCTTCTGTTTCGTCTTTCCATCTCTACTCAGTTGCTGCCCTCTATTGTTTTCTTTAGATCTCCACACCCTTTAGGGTTTCCACCTTTGGGTTTTTATAAGCTTTTTTCCTAGGATAGCTCCAACAGCCCACGATATCCTCTCCTATTTTTTAGGTAGATTTTTTTGGTACAAGTTGAGTTGGGTTGAAGCTGGTATGTGTCAAGTGTTGACTTGGTAATCTTCAAAGAAATTGCCACGGCATACAAGATGGCAAACTGTCCAACCTTTTGCCCCAAAAAACCTTCAATCCTTTATTTCTTTCTTCATATCCTGCACCTGCCAAATCACCAAACACAACCCTTCCACACACAATTAAAAGTATCTAACATGTAAACACAGTCCAAGCTCCTAATGTAATTGATAAAAAAATACTAATAAAATGTCCTAAAATGCCACTAAATATACCCAAGTACACGCAATTAGCTAGGTCTAAAGGTATGAAATATAACACATTTCAAGAGTTATTAGGAGGCAACCAAAGAGGTGCAAATCAAGCTCAAACCTGACAAAAGCCTTCTTACCAACCTTTACAATTACAATAAAGATCTGTGGGTAATGTCCATGTTGCATGTGGTCAATGATTCGATCGACTAGAGGGGAAGATACAAATAATAAGGATGGATATTCGACAAATCTAAGCTACATGTGGATGACTTGAATCTTGAATAGATAATCTCTGTAACCAAACGAGCTAGTTAATGACAATGTTCCAAAAGAAAAAAAAGGCCAAAGTATCTTTAGCAATATAGAGAATAATCCTCGGAGAGATTAGAAGGAGCATGTAAAAGCGATCATTAGCGATCAGGCAAAGAATTTAAGCCTCCAAGTAAGCCCATCCATGAAGAGGAGGAGGTTCCCGAAGAGGTTGACGAACTCATAGAGGAGGAGGCCGAGTACAATGAGCCAACCTAGGAGATAGTCGAACTGGTGCCTAATCTGGTTATTGCAAATTTGAGCACAACAAAGGTACCATTCTTGACAAGGTTAGAGGACAGGCAAAAGAGGGTCGAGGAAATTTTTTTAAGTTTTTTGAGTTTATTTAAATCCCTCAATATCAAATTATCGCTCCTTGAACTTATCGATAAAATTTTGAAGTATGCCAAGTACCTAAAGAAATAATGGCATGGCATAAGAAAAATGAAAAAGGGAGAGAAAATTGACGTTGATGCCTCGTGTAGCATATTAATAGCTAAAAAGATTCCCCCAAAATTAAAATATTCGGGTAGCTTTACGATTCCAATTGAGATAGGAGATTGACATTTAAGTAAGGCCCTTTGCTATTTAGGGGCTAGCATAAACTTAATGCCTCTATTGACCTATCATAAACTTGAACTCGAGGAATTAAAGAATACCTCAATAAGATACAAAAAGCCAATAGATTGTTGGTGCAACCAAAAGGTGTACTCGAGAATGTATTGGTCAAGGTACGAGAATTTATAATCCCTGTTGATTTTGTCATTCTTGATTTTAAAGAAGATTGAGAAATCCCTATTTTATGGATAAGCCATTTCTAGCCACGTCTAGATCGACCATTAATCTAAAAAAAGAATTAATAATTCAGATTGATGGTTAATTAGAGGTGTTCAAATGTGGCTGAGATTCCCAAAGTGAGGGATTGCTTAAGGAGGAATGTTATGTTTTATTCAATTTAATCCTTAACGACCTTGATCAATGGTAGTTTCCAAGTTGTGCAAATGTAGGTACTTTTAATGCAAGAGAATGAGACAAATGGCGAGATCCTTATAAGAATGGGAATGATTGGAAGGCATACGATGGTCATGAATGACAAGTGAAGTCAATGGTATAGTTTAGAGAATTGTCGGACAAGTTCGGTAGCACAACATAGTTGTTAAACTATTGCTTTTTAATTAACTTGTAAATATTGTAAGTTAGTTTCATTTTCTTGTTTGTAGTTAAATTTTAAGATACTTATAGTGTAATTATATGTTAGAATTAGCAGAAATCAGGTTTTTGGACATAATGGGACAAAGAGAAACTAATTGACAACAAGAAATGGATGACCGGAGGACTTCGACACATCCTGAAAGGTTAGGAGCAATGTCGTGTAGTGCTATGCATAGGCCATAGTGCGACACAAGCACTTCAAAGCCACAATTCCTCATATTAAGGTTTCTTGTCGTGCCATGCATAAGTTATGGCCTGAAACGAAAACTTTTAAGCTAAAATGGGTGTTTTTAGAGCACTGTGTCGTGCCATTCACAAGCTATGATGTGACACAACTATATTTTTCAGCCAAAATTGAGCCATTTCATGCATAAACCCGGTTGAAACTCTATTTATACCCGCTAGTTTTAGGCATAAAACATACGTATCAAGCACCAAAGAAGAGCAAACACTCTCCTCTAGTTGCCGCACCTCTTCCTCGAGATCTAGCTTCGAGTTTTAACATTCCTTACCTACAATTTCACTAAGTAAGTTCTCTTCTTCTCTTTTCATCATAGTTTTTTAGTTCTCATATTTTATTTTAGAGTTATGTTCCACATTGATTGAGGGTCAAATTTCATTGGCAACTACTTGAATTTTTGTGTTCTAACTTTACTTTCATCAATTTTTACTTGGGTTTTTTTATTTGTATTCAATTTGAATAATGACACCA
Organism: Gossypium stocksii; assembly: GCA_020496765.1. Taxonomy (NCBI): domain Eukaryota; kingdom Viridiplantae; phylum Streptophyta; class Magnoliopsida; order Malvales; family Malvaceae; genus Gossypium; species Gossypium stocksii. The sequence goes on along the minus strand of CM035630.1, from coordinate 81,604,872 downwards.
AGGAAAAACCAACACACCACCGAGGCGCCGAGCAATATTGATGCCAATTGCTTCCATAACTTAAAAGTTGAGAGGTTCTTTCTCGGAATGAGTGGGCATTCATTTATTGAGGAACGTGGGTTAGATCCCACCATGTTTGCTTGCGATGATATTTGGGATAAGGTACGATCCCATCGTTGGAACAATTTTTGTAGAACCCCGATCAAACCAGCTGTTGATGCTCTTATTTACAAGTTCTATGCCTCCTTGAAGGATAGAGACAACTACAAGCAACGGGTTGAAATGATTACTCGTGTTATCATTAGGGGAAAGATGCATTAATTGCAGCTTGTGAGATTTATTGATATTACGATGCCCGTTATTATATCCGTGAAAATTTAGGGACTTTAGATTCATTTACGTTCAAAGATTCTGATATGGAGAGTATAATAGATTATTTGACGGAGGGGTATGGCGAGTGGACTCTCCATGCGAATACTGAGTTTCCCTTGAAACCTAACAAGACCATCATGCTCCTGATGGCCAAGATGCGGATACAATTCATTTGCACCCACCTGGTACTGACTCCTAATGCTTCTGATTTATCGCCTATCGAGTGATTATGCTTTATTATATTTTACAGAGGGAGCAAATCTACATCGGTCATTGGATTTACAAGGAAATGTTAAAGTGCATTTAGAGCCGAAAGCAAAGTATGTACTTTCTGCATTTGATTACAACACTGTGCCACCGAGTTGACATTCCCATGTACCCAACCGATCCATTAACGAGACCTACGGAGAGCGTGATTGGGGACAACCTATATGGCTAGTTGATCAAGCTCCAACAAATGCAAAATCGTGAGGAGAAACAAACGAAACATATGAGCGATCCTCGAGGGCCAACAAAGAGAAATAGTAAAGCTCACATATCAAAGTTGACGAGACTCACGAATTTGCCCATTTCAGAGTGGCACACACGATAGATGCAAGATATGAGAGACATTCTGATTCCCATTGTGGAGCAAAATGGATAACCAACACCTACACCATTTTTAGACATGTTTGAGCGATTCCCACTGATAGGCGAAGAGAGCTCAAACAATGAAGAAGATGATGATGAGCAATAGGAGACCCCGATCGTTTTACCAAATTATGAACGAGTATTTCGACTAGATCACTCAACGATGAAGTGCGTGGTGATTCGTGACATGAGCCATCATAGCTCGACCCAAACTTTGGGAAAGCTGACTACTGAAGTGTTGACAGGGTGTAAGAGGGGAAAGGTAACGTTGATGAAGGAGTCAGAATCTAAGTTTGACTAATTTTGAACATTTTCTATCTTTGGACTTTGTATTTTAATTTCATTTGGGATGATTTTTAATTTAGTTTTAATTTTTAGTTATTTAGGATTTAGTATATTCTATATATAGTTGTGTGTTTTTAATATCTCTTTGTAGGAACCCCACAATTTTTGAAGGCACTACAAGATCAAGCCAAAATTGAGAGGAAGAGTAGTCCCACTATATATATTGCATGAATGACGCCAATCAGGTAACATATTTCCTTTATATTTTTAATTATACATAAGGGAAAATGTGTCGAATAAAGTGTGGAGGGGTGACTTAGGAAATTTTTAATTTTTTTTCCATTATTTTATTTTCCTTTTTTTCGTTGTTTTTAAATTTTTATTTTTGCGTGTTTTCTATGTGCTTGAGCTTGTAGAAATACAAGTGATTGGTTAGGACCATATTAATTAGATTTTGTGAATAATCTTTAAATTTAGTTTGATAATAATTGATTCTAAGTTATCTAATTTTAGACTATTTAGTACAATTTATTACACTGGGAATAGATTTAAGGTGTTAAATATACCACATGATAAATATGTATATAAATAACATGCATGTTTATTTGAATTTTAGATTGTATAAATTGATAGAATTGACCGATTTAATCTATGTATAGAATTACCTAGGGATGACCTAAGGCATTTTTGAGTCAAAAAGCTATACTGTAAATATTTTCCTTAGTACCTATTTTGAAGCTCGAATCCACTTTCTTGATGAACCATAAATGAAACTCTAAGTCTATTTATGTATTCTATTTGATCCTTTATTTCTTGTTTCTTGCACAGATTTAGACGTTCGACCATTGATATTAAGGTATTAGGTAGATTCATTACGAAGGTTTCAAAAGAAAAAAGATGAGCGAGCTAAGGAATTGTATGGTGAGTATAAGATTTCTTGAGCTTGTAGAAAAAAAAAAAGGCAAAATGCCAATCAAGAAAATCTCGATGAAAAAAAAATTTAAAAGCAAAGTGAGTTGGAAAAAAAGTATGCTCACATTTGTTTGAAAAAAAAAGCCTTAGTAAATGGAGAGATAAGGAAGGTGAGAGAAGTGGATATAAGGTGGTGAGCATTTGTATACTCGGGGGAGTATCGAGGACAATACAATGTGACAAACTAATTTTGTGCTTAGCTGTTATGTCGAGCCTGTTCTTTGAATTCCAACCCAACCTAAGCCACTGAGTGTTACAACCAAAAAAGTCCTATGTGACTTAGGTCATAATCTATGTGGATGAAATTGTGCCAATGATTGATATTTTTACCACTTATATTCATTTGAACATAATTTTTTATTTGTATATCTGTGTTGATGAAACCTTGTACTTAATATTCTTTTATTTTTTTGCTTTGTAATTTAATGAATTAACATGTCTAACTTTAGAAATTGTGAGTAAATTGTATATCACTCTAGAGTTATAGGTTTATTTATATTTTCTTGTTAATATAATTCTATCTTGTATCAATCTAGCTGAAGTACATTTTCTTTTCTTTGCATGCTTATTTCTTGTTTTTAGTTTAGTTTCTTTACGATTTTTATTTTGTTTTTATTTAGTTTGCTTGAGGGCAAGCAAAGACTTAAGTCTGTGGGAGACCTGCCCTCAAATGTATTAGTTGTTTCAGTCTATTTTCGCACTTAAGGAGCTTGTTTTTTTAGCCATTTTAGAATTTTATAATACTTTTTTGGTATTCAATACTTAGGATTAAAAGTTAGTAAAAATACGTGTTTTTAACACATTTTGTGAGTGTTGTGACCTATTAGGTTGACACGGGCCTTAGGTAGTGCTAATATATTAAATTATATGCCCAATTGATGTAAAAGCAAGGGACATGTAACACCCCAAACCCAACCTAGGAGTGTAGACCAGATTCCAAATGTTACATTGATCACCAAAGTGATAGTAGAAATATTTTACATAACAAGTTATCTCACTTCCCATTACAAACCAATAATATTCATCCTTCTTAAGTTTAAAACTAAAATATTGCAATTAGGTTTAAATTACAGATAAGAATTAGATTTACGAACTAAATCAAAAACAAAAGTTGTACCACAGTTTTTACAAAACCTCATAGTTCAAAAACCCAATAACAAAGTAGAAACGCTATTTTATTTTTTTAATCGTGACTATCCGAGACCTCCACATACTGAGTCCAACTTCAGAATTCAGGAATTTACCTGCAAAAGGAAACACTAAGAGGGGGCAAGCTACATGAGCTCAGTGTGAGTTTTAAACCTAGCTAACTACAGAATCATAGAGCAGAGTGTCTAATAGTAGTTCAATAGAAAACGTTCTTACAGAGATAGATAGAACCAGAAGGTTAACTCAGAACTGATGTCCCAACAAGAAATAACAATTCAAGCACATCAAGTCTTACAGAGACACACAGACACAAGTGCTACTCAGTCAGACAGAAATAGACAGATAAACTTACTCACAGAACATTCAAACAGACTCGTATGAATGCAATTAGATATTGAAAGAATCCACCCATCCAGCCAAAACACCTATTCGTCCCTTGATCACACCCCAAAAGAGCTTATTAAGCTCATCCAACCAAAACACACCTCATAGGACCTTGAAAGGCCCATCCAACCCTACACACCATGTATGTGGACTGAGCCACTCAGAAATATCAATACGCAGCAAAGCTATTGTATATGTCGTACAGTGTATTAAGGTAAACCGCTATACAGACATACAGTTAGACTGCCAGATCAGATAATAGTAATACGCAGCAAAGCTGATGTATGTGCGGTACAGTGTAATACGGTAATCCGCTATACTGGTAATTTATAGTTATACTGCCAGATCAGATAAGAATACGCAACAATGCTGATATATATGCTGTACAATGCAGTGTAGAAATTCACTATATAGACAAGTTGCAGTAGAACTTCCAGATCAGATCAGAATATGCAGCAATGCTGGCGTATATGCTGTACAGTGCAGTGCAGAAATTCACCATGCAGACAAGTTGCAGTAGAATTGCCAGATCAAATCAGAATCAGACTCCCTTCTCTATAAACCCATCTCAAAATATTTATATGCAAGTGCATGTATGCTTACAGTCTCATCAGAACAATGTATACATCAATAGATAGTTAATAAAAAATAGAAGCACACATACACCCAGCTAAGCGAGTTAAGAAATCAGACATCTTAAACAAATTAGTCACAAACAACACACAAGCAGAACACATGACCTACAGATTCAGAGGTTTACCTGCTCTTACTTAAGCCCAGCCAAAGGGTTGGAATAAATATACACAACTTTCAGATCAAAACATCCACAAACTAAAATTTGGTGTCTTAGGACCACACGCCCGTATGCTCTGATCGTGTGGAACAACCTAGGCCGTGTGGGGATCAAAATGCCCATGTGGGGGGAGGCACATGGCCATGTGGTAGAAGCACATGCCCATGTGAACCAGGAACACAGCCGTGTAACTCATTATCCAACTGTGCTAAAAAGGAGTACAGGGCAGACATGGCCGTGTGTGGGTCTTACACGCCTATGTGCCCACCAGACACGGCTATGTGACCAAACCACAAATCAGCCACACAGCTGTATGGCCAGGTCGTGTGGTACCAAATCACTAAATCCTTAATTCTCAACCATACACGCCCGTGTACCCTGGAGACACGGCCGTGTGAAAATCGAAAAAATTCCCAAGTCGGTCACATGACTGTGTGGCACCCAAAATTTGCCCAGAACCCTAATACCTAAGAGCACACGGCCGTGTGAATTGACACACGCCCATGTGGACGTCGTGTGGTCACGAAACCACCCTAAAATAGCTCTGAAAAATGTGCTTCTAGCTACGAAGCACTACCCGATCCTCGATAGTTCAAAATTATACCAAACCATACAAATTTTAAGCACAAGGCATCAACACCACATCGAAAAAAATAGATTTGCAAACACTTACATAACTTTGTCGACTTTTTAGAGAGTCGAATAACAATGCACAAATAAAATAAAGAAAGGTACAAACCCACACTTGATTTGTGATCCAAGACGTTCAGACTTTGACTTGTCGACAAGGAAATGATTCCTCGAAATCCACAAGCAATCTCGTTTTGAAAAAGAAAACAAAGAAGAACTTCCAAGAGAAGAAAATGAAAACCCAGAGAAGAAGAAGAAAGGAGAAAATGACCAGCCCCCAAATAAAAACTAAAAAACCTAATAAAATAAAAATTAAAGTAAATAATTATAATTTTTAACTAAAACAAAACAAAATAAAAGGCTCTACAAAAATACGCACCCAAAAACTCGAACCCAAAACCTAGAGGTATGCTAGCACTCACTCAACCACAAGACTAGCAGGCCCATTTTGTCACTTAAATGTGCCGCCAAACTCAATAGCACAACCTTCTCACTGACCCTATCCTTAAGACCCAAAAACTTTTAACCCCAAAATTCGGGATGTTACAGAACAAATGATGCACAAGCTTCCCGAGGTGTTAAAGCATGAAATAAGCCAAAGAAGGTTGGAACACCAATCATGTCGGCTATACAAGGCCTATGGCGTGACATAGGTCAACATGTTGCCTAAGTCTATCGGGATTATTTTCATCTGCACAATAAACTTTATACGAAGACCTAATTTATCCTGTCAACACTACTATAAATAAGACCTTAAGGGTTTGATGTAACTAAGTCATCTTAGACGCCTTTAAAACCCTTGTAGTTTAGAAGGAGGATTAAACTTAGTTTTCTTTTAGTTTTTCAAAAACTGTTTGTTCTTTTCTCTTGGAATCGATTTCAATCCAAGAGTTCTTTTATATTATTGAAGTATTTCAGTTTTTTTCCTTTTTAAGCAATAGTATTTTGTTATTCTTATCGAGAGATACAATATTTCGTTATTTCGATCGAGAGATTTACTACTCCGTTATTCAATCGACATCAAATCCAGGATTATTCTAACCTATTTTATTTTTTAATTCAATCGTGTTTTTTATATGTTTTGTTCAATTGAGATTAAGATAATGAAAAACATGAGTGGCTAAATCCCTTAGGGGAGATTAACGTGTGAATGGAGACGTGACTAATGGAGGATATAGGGTTTCTCAACAGTATTAGTTGGTATAGATTACGCATTCCTAAATCCTAGGCTTGACAACCCTAGGATTTAATTAGGTTAAACAAGATCGAGAGATAAATTTAACCAAGTAAATTGTAATTTTTCCTGGTTGAGAAAGTGAGGTCGGGAGATAAGCGAGTATCAACCAATTGATCAATTAGTTAAAAATTGGGAGGTAATAATTGATTAATTTGTAGCTAACCCACACTAAAACCCTAATCCAAAGATAATTACAAACTCATAGAGTTAATATTCTTGATTGGTTTTATCGGTATAGTTGTTTATATATTTTCTTGTTCATTTACTTCAGTTATTTAATTTCTACTACTTATCTATTTTATGATCTGTCGTGATATAGGATTTAATTTTTACTATTTTGACTTATTATTGTAAAGAGATTTTTGATAAATTTATTTCATTCTCCCTTAGGTACAATCCTTAGAATACTTCCGTTGGATACTGTAACGGCCTATTTTCAATGAAATCAAAATAGTAGTTCCGGGACCACAAATCTGAGCCAAAAAGAAAATTTATTTTAATATTATTGCATGGTCCATATTATGATAGAAATGTTAAATGAAAATATTGATAAGAAAATTTTACCGATTATGTATTTAATTATGGAAAGGACCAAATTGCATAAAATGTAAAAGTTGAATTCTAGAAGCTATAGATATCAAATAGCTATGGAGTTTAAAATTTGAGGCCCTTATATGGTAATTATACCATTAAGAAAAGTTAGTAGAAATTTATGGATGATTCATCCATGGAAAATTAGAAAAAGGCAATGATTAAATTAGAAAATAGAGTAATTAAAAGAGAATAATAGAAATATCATCTTATTTTATATCATCATCCCCAAAATTTGTATGGAAACCCTAGGAGAGAGAGAGAAGAAAGTAATGGAGCTTAATTGGATCCGGACAACCCAAATTCGAAGTTAGACCGAAGAAAGGAAAAAGTTTTCGGATTAGTATATTTCGTTTACGAACAAGCATCAAGGTAAGTTCTTATAGCTAATTTTATATATTTACATGCTTGAATTGAATGTTATGTATGTGAAATAAGTAATGGCTACGTATATAGAAATTGGTTGTATAATTAGAAAATACCTAAAAAACATTAAGTTTTGTTTGAATGAATGAAACTCGATTGGATAAAGGATTCTGTTACTCGAAATGGTAGTGATCTGCATATGTCGCAGACCTTCCATAGTTTGAAAGAGCATTTCGATATAAGCCCTCTCAAGCTACCCGTTATGTTGTTTTTGCGAGTTTTTCATTTATGTTCTTTAGAACATTCTGATTGGTCGTGATTTGCATTTGTTGTAGACACACCCACGCTCTTATGAACGTTCTATTTATAAGTTCTTTGTGAACTTACTAATAAAGCCTCTCCGGAGCTTCTTGTTATTGCTCGCTGGAACACTCTGTTATATGGCTATCCGGTGCTTTGTGTTAAAGTGCTATTCAGAGCTGCCCGTTACAAGCTTATACAAGCTTTGTGATTATGGCTCTTATGAGCTTCTCGTTACCAAGCCCGGATAAGTTTTCTGTTACATGCTCACATGAACATTCTGTTATATGGTTGAGAGTGTGCTTTCTGTTTAAGTGCTGTAATGAGTACTCCTGGACATGGATTGATGGATTTATGATTTGTACACTTTTTGTGTAGTATCCTCGTATCCGTCGAGATTTCTAATGAATCAACGAGTGAGATTCTGATAAGAAGGGAAGTAAAAATCAAATGGAATCAATATCTAAAAATATATGAGATGCATGGAACTTGAAATTTGATGAGCTCATCTTTGTTATTTATATTCATATGAAATGAATAGCTAACCTGTTTGATGAGATTGTGTGCTTAGGCTATGGCCAAAATTGCTTGGATTGCATGTGTATGCTTGCTTAATGTATAAATGCATGGTAAGTTTATTTTCTGTTATACAAACTTAGTAAGCATTTAGTTTTAGTCAGTTTTCTTTTCTTTATTTTATTGTGCTTGGAAGCTTGTAAGGTTTGGACCTGGGTCGGAGCAACATCACACTATTTTCCAACTCATTTTGGGTATAAATGACAAACTTGTTTTGGAACAATGATATGTATAGTCTAATGGTATCAAGTAGGAGAATTTAAATGATTTGGTTGTAATCTAGCGATTGGAATGGCTAGTAATGGTATGGCTAATGTTGTCATGGTATATAATTGCAAGGTTAAATTATGATAAATATATATGTGTTTAGTATGGATTAATTGAGTTAGGTTAAACATGTATGTTTATTAATGGTAAGATTACAAACTTGAATGCATGAGATGAAACATCATGATGGATTATGATATTGACTTGGTTATAATTCTTGGTTTGGTTGGTATATGATTGTAAGTATTGGTGTAGGTTTTTAGCAAATTTGGGTGAGAAATAAGGTTAGGAAATGACCTTATTTTATCCACATAGGTAGACACACGGGAGTTTGTCTTGACCGTGTGTGACACACGACTTGGCACATGGGCATGTGGTTTGACCGTGTGTCCTCTGCATTTTAAAATTGAGGAACAGAATGCTTAGAATTGAGTACACGGGCAGAGTTATAGGCGTATGTCTCAGCTGTGTGAAATACATGGCCTAGCACATGGGCTTATGACTTGGCCATGTGACCCATTATAACACCCCAAACCTGGCCTTGGACGTTATGGTCGAATCTTGCGATATCACATTGAAGTGTTTTTCATAAAACAAGTTGTTATTAAAGAAAAACCCTCTTTTCCATTAGTCCTCTTTTTATTACCTTTCATTGATTCTAAGATATGTCGTTCATTTTCAAAACGTGAATCATTATCAAAAAGTTATTTACTTTCAGAATGTTATTTATTTTCAAAACTTCACTTATCGCGGAAGCTTTAAAAATAGTTTTGCTTATTCGTGTGTAATTTGTTTAAAAGGTTTGATTTTTGAAAACTCGATTGTCCATACTACTAGCAGTTATAAATAAAAACAATAAAAATCCCAAATAATCCATGAAAATCTCAAAAGGCCATTATTACAGTAAATACTCCAAAATAAAATCAAAATTTTATTTAATTACTATAATAGAATGAAATGAGTCGTGTGGCCACCGTAGAATCCTCCGCTGCACCGATCTGCCTAGGTCTGAGGATTACCTGTACAGATAAAACAGATGAGTGAGTTTATGAAAACTTAGTGTGTAATCCCATATAAAACAACCAGACAGAAAGCAATCACAATCTGGGCCTAAGCCCATTTCAGTAATGGTTTCAGTTTTAGTTAGGGCTTTAGCCCATTACAATATCAATATTAGTTAGGGCTTTAGCCCATCTCAGTAATAGTAATAGTAACCAATATGCAATTAGGAAATCCTACCTATCCAGCCTTTACACTCCATCTCCGTCCAACCCTACACTCCATGTGGGGATATAATTAACCCACCCATCCCTATGCTCTAAGTAGTACTAACTAAAATAGTAGTTTGCAGCTGAGCTACTAGTAAATTAGGATCGAGGCCTTTCAGTACATTTCCTCCAAAGAAAATAAACCCCCAACCCAATGCAATGCAATATATAAATATAACATGCTATAACAGCATATCATGTATGTAGTCAGGGCATATAGTATCAAATCAGTGGAATATCATCATGCTTATTCAGATCAGTCATATAGTCAATTCAGTCAATTAGGGGTCTAGGTACGCTTACTGACCCTATAGAAGGTCCACAGTTGACTCGGGCGACCCGTGCAACCTTAGCAGTCAAACAGTGAAAATGAGGCCCACATGCCCGTGTGGCCTACGCAGTCCAATTCAGCTCTGCCCATGAATCGCACATGGCTAGGCTCGATGATCACACGCCTGTGTTCAGTCACACGACCTACCACACGGGCGGCCGCATGCCCGTGTGGCATCAACTTTTCACATTTTTCGGCTTGTCACCGATTTCCATTTTCAGAGTGTGTTTACACACCTAGTTATGAAAACATGCACACAGTCCTCGAGCACTCCAAATCTAAGTTCAACCACAAGCATTCGATTGGTCGCATGTCAACCAAATTTAAAACGACCTTGATAAAAAACACTTAATCACTTAGTCGAAAACACTCCACCTTCCCACCAGACTAGCAGGCCGATTGTGACATATTTTACCAACATATAATTATAAGGCTACTAATTAGAGATATGGGTTTATTCATTTAAAAACAAAAAAATTTACCTAAGCTATGTTTTGAACTTGGGACCTCTCAGACACTTCCCAGAACACTTAACCACTGAAGCAGACAAACAGTTGTGTCACAAACATACGAAAATAAATATTAAGGATTTTTGGGGTGTTACACCCATGCACTTAATTAAATTATAAGTTAGAGAGTTACACGGGTTAGGAACACAGGTGTGTGCCCTACCTTGTATGCCATACGGCCTAAGACATGGGCATGTCATTTAGTTGTGTAAGCCACACGGCCTGACCACAAGGGCGTGTGACGTCTTAACCTAAGAAAAATTTTGAAATTTCATGAAAAATTTTATGAGTTCCCGAGTTAGTCCCAACTTACTTCTAGTGCTTAAATTGGGCCTGGAGGGTCCAGTCAAGGGACGATACAATTAATTTCTGATATGAATAGTAAATGACAAGAATTAATTGCATTTATTTTGTAAACTTCAGTAATACTTCTAACCCTATTCTGACGACGGATACGAGTTAGAGGTGTTACATAAACATATATACTATATTAAAATTTGACCCGTATACTTTCAGACATTGCCAATATAATTTATTACATTTTTGGTGTGATATTTTTACTATAAACAATAGCACATTTATAGACAATCACATGCCAACTATTTCTAACTATGCCCGAACAGTTAATAGGGTAACCATTATCAATTTCTATATGTCAATTTCCCAATTTAACAATATTTGTTCAATAGCCAATCATCAATACATATCAATATATCAACATAATTCTTCTCAATAAAAAATGAAATATACATTTACATCAGTATAGAATAATCTCAAATCAATTCAATTTAGTCCCTACCGTTAACAATCGATCAATTTCATACTAGTACGATTTGACTAGTTATAACCAACTATCATTTCATTTTTATCTCAGATTTCAATTCATGATATTAAATTTTATCTACTAGTTCATCATTTTTATACAATTTAGTCCATGTAACGCCCCAAATTTATGAATATGTTTCCGTAATTATTTGATATAAATATCTGTCTGCTTCAGTGGTTAAGTGTTCTGAATATGTGTGGGAGATCCCAAGTTCAAGCCACAACTTGGGTAATTTTTGGTTTTTATTGAATAAAGACTTACCTTTGCTTAATAGGTTTATAAGTAATTTGTTGTAAGAGCATATCAGAATGGGCCTGTTGGTCTGGTGGTTAAGCGGAGTGTTGTGGTGAGAAAGGTCATGGGTTCGAGTCTTTAGGATATCAGGGGTTGCATTTTTACTTCTATTTCAGCAAGAGTTGTACTGAAATAGGTCTCTGAGTGGTGGATGTGTAGTGGGATGTGGGGGAGCGATTTTAGGAGTAAGTTTTGGAGCAAAATAGGGGTTTTGGAGTTGTTGAGATACCCTAGGTTGTCAATTTAGGCTCTACTCTTTGACATTCCTAAACTTTTTACTGTTTCCTCTCCTCTCTCTGTGCTGCCAATTTTCATCTTTCTGTCTCATCTTTACTGCCAAAAATTCAATCATCTCCTTACCCCCTCTCTTTTGCAGTTTCATCTTTTCGTTTGTGCAAGTTGGATTACGCACTTTCGGTCAGTTTTCTTTTGGGGTAGTCTTAATGTTTTTCTGATTGAGGACGGGTTTTGGTGTTAGGAATTAGTCACGTGGCTAATTATTGATTCTAATAAGCGTTTAAGGATGAGAAATCTTTGTCATTCGCTGAAGGTAAGAGTTTTCATTGGGATAGTAGATATTTTATTTTGGGTATGTGTAAGTCGATCGTTTAAGAGAGTAATTGAGCAACATACTGTGCAATATTAGGTTTTGGAGTGCTCGTGGTTATCTTAGCTTTAAAATGATACCAGGTGTGTATCCTAAAACACAGAAAATGGGAATCAGCAAAAGCTAAAAAATAAAAGTGTCGGCACCACATGGGCATGTGGTCATCCGTGTAGTAGGCCGTGTGGCAGTACACGGCCGTGTGAATGATGAATCAGGCCGTGTGCATGTGCCACAGGCGCATGACACAACTGTGTGATGGCTGGTGAGGCCATGTTCGAGAGACGGGCTCAACCAATTGGGCTAGGCCATGTGAGCCCACACGGGTGAACCACACGAGTGTGTGGAATTTTGGGCTAGGCCATGTGATCCACTCGACCAAGGCCAAATTAGGGCATGTGGGCTAGATGGGCATGTGGGCCCACACGGGTAGGCGACATGGGCGTATGAGCCCATTTTTCTAGAATGATCTGTAAGGTTGCACGGGTCACCCTAGTCGACTGTGACCTGTCGTAGGGTCATTAAGCATTACTTAGATTGCTAATTTTGTGTTCTGAATATGTAATGTATGATTTGAGCATGTTACTCTTAGTATGTGTATCTAACTGATTGTGTGATCTGTTAAAATTGTATTATGTCATGCCATAATTGTATGATGCATTGCATTGGGGAGGGTTGTGCAAGATGAAAGAAGTATCTGAAGGGCTTTAAAAGCCTGATATCTGGCAGCTAAGCTGCATATTTCTGATATGTGCCGCATTTCGGTACAGTATGGTGTGTACGGATGGATGAGTGTTATGCACAGTAACAACCCGATTTTGGGCCTAGTCGGAATAGTGGTTCCCAAACCCTACATCTGAAGTCAAGAAATTATTTTAATATTATTTTATGTGTTATGGCATAATTATACGAGTGCATGAAAATTTTGGTGAATAAATTTACGCGATTGAGAGCTTAATTATGAAAAAGGACTAAATCGCATAAAGGGCAAAAGTTACGATTTACTAGTAACTTGTGTTAAATAAATAAAGAGCCATAATTGGAGGTCTTTAAAGAGCAAATACGCCCTTTAGGAATTGATGGCCGGTCATAGGGGACAAATAAATGGAAAAGTCAAAAAGGTGATGGTGTTAGGTGATTTTTATGACTAAAATAAAATAAAATAAAGAGAAGAAAATATCACCTTCTTCATTCTTTCTTCTCCACCAACATGTGCAGCAAAATATGGGGTTTTGAAGCTCAAAATTTCAGCCAAACAAATCTCTTACAAATTGGGGGAACTAAGATTTAGATAGAGAACGCGAGAGAACAAAGTATCGACTAGCCGACTTAGTTCATCGTTGCTGCAAATAAGGTAGGTTCATATGGTGAATTTACGATGATTAATTATTTAATTCAAGATGAGATGTTGTATTATTCAACATGTTGTTATCTAACAATGATATTGAATAAGCATGAGATCGGATTGAAAGATCAACTAGGAGAAAGGCTGGGTCAAGTACCATCGTACTATGACTCGTAATGAATTGATAGAAAAAGACCATGGTTGGACAATGGCATTGTACGAGTGTTAGTGTAAGACCATGTCTGGGACATGGCATCGACACCGAGATGGAGGAGCTAGTGTAAGACCATGTCTGGGACACGGTATCGGCTCAATATTAGCGCTAGTGTAAGACCATGTCTGGAACATGGCATCGGTAGATGACCTTACGTAAGACCATATCTGGGATATGGTAGTGGTACTGAACTATGAGACCCCCGATGCATTTGATGATGTTTCAAATGACTCGACATGTAATATCCCGAATTAGGGCCTAATCGGAATAGTGGTTTCGTGACCACAAATCCGAGGTAGAAATAATTATTTTATGATTATTTTGATGTTTATGATATGATTTTATGATGGTGTGAAAATTTCGTGAAGAAATTCTAAGCGTAAAGTGCTTAATTTGAAATTAGGGACTAAATCGAATAAGTTGCAAAACTTGCATTCTAGAAGTTTTTAGTATGAAATTGCTTTGAAATATTAATTAGGAGGTCTTAAATGGTAATTAGACCAATTTTAAGTTCATGGACAAAATTAGGACATGGAAGGAATTTTTGAAAGTTTAGTATAGAGGGGCATTTTGGTCATTTGGACATTTAATGAAATAAAAAGGGAAAAATAACACAAAATTGGTCATCTTCTTCATTACCACGAAATTTCAAGGGTTCTCCATAGCTAGGGTTTGTTTCAAGCTTCCAAGCTCCATAGTAAGTGATTCCAAGCCCCGTTTTTAATGTTCTTCACGTTTTCGTAGTCCCGGTAACTCGATAAAGCTTATGTTAGCAATAATTTAAGTTAGGGTTCATATTTGGAAAAATACCCATAGGTGAAATTTGTGTATTTTGATGTTTTATGATAGAATATGAGGTTTTAAATTATGTTAGACAACTTGTGCTACTCGGTTTTAAGTAAAAACGAGTAAAACGGCTTAATTGGTAAAAGTGCATATTGTTCATAAGTATGTGTTTTAGTGGGAATTTGAGCTTGCTAATGGTAAATAAATGATCAGCATGTCCTAAAACATAAGAATTTGTGATAAAATTTAATTCCCGAGCTTTGGGGCAAAAGTGTAAATATGCAAAAGTTTAGGGGCAAAATTGTAATTTTTCCAAAATTTGAATTTAGGACTATTTTGATAATGTGAGTATTAAATAAGCTAAATGTGTTATTTTAGATCAAGAAAGACGTGGAATCAACCTTGATCGAGGAAAAGAAAAGATTACGGACTAAATTGCAAAAATCTTTGTATTTTGGTACTAAGGTAAGTTCATGTGTAAATAATGTAACATAATTGTTATTTTTAAGTTGATTGATGTTATTTATATGATATGCTGAATTTTTATCATGAAATATGTGCTTTGTGGTTATTTTCAAAATTAATGTAAATTAAGTATGCTACTTGTTAAAAGTAAATTGCTACCGAGTATTGGTTTCGGCATTCTGTGGAAGACGGCAAGGATATGTGACTGAGGAAAATCCCGTTTGAACCTTAGGAATAGATTAGGATACAAGTGACATGTCACTAGGATGGTTGGGCATCCGAACTCGTTGAGTTGAGTCCGAGTTCACTTATGGATGCGAATATCCGAGCTCGTTGAGTTGAGTCCGAGTTCGTGAGATGTAACTAGGCATCCGAGCTCGTTGAGTTGAGTCCGAGTTCACTTATGGATGCGAACGCCCGAGCTCGTTGAGTTGAGTCCGAGTTCGTTTATGGGCGGGTTACATGACTGATTGGCTACATATATAGCACTTATGTGCAAATGATCCGTGTATCCGAGTTGTATTCCAATGTGTTCAACGGGTAAAATTCAAGTGAAATGGAAAAGCACTCAAGATGTAAGTGACGATTCGGTAATATTGAGAAATGGCCGTATTGGACAGGTATGTACTTAACCCTTGGGTTGAAACCCGAGACAACAACAAAAATGTGGTAAGATGAAGTATGATGACTAGAATTGCGACATATGTTTTGGTGATGCTATGTTAATGTTGTTTGGCATAATGACTTTGTTATGTTACTTGTTATTTGCATGTAAACTTACTAAGCATTTATGCTTACTCCCTCCTTTTCATTCATTGTAGTTTTGGACAAGCCGGCTCGAGAATCGGGATAGGTCGAAGACTCGTTCACACTATCCAAAGGACTTTTTGGTAAATGGCTTGTAAGATTTAGTATGGCATGTATAGTAATATACCTACTTTGTGTAAATAATCTTGTGATATGGTGGTGGTTTGGTTGAGGAAATGCTTGATAATGTTGAGTCATTGAAATGGCTAATATAGATTATGTTTGATGTCATGAAAGAATAATAGGTTATCTAGTATATAAAAGCTTTTATGAAAATGAAATTAGCCATAAAACAGAACATTGCAGCAACACTGACGTAAGTTTGAAAATTCACTAAAAATCATATAAATCGAATTTGATGATGGATTAGTTATGAAATTGAAGCTTATCATGTCTACTTTCATATGGAAGAAGAAAAACAGGTAAAAGAGTTATACGTTATGAGATATTTGAGTTTTAGTGAAACAGGGCCAGAGCAATTTCCGGATCCCCTGTTCCAACTTTGAAAATTCACCATAAATTGTACAAAAATAATTAGGAGGATTACTTTATATTCCTAGATTCCTTATTGAATATAGTTTTAATAGAAATAAACGGTATAGTTATATGAAATTTTTACAGGGAGAAAAGTGATTCGTAATGAGTAGAGGTCAGTGCAGTCGAGTTCTGAAACAGGGGAAACTTTAACTAATAAACTGTACTAATCCGCTCAACCAAAAATTCTAGAAAAAAATTAGTGAATATATATATGAGTCTAGATTCAGGTAAAATTTACGGATCTTGATTTCGAGTTTCGTAACTCGAGATATGATTTTTTGAGCGACCATGACGCAGAAAACAATTTATTCCGAAAATGAAAATAGATTTTATAAAGTTGTTTAAAATGGTAAATTGTGTTTAGTAACACCTCAAGCTCGACTCCGGTGACGGTTTCGGGCGTGGGGACGTTACACGACAGGTAAGACAGATATCGTGGAATTCATTTCTAGTTATATATATATATATATATATGAGATGTAAAAGATTTGTGAGCCTATGAAATTTATTAACAATGACATGAGATAATGTGTAGTTATCGATGTTTAAGTGAATTAATGGACAAAGTCAAGGAGAAAGTGAGAATGTAATCAAATTAAGTGATACAAGTCCGTATGAAAATCTTGTGAATATCGAGTGGTAATAGCCCAAGGACTTGTTACAGGTACATGTTGAAATTATGAGAAAGGTTACAGATGATAGGCAAGATATTATCTTATGCTTATGCAAATATTAATAAATTGATTATGCATTATTTCTTATCGCTCATGCAAGAGTAGTTGTACCGATTTGATGATTATGCAAATGTTTCATACGAATATTGAAATGAATAAGCTTTCAAAAGTCATGGTAAACCCTATAAGGGAGCAAATACTTATACAGTGAGACCATATAAACTCGTTATGCTTGTGTAATTACTTTGATGTATTTGATGGTAAACATAAATCAAATGATCATATGAGCTTACTGAGCTTAATAGCTTACCTCATTTATTTTCTCCTATTATAGGATTTTGGGAGTCTGCTCAGGTTGGAAGGTGATGGAGATCTCAACACACTATCTCGTCATGGTTTGGTACTTAATGATTTGCAAATTTTAGTTATATGGCATGTATAGGCTAGTTGGATTATTAAGTGTCGAATGAATTTTACTATCATTGCTTTGGTGTTCAATAAGTAATTAGCCATGAAATTTGGCTTGGTACTATGTGAAATTATTGTATGGTAAAAGTACCATATGATTGTTTGGAATGAAGCTATGTGATGTTGTGTGGTATGGTTTAACCTCGTGTTGAGGTGTAGATCTCTAATTATGACTATTGGCTGAGTATTGGAGTCTTTATATATTTGGACATGTGTTGATCTTATTTCAGGGTGGCAAAAAGGCTTGGTAGATAGCCTATTTTTGTCTACATGGGTAGACACACGGGCGTGTGTCTAGGCCGTGTGTGACACACGGTCTGCCCCACGGGCGTGTACTTAGGTCGTGTGTCCCCTGCACCTTGCATGAATAGAATTAAATGCCCAGTAGCAAACACATGAGCTAAGACACAGCCGTGTGTCTTAATCGTGTTTAGAGGCCACACGGTCGTGTTGCCCTTCCACACGGGCGTGTTGCCCTTCTATACAAGCGTGTGCCCTGTTTGTAGTGGATTTTCGTGAAAGATTTCTAAGTGCCTGAAATGGTTTCGAATCATTGCTAAACCACATGTTAGGCCTCGTAGGCCCTTATAAAGGCCCGTAGGATCTTGTTTGAAAAAGTTTTAAATTGGGACACTTTCCAATGAGTGTAAAGTCGAAGAATTTCTTGTGTTTTAATAAGGTAACGTCTCGTACCCTATCCCGGTGTCAGATACGGGTAAGGGGTGTTACATACACCCTATTCGGTGTGCAGGGATGGGTGGGTTGATTTAATCCCCACATGGTGTGTTGGGTTGGATGGAGTTGGTGTGTAGGGCTAGTGGTTGGGACATTGTAATCTGTTTTGTTCTGTATACTATATCTGATTGGGCTAAGGCCCTAGTGTATTTCTAATTCCACATCTGAGTGTGCTAAGACCCATACGAATTTTTGTAAGGGCTCCGGTCCAGGCTAATTAAGACTGTGTTCTGATGTATGTCTATCTGCATGATTTCTGTGGGGAATTACACACTAAGTTTGTAAAAACTCACCCCTTTTCTGTTTAATCTGTTCAGGAAATCCCCAACAGTAGGAGGGATGGTGCAACGGACGACTTGACGGTGACCACTGCCACATACACCTTGGTTTTCCAGATTTAAGTGCTTTACTGACTTAAATATTATTTTTGGGAATATTTGATGTAATTTGTGGACTTGGACTTTTTGGTTTTAATTTGGGTTTTTGAAGTATTGATAATGGATTTATAACCTGTAATGCAACAAAGTACATTTTTCCTAAAATAAACTAAGATTTCCATAAATAAAAACAGTTTTGAAAATTATTTGGTTTCAAAAGCTTCCATGTAAAAGAAATATTTCAGAGCAAATGAATTATTACATGTTTTTCTGAACTCAATAAAAGATAATAACTCGAACGGTTTTAATGTACAATGTGTTTTCAAAAACTCTCTCATGTGACATCGCCAGATTCGACCACAACCTCCAAACCGGGTTTGGGGTGTTACAGTCTATAACTCACTTGTTGCACTAAGTTGTGAACAATTCAAACTACTATCAAACAAATACAAATTCACAAATCAAATGTAAAATTTTTTAAAATACAATCATACTATGTGAACTTACTTGGAAAAACAAGAAAAAATCAATTTTCTAAGGACTAATTAGGAAATTTACCTTTTTCCTCGATTAATTTTGATTTGGGCCAATTCTCGATCTATAAAATTATTCAATTCAATTTATCAATTTCAACCTTCTTATTTCATCCTATTATAAACATGTATAAGCTCAATTTCATTTTTTAATGCTTCTTAAAGTATTGTATTTTATTCAATTTAGTCCCCAAAACCAAAACAATCATATCTTTCACATTTAAGCTTCGTTTTAATCCGTTTTTAACTTCATCCTTTAGCAACCCTCTAGCACATTTATTTCTAGAAATTTCATGCTAATTTTGAAATATTACACTTTAGTCCTTGTACTAAAAACTAACATATTTCACTTTACAAATAGTTCCTATTCATATCCAAGCACTAAATCTAACAATTTAACACTAAAACATTTAAAAATCATTGATGGAAAACTTTTAAAACTTTAACAATTTGTCGATTCCATACCAGAGTTAGCTAGATTTACCCGAGTTAGCTAGATTCAGCTACAACGATCTCAAAAACATAAAATTTATGAAAAACAGAATTCAAATTCACCATATACAAGGGTTCGATTGCTTGGAATAATTTGAAGCTCTCAATTCCTCCATCCATGGTGTTTGAATGGTGAAGGAGATGAGAATGAAAAATTCTCTCTCTTTCTACATTTGTTTTTACATTAATGTTTATTATTTTTCCTAACTTTTAACAATAATTTCAATGACAAAAATAAGACCAAATTCATGTCTTAGTCATCCACTACAATCTATTGTGGCCAAATTTCCACTTAAGTCCTTGAAATAATGTTATCTAAGTATTTTTAATCAATAAAAATCAATAGTGATTAAATTTTTTTATGATTTTTACTATTTAGTCATTGAACCTTAATTAGTCACTCATTCAGCAAAATTACCTAACCAAAATTAAATTCACCTATATAAAAACTTCGTAAATATTTAATAAAAATATTTACGAGCTCAGTTTACAAAAACGAGGTCTTGATACCTCTTTTTTCGAAACCACTGACTTTAGGATCGAACCACTTATACTCTAACCTACTTTCAAAATAATAAATTTATCATATCAAAATTTAATATAACACTATAATTGACTCGTAAATATTAAATAATAATATTTACTAACTCAATAATTGAAAAACAGTATCTTGAAACAGCTGTTTTTGGCACCACTCGATTTCGAGTCTTTACAACTCTGCCCCTTAAGAGATTTTGTCCTCGAAATTTTAACCTACGAAAAGGTTATGGTACAACGTTTTCATAATTTCATGCAATTTCTAGTAACTCAAGCCTTTCTTTCTACCTCACGTATCAAATTAGATCCTGTCAATTTTCTTTCGCTTAACTCTAATCAGCATGAAGGAATTCTGCATTTACATCCATATAAAGCCTCGTATAATGTCATTTAATACTCAACTGATAATTGTTATTATATGCAAACTCTATTAATGGTAAAAATTTCTCTTCGTTGTTTTTGAATTCAATTATACAACATTACAACTTGTCTTCTAGTGTCTAAATAACCCGTTCTGGTTTCTTGTCAGTTTGAAGATGAAATTTGGTATTGAAATTTAGTTTCGTGCCTAAAGCTTCATATAATTTATCTCAAAATCTGGAGGTAAATCTTGAGTCTCGGTCAAAATGATAGATAATGACATATCATGTAATCCAACAATCCCATAAATATATAGTTCAACTCAGCTCTCAAGTGAGTATTATGTTCTGACAAGAATGAAGTGTGCTAACGTAATAAATCTATCAACTATTCTCCAGATTGTATCTTTCTTTTTCAGTGACAATGGTAAACTTGATACAAAATTCATAGTAACTCATTCCCATTTCCATTCCAGAATCATAAAATTTCTTGACTGAACTTGATACTTGACTTTTGCTTCTTGGCATATGAAATACTTTATCACTGCTTGGATGTATCAAATAAGTACTATTATGAGCCTCATGTAAAATTTCTTATTTCAAGTCTGAATATTTCAACACAGAAAAATAGTTTCAAAAACATAAATTTCTGTTATCATTAGCACTGAACTCAAAAGTCTGATCACTTTCATAAAGTTTCCATTTTTCCTAAAACTCTAAATTATTTTCTATAGCTCTTGGATTCTCTGAAAGAAAATTGATTTAGCTCTTAGCTCAGCTAAAATGGAAGTGTCACGTTCATAGTCAAATGAGCATTCGTTGCTTTCAGAGCAAACCAAGACTTTTGGCTCAAAGCATCATCTACTATGTTAGCTTTTACTTGAATGATAATTGTAATCAAAGCATAATCTTCCAACAATTCGATTCGTCTGTGCTGTCTTGTATTGAACTCTTAAGTTTCTATTAACATAACTTTTGACTGTTCAAAAATCTGTTGGCATTTATTGACCAAACAAAGCTGACGTTTTTTGTAACAGTTTTGTTAACGATAGAGTTATCATTGAGAAGCCTATAATAAATCATTTGCAATATCCATTAAGTCCTAGAAAACTATGTACCTTAATAATAACTTTCGGAGATTTTCAGTTCACAATTGCAAAAATTTTGTTCAAATCAATACAAATACTTTAGCCAATGCCAATGTTACAAGTCTTAGAAATCTTACTTCTCGAAGCCAGAATTCACATTTACTGAACTTCGCATACCACTGTTTCTCTCGTAAAATCTGCAACGCTGTTCTCAAAAACTAATAATGCTCAATTTATTAGGTCTATAAAAGCAGTTTTTTGTTCATTAATCTGTATGGTTTTACCAATTGTTTATATCAACTCTGGAAAGTAGTCTTCAATACAACTAACTCGGAACTCTGAGCTGACAACAACCCGATCGAAAGTCAATCGTTCAAAATACGGTAGCTTCCTTTTACTAATCTAACTAGTTGGCTATATGGAGTAACATATACTTATTCGTTATGGTAAATATGTTCAACTATTTATATTCAAGATACAATCTCCTAGTTTTAGCTTTATTTTTCAAAAATAACATTGACACACTCCAAGATGATACGCTCAGTTGAATAAATCTCCTGTTTAATAACTATTGCAACCATACTTTCAATTCTTTCAATTCTGTCTGTACCATTATGTAAGGTACGATCAAGATAGGATCACTTCGGAATGCAACTTCAATAACAATTTCAACTTCCCTTTTATATGACATGTAACACCCCTAACTTGTCTTTGTTGCCAGATTACGGTTACAGGAATGCTAGAGCAAGTTAATAGATTTAAACAAGTAAAATCATTATCGATTCAATATAAATTTTCAAATATAACAAAGGAATTGAATTACAATAATAACTTACATTTACGAGGCTTAAATCGATCCTTAGGGACTAATTTGAAACAAATCAGAATGTTTTAGGAAAATAGGAAAAATTTCAAAAACAGGGGGCATACGATCATGTGGTATGCCCCAAGACGTGTAACTTTTGAAATTGGGACACACGGTCGTGTCCTTGCCTATGTAACTCACTGAGTTAGGCCACAAGGTCGTGTCGCAGGCCATGTGCCATACTATGTAACTCTTTGACTTGTGGCACATGGCCATGTCGTAGGCTATGTGCTAGGCCATTTCATAGGCCATGTGCTAGACCGTGTAACACACTTATTTAATACACACAGCCGTGTCTCAGATCGTGTGTGGGACACGGTCAGGTGGCACAGGCGTGTTCTAGGCCGTGTGCACCTAAATGAACCTTAAAAATCAAGTTTACCATTTCAAGATTTCTTAGACACTAAGTAACTTATTTACCAACCATTTAACCTATTCGAAGTGACATAAAATACGCTCAAATCATTCTAAATCAACCATCCTAAGTGCCTAACCAATGTACCCTCAATGGTACCACAAGTTTACACTTTTACAACAATATAAATCATCACACAAACATGCTAAATCACACAATTTAAACTTCTAACCCATATGCCTATAATTGGCACCCCAATTCACAACTATGCAAGATTATATATGCTATAAACTTGTACCAAAAACATCTTTGTTCATTCACATATATCATAATAAGTTGTCTAATTGCACTTAGGTTCATTCTTTATAGCTTTACATATCAAAACAAAACTATTGACAAAACAAGTCTATTACATGCCATACAATCCACAACAAACAAAAGCTACTGAAATCAGGTGGATAGTGTGACTTGAGTGTTGATCCGATCGTCCAATTTCAAGAGCATCTACAAGAAATAGAAATTCACATAAGTAAGCTTATTGAAGCTTAGTAAGTTCGATGAACAAAACAATAAATCTTACTGAAGTAACTATAACAATTCAATCAAATATAATTCAATAACAACAGTTTCTTGCCATCCACAATGTCAAACTGGTGAATTATATAATTCAATTCAAAGCTCAAATGACAGTTTATGAGAAAACATATATATCCACAACGGAGTCAATTCAAGATATCAAATACAAGCCATGCCATTCAAAAGCAGTAAATAAGTTATAATATAACGATTTACGACCTGATGAATGACTTACAGATAAGAGTATACAAGTAAACCAACCGAAACACACCAATCACTAATAAGAGCTAATCCACTCAATAACACGCCAAATGCTCATAAGAGCTAATCCAACTGATAACACACCAAATGCTTATAAGAGCTAATCTAACCGATAACACATAAGATTAGGGTAGTATAACACGAGGGTTCATAACAAATGTTGAACCTCAGTATACTCGGGAAAATATATATATCACACCACATCCATCTCCACTCCAACCCTATATAACACGTTGTCATTCTGTTGTACTCTATCTCACATTCATCCGGCCTAAATACCGACATTCAGTAACATTGTCCCAACCACTTTATATATTCAGTTAAACAATTATAATCAACTATTTCCAATCATATCATCATAAGATTCATATAAATATTAAATTATAAACTGAACGAACTTACCTGGACTGAATTATAATGGTTGCAGAAGTTTAGGGGCTATTCTATAATTTTTTCTTTTCCACGTAAATCAATAGGGTCTTGATCTAAAATGTAAAATTTTCTAATATTAAACTTCATTCATAATCCAATTTATTCTACATTTTATACCCTTTCATTTCTAAAATTTATATAATTACCCAAACTTTTACAACTTTTATAATTTAGTCCCTTAACCCGAAAATCATCAAATTAACCATTTCTTAGGTAAAAAGCTACAACTGAATATTCAAGTCTTCTAATTTTCTATAAAACACCTCTTACTCATCATTAAACCTTAAAATTTTGACATTTTAACAATTTAATCTTTAAATTAAAATCTAACAAAAGTCACTTCACAAAACAACCAAATACCACAACCAAAGCTTCAAACACATAGTTATCATAAAAACCATTCAAGATTCATCAATGGAAACTTCTAAAACTTTTAACAGATTCAAAAATGAAGGTAGGGCTAGTTGGACCTAGTTGCAATGATTTCAAAAACATAAAAAGTACAAGAAATAGATAGAGAAATTACTCACATGCAATGTTTTGAACTTGGCCAATTCTCAAGGATTAAGAAACTATGGCCATTCGTGTTTAACATGAAAATTAAAGAAGAAGATGATAATTTCATGTTTTGTAGTTGTTTATTAAATGATTATTTACCTTTTTACCCTTTAAAAATCAACTAAAATTTCATTAAAAAACCATAATAGACCTTCCACTTAACTAATATAAGGTCTAATTACCTTATTGGCCCTCCCACATTTAACAATTAAACCAGTAAATCATCCAAATAGAATAATTAACAAGTTTTGCACCTTTTACAAAGTAGACCTTTTTCCTTAATTAGCTATCTAAACGTTAAAATTTCTTAACCAAATTTTAATATGACTCTAATGGCTTTGTAAATATTCTATAAATAATATTTACAAGCTGACATGATCGAAATTTGTGGTCTTGGAACCAGTGTTCCAACACCACTAAAAAACGGGTTGTTAGATGACAAACTTGGCAATTTTTCAGGAATCACATCATAAAATTCGTTATCTATCAAAACTTATTCTATCTTTGATTTCGATTCTCTGGTATCTAAAATGTAGTCAAATACACTTTACAACCTTGTTGATCAGTACTTGGGCAAATATTGCTGATATGATATTGAAAAAAAAAAACAATCAAGTCTATCTATCTCAACATTAACCAATTCACCATTTTGATGTCTCAACACAATTTGTTTCTATCGACTATGATGTTAGGGGTTGTAGCCTACTATCTAACTCGGATAACATAAGCTCCAATTGGTGCACGAACTTCAAATCTCAATGTCGTATCTCTAATCCCACCTTGACTGGTTCTAACTTTATTACTAGCTCCTAATTTCCATTCTCTCTACAGAGTTGGCCATCGATTTAACAATTTGATCACTAATGAAATGTGATTTCTCAAGTAATCCTTCAGTAAGTGCTTGGTAGAGTTGCATCTAAAATAGGCTCCCATTCTCACTCTAAATTTTCCTTGAAATAATTTTTTTCGCAATGTGCACAAACCGGTTTACTCATGCTCTAAACACTACTTGTACTAGCCATTGATATAGCCTGAGGCCTTAAATAACTTTGTTTAGACATATCTCAAGTATGCAGCATTGTAACATCTCTTCCAGAACCCATATTACCCGTTCTGTTTTCCCGTTTACCTGCGGATGAAATGTTGTGCTGAAATTAAGTTTAGTGCTCAAAGCCTCACAAAGTTTTACCCAAAACTTTAGAAGTAAATCTCGGATCCATATAAGAAATAATAAACAATGGCACTCCGTGTAATTTGACTATATCTGACATAATAACTCGTCTGCTTCTCTAGTAGATAAGCAGTTTTAACTGGAATAATAACCTGACCTTGTCAATCTATCAACAATAACCTAGATCAAGTATTTCTTCCCCAGTGATATAGGTAATCCATATACAAAATCCATCGTGACTTGCTCCCACTTCAACTCAAGAATCATGATAGGCTGTAATAATCTTCATTGTACTTGATGCCTAGTTTTTATCTACTGACAAACCAGACATTTATCTATAACTCAAAAATCTCGCGTTTCATACTTTGCCACCCGTACCTTTGTTTCAAATGGCTTCCCTACTACTATAAGCCTCAGATACTGTCTGTTTGTAATTCCAGATTATTTGAAGTATAACCTATTACGAAAATACGATATATCAATAATACCAATTCTAAATTTCATGATTTGATTATTCTATATCTGTCCTTATTTAACTATCAGCTTTTAGGATATCATCTTGCAACTCCAAAATTATTTCCAGAAAAAATGGTCTAGTTTTTAACTTAGCTGATACAAAACCATTACCACAAAGAACATATTCTTTCCTCGAATTTAGGTTGGATCAGTACAAAAATTTCTATCATTAAAGCTTTTAGCTGATCCAAACTTTCAAAGACATTTCAGAGTTTTCATACAACAATAGGATATTGTTTAATCAAATCTATATGAATCCCATCTACCAAATTTACATAACAAAGAAAATCAATGTCGCTGAGCCAAAACTTACCTTTGTTAAATTTCAAATAAATTATTTCTTGCACAAATTCTATAGTACAATTCTCAAATATTAACCGTCATAAATGCTGTTTAAAATAGATCAGGATGTCATCAATAAACAAAACTCCAACTATATATAATTATTCGGATAAAGCTGAACAATCTAATTCATTAAAGTCATAAATTAACAGAGACATTAGTTAGTCTAGACAACATTACCAAAATTCATATTGGCCACGTCGAGTTCGAAAAATAGATTTCAGTATATCACAATCTTTAACTAGTAACTGACAATAACCAAATCTTTTTTTAGAACACTGTTACGCCCTTTAACTGATCAAGCATGTAGTCTTTACGAGGTAAAAGATATTTATTCAATTTTCAGTATTAGACAGGAGTCCCATAAAATTTTCAAGAAGCAAGTCAAGAAACCATTAGAAATCGGTACATGATAAATCTTTGCTTCTAATTCCTGATATCAAGTAGATGTATATACCAAAAATATTTTACAGTCTTTTCAAATCATTTTCTGTACCAAGATAACTGGAATTACTCTGGTTGTACTATATGATTTACCAAAATCAACTATAATCACTACACTAATATGTCATTTCAATTCAATTTATTTCAATCTACAGTTCATTACAGTAGCTTATAACTTTAGCCAATATATTCCCAAAATAATACCAAATTCATGAAATGGTAGTAACATCAAATCAATAGGAAAATCACAGTCTTGGATTTTCAGCAGACAATTTCAACATGCCAAATTAACCATTGCATTCTAATCTAATGGATTATGACTCGAACATCAAACTCAGTTGTCTCAAGGGGTGGATACTTATCTATTACTATTTTAGTGCAAATATATGAGTAAGTTGACCCAGTGTCAATCAATGCATATACAATAAATAATATTAAAGAGATAAAATGTACCAGAATTAATATCAAGTGCGGTAGCTTAGATTTACCATTTGTGTCTTTGGTCCCACTACATTTAACTCTAGTGTTATTGCTCTGACCGGGCATTTTCCTTTTTGAAGTGTAGACAGCTGTTTAACATTATTCACAGACACAATTTCTCAATTATATTTATTAACTCATACAATTTCCTCTCCAAATGACGTTTGATGACATTTCTCTTTCTAAATTCAAATATGATGAAATCCTAGTTATTCAAATATGATGAAATCCTAGTTAATCCTACCTCTTAGTACAACCAATGTTAATGTCGACCACCAATTATAAGCCTTACCCCTTTTTACCAAGACATGACGCATCTGAGATAACCATCAAGAAAACAAGCCATATCATCATAAGTTCCTTGGACATTTTCAAACTTGTACCCAACCCCAGTTGAATTTTCATCTGTTTCTCTTTTGAAGTCTTTATCATTATACCCATTTAATTGATTAATCAAAAGTTGTCAAACTATTTTAGCTAGTTGAGGACCCAGGGGTGCCATAAGAAGTATTTCAGGGGGAAAGGTTGTGAAGCCACTAAACTGGCTCACGCCATTTTTGTGAACCACTGACTAATTAATTTGAAAAGACCTTTTGACTTCACTGCCAGGCATTTACAGAATTGATAAACTATAACTTATGTCCTGTTTAGAAGTCAAAATATTATGATTTACCTTGTGGGTTAGTATGATCAGATTCAATTAATATTCATTAAAACTGTACGAAAATAGGGGTTAGATTGGATCAATCAATGTCACACTATCACATGATTATATGGCATATAATTTCTAGACTTCTTTTACACCACGTTTAGACCGAGACTCAGCTAAACCATAACTCTGATACTACTAAATGTAACACCCATAATCTATTTTCGTTGTAGGAATAGGATTATAGAGTATTATCATACAAATCGAAACATTCATAATAATAGCATTCCATTATCATATTAATTTAACAAATACATATTTAACTCAGAATAAAATAAATATACACTTAAAGGCATGAAATCATGCCTACAAGGCCATACAAACAGTTTAAGAACAATCAATGATCAATTCAAAACAAATTAGAATTTTCAGGGAAAATTAAAAATTTTCACTATAGGGGTCACACGGCTGTGTGTCCAGGCCGTGTGACAGAGCCCAGACCGTGTGGCTCAAAACATGGTCGTGTGGCTAACCCACACACTCGTGTGACTACTCCACATGCCCATGTGTAGTCCTCTGTGTTTACCCATGTAATTCACTGACTTGGGTCACACGCCTGTGTCTCTGTCCGTGCGACTACCCGTGTGAACCCTGAACCTAACATGCTTAGGGTACACGCCCTTGTGTGACACACGGCCATGTGACAGCCCGTATCCTAGGCAATGTGTGCCTAAAAATGGCTTTAAAAAAGCCTATCTTTCATCCAAATGCATAGGTATCCATACCATCTCAAGATACATGTTTTCAAGCTACAAAACACATTCAAAACTCAACATAACATGTCAAACCAACAAGCTATGATCTAATCTATATATCTTACATGAAATCACCTTAAGAGCATTTATCCTTTCACCACCCTAACTAACATTCACAAATTGATCGTGATGAGATGAAGTAATAAAATCGATCGTACTTGGAAACTAACTACTATCACGATAAAAAGGCAAGCACAAGCTAGTGGCAAGACCGGAATATCGAATCCAAGGAACTAAAGTTACTAGTAATGACTTCCTTCCTATTATCTAGCATAAAAATAAAGAGGTGGTTTGTGTAAACTAATTAACTCTAAAGTAAACTGAAGAAACGACAAAGAGTAAATTGGGAGATTGCTTTTGGGAAAAACTGATTGATGAGGGCAATACCTAAGGAAGAATCCACCTAGACTTCACTTGTTATCTAACTCTGAACCAGATGATTTCTTCTTTGATTTGATCCGTAGAGATCCCTAAATTATGTTAATACCTCCGTCGAGGATATGAACAACTAATCCTAGGTTGATTAATTGAAATCTTTTTCTAATTAAAACCCCTAGTCTTGCATTAACTCGATCTATGGCTCCCCATATTGGATTTGACTCTAGTTCGGTAGATTTTCGTCGTCCTATGTCTAGGATTGCGATCAACTCTGCTTAATTCTGTTGGATCTACTCCTATGCAGGGACTTTTGCTCCTCTACATTAGCACATTCGACTTAAATCAATATCCCGAAAATATTAATTTAAGAATTAAAAGCACAATTAAGAACAAATCAAATATTTATCACACAGTTCAGATAAGAATAACAAGATCTATCTTAGGTTTCATCCCCCTTAGATATTTGGGGTTTAGTTCATGTTTATAAAAAGAAACATCTTAGAATAAAGAAAATAGCAAAACATAAGAAAACCCAAAACTCCTGAAAGGATAGAAGGGAGATCCTCTATCTTGATGTAGATCCTAGCTTCTGAGATGGATCAATCAGCTTTCCTTCAAGTGATTCCCTACCTTTAGCTTCTCGTCTTGGTGGGAATAATGTGCTCGGCACTCTCCTCTCCTGTACACTCGTGTAGTTGCCTCCTAGGGTCTTTACATAGAGTTTAGAATGTCTTTCTTAGCCCCTAAGTAGCCTTTTCTGAGTGAAATTGAACTTCCTCACGATAGGGACACGCTCGTGTGCCATGCCCGTGTGAGTCAACTTTGGGCCATACTCGATCCTGTTAAAGTGGCACGGCCATATAACACGCCCGTATGGTGAACCTTCAGGCCGTGTTGTTTTCACACCTTGGCCCATTTTCTCTATTTTCGACCATGTTTCTTGTTCTTTTCACTCTCCTAAGCTCACCTAAGTATAAAACATGAAATAAAAGGATTAGGAGCACCAAATTCCACATATTCAACTATAATTCATCCATAAATGTGCTAAACGTTGGATAAAAAATATGTATAATTTATAGTTTATCAAATACCTCCACACTTAAGCCTTTGCTTGTCCTCAAGTAAAATCTCAACTCACAATAAAAATCATTCTTCTCAACTTATAATCCTTATCAATAATGTTTCAAACTAATCCACAAGTAATCGTACAATGAAAATGCAACCGAAAGAAAATTAAAGTTTCAAACACTCTAAGTTGAGAATCTTATCACAGAAACAAAGGTTTTCTCTCTTCTCCTCAATAATTACCTTGAACTCAAAATCAACAAGAGTTGACATCCTCACTAAAGATTCACTTTATCCACTCGAAGTGTTTAGGGTTCAAAGATTAAGCACTCATTAGTCAACCTGAAAAGTTATTACCATAAGCTTGTAGGAAAATCAAATCTCCACCACTATAGATTGATATGATGCATCGATCAAAAGGTCTTTCAATGGTTGTAATGGGGCTTATGTTAGGGGTGTTGTCACAAGCTGAAAAAGAGGGTTGGAATCAAGATTGAACTGAAAAATCATCTAGCTAGAAAAATCTCTATCACTGAAACATATTCCAAGAAATAAAGTCTTTTTGATGACATCGTTTTGGATTTGGAAGCTTATAATAGAAATATGCAAAAAAATATTGAATTACAACTGAAATATGAATTACAACTAAATTAACTGTATATACACTTTTTTTTTAAGAACAAATCAAATAACAAATAAATTGAATATTTATGAACTTGAAAAAGAGAACAAAGATAGAAAATTATTCAACTCAAGTCCCGACAAAAATAGGGACCAAAATAATTGAAGGGAATTCAAAAAAAATGAGTTATAGGTTAAGATTAAAGGTAAGTCAATGAATGGGTTGTTAGGCTCAATGGGGTTCACTAGGGGTTAATTTATGAAGGTAGGCTTTTGTGGAGTAAGTGGGTTAAACCTAGGTGCCTTTATCATTTTGGTATATCAAATCAATGATGTGGTCTCGACATGTATGATCGAAGCAAGTTCTAGAATAACAAATCAGTATTGACTCACGCAAAGCAATAATAAAAGTGAGCAAGAAAGGATGTATGCTCAAAAGGCTCAAAAGTCTCACCAGAATTATGGCTTTTGATGTCAATCCTGCGAATTTCAAATTTCAAGATAATACTTAATATTGGGGAAAACAACCTAGAAAAATTGTAAATTCTCAAAAATTTCAACTTATCATGCTTGATTCCCTAATGTCTTAAAGTTTGAATAATAAAAGCATAAATACCTATGTCTTAATTCTAAACATATCAATAAAAATCATAAATCAGTCAGAATTCATCTTAATAGGGGATTGAGAGTAATGCATAGAGTGAAAGATAGTATAAAGAATGAAAGTGAATTCCTCCCACACTTAAGATGTACATTGCCCTCAATGTACAAAGATACATTAGTAGCAATAGAAGCTTAAAATCATAAGATAGGGAGAGAAGTGAAACTCCCTGAATATTGGATGAATTCTTTGAGCTGTTTGTGAAGATTTGTAGAGAAGGGTTTTGAAGTTTGTGATTCTGGGTGACTGAAGGGAATAAGTACAACTGTGTGTAAAATTCAAGTATTACTCGATAAGAAAATAAAGGGGAAAAAGGGAATATAAAGTAAAGAAAATGAAAATTAAAATTAAAATTTAAATAATAGGAATTTGGCTCCACGGTCGTGGCGTATGCCCGTGTGACATGTGGGTTGGCCATGTGTTTTATGATCCTATCGGTGCGGCCATGGTTGGTCGGCATAGGCATGTCCTATGCCTGTGTTTATTTTTCAATTTCGCCACGGCTCATTGGCACGGGCGTATTGGGACACACGGCCATATAGCACGGTCGTGTCTTTTGGTGTTCACTTCTCCCACGGCCGTGTTTTGAATCACACGCTCGTGTATGAATTGATAGGTTTGGCCACGGCAGTATCGTATGGCCGTGTTTCTACCTGTGGGGTGTCCATGGCCTTAGGCACGCCCGTGTGTCTGGTCATGTCGTCCTGGGGGATCTGCATTTTAAGGAGTTAGTTATGAATCTAAGAATATCAAACTTGTTAGTGCTCGGGATGCCTCTCGAGAAGCACTTGTTTATAGTCTAAGCTCGACTTTTCTCAAGCTTTCTTGGTCACGGTGGTTTGAAGAGTTGAAACTCTTCTATCTTGCTTTCAATTTTATTATCAACATAAGGTTTGAGTCGAGTATGATTTACCTTGAAAGTGCTAAATGTCTTGTGTGTTATCTCGACCGTACCATAAGGAAAGATTTTCATTACCGTGAAGGGAGGTGTGTCACTTGTATGAAGTTTTGCATTCGAAATTTGAGGATCTTCCTCCTCTAAGAATACCTTATCCCCTACCTTAAATTGATTTTTTTTACCTGAGGGTCATCTTGGTGATGCTCTGGGTTAATGTAGCATATTTTGGGCTTTTCTTGTTGATAGTTCAGCCACTCATCTAGTTCCTCAATTTGGAGCATTCGTTTTTCATGTACGTTTCCTTTGGATGGACTCATCTGCGGTTGGGTCGCCCTTATGTGAAGTGTATCCTGCAAAGAAGGTTGGTTGGTGAGATCATTCTTAGTACAAGGACTCAGAACAATATTTTTATCATCAACAATCTTATTTGAGTTTTTGGCTTGTAAAGTACCTTTGTCATCACCTACACGAAGTGTAAGCTCGCCTGTGCGTACATCAATTATGGTTCTAGCAGTTGCTAAAAGGGGACGCCCTAGAATTAAGGGTACATTGCTATCCTCATCAATGTCTAAAAGAACAAAGTCGACTGTGAATATAAATTTATCAATTTTGACAAGTACATCTTCAATTATGCCTTTAGGGAATCTAATGGTTTTATCAGCCAATTGGATGCTCATCTTAGTTTGTTAGGTTTCCCAAGACCTAGTTGTTTAAACAATTTATAAGGCATTACATTAATACTAGCCCCTAAATCAGCTAAAGCATTTTTGACGTCTAAACTACCAAGTAAACAAGGAATTGTAAAACTCCCTGGATCTTTTAGTTTGTTAGGTAGCTTATTCTGTAAAATAGATGAGCACACTGCATTCAGTTCCATATGAGATGTCTCATCTAGCTTTCGTTTATTCATCAGTAGCTCTCTTAAAAATTTAACGGTGTTTGGCATCTGTGAAAGAGCTTCAATAAACAGTAAGTTAATATGTAATTTCTTTAAAAGTTTAAGGAATTTACCGAATTGTTCATTTGTGCGGTCTTTCCTTAGCGCATTTGGGTATGGGATATGAGGGTTATACTCTTTGACAATTGCTTCTTTGGAACTTACCTCATCCTTATGTTTACTTACCATAGTCTCCTTACATGGCTCTGGGTTGGTTTTGGTTGACCCTTCCTCATCTATTGTATCTACGGCATTAAGTTGCTCCTTAGGGTTAGTCTCTGTGTTGCTTGGTAACCTACCTTGTGGTCTTTCAGAAATTAGCTTAGTGAGCTGGCCTATTTGAGTTTCGAGTCCTTGAATGGATGCTTGTTGGTTCTTCAGTGCCTTTTCGGTGTTTTGGAAACGGGTTTCTGACACAGTGGTAAATGTTGTGAGCATCTCTTCAAGGTTCGGCTTTTTCTCTTACGGATAAGGCAGTTGTTGAAATGTCGGAGGGGGTAGTTGCCTTTGATTTCCTTGTCCTCTCCATGTGAAATTTGGGTGGTTCCTCCAACCTGCATTGTAAGTGTTACTATAAGGGTTATTTTGGGATCTAGAATTATTACCCATATAGTTGGCTTGCTCAGTTTCCATGCCATGTCCATAGAAGGAGTAATCAGAATTGTACATGTTTCCTTGGTTTGAGTCACATTGCATCACTAAGTTTACCTGCGTAGAGCCAACAAAATTATCAATCTTTTTATTAAGTAGTTCTACCTGATTAGAAAGCATGGTGACTGTATCAATATTAAAAACTCCGGCAGCTATTTATGGCTTTGTTCTTATGACTTGCCGCTGATAGTTATTCAGTGACATCTCTTCTATAAACTCGTAAGCTGCTTCTAGTGTTTTATTGTTGATTGTTCCACCAGTGGCTGCGTCGATCATTTATCTCGTCGAAGGATTCAAACCATTGTGAAAGGTTTGAACTTGTAACCATAGAGGTAACCCATGGTGAGGGCACCTTCTCAATAAGTCCTTGTATCTCTTCTAAGCATCGTAAAGTGTTTCTAAATCCATCTGCACAAAAGAAGAGATATCATTCCTCAATTTAGCCATTTTAGCCAGCGGAAAATATTTGAGCAAAAATTTTTCTGTCATTTGTTCCCATGTAGTGATAGACCCTCGTAGTAAAGAATTTAACCATTGTTTAGCTTTATTCCTCAAGGAGAATGGGAATAACCGAAGACGAATGGCATCATCAGAAATGCCACTTATTTTAAATGTGTCACAGAATTCCAAGAAATTGGCTCAATGAGCGTTAGGATCCTCATCCTGCAAACCATCAAATTGAACAAACTGTTGTATCATTTGAATTGTGTTAGGTTTAGTTCAAGATTATTTGTAGCAATAGTAGGCCTAACAATACTAGATTCAGTACTAGCCAAATTAGGTTTAGCATAATCATACATAGTACGCAGAGTAGGATTTTGCTCAACAAGATTTGCGGCTACTACAGGAGGTAGCTGATTATCGTAATTTCCCTCCATCTCTTCAGTAGGTTCAGGTCTTCTTCTTGACTTTGTTCTGGATATTACAAGCTTCTTCTTATCTCTCTGCGAGTTCAACAGATTGTAGCTTCTAAATCATCGTCAAACAATAATGATCCTCCTGGGTTTCTTCTAGTCATAAACTAGAGGCACCTAGAAGGGAAAAAGAAAAAGAAAATTTTAATAAATAAAACCTAAAATAAAAATAGGAAATGAATTGCAATAAAAATAAAAAAAATGGCTAAAGTAATAGGAATCGAGTGTTCCTAATATTTTAGCTCCCCGGCAATGGTGCCAGAAACTTGATCGTGATGAGATGAAGTAATAAAATCGATCGTACCTGGAAACTAACTATTATCACGATAAAAAGGCAAACGCACATATCGAATAGTAGTATAGCTAGTGGCAAGACCAGAATATCGAGTCCAAGGAACTAAAGTTACTAGTAATGACTTCCTTCCTTTTATCTGGCCTAAAAATAAAGAGGTCATTTGTGTAAACTAATTAACTCTTAACTAAACTAAAGAAACGGCAAAGAGTAAATTGAGAGATTGCTTTTCGGAAAAACTAATTGATAAGGGCAATATCTAAGGAAGAATCCACCTAGACTTCACTTGTTATCTAACTCTGAACCAGATGATTTCTTCATTTGATTTGATCCGCAGAGATTCCTAAATTATGTTTATACCTCCGTCGAGGATAAGAACAACTAATCCTAGGTTGATTAATTGAAATCTCTTTGTAATTAAAACCCCTAGTCTTGCATTAACTCGATCTATGGCTCCCCATATTAGATTTGACTCTAATTTGGTAGATTTTCGTTGTCCTATGTCTAGGATTGCGATCAACTCCGCTTAATTGTGTTGGATCTACTCCTATGTAGGGACTTTTTCTCCTCTACATAAGCACATTCGACTTAAATCAATATCTCGGAAATATCAATTTAAGAATTAAAAATACAATTAAGAACAAATCAAATATTTATCACACAGTTCAGATAACAATGACAAGATCTGTCTTAAGTTTCATCCCCTTAGATATTTGGGGTTTAGTTTATGTTTATAAAAAGAAACATCTCAGAATAAAGAAAATAACAAAACATAAAAAAACCTAAAACTCCTGAAAAGATAGAAGGGAGATCCTCTATCTTGATGTAGATCCAGGCTTCTGAGATAGATCAATCAGCTTTCCTTCGATTGATTCCCTACCTTTAACTTCTCGTCTTGGCGGGAATAATGTGCTCAGCACTCTCCTCTCCTGTACTCTCTTGTAGTTGCCTCCTAGGGTCTTTGTATAGAGTTTAGAATGTCTTTCTTATCCCCTAAGTAGCTTTTTCCGAGTGAAATTGGACTTCCTCATGACAGGGACACGCCCGTGTGCCACGCCCGTGTGAGTCGACTTTGGCCCGTGCTCGAGCCTGTTAAAGTGGCACGGCCGTGTGACACACTCGTGTGGTGAACCTCCAGGCCGTGTTGTTTTCACACCTTGGCCCATTTTTTCCGTTTTCAGCCTGTTTCTTGTTCTTTTCACTCTCCTAAGCTCACTTAAGTATAAAACATGAAATAAAAGGATTAGGAGCACCAAATTCCACAAATTCAATGATAATCCATCCATAAATGTGCTAAATGTGGGATAGAAAATATGTATAATTTACAGTTGATCACAAATCATAGCATATACACAAATTAACCTATCTCAAACTTACCGTACCATACCTTAAACTTGACACTACATCTCAATCATCTAACAATTCATTATCTTGGTTAGTCTTCCATGGTTTCACACTTGACCACATCTAGCATACATATAAGTTAACAACTTAGCATTTGACTCATTTAACTCCCACATTTATACCCGCTTGTGCCTAACTTGGGATCATGCATGCATGTACTAAGAGTTGTAAAACTCACCAAAATCATAAGCATACCAAGTTATACTACAAAAGCAATTATACATCATTACAAACTCAAAATACCTTGCATTCAATTCCATCATTGCATACCTCACTCATGTCATAGTTACCCTTTCATGCTTATCCATTTAAGATTAAACTTTAGAATTACAAATGTAAACCACATTTGGCAACCCATACCACAATATCGAATGCACAACCAAAACACATTACATGTACTTATGAAACGTTACATAACATAACCAATGCTCCTATTACATGCCATATAAGCCAAGTCGAATTCAAAAAATACCAAGATCCTTGATAGTGTGATTTCTTCAGGTTGATCCAATCTCCCGATCACAAAATGTAATCTACAAAGCAAATGACAAGGCACGAGTAAGGTTACTTGAAGCTGAGTAAGTTGAGTAAATTTAATGATAAATCTTACCAAATTAACATTATAGATCGAATTATAAGATTAAGTAACGAAGTTCCTATCAAACACATTTCACAACAGGTGAGTATTACACAGTGCGTTAATTCACATCACATTCTCAGTCATCGTATTAATTAGATCTAATCTTAGGTAATCATAGGGTATCACTCATTCAAGTTAATTTCAAAGTTTTGACCGGCTTATGTTGTTTCTCACACAAGCTACAGAGGATCCGCAACAGATGTAGGATCTCAAGCCATCATTACAGCTGTATCACTGGTACATAGTTCCTGTAAATAATCACCAGCTTACGATCCTGCTCACACAAGCTGTAGAGCATCTGCAACGCATGCAGGATCTTAGTCATTGCTACGGTCTATATTACTGGCTCAAGCCTTGATAGTTAATATCCATATTCATTTATCATTTATTCTCCAATCAGTCCATTGTTAAGTATAACATTAGATATAATCATAATAAACATGAAATATACATAGATATAATATAGAAATAACGGTACAAAACTTACTTGACTAAATTGCAGTGATGACAAAGGTACAGGGACTATTATGCAACTTCTCTATACCTTGATTTTTAACCCATTCTTGATCTAGAATACTAATTTCATTCAATTAAATAATTCCAATAGTAAAATTAACTCATTTTATGCAATTAAGTTGTAACACCCCAAACCCAGCCTAGACGTTATGGCCGAATCGGGCGGCGTCACATGAGAGTGTCTTTGCAAACCGTTTCTATATTAAAAATCATTCCAGTTATTATCTTTTCTTAAATCAGAAAATCGTGATCAATTTATTTTCTAAAACCCATTTCTTTTACGCGGAAGCTCTTAATTAATTTTTAGAAAAACACATAAGTGGTGTTTGCAGTTTAAAAGTCCATAATAATAATTTAAAAACCCAAATTTAAGTCAAAAGCAGTCCAAGTCCAATTACATAAAAAATCCCAAAGTAATTAAAAATGATAAAACAATAAATAACCAGTGAAACCGTAAAATCCAATAAGTATCTAGCAGTGGTCACCGTCGATGTATGGATCAGACACTTGGTCACAAATGCGAAATGTCCTTCTTCATGCCTGGCCACCAATACAATTTCTTCAAGTAATTATACATTTTTGTGCTACCAAGATGTACAGATAAACAACGACTATGTGCCTCAAGCAAAATTTCTCGAATCAACTCCCCATCTTTAGGAACACACTCTATCATGAAACATCAAGCAATCATCTGAACCAATTCAAAAATCAGGGTCACCACCTGTCTCGCACTGAACCCTCTTGGCCTGCAATTCATCATCATTCTTTTGAGCTTCACAAATTCGCTGTAGAAATAATGGCTAGCCTTTAACTCAGCTAATATAGAACCATCATCAGACAAGGTCAAACTTGTGCCCATAGCTCTCAAAGCACACAAGGACTTTCTGCTCAGAGCATCCGCAACCACATTTGCCTTTCTGGGGTGATACTCAATTAGTAGCTCATAATCCTTTAACAATTCAAGCCACATTTGTTGTCTCAAGTTCAATTCCTTTTGATTCATCAAGTATTTCAAACTTTTGTAGTCGGTAAAAATTTGACATTTCTCACCATACAAATAATGGCACCAAATCCTCAAAGCAAAGACGATAGCGGCCAACTCTAAATCATGTGTCGGGTAGTTCTTTTCATGTGGTTTTAATTGCCTCGAAGCATAGGCCACCACCTTGCCCTCTTGTATAAGTACACATCCAAGGCCATTTAGTGACACATCACTATAAATCACAAACTCCTTTCCCGACTTAGGTTGCACTAGCACTGGTGCCTTAGTTAATTTAACTTTCAACTGATCAAAACTTTGTTGACATTTTTCAGTCCACTCAAATTTTACATCATTTTGAAGTAGCTTGGTCATAGGAGAAGCAATCATAGAAAAACCCTCGACAAATTGTCGGTAATAGCCAGCTAAACCTAGAAAGCTTCTAAACTCGATTACATTCTTTGGTGGCTTCCAATCAAGAATTGCTGAAATCTTGCTTTTATCAACCCGAATACCATCAGCCGAGACTATGTGTCCCAAAAATTCGACTTCATGTAGCCAAAACTCACTCTTGCTAAATTTAGCAAATAACTTCTCTTTGTCAAAGTCTGCAATACCGTCCTCAAATGCTCGGCATATTTCGACTCATCCCGAGAATAGATCAATATATCATCTATGAAAACCACTACAAACCTTTCCAAATAGTGCCGAAAAATCTGGTTCATCAAATTCGTTAACATAGTCGGTGCATTAGTTAAACCGAAAGGTATAACAAGAAATTCATAATAGTCGTACCTCGTTCTAAAAGCAGTCTTCGGCACATCGGATTCCTTAACTTGGAACTGGTAATAGTCAAATCTTAAGTCAATCTTAGAGAACATCGTTGCTCCCTTTAATTGGTTGAACAAATCATCAATTCTCTGTAATGGATACTTGTTCTTAATAGTTACCTTATTGAGCCTCCTATAATCAATACAAAGCCTCATCGACCCATCCTTCTTCTTTACGAACAATACAGGTGCACCCCAAGGAGAGAAACTCAGCCTCACAAATCCCATTTCTGTTAACTCTTGCAATTGAGCCTATAACTCTCTCAATTCTGTCGGAGCCATCCTATATGGAGCAATGGAAATAGGTGCAGTCCCAAGTAACAAATCAATAGCAAACTCAAATTATCTGACAGGAGGTAACCCGGGTAACTTTTCTAGAAACACGTCTAAAAATTCACAAATTACGGGTGCAAATTCAAGTCTCAATTCTGACACATCAGTATTAAACACATATGCTAAATAAGCCTCACACCCTTTTTTCATGCATTTCCGACTAGACATGCAAGAAATTAACACTTGCATTTTAATCAACTCATTTGTTCCAACCCATAGAATTTCACCACTTTCACATTTTAGCTCAAGAGTTTTCTGTCTACAATTTACCTTAACATCATGTAATGTCAACCAATCCATGCCCAAAATAATATCAAACTCGTCAAATGGCAACAACATCAAATTAGCCAAAAAACAGTAACCCTGAATCATCAAAGGACAATTCTTGCAAACCTTATCTACTAATACAAATTTGCCTAACGGGTTTGACACCTTAATAACAATTTCAGTCAACTCAATAGGCAATGTCATACTATGCACCAATTTTTTCACAAATATATGAATGAGTGGAGCCTGGGTCTATCAATGCAATAACATTAATATTATAAAGTGAGAATGTACCGATAATCACATCCGGAGATGAGGCTTCCTCCCGAGCTCGCATAGCATAAGCTCTACCAGGTGTTGTCATTTTGGATCTCACATATGTATCTTTTATTGTGCTCTTACCACTGGTTCCACCTCCGACGTTCCTTGGTTGTCTACCCTTACTAGCAGTGTGACTTGATCTAACGCCTTGAAATTTCTCATCTCCCACTCTCTCAGGGAAATCTCTAATAAAATGATCTACGGAACCACAGCTTAAACAAGCCGGGTTAGGTCGCTAGCACTCACCGGTGTGTCATCTACCATAGCTCTGACACTCAGGTCTATCAGTCCTTACGTTACCCACACTAGCCATCGATATAGCCTGGGCTTTAGAACCCGAATATGCTTTACCTTGATCTCAATGTGACTGTCCAGCTGAAACTGTAGTTCGAAGACTCATTTCTTTAGACCTCTTTGATAAAGATTGGAAGGACTTACTTATCGGTCGCTTCCGAGCATCTTGAGCCTCCATAATTGCTTTCCTCTTCTTTTTATTTAATTCCTCCGCTCCACAAGCTCTGTCTACTAATACCGTAAACTCCTTTAATTCTAGAATTCCCACAAGCACTTTAATGTCCTCATTAAGTCCATCTTCAAATCTTCTACGCATCATCGCCTCGGTAGAAATGCACTCTGGTGCATATTTGCTGAGTCTAACGAACTCACATTCATACTCAGCTACCGTCATCCTACCTTGCTTTAACTCAAGGAACTCCTTCTGTTTTTGATCCACAAATCTCTGACTTATATACTTTTTACGAAACTCCTCCAAAAAGAAATCCCACGTCACTTTTTCCCTCGAAACCACAGATATTAATGTTTTCTACCAATGATAGGCGGAGTCCTTCAGCAAGGATACGACACATTTTAAACTTTTTTCAGGTGTGCAGACAATTCATAAAATACCCTCATGGAATTCTCGAGCCAAAACTCGGCCCTTTCTAGATCATCATCAACTTTAGCTCTAAACTCTTCGGCCCCTTGTTTCTGAATGTTATCCACCGGAGGTTTTGCCAAACTTACCATATCAACACCTAGTGGGACCTTAGGAACCAGTTGTGGTATAGGCCGGGGAGGAGGGGGTTGAGCATTAGGGTTTGCTCTAACAAAATCAGTGTACCAGTCATTCATCATTCGGAGAAAGGCATTCTGAGCCTCGTCTTCTTGACTCATAGTCCCATTTTTAGTTTCTACCAGCGCAGTCCCTTACGCTGGAGTTGGCGCATTACTAGCAGCATCATTAGCCGCAGCACGTTTGGGATCCATTAGTATATAAAACCAAAAGACAATTTAGAAAGGTTAGGAGTCACCACACTAGCATAATATATCTATAGCATGTATAGCTAGACTCATCCATAACGCTATAGTAGTCCGAGAACCGACTAAACCATAGCTTTGATACCACTAAATAAAACACCCCTTACTCAGGTCTATCGCCCTACCCGAGTACGAGGCATTATCGGACAATATCAACATCATTCATGCACAATTGAACCACCAATTTTCATTCCAATTTAAAACTTATTCATGAAATACCATACAACCCTTAAAGTGGGCTTACGAGGCCCAAAACATCGTTTGGGAATGGTCCGAAACCAAACCGAGAACTTAGAAAAATTTCAAAAAATTTGACCTATTACAGGGCACACGCCCATGTGAGACAGGCGCACGCCCGTGTGGGCAGGCCGTGTGGTCATACACGCCCGTGTCCCTTACCTGTGTTGAATTATTGGAAAATTATTTTTCATTTCGAACCTACAAGGGTTTTCACATGGCCGAGCACACGACCATGTCCTTTGCCCATGTCCATCACACGGGCTCAACACACCCGTGTGGCCTCCCCGTGTGAAAAATTGAGACATTCTGTTTATGATGTCAGTATCCAGTTCTGGTCACACGGCCACGGTGACCAAGCCGTGTGACGTCCTTAATCTCCGAAAATCCCATGCAAAATTCAGATGCCCTACACACATGGTCGTGGGAGCATGCCGTGTGGCCCTAAGTTAGGCTATTTTCCAAGCCATACTTCGCCCCAAAACACATACTATCTCTACTACTTTTAACACCACGCAACAAACACATCTTTAGACATCTAAATGACTCTATTTACCCTTTTCAAATTAAACACACACAAACACACTAAGCATCCCATGAATTTCCTCATAAGGATAGATAAACAAAATATCATCATCAATGGCTATATCACTTAGTCTTAATGCAAAATAGCTTATCCCATGACAATTATCCTAACATAATCAAACCAACTTAACACCTACAACACCATTAAGTCCCTATACATACCATAGTTTAAAGTGTTCATTTTACTATAACAAAAGATAATGTCGATAGTGTGGGTTATACTCCGAATCGTTCCGATCTTGAGCTGGCTCGACTGAATCTATAAAACAAGGGAAAAGAGAAAAGAGTAAGCTTTAAAAGCTTAGTAAGTCTATATATATATAATTATCATCATAACAACATTTAGCCGTACCAAGGTTTATCTCTCACACACTAACTTACCACCTAAACTTACCAACATTTCCATACAAATCATGCACATTATATTCACCTACTTAAGTCCACATGCACTTTTGCATCCACATGCATTTTCCCACAATTACACTTACCTAAAAGAATACACCTGCACACACATATCATACTACCACACCCAATCTCTTTAGTAAGTATTCTCGTTGATCTCTTGGGATTAACATTCGATACTCAGTGGACTTAGCCATTTAGTCTCGTAGCCTTCGTGTGCACATGGTGAAGTTCACTTTATCACCAATGTGACCTAGCCATTTAGTCTCGTAGCCTTCGTGTGCATATGGTAAAGTTCACTTTATCACCCATGTGACATAGCTACATAAGATATTACTCTCATGTACACATGGTGAAGTTCACTTTATCACTCATGTGACATAGCCATTTAGTCTCGTAATTATCGTGTTCACATGGTGAAGTTAACTTTATCACACATGTGACTTAGCCATTAAGTTCCATAGTTCTCGTGTCTACATGGTGAAGCTCGCTTTATCACACATGTGACCTAGCCATATTTATCTATATCACCCATTATTTTTGAAGGTTCAAACGAGAACTCTCATTTCTATACTTTCAACACCATAGAAGATTATTCAATAGCAACATTTCATAACATCCATTAGAAACATTAATGTACAAATAAAATGGACACATTACTTACATATAAACTTACCTCGACAACAAAAAGCGATAATTTGAAACTTAATCCGAGA
Organism: Gossypium stocksii; assembly: GCA_020496765.1. Lineage (NCBI taxonomy): Eukaryota > Viridiplantae > Streptophyta > Magnoliopsida > Malvales > Malvaceae > Gossypium > Gossypium stocksii. The sequence continues at coordinate 81,560,643 of CM035630.1, read as the reverse complement.
CCTTGCCCTTGCCTCGGTTAAGGTTGATTCCTTAATCTTCTTGATCTATAATGACACATTTAACTCGTTTAATACACACATTGTTCAATTTAGTCCAAAATCATCCTACAAAATTTTTTACCATTTTACCCCTAACTTTGTAAATTTTTACAACTAAGTCCTTAGGCTCGTAAATTGAAATGTATCAATTCTCTTGGTTACCCAAGCCTAGCCAAATATCCATGGCACTCAAAATAGGCCACATTTCTCATCAATTTATACTTTTAACACTCAATTTATTAACTTTGCAGTTTAGTCCTTTTTAGGGACTTTCATGAAAAATCACCAAGTAATCATAGTTTAACACACCTTAAACCTTCATATTCTACCATTAGACATCAAAAAACTTGCATGTCATTCACGGGTAAAATTTTTGACATCAACCCTAGCTTCAAATAATGGTAAAATTAGCTAGAGCAAGCTACGAAGATTCTAAAAATACGAAGAGAATAAAAAATGAGGCTAGAAATCACTTACAATCAAGCTTGGAAATTGAAGAAATCTTAGCTATGGCTTCCTCTTTATATTCAGCCAAGGAGAAGAAGTCATGGACAAGATTTTGCCTTATTTTTCCCTTTTTATTCTTTTATTAACCAAATAACCAAAATGCCCTTTATTAAAACCTTGGTTATGCCTACCATTCCTTGGAAATTTTTGTCCAAGCCAAGTTAAAATGGCCTAATTACCATATAAGGATCTCTAATTTAAAAGCCTAATTCAATCAAGTACTTATTAAATGAAACCCATATTTTTCACCTATTGCAATTTAGTCCAACACACCAAATTGGACATGAAATTAATAAAATTTACCCGCCAAAATTTCACATATTTATCCAAACACCTAATAAACATTAAAAACTAAATCGGAATAATATTTTAAACCATGGATTCATGGTTTCAAAATCACTATCCTATTTAGCCCCTAATTCGGGATGTTACAAATCAACCCATCTAACCCTACACACCAAATCGTACCGTATTACGGCACATATCTAATAGCCTTTCAGTCTTCCTTCATTTCAACCAAAATCCCACCCCAATGCAATGCAACATAATACCATGACATGCTTAAATGCAGAAAATAGATTATACAGATATATCAGAACAGATTCAGTACACATGCTAATCATAACATGCTATCACATACATTTTTTTTATCACATCATAGAATAGGGGTCTAAGTAACGCTTACCAACCCTACATCAGGTCACAGTCGACTCGGGCGACCTGTGCAGCCTTACAGAATAGTTCTAGAAAAATGGGCTAATATGCCAATGTGGCCTACCCATGTGGGCCCACTCGCCCAAATTGGCCTTGCCAGTGTGGATCACACGGCCTGGCCCCAAATTTCACAAATCCGTATGGACCCACATGCCCGTGTGGCCCACACAGCCCAATTGGCCTAGGTCGTACCTCGCACACAGCCTAGCTAGCCTCACACGACCGTGTCTGTCGCGCCTGTATCGAGCGCGCACGGCCTGGTTCGTCGATCACTCTGCCGTGTCTCGCCACACGACCTCCACACGGGTAGTCTACACGCCCCTGTGGCGTCCACAGTTTCATTTTTAGCTTTTACTGAAACGTGATTTCGGTGCAACGGAGTACACACCTAGCTCGAAATCAATGTACTATCACTCCCAAGCACTCCAAAACCTTAACGAGTAATGATACCTCCTAGCTGTCCAAAACCCAAGAGACAGTCCACAGTACCTTAGTCGACCCCAAACACACACTAGCATCGAATGGTGGGTAAGAGCACGGAATTAAAAGAAAAGAGGTGAAGGACAATATTTCGGCAACAAGTAAGAGAAGAAATTGGCAGAAAGAAAGGAAATTTTGGGAAAAATAGCAAAGAGAGTTTTTGAGAAAAAGAGATAACTGAATTTTGCCAAAAATTAATTATCAGATAGCTACCCAATCGCCAAATCACTCTATCAAACCTAACCAGCTCAATCACTAAGTGTTCGAATTAAAAGTCCCATACGGCCCTAGCACAAAAATTAATGCCCACAGACCACATGCATAAACCCTCTCCTCTTATCCACCAGACCAGTAGACTCATTCTGATATGCTTTTAGAAATAAATTCTTATGAGCTCATTATCCAAAGTCTAGGCTTTACTTAATAAAAACTCAAAATTTTGCCAAAGACATGGCTTGAACTTGGGACCTCCTCAATACAGCCAGAGCACCTAACCACTAAAGCAGACATATATTTTTTCAAATAATTACAGAAACACATTAAGAAAATTTTCATGGTACAAATTCACAAAAAAAGTCGAAATCAAGAATTTTGGGGCCTTACAATTCTACCCCCTAAAAAAATTTCGTCTTCAAAATTTACCTGATCAGAAAAGGTGAAGATAATGCTGTCGTGTCGAATCCTCTAACTCCCAAGTGGCCTCCTTAGTGCTATGATTCCACCACAGCACTTTCACTAAAGGAATAGACTTCCTACGTAGAACTTTAACACCGAGTTCCAAAATCTGAACCGGCTCCTCCTCAAACATCAAATCTGGTCTAATCTCAATATCCTCCATAGGCACAATGTGCGTGGGATCAGAGCGATAACGTCTCAACATCGAGACATGTAACACATCATGAATGCGATCTAACTTCAGAGGTAGCTCTAACTGATATGCGACTGGCCCTACTCGTCTCAAAATCCAGTAGGCCCAATAAATCGAGGACTCAGCTTGCCCTTGCTTCTGAACTTTAGAACCTTCTTACTTGGCAAGGTTTTAAAGAAAACCAAGTCCCCCATAGAATACTCAATGTCCTTCCTCTTTAGATCAGCATAAGACTTCTGTCTATCAGAAGCCACTTTCAGACGCTCTCGAATCAATTAGACTTTATCCTCAGTCTCTGATACCAACTCTGGACCCAGAACACGTCGCTCACTCAACTCAATCCTGCATAAGGGAGTGCCACACGTACGACCATATAGTGCCTCGTAGGGTGCCATATGTATACTAGACTTATAGCTATTGTTGTGAGCGAACTCTGCTAGATGTAAGTACTCCTCCCAAGTACCTCGAAAATCGATGATGCAACCTCTCAGCATATCCTCTAATATCTGTATCACCCTCTCCGACTGCCCATCTGTCTGAGGATGAAAAGCAGTATTGAAGTCCAAATAAGAACCTAGAGCCTCATGAAGTTTCTACCAGACCTATAACGTGAAACGATCCCTATTGGAGATGATCGATACAGGAACCCCATGCAACCTTATTATCTCTGAGATGGAAAGCTTCGCCACTTTCTATCGAAAAAAATCTGTCCTAACAGGTATGACGTAGGCTTACTTGGTCAATTGATCCACGATGACCCATACGAAATCCTTCTTAGTGGGTGTTAGAGGTTATCTACTAACGAAGTCCATCATCACTCGCTCTTATTTCTACATCGGTATCTGAACAGCCTGTAGCAACCCCAAAGGCAATTGAGGCCCAACCTTAACCTGCTGACAAGTCAAACAGTGAGCCACAAAATAGGTACCTCACGCTTCAACCTTGGCCACCAATAGAACTCCCGAAGGCCTCTATACATCTCGTTTCCACTGGGATGCATAGCATAAGGGCTACTATACGCTTCCTTCAGAATAAACTGTCTTAGATCCTCATGATTCAGTATACAGATCTGACCTTGGAAGTACAATACCCTATCATCACTCAGCCCAAAATCTGAAAAAAATCCCAGTCTCAACCTGACGGAACCGTAAGTCAAGAGACTTATCTCCCATCTATTTATCTTTAGTCTGCCCAATCCATGTCGGTTTCACCTGAAGCTCAGCCAATAAATTCCTATCATCTTAGAGACTCAGTCAAGCGAACAACGCTTTCAGATTGGTAACATCCCTACGGCTTAGTGCATCGGCCAGCACATTGGCCTTACTAGGATGATACTCGATGCTGCAATCATAATCCTTAAGCAGCTCAACCATCAACATTGCCTAAGATTTAACTCCTTCTGAATGAGGAGATACTTGAGGCTCTTGTGATCAGTGTAAATAGTACACTTCTCACCATACAGGTAATGCCTCCAGATCTTAAGGGCAAAAACCACTGCAGCCAACTCCAAGTAGTGCGTCAGATAATTAACTTCATAAGTCTTGACATTTCGAGACGCATAGGCCACAACCTTACCATCCTGCATCAAGACACAACCCAAACCCACGTGTGACGCATCACTGTAAACCACGAAGTCCTTTCCAGGCTAAGGTTGTATCTGAACTAGAGCCTGAGTCAAAATAGTCTTGAGCTTCCCAAAGCTCTTTTGCTGGGCATCAATCCAAACGAAAAGAACTCCCTTGCACAATAGTTTAGACAGTGGAATGCAATCAAGAAGAACCCTGCCACAAATCACCGATAGTATCCTGCTAGCACAGAAAGCTACGTATTTCTGACATAGTCTTCGGCTATTTCCAATCCAACATAGCCTCAATCTTACGAGGATCCACACGAATCCCCTCAGAAGACATCACATGCCTTAAAAAGGTAACCTCTCAAAGATAGGACTCGCACTTAGTGAACTTCGCATACAACTGTTTTTCTCGAAGAGTCTACAAAACAACCCTGAGATGCTTATCGTGCTCATCCTCTGACTTAGAATAAACCAGGATGTCATCGATTAAGATGAGCCAATCCAAATAGGGTTGGAACACACGGTTCATCAAATCTATAAATGTCGCTGGTGCATTGGTCAACCCAAAGGGCATAAATAGGAACTTGTAATGACCGTAACGAGTCCTAAATGTTTTCTTATGCACATCGACCTCTTTTACACTCAACTAATGGTAACCCGATCACAGATCGATCTTAGAGAACACTGAAGCCTCTCTGAACTGGTCAAAAAGATCATCAATTCTCGGAAGTGGGTATTTATTCTTAATCATCAACTTAATCAACTGGTGGTAGTCAATACACATCTTCATCGTACCATCCTTTTTCTTTACAAATAAAATAGGTGCTCCCCATGGAAACACACTGGGACGAATAAACCCACGATACAACAGCTCTTGTATTTGAGCTTTAAGCTCTGTAAGCTCATTCAATGTAATTCGGTAAGGGGTGATAGACACCAAAGTCGTACCAGGAATCAAATAATCCCAAAATCTACCTCTCAACTTGGAGGTAAACCAAGTAGTTCCTTTGGAAACACGTCTAAAAAGTTCCTCACAGTGTGGATGTCCTTAACAGAAAAGTCCATACAATCCAAAACACTGATGTAGGCTAAGAATGCCTCACATCCCTTTCTTAGCAATTTTTTTACTACCAACACAGATATCACATTAGACAAGTAGTCACGTCGTTCCCCAATCATGACTATCTCATTATCCTCATCGGTCCTAAGAATAATCCTTTTTTCAACACAATCTAGACTCACGCGATGCTTCACCAACCAGTCCATGCCCAGAAACAAGTCAAACTCCCTAAATAGAAGCTCCATCATGTCAGCCAGAAATACAGTCCCTTGGACCTCCAACGGAACATCCTTAAACTGTAACGCCCTGATTTTTGAGATTTTTTGGGTTTCGTGAAATCTTGGTAAAATTTTAAAATTTTGGTGTTCTAAATGTTGAGAATATGTTTAAGGGTGTTAGTGGGTCTTTAGAAGGCCCAAGCTTAAGTTAAAACCAAGTAAAATATCAAGTTTGGATTTTAAGTGAAAGGGGACTTGGCCAAGTGGGCTTTTAAGAAAAACCTCGTAGAATATGACACAAAAAGGATCTTTGGCAAAGTGGCAAGGTGGCGCCACTAAGTTCCTAAAAAAGTGGCACCTGGGAAGGAATTAAAGGTCCAGGGTTCAAGTTGCAAGGTAAGCGTATTGTTACTTTTAATTTTTAGGCATGTGCCAAGTGTGTGATTAACTTAAATGAATTTCAGCTAGGGCTTTAGGAAGTTGGGCCGATTGCTTTAGTAGTGATTAGGGTTAGTTTTATTTCTTTTTCTGTCTTGGAAAATTAGGGTTAGCCACCTAAAACTTTATTCTCTTCTCAAGTCTCACAAAGTGACTGAAAACACAAGTGAGCTTTCCCCTGTGCCGATTTCTCTTTTGTCACCTTCTCTTCCATTATTTTCTTTTCCTTTTTGCTTTCTTCTCTAGCTGAAACCTTCTTACCACCTTATTCATCTTCTCTTTCAATTCTACCCTTCTAAAAACCTCATAGCCGATTGCCATAAAAGCTGAAATCCTGAAATATTACTTCTTGTGCTGATTTCTTCTAGCCAACATTCTCTTAATTTCTTCATCTTTTCTAGTCGATTTCTGCATCCTCTAAACCCTTAGGCTCTGTCGACAACACCATTCCAAGATTACAACCCCAAATCATCATCTTCTTCGCCAGTCAAAAAGTCAAAAACGCCACATCCATAGGAGCTCATAGCCGAGTCCTTAGATATCTAAGATTTGAGTTCTACTAGCATTTAAGGGATAGATCTACATGAAATCTGAATAGAAGCATAAGGAGAAACTTTGGTAAGTACTCGTTATCCCAGATCTATATTATTTTATGATTTAGAAAAAGCCGAAGTCTCTAAAATCTAGGGAGGCTGTTGATTGGGGCATAGGGCTCTAAGGGTCATTAATCAATGATTTCTTTTGGTGATTAGTGTGTTCTAGAGGTGATTAATCAAAGGCTTGGGCAGGTGGAATGGCTAGATCGAGATCTAGTCATCGGTTTCGGCAAAGGTAAGATTTTGAGGGCCTTAGGGGTATTGGCCGAATGTGGTAAGTAAATATTGAGATTGACTATATGGATTTGTAAATTAAAAGTTGTGGTAACCGATTGTAGGATATCGTAGGGGATCTCTTTAGTAGGCGTCGTGAAACAGGTGTGAATCGAACCCTTTCTTTAGTCTAATTCGGTAAAGGCCAAAACAACCGAAAAGTGACCGAAAGTTTGACTGAAAGTTAGTATTTCATGGGCTTGTGAGTGTGTGAATGCTCACAAGATGTTCAGAAATCGTTAGATCTAAAATCGTAAGTGGTAAGTCAGTTGGAGTGCAATTTCGTGCAAATCGGTAAGTTGGGCCCCAATGGGCTAAAACTGGGCCCAATGGGCTTACGGGCTCATATGGGTGAAAATGGGTAAATAATGGGTACTGATAGACTATAGGCTTAAAACTGTCTAAACTGATAAATTAATCGAGAAACCTGACCTAAATGGGCTTAAGTAGCTAATAGACACCGTAGGGCCCATTAGTGGTTTTAGGGCCCAATAGCTAAAACTGTTAAACTAAGTTAAATTGATTACTGTGACGATAAATGGATTAATAGTGCCTGTAATATGTATGGAAACCTTTAAAATCAATAGAATTACTTAAATACCCTTATGGGTGGAAAATTACAGTTTTACCTCTAGGTGCGAAATTACCGTTATACCCTAGGGCTAGAATTGACTGAAATGCATGAGTTACTGATTCTATTTACTGTATGCCATATCATGATTATCTGTTGCATGGGTTGGGTTTATATGGATGGAGGAGGTGTTCTGGTGGCCATGCCACAATTTCTGTTAAGAGGCTCTGCCTCATATTCTGAATCTGGTGGCCCTGCCACAATATCTGTTCTGGTGACTCTGTCACATTATCTGTTTACGCAGGAATGCTGCCACTATGGCGTGTAGCGGCTGGGTGAGTTGATAGTTTCCTCACAATGGGGAGATGGGGCTGGTATGGGTGGCGTGTAGCGGTTGGGTGGGTTGAGTAGTCTCCCCACATGTGATGGGTTTGGGCATACATGCATAATCTCTGATCTATTCTGAAATGGGCCTATGGGCCGTACTGTTACCTGAAAAGGGCTAAGGCCCAGTATTCTATATCTGGATAGGGCTTCGGCCCAGTTATTACTGTGACTGGTTAGGGTTTAGACCCAGTGGGCCCGAGCTGATTTGGGCTTTGGATGGGCTTCTTTGCACACTGAGTTTTCCAAACTCACCCCCTTCTTTTCCATCCTTGCAGGTGAGCCCTAGACAATGGACTTGGAGCTGGGAGGGATTCAGAGTGGCCACGAAGATTAAATTTTTTGGTTTTCAATTAAGTTACATTTCATTTCTTCTTTTATTTAGATTATTTATTATGGTTTTGAGTTTGTAATAAGACCGCTCTTATTATTTTTATTTTTGGGTTTTATTACTTTTGCTTACGATACTTTAGTTATTTTTAATTTTAGCCGCGCGAGATTTTCTTATGGTAATTCAAATGTTTTCGAAATCAATCACACGTAACCAGTAAGTAACAACGTTTCGATTTAAAATAAACCTCTTAATAACCAGTATTAAATAGGACGTCCACCAACAAACTGGGAATTTTCTTTAAAGACTGAAAAGTCAGTTTTGCAAAGCTCACCCTAAACTTAGTAACTAGGTAACATGGTTAGATGTAGGCAATGTGACACACCGAATTCGGCCATAACGTCTGGGCCGGGTTTGGGGTGTTACATAAACAGTTTACTGCCTCTAATAGACTGCCCCAACAAACTCACCACTGATATCTCACTAGAAGTACTCCTCTGTGGACTTCCTAAAGTCTCAGACACAGTACTAGCTGCGTAAGAATGTGTAGAGCCTATGTCTATCAAAGCATAGTAAGGTACATAAAAAATTAGAAACATACCTGTGATGACGTTCGAAGCATCTTCATCCTCACAGCGACGCATAATAGAGACTAGTGCAGGCTGTCTCGCCTCTTAGCACCCCTGCCCGGTGCTCTCTGACGTCAACCCGTACCATTACCACCCCTAGCCTACCCTCGGCCCCTGGGTGGCTGCTGATGTACCCTCAGCGACTGTGCAGTTTCATCAACCGGAGCTTGCATCTGATTACCCCTCAGCGGACAATCCTTAACTCGATGCTCAGTAGATCCACATTGTAGACAAGCCTCAGTAGCTCTCCAACACTCACCTGGCGCCTATTACAGTGCTGACAAACCACCACCCTAGAAGGAACAACAACAGTAGGCCCAACTCTCATGGGCCCATTAGTCCTGGCTATTTTGTTAGGCCTCATCCCAGTGTTAGAAGGCTCAAAATCCCTCTTAGCTTTCTCATTCTCTCAGTTTTGACGCTTTGAGCGCTTCACCTCCTTGGCGATCTTCACCTTCTTCACTAGTGCAGAGAAATCCCGCTCCCTCTATAGAGCTATTAGAACACGCAAGCTATCATGGAGTCCATCTTCAAACCTGATACAGCACTCATACTTAGTTGCCACCACGCCTCTCGCATAACGACTCAGCCTAAAAAATTCGACCTCATACTCGGCCACAGATCGGTCCCCTTGTGTGAGATTAAGAAACTCACGCCTCTGAGCATCAGTATAGCTGATCCCAACAAATTTACTCTGGAAGATGGTTTTAAACAAACCCCACGTCAAACAGTCGGGCTGAGTGCCCTCATTAACAGTCAACCACCACTGGTACGCCTCATCTCGAAGAAATGACATAGTTCCCTTGAGCTTCTGCTCATCAGTAAGGTCCAAATCATCCATGATACGCACCGTGGCCTCCATTCAGTACTAATAATGTTAGGAGCAACTCCAGTGGTGCCCTTAAATATCTCAGCCCCATTGGACCAGAGTCGTTCCGTAACCGACCCACGACCCCTATATCCAATATTGGGCCCAACGACCCTTTCCAAAATTTGAAGCATGGCTTGGGATAGTGTGTTGTCCCCAGCAGCACGATCATAAGGTCCTGACCCAGTATCAGTCATAGGCAATGTTGGTGTCTCACTAGTATCCATCATTGGTATAGTATCAGAAGAGAAGGACTCAGCTCGCCCCCTCTATGGCCTCTACCTCGGCCTCTAGTACCCCATCCACGAGTACCGCGTGTGCTCACCATAAGTATCAAATTATCTGTATTAACAGTTTTATGTAGATTAGTTTACAGTTCCAATATGTTATTAGCAAGTATTTTAGGAAATACAGTATCAGAGTTTTCAGAGTCTGTTTTCGCAAGAGAAAGAATAGGCTCACTACAGTTTCAGTTTACACTACCTAAAGTGTCTCAGTAGAGTCCTACCTAAGTAGTCTTATAACATACAAATAGTTTTTTTCAGACAGATCAAACAATATTTAAGTGTAACTAAGCATGCTTCCAAATAGTACATATCAGAATATCAGAAAACTTACTTGGATCGGCACCAGAGACTTGGTGTACCGCATACTCATTCTAAAACATAAGTTAAATCATTTACAACTCATTTCTCAGAAACCATTCTTTAATACCCAAAACCACAACCGCATTTTGTAACCTGACTTTGATACCACTAAATGTAACACCCCAAACCCGACCTAGACGTTATGGCTGAATCGGGTGGCGTCACATGAGAGTGTCTTTGCAAACCATTTCGATACTTAAAAATCATTCCAGTTATTATCTTTTCTTAAGTTAAAAAATCATGATTAACTTATTTGCTAAAACCTATTTCTTTTATGTGGAAGCTCTTAATTAATTTTTAGAAAAAAGCATAAGTGGTGTTTGCAGTTTAAAAGTCCATAACAACAATTTAAAAACCCAAATTTAAGTCAAAAGTAGTCTAAGTCCAAAATTACATAAAAAATCCTAAAGTAATCAGAAACGATAGAACAATAAATAACCAGTGAAATCGTAAAATCCAATAAGTATCTAGTAGCGGTCACCGTCGAGCCCTCCGCTGCACAGATCCATCTACTGCTGGGGATTACTTGACAGACAAATAAATAAAGGGGTGAGTTTTCGAAAACTCAGTGTGTACATCCCCACAATAAAGCATGCATACATACATATAATAGAAATAGATAACAGTCATAATTCGGGTCTTAGCCCATTACAGAACCAGTGTAGGCCTTAGCCCACTTAGAATAGAATAACATAATCGGGCCTTAGCCCATACAGAATCGCATGCATATCAGATTAGAACAGTACATGCCCACCAACCTTACACACCATCTCTGTCCAACCCTCCACACCATGTGGGGGTAAAATCGGCCCACCCAGCCCTACATATTAAGTATGAGGATAAAATCAACCCATCCAGCCCTACACACCAAACCGTACCGTATTACGACACATATTAGAAATAAACAGCGAAGCTGCCAGATAAAAGGCTAGTAGCGGTTCAGTCTTCCTTCACTTCAACAAAAATCCCATTCTAATGCAAGGCAACATAATATCATGACATGCTGAAATTTAGAAAATAGATCATACACATATATCAGAACAGATTCAGTATACATGCTAATCATAACATGCTGATAAACCATAATATATACATATTTTTATCCCATGCTTAGCAGATTTTTGGATGAATTGTCTCTTAATTTGATGGATTTGATGCTCTTAATCCTTTAATTTTATGTTTTATGCTTAGGTGAGCATTAGGAAGAGAAAAGAGCAAGAAACGGGCCAAAAACAGACAAAATAGGCCCAAATCAGCACTCAACACGGCGTAAGGCATTTTCACACGGGTAAACCGCACGCCCGTGCTGATTTCCCATTGTTGAACACGGCCTGAGCAACCTTAGACGGGCGTGTCCCTGTCGAGCCCTGTTTCAATTTCATGCGAAAAAAGCTAATTTTTTGGGTATTCTGGGCATTCCAAAGTCTATAAAAACACCCTAAGGGAGGATTAATAGGACACATAGATTAGAAAGCAAGGAACTACTCGAAGAACACCGGCTGATTCATATCAGAAGCAAGGATCTCCATCAAGGCTGAATATCTCCCTACAATTTCCATCAGGGGTTTTTAGGTTTTCTTTATGTTTTGTTGTTTTCCCAACTTTGAGATGTTTTCTTTTACGATTATGAACTAAACCCCCTAAATACCTGAGGGGGATGAAACCTAAGATGAATCTTGTTATTAATATCTGAATTATATGATAAATATTTGATTTGTTCTTAATTGTGCGATTAATTCTTGTGTTAATATTTCAGGATATTAATTCAAGTCAAATGTGCTTATTTAGTGGAGCAAAAGTCATTGTTTAAGAGTAGATTCAACACAATTAAGTAGAGTTGATCTCAATCCTAGACATAGGACGACGAAAATCTACCAGATTAGAGTCAAATCTAATAGGGAAGTCCATAGATCGAGTTAATGCAACACTAGAGGTTTTAATTAGAAAGAAATTTCAATTAATCAACCTAGGGTTAATTGTTTTTAATCTTGAAAGAGATATCAATATAAATTAGGGATTTTTACGAATCAAGTCAAGTGAATAAATCATCTAGTTCTAAATTGAATAACAAGTGAAGTTTAGGTGGATTCTTCCTGGGGAATTGCCTTAATTAATCAGTTTCCAAAAGTATTTTCCCCAATTAACACTCTGTCGCATTCTTAGTTAATTAATTAGTTTCATTTAATTAGTTTAAAACAAATCCACCTTATTTTTAGGCTAGATAATAAAAAGAAGGTTAATACTAGTACTTTCAGTCCTTGTGGATTCGACATCCTGGTCTTGCCATTAACTATACTACTATTCGATAGGTGCGCTTGCCTTTATTGTGATAATAGTTACTTTTACAGGTTTGACCATCATAAATATCACTTATCAAGTTTTTGGCCTGTTGCTAGGAATGAAGATATTAGGAACACTTGATTTTTATTACTGTAGCCATTTTTACTTTATTGCAATTTATCTTTGTTTTTAGTTTAAATTTTTATTTACTAAATCTTTCTTTTTGATTTTCTCTGACAGGTGACTTTGGTTTATGGCTAGAAGGAACCCATCAGGACCTTTGCTTTTTGATAGTGAGATAGTAGCATTAGTTCGTAGAAATCGCAGAGAAATAAGGCGGAGCCTTCAGTACATAGAAGAAGAGCAAGAGGACGAGACCAAATCTATTGAAGAGATGGAGACAAATCAGAATATTTCGTTACCTCCTGTTGTAGCTGCGAATACTGTGAATTAGAATCCTGCTCCTCATACTATGTATGATTATGCTAAGCCCAATTTAGCTAGTACTGAATCTAGTATTGTTAGGCCTGCTATTGCTGCAAATAATCTTGAACTGAAACCTAACACTATACAGATGATACAATAGTTTGTTTAGTTTGATGGTTTGTAGGACGAGGATCCTAACACACATTTAGCTAACTTTTTGGAACTCTACGACACCTTCAAAATTAATGGCATTTCTGATGATGCCATTCGTCTTTGGCTATTTCCCTTTTCTCTAAGGAATAAGGCTAAACAGTGGTTGAATTGTCTACCACGAGGGTCTATCACTACTTGGGAACAAATGACCAAAAAATTTCTTTTGAAATATTTTCCACCGGCTAAAATGGCAAAATTGAGGAATGATATCTCTTCTTTTGTGCAAATGGATTTAGAAACGCCTTATGATGCATGTGAGAGATATAAGGATTTATTAAAAATGTGTCCTCACCATGGGTTACTTTTGTGGCTACAGGTTTAAACTTTCCACAACGGTTTGAATCCCTCAACAAGAGAAATGATAGATACAGCTACGAGTGGAATAATCAACAACAAAACACCTGAGGATGCTTATGAGTTTATAGAGGAGATGTCACTGAATAATTATCAGTGGCAAGTTATGAGGACAAAACCGCAAAAAGTTGCTGGTGTTTTTAATGTTGATGTAGTCACGATGCTATCAAATCAGGTAGAACTTTTGAATAAAAAGATTGACAGTTTAGTTTGTTCTATGTAGGTACATCCAGTGATGAGGTGCGATTCAATTGGAGGAGTGATGCACAACACAAATTATTAATCCTTCAATCCTAGCACTGAGGAAGAGCAAGTCAACTATATGGGTAACAATTCTAGACCTCAGAATAATCCATATAGTAACACTTATAATGCAGATTAGTGGAACCATCCCAATTCTTCGTGGGGTGGTTACAGAAATCAAAGACAACAACCCCCTCTAGGCTTCCAACAACCACCTTACCAGCAAGAGAAAAAGTCACCTTGAAGAGATGCTCACAAAATTTATCTCAAACTCATTTTTAGAATACCGAGAGAACGCATAAAAATTAGCAAGCGTCGATTCAAGGACTCGAAACTCAAATAGGATAGCTTGCTAAGCTGATCTCTGAATGACCATAAGGAAGCTTCCCAAGTAACACAAAAGCTAACCCAAGGGAGCAACTCCATGCTATTACTGTGCTCGATGAAGGAAGGTTAGTTGAAGACAAACTAGAATTGAGGCAAGAAAATTTGGTAAGTAAAGGTAAGGTTGAGGTAAGTAACAAAGAACCAGTAGGTAAAGAGTAGAAACCTCATGTCCTATACCCAAATGCGACAAGGAAAGACCGCACAGACGAACAATTTGGTAAATTCCTTAAACTCTTGAAGAAATTACATAATAACTTACCATTTATTGAAGCTCTTTTGTAGATGCCAAACACCATTAAATTTTAAAATGAGCTCTTAGCAAACAAATGGAAGTTAGACGAGTCGTCGCATGTGGAGCTGAATGCGGTTTACTCGACCATTTTACAGAATAAATTGACCAGCAAATTAAAAGATCCAGGGAGTTTCACGATTCTATGTTTAATTAGTAGTTTAGATGTTAAAAATGCCTTGGCTAACTTAGGAGATTGAAGATATGCTTGTTAAAATGTCAGTAGATTTTGTTGTTTTAGATATGGATGAGGATAGTGATGTGCCTTTAATTTTAGAGTAACCCTTTTTAGCAACTGCTAGGACTGTCATTGATGTGGGCACAGGTAAACTCACACTTCGTGTATGCGATGATACGATTACTCTTTAAGCTCGTGATTCTATTAGGATATCTAACGATAGAGATGATATTACGAGTTCTTTTAATAAGAGTAACCTCACTACTCAACCTTCATTGCAGGACACTCCTCGTGAAGGTACAAATGAGCCATGTTCAAGCTCATGCGGCAAGAAGGGAGCAATTGATCGTGATGTGATGAAGTAATAAAATTGATTGTACCTAGAAACTAACTATTATCACGATAAAAGGCAAGTGCACCTATCGAATAGTATTATAGTTAGTGGCAAGACCGAAATATCAAACCCAAGGAACTAAAAGTACTAGTAATAACTTTCTCCCTATTATCTAGCCTAAAAATAAAGAGTGGGTTTGTGTAAACTAATTAACTCTAATCTAAACTAAGGATGCGACAAAAAAGTAAATTGGGGAATTTCTTGGGAAAAACTGAATGATAAAGACAATACCTAAGGAAGAATCCACCTAGATTTCACTTGTTATCTAACTCTGAACTAGACGATTTTTTCATTCGACTTGATCCGGAGAGATCCCTAAATTATGTTAATATCACCATCCAGAGTAAGAACAACTAATCCTAGGTTGATTAATTGAAATCTCTTTCTAATTAAAACCCCTAATCTTGCATTAACTTGATCTATGGATCCCCATATTAGACTTGACTCTAATCCGGCAGATTTTTATTGTCCTATGTCTAGGATTGCGATCAACTCCGCTTAATTGTGTTGGATCTACTCTTAAACAGGGACTTTTTCTCCTCTGCCTAAGCACATTCGACTTAAATTAAAATCCCAGAAATATAAATTCAAGAATTAAAAACACAATTAAGAACAAATCGAATATTTATCATATAGTTCAGATAACAATAACAAGATTCATCTTAGGTTTCATCCCACTCAGGTATTTGGGGGTTTAGTTCATGTTTATAAAAAGAAACATCTCAGAAAAAAGAAAATAACAAAACATAAGAAGACCCAAAACTCCTGAAAGGATTGAAGGGAGTTTCTCTGTTTTGATGTAGATCCTGGCTTCTGAGATGGATCAATCGACTTTCCTTTGAGTAATTCCCTACCTTTTACTCTCCGTCTTGATGGGGACACTATACACCCTTGTAGTTGCCTCCTAGGGTCTTTATATAGAGTTTGGAATGGCTTTCTTAGCCCCCTAAGTAGCCTTTTCTACGTGAAATTGAACTTCATCCCGACAAGGACATGCCCATGTGGCATGCTTGTGTGAGTCGAGTTTAGGCCGTGCTCGATCCTGTCAAAGTGGCATAGCCGTGTGGGTTTCCCGTGTGGTGAACTCCAGGCCGTGTTGTTTCCTTGCTTGGACCCATTTTCTCCGTTTTTGTCTCGTTTCTTGTTCTTTTCACTTTCCTATGCTCACCTAAGTATAAAACATGAAATTAAAGGATTAGAAGCATCAAATTCCACAAGATTAATGATAATTCATCCATAAATGTGCTAAATGTGGGATAGAAATATGTATAATTCACAGTTTACCAAATACCCGCACACTTAAGCCTCTATTTATCCTCAAGAAAAATCTCAACTCACAATTAAATATCTTTCTTCTCAACTTATAATCCTTACCAATAATGTTTCAAACTAATCCACAAGTAATCATACAGCGAGAATTCAACCGAAAGAAAATTAAAGTCTCAAACAATCTAAGTTGAAAATTTTATCACAAAAACATAGGTTTCCTCCCCTCTTCTAGGTAATTACCTTGAACTCAAAATCAACAAGAGTTTACATCCTCACTAAAGATTCACTCTATTGACTCGAACTGTTTAGGGTTCAAAAATTAAGCAATCATTAGTCAACATGAAAAGTTATTACCATAAGCTTGTAGGAAAATCATATCTCTACCACTATGTATTGACATGATACATCGATCAAAAGGTCTTTCAAGGGTTGTAACGTGGCCTTGGTTAGGGGTGTGGTCACAAGCTGAAAAAGAGGGTTAGAATTGAGATCGAACTGAAAAATAATCTAACTAGAAAAATCTCTATCACTGAAACATATTACTAGAATAAAGCCTTTTTCTTTTGGATAACATCGTTTAAGAACAGAAGCTCAAAAATTACATGGAAATATGTGAAACATTGGATTACAACTGAAATATACATATGTTTTCTAAGAACAAATCGAATATTTGTAAAATTTACAAGCTGAAAAGGAGAACATAGCTAGATAATTATTTAACTCAAATCTCGACAAAAATAGGGATCAAAATAATTGAAGAGATTTCAACAAAAAATGGGTTATAGGTTAATATTGAAGGTAAGTCATTGATGGTTTGGTAGGCTCAATGGGGTTCACTAGGGGTTAATTATGAAGGTAGGCTTTTATGGAATAAGTGGGTTAAAACCTAGGTGCCTTTATCATTTCGGTATATCAAATCAATGATGTGGTCTCGACATGTATAATCGAAACAAGTTCTAGAATAACAGATCAATATTGACTCACTCAAAGCAATAATAAAAGTGAGCACGAAAGGATGTATGCTAAAAAAGCTCAAAAATCTCACCAGAATTATGGCTTTTGATGTCAATCCTGCGAATTTCAAATCTCAAGATAACACTTAAAATTTGGGAAAACAACCTAGAAGAATTTAAATTCTCAAAAATTTCAACTTATCATGCTTGATTCTCTAATGTCTTAAAGTTTGAATAATCAAAGCATAAATACCTATGTCTTAATTCTCAACATATCAATAAAAATCATAAATCAATCGAAATTCATTCTAATTGTTAAGGCCAAGATTCAGGGATTTGAGAACAATGCAAAAAGTTAGTGGCAAAAATTTTCAGGGGTTCGAGGATAATGCAAAAAATGAAAGTAAATCCTCCCTACACTTAAGATGTACATTGCCCTCAATGTACAAAGATAAAGTTAGTGAAAATAGAAGCATAAAATCATAAGATAGGGAGAGAAGTGAAACTCCCTGAATATTGGATGAATTCCTTTAGTTGGAAGTGTGGAGATTTGTAGGAAAGGGTGTTGATCCACAATTTTTGTGCCAAAAGAATATAATGATCGGTGTCGTGGTGGCTAAAGTTGTGGTCATATAGGAACCTGTAGTTATGGCAGGGTTTTCCCATTAGAGATAGATTTGAGCTATAAAGCTCTTTTGAAACTGTGATAGCATGAATAAATTTTTAGGAATTTTAGATTAGCACAATGTACTCGTTAGGAAATAGCCAATATGAAATGTTAAAAATAAATTAAGCTAAGTTCTTAAAATACTGAAATTCAAATAATGAAAATGATAAAGTTTAAATAAAATAAAAGAAATAATAAAAAAAGGGAAATAAAAAGGAAAATAAAGAAAAAGATAAGAGGACTCGAGAGTCCAAATCCTCAGATGGTTCTTGAGGTGGGGGCGGCGGTGTGAGATGGAGATGCTGACAAATCTGATATAAAGTAGCATCAATGTGATCCAAGTGTTGAAAACACTGTTGCGCGAATCGTGTGAAGCACTCAGACATGTCAAGATTTAAAGTTACCGCATGAACTGGACGTCTAATGGGCGGTGGCTTCTCGTGGGATGGAGGGAGATCATCAGAAATGTCCTCTAGGTCCTCTTGCTTGGTGGATTGAGATAAGCAGTATTGAGGAGGGTTGGTCCCGTATTAGCACTCGATCATCCTCATATAAAGCATGCTTTTAATGCCCTACGGGGACATCTGGCCGATGAGAGTATAGGAGGATGTTTGGGTCGCTGTGTTGAGGAGGCCGATGTGGCAGGCCAGGCGAATCACGTATGGACCCATCGAGATCACACCCCTATGATGCCGCTCCGTCTGGTGCTGAATGGCATGGGTGATAAAGTAAGAGAGGTCGAGCACGTGCCGTGTGACATACTCCAAAGGAAGTAGGCGTCATGGGTGTTGACGACACCAGTGCTCTCTCGTCTACCCATTAGTATATGTGTGAGTAGGGCATGAAGGTACCTTAGCGAAGGGGCGAGAGCTATTGCCTTGGAGCGACTAGGGTCGTAGGTGGCCAGAATAAGAAACAGAGCTTGCCAACACTTGGCTGGAGAGAAGTGGATGTGACGGTGAAGCTCGGAGAGGTTTTCCTCTAACAAAAACTGCTCGGTATATAGACCCAGTGCTGTACCGAACTCTGGTACACTAAGTTATCGAACAGGGCCCCCGAGGCGGAATTGGATTGTCCCTGGATCATCGTATTGGGACGTGACCGTCTGTAGGTGAAAAGTAGTGCAGAGCTCTAAAGTAAGCTCGAGGTATGTAGGCTGATGATTTGAAAGTATTAGTCCCATGGGTCCGTTGTTAACAAGGCCCGAACTGCGTCTGCCAATTAGACTCGGTCTAATGCAGCCCAATCAATACACCTCCCCACTCTGAGGGGTCTTACTCTAAGAAGTTGAAATAGTTCCTCTTGAGAGTATTGTGGGAACTAGAGGAAGGGCTGTCTAATTTCAGTAGTAGCTCTGGATGAGGTAGCACTGGGGCCCCTTTCGCTTTTTAGAGGCGAGAATAGCTGCTTTCTTTCCTCTTGATGATGGCATTGTTCCTGAAGGGAAAATAGAAAAATGAGAATAAAAAGATAGAAATATATTATGAATACTCATAAGTTCCTAAACTAAATGACAAATTAAACTAATCAAAAACTACTAAGTACTTCATGCAAAGGGTAATTTCACTAAACTAAATTCGATGTTCGAGTTATCCTAAGCATAGAACGAGACAATAGAAATAGTAGTAGCTATGGTTAACATTATATATCAAGAATCAATTGCTTAAGATAGATAAAGATGGCAAGCAAAGAATGGTTCAAAATGGCATAATGAGTATTCTATATTAATCATGCAAAATGTATGAGAATCACATAAAAAATAGGGTAAATAAAGAATAGGGCATAACCAATTGCACGGTCGTGGTGGTGCTACGCGGGCGTGGTGGCTTGGTCTAAGTTGGCGGCGACACTAGGAGGGGCTGGAGTGGGCTGTGGTTGGAGAGGAGATAGGGTTTTGAGTGAGGGAGATGATGAATAGTGAGGGGTTTATATAGACATTGGGGCACACGGGCAGGTCACACGCCCGTGTGAATTGTTTTTAGCTCGTGTGGTTTAAATTTTAAGGGTTTTGGCATGTCTGAGTTGTTGCACACGCCCTTGTTCTTTGGGCATGTTAGGGCAAACAGCTGTGTCACACGGCCATGTCCTTTGATGTTCGCTTCTCCCACATATTATCTATCCACATTTAGAACATTTGTGGATGAATGATCCTTGAATTTGTGGAATTTGATGCTTCTAATCCTTTAATTTCATGTTTTATACTTAGGAGAGCATAGGAGAGTGAAAAGAACAAGAAAGGGGCCAAAAACGGAGAAAATGGGCCAAGATGTGAAAACAACATGGCCTGGAGGTTCACCACATGGGCGTGTCACACGGCCGTTCCACATTAACAGACTCGAGCACGACCTAAAGTCGACTCACACGGGCATGGCACACGAGCGTGTCCCTGTCGTGAGGAAGTCATACTCGACCCAAACCTTATGTTTACAATAAAATTAAAAGCAGGATAGAAGAGTTTCAACTCTTCAAACCAACGTGACCATGAAACCTTGAGGGAAGTCGAGCTTACACTATAAACAAGCACTCTTCGGGAGGCAACCTGAGCACTAACAAGTTTTATTTTCTTAGATTCATAACTAACTCTTTAAAACGTAGGTCTTCCAGAGCCACATGACCAGGCACATGGGCGTGCCTACGACCGTGGACACACCACGGTTGGAAACAGGACCGTGTGACACGGCCGTGTAAAAATAGAGCCAAATTTTCCCCAAAACACGGGGTTTGACAAATCGCCACGACCGTGCAACACAGCCGTGGGCAAACCTGTTAATTCATACGCAGGCGTGTGACCACAAACACGACTGTGGGAGAAACAAATACTAAAAGACACGGCCGTGTGTTGTGGTCGTGTACCCTAACACGCTCGTGCCCATAAATCGTGGTTGAAACTAAGAAATTAGCACGGGCGTGTGACACGCCTCTGCCTACCACCCGTGGCCACCTAGTAAGTCCACGAAGTACACAGGCTAAACCCATTGCACACGGGCGTGCGCCACGGCCGTGTGCCCAATCCCCTATCACTTATATATTTATTTTTATTATTTTTAATTTTAATTTGCTTTACAAATTTCCTTCTCCTTTTGGACTTATATTATTATTGAATAGTACTTGAATTTTACACATAATCATGCTTGTTCTCTCCAATCACCCAGAATCATGAACTTCAAGTAGTCCTTTCTCCAAGTCAGCTTTCACAATTCAAGGGTTCCATCCAATATTCTGGGAGTTTCACTTCTCTCCCCATCTTATGATTTTATGCTTCTATTGCTACTAATGTATCTTTGTACATTAAAGGCAATGTACATCTTAAGTGTGGGGGGAATCACTTGTTGCATTGTTCTCAAAATTTCAAATTGTCACTTTCACTCTCTGCATTATTCTCAATCCCCTATTAAGATGAATTCTGATTGATTGATGATTTTTATTGATATGTTGAGAATTAAGACATAGGTACTTATGCTTTGATTATTCAAACTTTAAGACATTAGGGAATCAAGCATGATAAGTTGAAATTTTTGAGAATTTACAACTTTTCTAGGTTGTTTTCCCCAATTTTAAGTATTATCTTGAAATTTGAAATTCGCAGGATTGACATCAAAAGCCATAATTCTGGTGAGATTTTTGAGCCTTTTGAGCATACATATTTTCGTGCTCACTTTTATTGTTGCTTTGAGTGAGTTAATACTACTTTGTTATTTTAAAACTTGCTTCTATTATATATATCAAGACCACATCATTGATTTGATATACCAAAATGATAAAGGCAACTAGGTTTAACCCACTTACTCCACAAAAGACTACCCTCATAAATTAACCCCTAGTGAACCCCATTGAGCCTAACAACCCAGTCATTGACTGACCCTCAATATTAACCTATAACCTATTTTTGGTGAATACCCTTCAATTATTTTGATCCCTATTTTTGTCGAGAATTGAGTTGAATAATTGTCTAGCTTTGTTCTCTTTTTCAGTTTGTAAAGTTTATAAATATTCAATTTGTTGTTATTTGATTTGTTCTTAAAAAAAGTGTATATACAGTTAATTCAGTCGTAATTCATATTTCAGTTGTAATTTAATATTTTTGCATATTTCTATTATAAACTTCTGAATCCAGAACGATGTCATCAAAAAGGCTTTATTTCTAGAAATATGTTTTAGTGATAGAGATTTTTCTAGTTAGATGATTTTTCAATTCAATCTCGATTCTAACCATCTTTTTTAGCTTGTGACCACATCCTTAACCAAAGCTCCATTACAACCATTTAAAGACCTTTTGATCGATGTGTCATATCAATACATAGTGGTGGAGATTTAATTTTCCTACAAGCTTATGGTAATAGCTTTTTAGATTGACTAATGAGTGCTTAAATTTTTCAACCCTAAGCACTTTGAGTGGATAGAGTGAATCTTTAGTGAGGATGTCAAATCTTGTTGATTTTGAATTAAAAGGTAACTACTGAGGAGAAGGGAGAAACCCTATGTTTTTGTGATAAAATTCTCAACTTAGAGTGTTTGAGACTTTAATTTTCTTCTAGTTGAATTTTCATTGTATGATTACTTGTGGATTAGTTTGAAACATTATTGATAAAGATTATAAGTTGAGAAGAATGATTTTTAATTGTGAGTTGAGATTTTGCTTGAGGACAAGCAAAGGCTTAAGTGTGGGGGTATTAGATAAACCGTAAATTATACATGTTTTTGCCTCATGCTTAGTACATATATGGATGAATTATTCCTTGATTTATGGAATTTGATGCTCCTAAACCTTTAATTTCATGGTTTATACTCAGGTGAGCTTAGGGGAGTGAAAAGAACAAGCAACAGGCTGAAAATGGAGAAAATGGGCCAAAGCAAAGAATCAACACTGCCTAGAGGTTCGTCACACGGGCGTGTCACACAGCCGTGCCACTTTAACAGGCTCGAGCACGGCCTCCACATCGACTCACACGGGCGTGTCCCTGTCATGATGAAGTTCAATTTCACTTGGAAAAGGCTACTTCGGGGTACAGTAGAGTAGAGTGCTGAGCACATTTTTCTCGCCAAGACGGGAAGTTAAAGGCATGGAATCACTCGAGGGAAAGCTAATTGATCCATCTCAGAAGCCAAGATCTACATCAAGACAGAGGATCTCCCTTCTATCCTTTCAGGAGTTTTGGGTTTTCTTATGTTTTGATATTTTCTTTATTCTGAGATGTTTCTTTTTATAAACATGAACTAAACCCCAAATATCTAAGGGGGATGAAACCTAAGATAATCTTGTTATTGTTATTTTAATTATATGATAAATATTTGATTTGTTCTTAATTGTGTTTTTAACTCTTGAATTAATATTTCTGGGATATTGATTTAAGTCAGATGTACTTATACAGAGGAGCAAAAGTCCCTGTATAGGAGTAGATCCAACATAATTAAGCGGAGTTGATTGCAATCCTAGACATAGGACGACGAAAATCTGTCGGATTAGAGTCAAATCTAATATGGGGAGCTATAGATCGAGTTAATGCAAGACTAGTGGTTTTAATTAAAAAGATATTTCAATTAATCAACCTAGGATTAGTTGTTCTTATCCTCGACGGAGGTACTAAGATAATTTAGGGATCTCTACGGGTCAAGTCAAATGAAGAAATCGTCTAGTTCAGAGTTAAGTAACAAGTGAAGTCTACGTGGATTCTTCATTAGGTATTGCCCTCATCAATCAGTTTTTCCCAAAAGCAATCTCCCAATTTACTCTTTGTCGTTTCTTCAGTTTAGTTTAGAGTTAATTAGTTTACACAAACAACCTCTTTATTTTTAGGCTAGATAATAGGAAGGAAGTTATTACTAATACTTTTAGTTCCTTGGATTTGATATTCCGATCTTGCCATTAGCTATACTACTATTCGATAGGTGCGCTTGCCTTTTTATCGTGATAATAGTTAGTTCCAGGTACGATCTATTTTTTTACTTCATCTCATCACGATCAGTCACATGCCCGTTTATGAATTGGCAGGTTCGACCACGGGGTTAGGGCAAGGGCGTGTCTCCTGCCCATGTCAATTTAGCAGGTTCGACCACGCTCTGGGGACACGGGCATGTCAAACGCCCGTGTTGATTTGTCAGGATTGGCCACGGACACATCACATGGTCGTGGCTATTTGTCGTAGGCCGTGTGTTGGGAAAATTTTGGCTTTATTGTACACGGCGTTAGGCACGTACGTGGGCCTGGCCGTGTCTTTGCTCATAGTATCCTCACGGCCTTAGGCATGCCTGTGGGCATGGCCGTGTGGCTTGAAAAACCTATATTGAGGAAGTTAGTTGATGAATTAGAGTTTGAGAACTTAAATAAAAGAAATTTACTATGTTAGTGCTCGGGTTGCCTCCCAAGAAGCGCGTGTTTATAGTCCAAGCTTGACTTCTTTCAAGCTTGCACGGTCATAGTGGTCTAAGGAGTTGGAACTTCTTTCTCCTGCTATCAGTCTCAATATCAAAATAAGGTTTGAGTCAAGTATAATTTACGTTGAAAGTGCCCAACGTCTTGTGTGTTATCTCGACTATACCATAAGGGAAAATTTTCATTACCTTAAAGGGAGGGGTGTCACCTGTATGAAATTTTGAATTCGAGATTCGGGGATCTTCCTCCTGTAAGAACACCTTATCCCCTACCTTAAATTGATTCATTTTTACCTTAGGGTCATCATGGTGATGCTTCGGTTTGATGTGGCATATTTTGGGTTTCTCTTGGCGGTAGTTCAGCCACTCGTCTAGTTCTTCAATTTATAGCATTCATTTTTCACAGGTGGTTCCTTTGTTATCGTATGGAATTGAATGTGACTCTGTTCCACTTCTATGAGGAGTACCTTGCAGAGAAGGTTGGACGGTGAGATCATCCTTATTACAAGAACTCGTAATAAAATCTTTATCATTAACAGTCTTATTAGAATTACGAGCTTGCAAAGTAATTGTATCATCAC
This sequence comes from Gossypium stocksii, assembly GCA_020496765.1. NCBI lineage: Eukaryota > Viridiplantae > Streptophyta > Magnoliopsida > Malvales > Malvaceae > Gossypium > Gossypium stocksii. Next base: position 81,535,844 of record CM035630.1, on the reverse strand, counting down.
CTATACGAAGTGTGAGTTCACCTGTCCCTACATTGATTATAGTTCTGTAGTTGCTAAGAAAGGTCGCCCTAAAATTAATGGCACATTGCTATCTTCATCTATGTCTAAAACAACGAAATCTACTGGGAATATAAATTTATCAATTTTGACTAGCACATCTTCAATTATACCCCTAGGAAATCTAATGGTTTTATCAGCCAATTGAATGCTCATCCTAGTTTGTTTAGGTTTCCCAAGACCTAGTTGTTTAAACAATTTATATGGCATTACATTAATACTTGCCCCTAAATCAGCCAAGGCATTTCTAACATCTAAGCTACCAAGTAGACAAGGAATCGTAAAACTCTCTAGATCTTTTAGTTTGTTGGGTAGCTTATTCTGCAAAATGGCTGAGCACACTACATCCAGCTCTACATGCGACGACTCATCCAGCTTTCGTTTGTTTATCAGAAGCTCTCTTAAAAACTTAACAGCGTTTGGCATCTGTGTAAGAGCTTCAATAAACGGTAAGTTAATGTGTAATTTCTTTAAGAGTTTAAGGAATTTACCTAATTGTTCATTTGTACGATCTTTCTTTATCGCATTAGGATATGGGACACGAGGCTTATATTCTTTGACAACTGGTTCGGTGCTACTTACCTCATCCTTACCTCTACTTACCACAGTCTCCTTAGTTGGCTCTGATTTGGTTTTAGCTAATCCACCTTCATCAATTGTGTCGCTGGCGTGGGGTTGCTCCTTAGGGTTAGTCTCGGTATTACTTGGTAAACCACCTTGTGGTCTTTTAGAGATTAGCTTAGCAAGCTGGCCTATTTGAGTTTCGAGTCCTTGAATGGATGCTTGCTGGTTCTTAAGTGCCGTCTCGGTGTTCTAGAAATGAGTTTCTAACACGGGTATAAAATTTGTGAGCATCTTCTCAAGTTTCGGCTCTTTCTCTTGCTGGTAAGGTGGTCGCTGAAATCCCAGAGGAGGTGGTGGTCTCTGATTCCCTTAGTTACCTTGTCCTCCTCATGAAAAATTAGGGTGGTTCCTCCAACCTATATTGTAAGTGTTACTATAAGGGTTATTTTGAGATATAGAATTATTACCCATATAGTTGGCTTGTTTCTTTTCCATGCCATATCCATAGGTAGGGTACTCAGAATTGCTCATGTCACACTGCACCACTAGATGTACCTGCGTAGAGCCAACGAAACTATCAATCTTTTTATTAAGAAGTTCTACTTGATTAGAAAGCATGGTGACTGCATCAATATTAAAAACTCTGGCAACTTTTTGCGGCTTTGTTCTAATGACCTACCACTGATAGTTATTCAGTGACATCTCTTCTATAAACTAGTAAGCTGCTTCTGGTATTTTGTTATTGATTGTTCCATCGGTGGCTGCATCAATCATCTGTCTCGTTGAGGGGTTCAATCTGTTGTGAAAAGTTTGAACTTGTAACCATAGAGGTAACCCATGGTGAGGGCACCTTCTCAATAAGTTCTTGTATCTCTCCCAAGCATCGTAAAGTGTTTCTAAATCCATCTGCTTAAAAGAAGAGCTATCATTCCTTTGTTTTGTCGTTTTTGCCGGCGAAAAATATTTGAGTAAGAATTTTTCGGTTATTTGTTCCCACGTAGTGATAAACCCTCGTGGTAGAGAATTTAACCACTGTTTAGCTTTGTTCCTCAAGGAAAATGGAATAACCGAAGACAAATAGCATCATCAAAAACGTCATTTATCTTAAATGTGTCACAGAATTCCAAAAAGTTGGCTAAATGAGTGTTAGGATCTTCATCCTGCAAACCATCAAACTGAACAAATTGTTGTATCATTTGAATAGTGTTAGGCTTCAGTTCAAAATTATTTGCAGCAATAGTAGGCCTAACAATACTAGATTCAGTACCAGCCAAATTAGGTTTAGCATAATCATACATAGTACAAGGAACATGATTTTGCTCGACAGGATTTGTGGCTACTACAGGAGGTAGCTAATTATCTTGATTTGCCTCTATCTCTTCAATAGATTTGGGTTCTTTTTCTTGTCCTTGTTTTGGGTACCGTAGGCTTCTTCTTATATCTCTGCGATTTTTGCAAACTATGGCTTTTAAGTCGTCGTCAAAAAGCAAAGGTTCTGATAGGTTTCTTCTAGTCATAAACTAGAGACACCGGCCAGTGAAAAACAAAAGAAAAGAAAAAAAATTTAGTAAATAAAACCTAGTATAAAAACTGAAAATAAATAAAAGTAGTAATGGCTAAAGTAATAGAAATAGAGTGTTCCTAATATTTCAGTTCCCCGGCAATGGCGCAAAAAACTTGATCGTGATGTGATGACGTAATAAAATTAATCGTACCTAGAAACTAACTATTATCACGATAAAAGGCAAGCGCACCTATCGAATAGTAGTATAGTTAGTGGCAAGACCGGAATATCGGATCCAAGGAACTAAAAGTACTAGTAATAACTTTCTCCCTGTTATCTAGCCTAAAAATAAAGAGTGGGTTTTTGTAAACTAATTAACTCTAATCTAAATTAAGGATGTGGCAAAAAAGTAAATTAGGGAATTGCTTTGGAAAAACTAAATGATAAAGACAATACCTAAGGAAGAATCCACCTAAACTTCACTTGTTATCTAACTCTGAACTAGACGATTTCTTCATTCGACTTGATCTGTAGAGATCCCTAAATTTTGTTAATATCTCCGTCGAGAATAAGAAATACTAATCCTAGGTTGATTAATTGAAATCTCTTTCTAATTAAAACCCTTAGTCTTGCATTAACTCGATCTATGGATCCCCATATTAGATTTGACTCTAATCCGGTAAATTTTCATCGTCCTATGTCTAGGATTGCAATCAACTCCGCTTAATTGTGTTGGATCTACTCTTAAACAGGGACTTTTGCTCCTCTGCCTAAACACATTCGACTTAAATTAAGATCCTGGAAATATCAATTCAAGAATTAAAAACACAATTAAGAACAAATCGAATATTTATCATATAGTTCAGATAACAATAACAAATTCATCTTAGGTTTCATCCCCGTCAAGTATTTAGGGGTTTAGTTCATGTTTATAAAAAGAAACATCTCAGAATAAAGAAAATAACAAAACATAAGAAAACCCAAAACTCCTAAAAGGATTGGAGGGAGATTCTCTGTCTTGATGTAGATCCTGGCTCCTGAGATGGATCAATCGACTTTCCTTCGAGTAATTTCCTGCCTTTTACTCTCCGTCTTGGCGGAGACACTGTACACCCTTGTAGTTTCCTCCTATGGTCTTTATATAGAGTTTGGGATGTCTTTCTTAGCCCCTAAGTAGCATTTTCCGCATGAAATTGAACTTTATCACGATAGGGACACGCCCGTGTGAGTCGAGTTTAGGCCGTGCTTGATCCTGTCAAAGTGGCATGGCCATGTAGGTTTCCCATGTGGTGAACTCCAGGCCGTGTTGTTTCCTTACTTGGACCCATTTTCTCTGTTTTTGTCCCATTTCTTGTTCTTTTCACTTTCCTATGCTCACCTAAGTATAAAACATGAAATTAAAGGATTAGGAGCATCAAATTCAACGAAATTAATGATAATTCATCCATAAATGTGCTAAATGTGGGATAGAAATATGTATAATTTACAGTTTATTAGCAATCCATGAAGAGCGAATGCTACAGATTGATGAACTAGACGAATGATAGAATTATAACAAAGAGAAATCTAGGATACACCATGTAGAGCTAAAGCAAATCCATGACGCGCCTATAGATAAGCCGAGTCAATTTAAGGTTGGGGATAAGGTATTATTAGAGGAGGGGGACCCTCGAATTGCAATTTCAAAGCTTCATACAAATGATGCACCTCCCTTCACGGTAGTAAAAATCTTTCCCTATGGTACAGTCGAGGTAACACATTTCGATTACACTCGACTTAAACTTTATTTTGACACTGAGACTGATAGCAGGAGAGAGGAGTTTCAACTCCTCGAATCACCATGACCATGTGAGATTGTGAAAAGTTGAGCTTAGACTCTAAATAAGCGCTTCTCAGGAGGCAACTGATAACGGCTCTCACGATATTAAGTAATACAATTTATAAACCTGATCACACCAATACTAACTAATATCACGACCTTAAAGGCAAGCACACCTGTCGAACAATAGTATAGTTTAGTGGCAAGACCGAGTTATCGTACCCAAGGGAACCAAAAGTACTAGTACTTACTTCTTTTCTATTATCTAGCCTAAAAATAAAGAAGGTTGATTTAAACTAATTCTAAAACTAACTAAAAGTGCACAAAAAGTAAATTGAGGAAAAACTTTCGAGAAAACTGATTGATATGAGCAATACTTAAGGGAGAATCCACCTAGACTTCACTTGTTATTGACTTCTTGAACTATATAATTGATTACTTGCCTTGATCTGTAGAGATCCTTAACTTATGCTAAACCCTCCGTCGAGGCATAGAGCAACTAGGCCTAAGTTATTAATTAAAGTTCCTTTATTAATTAACTTCCTAGGTTGCATTAATTCGATTTATGGATCCCCATATTAGGTTTGACCCTAATTCGACAGATTTATATCGCCCTATGTCTAGGGTTGCATGCAACTCCGCTTAATTATGGTAGATCTACTCTTAAAACAGGGACTTTTTCTCCTCTGCCTAAGCACATCAAGTTCTTGAAGTAATACCTAGGATTATTAAATTAAGAATGAAGAACACATAATTAAGAACAATTCAAGTATTTATCATCTAATTCAAGAATAAATAATAATAAGATCTGTCTTAGGTTTCATCCCCCTCAAGTATTTGAGGGGTTTAGTTCATAATAAAGAACGAAAACATCTCAGAAGTATTAAAATAACAAAACATAAAGAACCCAAAAAACCCCTAATTTAGGGAGATCCTCTGTCTTGATGTAGAATTCTGGCTTCTGGGATGAATCAATCGGCTTCCCTTGGAGTAATTCCTTGCTTCCACTCTTTGTGTTGGCAGAGAGATGGAGCTCCTTTTTGGGAGAAAAGAGTACACACTTAGAGTTGCCTCCTAGGGTCTTTATATAGAGCTTTGGGGAGCCTTTCTTAGCCTCTAACCATCCAAATCAGAGTGAAATTCCTCTTCCTCACGACTAGAACAAGCCCGTGTGCCACGCCCGTGTACTTCGACAAGAGGCCGTGTGAGATTCTATCGATTAGGGCACGGTCGTGTGGCCTGGCCGTGCTTGTCGGGGTTGGACCGTGTGGTCTTCGTATGGCACGACAGTGTGCTACGGCCGTGTGGTGACTTCTTGGGCCGTGCGTTTTCACATTTTGGCTCATTTTCTCTGGTTTTTGGTCTATTTTCTGTTCTTTTCTCTTTCCTATGCTCTCCTGAGTATAAGATATCAAAAAGAAAGATTAAGAGCACCAATTCTCACTAAATTGATAATAATTCATCCAAAATAAAGGCTAAACATGAGGTAAAAATATGTATAATTTATCGTTTATCAGCAACCCGAGCACTAACGTTATTGACTTGCTTAATTTCAGCTTATAACATCTAATAATCATTAATTGAGTCACTTAAACGCAGGTTCTTCTAAACACACGGCCTGGCATATAGGCATGCCTTAGGCCGTGTGCCCACCACGGGTTGGAACCATGGGCATGACCTAGCCGTGTGAAAATAGGACTTAATTTTTCCCAAACCTAAGGTTGTCACACTGGATGCGACTAATCCCCACGGCCGTGCGATATGGCCGTGGGCGAATCTAATTAATTCGCATGGGCATGCTTAGAGGCCGTGTGTGAAACTGTGCAAAGCACATGGGCATTTGAACATATCCCATGCCCGTGTCCATACATCGTCCTCGATAATGATGAATTCACACGGGAGTGCGACACGCTCGTGCCCATAAGCCATGGACAACATTGAGAAAATAACATGAGCGTCTGACACGACTGTGTCCGTACCCTGTGGGCACCTCTGATTAAAACCCACAGGTGTGTGAACTTATACACGGGCATGGGATAAACGAAAGAAGTAATACACGGCCGTGCGATATGGTTGTGTGCACCAACACGCCCAGGGAAGACGGGCATGTCCAAAGGCCGTGAGCGATTTAAACTAAAATTTCACGAAAAACACGGGTTGAATTTGAGGCACACGGGTGTGGGCTACGGCTGTGTGACCCAACCCCTATTTAAACCCCCCAATTTCACTATTCTTCATCTTAAACCTCACAAAACCCTAGCCGCTGCACCGTTCTTCCTCCTTTCTCCTGCGAAACTCTCATGACAACCTCCAAATCTGCCCTAACCAACCTTTTTTCGGCCACCCTAGCCCCTCTTAGCCCCACACACATCTCTCTTCCTCATCTCATACCCACGCCTGTGCTCTTTTCCCCATTTCCTCCCCTTCTCCTTTACTCAGCTATAAAACCACAAACCACTCTAATCCACTGCCATCCATACCTTCGGTCATTATAGTCGGTTTTCTCCCCTCCTTAACTCTTTATTTTCCTAATCGGTTTTCTCCTCTCCTTAACTCTTTATTTTCCTAATTATTTACTAAGTCATTTTTTTAATTTTTTCTTGATTATTATTTCTATTATTCATTATTGTCTAAGACGGTGAATTCATGATATTGCTTCTTGTTGCTTATTCCTAAAACCGGTTGCTTTATCGTCTCTCATACTTTTTGCTAGTCGGTAGATTAGGAACTATTTATTATTTCCAACATTAGGTACAGTAATTCATTTTTATTAGTCTAAATATAATATAAGTTTTTAGCTTTAGTATTGACTGATTAGTCCATAGTAGATCACTTATGATTATTCTTGCTATTATGACGTGGTTTGTCTCTACGTTGGTTTGTGCTTTATTTTTACCATAAGATGCATGTTTACACGTACACCTTTGAGCTAGTTGGATTTTACCTAGTTTTCATATTGGGTGATGAGTCCTTTAACTACTTTTGCTTACCCAGATTTAGAATAACGCCTCCACGTGGCAAGTCTAAGGCAGCCGTCACCGCTTCAAAAAAGTGGAAGGGATCAGGTGCTACATCTTTGAGCGCGACTACCGAAATAAGACATTTATTCCTATAGTTCCCTTCGAGGCCCCAGAAAGAGATCTTTTAGATACTTCGAGTGAGACCTCTTGGTGTAGGTAGATGTATCGATTGGGGCGCTCTAGAATAGGTCTAACACGCCGACGTAGTTCGAGCCCTACTCACTACCGACCCATGGGGACACTTTTTTGACATCATCAAGCCGACATATCTAGAGCTCACTTTGGAGCTTTGTTCGACATTCCACCTCTAGATGGTCATGTCAGAGTTTGACGATCTAGGGACAATTCAATTCCGTGTCAACAGTTTGGTACGTCAATTGAACGTGCCTGAGTTTGGTGTCGCTTTGGGATTATATACCGAGGAATTCATGGACGACGACGATTTCTCTGAGCTCCATCGCCACATTCACTGTTCTCCTTCCTCCTGTTGGATGGCCCTGGTTCCTACTTCAACCACCTACGACCCCAGTCGCTCCAAGGTGTTGGCCCTCTCCCTATCATTATGATATTTACACGCCATCCTCGCACATACTTTAACGGGATGGCGATAGAGTACCGGCGTCATCAACACGCACGATGCTTACTTTTTATAGAGCATGGCGTACGGGCACGTGTTCGATTTAGCATACTTCATAGCCCTCACCATTTGACACCAAATGGAGCGACATAGGAAGGGAGCAATTTGGATGGGTCCTTATGTGAAGTGCCTCGCACGGTACTTCAGCCTCCTCAACATAATGGCGCAGTCCTCATCGCTCACTCTCACCGGCCAGATGTCCCCACAGGGCATCTCGAGCATACTTCACATGCGGATAATTAAGTGTTGTCGTGGGTCCGATCCTCCTCAATACCGTCTAGCTCAGTCCACTGCTCAAAATGACCCCGAGAACATTCCTGATGATGTTCCCCCACTGCCACATCGCATCTCCACTGCCACCACCTCACGACCCATCTGGCAATGAGGACTTTTGAGTACATTTAATTCTCTTTTTCTTTTTATTTTTATTTCTAATTTTATGTTTCTTTATCTTTATCTTTATTTCTATTTTTATGTTTTACAAAACTATCTTAGTTTATCTTGAAAATTTTCTTTTTATGGCTGTTTCTTAATGATTAACCATGCTAATCTCATTAATACACCTCCCTAAAATATTATGTTGACTCCGTAGTTTCAAAAGGTTCAAGGTGATTGATGCCATGATAATCCCTGAGGAAAGATACTCTACGACCACCATGTCCTGCTCAACCACGACACAGAAAACCATGAATATCTTTCTTTAGTGCCATGATTGTGGAACCCCATCCTCTACCACCACCGGAGTATCCTCCCCCACCTTCACCTCTGCCTAGTTCATCACACACTTTATTAGTTTTATCTCCAAATCAGCTTTCACTATTCCAAGGATTCATCCAAAATTCAGGAAGTTTCACTTCTCTCCCTCTCTTATGATATTATGCTTATAATCCTATTATTCATTTTTGTACATTAAGGACAATGTACATCTTAAGTGTGGGGGGTTATTAATTTCATTATAAAAAAATCCCTGAATTTTGTCTTGTTATGAAGTCACTTTCTCATATTACTATTAGAACGAATTTCTGATTGATTTATGATTTTTATTGATATGTTCTGGATTAAGACATAGGTATTTATGCTTTGATTGTTTGAACTTTAAGACATTAGAGAATCAAGCATGATAAGTTGAATTTTTGAGAACTAAGAATTTTTCTAGGTTGTTTTCCCAAATTTAGGTATTATCTTGAAGTTTGAAAGTCACAGGATTGACATCAAAAGCCATAATTTTTGTGAGATTTTGAGCCTTTAGAGCATATATTCTTTCTTGATCACTTTTATTGTTGCTATGAGTGTGTCAATGTTGATCTGCTATTCTAGAACTTGCTTCGATTATACATGTCGAGACCACACCATTGATTTGATATACCGAGATGATAAAGGCATTTAGGTTTAGCCCACTCACTCCATAACAGTCTACCTTCATAATTAACCCTTAGTGAACCCCCTTGAGCCTAACAAACCATCCATTGATTTACCTTTAATATTAACCTATAACCCATTATCATTGAAATACCCTTAATTAATTTGATCCCTATTTTGTCGAGATTTGAATTGAATAATTATCTAGCTATGTTCTCCTCTTTAGTTAGTGAAGTTATTTGATTTGTTCTTAAAAAAAAATATTCCAGTTGTTAATTTGTCGTTTAGCATATTATTATGAAATTATGTAATGATTGAACTTAAACGATGTTATTCATGAAGAGAAGCTCAATTCTAGGATAATTTACGTAATTTCTCAATTCTAATTATTTTTCTAGTTAGGTAATTTTTCAATTCAATCTCGATTCTAATCTTCTCTTTTAGCTTGTGTCCACAGCCTTAACCAAAGCCCCGTTACAACCCTCTAAAGACCTTTTGATCGATGTATTATTTCAATTTATAGTGGGGGAGATTTGATTTTCATGTAAGCCTATGGCAATAACTTTTCATGTTGACTAATGAGTGCTTAATTTCTGAGCCCTAAGAACTTTGAGTGAATAGAGTGAATCTTTAGTAAGGATGTTAACTCTTGTTAGTTTTGAATCAAAGCTAATTACTTAGATGAGGGGAGAAACCTATGTTTCTGTGATAAAATTTTCAACTTGGATTGTTTGACACTTTGATGTTCTTTTAGTTGAATTCTCAATGTATGAATTACTTGTGGATTATTTCAAAACATTATTGATAGAAATTATAAGTTGAGAATAACAAATTTTAATTGTGAGTTGAGGATTTCGCTTAAGGACAAACAAAGGCTTAAGTGTGGAGGTATTTGATAAACCATAATATATACATATTTTTATCCCATGCTTAGCATATTTTTGGATGAATTATCTCTTAATTTGACAAATTTGATGCTCCTAATCCTTTAATTTCATGTTTTATGCTTAGGTGAGCATAAGGAAGAGAAAAGAGCAAGAAACGGGCCAAAAATGGAAAAAAATAGGCCCAAATCAGCATTCAACACGGCCTAAGGCGTTTTCACACAGGTAAACCACACGCCCATGTTGATTTCTCAGCGTTGAACACGACCTAAGCAACCTCACATGGGCGTGTCACACGGGCATGTCCCTGTCGAGCCCTATTACAATTTCATGCGGAAAAAGCTAATTTTTGGGTATTCTCGGCATTCCAAAGTCTATAAAAACACCCTAAGGGAGGATTAAAAGGACACACAGGGTAGAAAGCAAGGAATTACTCGAAGAACGCTGATTGATTCATCTCAAAAGCAAGGATCTCCATCACGGCTGAAAATCTCCCTTCAATTTCCTTCAGGGGTTTTTGGGTTTTCTTTATGTTTTGTTGTTTTCCCAACTTTGAGATGTTTTCTTTTACGATTATGAACTAAACCCCCTAAATACCTAAGGGGGATGAAACCTAAGACGAATCTTGTTATTAATGTCTGAATTATATGATAAATATTTGATTTGTTCTTAATTGTGCGATTAATTCTTGTGTTAATATTTCAGGATATTAATTCAAGTCAAATGTGCTTATTCAGTGGAGCAAAAGTCCCTGTTTAAGAGTAGATTCAACACAATTAAGCGGAGTTGATCGCAATCCTAGACATAGGAAGACGAAAATCTGTCGGATTAGAGTCAAATCTAATAAGGAAGTCCATATATCGAGTTAATGCAACACTAGGGGTTTTAATTAGAAAGAAATTTCAATTAATCAAAGAAATTTCAATTAATCAACCTAGGGTTAGTTGTTTTTAGTCTTGAAAGAGATATTAATATAAATTAGGGATTTCTACGGATCAAGTCAACTGAATAAATCGTCTAGTTCAGAATCGAATAACAAGTGAAGTCTAGGTGGATTCTTCCTTAGGTATTGCCTTAATTAATCAGTTTCCAAAAGTATTTTCTCCAATTTACTCTCTGTCACATTCTTAGTTAATTAATTAGTTCAGTTTAATTAGTTTAAAACAAATCCCCTTTATTTTTAGGCTAGATAATCAAAAGAAGGTTAATACTAGTACTTTTAGCCCCTGTGGGTTCGACATCTGGGTTTTACCATCAACTATACTACTGTTCGATAGGTGCACTTACCCTTATCGTGATAATAGTTAGTTTTACAAGTTTGACCATCATAAATATCACTTATCACATGCTATCACATACATTTCGTTTATCACATCACAAAATAGGGGTATAAGTAATGCTTACAGACCCTACATCAAGTCACAGTCGACTCGGGCGACCCGTGTAACCTTACAGAACAGTTCCAGAAAAATGGGCTAACATGCCCATGTGGCCTGCCCGTGTGGGCCCACACGCCCAAATTGGCCTTGCCCGTGTGGATCACATGGCCTGGCCCCAAATTTCACACGCCCGTGTGGTTCACCCGTGTGGTCCCGCGCCCTCGTGTGGCCCACACAGCCCAATTGGCCTAGCTAGCCTCACATGGCCCTGTCCGTTGTGCCCGTGTCGAGCATGCACAGCCTGGTTCGTCGATCACACGGCTATGTGTCGCCACACGGTCTCCACACGGGCAGCCCACATGCCCGTGTGGCGTCAATAGTTTTGTTTTCGACTTTTTTCGAAATGTGATTTCAGTGCAATTGGAGTACACACCTGGTTCAAAATCGACGTACTATCACTCTTGAGCACTCTAAAACCTTGAGGAGTAATGATACCTCTTCGCTGTCCAAAACCCGAGAGGCAGTCCACAGTACCTTATTTGACCCCGAACACACACTAGCATCGAATAGAAGGTAAGAGCACGGAATTAATAGAAAAGAGAGGAATGACAATATTTCGACAGCAAGTAAGAGAAGAAATCGGCAGCAAGAAAGGATATTTTGGGAAAAATGGCAGAGAGAGTTTTTGAGAAAAAGAGATAACTGAATTTTGCCAAAAAGAAATTATTAGATAACTGCTTAATCCCCAAATCACTCCATCAAACCTAACCAACTCAATCACTAAGTGTTCCACTCCAATTCAAAGTCCCACACGACACTAGCACAGAATTTAATGCCCACACTATGTTTCGAACATAGGACCACATGCATAAACCCTCTCCTCTTATCTACCAGACCAGCAGGCCCATTCTGATATGCTTTTACAAATAAATTCTTATAAGCCCATTATCCAAAGTCTAGGCTTTACTTAATAAAAACCCAAAAATTTTCCAAAGACATGGCTTGAACTTAGGACCTCCCTAACACACCCGGAGCACCTAACCACTAAAGTAGACATATATTTTATCAAATAATTATAGAAACACATTCAGAAAATTTTCATGCTACAAATTCACAAAAAAGCTTAAATGAAGAATTTTGGGGCGTTACATAAGTCCTTTAAATTTTTTTATAAAATTACCCCTAACATTTTACTTTATGCAATTTAGTCCTTAAGTCCAAAACGTGTAATTTAACCATTTTTAACCATAATTAATTTCAACCAAATTATTCAATGCCTTTCTACAGCCCCTACTTGCTATTATTTCACACCAAGTCCTTGTAATTTTATCACTGTCACATTTTAGTCCTTAAACATTAAAATTAAGAAAAACTACTTTACAAGATAGTCCTATTTAACAACCAAACTTAATAATCCATCATAAAACTTTAAAATTTATCCAAAATCATTAATGGCATAATCGAAAATGTTTAACAATATTACAATTTAGTCCCCAGGATAGCTAGATCAAGCTAATACGAGCTCAAAAACATAAAAATCACTAAAAACGAGTGAGGTTTACTTACCCAATCGAAGAAATCAAGCTTGGCCAAAGCATCCAAACCCTAACTATGGTGTTCTGGCTTCCATAACATGAAAAAGGAAAGAAGATGATGAATTTATCCTTTTAATCCTTTAATTTAAAATATCATTTAACTAATTACAAAATTAACCTTCAATTATAACTTATAAAATAATTAAACATGTCCATTAATGTCCATAATATATAAATATGGTATAATTACCATCTAAGGAGGGTTTAATTGCACAATTGATCCTTCAATTATTTTAAATTTTTAACTAAATAAGTTTAATTTTAATTTAACCTAAACTAATTAGGACTAAATGAGCAAATAACCCAAAAGTTAGTAGATTTAATCATGTTAACACCACTTGGACTTTTTGTGTAACATCCCCTAACCCTAAACTATCGCTGGAACAGGGTTTCAGAGCATTACCTGTCATTTTCGATCAATTACGAACATTATACAGTCAATTATTAAAAAATATTATAAATTAATCATATTGTCCCTTTTATGGGTTACTGAAACCCAAATTATGCGTTAGAAACAAATCAGGACTTATTCAAGTGCTTCGAGAATTTTTCGTGAAAATCTAAAATTTTTTTTCCTAGGTGCAAGGCTCACACGCCCGTGTGAGTTAGGGACACGCCCGTGTGTCTATGTGACACACCCGTCTGGTTAGGCTGTGTGGCTCACACGGCCAAGTGACATGCCCATGTCCCAGGCCGTGTGGCAGCACACGCCCATGCCCTTTACCCGTGTAACTCTCTGACTTGTTTTTCTTTATAACACATGGTCACACGGTCAAGTCACATACCGATGTGCTAAGCTATGTACTTCACACGGCTGAGACACACACTTGTGTCTCTGCTCGTGTGCTAAAACCTGGGCATTCTGTTTCTCAAATTTAAGGTGCAGGGGATACACGTCCAGTTCACACGCCCATGTGCTAGCCGTGTGTCTCACATGGTCTAGACACACGCCTATGTGCCAGCCCGTGTGGACTCAAAATGAGCCTTAAATCTCAAGTTTACCAACCCTACAATTCTTGAAACACAAGCAACTCAAAATTCAATATTTCAACCAATTCAAAATATGTACAAATATAACCAAATCTTATCAAAAACCTTAACCTAAATACATATCCATCATATAATCATAATTATTTCATATTTAATATCCAAATCAACTCAATTAAACACATTCAACTCAATTCAAGTTTTTTACCAAAATATACCATTTCGATAAACTTAACTTCTCATATATATAAACATTCAAAGTCATTTTATGACACCATTTACAATCAACTATCAAAATGGCCAAAACATTTATCCTAGGTACATGCCATTTGTCGAAAAGAAACACACTTCACCAAATTTTTGAGCTCGGGATTTGCTTTGGATACTGGACTGGAACTTTAACTTCAATTAACCTAACCTGCACACAGCAACAAACCGTACATTGAGTATGTTTACTTAGTGGTATTACCATAATTCAAATTTGTAACATTATACAACAAATTATGCATATTCAATTTATGCTTACAATTATCCAATAATTATTTCATTCTGAAATCAACTTGTTCAATAATAACAATAATCATTATCTCAAAGCTTGTATTTAATTGAATTCATACATTATTTCACTATCTCAATTTCATTTGATTTCCACATCTCATTCCAATAACTCATTCCATTTCATAAACAAATCATTCAATTTATCATTTCATTCAATATCAACTCTATTGCTAATTTCTTCTTTTACCCCAATTAACATTAATCGGGCCTTGACGGATATACGGATCCAACCAAACACACCAGTACGACACATTGTGCCTAATCAACATTGCCGAAGCAAACGGTACTTAGTACCTAATCAGATTTATCAAAAGTAATAATACGGCACACATAGTGCCTAATATGACACATATAGTGCCTAATCGACTCGAGGTTGAAATAACCTTGAACACTTCCAATCCTATGGCATGCCAACTATATCCGACATAGCCCGATGAATTAATAGGGTATTCAATTCATATTTCTCAATTCAATTTCAATAAAATTCATATCAATCACAAATTCTCATATTCCAATTCAATACCACAATAATTCAATAATTCAATGCAAACCACTTCAATTTCCAATCAATAATCACATTTCAATTTCACTTTCTCAATTTAATATACATTTCAATTGCTCACATATATTCACAACTCAATTTAATTTCATTCAATTCAGTACTAATACTTACCTCAATTTGCTTACCAAGCATATTAACTTAAAATTCAACAATTAATAATAATTAAATTTGAATTATGGTAATACGAACCGAAATTTTCTCGAGTCACTCCTCGTCCACCTGTTCCTTTCCTTTCCTAGTCGATGACTCTGGTATGATATTAGCTACGTAATTAAACAGTTAAAAATCATTAATACTCAATTTCTCTATAATTATTACTAATTATACATTAGTTTTACTTAAGTTCCTAATTTAATCCTTAAATCAATATAAATTTTATTTTCCTAATTTAACTCCATATTCTCATTTAATTTCTACTATAAACTCATTTTATATCTTCAATGTCACCATAAATTCCTAATTTCAAAATTCTTTCAATTTAATCCCTAATATTCAAAACTTATGTTATATTTCACAATTCAATCTTTTACTAACTTCTAACTTGATATTCAATCAATTTTACCCCTAATTCATCATCTTACTCAACATGAACTATGTCTAAAATTATACCAACGAACAAATTTCAACATAAATTCAATAATACTTTGCTCTAGGATTCCAAAAACACAAAAATTATAAGAAAAAGGACTAAATTGATTTATCAATTTAAGCTTGAAACCTTAAAACCCTAATTTTCCTTTTCTTTTCTTTCTCCATTCTTTCCTTCTTTTTCTTTCCTATTTCGTGAGCTTCTGTTCTTTCTTTTTCTATTTCATTGTTTCATTTGTTTTATTTATCTTTCTTTAATTAATGATAATAATATAATATATTAATAATAAATATATTTTACTTATATAGTAAGTAAATATATATAATTACAAGTGTATGTATATAAATTAATATACATGTATTTTACTATTGCCATACACTTGGCAATATTTTGGCTTAATTCTTGTTTAGGCCCTTGACTTTTCTCTATCCTATAATTAAACTTTCATACTTAATTCAATTTAGTCCTAATACTTAATTAAACTTAATTCAACTAAATTCACTTAACTAAAACCTAATTGGGCACATAAATAACTTCGTAAATATTTTTAATAAATATTTATGTATCCGTTTTACTAAAACGAAGACTCGATAACTCATTCTCCAATGCTCGTACTTTTTAGGTCGTTACATTTTGACCATAGTTTAATCACCATTTTGGTCCCTTTAGTATTTTAAATCTATAGCAATTAACTTTTACCTCTTTTATAATTTAATTGTTTTACCTTAATTAACTATTAAATCAGAAAAATTCATGGATTAGACTTCAACACACCTATAATACGATTTTATAAATATTTAATAAAATATTTACGACTTTAAATTATGGAAATGGGGTCCTAATACCTAAATTTCAAAAACCATTTGACTTTTGGATTGAACCACTTATACTAACCACTAACTCAATTAATTAAAATTCATCAATTCAAAATTTAATATAAAAATTATTATTGACTCATATAATTTAAATACTAAGTATACGAACTTACTCGTCAAATTCATGGTTTCGAAACCACTATTTTCGACACCACTGAAAAATGGGTTGTTACATACATGCAAAACTAAATTTAAGAACATCAAATAACAAGCAATTCTCACATATATCATGCATAACATACAAAACTAAGTCTAAGTCATGCATACGAAAGCTTTAAAAATTGACTCAGAAACAAAGAGGGATCAAATTGTAACATTTCCAAAGGTTAAAGATAATCATGCAAAATAGGAATCACACAGTCATGTGTCCAAGCCATGTAACTTTCTAAAGCTGTGTGGACCAAAATGTAAAATTTCATCAAAAGTTACACGGTCGTGTGGCTGGGTTGTGTAACAAACTAAGACTATATGCAAAACTAGGTGACCAAATCTATAGTACTCACATGGGCATATGGCCAACCTTTGCGATAATCAGGAATGGTTTGCTTCTAAATCATCTTATTTTTCAGTGAGCACACAGTCGTGTCACCTGCTCGTGTGTGACACATGACTATAAACAAACAGGGATCAAATTGTAACATTTCCAAAAGTTAAAGATAATCATTCAAAATAGGAGTCACATGGTTGTGTGTCCAAGCTGTGTGGACCAAAATGTAAAATTTCATCAAAAGTCACACAGTCGTGTGGTTGAGCCGTGTAACAACTGAGACCATGTGCAAAACCAGGTGACCACATCTATAGTAATCACATTGGCGTGTGGCCAGCTTGTGTGATAATTGGGAATCGTGTGCTTCTAAATCATCCTATTTTCCAATGAGTACACGGTTGTGTCACCTGCTTGCTTGTGACACACGACCATATGTCAGCCGGTGTGGTGTAAAAAAGTGCCTTTTCGTGGAAGTTAGCAAAACCAATCTTTCAAATAGGCCAAGCCTATTCATCTATCAACTTTTAAACCTGGCCAAAATATTCAATATCATACTAGAGCTTTGCAAACCATTCAAGTCAATTGATACAATTCTATACCATTTATACCACACTATTCCAGCCCTCTTCACAATAAAATTTGACCATTTGAGAAATTCAACCATTGTGAACCATAATACCATTCAAAATACAAACCACATTCAAGAACTAAAGCACCAAGATTGACCAAAAACAAATCACCTATATACATGCAAAAAAAAAAAGAGCTCTAAACGGTTAAAAGATTACTGAATCAATAACATGATAGTGTAAGGTTCTCGACGATCCTCCTGACATATACTACAAGTTGGAAATCTACAAGGAAAAAGAAACAAGGTGGTAAGCATTACAAATGCTTAGTAACTTCACTGGTATTTAAACAACATCTTACCTCCTTTGACCATTTAACACAACAAGCTATTCAATTGGGCAATTTTGCCTAAACTTGACAATCACAAATCAACAAGGTGAGTTCATCATATAACCAAATCCAATAGTAACTCGAACGTTTAGCAATATCAATTCGATTTAATACCAATGGCTTAAAATCAATAACTAAATACCATTTATATAATTTAATTAAAATTTCAATTTATAAATACAACTAAAAGTCTCAATAGTGCCACCTAAACCAATGTATACATGCTCCAATTAATTAATCTAAACAATATACCATATTAACATATTAGTATCATTGATGTTATAGTTCTATTCATTTTATATTATACGATAATATCAACATTTCATTTTTTGAATTACATCATTTAATTCATCACAAATTTATAACGGCCATCTGGCTCATAAATCTAGTTTGAATGATCCTTTACGTGCTAGTAATATTTATATATCGTAAATCATCTTTATATTACAAAATCACATGTAACACCTCAAATTTTGGGCCTAGAAGTTTTTGGTTTCTATGTAGGGTTAGTGAGGTGGTTGCACATATGTGGTTAGCTATGCAATCTAGTGACAAGAATGGGCCTGCTGGTCTGGTGGTTGAATGACTGTTAGTGAACCCCAAGGTTCTGGGTTCAAGTCTTTACATGTGTGTTTTGATGTTTTAAATAATTATTTAGTTTTATTTTGTTACTTAGTTACTTTTTTTTTTTTGTTTTTATGTTTTATTTTCTCTTCTTCTTCTAGACCTTTTTTCTTTTCTTTTTCTTTTTGGGTTCTTTTGTTTTTTCTTTGAAAACCAATTGCCTGCGAATCTTAGATTGTCGCTAATCTGTCATCATCTCGTTCACAAATCAGGTGTGGGATTCAAACCTTCTTCTGTTTTATTTATGAACCTGTATTAAATTCTGTGATAAGCCGGCGATGTTGATTACGTATTCACAAACCCATTATTTTCGATGTGGTTTGACTATATTATGCTTAGAATTCATAAGTTTTGGTGTATTATCAGACCATCGAGGATTAGGGATAGTTTTGGTTGCCTAGACGGTGGTTTGGAGATATTTTAGGTGGTTTCGTGACCTCCCCAGCGATCACAGGGGCATGTGTCGAGTCACACGGCCGTGTGATACTTTGAATTAGGGTTTCTAGACCAAATCGGGTGCCACACAGCCGTGTGGCCAATTTGGGGATTTTATTGATTTTCACATGGCCATATCCTCTGATCACACGGGCATGTGTAATTGGGAATTAGGGATTCAGGAATTTGGTTCCACATGGTCTGGCCGCACGACTATGTGGCTGATTTGGGGATTTAGGGATTCCACACGGACGTGTGTCTTGGACACACAGCCGTGGTCGGCACACGGACGTGTGACACCTTTACACTGTCACGTCTACCCTGCATTTGATTTTAGTGGAATTGGACAGTGAGTTACACGGCTTGATCACACGGCTGTGCCCCTGCTTCACACTGGCGTGTGTCTCTGTCACACGGGCGTTTGGACCCCCATATGGCATGGATTGTCCTAGACGGTAGAGACACACGGGCGTGTGCCCCTATCTAGCCAATTTTGGATTCTAGGTCAATTTAATTGTAATCGTGGCTCCATGTATTCCGAATATGGGCTAAGGTTAGAGAGGGTATTTTCCCATTGATATTTGTGATCGTGTACTCTACCTAATAGATGTTTTTGATTGTTGATTGATTCAAAAATTGATTGACTGAATGTGAGTGACATTGTTATGTGAGATTACTTTGCTATCTAACCTGAATCTAGGTAAGTGATTATACACGTCTTTGATTCTGACTGACTGGATGTGAATGACTACCTGAAATTAGTAATCTGTTTCTATTCGTTTGTCTGCAGTCATACATACATATGTATAAAGCATTTTTGGGTGGGGTTTTAAAAGATAGAAGACAGATACTAAACTGAAATAGTAGTTTTACTGCAACTGGACTGTACAGCATATTATCGCACTGCACCATACGGCATGTACGTTAACTATGCTACGTATCATTGACTGATCTGGTAGTTCAGCTGTAATTTATTGGTATAGCGGTTTACCGCATTGCACTGTACCATATGTACATTAGCTATGCCACGTACCTATATCTGATCTGGCAGTTCATACTGTACGACTGTACTATGGGTTACCGTATGGCACTGTACAGCTTATATGTTAGCATTGCTACATATTATTATCAATTGATCTGGCAGTTTATCTGCTTACTGTTAGCCCCAATACCCAAAGGGTCGTGGACTGTACTGAAAGGCTTTAATCCTATTGACTGGCAGCTCAGCTGCAAAATATACTGAAAGGCTCTTAAGCCTATTGATTGGCATCTCAGCTACATTATACTGATATGTGTCGCATTCAGTACAGCTTGTAACTGTAGGGATGGGTGGGTGTTTTAAACCCTACAGTAAGTGTAGGGATAGATGGAGAGGTGTGTTGGCTGGATGGGTGGGTTATGTATTTTCAACTTCATTTATACGCATCTGTTGACTGTCTTGATTGATAGATATTAATTGTATCGATCTGAATGAATAAAACTTGAGACTGATTGTGATTTGATACGTGTGGATCGTTATTGTCAGTTGAGACTTCTATCTCAGGTTTACCATCTGATTTTATAAGTACAATCTGTCTATCCGTTCGACAGTTCTGCATGTTAGACTGTCTGATTGTAACTGTCTGACTGAATCGTTACTATGACTGAATGTGAATCATTGTTACTGTGACTGGAAGGTATGTGCGACTGAGTGTCTGAGTGGGTTTGTAACCTGCTCTAAGTATTGTTATTGGCTGGTACTTTCATTTTACATGTACCAACTGTATCTGTATGGCGCTATAAGTATGTTTCATCTTCGAACTGCTTACTATTTTTTGCTTTTTGTTTCTGTTTCTTATTCTGTAGATAGTCAGTTTAATTTCACACTAAGCTCATATAGCTCACCCCCTCTTTTGTTTCCCCTTTCAGGTACTTTCCTGGATTTTGATGCTGGACCTAGTACGCGGAGTCCTCGGACAGTCTCAGTTATAATAGGTTATTTTGATTACACTGTTTTGGGAACTGTAAAGTTTTATAATATTGTTGTATAGTTCTGTTTTAAACTTTTACTCAATTATTTGAATTCGATTATTTTTTAAACTTATCTGTAATTTTTATTAAATTATTTTTAGGCAATTAAATATTCAGATTGTAGTGATAACTAGTTTTTGTAAATTTTCTCAAGATCACTTCGGTGATCAATGTAGCATCTTGAATCTGGCCTAAACTTCTAGGCCGAGTTTAGGGTGTTACATCACATTATCAATTCAATTATATATATTTATCAAATATCACATTCATATCCCTATTAACTTGACTCGGACTCGAATAGATATACAGATCCAACCAATCACACTAGTTTGCACCCAATGCCTATTGGGTAAATCTAAAATAGTAAGTTGTGCCTAGCGCTGGTCTGTATATCTAAAAATTACATGTGCTCAACACTCCTTGACTCATAGTCGTAATTACCTTGAACTCATCCTATCCTACAACAAGCCAACAATATCCGACTTTGCCCGAACAATTAATAAGGTAACCATTTTGAGTTTCTATTATATGCCAATTTCTCAATTCAATAATATTTTTTCAATAGCCAAGCATCAATACATATCCAAATATCAACATAATTCTTCTCAATAAAAAATCAATTTTTCATTTACGTCAATATACAATAATCTCAAATCAATTCAATTTAGTCCATAACGTAAACAATCGATAAATTTCATACTAGTACGATTCAACCAGTTATAACCAACTATCAATTAATTTTTATCTCAGATTTCAATTCATCATATTAAATTTTATCTATGAGTTTATCATTTCTATACGATTTAGTCCATAAATCACATGTTGCACTATGTTGTGAATAATTCAAACTACTATCAAATAAATACAAATTCACAAACCAAATATAAAAAAATTAAATACAATCATACTATCTGAACTTACCTAGAAAAGCAACAAACAATCAATTTTGTAAGGACTAATTAGCAAATTTACCTTTTTCCTCGATTAATTCTGATTTGGTCCAATTCCTAATCTATACAGTTATTCAATTCAATTTATCAATTTCAACCCTCTTATTTCATCCTATTATAAACATGTATAAACATGTATCAGCTCAATTTCATTTTTTAATGCTCCCTAAAGTTTTGCATTTTATTCAATTTAGTCCCTAAAACCAAAACAATCATATCTTTCACATTTAAGCTTCATTATTGATCCGTTTTTAATTTCATCCTTTCACAACCCTATAACACATTTACTTATATAAATTTCATGCTAATTTTGAAATAATTACACTTTAATCCATATACTCAAAACTAACAAATTTTACTTTACAAATAGTTCCTATTCATATCCAAGCACTAAATCTAACAATATAACACTAAAATCTTTAATAATCATCAATGGCAAGCTTTTAAAACTTTAACATTTTTCGATTCCATACCCGAGTTAGCTAGATTAAGCTAAAATAATCTCAAAAATATAAAATTTACGAAAAATAGACCTTGAATTCACCATATATTGTAGCCTTTATACCTTAGTTAGTCACTAATTCAGCAAAATTACCTAACCAAAATTAAATTCACTTATATCACAACTCTGTAAATAGTTAACAAAAATATTTACGTGCTCGGTTTATAAAAACGAGCTCCCAAAATCTCATTTTCTAAAACCATAGATTTTAGGATCGAACCACTTGTACTTTAATCAACTTTCAAAATAACAAATTTATCAGACCAAAATTTAATATAACACTGTAATTGACTCGTAAATATTAAATAATAAATTTACTAATTCAATCATAGGACAACGGGGTCAGAAAACCACCATTTTTGGTACCACTGACTTTCAGGTCATTACACACACTTTGTAATCTAACAAACTCGACAACATACAACTTAGCTAGCTTTTCAAACAGATAATCAATTCTGACAGGAATAAAATGTGTTGATTTTGTCATTTTGTCAACAATTATCTAGATTGATTCTTTCTTTTTTGGTGTCAGAGGCAAACCCAATACGAAATCTATTGTAACTCGTTCCTATTTCCATTCTAGAATCATCACCGATTGTAGCAAAATAGACGAAACCTGATGCTCGAGTTTCACTTGTTGACATACTAAACATCTTGATACAAATTATAAGCTCTCACGTTTCATTCCCAACCACCAGTAATTCTGTTTCAGGTCATTATACATTTTGTTGCTACTCAGATGTATAGAAGAAGTACTGCTATATGCCTCAGTTCACGATTTGAATGATGTGCAAGTGTACATAGTCGTAAACAAGTAATAAAGTAAAGAGTAAAGAGTACCGTCTCCACAAGGACTGCATATGTAAGTCAATAGTTGCAAAATTAATGATTGGGAAGTTGGTGATTTTAAACAATGATAGTGAAATGAGTTAACTAACTAGTTTAATTAAAATTAACTAAATTTAAAGATATAAACATAGAATATAAACATAGAATATAAGATAGCAAATACTAACACAAAATTTAATCACAATAGCATGAAGAGCTAGACTAATTACTTCCCTTTAACTTAGAATTATTAAAAACGATGCAAAAGGATGTTATAGCAGTCCTGTGGCATATTGGTGATTTACTAACCAAATTCTACAAGTAGTAAGCTACTCGTGAATATCTAACTTTTGAGTTTCTTTTACACATGTCTATGTCTAATCAACTTTAAGGTTACATAGTCAAGCATCATACCTAAAGGTGATGCAAGGTAACAATATTTCTCGATATTATTACTATTATGATTATTAAGAAATCAAACATGCACCATTCAAGTAGTGTGTCCATTAATAATCATCTTTTCAAATCAATAGATTACTTCATAAACTTACCTATGTTATTGATGCATAAGCTAGCATGATCATGATAATACTTAAATGAGTCAAATAACCAAATGCATAGAACATCTTCAACAAAGCATTAATAACTAAACTAAATAATGATAGTTAATCTAGAATTAATAAAATTAAGTTATCATAGTAAGAATAAAAGCAAAAGAACAAGTTGCAATCATGTCTATCAACACTGAGCAAAATAAATAAGTAAAGGAAGGAAATTTATAAAGCAGAATCCGATAGTTCTCCGTGGTACTGCTCATGTTGCTCCTTCTTCTCTCTTCTCTTGTGCATTAATACTAGGCAAATGCTCTTAAGATTGTCAAAATTGGCAACTCTCAATGTCTCTAAAATGCTCCCTCAACTATGTGTTGTGTGATGGTGTATTGATAGATGGACGAATGATCTCAAATGCTTGCGCCTATTTATACTAGTGAGCCCCTCTTCCTTTACTATTTCAGCGTCAACTCCCCTTGATTTTCTCCATCTAGGTGGCGTCCCCATGATTTTCTCAAGGCTAGTAAGTTTGCTCCTTAATTTATGACATGTGGTTGAAGAGCTAGAAGACTAAGTCCTTCATCCTTTGATTTTTCCCATTCTCTTACTGGGCATACGATTTGGGCTTTTGTTAGACATTCAAGTCTGATAAGCTCCTTCGACATTGGGTTGGGATGAATTCTTAAGCCTAACAAGGCTGACTTGGGTGTCCAAATATATAAAGTTCCAATGCCCAATCCGTTAGTCATATGCTGCAGAATGTGAACTTCCACTACTTTCCATTGAATCCATTCCTTCAAAGATGATAAATCACGTGCTCAACATAATAATTAGTCAATATAACAAATTTTCATATAGTTAGTTAATAAAACAGAATTATAGGTAAAACTACAAAAATTGCTATCGACCACTCAGAATTTTCAAGGATTATAAGCTAAAAAGTATTATAGATAACTCTATATTCTAGGTTATCAATCTTGTGTATGTCTTGTTTTAGCTCAGAATCATTTGGTATACACAACTGATTACGGAAATACAAGCTGCCATCATCACTAATACTGAACTCAGTTGTTTGTGCATTTTCAACCATTACTCGTTTTGCTTGTAACTCTAAATCATCTTTTTATAACACCCAAATTCTCTACAAGAATAACGGTTTAGCCCTCAGCTCATCTAGAATAGAATCATTACATTTCAAAGTCAACTGGGATTTGTAGCTCTTAACGCAAATAGAGGTTTTTGTTTTAAAGCATCAACTACCACATTAGCTTTACCCTAGTAATAATTAATGACCATATCATAATCTTTCAATAGCTCAAGCCATCTATGTTGTCTCAGGTTCAACTCTTTCTGTTTCATCAAGTATTTCAAGCTTTTGTGATCGGTAAAGATGTGGTACTTCTCACCGTACAAGTAATGTTTCCAAATCTTTAAAGTAAACACAATAGTTGCTTCCAAATCATGTGTCAGATAGTTTTTCTTGTATGGTTTCAACTATCGAGAGGCATAAACTATTACTTTACTGTCTTGAATCAAAACTAAACCTAATCCGTTTAACAAAGCATCACTATAAACGATGATTTTTTCCCAGATTCAGGCTGAATCAGAACTAGAGCTTCTGTCAATAATGTTTTCAACTGATCAAAACTCTGTTGGCACCTTCCTAACTAGACGAAATTAACAATTTTCTGTAACAACTTTGTTATTGGTAAAATAATTATTGAAGATCCTTTTACAAATCATGTGTCATATTCGGGTAAACTAGGAAACTACATAATTTAGAAACATTCCTTGAAAGCTTCCAATTTACAGTTGTAGAGATTTTGTTTGGATCAACTCGGATACCATCTACTGAAATCACATGTACTAGAAATCTAACCTCTCGAAGCTAGAATTCACATTTACTGAACTTCGCGTATAACTATTTATCTCATAAGAGCCTATAATACAATTCTTAGATGGTGAGCATGCTCAGTTTCATTCCTTGAATAAATCAGAATATCATTGATAAATATGAAAACAAATCTATCCAGATATAGCTGAAATATCCTATTCATTAAGTCCATAAATGCAGTTGGAGCATTTGTCAAACCAAAAGGCATCATAATAAATTTATAATGATCGTCACGAGTTTTAAATGTAGTTTTCAATACATCAAGCTCTTTAACTTGTATCTAATAATAACCAGATTGAAGGTCAAGTTTTGAAAATACGGTAAGTCCTTTCAACTAGTTGAATAGATCATCAATATGGGGTAATGGATACTTATTCTTTATAGTGACCTTGTTTACTGTTTGTAGTCAATAAATAGCCTCATCGACCCATCTTTCTTTTTCACAAATAGGACTAGTGCACCTAAGGTGACATTCTCAGTCATATGAATCATCTATCAATCAACTCTTACAATTGTGCTTTTAATTCTTTTAGCACAGTCGAAACTATTCTGTACAGGGCAATTGAGATCAGGGCAGTTCTAGATGTTAACTCAATAGCAAATTCAACCTTCTATTCGGGTGGCAATCTAAACAATTCCTCTGGAAACACATTGGTAAATTTATTAACCATTGATAGTTGATCAATCTTCGATTCTGATATTCGCGTATCTAATATATAAGCTAAAAATGCTACACAACCTTTTCTAACCAGTTTCTGAGTAGAAATCGTGATATAACATTGGTAACACAATTGGTTCTATTAGTGTAATAGCCTAATTTAGGGCTGAGACGAAATAATAGTTTTGGGACCACAAATCTCGAAGTAGAAAAATTTATTGTGATAAATTTTTAAGTTTTATAGTATGATTGAATGCATGTGTGAAAGTTTCGTTAAGATATTTTATCGATAGAGGGTCAAATTTGACTAGGAGGACTAAGTTGCAAAAAGTGCAAAATATGTATTCTAGAAACTTTTGGTGCTTAATTGAAATGAATTTGTAAATTAGAGGTCCTTATTTAGTAATTAGACCATTATATCTCATGATGGACAAAAATGGACATAGAAGGGTAAAATTTCAAAGTAGGGCAAAAAGGGCATTTTGGTCATTTGGTTAATAAAAGAATAAAAACGGAAAATAAAGCTAAAATTTGTCATATTCTCCAACCCTTAGCCAAAATTTTGAAGCTCACCATAGCTAGGGTTTCTTCAATTTTCAAGCTTGATAGTAAGTGTATCCTAGCCCTGTTTTTAATGCTCTTTACATTTTCAAAGTCGTTATTTACCTATTTCTATCATTATTTTGAACTAGGGTTCATGTTTAAAATTTTAATCATGTTAGACATGCATGTTTTTTAATGTCTAATCGTAGAATATGAATGTTAATTGTTGGATAAACAACTTTTGCTAGGTGATTTTTGGTAAAAATGTAAAAAAAGACCTATTTGCAAAAGTTGTAAAATATGTGTAGAAATATATGAATAAATGAAAATGGTGGGCTGCTATAAACATAAGTAAGGTTCGGCTAGGCTTGGGTTTTGAGAAAAATGAACACATTTCATTTTACGACCCTAGGGACTAAAGTGTAAATAAGTGAAAAATTACGGGCAAAAATGTAATTTTCCCATAATATATTTTTGGACTGAATTGAGTAATGTGATAATTAAATGAGCTAAATTTGTTATTTTAGATCAATAAAAATAAAGTTTGGACCTAGACTGGGGTAAGAACAAGGTATTTAACTATTAGGACAAGTTCTGCTACATTTGTACCGAGGTAAGTTTATGTGTAAATAATGCATCATTAATTTATGGTTAAATACTTTAATGTTGCTTGAATTGTATAACTGACTATGTGAATGAGTTTAATTGTATGAACGAGTTTGACGATAATTCAATAATTGAGGAAGTCCAATACGAACCCTAGGAATATTATAGGATACAAGGGTCATAACATTGAGGTTATCGAGATGAGATTTCGTGTAAGACCATATATGGGATATGGCATCGGTATTGTAGTATGTGTAAGACCATGTCTGGGACATGGTGTCGATATGAAATTTCGTGTAAGACCATGTCTGGGACATGGCATCGATATGAGTTTTCGTGTAAGACCATAGCTGAGCTATTGGCATTGATATTAGATTACATGTAAGACCATATCCAGGATATGGCATTGTATGACCTATGTATGACTCTCGAGTATCCTTAGTGATTTTGAATGGTTCAATGGGACTAGTTTAAACGAGAACTAAAATACATGCAAAGTAAGTAATATAGGTACGTACAAAGTCCATATGACTATTGGATAGAAGGACACCTATGAGTTAATATTTGATGTTTAGTAATGCTCTTATGGTAAGGTTATGATTGGGTAAGAAATGGCTATGAGAGTTTAGTAATGTTTATACCAATTTCCGTTATGTATTTTGTATAATTAAGTTATAAATATGATATCTATTATTTGCATATAAACTTACTAAGCTATATAGCTTACCCCTCTTTTCTTTCCCTTGTTTTATAGTGTCACCAAGCTAACTCGGGGATTAGGAATCGTCAGGGTTTCACATCACACTATCAAGGCTTTATTTTGGGTATTGATGATCTTAGCATTTTAAAAATATGGCATGTATAGGGACTTGGTCATTTTGTATATGTGTCATAGTTGATTGGGCCAATGGTGTTGGCTTATATTGGTTAAGTGATTATTTTGTATAAGGCCATTGAAAATTGGCTAATGTTAATTATAAGCATACTCACATGATGGTGTCTTTTATGAATGTGTAAGTTACACGGTTGGAATGATTAAGTATGATAGGTATGGCATGAGAATGATGTGTTGATGTCTTGGTTGTGGATATTATGATTACTTAAGTATGTTATGTTAAGTGCCTTGATTTGGTATGAAGGTGTATTTGTAATAGGGTGACAAATGGCTTGGTAAATAGCCTATATATTGTCCACATGGGTAGACACATGGGAGTGTGTCTAGGCCATATGTAACACACGATCAGCCCCATGGGCGTGTGAATAGGCCGTGTGTCCCCTGCACCAGTGTTCTAAGAAACAGAATGCCCAGTATTGAGTACACGGGCGTGTGTATCAGCAATGTAGACGGCACGGCCTTGAACACGAGCGTGTGCCCAAGTCGTGTGAAGTCTGCACTTATTTTATGAAAAATTATAAAAATTAAATTGACCCCATAGCCTAAGCACACAGGCGTGACTTGGCCGTGTGACCTTCAAATGTTGATGATGTTATAAACAGAGAGTTACACGGGTTAGGGACACGGACGTATATGACCACACGGCCTTCCCACATGGGTGTGTCCTACAACCACACGGGTGTGTGACCCCTGTATAGTGGAAAATTTTCTAAGGTCCGTAAAACTTTCTAAAGTTCTTGGTTTAGTCCCGAACCGCTTCCAATGTATGTTTTGGGCCTCATAGGCTCGTTTTAGAGACATAATGACTGAATGTGAATGGTTTTTAATTTGGATGCAAATTTATTTCTCAGAATTGTATGTTTATTTCTATGATAAGTCTGATAATGCCTTGTACCCTATCTCGGCATTGAATACGGGTAAAAGGTGTTACAATTAGACTCAACTGTAACCAATTCACCGTTTTGACATCTCAAAACAATCCATTTGTACCTACAATTCACCACAGCATCATGTAAAGTCGACTAGTCCATACCTAAAATAACATCAAACTCGTGGAATGATAGTAACATCAAGTCACTATGAAATCCACATCCCTGAATTCTCAATCGACACTTTATACATAACATATTAACTATTACATTCTGATTCAAAGGATTCATTACCCTAATGTTAAATTCAATTGGTTCAACTGATATATGTTCTTTTTAGTTACTAAAGCAGTGCAAATATACGAATGTTTTGACCTAAGGTCAATTAATGCATATACAATAACATCAAAGAGAGAGAAAGTACTAGCAATAACATCTGGGGCAGAAGCTTCCTCCTAGACTAGGATAGCATAGGTTCTGGCAAGCACTCGAGCCTCAGATCTAACAATCAAATCCTTGGTCTCACCTCATGTCATTTCAATATTATGACTCTATCTCGACCGTCTATCCCTTTAAGTCAGCAACGTTTGACTTTTTTGGGTAGTTCTTTAAGAAATGATGGGTAAAGCCACATCTAAAATAAGCCCCACTTTTAACTCGGCACTCAACATCCTAAGTCTTACCACAATTCTCACATATAAGTCTATCCACATTGCGAACACTGCCAACACTTTCTACTGGTGTAGTTTGAAATCTCGAGTTACTTGATCTCAGCTTATTTCTTCTCGTAAACCTTGATGAAGTGGGTGGTGAATAACCTAAAATTTTCTCTCAATTTCTTTGATAGATGAGTTGAAAATGGTTTAGACATCCTCCGTTTATCGGAGTCTCAAAGCTTCATATTTTTTTTTTTTTTTTGCTTCTTCTCATTATAAATATTTTCTATTTTCTAAGCCCGTTCAGATAACACTACAAACTCTCTCAACTCTAAAGCTCTCACGAACATTCGAGTTTCATCATTTAGTTTAGATTTAAAATGAATACACATCTCGATTTTCATCGGTACAATCTCACTAGCTTATTTTCTAAGCTGAACAAATTTAGCTTATACTTAGCCACAAATCTATTTCCCTGCTTCAACTCGAGAAACTCTTTTTTTTCTTTTCTAGATATAATTTATTGATGTATTTCTTCTGAAATTCAAATTGGAAAAAGTCCCAATTAACTCTATCTTTCAGTATAATGGCTATTAACATAGACTACCACTAATACGCTTCGTCTTTTAACAAAGACACGACACATCTCAAGCAATCATCAGGTGAATAGGCTATTTCATCGAAGACTATCTGTGTGTTCTCCAGCTAGTATTCAAATTTGGTCGGATCATCTTTCATTTTCCTCTAAACTCTTCAGCCATACACTTTCTAATTTTTTCAATCGAAGGTCATCGTACACTTTCCATGTTCTAAGGACGTGGGGGGTACTATAGGAGGCACATTACAGGGCGGAGGTTGCAAAGTTATAGGATTAGTTCTCATAAATTCCGTAAACCATTTCTTAATTATCCCAAAGAAGATATTTCTTTCCTTATTTTTGGGCGTTTTTGGAACAAGGATATTGTGACTTGCTCCATGATCAGAAGTCAGAACATTACTATCTACTTCATTAGAGAAGACATGGTTTGATTCGGTCGACATCATTATATCTATAAGAAAACCGAGTCAAACCAGATTAGAAGGCATCACACTATCATAGGTTATCGTAGCATGTCTTCTCTAGACTTGATATATGCTACGTTCAGTCATAGAATTGATTAAATTATAGCTCTAATACCACTAAATGTAACAACCCTCACTTGACCCGTTGTCAAACTCAAGTTACGAGATGCTACTACTATTACCAAAGCATTCAATAGTCAAATCTCAATAGTAATTCATTCTAATAATCAATTTTTAACATTAATGCATGCATGACACATCATACAAGTAAAATCGGAACTCAATCAAGCTTATGAAAGCTCCAAAGTTGACCCAAGCATGAATAAAAACCAAATTGAAACTTTTTAAAATTTGAGCAAGGGTATCGATACTCAAGTCAGGTACCAATGCCATCTTTAATTTTGATGTTTCAAAATCAAGTTAAAATACACAAGTATCGATATTGTTTTGACATTTTGCCAATTTTAAAATTTGAAAATGAGTCCATTTTATCGATACCTTTATAAGTATTATTCCTTGGGAAAATAAGTATCGATATTTATATGGGTAACGATATTAAATTGACATTCTGTTGATTTAAAATATTGTTCATTTGGTAAAATACCGATACTTCATTCAATAGTATGCATTGCAATACTTCTAAGAGTCCAACTATTTGTCTTAGTTGCAATTGGGGATGTGGCTTACGTTTTTGCTTTCCCTTGATGCAATATCTAAACACTTTGGGAATGGCTTCCCTAGCTTTGGCAATCAATTTTATACTCTTTGGAAATAGCTCCCCTAGCTTTGGCAATCACTTTACAACATTATGTCGTACTGAACATTGTAGACCTTTAAAATGAGCATTACCTAGTCTTTCATGTCACGGGGCCAAAACAAAATGACTTATACAATTGCATGTCAATGGTATGATTAATCTATAATAGTTATCAAATGTAGTTATACCTTTCATGTCTGGCTCATTTGATTTGTTGGTTACCGAACTTTTGTCCTTTGTGATGTTTAAACGCATCCTTAATCACAAAGTTGACTAATGCTTATTAGATTTTTCTATAAGCTTTTTATAATAATGACATTCTATAATTGAGACATTATGTCTAACATTCAAAACTCATTTTTCAAGAATCCAAACTTTTTTACCATCTTATATGGATGACAATTTGAATTGTAGATGCGGATATTTGATATGAATTTTACGGATTTAAATTTAGATGTTAAAATTACTATCCGATCTGAATTTGGATTAATAATTATTTAATTTATATATTTCTATTGCAAAATGAATTTGTAATAGCTATTTGCAACATAACACTGCTTGAGAAGAAGAAAAAAAAAGTAATTGTTTTAGCGTTAACGCAAGTGAGTTCAAAAACGAATTTGTTGCTAGAAATGAAATTTCTCATAATGGTATGAAATTAAAACACAAAAGATGAACGTAATCATGATTGGAATTTGATTGATACCTGAGACTTGCAAAATCTTCTTTTTGCATTTCTCTCTTACACTGTAGCCCCTTATACCAAAAAAGAAATATCTTTTGTCCAACTCAAAACTCCAGTAAAATGATAGCAATAGTTTCTATTATAAGATAATATACATTATTGATGTATTTTTGGCAATGGACGGAGAAGAAGAATGATTTTTAAGAAAGGTGAGACGGGTTTGGATTACTCTTGTAAAACTAACGTGACACAAGAGAGTACTGAAATGTATTTTTTGATGCTCAAACCAGCATAATGAAAGAGGAAAACTCCATAAACTAGACTGTTAACAGGAATTTTATTGCCTTTTAGTTTATGAATGTTTATGTGGGGAGTTCAATTTGGTCGTTTAATTTACGTGCAGGCAACTTATGCATTTCTGATTCATGTTCTCCTTTTTTGGTAAGGTGTTGATAGATGTACTTATTCTACGGGTTTGATTTTTTCTAAAGATTTTTTTCAATAAAATAATTCTATTTAGCTGAGAAAAATTATATCCAAGTACATCTCACTTTCCTTAAAAATCATTCTTCA
The DNA here is from genome assembly GCA_020496765.1 of Gossypium stocksii. NCBI lineage: Eukaryota > Viridiplantae > Streptophyta > Magnoliopsida > Malvales > Malvaceae > Gossypium > Gossypium stocksii. The sequence goes on along the minus strand of CM035630.1, from coordinate 81,502,910 downwards.
GCACAACTTAGTAAAAAAAATCATCATCCACAAAAATACTAACTTTTAATTTCAAATGTTTAACTTAATTAATTTCTTTTAATTACGAACTATACAAAAAGTTATAGACAATGTAAAGGGAGAACAGGTTCTTTTATTAGGAAAAGACTTTGAAGTATCGTCTTCTAGGAAGTCAATCTGAACCTCGTACAGTAAAACTATTGTTTCCGAGGGATAGCCAAGTGGTAGTGCTTTTACCCACTAAGACTCTTTAAGGTCATGGGTCGGAACCCCACCAAGGCCAAAATGATAAAAATCATTTGTTTGGTGGGTCTAAATACTCCTGCTTAAACTTCGTGAACCTCTTTGGGCTCTTTTCAGAATAAGAAAACAAAATCTAAGAGTTAAAACTGAGCATAGACAGCTCGAGAAAAATAAATCTACTGTTAAAAGAGTGAGACACTCCAAAATAGATAGTGACCCTCAACATGCACTAAAATATTCAACTTAAAAATTAGAATACATCTAATTAATTCAATATAGTTATCAAACTTACATATGATAAAGTTTAAATATGACACCTCAAAATTCTTAGGATCGTCTCCATGCCATTAAATCAAATTCTCACAAGTTACAACTATTATATATGTGTGTGTATATATATATATATATGTGGAAGTCAACTTATTTGTATTTTTGAATGGTGGAGAGAAATGGGATTAAAAAATTGTGAAATACCAAGCTTAAAGCAGCGAGATGGGCAAAGCTTACGCAGAGTAAAGGCAAAACCATTTCTATTTCTCTTCAACACTAAATTTACGTAAAAGCAACTCTCTCTAAATTTTCCCATTATAAATACTCCTCAACCTTTGCTATAATGAATCACTCAAAACCCTTAGTTATTACTCTCTCTTTTTAAAAGCAAAAGTAAACCCTTTATTAACTTCCTAAAATGACTTCTTCCTCATCGAACTCCTCAATCTCAGATAAAACATTTACAGGTTTCGGCAACCTCATCAAGCTCCTTCCTACAGGAACTGTCTTCGCTTTCCATTTCCTTAACCCTGTCTTGACCAACAGCGGACAGTGCAGCCCTGTGAACAAGGTCTTCACCAGCATCCTCATTGCTCTTTGCGGCATTTCTTGTGCTTTATCTTGCTTCACCGATAGTTACAAAGGCAGTGATGGCTCGGTTTATTACGGTATCGTCACCATCAACGGTCTTTTGCCGTTTTCGGGTTCAAGCTCGGGTTCGGTTAACTTGTCCAGCTACAAGCTGAGGCTTGCTGACTTCGTTCATGCGTTCTTCTCGATCATTGTGTTTGCTGTCTTGTCTTTGTTGGATTCTAACACCGTACAATGCTTTTATCCGTCTTTCGAATCGACTGAGAAGGCTTTGCTCATGAGTTTGCCGCCGGTTATCGGGGTGATTTCCGGCACCATCTTCATGGCATTCCCTAACACACGCCATGGGATAGGCTACCCTTCAGCTGATTCCTCCAACTCTAATTCAGACAATTCCTAATATGTCTGGGACATGAATATATGAACACAAGTTATTGGTTAAGGTCAAGTTATATGTTTTTTCCCCTTTGGATCAAATGTTTGTTTGAGTAAATGTTGAAAAAAGAGGGAACTTTAAGGATGTCAAGTGTATGGTATCATCCTTGAATTCTAGTCTGTATGTATGTATTTGCTAGGTTTATTGTATTTTAATTTTTTTTTTTTCCAATTTATGAGATCATTAATAATATTTTCCTTAATTTTATACTATAATATTTATCAAATTCTAATTAACTGTATGAAATCGAAAAAATTATCATTTGAAATTCGTTTAATAATGAGTTCTCTCTTCTAAGAAAATTGAGAAGGTAATCCCTTTAATTTATCAAAAGTGGGTCATCATACTTTATGAGTCCTCTTGTTGGTTAACATATAAACTTGATTTGTTGATTTTTGATAATATGGTAGATTCAACTATTAATTTTTTTTATCTTGGTTCATTATTGATTTAATGATAATGTTTAACAATACTATCCAATTAGATTAATTTTTCGATTTTCATAAACCATAAAAACTAAATTTTAATAAACTAAAATGGAGGAATTATGAAATAAAGAAACAAAACTTTGTTTCGGTAAAAATGAAATGGTTAAAATATGATATAAGTCATTGCACTTTTTAAAAATTTGAAATTTAGTCATTGTACTTTAATTTCCAGGAATTTAGTTTTTTATTTTTCAGATTTTAAAATTCAAGTCCAATTATTAGTATTGTTAATTTTTTGTTAGATTTATTGGTGTAACATTTTGAAATAAAAAAATTCACTTGACAACCATGTAATTAAAGAAATGACATTGTAATAAACTTGAATTTAACAAAAAAAACAGTATTAACAATTGAACTTGAACTTTGAAATTTAAGAAGTAAAATGACTAATTTCTTGAAAATTAAAATATAGGGATTAAATTAAAATATACTTAATGTCATATTTTAACGTAATGAAATTTATAATTAGAAGTGTAACACCCCAAACGTGACCTAGAAATTTAGACTGAATTCAGGATGCCACATTGATCACCGAAGTGATCGTAGGAAAATTTAAAACAAGTTAACTCCAATTCCACTGCAAACATATTTACTTCCTTACGAACCAAAAACATTTAATCATTTAGATTTCCTTCAGAAAAATTAAAGTTTAGTCGAAGTTAAGAGCAAATGAAAATTTTATACAATTAAACAAAAACAGATCGTACCACAGTTTTTTTACAAAACCTTACAGTTCAAAATTGAAGAAACCGTAAATAAGAACTGATAATTTAATTTGTACCACCGTGACTGTCCGAGGCCTTTGCATACCGAGTCCAGCGCCAGAATTCAGAAGTGTACATGAAAGAGAAACAGAAGAGGGGGTGAGTTATACAAGCTCAGTGTGAGTTCAAAACCCAACTGACTTTAGAATCAGAACCCAAATGTCAGATAGCAATTCAATGCAGATCGTTCTTACAGAAACACACAAAATCAGAACCAAATGGTAAACCTGAAACTGACGTCCCGATAGGTCATAACAAGTTGAGCATATTAAATCTCAACCAGTCACACAGTCACAAATACTATACAATCAAACAGAAACAATCAAATGATCTTTCACGCAGAACAGTCCAAACAAATGCGTATGTATGCAATATGGTATTAAAATAACCCACCCATCCAGCTAACACGCCTCTCTGTCCCCCGATCATACCATATAAGAGCTATTAGCTCATCCAACCAAACACACCATATAAGACCTCGAAGGCCCATCCAACCCTACACACCATATACGTGTACTACTTAGATATATTACGCAGCAAAGCTGTCGTATAAGTTGTACTGTGCAATGCGGTAAACCGCGGTACAGATGTGCAGTTGAACTACCAGATTAGATAATGGTACGTAGCATAGCTGACGTACATGCGATATAGTGTGATACGGTAAAACTATTATACCGGTAAATTGTAGCTGAGCTACCAGATCAGATAGTCATACGCAGCGAAGCTAACGTATATGCTGTACGGTGTAGTGTGGTAATCCGCTGTACAGACTAGTTGCAGTAAAACTGCCAAATCAGTTCACTCTCAGTCTCCCTTCTCTTCAAAATCCCACCCAAAAATCTTTTATGCATATGTGTACAGACAGACAAACAGAATCAGAGTACCAGTTTCAGACAGTCATTCAGAGACGGACACTCACATCCAGTCAATCAGATATAGAATGCATACAATCTCACAGAACAGTGACATATTAACAGACAATCAGACAAAGCGGATTTGTGCACACACTCCTAGTTAAACAAGTTCAGCAATCAGACATCCCACTTATAACCGTCACAAGATATACATAACAGAACACATAATCGCAAGTGTCGAGATCTAGTCACTCATACTAAAGCTTAGCTAAGGGTTGGATTACACATGCACATTCCCAGCTCAAAGACATGCACAAACTAAAATTTAATGTCATAGACCCACACACCCGTGTGCTCCGGCCGTGTGGTACAACTTAGGCTATGTGGGTCAAAACACCCGTGTGGAGGAAAGCACGCGCCCGTGTGGCAAAGGCACACGCTCGTGTGAAGGACGGCGTGTGAACAATTTGTGTAACTCTCTATCAAATTTTGCTAAAACAAGTGCAGGGAAGACACGACCGTGTGAGGGTCTCACACAATCGTGTACCCACCACAGCCGTGTGTCCCAAAACAAACACCCGTGTGGGATCCCTAAATCCCCAAACCAGCCACACGGCCATATAGCCAGGTCGTGTAGAACCAAATCCCTAAATCCCTAATTTTCAAATACACACGCCCATGTGTCTAGAGTATACAACCGTGTGAATTTCGACAAAAATTCCCAAATTGGCCACACGGTCGTGTGGCAACCAAATCAGCCCAGAAACCCTAATTCCCAAAAGCACACGGCTGTGTAAATCGACACAAGCCCATGTGGCCTCCGGAGTGGTCACAAAACCACCCTAGAACAACCTCGAAACCGTCGTTTAAGCCACCAAAACCGTCCCCAACCTTAACAATATAAAAATATATTAGAAAATGGAGTATTACACTCATTTTTAGCGACCAAAAATCCAAAACCAAAGAGTTAATGCACTCTTATGAAAAGCTGAAACAAAAGTTTGCAAAAACTAAAAAGAATAAGAATAGTCAGGGTTCGAATCCCACACCTGATTTGCAATCAGTGACAATGACAAAGGAGAAAAATTCCAGCACCCATAGATATAACCATTTTTAAGAATAAAAATAACCCCCAACGAAAAAGAAAGAAAGAGAAAGTTCCCCAAAAGTCTTCAGTAAAAACCAAAATTAAAAATAAAAAATACAAGTGCACAAAATAAGTAAAATAAAATAAAATAAAATAAAATAAAACAAGTAAGTTACCAAAATAAAACTAAAAAGTTAATCTTTAACCTCAAGATTCCCACACAAGGACTCAAACCCAGAACACAAAGGTTCATTAACACTCTCTCGACCACCAGACCAGCAAGCTCATTCTACTACTAAAATGCTTAACTAAACACATAAGTGCAACCTCCTCACTGTCCTTAACTACAAACACTCAAAACTTCTAACCCAAAAATTGGGGTGTTACAAGAAGTATGAAATTCAAGATTTGGACTATGGAGCCTAAGGGTGAGCGTTCGATCAAATTAAGTCGAATCGAGTAAAAAAATTTCGAGTTAATCGAGTTGATGACTCTTATTTTATCATCCTAACTCAATTTGAAATTTTTTTGAATTGAGTCAAGTCGAGTCGAATAGAATCGAATGAAATTGTTCGAGTTAAATTAAAAAATTAAACATGTCAAATTAAAATCTTGTTACAGTATAACTAATCTCATGTAAGAGTACATAAATTTGAAACAATATATATTTGAAAATTTTTTTGAAACAAAATAATAATTAAAAAAACTTTAGTATGATAAACTTGAATCATTAATTAACTTATTTAGATCCCCAAAATTATTATTCTAGACAATTTTTAATTTTTTAACTTTCTTTAATTTTTGTTGAGAGAGACCAACTTGCTCATTTTCAAACTTGACAGGGACCAAAAGAGTATTCATATCAATCTGTTATTCGAATTATTTGAGTTATTTGAATTGTAAAATTCAATTCGATTCGAACTCGAAACTTGAATTACTTATTCGAGTTGTCTCGAATAACTTAAATAACTCAATTTGATTAACTCAAAATTCAAAAAAAATTTTCGATTTTTCGAGTAGAATCATCTTTTTTCTTTGTCTTTATTCATATAAGGTTTCAGAAAGTGGAGGTTACCATTTTTAAGGTTTTCTTTTTTTCGTTTTCAAAAAATTATGAAATCAGTTTAATAAGTGGATGATAAATGGCAATAGTTTTAGATTTGAAATCTTTATTGTCAACTTAATTACTTGTGGGAAAAAAATCGTAATAGTCCATATATAGATGATAGATCTAATATTGCCTTGAAATTTCAAGTGTTGTTATTCTAGTCTATTTATCACTATCATCCCTACAATTTCAATTTATACGCATGATAGATGATGTTATAATTAGAGATTAAGTTTTGATCAATAAAATTTGAAATCCAACCCTCTATTAGTAGATTACCATATGCTTTTGATTTATGGGTAAACTATCAAAAGAGTTACTTTTGTTTACATGTCATCTTACATTTTAGTCACTTATGCTTGAAATGTTATGTTTTAGTCACTTACATTAACATGTTGTAACATTTTAGTCATTGAGCCATTAACTGCTGTTAATTATGTAACGTAAGCTAACGTGACACATTAAATCATCATTTCAAACAAAAAATTTAGGTTAAATTATACAATTGGTCCCCATATTTTTTCATTTTGAGCAATTTAATATAATTTTTTTACGTTCTTTTAACTTTCTTTATTTTTTATTCTCTTCTGCTTGTCGCTTTTTTTTCTCCCTTCTCCATTTGTTAAAATTAGTCCCTATACTTTTTTTTTGAACAATTTAATTTTTTTCTTTTTCTTTTTTTCTTTTCCTTTTCTTCTTCCCCTTTAGTTTTAACAAATGGAAAACATAGAAAAACTATATTAAAAGAGATGGAGAAGGGAGGAAAACAGAGAAAGAAGAAAAAGAGAATGAAAATAAAGAAAAAAAATATAGTTAAAAGAACATAAAAGAAAAATATTAAATTGCTCAAAACAAAAAAAAAATATGAGGACCAATTGTATAATTTCACTTTTTTTTTTGAAATGATGACTTAAGGTGCCACGTCAGCTTACCGTTACACAGTTAACAATAATTAACAGCTCAGTGAATAAAATGTTACAACACGTTAACGTAAGCAGGGGCGAAGCTAGAACAATTTTATAGGGGGCCGGAAAAAAATTTTAATTTTTTATAGTCTATATCCTTATAATTTTTAAAGGATTAAATTAAATTTTTATAATTTTAGGGCGGGCCAAAGTGTAATTTTACCTTTACTAATTTGAAATTTTTAAAAAATTTCAAGGGCTAAAATAGCAAATTTATATTTTAGGGGGGCCGGGGCCCATGCCTGCCCCCCTAGATCCGCCTCTGAACGTAAGTGACTAAAATGTAATATGAGATAATCAAAAGTGACTATTTTAGTAGTTTACCGTTAATTTTTTGTATTTGTATATAATTTTCTCTATTTAACTTATAAGAGAAAACTTTTATTGAATTTCACAATTAACTTTGGCCCTTTATATATGCCTTGGCAATAACTCATGTTAGGGGTAGTTATTTGTAATGAGAAAAAAGACAAAAGAAAAAAAGCTAATATGATATTTGTATTGCAACACCCTAAACCCGGCCTAGAAATCTAAACTGAATCCAGGATGCTACATTGATCACCGAAGTGATCATGGAAAAGTTTTATAAAAAAAGTTATCATATCTAACCAAATATTCAATTGCTTAAAAATCATTTATTAAAATTTAAGATAAGTTAAACAAATAGTCAGAATCAAATAAACGAGTAAAAATTTAAAACTGAAACTGTACCACAATATTATAATTCTTTACAATTTTAGAACTGTGCAATCAAAATATAAATTAGAAAATGAAACCGAAACAAACTGTCGCAACCGTGACTGTCCGAGGCCTCCGCGTACCAGGTCCAGCAACAAAATCCAGAAAAGTACCTGAAAGGGGAAACAGAAGAAGAGGTGAGCTACTCAAGCTCAGTGTAAGACAAACCAGTTAAACTACAGAAGTAGAAACAGGGAACTAGAAGAAGTTCAGAAGCAGAACATACTTACAATCATATGACAGTTGAGCGAAATCGCCCAAAATTCAAACACACACTATATGTACATTTCAATTATATGGGTCAATCAGACGCACACAGTCTCACGTACTATTCAAACACGGTACCAGTAATTCTCGAACAGTCACAGTAACTATCTAGTCAGATAGTCGCAGTCACAGTCTACACAATTCTCATAGGCACAAGTGCTTTTTAGTTGAACAGTCTATCAGGCATTTCAATAGAACAGTCAATTAGACATTTCAGTCGAACAGTCAATCAGACATTTCAGTCGAACAGTCAATATGATGCATATGAATACAATTGAAATGCATAACCCACCCATCCAGCCAACACACCTCTCCGTCCAACCCTACACTTACTGTGAGGATTAAATCACCCACCTATCCCTACATTTACAAGTAGTACCGAATGCGGCACATCTCTATCCATCTCTACACTTACTGTGGGGTTTAAAACACCCACCCATCCCTAAACTTACAAGCTGTATCGAATGCGGTACATATCAGTATAATGCAGCTGAGCTGCCAGTCAATAGGTTTAAGAGCCTTTCAATAAGTCCAATACTCTCAAGGTATTGGGACTATCAGTGAGCAGATAAACTACCAAATCATATATTACGCAACAGAGCTAGCGTATAAGCTGTACAGTGCTATACGGTAACTCGCAGTACAGTCGTGCAGTATAAACTGCTAGATCAGATATGGGTACATAGCGTAGATAATGTACATGTTGTACGGAACAGTGCGGTAATCCATTGTATAGTCCAGTTGTAGTAAAACTGCCTGTTCAGTCAATCTTCCTTCTCTTCAAAATCCCCACCCAAAATACTTTATGTAAATGTATGTACGCAGATGTATGCAGACAGATGTACCAATTCAGAATACGATTCAGATAGTCAATCAGAAACAGTCACCCACATTCAGTCAATCAGAATAAAAAATGAATACACTCGTACTTGAGTTGAGTATCAATTACAATATAACCTCACATATCAGTGACACGTAGTCAGACAATCAGATAGAACTAGTTGCACACACACTCACCCAGCTAACCGGGTTCAAAGTTAGTCATCTGCACACTCATCACTCGAATTCAGCATCAAGCCTTGATCAGAGTTGTAACCACCCTCACTAAAGCTTAGTCGAGGGTTGGAAACACATAGAGACGCGATTACAATTAAATTGACCTAAAATCAAAATTTGGCACTGCACGGCCGTGTGGAGCAATCCAGGCCGTGTGGGGGTTTAAACACCCATGTGAAGGGTAGCATACGGTCGTGTGACAGAGGCACATACCCGTGTGAAGTAGGGGCACGGCCATGTAATTCACTGTCTAATTTTGATAAAATCAAGGGACACGGCCGTGTGAATTCCGAAAAAATCCCCAAATCGGCCACACGACCGTGTGGTCAAGCCATGTGGCACCCAATTTTGACCGAAAACCCTAGTTCCTAAGTCCACACGGCCGTGTGCCTCGGTACACGCTCGTGTGGACGTCGAGGAGGTCATGAAACCACCCCAAATCAGCCCCGAAACTACCATTTAAGCTCCCGTAACAGTCCCTAACCTTTTCCACATCAAAGTACATCAAAAAATAACGATCTTCCTTGACTTCCATCGTCTAAAAACCCAAAACCCTCGGGTTAACATACAGTTGAAATTCACCAAATCACGAGTTTGCAACATCAATTAATCAATTAAATAATATAGTTAAAGGTCGAATCCCACACCTGATTTGTAAACGGTGATGATGGTGACAGAGGAGTGATAATCTCAGAATTCGCTGTTAAAATCGTATTCAAAAGCGAAGAAGAACCCAAAAAGAAAAAACCAAGAGTGGCAGAGAAAAAGAGAACGTGCAAAACAAAATAGCCAATAATAATAATAATAAAAGAAAACTAATATATTAAACACATAATTTAATAATTATAAATAATCATAATTATTAACTAAAAAGAAATAAACAAAATAAAAAGGCTCTCCAAAAATGCGCACCCCAAGACTCGAACCAAAAACCTCAAGATACACTAACACTCATTTAACCATTAGACTAACAAACCCATTCTTATCACTATAATGTACAACTAATCACTTATGTGCAACCTCCTCATTGTCTCTATGCTCTAAATCTCAAAACTTCTAGGTCCAAAGTTCGAGGCATTACATGTATTTTTATAAAATTAATTAGTTAATATGATACATGCATTTTAAAAATGTTTAATATGGTAACTAAGTTATCAATATGTGTTTTATTATGGTATATATACTTTCATAAAATGTCCAATGTAGAACTTAAACTATCAATATGTGTCTTGTTATGATATTTTGTCTTAACATTGTGAGCAAATTACTGAACCAACCAATAAAAAGTCGACTTATAGAAAAAAAAAATATTTTCAAATTATTAAGTCCAGGGATGGATCCAAAGGGCGTGGGGGACAGTCGGGCCTTTGGAATTTTTAGATTTTTGAATTTTATATATAAATTATCATGTATTTTAGATTTGGTGTCCACATTATATAACATTAGTCCCCTTGGCCAAATTATATTTCACAAAATTCGCCCCTTTAAGTTATAAGATTATACTTTATATTAACAAAGTATTTTTCAGTTTGTAATTATATAACTTTAATAATAAGCAAATATTAATATATGATGAACCTTGAAAGACTAAACTTAGAGGCCCAATATGGATCTTAAAGCCAAATTTTATAATTAATTGATTTGGCTCATACCCATACATATTAGGTTAGTGACTTTCTTGTATTTTTATTTGTATGTTTTGCCAAGGAATTATCCTCCTTTGCTAAGGTGTCGACACTACCAAGAAAAAAAAAAGGAGTTTGATGCCGAGACTGAGAGCACAGAATAAAAAACTAAAAATCATCTTCCTCTCGGCTCCTTATGCTAAATACCTTTTGGTAAATATTTTTGCATAAATTATATTCTTTATTTATTTGACTTGTTATTTTTTTTCTTTTTCCTAATATGTTTTTGTTTAATATATTATTACAGTCTTTAGGTTTTTCGATTAAATTATTATTAACAAAAAGATTGAATCTTTTTTCAAGAAAAGATTGGTTCCTCAACATTTTGTTATTAGTGGAGAAAAACCAAATATCGGATCTTCCGAAGCTCCTAAACGAGATATCAGGTCTTCTCAATCCCAAGCTCTTAATCGCAATATTGGAAAGAAATATTTGATTTTATACAATGTGGTTGTTTTTTTCTTTTAATCTTTTTATAGTTAAATTAATTTTTTACGTTAAAAAAAAGGGTTGCTTAAATTTAGAAATTTTTCCTCCTTGGAGTAAAATCCTAGATCCATCCCTAATTAAGTCCACATAAATAACATAACATTATGTGAAAAACTAAATAAAACAAAATATCAAACTAAATAAAAAAATTAAACATATAGTTAATAAAAAAGAAGTAAATATTAAACTCTTTGAAAAGAATTACCATTTAATTAAATGGAGAAAATGACCTTTTTTTTAAGTAAGTTGTGTATCTACTTATATATTTTTATTAATCATGTTTTTAGTTTTTTTTTTTAATTTAATTTTTTTGGTTTTATTTAATTTTTCACATAATCTTATACTATTTATGTGGACTTGATGATTTGGATAAAAAAAATTTACGTGTTGAATTTTTATTGGTTGATTTAATAATTAAGTAACAATGTTAACTCCTTGTATCATAATGAAACACATACTATTAGTTCTGATATCACATTACACACTTTCAAAGTTTAATTACCATATAAGACATTGTACAAAAGTATATGTACCATAATAAAACATATATTGATAGTTCAAGTACTACATTAAACATTTTCAAAATATAAATACCACAATAAACATTTTATAAAAGTACAATTACCAAATATGACATTATCCCAAATAAAAGAAAGTAAGAGAAAAATTAAATTTATTTTAATGTAAGTTATTTACCTAAACCAAGCAATTGAAGTTGAGTTTAAGTTATATAGAAGTACTTAATTTCAACGTCCAAAAATGGAAAAGGGAAATATTAAAGAAGTAAAAGGGAAACATTAAATATAACATGTTATTTTGAAAAAAATGGCAAAAAGAAAAAAAGGGAAAATTCTAAAGTACTCAAGTCTATAGTTTAGTAGAAACGAACTCACAATTTCTTTTTAAAAATATTTCAAATTTATCGGTTCCGTTAAAAGTTGAATAAAACCCTCATCTTAGATGAATAGACCCCTATCAAGGTGGACCTGGACCCAACATTTTGTAATTATTATATTATATTTACGGTAATTTTGAATGGGTAGTAGGGTGCAATGCGTTTAGTTTATTTTTTGTTTTACATTACAGTATTGTTATAGTATCTATTTTCACTATCATTGTTATTTTTACACTAACTGCAGGTAAACACATTACTCATCCAAACACACTTTTAGTAATTAAAATATATTTACTTTTGTTTATATTTTGTAAACATATATATAATTTAATTTATATACACAAAATAATCGTGCGTATTAAGTAAGATACAATTATTTTTTATTAAATTTTTAAAGAATTTTTTAACACAATATTTTAGAAAGAAAGGAAATTGTCATCTTATATAGAAAAAAAAGTTTTAAAATAGTGTGGATTGAAAAATATAAATATTTTTAAAGGTGAGTATTCGATCGAATCGAGTGAAAATTTTTTTAGTTAATCGAGTTGATGAGTTATATTGTATCATCCTAACTCGATTTGAAATTTTTTTGATTGAGTCGAGTGAAATGGAATTCAAGTCGAGTCGAATCGAGTGAAATTATTTGAGTTAAATTAAAAAAAATTAAACATGTCAAAATAAAATCTTGTTACAGTATAACTAATTCTATATTAGAGCACATAAATTTAAAATTGTATATATTTGTAAACTTTTTCAAAGCAAAAATGAGATACTTTAGTACGATAAGCTTGAATCATTAACTAATTTATTTTGGTCCCAAAATTATTATTTTAGAAAATTTTTAATTTTTTAAATTTCTTTATATATTCCTTAAAAATGTTTTAAAAAATTTAAAATATAAATTTTGGGATTTTTATAAACGTTTTGAATTTTAAAAATAATTTTTATTTTTTTTGTAATTTCTTTTGTGTGAGAGACAAATTTGTTCATTTTTTAAATTGATAGGGACCAAAGAGATTTTTATACCAATTTGTTATTCGAATTGTAAAATTCAACTCAACTCGCTCAAATTAGTTATTTGAGTTGACTTAAAAAAATCTAATAACTCAATTGATTAACTATAAATTTGAAAAAAAAAAATCGATTCGAATTGCAGGAAAAGAATATGACATTATTGTGACGGTTTTTTTATTGGATTTCATATACCCCTCACCTGTTTGGGGTTGGAAATATCACCTTTAGATAATAAGTGGTCACTACCATGTTCATCTTCTTCATTAGGGCTTGCCAAATATGACATTATAAGTTGTTGGGTGATCAACAACTAGGAACTCCACCATCTTTGTAATTGTTCAATCATTATCACCAATTACCATTAGCAACGTAGCTAACCCTCTTACTTTAATGGGCTAGTTGTTGAATCCGTAAATTGTGCTCTCTTGTTTTAATTCTAAATGAGATAACCCCATTTGCCAACTCAAATACTTTAACGGCAATTCCAGTATCAACTAAAATTATTTTTACTTCAAATCCTACTATCTATGCCGAAACTACCAATGGATCATTACCTTCCAGATCGTACAAATCTACTTCATCTAGGTCAGAAAATCCAATTCTCTAAGGTTGCACTTGTCGTGGCTTCTTTGTTGATGCTAACACTAACATTACGTTGCACGAATAAGCTTTCCTTTTAATATTGGATTCGATCAATTCCTCGTTAGTTCCTATCATTACATTAATAACTCCTCTTGCAATCTGTTTTCCTTTTCCTTTGTCAACTCCACACGACCTTGAAGCATCACCATCTTTGTAACTACGCCCAAATGGTTGTCCCTAGTGAACGACAAAGCGCTGCAACTGCCCTCTGTGAATTGCTGATTCAATGAAATCTCTCAATTGAATACAATCGTATGTTCTATGCCCTTTATCATGATGGAAATCACATACATTTATTGTAACAACCCGCTTAGCAAAGTCTCTATTTATGGTTATTGTTTATTATACTAAGTGTAGTTCTGAGTAGTAAAGTATTAGTTATGGCTAAGTAAGGGATTCTATGTATGCGTCAATTGGCGAAGTCTGTGTTTTGGAGAAGTCTGTGGCAAGATCTGTGGTTTGACAAATTCTTCTGTTAAGTATACGTCACTCCAGATGTTTTGGTGAAGTTGTCAAATCTGCAGTTTCATAGATTTGTTTATTATTTTTATAAGACTATTTAGTTAGACCAGTGAGAACTAGTCAGAATGGAAGTAAGATACCGTAGTTCATAAGACTTAAATGATAGTAAGTGCACTTAATCACGAAAATCAAGAGTGTTAGTAGAATAATTTAATCATTTCACTAAACCTAGTCTTCATGTTTAAATATATAAGAATATCAGTGTCTTCATGGATAAACTTTTACATTTTTTTTACATTCATCTTCTTCTTGATTTTCTCTGCATTCTCTAAAAATCTTAAGTCTAGACACTTGCATGAAGATGGGTTCATTGAATCTAGCAAACTCCTACGTTTGTTTTAGCTCTCTAGTAAATTCTGATGAACCCTAGGTTATTTTCATAGTTATTTACATATTTTTAACTCTACATGCAGAAGTATTAGATTAGTATGTAAGGAAGGAAACTTCTTGATTCTGAGTTAAGCATTAATGTTTCTTGCATGCATGTTTGGTTTCAATAGTGTAATGATCTGATAAGTTTAATTTTTTATATTTTTTCTCAAGACACTATAGAAGGTCCGAGTGATAAAGGCAAATGTAACATCCCAAAAATTAGGGGATTAGAATTCTCAAAATCATTAAGGATTAAAAATTATCATTATTGGTTAGAAGCCTAGTATGAAGTCTTGATAACTTAGGTTAAAGTCTTATAAATTTGATTCTTATCTCTTTAATTTTTTTTACACATGTACAACCTAGGTAATATGGTTTATGTATTTATTTGTGTGTGTCTTGAGCATGAATGTAGGCATTAGCCCAATGGTTAAGGCCTTCCTAATGTTTCATTCACTTCTAAAGTTCTATCCAAGTTAGCCTATCTTATTTTTTTATTATTTTTAGACAAATTGGCTATTTTCCCATTAGCCATCAACATCTTTCCCAACTTAAATTCTCTAAGTCCTTTCCTAATTCTACTAAAATCCCATGTTTATTATTTTATCAAATTAAAACCCTAACTCTCTCTATTTATACCTCAGTTTTCTCTTAGAATTTTCCGTTTCAAAACTCTTTTCAGCCCTTAAGTTTTGTTGAAAACATTATTTAAAGTTTTGAAAATTCAATCAAGACCTCATCAATTGTTCTTCTCCAAATTATTGAAACTCGTGTCATTAGCTGGTTGAGTTCTAACAAGATCGATAAGTACCTCGTCCTCTATCAACTAGAACCCTTCAATTCTAGAAGATACCATGTTTTAATAAATCTTTCAATCCAAATAAAAATCTTTAATGTTTTTGCCAAAATCCCCACAAATATTGAAAATTCATTCTTGATTCTTGTATTTTGTCAATCGAAAGACCCTTGTAGGTGTTTGGGTCAAACTTGAATGTGGGGTAGTTGCCTAAGATCATGAGAAAGTTAAGTGTATGTTCTTTTAAGAAAACCGAGTCAAAATTCAAAGCTACCTGGTCACATAAAACCTACTACATGGGCATGTGGCCTGTCCCTGTGGATCACACGACCGTACACACTACCACGTTCCTTTGTTTTTCCCCTACATTCGCATTTCGCACATAGCTTGAACATACGGTCGTGTGGCTCCTGCACCTCACCCCTACACATTGTACACAGCCTAAAGCCCTACACATGACCGAACGCACGACCGTGTGGATCCATCTCACATAGCTGAACACGATACCGTGTGGCTCCAGCATGTTCATCCCTTCGCATCGCAATGGCTTGAGGCTTCACATACGGGTTGGTCACATGGTTGTATGGCCCCTGAAACTTATAGATTGTAGTTTTGCCTTGTCTTTAATTATTTTATGCAATTTAGTCCTTAATTAGGTTTTTATGCCATTTAGAGAACTAGATTATGTAATTAGGTCCTACACTAGAATTAGAATGATGGAATATATGCTTGAATGAATTTATGATTTTAATTATTATTGATTGATTGCTTGATTCATGAATGACTTCATCTCTATCAATGTTATAATTGTGGAATGAACATTTCATAAGCCTAAATGATTGAGATATTGATTGTTGGATATTATCGTGAATGTTGTTATTTTGCAATAGAATAGAATGTTGAAAGTATTAATGATTGATTGAATGGACGCATTAATGAATGATTGCATTGTATAAGCATGGAGGGATGATATGAAATGAGGAAGAATGACAGCTCATATTGACTGCATAAATGAATGATCGACTATGTACCCATAAAATGGCAAATTCCAACTGCAAAATCACTATGTCGCACGATCCCTCCAATAGCTTTCTACTAGGAGCGGTCGTGACTCCGCAGTTAAACGAATGTTCGCTGTGTATTCACAATCATAGCATATTCCAATTGCGACATTCTTACTATGTACCCATAGTTACAGTAGATCTTAAACTGTGACGTTTTTGCACTGTGCTCTCATGGTCTCTCTAATAGCTTTCTACTGGGAGCAGCAGTGTTTTTGTAGTTACCGATAACTCTTATATGCACTTATCGTATCTGAATGAATATAGTGGTAACATGCACAAGCAAAGTAAAAAGGTAGTAGGGGTTCTAGGCAACTCTCTATTTGGAGCATTAGTGGTCGGGGGTAGGGTTAACGAATGTTAAACAAATGGTGCATGACACACTATGTATACTCATTGAAAAGTACATGTTGAACGTGCACATACCTATTGAGATTAGTAGTATGACTCTATAGTGGATTTGTTCAATTGAGTTCAACTAAAGGTTAATGTTATGTTTGTTTAAGTGACAAAAACTAAATTATCATATCGATTGGATTTTTATAAGAACTTAGTTATTATAATTAACATGTGTATTCGAATATTGGTTTGTTTTTGTGAAGGGACTCACACTGAGCTTCCATAGCTCACTCCCCATTATTTTCCATCTTTTCAGATAACCCAACGAACTAGGACATGAACTCGGCATGCGGAGGGTATCAGCTTGTTCTCGCCAATAATATTATTATTTATTATTACAATTATCGTTTATATTATCGAAAACCATGGCATAGGATAATTACTTTGAATTACATTTATTAGGATGCATGTTATTAATAGGTGTTTATATAGATCGAATGGTTCATGCTTAATATTACTTATTGATAATGAATTCAATTTGTTGTTAATTTATTAGGTATTTACAAAGGTTAAATTATTATACAAAGATTATTGATTTATTTTTCCATTGCTAGATTAATGTTAGTTATTAATTGATTAACATGAGATATTCACTTTTATAAAACATGTTTAGAATTGAAAATTTGATTTGAAAAAGATCGTACCACTTCGGTGGTTAATGTAATCTCTTCGGTTCAAGTCTACCATTTAGATCGGGTTAGGGTGGTTACAGCAAAGGTTCTACTATATAGATTTTGTTGTATTTCTGGTGAGTTCCTTCATACTTTCATATGTGTAATATTCCTATTTTATATTTCGTGTGAGGTCAGTACTTATGCTTTATAAAGTTAGTATTCATGTTTTATATTTCGTGTAAGGTCAATACTTATGCTTTATAAAGGTGAAGTGTGCGTATATGAAAATGGTTGTTCAGAGTTGTTAATCTGGGTTTGTAATGTTTGAGCTAAAGTGTAAGAACCATCATTCATGCTTAAGCCACTACTTTCTACTTCTAAAAAGAATGATCTAGATTGAATCATGGAAACGATGTTAAGGAAAAATATTTATCGCGATGCCTTTAATGGAATGTACATTGAATTGGTAGATCTCAATACATGAAAATTGTTGTGTAGCCTCTAGAAGGGAAAATGTATGTTGCAAATCAAATTGGCAAATTACAACACAGGATACAAATAAAAGAACATGAATAGAATATATTATATTATATTAATTGGACTAAGGATTTGGGTACATGGTTGGCATGAAGAATGTTTATTTGTATGGTCATATGGTCATACTGTATGCGGCAAAGGAATAGTAAAATGGCATATATACTATCTGTGTATGGTATTTGCCATCTGGTGAACTGTTGACTATGTTTGAATCTTTGATATGATTTGCTTGAAATATTAGTGGTTACTGATAAGACTTCTTTTGGAACTCACTAAGTTCTTTTGAACTTATTTAGTTACCTTTCCTTTTCAGGCTTTTTGTTGAAGAAAAGGAAAATTTTGTTTGACTACGCTAGAGGACATATGCTACTGTGAGACTTTTGGCTTTTTGTACTATGCATGACATATGGGGGTGATGTCTGATTGTATTTTGAGCAGGATTTGTACTCGAAACTTATGTTGATAAAATATGATTTAATAAAGTTTCATTTGAGTTAAAAAAATGGTTTTCAAATGTTTTATTTTCATACAAAGAAAATAATCTTATTAAAGCTTATATGACATATGACTTATACTCTATTTTATTATTTTATTAAATATTTAATGCAACGCCCCATTTTTATAAAGTATACGCCAAAAATAGTTTTAAGGATAGATGAATTCTCTATAATGACATGCCATACTGGAATCATACTAAAAAATTGGGTTTGGCGTGTTTCAAGTTGGTATAAGAGTTAGGTTTAGTCGATTCTCGGGAAATTAATGGCTGCGTCACACCCCATCATGCATAGTACGTCTATGGCTTTGTCTTTAATGTTTTCTATTAAGTTAGAATTTCTTTTATAGTGATATAAGGAAATGTCTGACTATTCTAAAAAGCCAAGAGTGAAGAAATGGAAAATCATATACCAACGCAGGAACAAGCTATTATAGCTAATAATATGGGAAATACAGGGACTGTATTCAAAAATGTGTTTTTCACTATGATGACACAATTATTCGATCAGTTTATGGAAAATAATCAAGAGCCTCAACCAAAAATAGCTATAGTAATCACAGCCTGAGGTGGTTTGACAAACACATCCTACTCTTTCAGTACCTACTATGGCTCCACCTAAGGTTGACCTTGTAAGAGAAATCCAAAGAAGAGGTGTGAAGGAGTTCCTTGGTGATACAGGTGATGATCCCACTGTTACTGAGCAGTGGTTATCTCTTTTGTGTAGGGTAATAAAGGAATTGAAATGTACTTCTGAGGATAGTCTTAGATGTGCTATATTATTGTTGGAAGAAGCTTACCAATGGTGAGAAACTTGGGTTAGTGTGACTCTTGAGCAAATGATTGACTGGGATTTCTTTTTAGAAAAGTTTAGAGAAAGATATGTTAATTAGATGTATGTTGAACATATGAAAAAAGATTTTATGTAACTAAGGCAAGGGAGAATGACAATTATGAAATATGAGAGGGAATTTCTCAAACTTAGTTGCTATGTGAAGAACATGTTTCAGACTGAAAAAGAAATGTATGATAAATTTGAATGATGACTAAGGGATGAGATTCATGCACTAATGACAACAACTGAATGTAAAACACTTGTAGCAATGACAGCAAAAACTCATAAGATGGAACCGATCATTAGAGATAGAAAGTAAGAATTTTGAAAAAGAAAGGATGAAGAGAGGTAAGTTAAGTACTCCTTTACTAGCAGGTATTAAGAAACCTAGAGATCAAACTTTTTCAGCTTCGAGAAAATATTCACAATTTACAAGTTTCAAACATGAAGGATTCAATAGACCAACCACTTTTCTGGTAAGTTTAGTGGTTCTAGAATGATGAAGAGTGAATATGAATGTTGTGGTAGGAATCATGGTGGTGAATGCAGGAAGCGTTTAGGAGCATGTTTTGGATGTGATTCTAAAGATCATATGGTTAAAGATTGCCCATCTAACATTGAAGTATGCACTGAACAATCAGTCAAAAGCCCTTAAAATATTCAACATGAGAGTAGATATGGAATGACAATAAAACTGGTTCAATACATAGAGCACAGAAGAAAAATATTAGTAAGTCAAGTTTGGAGTATCAACAGGAGCTTATGTGATGAAAGCTAATAAGGGTGTTAATCTATCTGAAGTAATAACTGGTAAATTTTCTTTTCTTGGAAACAATATTTATGCTTTGATTAATCCAAGGTCTACTTATTCATATATTTGTACTAAAGTTATAGAGGGTTTTAATCTTGAGGTAGTATACTTTGAAACGAATGTGTTAGTAACAAACCCCTTCGGTTAGAGTACTGTGGTGAACAAGTTGATTAGAAATTATCCATTAGTTTTTGACGAGCATATATTTCTAACAAATTTTCTGTTATTGAGTTTTCATGAGTTTGACGTAATTTTAGGATTAGATTGGTTGACTAAACACGGTGCTATAGTTAATTGTCGGACTAGAAGTGTACGTATGAGAAATGCTTAGGGTAAAGAAGTGATGATGCTTGGTATACAAATTGGATTGGCAAACTTGATAATTTCTACTGTGTCCACCATGAAAATGATTGTTCTAGGCGCATATGCTTATCTAACATATATCATGGATTCATCTTAATCAAGAAAAGAGATTAGCCAAGTTCCTATGGGAAGAGAATTTGTATATGCGTTTTCTGTGGAATTTCCTAAAATGCCTCCTGAGAGAAGTGGGGTTTTCTATTGAACTAGAACCTGGAACAGTACCAATTTCTTGTACTCCATATAAGATGGCACTGTTGGAGCTTAAAGAGTTAAAAAGTTAGTTGCAAGATCTATTAAATAATGGTTTTATTAGATCAAGTGTGTCATCATGGGGTGTACCAATTTTGTTTATAAATAAGAAAGATGAAACTATGTGCTTATGTATAGATTACCGACAGTTGAACAAAGTCACAATAAAGAATAAGTATCTTCTACCAAGGATTGAAGATGTATTTGATTAGTTAAGTAGGACTACTATTTTCTTCAAAACTAATTTGAGGTTTGGATATTACCAAGTAAAGATTAAGGGTGAGGGTGTACCTAAGACAGCTTTTCAATCAAGGTATGGTCACTATGAATTTTTGGTAATGCCTTTTGAATTGACAAATGCTCATGTTATATTTATAGATTTGATGAACAAGGTATTTTGGCCGTACATAGATCAGTTTGTAGTGGTTTACTTTAAAAATGAGATTAATCATGAGAAACATTTGAGAATTGTACTGGGAACTCTACGTGATAATCAATCGTATGCTAAGTTTAGTAAACGCGAGTTTTGGTTTAGAGAGGTACATTTTCTGAGACATGTTATCTCTGCTAATGGTTGTAAACTCTAAATTATATAGGTTTTTTTTTAGTAGTTCATGACACCTTTTTTACTTAAAAATAATATTAATCCCAAGTATTTGACTACTAATTGGGCGAATTTTATTCATATTTCAATAATGAGCATGATTTAATGAAGAATGTGATTTTATGCTATTTTGCATTAAATTTGTACATAACTTAATTATTTTATGCTACATATTGATCTTGACATTATTTGATGCAGTTGGACCAAGGAAATTATGCATGATCTATTTTTAAATTAAAGTTGCATGGACATGCTCAATTCACTCTACATGGATGAAAAACACATGCAAAATGGGTCAAGAAGAGTTTATTTGATCCAATTAAAGAAGGGTCAATTGATAGACAAGTCTGGTAAATAATTGGATCACCAAACCACCCAAACAAGAGAGAACAAGCCCAATTTCAGCATGACAATTGTGAGCAACCCAAAAATCAGTTTTGGGAGATTTACTAAAGGTCTCTATAGTTGCAAATAAATCATAAATCAGCCTACAAGAGTTGGCCTTGAAACCGTCCAACCCTTGCTTAATTCGAGCATGATTTCATGCTTGAACCAAGCAACCAACATCATTCCCTTCCACAAAATATGGTTGGCCAAGCAAAGGAGTGAATAGGGGGATTTTTCACACTATTTTTAGTAAACTTATCCACCAACCTTCACTATAAATACCCACCTCCATTTTTCATTTCAATCATCCCTTCATCCCTTAATCATCCATCATTTCATAATCATTTTTCACTTCTCATTTGTTTCCTTTCTTCCCATACATAGGCATCCATAATTCCCTTCTCCCTTAGCTAGCAAAATCTTGAGAAGATATTTTCTTGGCCAGCCACCTTGAGAAGCAACTTGCAAATGAGCAACACAAGGATTAGAGGATGCCACTTCGATCAGATTGTACAGAATTTTGAAAAAATTAAAGTTTATCCTTTCTTATCCTTATTTACTTTTAATCATTTTTGTAATGTGTTTTTTTCTTGTCATCAACAACCATAGCTTAAATTTCTTTAACTAGAATGGTTGCATTAATTTAATAAAGTTCATTAAAATTGTGTTTATGATATTCTCTGCCTCAATCGTTCATGTTTTCAATTAAAATCAAGTATGTATTTGATTCATATGTGATTGAATGCATTAGAATTAGTTAAGCAATCCTAACCAGACAATGACTAATGGATGCAATAATTGAAAAGTGGATGCTTAATTTAGATCTTAACCCGACTAAATTGAAGGTTCATAATAACTCGAAAGAGCTCATTATCTTGCATAGTTTTTAGGTTTATATGATTAAATTGTTTCAAACCTAACCCATCCCTATTACTTCACATGAATTCTAAGAAACCTTTAGTTGAATATGATCAATAAAATACATATTTTTCTAAGTGAAAGATTCCGAAAAGACTTAATATTGGTTTCAAACTCATGAAAGATCGAGTTGCCTTGGATTATTTTTCCGAAACATTAGAAGCATGATGAAAATGAACTAAGTTGAGTAAAGTGACTATTCTAATCTATGCATGTTATTGTTGTTGAATTTTGTGATTTTGCTACTAAACCCATTTCATTCATCCTATTGCATACATTACATTTAGATTAAATTACATTAGGGATCATCTTGCATTTAGTTAATTATTCTTTACATCCATTACTCAAAATATCGTGTTTTTATCACCAACTTGTGAACTTTAATTTTACAATTAATTGAATAACATATACAGTCCCTGTGGAGACGATAATTCTTTTACTTACTTATTACTTGATAACGATTGTGTACACTTGCACTAACTACACGTTACAATGGTATTAAAGTTGACCCCGCCAAGATAAAAGCAGTGTTTGAGTGGAACACGCCCAAAAACATATTTGAAGTTCACAATTTTCTGGGGTTAAATGGTTATTACAGAAGATTTGTAAAGGGTTTTTTTGTGATAGCATTACCTCTAACTCAGTTACTGAGAAAGAAAGAGAAGTTTGAGTGGAACGATGAATGTCAATAGATTTTTGAGAAATTGGAAACATTTTTTATAGAAGCTCTAGTATTGGCACAACCAGAGTCTAGGACAGAGTATAAAATTTACACTGATGTATCTTTGAATGAGTTAGGATGTGTACTTATACAAAAAGGAAAAATTATAGTTTATGCATCATGTCAGCTTAAACCTCATGAAAGAAACTATCCAACTCACCACATAGAATTGCCAATAGTGGTGTTAGCATTGAAAATATAGAGACATTATTTGTACGGAGAGAACTGTCGTGTATTCTCTAATCACAAAATTTTAAAGTACTTGATGACTCAGAAGGATCTGAATTTACGTTAAAGGAGATGGCTAAAGCTGTTTAAAGATTATGATTTAATAACTGAATACCATCTTGGAAAGACAAATATGGTACTAGATACTTTGAATAGAAAAATTGTGACAGCATTATTGTCTCTTCAAGCAAAAGCGAGTATGTCTAATAATGGATCCCTGCTAGCAAAGTTAATGGTAAAGCTAACCTTTTCTTTCACAAATATTAGACAAGCAGATGAAAGATGTTCCCTGTGAAGTGTTTAAGCATAGAATGATATCTGGCAAAACAACAAATTTCAGTTTAGGAAATGATAGTAGGTTAAGATTCATGAATAAAGTGTTTGTACCAATTGGGAATAGGTTGGGAAAAGAGTTGTTAAGAGAAACTCATCATGGACATTTTTCACTCCATCTTGGGAGCATCAAAATGTATAAAGATTTAAAAAGCTCATATTGGTGGCCTGATATGAAAAGACAAATTGCAGAGTATGTTTCAACTTGTTTAACTTGTCAAAAAATCAAAGTTGAACATCAGGTACCCTCAGGTAAATTGTATCCTTTAAAAATTCTAGAGTGGAAATGGGAGAGAATTACTATGGATTTTGTATCAAGTTTGCCTCACAGTCCTTCTAAAAAGAATTCTGTATGGGTAATAGTAGATTGGCTTACTAAGTCAGTTCATTTTCTACCTGTGAATACTATTTATTCTATAGAGAAGTTAGCTAAATTGTAAATTGCTAAGATAGCACACCTTTATGATATTTCTTCTTCCATAGTGTTTGATAGAGATCCAAGGTTTACCTCGAGGTTTTGGAATCAGTTACAGAGATCTATGGGACCAAAATTACTATTTAGTATTGCATTTCATCCTCAAATTGATGGTCAATCTCAAAGAGTTATTTAGATTATAGAAAATATGTTGAAAAGTTGTGTAATTGATTTTGGATTGAAATGGGAAAGGTATGTTCCTTTGGTTGAGTTTGTTTATAATAATAGATTTCATGCAAGTCTTAATTCTCCATTTGAAGTTTTGTATGGTAGAAGGTGTAGAACATCTATTTGTTAATGGGTCCCGAAGTAGTTTGAGAAACTGAAGAGAAAGTAAAGGCTACATAGGATCATCAGAAAGCTTATCCAAATCTGAAAAGAAAAGAATTTTCATTTGAATTTAGGGATAAGGTATTTTCAAAAGTCTCTCCTTGGAAGAAAATTATCAGATTTGGCCAAAAAGTAAAACTAAGTCTATGGTTGGTAGGACCTTATGAAGTTCTTGAAAAAGTTAGACCTGTAGCTTACAAATTAGATCTATCTCTTGAGTTATCAAAGATTCATAAGGTGTTTCATGTATCTATATTGAGAAAGTATAGATCCAATCTTGATCATGTTGTACAGATTAAAGAGTTAGAGGTTGAACCGAACTTGTCTTATGAAGAAGAGTTTGTTAGTATTTTAGCAAGAGAGGTAAAAGAGCTAAGAAATAAAAGAATTCCCTTAGTAAAAGTTTAATAGAAAAATCATAGTATTAAAGAAGCTACCTAGTAAAGAGAATGAGATAATAGTATGCACAGTTATTTTTAGGTATGAATTTCGAGGACAAAACTGTCTAAGTGGGGGAGAGTTGTAATAGCCTGCTCGACAAAGTCTTTATTTATTGTTATTTTTTTATTGTACTAAGTATAGTTCTGAGTAAGTAAAGTATTAGTTGTGTCTATGGGATTTGTGTATGCATCGATTGGCGAAGTTTGTGCTTTAGCGAGATCTGTGGTTTTGCTGAATCTTCTTTAACTATATGCCACCCTAGATGTTTTGGCAAAGTTGTCAAATTCATAGTTTCATAGATTTTTTTTTATTAATTTTATAAGACTATTTAGTTAGACTAGTGAGAACTAGTTAATATGGAAATAAGATACTATAGTTGATAAGACTTAAATGATGATAAGTGCACTTAATCATGAAAATCAAGAGTGTTTGTAGAATAATTTGATCCTTCCACTAAACCTTGCCTTTGTGCTTAAGTATATAAGAATATCAATGTCTTCATCGGTAAACTTTTTCTTTCTTTCTTTTTTTTGCATTCATTTTCTTCTTGATTTTCTCTGCATTCTCTAAAAAGCTTATGTCCAAAAACTTGTTTGAAGTTAGGTTCGTTGTATTCAACCAACTTCTATGTTTCTTTTAGCTCTCTAGTAAGTACTAATGAACCCAAGGCTATTTTCATAGTTATTTATGTATTTTTAACTCTGTATGCATAAGTATCATATTAGTATGTAAGGAAGGAAACTTTTTTATTCTGAGTTAAGCGTTAATGTTTCTTGCATGCATGTTTGGTTTCAATAGTGTAATGCTCTAATAAGTTTAATTATTTATATTTTAGCTCAAGACACTATAGAAAGTTCG
Source organism: Gossypium stocksii (assembly GCA_020496765.1). Lineage (NCBI taxonomy): Eukaryota > Viridiplantae > Streptophyta > Magnoliopsida > Malvales > Malvaceae > Gossypium > Gossypium stocksii. Next base: position 81,476,968 of record CM035630.1, on the reverse strand, counting down.
AGTGATAAAGGCAAAGGTCCTACTATATAGATTTTGTTGTATTTCTGGTGAGTTCCTTCATACTTCTGTATGTGTAGTATTCATGTTTTATAATTCGTGTAAGGTAAGCACTTATGCTCAGTAAATGTGAAGTGTGCATATATAAAAAGTGGTTGTTTAGAGTTGTCAGTCTAAGTCTGTAATGTCTATGCTAAAGAAAAGAATCGTCCTTCATGCTTAAGTCACTACTTTCTACTTTTAAAAAGAATGATATGGACTGAATCATGGAAAAGATGTGAAGGAAAAATATTCATGGTGTTGCCTTTAATGGAATGTACATTGAACTGAAATATCATGATACATGAAAATAGTTGTGTAGCCTTTGGTAGGGAAAACGTATGTTGTAAACTAGATTGGCAAATCAAGAAAAATGATACAAACAAAGTAATATGAATGGAATATATGATATGAAATTGAATAAGGATTTGAATACGTGGCTAGCATGAAGAAATTTTATCTGTATAGTTATATGGGTGTAGTATTTGCGCCAATGGAATAGTAAAACAGCATATAGACGGTCTGTGTATAGTACTCGCTGTCTGGTAAACTGTGTTATTGTGTTTGACTCTTTGATATGATTTTTTTTGAAATATTAGTGGTTATTGATAAGACTTCTTCTAGAACTCATTAAGTTCTTTTTAACTTATTTAGTTACCTTTCCTTTTTAGGCTTGTTGTTGAAGAAAAGGAAAATTCTGTTAAACTATGCCAAAGGACGTCTACTGTTGTGAGAATTTTATTTTTTGTACTATGCATGACATATGGGGGTGATGTCTAATTGTATTTTAAGAAAGATTTGTACTCAAAACCTACGTTGATAAACTATGATTTAATGAAGCTTCATTTGAGTTATGAAATATTTTTCTAATGTTTTGTTTCATATAATGAAAATCATCTTATTAAACTTATACGCCACATGGCTTATACTTTATTTTATTATTTTATTAAATATTTAATACAACACCCTAGTTTTACAAAGTATCTGCCAAAATCAGTTTTAAAGATAGATAATTTCTCTGTAGTGACATGTCATACTTAGACCCTCCTAAAGGATCGGGTTTGGCATGTTACATATGGGTTGTCTTATATATTTTTGATAGGCCAGCAAGGGGTTTTCCCTCCAAGTTATACTTCAGGAATTGGTGCATTGTTTTAAATAAGAAGGTTTGAACAAAAAACTCTTCAGGGACATTCTTTCTTATCATGGTCGCTACGCTGAGCCTTTTCACAAAGTCTCGCAAAAGTTCATCCTCACATTGCCTGGATAAGAGGTATGTAGGTGACTGTTTCAATATCTTGTTCACTTAAAACCTACTCATAAATAAGTCTGCCAACTACTCCAAGTTTGAAATAGAGTTTTGTGGTAGTTGTAAGTACCTTTTTTGGGTTGAATCTTTTTGTGTCATAAAGAACACTTTACATTTATCCTCATCTAAGGCTTCAAATAGTCTTGGGGATCTTCTCAACTATCATACATCATTTTCGAGAATTTAAAGGTGAAAGGACAGAATGCCTCAATATTTTAGTGGCTAAAGGCTCATTCTTGTATTTTTTTAACCAACCCTAATAATTGGAGTTTCTAGGAATCCTATATATGCTTCTTTAGTTTTTCAACTTTCTACTTCAAAGTATGTTTACTAGAATAGATATAAATATCATCGCTAACATTATCATCATCATCATCATACCCGTACTCATAATTATCATCTTTTTCAACATCATCTTCTAAATCATCATTAACTCGGGTTTTATGTCGACGATTACGATCTTAATGGATGGATTATTCCTCTCTCTATGGTAGGTTTTGATCATGCTTCATCCTGCCTATTTTCAATTCTTCGATGAGCTTTTCATTTATTTCATTCCTTTCATTTTCCTACTTTTGTTTATCCATTTTCTCTTGGATAAACTTTTGTTGTTCCTTATATCTTCTCTACTAGGATGATAATTGCTCCTCCATGGGTCTCATTATTTCCTATTTGTCCAAATATTATTGGTTGCCTGGCTGATGATGTTGGGATCCCTGATTGATTGGTGATGCTCTAGCTTGATATTGAGTTTGGGGGTTGTAATACCATGGGGAAGGTATTGGTGAAATTGTTGGTATCGATTTTGTTAGTTTTAAGGTTGAGGGTTGGTTTGATTTTATTGGTTAAAGCTTTGATTGCCATGCAAAGGGTCTTGGTTCTGGGTCGTCCAGGTTTGGCCTATATTTACTCTAATATTTTGAACAATGGGGTCTATTGTTTGGTCATTGATGGTATCAAACTCGATGCTAGGAGGATCATTCATACCTGGGTTTGACATGCTGTCTATGCTCATCGTATCAATTGTTAACTATTGGATTAACATGTAAAAGTAGACGATGGTTTACATGGTGGTGTGTTCTAGTGAAGATTAGGAAGGGAACTTATCTAGTAGGAGAGTTTATGAATTAAGGAAGAAGTGAGTATGTGAGTCTATTTGATTTGTTTGCATGGTCCTTTTATAGTAGGAGACAAGCTTAGCTACATGTCCTGGGTTGCTGACACGGGAGCCTGATTTGATACTCCTAGTAGTCACGATGATGCTACGTCCTAGGATAAGACGTCTTAGGACGATTAGCAATCAATGACCCTGTACTTCCACGTAGGCCTCACATAATCTTAGTGGAAATGCATCGTCCCAGGGTTCGTTAGGCTAAGGTTCGCAAGTTACCTCAAGATTCGCTGGTTGACGTATAGGGTGGTCATGCATAGTCCGTTGGAATGTTAATTCTGTTAAGAGACCCGTGTCAAGTTCCCTTTCGATGCATTATGAAGTCCGCAAGGTTCTCTATGCCCAAACACTCTAATTTTTTTATCAAAGAAAATTGTCTTTAATCATTAATGTGGTAATATGATCGTTAATCATGACTAGCTCAGTCGGTGTTATGCTAACATATCATGTGTAAATGAATGTTGATGTGACACTATCACTTAAAAATTAAAAATTTTGAAATAATAAGAAAAAAAGAAAATAAATTAAAAAAAATGAATTCAGTAGATGCAATTTGAGAATCAAAAATGGGTTTTGAAGTAATGATTTAAAACTTTCTAATTTCGAATTCTTTCCAAAACAGTCTACTAACAAATTAAGAATTTTACCAATTTGAACTGATTGCTAAGTGTTAAACTTCGTCATAATATTAATAAGATTGAACTCAAAATTATTGGATACCACGTTATAAGTATATTTTGTATGAATAAAGGAAATTTATCGAAAATAACTTGCCAACAAAATTAGGAAATTTTCAAATTTAAGCTAAATGCAAACTGTTACGTTTTTAACTATTATATTACCATCATTAGTCCTATGTGTATCTAATATATCATTGAATTTTACGTAGAAGAAATTCCAACATATATTAGGTGGGGAAATGAGTTAGAGAAATTTTTTTGAAGTGTCAATTTTTTAGGTAGTTAAATCAGGTCATCAATAATCGAAGGTATTATTCTTATGTGAGAGTTTTATCCTCACAACATGTCCAGATACCTTCATAATTATTTACACGCTCAATACTAACACTTATCTCAAGTCTTGTAAGTACTAATCTCCACTAACTGAGGCGCCCCCTCCGTGAATCGTATACAACTCTCTATGAAGGCTGATGACAAAATCCTAACATGCAAACAATACATTTAATTGTTGGCAGTCCAGATTAGCATCTCAAAAACTAACACTTCAATAATTTCTCTAAAAAAGAGTCAATTTCACGTCAACAATATCAGTCCCCATTTTATTCTTTTTTTTAATTATTTCTTTTTTTTAATTCAATTATTCTTAATCCGCTATTAAAATTCTGCCCTATAAATACATACGAAGAACAAGCTTATATAACCCTGCAAACCTTAAAAATAAAAATATATATTAAAAAAAAAAAAACCTTCTCAGTTCTTCAAATTCAAACAGCCCCATCATGGCATTTGATTTGTTATGTTCCAAAATGGGCAACCTCGTCAAGTTCCTTCCCACAGGAACTGTCTTCATTTTCAACTTCTTAAACCCTGTTTTAACTGACAATGGCAATTGCAAAACTCCACTCAACAAACAATCAGCCGCCATTTTCATTGTCCTTTGTGGCTTCACCTGCTGTTTCAGTTGCTTTACCGACAGTTACAAAGATCGCGACGGAAAAACTCATTACGGGATAGCGACTTTCAAGGGTCTTTGGCCGTCGCCATCATCATTCGAGTCGAATTTGGCGAACTTGTCGAGCTACAAGCTTCGGTTGAGCGACTTCGTGCACGCTTTCTTTTCGTCGATGGTGTTCGCAGTTTTAGTCCTTTTGGAACCCAACACCGTGAAGTGTTTTTATCCATCTTTGTCGACCAATTCCAAGGCTTTAATATGCCTAATTGCATTGCCTCCGATTGCACTCGTAGTTTCATTGGCCTTCATGTGGTTCCCTAACAAACGCCATGGCATTGGGCACCCTTCCATTGAACATTATTCCAATAAGACCAATTTGCTTCTTCCACAAACAAGTTAATTTCTTCTTGATTAATATTGAGTAAATTCTACTGCTCATTTATTTTCTTTTAAATATTTATGGCTGTATCTTAGTTTTTAATTTACAATAACTTTTGATAATGAATGCTTTAAGGGTATCATAACGTAAAGTTACAAACTTGCAATTTATAGTAATATTTTTGGTGTAATTCTAATTTTGATGAAAAATTAGTATATTTACTTTAATTTGTCAACATTTATTTCTCGTACTTTATTAAAATTAAGAAGCTAACTAAATTTGATAATATTGTTAAACATTCATGTTAATTTATAGAATTAAAAATTAACAATTTAACCATTTATATAGAAATAATTAATAAAAATTATTAATTTAGCAATTTATATGTAACTAACTAGTAAAACTTTTTTTTTAAAGGAACTAAGCAGTAAAAGTAGTTCAAGTTTACGTTTTTATCGAGAAATAGACTTGCTTCTTATTTTTTATAATTTACGTGGATTACATTTTAATAATTAACTTTTCAAAATTTGTAAAATGAAATTGATAATTAGTGTGAAATGATGAATAAAAGAAAAAATATATATATATAATTTTGTAATATATTATAGGATATATATATATATATATATGAAAATAATGTGGTGTAAAAGTGTTCATAAGTAGAGTCGGGATGAGGTTTGGACTAGACTTAAACTTGATATTAACACACTTTATCTTATCCAAGTCCGGACTGGCCTGGCTTGGCTTGATCCGAAATATGAGCCTAAAATTTTATCTAAGTTTACTCATTTTTGTATATAGTTAACCTAAACTCATTTTAGGCTCGCTCATATTATTATTTTTTTAAATAAAATATATATTTGGCTTAAATATGTAAAAAGCCCTCAAACTTTAAAAAAAAAAATTTAAGCCACAGCTTTTTTTTTTCACTCAATTGGGTATTTGAACTGTTAAAATGTATTAAAAAGACCCTCAAAAATTTTCAAAATAAGTAATTAATCCCCTGCTTTTATTTTTGCTCTCAATTGTCAAAATGCATCAAAAAAGCCCTTTGACCGTAAACTTTAATAGTTGACCATTAAAGTTAAATGCCCCTAATTTTTTTCAGTTACAACCACCTTGTCTCACAACTAGTGCGTCACATGTGACAAAAAAATTATAAAAAATAAAAATCAATAAAAGTTATAAAAATTATAAAAATTATTAAACTTTAATAAAAAAATTTAAATTTACTAAAAATGTAATAATTATATATAAATTTTATTTATTAAAATTTTATATGTAGTCGTCTTAACTTTTTTTAATGTTTACATTATAGTAATATTATATATTAGTACAAATTTAATTCTTATGTGTTATAAATTACAAATATATAAAAATAATATAATATAAAATATTACAAAATTAAAAATGAGGAGCATTGTATGTTCGGGCTCAACTCATATTCTAAATAAGCCTAATTTTTCTTATTCATTCACATTTTTTGAGGCTAATATTATTATTTAAATCCTCTCAAATTTTAAACAGACTTAATCCAACAACATCAACTATTCTACTGCGAGAATGCACACGTGGGTATATCGATGTCATCTTGATTTGCATTGAAATAAGAGTTTAATGCAATCATTTATATGATTAATCATCTCAAGAGATAAGTTGTTTGAGACGAGTTTTACTTCTTTTGCCTACAAAGGTAATATTTTGTTATTTTTTCCATTTTCTAAAACAGAAAAAGAAAAGAACAAATAAGGGAAAAGTTTTAGAAATTTGTTGATAGTGCCTTTGTTACACCACCATACAAATAAAGGGTAGCTTACCGACATCAACCATTCAATTTAAATTTTAAGTGAATATTCAAAAATAATTTTAACTTTAATACACTTGCACAAAATTTTCAAGGAACTGGTCAAGTAATCTCACTTTGCTAGAGGAATTCATTGGTAGGGAACTCACTGAATCCCAATTGAATTCTCGTGAATATAAAAGCTCATCATTCCATCACCATTTAGTACCAATTTACTAGAATTAGATCTTGCCTCACTCTACTCTTGGAGTCTAAGCAATAGGCTTTTACCCAATAAAAGCCTTCCTCTTCACCACGAAACCCAAACCATTTAGTACTAACTAAAACTTTGAGTAGACCTCGCTCAAGACTTGAAATCACCATTAGTGCTCTCTGCAATAAGGTGTGGTCCACCTCCAAACACTTTCAAAGACCCTCGTCGATAAATATTGTATCAACACTATTATACGAACTCAGGAGGATCTTCAACATCAATCAACTTGCAACCCACTTTTGGATGCCATCCAATTTTTTCTGGACAGAGTTGTTTTCTTATGGATAGTAAAGTTTTTATATTACTTAGATGTTTATTTAAAATATTGAGATAAATATAAAATTGGTATCTGAATATGTCTACTTTTCTTAAATTGATACTTTTAGTTTATTTTTTTTTTTGTACTAGACTAATACTCAAACTATATTAGTATTTGAGCCTAACACCGTTATTTTTTTTTTTTTTTTGCTAACATGATAGCGCTGGCCACTCGCACAGCATCATGTGTCATCCTCTTCGTATCTCTTTCTCTTTTTATATTCTTTTTCATTTTCCCTCATTTTCTTCCCTTTTTGGTTTCTTCTTTTTATTTTTCTTACCTTGGTCGCCACATTGTCTTCTTCATCTTTCTTCTTCACTATCATCTTCATCTCCCATTTCTAAGTTACATGGTTTCTAATTTTTTTTAAGGGTAAAATTGGTTAGCAAGCATTTTGGGGAGCATGCAACAGTTAATAAATAAACAAAATAACAAAATAAAAAAGGTTCAAGAAAGTTGAATTTTTACCAACATTTGGTACATGCCTATTAGCTTCAACAGATTTTCCCCAATTTCTCCCAAAATCCTATTGATGTTTTTTGAATCATCTTTATCTTGTAATGTATTAAAAGCAGTCTTTAAACATGAAACCTTCTTATCCAACTTCTCGAGTCTCTTCCTCAATATTTTCAACTTAGATTCAACTTTCACTTTCTCATTTTCAAGTTCACAATTCTTACTTCTCAAATCGATAATTTCGTGTTCTTTCTCAAACATACTATTCACTCCTCCGATAATCTATTACACATTTCCTTAGCCGACTTTCCTCTTCTTCTCAAAACCATATTTTCTTCTCGCAACTTTGAAACCTTACCCTTCGTATCCTCCAATTCTTTCTTGCATTTCCTCATATCATACACAAAATCCATTTTTTTTCCAACTTCTCTTCTTCGAATTTGTAAAAAAATGAATACTTTGCCTGTTTCAATGACTCGATTTCCAACTTTGATTTCTACTCTCTTGCTAATAATTCCCTTTCTACCATGGCGAAATCATTGGAACAAAAAGTGGATTTTACAAAAGAAATCATTTTAGGAATGCTCCAAGTGCTAATATTCCTAATTTCGTTGTCACCCAAATCACTCGAATTAACAATCTCATTCTTAATAGCCATTGTTTGTGAAACTAAAAACAAAACAAAGAAAAAGGGAGATAAAAATGATGTTAAGAAGGGCATAAAAGAAAAAGGGAAGAAAATGAGGGAAAAAGAAAAAGGAAATAAAAATAAAAAGCGGTATAAAGAGGACGACATGTGGCATCGCGCAAGTGCTCAACGCTGCCATGTCAACAAAAAAAGTAACGATGTTAGCTTCAGGTACTAATATAGTTGATGAAAAAAGTTTGAGTACCAATCTAGGACAAAAAAATTATAAGTACCGATCTAGGAGAAGTAGACAAGTTCGGGTACGAATTTTATATTTAACCCTAAAATTTTCTATATTTATTTATTCATGTAATTAGAATTTCAGTTACATAAGATTGGTAAAATTGATTTAATTAGTTTTAAGAGTCTTTAATCTATTGTTTATTTATTAAATAGAGCTCAGCTAAAGATTAAATTGTTAGTGTCAAATTTTCTATTATTTTTAAGAGCTTATATTCCTTAAACTTTATTATGCAAATGTATATATGAATAAGGCTTAACCAGTCAAATTGGGCAAATTAGAATAAATTTGAAGTTATTCTTTTTACTTTAAGTGAAGCAAGTTTCCTTTGAAAGTTGAGCGTGTAACATCCAACGCCCGACCCAACTGTCGGATTTAAGTATGGAGCGTCACAAATGGACCTATACTTAAATTTTCGTAACTTAGCTACCAGTGAACAAACTAAACTAAAATAAAATTATTTTAATAATATTAATAATAATTCTTACAACTAAACCCTTAAACCATTGAATTCTTGGTCTTGTAATTTTTTATCTCTAATCTGACTGTTTATTTACAATAGGCCCCTTACAACTCTTAGCCGAGCTAACTAGTTCATTGCCCAGATTCTAAGGGCACTATACAACTACAATGTCGCAAATCCTAAGGCGAAATCTCTGACGGCACCCCTTTCCCAAGTGCATGACTGCATCCAACAGCGATCCTCAATCTACACTTCCTCTAGCTTGGTCCCTTGTTGATCATCTATGCAAGTCTTGTAAACATCAGTCAGCTCTGTAAGTTCGAATGAACTTAGTGAGTTACCTCACAATGTCACACATAAATGAACCCTATTGCACAAGGGCAATAAAATATGAAATAAGTTAAACTAAATTTTACTCCTTAATTGCTCAATGTGAGTTTAATTGTCAGGGTAGTAGACTCCACCCAATCCTCCAAGCTACTCGGCTCATTACTCAACCTTTCTCCAGTCGAACTCTTCATTTGGTTGTGTCCTAGACACCTCGCCATATCATCGAGTCCTATCATTACTTCTTGTTTAACCTTAACTTCATACACATCACATACAGAGTGTTTACTGATCTCTAACTTACTTAGCTATACTCCTAATTTACTTTTTATGCACCCCCTAAGGTAGTTTCCTCATCCTTTCGTCTAAGGATTTTGGGAACATACCTTCCTTGATGGACTTTCTCTTGGTCTCTAAGGACTTGTTGGAGTTTTCGCATTATTCTAACTTTTAGTATGACTCGCCACTTTGGTGAACTTGTCCTCATTCCACCTTACTATTCGTAGAAAGGGGATTACTTTTAGGAATCCTCCTCTCACACCAGCCCTCTCTTGGATACTTTTCTACCCCATAAATGAAGGGTGATCTAACTTGTTGAAGTAGCAGGTTATTGCCCTTGTGACAATACAAGTCTTCCATCTCACTTGTTCACTTCCTCCCTACAAGGGCATTCACTTCCCTCATATCACTTTATTACACACTTTTTGGCCACTCTTGATTTCGGATCCTATCTTGTAATCCTTGGAGAGTTTCACCTCTTACATCCTCATAATTAGGCCAACTCTTCATGTGGCCTATCTTCTTCTAATTCTTGTTGAGTCATCGCCCTTTCCTAGTTGGCTTTTATCTTTATCACGATTTTTGGCGAACTCCTCTTGATCTGCTTACCATACTTACACTTTCTTTTAACTCTTCTTTTACCCTTGCAGTTTCTCATATTTGGCGTACTGGTAACATGCCTTGCTCTTAATGTCCCTGCAGACTCTGTTGATTAGCATAGTCGAGCTATGGTCTTAAGTCTTTTTCATCCTACTTTCCTTGACCTAACAGACTTACATATGTTTACTGTCCTGACAGACTATCTATGTTACGTGTTTATTATCTTGGCGAACTATCTCTGTGGATACCATGGAGTCTTTCATCCATGGTCTTACACTGATTCACCATCCTGGTGTACTATCTTATGACATCATGTAGTCTTTCATCCATGGTCTTACTAATCATGCTTGGGTGTCATAGCATCTTTCATCTATGGTCTTAAACTGTATACCTTGTACCTTGTACCATGCCGCAATGGCCTTACGCCATATACATTTTTCTGTGTACCATGTTTCTATATCGTCTTTCATCTATGGTCTTATGCTACATAACTCATACCAGACTGTCATAATGTCTTTCATCTATGGTCTTACGCCATATATCGTCATCACGATGTCGCCCCGAAGAACCAATTGATATCGCCGTTACGGTAAATACCATTCTATAATATCATTTCTCGAATCCTCCTCCCATTACCTCCTTTACACCACCTAACCTTGATACTCGAATTGCGCAGTGTTTCTTCCATAAGGCCAGAAGCGTTGCCTGATGCGATATCTAAAGGTTCACTTCCCATTTTTCATCCTAACTTCATTTATCCCTTTGAGATTTATCCCATAGTCATGCAATGTATGCTCATATTATCATAATTTCATGCTTATGCAAACATGGCATTCTTAAACAACATTAAACCTAACAATAGGTTTGAAGTCTAGAACTCACATAAAACTTCATAGTTTCCATATCTTAGCCTTCTCGAACGCTGGAGCTTTTATTCTTCTAGTAGCAGCTAAGCATTCCAACCAAAAACCATGGGTTATACTCCACATTCTTAGCTTAAACCCATTTTTTCGAAACATGCAAAACCCTTACAATAGTTTTAAAGTCTATAACTTTATCCTACGTGCTTAGAAGGGTTAAGAACCTTACCCACTTGCTAGTTTCCCTACTTTTCTGGTTCCATCCTCATGAAGTCTACTCAATGCAGAACATTCCATGGTTACTTCTTCTTCGAGCTATTGAAGAAGATGAAGAATAAAAGAAATTAGAACAAGATCGGGAAGGAAATCATTCTTGGGAGTCATCTCCCTACTATTTATAGCCCTTCCCGCTCTAATTCCAGTCGTATAAGAGCTATCCATGGATAATTATCATGTCCCCCACTAAAGAACCAGCTAGTTTCGCTCTAACCGAGCCATGTTTGGTTCTTAACCATCTTCAATATAGTTTCCAACTTTCTTGTTTCTCCTAATATATGCCGTTAACTTACGATCTCTTTCAATTTAGTCCCTTAATTATTCTTAATATAGGTATTGACTCCTTGAGAACCAAACATGGCTCAGATATAGGTATTAACTCCTTGACTATCACCTAATTACTCCGCTACTGGGTACCATCCATCTCATAACATCCATTTACTATCTTAATTTTGGTAGGCATTCCATAACGAACACTGTTTGTCTACCAACTCTTTGACCATTTATTTGGCGAACTCTTCTGCAAATCCTAAATTTGCTTATGCTCTAACTCTACCCATATTGCGAATCCTTAATATTGGTGAACCTCAGTTGAGCCTTTTAACTTCTATTTTTCAATTTATGTTTTCTAAAAATCAACTCATATTGTGAGAGGTGAGTTGAGCTTTGGTTCACATGCCGAGGAATTTTCAAATTCTGTTTTTTAATTTCTGTTTTTCAAAAGTCAACTCATATTGCGAGAGGTGAGTTGAGCCTCAGGTCATGCTGAGGTATTTTCAATTTCTGTTTTTTAATTTTTGTTTTCATCAAAATCAACTCATATTGCGAGAGGTGAGTTAAGCCTGGGCTCACGTGTTGAGGTATCTTCAATTTCTATTTTTCAATTTATGTTTCAAAAATCAACTCATATTGCGAGAGGTGAGTTGAGCCTCGGCTCACACGCTAAGGTATTTTTAATTTCTATTTTTCAATTCCTGTTTTTCAAAAATCAACTCATATTGCGAGAGGTGAGTGGAGCCTCAAGACATGCTGAGGTATCTTTAATTTTTGTTTTTCGATTTATGTTTCAAAAATCAACTCATATTACGAGAGGTGAGTTGAGCCTCGGCTCACACGCTGAGGTATTTTCAATTTCTGTTTTTCAATTTATGTTCCAAAAAATCAACTCATATTGCGAGAGGTGAGTTGAGCCTCGGTTCACATGCTGAGGTATTTTCAGTCTCTACTTTCAGTTTCCATTTTTCAAAATCAACTCATATTGCGAGAGGTGAGTTGAGCCTTTTAATTTCTATTTTTCAAAATCAACTCATGTTGCGAGAGGTGAGTTGAGCCTTTTAATTTCTGTTTTTCAAAATCAACTCATATTGCGAGAGGTGAGTTGAGCCTTTTAATTTCTGTTTTCAAAAAAATCGACTCATATTACGAGAGGTGAGTTGAACCTTTTAATTTTTGTTTTTCAAAAAAGAGGTCAACTCATATTGCGAGAGGTGAGTTGAGTCTCAAGTCATACAGTGAGATACTTTCAATTTATGATCCAAAAGTTAACCTATATTGCGAGAGCTCGCAGGCCGAGCTATTTTTTATGTTTGTTTTTCAATAAAGAATAAAGGTTGCAGCTAATCAAAGATACAGATTTTGCCTCCCTAAAGTTGTAGTGGAGCAGGTTGAAGTTACAAGATTCATCTTCCTGAAGTTATAGCAGGGCAGATTGAAGATACCAGATCTCATCCCTGAAGTTACAGTAGAGCAGATTGAAAGATACTAGATCTCATCTCTCTGAAGTTGTAGAAAAGCAGATCACGACGAATTTTATATCTCTAAAGAGGCGATAGATCGAGGCTACCAGTCATAGCTCCGAAGTCGCGATGGATTGAACTAAAGCTACAAGAGGCGGTGGGTTGGAACAAGATTACTTGAAGAAAAGAAGTGCCAAAGAAGTCAAGATTTGGCAAGACCAGGCAAAATTGGCCTTTCTCTATGTCTTTGCTCTATTACCGTTACACGACAATGAGCAAAGAGGGGCAGCTGTTACAGGCCAATTTTGGCCTTCATTTAAATTACAAAACCCATTTTTGCATCTCAAACCCGTGGCCCAATTGCCTAAACCCAGATGACCCAAATCTAGCCTACCCAATACCCGTTACAAGCCCAAAATTAACCCCATTACCCAATACCCAATTACCCACTAACCTGTTTACAATAATCCCTAACCCAAACCTAACAGTAGAACCCTAGCCCCACTTGCACTAACCTCTGACAGTAGCCACCTGCTCTACCGCCAAGGTCACATCGCCACTACCCTTCCAGGTCACCTCCACCGCCAATAGTCCCTGCAAACAATTAAAAGGACAGGACAAAAAGCAAACACAGAATGGACAGCTTGTAAAACAAAGGCTATAAAAAGCCAAATTTAAACACTGTAAAGGGGGGAATTTTTTTCAATAATAGAACCAATACACGGCAATCTGTTAGAATACAAACATAAAATCTCAAAAAAACACAAAAAGACAGCAATTTCAGCGAAGGGATACCCCCGAATTAGAGAGAAATATCAAAAAATTCAACCGGGAACCTAAGGTGATTCTATTTCTTCATATTTCCCGAATCCCTTTTTTTTTACATACAAATATATTTTCAAAATATTAATAATATATAAAAAAATTAAAATTTTTACCTTCCGGCCACCGTGTACGGTGGCCAGCGACGACGGCTCCGGCAACGACCAGCGGTGGCTTACCCCGCCGGATTCTGGGCGACTTCAGAAGAGTTGAAAGCATTCAGCTCTGTTTTTTTTGTTTTGAAACACCAAAAGTGAGGTTTTTAGAAAAAAATTTTAGTTTTATAAGACTACAAAACGGCGTCGTTTTGGAGTCCCCCAAACGCGCCCAAAACAGCATCGTTTTGGGGGAGACCCGATTACCCGACCCGCTCCAAGCCAGGATCCGCGCTTTTCTAGCGGAAGGGCAATTTGCGCATTTGACCCTTCCGCTTTTTAATGATTTTGCAATTAAACCTTTTATATATTCCGATTTAGCCCCAAATTTTGTTCCGATTTCCAAATTGGCCCTCCATGCTGCGCAGCGTTTTGAAAGTGTGGGAAATTTTCTCTTTCGATCCCTACTGTTTTCATGCGTGTTCAAATAAGTCCTTTTCGTTTGTTTTTATTTTAAAATTTGGCCCGAAATTTTGATTTTGCTTTCAATTTCATCCTTTTTACCGTTTTGATATTTTAATTCTGTTATTCTGTTTTTTTATTATTGTATTGTTTATTGTTATTATTATATTTATATATATATATATATATATATATATAGTATTATACATAGTATTATTTTTTATTACTTTATTTTTAAATATTATCATTATATTTTATTTACTTTTATATTTATTATTATTGTCAGTATTGTTATTATTATGTCTATTTTTACTACCATTATATTTGTCATTAATATTAGTCTTATTATTAATACTGTCATATCTATTTTATATTGTTAGTATATTATACTTACTTTATTTATGTATATGTAATATATTTTCAGTATTATAATTATGTATTTGTTTTTTAATATATATACATGTACGTGTTTGTATATACTTATGGTTGTTTTTGATATTATTATTATTCCTAATATATATATTACGTATGCATGTTTAAATACTATATTATATATATTTCATATCTATTTTTTGTCTGTTATTATATTTGTTATACTTATTATTTTCACTATTATTATTTATTTTAATGTTATTATTATCTACGTATATATTTTTTTATATATATTATCTTAGGTATATATTTTTGATATTGCATTTATATATTTTTTTGTATATACTTGTAATGTCATATTATTCGTATATTTTTTATTATTATCTCATATTTTTTTATAATTCTATTATACTATTATATTTTGATATATTATGTATATATTTTTACGTATTATTATTAATAGTTGATTTTTAGACATTGTTATCAGTTCTAACGTGTACATATTATATGTATTTCTTAATACTACATTAAATATATATATTTTTATATATTACGTATATATACTTTTAACATTATATTGTTTATATACATTTTTATATCCCACGTATATACTTTAATATTATTATTATCTTGTTTACTATCATATGTATTGCTAGCGTCTTATAATTAGTGTTTCTTATCTGTCTCATATATTCGCGACTTTTTACTGTTTGCACATTCTGAATTAAATACATGTTTAAATTACATTTCATTACAATGTTGATGCAAGTTCTTTTTCGAAATACTGTTTCATGTTTTTAAAAATGAGGCAATGTGCCGATTTTAACATTAAGCCTGTGATTTCATCGCTATGATGGGTGAATCACGATCGGCTCGCGTTAAAAACGGGATATCCTTCTAAAAAACTGAAAACTTAAAAATTCTTGCTTTTCAATCGGATCACGACTAAATGTTAAAATGAATTTGCATTTTTGAAAATTAAGACAATATGTGTTTAATAAGATACCAATTTTGGGCGTCGCGGGGGTGCTAATACCTTCTCCGTACGTAACCGACTTCCGAACCCTAATTTTTCTCTGGATTTTGACGTGGACCTAAACTCCGCCTTCTTTCTC
Organism: Gossypium stocksii; assembly: GCA_020496765.1. Taxonomy (NCBI): domain Eukaryota; kingdom Viridiplantae; phylum Streptophyta; class Magnoliopsida; order Malvales; family Malvaceae; genus Gossypium; species Gossypium stocksii. The sequence goes on along the minus strand of CM035630.1, from coordinate 81,461,273 downwards.
TGAAAGTAAATCTTTAAGAAACAATTGATTAGGTGTCCGATCACACCTAGGAAAAAGGTCGGTGGCAACTCCTTTTTTCGTAATAAAATCCTTTTCGTAATAAAATCAAAATTCAGTTTTCAAATTTTCAATAAATCGCCATAATTAGCGACCGAAGCAAAAATTTTACGTCGCTACACATATGATGAACAAATAAAAAAAAATATGTCATTTAGTTTACCAATCAAGTAATAATACATAAGACACAAGTATAATACGAGCAAAATTTGAAGAAACCGTTATAAATAGTAATTATATTGAGAATTTAAATGTCCTTATAATCTACTCCTCATCAAGCACAACCTCATTGCAGTTAACCTCAGGACAAATTATTTTATAACCTTCCTCTCAATTTAGAAGGTTGAGGGGGCAATTATTACAGCTACATAAAATACCTGTTAATGACTTTAATAAGCAATCTTATTTCACTAGAGAAATTCATTAGAAAAAATCCCACCGAATCTTAAAAGGAATCGTTCGAAACATAAAGCTTTATTATCTTATTATCTCATAATACCAATTTTCTATAATCAAGCAAGCTTAATTAATCACATCAAATCAACTTGCAGCTATGATTTGACTACCTTCCACTCTATTTTTGGAGCCTAGACAATGGGGCATTTACTCATTGCAACAAGCTGCAAGCCCTTATAAAGGCCCTCCCTTATACCAAAAAGGCCCAAACCATATATTACTAACTGCAATTCTGCATAAACCTTACCAAAGATTTGAAAATATCATTTAACAACTCTTGGCACCAACATTCTCCAAACAGGCTTGAAGACCTGTAGCATCAACAAACCTAATTTGGGTACGCTTTGAGTATCAAATAGCAGCAAATTTTTATTAGTTAAAGAGGGGGCGGGGGAACAACTGTTAGATTAAGGACTACCTGCATCTGAAATCTTCAACGGCATAGGAATTAAGCTGCCATGTTTTTGTTTTATTATTTTAACTACCCACCTTCTATCACAACACTGATCTTTCATTTTCCTTCTCATGTTAGTAAATGAAGGAAATCTTATATTATGTATATTTATGTCATATTTATCTAATTTATTGATTTTATTTAAAATATTTCTTATAACTTTATCATGCTTTAATTATTTTTTCGTGTCATTATGTCATGTTTAATGCTGTTGTGACTACTATTTGTCATTTCAATTCATTTATTTATCATTATTAAATTAATAATATGATGATGATGATGATAAGCCTTTTTGAAACTCTGCTTTATGATTTTGCCCAATGTTTGACCCCTGCCTTTGCCTTTCTGGCTTCTGGTTGTTTACCAACCAAATGACTTAGCATCATCTATATTTCATAATCAAGGACAATTTGGAGAGAACTGGTAAGAGATAACTAAAATAAATCTAAGACAACATTTGAATTACCCACATTCATAAAAGGTTTGAAATAAATTATTTGGGTTTTACTGTGTTTTTTATTTTCTATTTATTTTTGTCAACAATCTCTTGACCGAGTGATAATAATATTATGTTATAAATATGAGAGTTTGAATTTAATCTCAAACAACCTCATTTCCTTCTCCTAATTATCAAAATAAAAGAAAACTTTTACTCCTATCTCTTCCAAGTATAGATAAAATAATTTTTATTACAAAATAATAATAAAAAACAGCTCATCATAAAATGCAAGGTTTATCTATGTATCTTACATTAATTTCAGAGAAATGATGTGTAGGAATCAGAAATAAATACTGATATACATGCAATTTATCTATTTCATACATGAAAATAGGAGAAAATTAATGAGAAATATAAAATCAAATATCAAGCACTTATGTTCGAAATGCTTCCAAAGTAGCTTCAGTTGCTTAAACACACAAGCTTTTGTGCAGTTTTCCTATGTTTTTTTATGACACTTTGCTGAGATTTCTCGCATTCTTTCACAATATCGACCCTAACAATGTGGTGATCCGAAGTCCCTTTCGACGAAATCACAGAGTACGATCCCGGAACAAAGGCGTACTGAGAGTTCGAAGAGGCTAAGATGTAATCAACTCGCGTCCCGTATTTGCAGGTTCCTTGAACATCTGAAGATCGAACTCCAAACTGTTAATAGTTAAAGACATTAAAAATGGAGAGAAAAATAAATTACATTGTGATGATTTGATCATTTTACTTTGGCCTTTGGCAATAATGACTACTGGTTCACATTCACCAGCATAGTCTTTGGAATCTGTGTACTCTTTTCCCCTCAGCAGTTTCATTACTTCAGTTCTTGGTCTTGGCTTGCCTATGTCCTCATAGTACTGCAATATCAGCATCCCGGGACTCGGGTGAGTGCCGGATATGGGTATTTTAAGAAAAATGGAGAGTTCGGGCAATTTTAAAAACATATAAATATTACCTTCACAATATCTGTCCATCTTTCTGATGAGTAATCTGATGCATTCAGAGAGTTTAAGCCTCCAAGTAATAAGTGGGGAGTGTTGTTTGATTCAATTATTGCTTTCATTTGCTTCATTCTCCAGTTTTCATCTAAATGATCAAGCTGGGTGCAATAGAAGTTCACTTCTCCAGCCCATGGTACATCAATGATGACCTTAAGCACATTCCTGAAATCGTTTTCATCGGCGATCTTTTGTACCGTCCATCGTTTGATCGGCCATTTCGAGAGGATCGCGTTTCCGTACTCCGGAGCCCAACTTTCGGCAAAAACATACTTCATCTTGAGTGCTGAAGCTAAATCAGATAAAGGCTTCATTCCTTTTTCTTCCTGTGCTTTCACATCTTGTAAAGCTATGATATCAGCATTGAGCTCTCTAAGCACTTCTGCAATGCTTCTTCCATTTTTCGAGCCACCTTCGTTCCAGAATTTGATCATATTTGAAGGCAAACAAACCGGGGATCTCATAATGACATTCCTCCGATTGATTCGGCCGGTGATCGTGTCTGATGAGCCCTCGTTTACGTCTTCGATGAAACTGAGAATTTTACTCTGTGCCAAAGATATCTCATTATCAGGAAGGTTGATTGAAACCTTGAGGTTTGATCTCGAGAGCTTGTTTTTGTTGTGGGAATCATGCAAGGGAGATTGCTTGAGTATACTCTTGGGATAATAATTCGGAGACTTGTTATGAACGTCGAACTCAAACGGTGCTTTGAATCCAATATAGTCATCATCTCTGTAGCTAAATAAACCGGCTTCCTCAGCTTCCGAAATGGCAGGTGCAAGAGAAAACATAGCAACATTAAACGTTGCAATTCTTATCGGCCTTTGGGGATTACAAAATCCCAAGTTGCCATACAAATCAATGTCAGAACTTTTCGTTCCAACGTCGCCTTTTCTATGAACTTTGGAGTTCAACCTCCCCAATCTCCGGATGATAACCTTCGGCCTTGGTCGCTTGCGCATCAGCCACCGAATTCTCGAGCAAAGATGCCATAGTTTTCTTCTCAGAACCTTCAACATGGAAGACCCTTGATTACTGCAAAAGAACCGTTGAATCTTCCTGGTCTGCATTGGAGAAAAGTGAAAATGTGGGTGCAAACAGCAAAGACTTGAAAAAAAGTAACTAAAAGGACAAAAGACCCTCAACTGCCCCCTCAAGTAGTGTGGCGGGAGTTGAAAATTCGCGCTAAGATTGTTGATCTCCTTCAACAACACGCCAAATCTAAACTAACTGCTACCAATGATATCAAACCAAGGTTCTTGTCTTTGTCTTTGTTTTTGATTGGTGTTGTTATACCGCCATTTAGACTGAACACGTGTCACTTCCAAAAGGTACTAGATGAATACCTGAGGACAATTTTTCACCTCCCGCCAGCCAAAGTGCCCTCGACTGTTCAGCCTCCCAAAACTCTCTGCTATGAAGGCCACTCATTGTGAGAGAGAACATCCCAACAGCCCCTTTCATCAAGTTACCCTCTCACCGTGGTCTAACCATCCGTTTTTCAGTGAGAATACTCTCCTCAAAAACCACTAGGGCTCTGTCCAAGCATAACAATCTCATACTTCGTCAAAAGATATTCCTCACATACTCCATGATAATAATTATTCTGTCACATCACCACCAAACAAGAAGTATCACCCATAAAATAACACACATTTTCCACCCTAACTCTTCTTTTGTTGAAATTTGTATCAACAGGTCTAATACATATTCGGATCAAACATATTCAGATTAATATGCACTGTAAAATCAAACGAAAATATTGGGTATGCTTGTCTCAAAAACACATACTCATACCAGACATTAAGTCACAAATGAAAACGCGTTCAGATTAGGGCAGAAAATACACGTGTTACACAGTCATGTCTGGTCTTAATTTGTTAGCTGTCCACTGAAAATGAACAACCCCATGAGTTTTTAATCCTTGGTTTTGGAGTCCTAAGGCATCTTTTATATTGCATCTTGTTGACTTCGTATGTAAACAAAAATGTCCCAAGAAAAAAAGAAACAATTATTGTAAAGTACAAAACAATAATGTGAAGACACCATTACAATTACAGAAGATGCTTTAATCAAAGCAATTAAGTAATACAAAATTCAATTATTGTCACTCTGAAAAGGGGTCCCTTTGTAAACTTTTCCATGGATTCACAGAGGAACTTCCTTCAATAATCAAACTTCACTTTGGTCCATGGTTAGGTAGAATCTGTTTGCCACATGTTAACAACAATTTTCAATAGGTTCGACCATTGAACCAAATTACCTTTAATGTTTAGTGGTGAACGTTGTATGGTTTGCAGGATCAAATCTATATTTAAATCCTTCAATCATTCATCAGGGAACAATGAATCCAAAAGGTAGGAAGATGATACACCATTTCTTCCATCCTCAAAGAATCCATTGGAAGCACTTTCCCTTCTTGATTTTCGCTCCTCGATGATGCGATCATCTGTTTCTGTGCAGTATTTTCGGCTCACCTGTTTTAAAGGTTTCTCAGCCACAACAAACTTGTTCCCATCACGGATTCTCTCTGAAAAACCTGCCCAAACTGCACAAGGTCACATATTAAAAAGCTATGTTACTCAGAATAGGATTGGTATATTCATTTTATCCTAAATTTTTAACGTATTTAATGGATCCTTAGAAGGTCATGTCCCATACCAGTATCCGTATGTTGCATCGAATACGGGTGTCAAACATGACTACTTCAAGAAAAAAGAAGTGTGGGACCAAAACATAGTTAAGAAGACCAACAGGCTAACAAACAGGTTGCCTAAATAACTCAAGAGAAAGGCTAGTATCCACTTCAAAGACAAGTGAAACATGTTCATCATCCTCCTTTTGATTCCACAAGGACCACATGTTGGACATAAGCAACAAAATCTAGACAACAGTCAAGAAACACTATGGAGAGGAAACCTCTAGTTTAACTTTGGCTTCGTATAATGGACAATAGGAAGAAGTGATCTGCACTTAACAGGCGCTAATGACCAATTGTTTCAAGTAAAACAACCAAGTTTAATTAGCTAGGTACATACAATAAACACATGAATATGAGCCTCAGAACTTATACTAGTTGCCAGATAACCAATCCAATAGGAAATAAAAAAACTATTTATAAGAACTTTATGATTTTAATGGTTCATGATCTTTTGACTCTTGACTAGTGTTCACTAAAATCTAAGGCAGGCATACTAATCTTCCCAACAATCCTTAGAAAAACTGAACTTTCTCCATCATCAACTTTACTGGTGAAAGAAGTCATGAAATGAAAACTAAAGACATTTATAAAGTAAGATAAGATAAGATTAGATTAGATTAGATTGAAATTGGGAATACCTCCAAAATGATGCAAAACAATGGAAGCAGCAACAGTGACATTCAAAGAGGCAGTGCCACCTCCATATTGAGGAATGTACACAAAGAAATCACAAATCTCACATTCCTTAGCTGAAAGCCCTGTTCCCTGTAAAACATTAAAGAACAAAGAAATTGTAAAAGGAAAAAGTAAAACCCAAGAATCAGAAATTTCAGCTAAATTTAGCAAATGGGCTTTAACTTTACCTCATTACCAAGAAGAAAAGCAGTGCTTTTCTTGAAAGGATGATCAGTTATGGAAACAGCGTCCTCTGTGATCTCAACCCCACAAATATCACAATCTTTCTCCTTCAAATACAGTAAAAAAAATTCAAAAACAAATTAGGATCCAAATTGAAAAAGTTTATGAAATAAAGGATTTAGAGAAATGGGATGGTTAGACGTTTACTTTCAGGAAGAGGCGAGCGTCGGTGAGGGAATGGAAGTGGCGGAAACGAAGATGGGAGCTGGAGCCGTGGCTGCCGAAGGCGTTGAAGTCACGGCGGCCAACTAAGATTAGTTCGGTGACTCCAAAGGCGGTGGCGCTTCTAGCTAGGGTTCCGACGTTGTGCCTCTTTGCTATATTGTGAACCACCACGTAGCTCTCTATAGCCATTTTTCTCCTTTACTCATTCATCTTCTAAAAGAAGAGAGCTTGGTCGACATGGAGGGGTTTTCTAGGGTTTTTTTTCTTCTACTGGCCTGCTTTGCCCTTTTAGGCCAAGGCCCATTTTCTTTTCTAATTTCTTTTTTAATTTTTTCAAGGTTAAATAAACTATTTAGCAAATTAGTCTCTATATTCTAAAAGAGCAAACGTCACTTAGGATCCAAAATAAATTGGCTAAGTTGGGTTTGGTTAAAATATGACACAATTCCCTGTACTTTTCAAAAAATGAGAATTTAGTCCCTCTACTTTTATTTTATTGAATTTAGTCGGTCTACTTTTCAGATTTAAAATTTAGATTCAAATATTAACATTGTTAATTTCTTTTGTTAAACTCAATATAATTACAAGGTTATTTTTTAAATTACATGGTTACAAGTGAGTTTTTTTTTTCAAAAAAATCACAGCAATAAATTTAACAAAAAAAATAATGTTAACAATTAGACCTAAATTTTAAAACCCGAAAAGTAAAGAGATTAAATTCCATGAAATAAAAGTATAATGACTATATCCTTAATTTTCAAAAGTATAAAAACTAATAGCATATTTTAAACTTTGGGTTTCTAGCAAATAAAAACCGAGTCTAAATAATTATTACTAAAATAATTTCAGAATATGTATATATCTAATTTATAAAAATAGAATATATCATTCTTTCATCTAATGAAATTCATATATAAGTGAATCTATTTGAAATGTTTCAACAATTTCTTTTTTTATATATATAAAATATTAATATGCAAATCTAACGGTCAAATAAAGCAATATGAAATTGAAAAAATATCTAAATTTATAATTTTAAATAATATCAACATAAATAAATAGGTCATCATTACCATTAAGATTAACGATCAGCATTCGATCGAATTGAATTGAGTGGAAAAAAGTTTAGTTAATCGAATTGATAAGTCTCATTTTATCATCCTAACTCTACTTGAAATTTTGCTCGAATCTAGACGAGTGAAATAAAATTTAAGTCAAGTCGAACCGAATCGAATAGAATAAAATTATTCAAGTTAAATTTAAAAAAATTAAAAATGTTAAATTAAAATTTTCTTACCCTATAACTAATTCGATTTTAGAGCATATAATTTTGAAATCATATATATTTAAAAACTCTTTCAAAGGAAAATAAGAAAAAAATTAAAATACTTTAGTATGATAAATTTGAATCATTAATTTATTTATTTAGGTCCCAAAATTATTTTTTTAATTTTTTAAATATTCTTTAGAATTTTTATTTTTTTAATATTTGTAATGTTTTAAAAATTATTTTTATTTTTATGAATTTTTTTTTAATTTTTGTTGAGAGAGACCAATTTATTCATTTTCAAAATTGAGCAGGGACCAAAGAGATATTTACACCAATTTGTTATTTGAGTTATTCAAATTGTAAATTTCAACTCGACTTGAACTTAAAATTCGAATTATTTATTTGAGTTGACTCGAAAAAATTGAATAAGTTGAATCGATTAAGTCGAAATTTAATTTTTTTTAATTTTTTCGAGTTAAATCAAATTTTGCTCACCCCTAATTAAGACTAATCGGTTCTTCATATACAAAAAGAAGATTAATTAAAATACATAAGTCTAGTCACTTTTATTTGCTTAAAATTACGTTTTGATCACTAAACTTTTAAAAATTATTATATGATTACTAATATTATTAATTTGTTATGTAATGGTCTATTAACAATGTGACAACAAATTAATATGGCACATTAATATCATTATTTCAAACGAAAATTTTAAGTAAAATTGAATTTCAAACGAAAATTTTAAGTAAAATTGAACTAGTCCTTGTACTTTTTTCCTTTTGAGCATGTAATTCTTTTTTTTTTTTTATTTCTTTGGCTTAAATAAACATTTAGCCCTTAGATTTGACATATTCTCCTAAATTAATACTTAAAGGGTTAAAATTTTCTAAAAATATAAGAAAATAATTAGAAAATTATAATAAAATTTGAATTTCCAAAATAATATAAATATATACAATTAAAAAAAAAAAGAGAAGCTTAAGAACATCTAATAAGAGAATAAGTTAAAAGAGTGTACCCAAATCCATCTATTTCCTTCATTTTTTCCAATAATTTCTCTTTACATTTTTTTTTCAAATATATATACTACTTTCCTTACCCATTTATTTAATAATTAAATTGTACTAGATTATTTCATATATGTATATATTTAAATTTTACAAATTATAAGATTACAAATTTAAAACATAATGATCAATAAACTATATTTGAAGAAAAATCATAATTAATATTAGAATTGTTATAAATATTTTATTATTAAGTGGATGTTCATCAATATTAAATAAGTTAGATGTACTTTAAGACTCTAATATTCATTAGAAATAGAGTTTTATTTCATTTATACTTACTATGTTTATAAATATAAACTTTGGAAAAGCATTGTAAACATCTCTATTAGCTCAAACTTATTCCGTGAGGGAGGTATTGACTTCAACGGTTCTGCTTCTCCAAGATTTTATTATCTGAACGCACAAAGAAATGTACAAGATAATCAACACTGGAGAGAAGAAAAGGAAGAAGAAACTAATTATCTTTAGGTATATTTTACTAATTTATTTTATTATACCATGTTTATTATAACTTGAGACTAATCATGAAAACAACATGAAAAGATGGATTTTAAATCAAAATCTATGCATGATTGCAATAGTGGTTATGAAATAAAGAATCTATTAGGAAGTTTAGAAGCTCGTCATACTAAATCTATTGCATTACCAAAGTGAACGCAAGCATAAAAGAAAATTTAATTCATGGACGTGATAAGTGATATAATAATAGTCACTAGAAATGGGAACATAGTAATAAATAAGAGAAGAACAAGAATTTCCAAGAGAACCCTTTAAGGAGTGAAGATAACTTATCTTATCGATATGGTATGAAAGATCATTGGTTGCGTACCTATCGTACGCCTAAATTAAGTATGAATTGCATTTTTTTTTTTTTTTGTGAATTGTGACACTTATTAATTAATTTTTAAATTTCTTACTAGTAATAATTCTTCTCACCACTAGAATAGTAGATATAGAGATAATAGAACAACAAGAGTTCTCAATATAACTCTTTAAAGAAGAAAGACAATTAATGAAAAGTCATTGGTCATGTACCTATCATACAACTAAAAATTTTATTATTCAATTAATATTTCTTAAAGGAAAAGGAACATATGTCTTGTAAATAATACAACAATGCATACTATCCCTAGGGATAAAAAGTATTTTTCTTGTTTGGTTATGAACACATCAATCTTTGGTGGTACAAAATTAATTTAAAGCTCTAGAAGAGATAATATATTGTTTACCCTATGTTCAATATGGTAATAGAACATATTAATCTTTCATAGTACAAAATTAATTTAAGGCTCCAAAAGAACTAATAAATTGTTATCCAAAAAAAACAAAGCGATAATCGATGCACTATATTCTAGTTAGTCTCAAATAAATTATTTTATTTTAAAAGAATATATGTTGTAACAGATATCATATTGAGACTATGAGTAAGGAGATGGTTAATTAAATCTATTATATTGGGTAAAAAAATTGTATTGGAAAACTATCTCCTTTTCCTCTAGTTCATACTATTTATATACTAGTATGGTTAAATCATATGAGATGATAAACCAGAAGTTTACATTAGTATCATTGAATTATGTGCATAGTAAACCAGGAATTTACTAGTCCAAATATATTAATCAGTTGGCATGATTAGTTACAGTATCTTGATCAATAATGATGCGACCAGATAAGAATTTACATAGATATCTATTAAAGAACCTAAAGGTTATTAGTTCTAAAAATTTCACAAGTGCTTCTTGTTTTCAAAGAAGATGAATTATTAGAACCTCATTAATAAAAGTTAAGATTAAATCTCTTGCATTTTCGAAAGAAATATGTGTCCATTTATCTGAAAATTTGAATGTTTTGATGTGATTTTATTAGATGCATCTACAAGTTAATCACATGTAAGTTATTAACTTGTAATCTGTAGTTTGTAAGATTACATGTTTAATAGTTAGTTCAAAAACAAAACTTTCAGATTATGCAATCGAGACAAGTCTTGCTAATATTGGTGAGTTTATTTCATTTATACTTACTATGTCTATTAGCAAAAAGGGCATTGCTAAGAGTAGAAGCTGCACAACCAAATTGGTGCCTAAGTTGGTAGGCACTCCTTCAAGCACGAAATGAAAAACAGTAAACACACAAGACACAAGGAGATGATTATGCAGCTCTATTTCCCTGCGTCTACAGAGCCTAGCTCAGTGAGAATATAGTGCTCTTCAACAATTACAAAATAAACATATTCAATCACACAATACATTTTTCTAAGCAAGTCTCTCAAATATATAAACATTGATTTCGAGACTTGCTTATAATTGAAGGTATAATACAATCCCATTAAAACAATAATACCACAAGAGTAATAAATATATAATATAAGCAATAAATATGGACTCTTGGCAGCTTATCAGTAGAATCACGATCTAACCCAAAATCCATAATCCAAGGGATTGCTTTAGGGAAATTCGATCCAAATCAATTATCAATATTTGTATTCCCAAGCAAAATGATCTTCCATGATAGGCAAGATATCCATCATGTAATCAACATAACCCAAATATAAGGTTCAATAAATTGCCAACACCTAATTACGAAAACGGTCTCCACACCGATCTAGTGGGTAGGGAACTGGGCTCTCCTCTAGCACCAAATTGCTAGGTTTTTTTTTTCAACAATGTCTATAAATATAGACTTTGGAAAAATATTATAAACATCTCTATTGATCAATAAATAAGTATTCTCTTCTACTGTCCTATTTTCTTATTTTTACTCTCCATTTTTCTATTTCATAACAAGAACCAATTAAAAATCATAATATTTGATAAAAGGAAGTATCTATAAAGTCATAAGTAGCATTAATCTAATACATGAAAGTTTAAATATTTTAAGATAAATTAAATTTTAGAAAACCAAATTGAAAATGATAGAAATACTAAATTAAAATGTTAGCATATAGTTTGAAATACCGTTTTTTTAAATAAGAATTTTAAAAAAGATAGAAATGCAATTTTAAAATATTATCATATTGTCTAAATTTTTTTTTTAAAATAGATCAAACTAAATTATAGTTAATATATAAAGTATTGGTAATTAATAATATAATTAAAAAAATTAAACTAAATTATATATATCTAATACTTTTAAATTTTAGAAATAAAGTTATATATATATATATATATATAGTTTACATATTTGATAAATACACCATCAAGTTTTAAAAAAAAAAAAACGACATGATCAATTCTGTTAAAGTAGTAGATTAGTAGAGCTATTAAGTTTATTAAAGTTTTGTTAAGATTGTTAAGGTTTAGTTAAAATGGTTACTACCGTTAGTTGGCTTTGTTTGCGTGCATAAAAACCTAGTTGCATTCATAGGAGATAAGTTTTATTTTTAGCAGTATTGCTTTCAATGCAAATACTATTCTTACTTTTTTTTTTCACTTTTATGATTCTTTGCTATAGTTTAACATGGTATCAAATGTCTTTTTCCACACAGAGTTGATTCTTCGAGTACTTGTGATCTTTTTCATGGCATCTCCTAGCCCGTCTGCTACATCAGTGTTGTATCTGATAATGTGTTTTCAATCAAGAAGACTAATATTCTTCTTGATGATCTCAATTACTTGCTATGGTGTTAGCAGGTGCTTCTTTATGTCAAGATTCATAAGCTTCAACAGTTTCTTGATACTCAGGTGGTTCCTCCTTTGTAGTTTGTCCCAAATACTAATGGTGTGCTTTAAGAGAATCTTGAAATTGTTCGCTATGAACAACAAGATAATGCCCTTACTTTATGACTTTTATCCTCTGTTAGTCAGGGTGTTCTCTCTCATCTTATTGGTATAGATTCTAGTGCTCAAATTTGGAACGCTTTTGCTAATCTTTATGGTAGCAAAACTACGGTTCGATTAATGTCTTATAGACGTGCTCTTCATTCTCAATGTAATGGAGATCTTTCAATAAAGGAATTCTTGATGAAAATTAAGAGTTATTGTGATAATCTTGTAAGTTGTAGAGAGATTATTAGTGACCATAAGCATGTTACTGCCATTCTCAATAGCTTTTCTCCTGAGTATAAGTTTATTATAATAGTTATCACGGTGAATCAAATACCTTATAGTGTTCAAGGTGTAACAACTATGCTTCTTGACGCTGAAGCAAGGTAGCATGTTATAATGGTTAATGTTCCTATCTCAACCAACATTGTTACTCATCAACAAGTTGCATCTAACATTGATAACATAGAGCCTCCTGCCTATCGTCCTTCTTTGGCTGCTGATACACCTCATGGTGGTGATCGTGGTCGCTTATTGCGCATTCAATGTCAACTGTGTGGGAAAACTAGTCACCTTGTTGATCGATGCTACTATTACTTTGATGCAACCTACAAAAGTGTTGGTTATTGACCTCCTCCGCAAGCGAATATTTGTGTGTTTGGTAATGGGGTATCAGTACCATCATTTGTGCCTTCCTTCAATCCAACTATGACTGTTGCACCCTCTCTAATACATGTTCCAAACTTGCATGGTAGTTGGGTCTTCTCGTTAACTTTAGCTCTTGTGACAACTTCTTGGTCAAATCTATTTAATGGAATGCCATTGTCTGTAAATGCTCCTACTTCTCTAGGTCCTATCTTGAGTTCCAGTCCTCAAGCATATGTTGCCACGCCTGAAACTGTTGGTGATATGCCTGGTACCCTAACTCTGGTGCAATTCATCACTTCACACATTTGGCTACCACAATGGGAGAAAGTGTGCCCTATAGTGATCCATGTAAGGTGTATGTTGGAAATGGTTCTGTTTTACCTGTTCTTTCAACTAGTCAATCATCTCTAATTATGTGTTCTTGGCCACTGTTTATGCGGTATTTATTGCTTGTTCCTAGTATAACCAAAAACTTGTTGTCAGTGTCCAAATTTACCAAGGACAACTAGGTGTTGTTTGAGTTCCTGCCCACTCAGTGTTAGGTTCGTGATATGAAAACTCGAAAGGTGCTTCTTTGCGGATCCATTCGTAATGGACTTTACAAGTTGTATTTGAATAGTATTGTTAATACTCCTACAACTACTAATTCTCCTCAATGTTATGTTGCTGCCAAGTCTGATCCTTTGAACGTGTGGCATTCTAAACTAGGCCATCCTTGTAATACTATACTTCAAAAAGCGTTAAGGCATTGCAGTATATTGTTCTGTTCTAATAAAATTGCTGAAGTGTGTGTTGCATGTCACTTGGGAAAAGAGCACAAATTACCTTTTTCCTCATCTTTGTTTGAGTAAAATGCTCCACTATAGCTGGTGGCTATTGTGTTTAGGGTCTTGCTCCAATTTTTTCAAATGGGTTTAATTACTATGTTATGTTTACTAATGCCTACACTAGATATACTTGGCTTTATTTTTTGAAGAAGAAATCCGAGGTGTTCATTGTGTTTTCTTAGTTTCACAGACAAGCTGAAAGAATGCTTAGGTACAAGCTTAAAGTTCATTAAACAGATAGAAGAGGTGAGTTTCAAGCGTTGAAATCTTATCTAACACAATAAGGGATTCTCCATCGACTTACGTGTCCTTATACCTCTGAGAAAAACGGTTTGGTTAAACGAAAGCATCGAAAAATTACTTCTTCTGGCCTCCCAATGCTTGCGCATGCTTCCATACCATTGACATATTGGAATGAAGCTTTCAACAATGTGGTGTATCTGATAAACATGTTACCTTTTGCTCTTTTAATATATGTCTCCCCCTACGAAAAGTTTTTTAATGTCAAACCAAACTACACTTTTCTTAGGATTTTTGGTTGCTTGTGTTTCCTTAATCTTCGACCTTATAATGTTAACAAGCTTCAGTTTTGTTCCACACCTTGCACATTTCTTGGTTACTCTCTAGTCCACAAAGGGTATACGTGTTGCAATTCTTCAAGTAATATATACATTTCTCATCATGTTACTTTTCATGAAAAAGTATTTCCATTTCAAAACAAGTCAATTATGTCAAATATCTTCCGTCAGTCACTTGTGTCTTATTCTATCTTTAAGTTGCTACTATTGACATCTTGTCCTTCATCTAATTGTCCTATGGTTTCAGCTATGCTACCAACTAGTTTAGTAAATTTACCAAACATGATGTCATCTCCTATTGTCTCATTTCCTGAAGTGTCAGAATCTAGTTAGTGTATTAGTCATGTGTCAGAGCCATGTCAGTCTGCTACCAATGAAATGTTAAAATCTAGGCAATCTATTAATAGTGAAACATTAGAGTCTACACAACCTGATGACCCTGTGCCTAATCAGTTACCTTGTAACACACATCCCATGCTCATTTGAAGTTAGACAAGTATTTTTAGTCCAAAGGCATATTTTACAAAGGTGGCTTGTTTATTTGATACTACCCCTACTGACATACATGAGGCAATCACACATTCTTATTAGTGAGGTGTTGTCTACAGTGTGTTGCAAACTCTTCTTAAAAATCAAACTTGAACTCTATATACTCTCCCTATAGCTTGAAGATCCATCAATTGTAAGTGGCTCTTCAAATTCAAAAAAAGCTTGATGGAATGGTGGACATATACAAAGCATGGCTAGTGGCTAAAAGGTTATCGTAACATACCGGGTCTAATTTTAGTGACACTTTCAATCCAATAGTTCGAACAACCACAATTAGAACTATTATTGTTGTTGTTATAATTAGGTGGTCGTTGAGACAGATTGATGTTAACAACGCTTTTCTTAATAATGATTTGACTGAAAAGATTTACATGGATCAACCACCTGGCTTTGAAACTCAAGGTGTCAATGAGGAACAGCTTGCTTGTCAACTAAACAAGGCTCTGTATGGGCTTAGGCAAGCACCTCATGCATGTTTTCATACTCTAAGGCAACATCTAGTTCATTAGTTTGGATTTTACGCTTCAAAGGCTAACCATTCTCTTTTATTTGAATATCTGTTGAAACATCATTGTTTCTAATGGCGTATGTTGATGGTATAATCGTCACAAGCAATTATTCTAAAGAAGTGGATCAGATGGTTTGACAGCTGTAACAAATTCTCTTTTAAAGACCTAAGGAATTTTCATTTTTTTCTTTGGTATCGAGTTGCATCCTATACCTCATGGGTTGTTATTTACACAGACAAAATACATTTCTAATTTGCTTTATAAAACAGGATGTTTGATGCAGCACCTGCTCCTACACATATAGTGTGCATTCCTAAATTGACTACATATGATGGGGCTCCACTTGTTGATTTCTATCTCTATCGAAGTGTTATTGGTTCATTGCAATATGTGTGTATTACACGACTCGCTTTAACATTTTGTGTTAATAAGTTAAGTGAGTACATGAACTCTCGTTGTGAGACACATTGGAATGTCGTTAAAAAAGTGTTGAGGTATCTCAATGGCACCATGGATCATGGCTTGTATTTTAAAAAAATGACAATTTGATTTGGTTGGTTACTTGGATGCTGATTGGGCTTCTATAGTTGAAGATAGACGTTCAACAATAGGTTATTGTGTTTATCTTTGGTTCTAATCCTATTGCGTAGTGTTTTAAGAAACAAGCAGCAATGTCCAAGTCTTCGTCAGAGGCTGAGTATCATGGCTTGGAAAATTTTGTCTCTAAGTTGCTATGGATAAAACAACTATTAGCTGAAGTTAGAGTGATGATTTGCCAATCACCGGTGATATCTTGTGACAACACATCTACAGTTTCAATGCCAGTAAACCTCACACATCACACTAAAGTGAAGCATGTGGAAATTGATTATCATTTTGTTCATGAGAAAGTTTTCGAGGGCATACTATAGGTCAACTTTGTACCTTCAGCAAAACAAGTGGTTGATGTTCTCACAAAGCCGATTGCACCAAAACAGTTTGCTTCTTTTTGCAGTACACTTCGAGTCTTGTCTTTATTTGAAGTTATCAAAGTTTCAACACAATACGAAAAATTAGGAGAATGTTAGAGTATTAGATCAGTAGAGCTATTAAGTTTGTTAAATTTTTGTTAGAATTATTAAGATTTAGTTAAAACAGTTACTACCATTAGTTGGCTTTGTTTGCATGCATAAAAACCCTAGTTGCATTCATACGAGATAAGTTTTGTTTTCAGCAATATTATTTTCAATGCAAATGCTATTATTGTTTTTTTTTTCACTTTTATGATTCTTTGCTATAGTTTAACAAAAACTTTATTATTTTTAACTTGACTTCAATTCAGATAATATTTTTTACCAATCCTTTTAAAAAAAATCAAATTTATTAGTTAATTTTAGTTGATTTAGGTTTGACATAGTAAACTGAATAGAATTATTAATTTAAAATTAATATTAAACTAGAGTGCATCCCTCACTCCATTTTGAGCATAATAAATATTTCTCAAATTTTTTCTAAAAATTAAAAAGATTTTTGAACAAAATGATAAAAAAACCTTAAAAAATTCAGCACCATTACCTTTACCTTCCATTCTTTTCTTCTTATTAAAAAAAAGTTAAAGTTTAATGAGTAGATTTAACAACAAAATAACAAAAAAATTGTATTCTACTTTATTTTTGTAGTAATATTGTTGAAATATGATTCTTTTTTAGATATTCCTTTGAAGAGTTGTGAATGCAAGTAAAGTTAATTATGAGTCATCATTTTCTTATGCAAAACTATTGAAGGAGAAAGTGAAGAATGAGATTAATAAATTGGAGTTGCCTTCAATTGCTTCTATATATGCTTACTCTTCTGCCAAATGGTCGATTGGAGGAAGCAACAATTTGTCACATTTATTCACATACCTTTTCAGACTAGTATAATTTTTACTTGTTTTCTCTCACCAACCTTACTCTAAATTAATACCATAACTTCACAGCCCATAAATATCATTTAACATCTTTTGAACCCCCAATAAAAATGCCCTTATGGATATTCTTTTTATCTATAGTAATATTAATTTTGCTATGAATATCTTATTAAGTGGATGTTCATAAGATCAAGATAATTTTTGATGTACTTTAAATTCTAATAGTCGTTAGAATTAGATCTTTATTTCATTTATACTCCTTATGCCTATAAATAGAGACTTCGGAGAAACTTTGTAAATGTTCCGATTGATCAATAAAATACACTTTCTTTTTTGCTCTCCTATTTTCTTTGTTATTTACTTTCTGTCTTTTTATTTTATAACAAGTTACTAGCTACGGTCACTCCAAATCTGCTGCTTAAGTTGTTGTCGATTGCCTTCTAGAGCTATTATAATTTCAGTCTTTGATTGAGGCCTGCGCACTATGGGTAATCATTATCCAAAAAAATTTACATAATCCTTACGCGGGTGATGATGATGATGTTAACGATCTTCAGGTGTATTTTATTATGATTTATTTATTATATAATGTTTATTATAATTGGATACTAATCATGACAACATAAATAGATAGATTTTGATTTGAAAATCACGCATGTTTGTGATGGTGATTATGAAATAAAGAATTTTTGGGACGTTTATAAATTCATCCTAGTAAATATATTGCATTCCCCGAAGTGAACGCAAAAGAAAATATAAACCAATATTATTTCAATATTTGGTAGTACAAAATTAGTCAAAAGCTCCAAAAGAGCTATATATTAATATCTTGTGATTGTTTTAAAAAATATTTATAATGGATCTTATATTGAGATTGTAAATATGGAAGAGATTATATTTCATATGAATCAAAAAAAGATTGAGTTATTAATTTATATTTATTACACTTGTTATAAATTGAATTGATCATGACTATTTTTGTAATCTTATTTTGTCATCATCCCCGTTAAGGGGCTGAAAGCAAAATATTTGATTGTAAAAGATCTATTTAAATTGTGGAATAATTTAAAAGAAAAATATGAGTAATAGAACATGGTAATTCTATCTAAAGCTCGTTATGGTTGGATGCACCTAAAGTTGCAAGTTTTTTTTTTAAACTGTGAGTATAACTCTAAGTATTCAGAATAAGTTCTCAACTAAAATTTAGTGGAAAAATATTACTGATGAGAACTTTATAAGAAAGAACTTATTCAACTTTTCATGATTCAAATGTGCTTCTGCAGTAGCAATATCATGAAAAAATTCTACTTATGATTGAACAAAAGTTTTTAATCATGAAACCTAACCATTCCCTGAAGAGAATGTAATAATAAGTAATAAATTTAAAAAATATAATCTTTGATGTGGATATAGTAAGTTGGACTATAATAATAGTCATGGCGATAATCGTAATAAATTTTCTCACCACCAGAAGTGGAAAAAATGATAAAGTAAGAAAATATCAAGAATTCCCAAGAACTCTTTGAGAAGAGAGACAACTTATGTATGAAAAGTCATTGGTTATGTACCTGTTGTACACTTGAAATAAGATTCACTCTCAAAGTTTGCAATTAATAAATTTTGATTGGATTCAAAGTCTACTACTAGAGTTTAATTTACTTACTTCTTATCGTCAAGACTCAACGAAAAGGTACATCTTTAAATATTAAATCGACTTGATATATGGTTTAAAGATTTGAGATGATCTTCTTTTTAGATTTTGATTCCATGTGTTACATATTGTTTTAACCATCTCATTGTTCATAAAAATGAATATTAACTGATTTATTTGTCGCTATGGTAGGTTTTATAATTAAATAATATATTTGATTAAAACATATCTAGATGTAATTTTGTGTTAATAAACTAATGAATTTTATTGTTATTCGAATTTGATTTAGTTCACAAAATTGTTAAAGGTAGTAGTACATACGTTTTATTTTATTCCATCTGTTAATTATTTAGAGAAATAACATGAGCAATTGTAAATGAAAAGTTCTATAAGCATGAATGGTTCGATTTTGAATTAAATTTCATGCATGTTCATGGTGATGGTTATGAAAGAAAAAAATTGCTAGTTTTTCATTATGTCAAATTTTTATGTTTGAGATGTGACTTTTATTGATATATTTAATTTAGGCTTGTTTCTATACATGAACTAGCCAATTATTCTTGGTAGTTAATTGATTATGCAAAACTCTTATTAAAAGGGCTTTAAAAGTATTTTGAATTGATCTCGTATCTCCTTATGGCTAAACAAAATAACGAGTTACTCGCTCTACTGATTTTGTTCTATTTCCCGAAGTGAATGTAGCAATACATAATAATTACCTATTGTCATTATTGGCAAATAGATAAGAAGATGGATGATTTGAAATGTTGTTAAATTTCATTCTTAGAATAGAATGATCAATGGTTTATACTAATTAATAATTGCTTGAATCAAATGATATATATATATATATATATATATATATATAATCTTATTGATAAGAAATATTATATATGCTTACATTGTTGTCTGAATTACTTTTTGCACATTCCTTGAAGTGAATGCCTGCAATAAACATAATAAATTTTATAATCATTTTTTTTATATTTGAATATTTTGGCATATTCCCTAAAGCGAATATTGTATATAATTGTTTGTAAATTATATTTATTTTGTAACAACATATTTTTCAGTGAAATCGGAACAGTGGTTTCGGGTCCACAAATTCGATCTGAAAATAAAATTTATTTTTACTTTATTACATGGTCTGTATTATGTTAAGAGGGTCATGTGAAAATTCTGATAAGAAAATTTTATCGATTTTGTGTTTAATTACGAGAAGGACCAAATTGCATAAAAGACTAAAGTAGAATTCTAGTAGCTATAAGGATTAAAGAGCTATGGAATTCAAAACTAGAGGTCCTTAAATGGTAATTAGATCATCAACTAAAAGTATGTAGATATTTTGGTATGAATCATCCATGAAAAATTAGAAAAAGGCTAAAGACTAAATTGGAAAGTGAATTAATTTAATTTATTAAAAGATGATAAAAGAATTATCATCTTATTTTCTCATAATCTTTCTTATATAAAACATGGAAACCCTAGGAGAGAGAGCAGAAACTTTCATGGCCAAATTGGGTAACTTTCCTTGTCCCGTTTTTAATAATTTTGATATTTTTGAAATCGGGATAGCTTAATCTATCTATTTGGGGGATAAATTTGTAAAGTTATCAAAGTATAGAAAATGGGTCATGAATGTAGATGATGGAAATTGAAAATTTATGGAAGGAAATGAAAGGTTGTTAGTAAATAAACAACTTTTACAATGTGATTTTTGATGGAAACATGATTTAGGCTAAATTAGGGTGGTTTCGTAGCCTCCTCGACGGCCACACTGGTGTGTGCCTCGATATACGGCCATGTGAATTTGGGAACTAGGGTTTTCGACCAATTTTGGGTGCCACACAGCCATGTGGTCAATTTTCACACGGCCGTGTCCTTTGGGCACATAGGCATGTGGATTTGGGAATTAGGGATTCTGAGTTTTAGGGTCACACGGTCTGGCCACACGGCCGTGTGACTGATTTGAGAAAATTAGGGCTTCTACATGGGCATGTGTTTTGGGACACACGGCCGTGTGACTGATTTAGGGTCTAGGGATTCCACACTGACGAGTGTATCGGGACACACGGCCGTGTGACACCTTCACACGGCCGTGTCTGCCCTGCATCTTATATTAGTGAGATTGGATAGTGAGTTACATAGCCTGTTCACACGCCCGTGTCCCTACACTACACGGGTGTGTGCCTCTATCACACGGCCATGTTCTACCCTCCACGCGGGTGTTTGGACCCTCACATAGCTTGGAATGCTCCACACGGGCGTGTGGCCGTAACTAGCCAAATTTTGATTTTAAGGTGATTTAAGTGTAATCGCAATTCTATGTGTTCCAACCCTCGACTAAGCTTACTGAGGGTAGATATGACTTTACTCTGACTGCAATTTATGTATTACTTATGATTGGTTGTATGAAATGATAGGTACTGAATTTGAGTGTATAAGGGTGCACATTTCTATAATTGATTGACTGGTTGTATAGGACTGCTTCTGAATGACTGTCTAAATTTGCATTCTGAATTGGTACATCTGCATACACACATCTGCATATAAAGTTTTTGGGTAGGATTCTGAAGAGAAGGAAGATTGATCTTATTTGGACAATACTGATGATCATAGTTGCCGGGCAACCCGGGATGACATCTTATGGACGGTATAGCAGTTCACTGCATTGCAATATACTGCATGTACGTTAACTATGTTACGTACTACTATCTAATTTGGCAGTTCATACTGCATATCTATACTGCGGTTTATCGCATTGCACAGTACATCTTATACGCTAGCCTTGCTGCGTAATATACAAGAGTGGCAGTTTAACTGCATATTGTAGCCCCTAATACCCAGAGGGTCATGGGCAATCTCAATACCCAAAGGGTCATGGACTTTACTGATATCAGTATAATGGATTACCGCATTGTACAGTACCGCAGGTACGTTAGCTATACTATGTACGACTATTTGATCTAGCAGCTCAGCTGCAAATTTCTGTCTGTGCCGTATTCGGTACGACTTGTAAGTGTAGGGATGGGTAGGTTGATTAAATCCCCACAGTAAGTGCAGGGTTAGACAGAGAGGTGTGTTGGCTAGATAGGTGGGTTCTTATTTTATAACTCATTTGCACTTATATACATTTGGTTGATTCTGTGACTGAATGTGATTGTATTATTCGACTGGGAGGCACTTGTGCCTATGTGAATTCTGTAAAATTTGACTGAATTTGACTGACTGAATTGATACCTACCACTGAATGAGAATTACTGATTCTGTGACTGATCCCTTATGACTGCAAAGCACCTGTGGCTTTGTGCAATTACTGTACTCTGATTGTAACTGATTGATTGATTAGAACTAGTGTCCGATTTTGATTCGTATTATTTGATTGAGACTTCTGTTTCAAGGTTACTATCTACTCTTGTAAGTATGTTCTGCTTCGGAACTTATTTCTGGTGTTTTGCCCTAAATGTGTAGTTAGATGGTTATTGATCTCACACTGAGCTCAAGTAGCTCACCCCCTCTTCTGTTTCCCTTTTCAAGTACAATTCTGGATTTTGGATGCTGGACTCAGTACGCGGAGGTCTCGGACAACTTTGATAAATTGGAATACCAGTTTGTGTTTTCGGGTTTTTATAATTACTTTTGAACTATAAAGATTTAAAACTTTGTTCGTACATTATGTTTTGTTACGTTTGCGAACTGCATTTTTAAATGATTAAACGTCATGATTTGTTTGGGATAAACTTTTTCATAGAGGGAATTTTGAACGACTCATTTATTTGTAGAGATTTTCTCACGGTCACTTCGGTGATCAATGTAACATCCCCGATTCGGCCTAAACTCCTAGGTCGGGTTTTGGCGTTACAGTTTTGATGTACTTTAAATTCTAATAGTGATTAGAAGTAGATTTGTAATTCATTTATACTTCTTATGCCTATAAATAAAGACTTTAAAGAAGCTTTATAAATATTCTGATTGATTAACAAAATACACTCTCTCTTTTGCTCTCCTATTTTCTTTGTTATTTACTTTCTGTCTTTTTATTTTATAATAGATTTTGTTTTTTTATAAAAAATAAGTCTTAATTTATTTATAGAATTTAAAAATATAGAGAGATAAAATTAAAGTTAATTGTACTAGACATTTCTCAACTATGACCCTAATTTTAAATTAATCTTTAGACTTTAAAACATTCTAATTACATCTCCAAACCATCGGTGTTTAATGAATTAAGTTCTTTTGTTATTAAAATTATTAATTTAATCGTTAAATGACATGTCAAATCTTATGTAGCTAACTTTAACATGAAAACTTTAAATAAATAGAATATTTTCTATAACTTTGAAAAATAAAGTGAAACTGGAAAAATAATTGAACAATAAAACTTCTATAAAAGCTTTGAAGACCTCAAAACAAGGTTTTAAAACATTTATTTTTGCAATATTTATTTTAAATTATATCACATAAGATCTGATGTGTCATTTGGTAGTTAAATTAATGATTTTAATAATGTAAGGACATAATTGATATAACCTCGATAGTTTGAGGAAGTAATTATAATAGTTTAAAATTTAGAGACCAATTAAAAATGAATGTCATAGTTTAGGGATGTTTTGTGGAATTAACTCATAAAATTATATGATATTTTTTTAACATTAAAGGCAACAAAGTGGTAAAAGTACTATGAGATCCCTATGTTATGAGTCAAATTTTATTTTGCCCCTTTATTAAAAAAATAAATAAATTAGTCCTTGTACGTTTCCTTTCTAATAAAAAATTCATCTAAATCTACTGTTAAAAATTGGAATTGTTGGTAGAATAATCAGATAGTTACACGTGGCATGCTAGTGTACCTCATTATGACATTTAGGGACTAATTTTTAACAATTAAAATGGATGCAATTTTTAACAGAATGACTAATTTACTCTTTAGCCTAATGTATAATGACTAACTTGTCCATTTTTTGAGTAGAGAAGCAAAATACAATTCAACTCTTCATATAAGGACTTCCATGATGCTTTTACTCAACGAACTCATTAAATAGCCTATAAAAGCTAGTATCTTCACCTTGGTACCAACTGTTTTTCATACCCGTTTGAATGAATATATTTTTATTATGTTAGCAATTATTACATTCATCTTTTTCTATAAGAGCTGTTTTGTTTTTATAACATTTCATTGTAACCGTGAAATTAAGTATAAAATCGATTTTTTATATTTTTTTTTTTTTTCATAGCAAATTTTTAATTATAACAATAAATTTTAGTTGAAATATTATATTAGTAAAATGTTTAATTTATATAAAAATATATTTAATCATATTTTTTTCAAATGAAAATAATCTTTAATAAATAAAATTACATTTTATAACCTTATTAAAGATGTTATCTAAATTTCATTAATTAATATTATTAGTATGTTATAGATTTTAAATTCGAAATCTAAAAAAATTAATTATAATCTAAATTTCAAATATTACTACAGGGATTAAGGGATCGGGATTTATACAAATTGACTAAAAGATACGAAACGCTTTCATGAGTAACTACGGAATTAGGAAATTATTTGTATAATATACGTCTCAACTTATGTATTTAACCTGTACTTGGTTATTTTATTTTGAACACTCGGAATTTAGTGTTTAATTATGGTAATTTTGAATTCTTCGAAAGTTGTATGTTTATAATGAAATTTTCTCATCCATGAATCTAAGCAATCAAGGCCTGTTGAAGTTGGCTTGCATACATCACATAAAGCATAAGTTATCCGATGGAAATATGAGTTAACCGGATGAAGAACCATGCTACTATTTCTGTTTTCATGGTTTAATTTGTTTAGTTCACATTTTGTACTTTAGTTCATTTTGAACTAAGTTTATTTAATGTTTGATGTAATTTGACAGTGATGGAGCTATTGACCAGCTTTGTTTTAGTGTGCAAGTTATTTTACCTAGTTCCAATGTATTAAGTGGTGTTAGGTAAATGTTTAGGTAGCATTTTGACTTGTAATGATCAACTCATGCTTGATATATGTAATGGCAACTTGCCAATGTTTTGTTAATGAAAAACCATTAGATTTTCATTCAAAAACTTCTCCATTTTTCTTTGCGTTCATTTTCTCTTCTTATTTTTTGCTCAAATCCTACTTAGTTCTTCTCAAAGTCACAAGCTTTGTTACTTGATTCTCTGCTAAAGCATATTTATTCCGGTGTCATTACACAAACAATTGGTATCAAGAGCTCATTTTTTAGTGGACCTGTCATATTTCAACCTTCAGAACAATGACTTCATCAAGCTTCTCACCAGCTGCACCACCAATCTTCAATGAAGAAGGCTTTCATATATGGGTGGTCAAGATGAAGACCTACCTACAGGCATTCGACCTATAGGAGGTGGTCAACTCAGATGTTGAACCAGCACCACTCAGAGCCAACCCAACAGTGGCTCAGATGAAGCAGCATTCTAAAGAAAGAACTAAGAGCCACAAGGCCATGTCATGCACTTAGAACTGTGTTTCTGATGTAATTTTTACTAGAATCATGGCTTGTGAAACACCAAAACAAGCTTGGGACAAGCTCAAGGAGGAGTTCCAAGGCACAGAGAGGACAAGGCAGCAGCAGCTCTTGAACTAAGAAGGGATTTCGAGAATTTGAAGATGAAGGAAGAAGAAACTGTCAAGAAGTATTCTGACAGAATCATGGCTGTAGTGAACAGCATAAGGCTCATTGATGAGCAGTTCAATGAAGTAAGGATTATGGAGAAAGTGCTTTCTACCTTACCAGAGAGGTACGAGGCAAAAATATCCTCCTTAGAGGATTCAAGGGACCTGACCAGCATCTCTTTAACAGAGCTGATCAATGCTCTGTATGCACAAGAGCAAAGAAGGGCCAGCAGATCGGAGGAGCACCAAGAAGGTACCTTTCATGTCAAAACTAAGTCTGCCTCGAGCACATCTGCCTACAAAGGCAAGAATACCTGGTAAAACGAGCCTAAAGCAGATGGTGCAGGAAGATATCCACCTTGCCCACACTGCAGAAAACTAAATCATCCGGGTGAAATATGTTGGTTCAGGCCTGATGTGCAGTGCCAATATTGTAAAAAGATGGGTCATGCTGAAAGGGTTTGCAAAAGTAAGGGCAGAATAAGATACAATCAACAACAACAGCCAAAGGTTGAAGCTCAAGTAGTAGAAGAAGACAGCGACCAAGAAGAGAAAGTCTTTGCAGTTTCTTGCTCAGCTGTTAAAGAAAAAGCCACAAAAGGATGGCTGATTGACAGTGGTTGTACAAACCACATGACTTATGATGCTACCATCTTCAAATCAATTAACAGAAGTTTCAAACAAAAGGTGAAGGTTGGAAATGGACACTTCATCAAGGCAGAAGGCAAAGGAGATGTGCTAATAAGCACTCCTACAGGTAACAAACTTATTACAAATGTCTTGTTTGTGCCCGAAATTAATAGAAATTTACTTAGCATTGCTCAGTTGCTAGAGAAGGGTTATTCAGTGTTATTCAAAGGCAAGGAGTGCCTAATTA
The DNA here is from genome assembly GCA_020496765.1 of Gossypium stocksii. Classification (NCBI taxonomy): domain Eukaryota; kingdom Viridiplantae; phylum Streptophyta; class Magnoliopsida; order Malvales; family Malvaceae; genus Gossypium; species Gossypium stocksii. The sequence goes on along the minus strand of CM035630.1, from coordinate 81,434,742 downwards.
GTAATCCAAATGGATCCAAGCTCATGACAGGCACAATGGCTAATAAAAGCTTTGTTATTGACTGGAACAAAGCCTCAAACTCAGCATACACAGCTTCTTCAAGTGAATCCAAGCTGTGGCATCAAAGGCTAGGCCATGCCAACAATAAGTCACTGACTCAACCAGCCAAAAAAGAACTGGTTGAAAATTTCACCAATTCAATTGAGGAAGAAGAGGAACTTCCTATCACTACTACTACTGCAGTAAATGGAAAAGCTAAGCCAAATGCAAAAATAGCCAAGCCTAATGCTGGAAAACCTGATGTTGTTAAAAAATTTGGCAAGATAGCAGAACCTAGCAATAACAAGAAATCTGAGGATAATGATGATGACAATGATGGTAACAGTAAAGAGGATGATGGAGATTTGACAAAGAAAGATAGAAAGGTTAAAACTAAAATTAGTAACAAACAAGCGAAGACTGTGAAGACATCCAAGCGAGTAGTAAGTAGTCAAGATGGTAAGAAGGGTAGACACACAACAACACTGCATCCAGCAAAGAAATCTATTGTTGCTCAATTGACAGCAGAACCAGAATATGTGGCAGCTGCAAGAGCTGTCAACCAAGCCATTTGGCTAAGGAAAACCATGACTGATAAAATCAGTATGATTGAAAATAGCCAAAATAGGAGTATGCAGCATGCAAGCCAAGTAGGAGTGTTGAAGTTGGCTTGCATGCAGCACATAAAGCATAAGTTATCCGGTGGAAATATGAGTTAACTGGATGAAGAACCATGCTGCTGTTTCTGTTTTCATGGTTTAATTAGTTTAGTTCACATTTTGTACTTTAGTTCATTTTGAACTAAGTTTATTTAATGTTTGATGTAATTTGACAGTGGAGTTGTTGACTAGCTTTGTTTTAGTGTGCAAGTTATTTTACCTAGTTCCAATGTATTAAGTGGTGTTAGGTAAATGTTTAGGTAGCATTTTAACTTGTAATGATCAACTCATGCTTGATATATGTAATGGCAACTTGCCAATGTCTTGTTAATGAAAAACCATCAGATTTTCATTCAAAAACTTCTCCATTTTTCTTTGCGTTCATTTTCTCTTCTTTGCTGCTCAAATCCTGCTTAGTTCTTCTCAAAGTCACAAGCTTTGTTACTTGATTCTCTGCTAAAGCATACTTATTCCGGTGTCATTACACCAACAAGGCCAAAGCACATTAAATATCATCTCTTGCATGCATGATCCATTTTATGTTTATTTCGTGTTGATTAAGTCAAATATGTGTGGAGGAGGGACAATATTGAGCAAAGTTACATGCAGGAACTAGAAGAAAAGCCTTGCATTATGAGGATTTTCCTGGAATAATCGAAGTCTCAACTTTATCTTCACCATATATGAAGAGCTTGTCCTTATTCAATATTTACACTTTGTATAATTAATGTTGATGGTTGTTTTTCCTTCGTAGGCTTTATATATGACAGCATTCTGGTTATTCTATAAGGTATTTTGTATGAAATTTATTCACATTTTACAAAGAGCACATAAGTTACAGAAGCAAATGGAGTAGATCGCTTTCAGATAGTAACTTGAGCTGCTGCTAGCCTTGCAATTGGAACCCTGTAAAGGCAATTTAATAAGGAATTTGATCCAGCTAATGTCACGGTCCATATATAACTTTTTGCATTTAAATTTTGGGAACCAATATGAGATTCATGGTTCCTCGCTAGATCTTGGTTTGGTTAGTTCATGCAGCCACCCTAACAAAGGGCATCGAATGAGTTTCGAGTTTAAATTCTAGCATCTGTTATTCGTTCCCTTATCCGTAAGCTTGTGGTTTCTTTTGTAATAAGAAAAGGTACATAATAAGAAGCTATCTAACCTGAATGGCGAACATGAAACGTAGTCCAATCCAGCTTCTGCAAAGAATGCTACAGAAGAAGGTTCCCCTCCATGCTCTCCACAAATTCCAACCTGTTCATCATCATCACATGTTGTAGTCAAGCATAAGAATTCCACCCATAGCCATGAAATTGTGATGATATACATGCATACACTATGCCTACTAAAATGCAATTACTTGCCTTCAAACTAGGCCTAGCTTGGCGACCCTTTTCGGTGGCGATTTTGATGAGTTGGCCTACACCTTTCTGATCAAGTACCTGGCAAAGGATTCGATTGCTATTATGAAATCTTCTTTGATTTTGTAATTTCCATATTTCTTTCCTCGCAAAACTTATGAACACTGAAAAACTGTTGACAAACCTCAAATGGGTCATTTTGTAGAATGCCTTTGGACAAGTATATGGGTAGAAATTTGCCAACATCATCTCGACTATACCCAAATGTCATTTGTGTAAGATCGTTAGTCCCAAAGGAGAAGAATTCTGCTTCCTTTGCAATCTACCATCATCAAATGTCTAAATATCAGTCATAGTTGTCATGATTCATACAGGAACAAAGGCAGATATGAGGAGATACTTTGTTTAGCATACCTCATCAGCAACTAAGGCAGCTCTGGGTATTTCAATCATTGTTCCCACCTTGTAGCTTAAGGAAGAACCCATCTCAGAGAATACTTTCTTTGCAGTACTCCGTATTAAACTGACTTGATGACCAAGTTCCTGCAACTTTAAATTGTCAATTTTCTGAAATGATTAAAACAAAAGTATTGAAGATATGGAAAACGTCAAAAAGAAAGAAATTAGAGGCTCGTGCCTGGGGGGTTCCAACAAGGGGAACCATTATCTCAGGAAGAACTTTAACCCCTTGGTTGCTCATTGAGACAGCAGCTTGAAAGATGGCACGGGTCTGCATCTCAGTTAGTTCAGGATACGATATTCCCAGCCTGTTGGCAGAAGATCAAAATCCATATTGAAGATGATGAAAATGGTTCATGTATATATATATGTATGTATATATCCAAGTTCAACCTAAGCTCCATCTGGAGGTATCTAAATATTTCAGAACCTATCGTTATGAAACAATATGTGTTGTCATAATCGAACTATAAGCATAGGATCCATCACTTTTTAAATGATTAAGTTGTTGAAAAGGAATATTAACCTGCAGCCACGGAAACCAAGCATGGGATTCACTTCTGATAACTTTTCAATTCTTGAGAAAACTTCATCTTCAGTTGTGCCAGTCTCTGAAGTTAATTCACCTACAATCTGTTCTAGGTCTCCCTCAGGAAGAAACTCATGAAGTGGAGGATCTAACAATCGGATTGTTACAGGAAGGCCTGAAATTAAATGAAATTTACATTAGCCCAAGCAAATAGAAGACACCAATAAAATTCCAACCAGGTTGGCATCACACTTGGTACTTTTATTCTACTAAGCATGTAAAGAAGATCACGAAAGTACCATCCATTGCTCGGAAAATTCCCTCGAAATCTGATCTCTGATAAGGAAGTAAGAGGTCAAGAGCTGCTTTCCTTTGTTCAGGTGTTACTGCCATTATCATCTTTCTGACAGCTTTTATTCTCTCATCTGAAGCAAAGAACTGAAAAGGATTTGAAGACAAGAGTCCTTAGAACTGAAAATGAGCTCATGGAGTCCTTTGTACCATACAACGAATCATCAATTAGTATGGAATTTTTATTTATGTTGTGGACGATTAAATGATTTGCAAAGTCAAAGAGGTAATGAAAGACAAATCTCACATGATATGATGAAAGAAAAGTTACCATGTGTTCTGTCCTGCAAAGGCCGATCCCTTGAGCACCATTATTTCTGGCTGTTAATGCATCTTCAGGTGTGTCAGCATTTGCCATTACCTTCCAGAAAAATTTTAAGGCTGAATCAGTCAAGAGACCTTTGAAATATATAACACAAATCCTCAACAAGCTAAAGGACATATAGAACCTTGAGGCGCCTAACTTGATCAGCCCAAGACATGAAGGTTTCTAGATCACCACTTAATGCTGGAGGAGAAAGTGGTTGTTTCCCGAGAATGACTTCACCAGTAGAGCCATTGACTGAAAGCCATTCTCCTTCTTGGATTACTACGTCTCCAACTATGAGAACCTGCATTATAGATATAGTAACATGTATAGGGGATACCATTTCATGAAAAAAAGGCAATTTAGACGAGGTAGAAGGGTATAATTACCTTCTCAGCATCATTCACGATAATATCTGAACAGCCAGAAACGCAACACTTTCCCCATCCACGTGCTACAACAGCTGCATGAGATGTCATTCCACCCCTAGCTGTCAAAATCCCTGCAGCCGCATGCATACCTCCTACATCCTCCGGACTGGTCTCAGTCCTTACCTATAAGCATATAAAATCATGAGTTCAGTTCCATAGATTATAGAGAAAGCAAAATAGCTGTGCATATTATATAGCTTTATCACTGATAGTGTATTAAAACATGGAAGATTTCGTAGCTTAAACATCTAAATGGCTTGGCCCCGCTAAACAGGTCTCATATAGTTTTAGTGCTTATAGCAGAATGAGCAGAAAAATGTTATAAATGTACATAAAGATGGGCTTACCAAGATAACACTCTTTCCTTGGGCATGCCACTCTTCAGCATCATCTGCTGTGAACACGATCTGCCCAACTGCTGCTCCAGGAGAAGCAGGTAAGCCCGTGGTGACCACATTGTCTTTGTAAGCAGATGGGTTCTCAAACTAATTAGACAAAACATAATGTTAACCTTTTCATCTTAGTATTTGTCAAATAACTAAAACATATTGAAAACAATACATAATAATTGGGTGAATGCATAATACTACATCCATAAGTTTCTATAGTCTCCTACGGAGTTTATCAATGCCAAAGTGAAGAAGGTTCTATATGCCTTTGGATCCGTACTTCAAGATTGTTTTCAATATATATATATATATATAAAGACTAAGCAGATTTTTCAATTATATTTACTTCTACGGTAAGCATACCTGTGGATGAAGAAGTTGGTCTAGATGTTGTGGTTCCACCATCTTAACTGCAGCACGTTTATCAACAAGCCCTTCATTAACCATGTCTACAGCAATCTTTATTGCACCTTTACCAGTACGCTTCCCGGATCGACATTGCAGCATCCATAATCTATTTTCTTGAACTGTGAATTCTATGTCCTGCATTTAGGAAAAAAAGGGGTAAGTTCCAAGAACTGATTCTTCTATGATAGGTTCAAGAGCGATCACAAAAGCGGAACAACTGAAAACCAAGAAAGTTCTTAATATAGAAACATGAATGAGGGTATATCTAATATGCAAGTGAAAACTTGTACCATCATATCTTTGTAATGTCGCTCAAGAATCTCACAGTTCTTAACAAGCTCTTTGTAAGCTTCAGGCATGTAGCTTTTCATGGTGTCCAGATCTTCTGGTGTTCTAATTCCAGCAACAACATCCTCACCCTGTTCTGAGTGATCCATCAGTTACATTCATGATTTATCAAAAAACTCTCATACTAATTATACGAATATGGTTAAAAATGAAGTCCTGCAGAGAGAGAAAATTTTATACATGTTTACAACCTGAGCGTTTACGAGGAATTCCCCATACAGCTTATTTTCACCAGTGCTTGGATTTCTAGTGAATAAAACCCCAGTCCCTGAAGTATTTCCCATGTTACCAAACACCATTGTTTGAATGTTTACTGCTGTTCCCTTTAAACCAGTTATCTGATTGATGTTTCTATACTTATTGGCCCTTGGGCTGTCCCAGGAATCAAAAACTGCCTTAATAGACAAGAACAATTGCTTCTTTGGATCTGCAAATAAATATGCATCAAAGTTTGATCAGTTTCAAGTTTCTCAATCACATACAAAATTTGAGAACTTAGTTTTCCAGAATGCCAATGTGAACTCCACACTCTGTGTACTAAGTTGTTTAGATTCGAGTGTGAGTTCGGACACAGGCACGTTCAATTTCTCCTAAGTTTTCCCATATATATGGAGGGTCTGGACGTGCGTCGGACACTGTGTTGAACATGGTTACTTTTAAGGAAAATGAAGAGTTGGAATAACATAGCTTGGGTATAACAAAATTACAATAGAGGTTTGTGCAGTGGGAAAATGGAGTGTTGCATTCCTCTACCTGAAGGAAAATTTTCACCCTTGGCTTCTAAGTAAACATTCTTGTACAGTTCGACGAGTTCTTTGAGATCAGATGCGGTTAAATCGGTGTCGAGTTTAGCTCCTTTTGCTTCCTTCATTGTCTCTAACTTTTCCTCAAACAATGAGTGCGGGATACCCATCACCTAAAATTACCAATAAAAGTAGTTTTGACAAAACTTGGAACAATGAATAGAGATAACAAGATCATGCCATATTGCAATGAGAGGAAATAGTTTAAAGAAAAGATTTCTGGAAGTTGAATGAGTTGCTGGATTTTCTTCAATTCAGACAAATTATTTCATTGAGTTTGGGCCAACAACCTAAATTATGTCAAACACATTGAACTAGAAACTCCTGCTCTCAATGCACTTAATTCAGACATGCTTATGTAATGATTTCAAGTGTCAAATTCATGAAGAAGAATCACTTACAACATCTCCAAACATATCAAGGAAACGCCGGTAAGAGTCATAAGCAAAACGGTCGCCACTTTTTGCAGCCAAACCAGCAACCACTTCATCATTCAGTCCAAGGTTAAGGACAGTGTCCATCATACCAGGCATTGAGATCTAGACGTATGGAACAAAATATCAGTCTACAAGCAAGCATAATGGCCTATATGATTTATTTTCATTGCCTACAATTAGAAATAAGCCTTCCAGAACCAATAGGATCATTGCATAAATTAAGCTTCTGAATCCCTTACCGCGGCACCGGAACGAACTGAGAGGAGCAGTGGCTTGGCAGGGTCACCAAGGGTGGTACCCATGTCCTCTTCCACTCTCTTCAACCCTTCCAATATCTCCTCCCACAAGTCTTCTGGTAGCTTTCTCCCATTCTGCTGATACTCCTGGCATGCTTCTGTTGATATGGTAATTCCAGGTGGAACTGATAGCCCAATGCTGGACATCTCTGCCAAGTTTGCCCCTTTTCCACCCAACTAGATAAACAACAAAAATCCATTCATTAACCTGTCTAAAAACTTGCAAGCCATTCATAATAACGCATTGAAAAAAGTAAAGAGACTTGAATTTGAATCCACAGTGAAATTTTATTGAACATTAGCCATGCTAAACCAAAATAGTGCTCCAAATGTGAGCTATTGCCAATTATAAGCTCTATTCTAGCTTTAAAATTTCAGTTTCAGTGCCATGGCATGCCAGGATTTTGTTGTATAGAACTAAGAAATAGAATTCTTACCAGAGACTTCATACCCTTATGGCCTTCACTCCTTCCTTTGCCAAATGTAAATACTCTCTGTGAAGATAAGTAAGAAGTCAATACAAGCTGCGAGTCTTTATGGGACTCAAGATGAGTGTCTAATACGAGTATATATGTAACATAAGCCATTGTAACAAGCAAAGTTGCAGGAATCCAGCTTCTGGTTTTCATGGAATTAACAACATTTAAAAGGCATTGTGATGTTGAGGAACCCCAGGAGACAGCAAGCAACAGCTTAAACAAGAAGATCATGCTACCAACTATTTACTTCCTAGTTTTAAGTATCAATTCTATAAATTCATCAATTAGTCCATTATAATATTTTTCAGTGATATGATTAACGCATAGATCATGCTACCAAATCATGAAGAATATCAAATAAATCTAAACCAGATTATGATATTGTAAATTGCAAGATAATCAAGTCACATAGTATGCATGAAAGAAAACATGACATGACATAGAAAAAGCATGAATACTATATAAATATACTAACATGTAGAATATTATATAAATATAAAATAACTTAAACATTACGATATATATATATATAAACGCAACAAGAATACATGAATTGCCCACGGGATCATGTTAACCCAAAGACCAAAACCTCTGCTTTGGATATATAATGGGCCTATTGATAGTTCAATCCAATAATCCAACCCAAAACATTGCAGTTCGTAAAGAGATAGACCAAGAACCAAAACAGTTCACCAATTAACATACCTCAAGTTTGTTAACACAATCATGACCCCAAACTCCTAATTTAGACACATGTGAATATGAAAGGAGAAAATAATTGGAACACAATTTGAAACCATAGAAGTTTTTAGCTTACGTAAAAGGTGAAACCATAGAAGTTTTTAGATTATGTAAAAAGTGTTATGGAAGTTATTATATTAAAAGTTAGATTGTTTTTTTTATTAAAAAATAAAAAATTAGTCCATGTATATTAGATTAAAAATAAAAATTTTATTCATTTTGTTAAAAATTGATTTTCTTTATTAAAATGAGGTACACATGGTTCGCCAAATTTTCAATAATAGAAATAAATGAAATTTTTAATAAAAAAATTAATTTACTCTTTTATCTAATATACATAGATTAGATTAATGAAGGGACAAAATGTAATTTAATTCTTAATATAAGAATTTTTATACTATTTTGACCGACAAATTATTCGGTTACTTCAAATTTATACGAAATTATGCCTTAAATATAACTGTAATACGAGAACAGAAGGATCAGGCAGAAATGAATTTATATGGACTCTGATCCCTGAAAAACAAATATAAAAGGTAGACCTTTTTCATGGTTGGAGTTGGATCAGAGAGAGGGGAAAGTATGGCTTCAGCCCGAGTGTCGAGCCGCCTCTGTCTTGAACTCCACATGTTCTTTCCATTCCCATGGAACAAACAACAACCACAATAACATTCTTGCATCATATGACGACTGGTAATTACTCCAACACTACCAAAACTTGGCTTCATCACCCCCAAAAACGAATGTTTTTTAACTTTAAAAACATCAAGTCTATGATTTCCATCCAAATAGCTTCCTTCCCATAGCCTCTGCTTATATACATCTGGTGTTGGTCTTATAACTATTCCTTTCATCGCTGCTGATGACATTTCTTTTGTTTTTTCAAACAACCTGCTTAATCAACAATAAAAAGGACTTTAAAATTAAGAAAATAAACCAATTATAATCAAATAAAAAAAGAAGTACCTGAGCTTGGGAAAAGTGGCAGTTATTGATTTTTTCTTTTTGAAGCTTCGAGGCTGAGAAATGGAGTGAGGTGATGATGGAGAAAAGAAAATGGCGGTTGTTGTGTTATGGGATTTTATTTTATTTTATTTTGTTGTGATAATTTATTCATTTTTATGTGAGAAAAAAAATTGGAATTATTGAAAAAAAAAAAGTTTTGATGAATGACATGAGTGGATGGGATTACGGTTATAGCGCTTAGTCATGGGGCTAACGGAACTTTAAATTGTTTGAATTACCTTAAATGCCCTCCCTTGAATCATTTTCCAACACGTGGACCCTGGTCGTTGAAGTGGCGCCCAGCTATTGGTTGCTTATGTTGAACTATTTTTTTGGTTGTAAAAATACTATTTATTTATTTATTTATTTTGTGCTCCATTACAAATTTACAAGTCATTTTCCTTTCCCCCCTTTCTTTAAGAATTTCAATGTTCATGGCACACAAATTAATAAAAATCCCATCCAACCAAAAAAGAAAAAAAAATTTCATTATCAATTTGAATTATAATTTTTATATTATATTATATTATATTATATTATATCCTTAATATATAATTTGATATCTAAGTTTGACACTTTTTATGTGATACTAGTTTAATTTTTCGATTCAATGTAGTACATATATTTGATAATAGTTATATTTTTTGGTATTTGAATGTAACAATGTTAATTTTTTTTAGTGTTAATAATATTAGAATTAATTTTCATTCAGTAAACTCTAAAACCGAAATTAAATACTATAAAGTTAACAGTGTTACCTTTGGATACCAAAATATATAACTTTTGTCAAATACAAGTACTAGATTAAATAAAAAATATAACACATATACCACATTAAAAAAAAAGTGTCAAACTCGGATATCAAAATTTTATATTATATTATATAACTGAAAATAATTGGCGTAACATATTTATAAAAATTAATATAAAAATCAAATGTGACTTTGGTTAAAATAGTAAAAACTATGATGTCTTGGATTTAAATGTATTTTTCTAAATTTATCAAAATATAAAAATATATAAATATTGTTAAAATAATATTTGTTAATTTATAAAAAAATGAACTTTTGATAATTTCACAACTGAATTGGGACTTAGTTGATGAGTGACACCAACTTAATTAAACTTTTAATAATAGTATATAAAAATAAATAGATTTAGAGGTCCAACCAAGTTGATATTACTCATTCATTGGATCTCAACTCAATTACAAAGTATTATATTATTTTCTTATTTTATATAAAATCTATAAAAATGCAAAACATATAAACCTAAAACTTGAATTTAAAATTTTGAACAAATATATGATCATTTGGTTTAAGTTGACTTAATGATAAATTTGTTCAAAACGGATGAAATAATATTAGATTATGACGCACTCATGACGTGTGTTAAAAAACTATGTAAGAAATATATTTATTTAAAGTTCATACAAAAATCAAATTATGCTTTGGTTAAAATGGTAAAGTTAAATATTTAAAATTCATTGTATCACGGGTTTCACATTTTACTATTAGTGGATTTTTATTTATTTATAAAATATAAAAAGATAAAAGAACCCTCATAATCATATAACTTATTTTGTATATAAATGAGTATTTTAGTAATTTACTAATTTAATTGGTACTCAATTGACTCATAACACTAACTCAACTAAAGACTTAATATAAGTATAAATATATTTGAATTCGATATTAATATTAAATGTTATTTGAAAAAAAAATAAAAAAATAAGTATTGATTTTTATTTTCTATTATGAAGTTTATATTTTAAAATTAAATATTAAGTACTAAATATTTATGATGAAGGATAAAGGATGGAGGGAAGGAGTTGTGTAATGCTAAAACCTTGATCTGATGTCAAGCATTACTTAAAATAACACAGGTTTTTTGTCACTATACAAGTGATTCAATTGATAAAATAAATCAATAACTTAAATATCTCAAATTTTTAATAAAAAATAAATTATTTCAAATATAACTTTTTTTTTTTTGCATTAACATATAAGTAACTCTCTACTTACTTTATCCAGTATTTTTTGAAAAGTAATTATTAAATAAAATTTAATAAAAATGGTCAAAAACACATTAAAAATTTTAAATATTAAAAAATTTCTTTTTCAATGCAGTGAAAATATCCAAATTACTTTATCAAACCCATCTTAGTAATCAGAATATTCATTTTTCAATTCAATATATCTTGAGAATTTGATAGCCAAATTTGTGTTAACCTAACGTGGATTAGAAAAGAAAATACTAGAGGCTGTAAAAGTTGTAAAAGAAAACTGGTAATAGTATAATAAGTAAAGGCATAATGATTTTTTCGGCCCTCCAATTTTATGAAAAATTCATTTTAACTCTTCATTTAATTTTTTTGTTTTTTAATCATTAAAATTTATCAAATCACCCTAAAATGAATAGAAAAGTTAATGTTTGTTAACTTTACTGATGTGGCATACACGTGAATTGCCACATTAACAATTAATTAATTTTTAAAAAATTTAAAATATTTTTTATATTTTTCAATAATATTTAATTTAAAAAATTAATTAATTGCTGATGTGGCAACCACATGGCAATCCATGTGTATTTGAATTTGGGATGACTTGACAAATAACACAAGTTCAAGGGATAAAAATGACGAAAAATTAAATGAAAGACTAAAATGATATTTTTTATAAAGATAAAGTGCCAAATACGTTATTATGCAGTTAAAAACATAAGGTTGTAGTTGGTTCTGTTTGGCGTTTCTCTCGCCATATTCGTGGGAGAATAAAAAAGCATGGCATCCCATGTATGAGGAACTGCAAATCTCTCTATTTGTGGCATTGCATCAATTATATTGTTAGGATCTTTCTCGATATTTCTTTTGTTTTGGACCACAATGTTAAATTAAAAAAATAATTTTTTAAAAACATCATGATGAACATATAAATATATAATACTTTTTGAGAAAATATCATATTTGGTACTTGAATTTTAACAAATATTTTATTGTGGTACCTAAACTTTTAAAAAGTTGATTTTAATATTTAAACTTTAACATCATTTACAAATGTGGTTCCTCTGATTAATTGTATTAATTTTTCACCTATCAAGACATGTGCTACAATCGTAAATTGCCACATGAAACTTTGTTAAAAAACGAAGATAAATGGTCAAGTTAGGGGACTTAAAATAATTATATTTTTTTGTATTTTAAAGGCAAAAAAATATATCAATAATAAACCTTTAAATCTCACACTAAAGTATCTTTAATTTAACATAATTAATTATCATCATTAATAATTTAAAAAACATAATTAAGAAATAAAGTTCAATTCTTTTTTTTTCTTTTTTCGTCTCCCTCTTTATTTTCCCCTCTTTCTTTTTTGTTCTTTATGTTCATCTTTAAAAAAAAAACCCAATTTTTTAACCATTTTTTAGAGGAATTCTTCCATAGTGATATGGAAGCACTAACAAACAAAAAGTAGTAGAGAAGAAGAAGGAAGAGAAAAAGGAAATAGATTGAGAGAAGAGAAGAAACAAAATAATGCTTTACTAAATTTCCATAATTGTTTCTACCTTCAAACCTTGCTTAAAGAAGGAAACCAATAACGATTACGGGATTGGTTACAAGCCGTTAAGCCTACACCTATGCCTTCCATACACACCGTTTCATTTAACTATACAACACACAAAATGCATCGTTTTGACACAACTTAAGCCTCAGAATGTTACAAGCAAAAAAGCCTTATGTGACCTTAATGTCTTTGTTTACAAATCCAAAACTTGCAACACTCTGTGCAAAATGAATAAGTTAGATTCCTTCGTGTATAGATACATCATATCTGGATGTCTTATTTTGATGAAATAATGTGAAGAATTTTGGTTTTATAAGATTACCTCTATATCTATATACTTTGTAACTTTGTGAACTAATTTGGTTTGCTCTCAAAATTGTGAATTTACAAGGCATCATTCTTAAGTTATGTAGTAGAAGAATTGGTAACACTATACATACTCGTTAATCGATTGTCAAATCTGTCCATTGTTTTGAGGGTTGTCTAGTGTGTATGTGTTTTGGGTGTTTGCTTGAGGACAATCAAAGACTTAAATGTAGGGGAGTTTGATCTATTGTAATTTGATACGTCAAATTAGGCTCTCCAAAACACTCTAGGAGCTCTTAAGCAATTTAAGTATCATTAATAAACATTTTTACTTAGCTTTTCCTTTTTTGAGACCCAAATTGGCCAAACAGTGCCATGGGCAACCTAATGATGTGATTGAGTTGGCGTAGGGAGACAATAATGGTCCAACCAAGAGGAATACATAATTCAGAGTGAGTGTTGCGATACCAACTCCTTTCACCATGAGGATGCAAAATTTCAACTCAAAATCAAAACGAAACTTACTATTGTAGGAGTCACAATACTGAGGGTAAGTTGTTGCGACACTGAGCCAAATTTGTGACACCGTGCCTCCAAGGTTGTGATACCTTTGAAGGTGTTGAAGTGAAGAAATTAAGGGCAATTCTAGTGATCTCGCGACACCCAGCAGTGGATGTTGCAGCAACGAGACCCCTAAGATCCACTAGTTCACCACTGTCTAGGGTGAAAGGAGTCACAAAATCAAAAGACTACGCCTACAACAATTTTTCTCCGCGTTAAGCGTACATGTCATTTATATTTGTAGTGTTATAATGGAGCACTAGAGTATTCCAATGATCGAACCCAAAGGAGATGGAGATTGAGTGATAAATAGCGTACACTATAGAGTCTAAGCGATTACTGATATTATTTATAGTATGACAAATCATAACAAGAAAGTTTTGCAAGAAAATTAAATATTCTAATATAGGGACCAAATTGTGAATAGTACTAAACTAGGATAACTAATAAATGACTAACGGTGGTTGGTTGATTTCAATGTGGTTCGTCGATCCTCGAATGAAGGGCTTAAATCACTTAAATTACTAAGTGGCTCCATTTTATCTCTCGATCTCAATTTTACCAACTTAGATGAATTAATCCAATTCATCTCTTGATCTCATCGATTAATCTAGGACTAATGAATTGGTGCACAACAAGATTACCGCTTGGTCTCACTTGTTTAGATATTCCCTTAAAGACATCACTTGCATCACTTCCTAAGTTTTAGGTCTATTCGATTTAGTCCAATTCATTACAATTTAGTCCCTTGTCTAATAAAAATTAACTTACCCACATCTCTATCAACCAACCCCCTTTTTAGTTTTAGCTACTCATGCTGAAAATAAAGAGAATGAGCATGAAAATGAAAGGCAAATAAAACATTAAGTTAAAGTGTAAGAAAAATATAAAAGTTTGGATTTTTATGCAAGAAAATTTAAAAAACAAGAAACTAAATGCATTCAACAAGAAAATCTAAAGAAATAAACATAAAAGGAACAAACTTTAGCTGATTTAAAGAAAAAGAAACTGAAATACATTAATCTAAAGTTAGAAATGTCTTACAACCAATGTATATAGATTGAAACTGCAAATAAACCTAAACTACAGTGATAACTAACTTAACTAAAACTAAGAACACTAAGAACAAGAAGTAAGTGCAGAAAAATAAACCTTAAAACTAAGAAAGAAGAAGAAAAAATAAAAACCCTAGAAAAGTTATAGAAAAACTAAGAGAAAACCTAAAAAATCTAAAGCTAAGAACTAAACTAATGTGTGTGTCTCTTCTCTTCAGCCAAAATTGGTTGTTTTAGGCTGAATGCTGATGAAATTTTGTTGCCGAAATTGCCCCTACACAGGCCCTGAGTGATTTGTGGATCGGGTGGACAAAGACTACCCTTTTGTTCATTTTCCCCCTTACAGTGTCGGTGTTGTGATACCTAGAAAAGGATATCGCAATACCCCAATTAGTATCAAACTTAGGGGTCTTTTTCAGTGGTGGATATCGCGATACCATGGAAGGGTGGTCTCCAATCTTCCATCTTGTTGGAGATATCGCGATTCCAAGGTATAAATATCACGATACCCTTTCCTTTGGTGCCATTTTCACTCATTTTCAACCTCCAACACGTCCCTACACCACTCAACCACATGTTAGGCCCCCCAATGACATTATTGGCCAAATTGGGTCACAAAATGAGTAAAAATGTGACATTTACACTTATTAACTTAAAATCTAAAATTTACGAATATTCACGCAAAAGACATTACTTTGATTGAGAATAAGCTTTTTAAGCATACTGGGAAAGCTTAATTTTCCATATCAAATTATGACAGATCAAACTCCCCCAAACTTAATTCTTTACTTGTCCTAAAGCAAACATACCAAACATGAAAAAGAAAAGATGACTCTTGGACTAAA
Organism: Gossypium stocksii; assembly: GCA_020496765.1. NCBI lineage: Eukaryota > Viridiplantae > Streptophyta > Magnoliopsida > Malvales > Malvaceae > Gossypium > Gossypium stocksii. Next base: position 81,419,364 of record CM035630.1, on the reverse strand, counting down.
TCAGGCAATTAAGTCACATAATGGTAAAACATCAAACTTGTATGAGAACTACCTCACATGCAACTTAAGAGTGATATCTAGCTATCTTGTTTATTCCAAATGCAAACCTAATTATTTACTGAGTTAAAATGTCAATAGATGTAGAGCCAATGAAATGAAAATATGTACAAGTATTATCCATAAAAATAAATTATGGGAATAGCTTATAGATATTTAAAAAGAATTGGTCATGCTCCTTCAAACCAATGCAAGCTATTCACGAATTACTGTGTTGGTGACTTATTTGGGTCCCAAAGGTCTTCTAGGGTTGTAATGTTTTAAGGCTTAGGACGGTTCATGTTAAACTAAGCTTTATTTTATAATATGTTTTGATATAACAAATTGAAGTGTTTTTAAATAAAAGTTAAAATTGAACAAAATTAACAAAATTATTTTTCAAATAAAGTCTAAAAGATAAAATTTTGAATCTTTACTTTGAACTCTTAGAAAATTTTTGAATCTAACTTTAAAATCAAGTTAAAATGATTTTAATCAAGTAAGAACTTTTTTTTAACTAGTCAAATTGTTTTTAAAACAAATTAGAATAGCTCCAGGCAAAAAAGTATCAATACTTTTTGGCCAAGTATCAAATTTTTCGAAATATCGATACCTCTTTGAAAAGCGATACTAAATTGACATTATGTATTTTCACAAATTTAGTTAAGTATCAATCCGATATCGATACCTTTCATATGGTATCGATAAAATTTGTCTGGTATCGGTATTTTAGCTCCAACGGTCACAGAATTTTGCATTTCATGCAAAAATTATTCTGGTATCAGTACTCGCTGTTGCAGGTGAATTAAATGCACTGGTTTTCACATCCCCAACGGCTCTATTCATATCTACAACAACCACAACAGATAAAAATCAATTAAAGGGTATAAAGACAATCTTCCAAAGATCCCACAATAACTAAGAAAACATATTCAAGAAGCAGATCAATCAAACAATCTCTATGCTAAATATTTTCATACTTTTCTTTCATACACTTGTGAGCTTTATTTCTATTCTTTTTGGTCAAGTGTTCTTCATTGTAGTTGAGCTTAATTTGCAAACACTTTGATCTTGTAAAGATTATTTATTTGTTTGCTTCTTTGTATGTCTTTGAGAGGGTTTATATCATAAGGTTTGGGTAGAAATGTTAAGGAAGTTTGTAAGGTTAAACCTTGTCCTCAAAGGTTATCAAATTAGTGAATTTGGGAAAATCCTTAGTAGTGGAAATGTAATGTAGTGGAGTAGGCAATTGGGGCTGAATCACTCTAAATTATTGTGTTAAATTTTTCTATCACTTCTCTCTCGCTTTCAAAATTTTTAAAAGCCAATTATAACACTCCAAACCCAACCTAGAAGTTATGATCAAATCTAGAGAAATTACATCTACTCATTTGAAAAACTAATTTCAGAAAATAGTTATTAAAAATTTATTTGTTCACTTTCAGAAAACACTTAAGAAATTAATTAATTTGTAGCGAAAAACCTTTTCCAGAGTTTTAGTTTTGAAAATCGAGGTCCATTTTTTCAACTAAGGGATTTTGCAATATCGCGTTAGAAAATATCAATTAATGATGAATTAAACAGAAACCCAAAACCAGTTTGGAAACATATTATAGACCCAAAAGACTAAAAAAATAATTACGAAAAACCACCATAATTACACTAAGTGCGAAAGCTATCCGAGCTCCTACACGCCATTCGATCCTAAGTCAAAGGGTTACCTTAACAAACAAAGATAAACAAAGGGGTGAGCTATAAAGCTCAGTGTATAACTAATCTCAAACAGAGATCAAGCAAAACACATTATAAAAATTAGAGATACATAGAGAATTTCACAATGATCATATAACTTGAGCGGAACAAATTGGAGTATTAAAAAGATTTTTCATAACGATTATATAAACAAAATATAGAATGTATATTTATGCTAATGTAGTGTTTTTTAGAAAATCAGAATGTTGATTTTTCAGAAAACGTCCTACTCGATTCTACTACACACCAAAATTTGAGTCCCTAGAACTTATCCAACCAAATCACATCAACAGATAATTGTGGACAGTACCACCAGAATTGCAGTTAAAATTGCCAGATCAAATGTATGTGGTCAAGCCACTATGTTGCAACCAAGCTGCCAGGTAGAATTGTGGTTAAACAACTAGATAGTGCAGATAATTAAACTGCTAAAAACTTCTTCCTTTCACATCATCCCAAACCCCATGCAATGTGTCATGGCATGCATAAACAGAATCAGAATGACAAGCATGTAGGACATGATGTCATAGGATAATAGAGAGTAGAAGGCATGGGAGTCTATGCTTGCAGAACATATTTATCAAATCTCAATGAATCATATTCGTTTTGCCATGAAACCACATGCATGGTTGATAAACGATAAATTATACATATTTTTACCTCATGTTTAGCCTAATTTCCGGATGGATTATCATTAATTTTGTGAGAATTGATGCTCTTAATCTTTCTTTTTCATATCTTATACCTAGGAGAGCATAGGGAAGAGAAAAGAACGGAAAATGGACCAAAAACGAGGAAAATAGGCCAAAGTGTGAAAACGGCATGGCCCAAGAAGTCACCACACGGCTGTGGCACACGATCGTGCCACACGAAGACCACACGGTCCAGCCCCCGACAAGCACAGCCAAGCTACACGGCCGTGCCAATATCAATAGGCCCGGACACGGCCCTTATCGAAACCACATGGGCGTGGCACACGGGCGTGTCCCTGTCGTGAGGAAGTGCAATCTCACTCGGATTTGGATACTTAGGGGGCTAAGAAAGCCATTCTAAACTCTATATAAAAACCCCAGGAGGCAACTCTAGAGATATACTCTTTTCTCTAAAGAAAGAGCGCCATAATTTTGCCAACACAAGGAGTGAAAGCAAGGAATTACTCCAAGGGAAGCCGATTGATTCATCCCAGAAGCCAGAATTCTACATCAAGATAGAGGATCTCCCTAAATTCCTTCAGGGGTTTTTGGGTTCTTTATGTTTTGTTATCTTATTTCTTCTGAGATGTTTTCTTTATTAGTTATGAACTAAACCCCTCAAATACTTGAGGGGTATGAAACCTAAGACAGATCTTGTTATTATTTATTCTTGAATTATTTGATAAATACTTGAATTGTTCTTAATTATGTGTTCTTCATTCTTGATTTAATAATCTTAGGTATTACTTCAAGAACTTGATGTGCTTAAGCAGAGGAGCAAAAGTCCCTGTTTTAAGAGTAGATCTACCATAATTAAGCGGAGTTGTATGCAACCCTAGACATAGGGCGACATAAATCTACCGGATTAAGGTCAAGCCTAATAGGGGGATCCATAAATCGAATTCATGCAACCTAGGGGTGTTAATTAATAAGAAAACTTTAATTAACCACCTAAGATTAGTTGGTCTTATCCTTGACGGAGGTATTAACATAAGTTAGGGATCTCTACGGATCAAGTCAAGTGAAGAAATCATCTAGTTCAAGAAATTAATAACAAGTGAAGTCTAGGTGGATTCTCCCTTAAGTATTGCTCATATCAATTAGCTTTTCTCGAAAGTTTTCCCCAATTTACTTTTTGTGCACTTTTAGTTAGTTTTAGAATTAGTTTCAACCAATCCTCTTTTATTTTTAGTCTAGATAATAAAAAGGAAGTAAGTATTAGTACTTTTCGTTCCCTTGGGTACGATAACTCGGTCTTGCCGCTAAACTATACTACTATTCGATAGGTGTGCTTGCCTTTAAAATCGTGATATCAGTTAGTTTTTAGTGTGATAAGTTTTTATAAATTTTATTACTTAATATCGTGAGTATCAAGTTTTTGGCGCCGTTGCCGGGGGATTTGAAATATTAAGAAAACTCTATTTCTATTACTTTAGCCATTACTATATTTATCTATTTTCAATTTTTATTTATTTTTATTTTATTATTTTTATTTTCTTTTATTTTATTCTATTTTTCTTTGCTTTTTCCTTCTAGGTATTTCTAGTTTATGACTAGAAACAACCCAGCAGGACCATTGCTTTTTGACGAAGATTTAGAAGCGACAGTTCGTAGAACTCGCAGAGAAATCAGACGAAGCCTACAGTATCCAGAACAAGATCAAGAACAAAGGCCAGAACCTATAGAAGAGATGGAAGCAAATCAAAACATTCCACCACCTCCCGCAATAGTCGCGCCACCCGCAAATCAAGAACAAGCTCCTCGCACTATGTATGATTATGCTTAGCCTAGTTTGGTTGGTACCCAAACTAGCATTCTTAGACCTACTATTGTTGCTAATAATTTTGAATTAAAGCCTAACACTATTTAGATGATACAACAATTGGTGCAGTTTGATGGTTTACAGGATGGAGATCCAAATTCACACATAGCCAATTTTTTGGAACTCTGTGATACCTTTAAAATTAATGGCGTTTCTGGTGATGCCATTCGTCTAAGGCTATTTCCATTCTCTTTGAGAAACAAAGCCAAACAGTGGTTAAACTCTTTACCACGAGGCTCAATCACCACATGGGAATAGATGACTGAAAAATTTTTACTTAAATATTTTCCTCCAGCTAAAATAGCTAAATTACGAAATGATATCTCTTCTTTTGTGCAGATGGATTTAGAAACACTCTACGATGCCTGGGAGAGATACAAAGATCTTTTGAGAAGATGCCCTCATCATGGCCTACCTTTAAGGCTACAAGTTCAATCCTTTCACAATGGTTTGAATCCATCAACAAGGCAAATGATTGACGCAGCCGCAGGAGGAACAATCAACAATAAAACACCTGAAGCAGCTTATGAGTTTATAGAAGAGATGTCACTGAATAACTATCAGTGGCAAGTCATGAGGACAAAGCTGACAAAAGCCGCAGGAGTTTATAATATTGATGCTGCCACTATGCTTACTAATCAGGTAGAACTTTTAAATAAAAAGTTTGATCATTTTGTTGGTTCTATGTAGGCACAGCCAGTGATGCAGTGTGACACACCTCCAGTAAATATGTTCAATCTAGACTACTCATCCTCTGGACACAACATGGAAACTGAGCAAGCCAACTATATGGGTAACAATTCTAGACCTCAAAATAACCCTTATAGTAATACTTACAATGCAGGCTGGAGAAATCACCCCAATTTTTCATGGGGAGGACAAGGAAATCAAAGACAACAACCTCTTTCGGGATTTCAGCAGCCACCACCATAATAAGAGAAAAAGCCGAATATTGAAGAGATGTTCACCAAATTTATGGCTGCATCAGAAACCCATTTCCAAAACACTGACACAGTATTAAAAAACTAGCAAGCATCGATTCAAGGGCTTCAGAATCAAATCAGTCAGCTTGCAAAATTAATTTCAGAAAGACCACAAGGTGGAATACCAAGTAATACTGAGCCAAATCCCAGAGAACATGTCAAAACAATTACTCTAAGAGATGGGAAAGTACTAGCTGAACCAGAAAAGAAATCTACTCTAGAATCTTCAGGAGAGAAGGCAGAGGAATCCAAGGAAAACACTCTACCAACACTCAAGAATACAAACCGCCCATTCCATATCCAGCAAAGTTGAAGAAAGACCGTACAGACGCTCAATTCGGTAAATTTCTTGAACTTTTTAAACAATTACACATTAACTTACCTTTTGTTGAAGCAATTTTGCAGCTGTCGAAGTACGTGAAGTTCTTTAAAGAACTTCTGACAAATAAAAGGAAGTTGGAAGAATTAGCCACAGTGGAACTCAACGAAGAATGCTCAGCTATTCTCCAAAATAAACTGCCGGCAAAATTGAAAAATCCAGGAAGTTTTACTATTCCTTGTTTAATTGGTAGTTTACTTATTGATAAAGCCTTAGCCGATTTAGGTGCTAGCATTAATCTCATGCCTTACAAAATGTTCAAGCAATTAGGTCTAGGGGAACCAAAGCCCATTAGGATGAGTATTCAACTAGCTGATAGATCTGTTAAATATCCTAGGGGAATCATAGAAGATGTGCTAGTAAAGGTAGATAGATTTATATTCCCTGCTAATTTTGTTGTGCTTGATATGGGTGAGGACATTGAGGTATCTTTAATTTTGGGACGTCCATTCTTAGCCACTGCTAGAGCTGTTATTGATGTAGGGGATGGTAAATTAGTATTCAGAGTTGGTGAGGAAGAAGTCGTTTTTAAAATCTATGATGCTATGAAATTTTCTAAAGAACAAGATGATTCCTGTTATTTTGTTGATATTATTGATTACTTTGCTCAAGATAAGTTTCAGGAACTTTCTATCGTAGACATGTTGGAACTGTGTCTTGTTCAAAGTGGGGGAGAGGACGAAGTCACCACTGAAATTGAGGAATTAAGAAAGGAGTTAGATTCTAATGAAATCATCACAAGACACATAAGTTATGAAAGTATAAAGATGAATGATGAGTTGAGATAGAAACCTTCCATTGATGAACCCCCTAAATTAGAGTTGAAGCAACTATCAGATCATTTAGAATATGCCTCTTTAGGGGAAGATTCAACTCTACCAATCATTATCGCATCAGATTTGAGCATTACAGAAAAAGAGGAACTACTCCATGTGTTAAGGGAACACAAGCATGCTATAGCTTGGAAAATTTCAGATATTAAGGGAATTAATCCGTCCTTCTGCACCCATAAAATTTTAATGGAAGATGAATTTAAACCATCAGTGCAAGCTCAGAGACGATTGAATCCCAACATGAAGGAAGTCGTAAAAGCCGAGGTAATTAAACTTCTAGATGCAGGCATTATTTATCCTATTTCTGACAGTTCTTGGGTAAGTCCTGTGCAGGTTGTTCCTAAAAAGGGAGGCATGACTGTGGTGTCTAATGACAAAAAAAATTCAATACCTACAAGAACAGTCACTGGATGGAGAGTTTGCATTGATTATAAGAAACTGAATGACGCCACTCGAAAAGATCATTTTCCCTTACCTTTTATTGATCAGATATTGGAAAGATTATCAGGTCACATGTATTATTGTTTCCTAGATGGCCTCTCTGGTTACTTCCAAATCCTGATAGCTCTAGAAGATCAGGAGAAAACGACATTCACATGTCCATACGGTACGTTTGCTTATCGTAGAATGCCTTTTGGTTTATGTAACGCTCTTGCTACTTTTCAGTGATGCATGCTAGCTATCTTCAATGAATTCGTGGAAGACATTATGGAGGTATTTATAGATGATTTTTCAGTTTTCGGTAATTCTTTCCAACTTTGTCTTAATAAACTAAAACGTGTTTTGATAAGGTGTGAAGAGACAAATTTAGTGCTAAACTGGGAAAAATGCCACTTTATGATTCAAGAGGGTATTGTATTAGGACATAAAATTTCTAGTAAAGGGATAGAGGTAGATAAAGCAAAAATTGAAACCATTGAAAAGTTACCTCCTCTTAATTCAGTTAAGGCTATAAGAAGCTTTTTAGGACATGCCGATTTTTATCGCAGATTTATTAAAGATTTTTCTAAAATAGCTAAGCCTTTAACAAAGTTGCTAGAAAAAGACGTGCTTTTCAACTTTGACCAAGAATGTTTAGAATCTTTTAACGCTCTTAAAGAAAAGTTAGTCAATGCCCCGATCATGATTTCGCTTGATTGGAATCTACCTTTTGAACTAATGTCTGATGCAAGTGATTTTGCAGTAAGTGCAGTTTTGGGACAGCGAAGAGACAAGCACTTTCAACCGATCTATTATGCTAGTAGAACTTTGACAGCCGCTCAAGCAAATTATACAACCACAGAAAAAGAATTGCTAGTTGTTATTTTCGTATTTGCTAAATTTAGATCTTATTTGAATTTGTCAAAAGTCATTGTTTATACTGACCATTCTGCTCTTCGCTACCTTTTAACTAAAACTGATGCAAAACCTCGATTAATAAGATGGATTCTATTGTTACAGGAGTTCGATTTAGAAATAAAGGACAAGAAGGGAACTGAAAACTTGGCAGTAGATCACCTTTCAAGATTACAAAACATGCAACCCAAGTACCTCGACAAAATAAACGATTTGTTTCCTGAAGAACAACTCCTAGCCTTAGCAAATGCAACAGTTCCTTGGTTTGCTGATTGTAACGCCCCAAACCCGGCCTAGGCGTTACGACCAGATCTGGTGTGTCACACGATCCTAATCCTAAGTTTATGACCCTTTTTGTCTTGTTGTGTCTTAAGTGGGGTTTGAATCAAAAGAGTAAGTTTGTTAAAACCAGTTTATTAATCCTTTAAGTTATCCATATTATTCACTCGTTGAGTATTGAAAATGTTCTTTAGATTTTGAAACCAGCGTAGCCTAAACTAGTGATCCTATAAAATGTAATTTAATCATCAAAGAAAAATTAAACCAAATAAAACTTAGATAGCGGCCTTATTACAAAATAAAACCCAAAAATAACTTAATAATAAAATACTTTAAACAAAATGAAAACTAGTTCTGCAGATGCGGTGGCCACTCCGAATCTCTCGCAGCTCCAAGCCTACTATGGTTGAGTGTTACCTGCAGGGATTAAATAAAAAGGGGGGTGAGTTTGACAACTCAGTGTGCAACATTATCTCAACCATAGGCTGAAACAGATCAAGCCTCAGAATCAGATTAGTTGGGCCTTGGCCCATTACAGAAATCAGGTTAAGCCCATAGGCCCATAACAGATACAGATTAGATATATATATTATGCAAACAGAAAACCCAACCCAGATCCATCCATAACACCCCCGTACCAGCCTTACACCATGTGGGGAGACTACTCGACCCACCCAACCGCTACACACCACAGATATTTGCAGCGAGGCTGCCAGATATAGTTTGCAGCGAGGCTGCCAGATAATTGTGACGAGGTCACCAGATCAGATATTGTGGCGAGGCCACCAGATTGCAGCGAGGCTGCCAGATAATAATGTGACAAAGTCACCAGATTGCAGAGAGGCTGCCAGATAATAATGTGACAAAGTCACCAGATTGCAGCGAGGCTGCCAGAACACTTCCTCCGTCATAAACCCATACCCCATGCAACAGATGTAATCATACTAGCATGCAACACATAGCATCTCATGCATCAGATATATTCATAATAAAGATTACTCATGCATATACATAAAATAATACATTTCATACAGAATTGACCCTAGGGGTATAATAGTCTTTTTACACCTAGGGGTATTTTGGTAATTTCCCATATTTAAGGGTATTTTAGTCCTTTTTCACATTTTCAGAGATTTTGTGCAATTCCAATAATTTATCAGCCCTCATATAACCACGGAAGTCCATTTAAGCCAAATTTCCAGTTTTGCCCTTTTTAGCCTAAAACCCCTAATGGGCCTTACTAAGTCCATTTCGTCTAATTTTTTTTTTTAGGTTTAGTTTACCAACCTAACCATCTTTTTATTATTCATGTTACCAGAAAGTCTTAAACGGTCATTTTCCAACTTAGGCTGGAAGCCCATTGGGCCCACCTTGGCCCATCGAAGCCCAACTTACCAAAACGCTCGAAATTGCACCTTCTGCAATTTCGCCACCGTCAATTTCCAATGTGACCACAATAGAGTATTCGGCTACTCTTAGATCCCTCCAAGACTGATTTTCGGTCACTTTCGATCGGTCACTTTAGCACAGTTTTCGGTTATTACGGCCTTTAGCCATCCTAGTCTATGATGGAGATACGTTACACACCTGATACTGTTGAAACCGTTGAAGAAATCCACGTACGAAGAACCTACAATTGAATGCTAACTTTCAGTCTAATTAATCGATAACCAAAGAGCTATAATCCCTTACCATAATCGGCCTAGATGGCCTAAGTCCTTAAAATCTTACCCTTTTTCGGTTATGGACTAAATCGCAACGTCCAACTGCGTTGATCTTCATGATCCTTCGATGCTCGATCCTCTCCTTGACTACGCTATTACACCTTCAACAAAAGAAAGAGGCCAAAGAGCCTTTTAATTCAAACGACAATACCCCTAAGGGGTTCGGCTACTTGCCTTAATATCATGAAACCAACGCTATAAGGCTACGAAATACTTACCAATCCAAGTCCTCACCACCGCCGCTGCACTTGTAATAGTGAGAAAGAAAGAGTTGAGAGAGGAAAGGATTCGGCCAAACACAATGAGTTTCGATCAAAAATAAGGTTCGACAAAAAGTAGGATGAGAAGAGATGATATATTTAATTGAAGAAAGTGGATTCGGCAAGTTGAATATTTCGGCTTATGGAAGGTTTTAGAAGAGAAAGTAAAAGGATAAAAGGGTTCAACTTTGGCAAAGAGCAAACGGCAGGGATATTTCAGCTTCTTCTTGTAGTTGTCGACAAGGGTTTAGAGAAGAGAAACAAAGGGAGAATGGATTCGGCTGGCAAAAGAGTGGTACTAAGGGGTCGGTTTATGGTTTGAGAAGAAGAGAAGAAGAAAACAAATAGATGAGAATAGAAAAGAAAACAAAAAGGAAGTGCTTTCCTCGACTGCAGATTCGGCAACAAGGGGAAATAGGGTTCAGCTTCAAGGTTTAATGAGAAGAATAAAGTGACAACAAAAATACCTAATAGGCTAAGCGTGATTGACAGAAAAGGAGAGCTTCCACACTTAAGGAAATCGGCACTAAATTATCAAAGAACAAAAGGAGCATTCGGCACTCTCTAGCACCTATTACCGAAAATGCAAATACAAAGTCCCCTAGCCGAATTGCACTTGCAAAGACCCAAAATCGGCCACCTTCTTTGAAATTCAAAACTCCTTGATTTACTCCTCAATATCCTCTCATGACCGATTCAAACACTCCCCAAGCAGAGTTCAATTCGGCTTCAACCTCTTACCTGCTCAAGCTCAAAAATAAAACACTACCTTTGCCACCTCTGGCGCTTGAACCCCTGACCTCTAAGCTCCTTTAGGCGCCACCTTTTAAGGAGCCTAGTGGCGTCCCTCTTGCCACTTTGCCACTGATTCATTTGTGCTATGTTTCACACATAATTTCTTAAGACCCTTACTTTCAATGGTCCCCTATCTCCTAAGTCAAAACACAAAATTTTGCCGAGCCTTTAACCAACACATGGGCCTTCCATAGGCCCATTATCATACTCCAAACATGCATTACACACCTAAATACTAACATTTAAACATTTTATTAGATAAGGATCAATCTAAGAAAAACCCGAAAATTAGGGCGTTACAACTCTACCCTCCTTAAAGAAATTTCGTCCTCGAAATTTACCTTATCCAAACAAATGAGGATATTGCTGACGCATTGCCTCCTCTAGTTCCCAAGTAGCTTCCTCTCTGCCATGGTTACGTCAAAGTACCTTTACCAACGGAACTAATTTTCTTCTTAGAACCTTCACGTCTCGATCCAGAATCTGCACCGGCTCTTCTTCGAAAGTCAAATCAGGCTGTACCTCCACTTCTACAACTGGTAGAATATGGGTAGGGTCAGAACGATATCGTCTTAACATGGATACGTGAAACACATCATGGATTCTATTTAACTCTGGAGATAATTCCAACTGATACGCCACTGGGCCTATTCGCTTAAGAACCCGATAAGGCCCAATAAACCGCGGACTTAGCTTGCCTTTCTTACCAAATCTTAGTATCTTCTTCCAAGGCGAAACCTTCAGAAAGACCATGTCACCCACTGAATACTCAATCTCCTTACGCTTCAAATTCGCGTAAGACTTCTGTCGATCAGATGCCTCTTTTAACCGATCCCTTATAATTTTGACCTTCTCTTCAGTCTCTGCTACCAACTCAGGTCCAAGAACTTGCCGCTCGCCCAATTTGGTCCAACAACTAGGTGAACGACACTTACGCCCATACAGTGCCTCATAAGGTGCCATACGGATACTAGCCTGATAACTGTTATTATACGCAAACTCTGCCAACGGTAGATAATCCTCCCAACAGCCTCGAAAGTCGATAACACAACCCCTTAACATATCTTCCAGAATCTGGATAACCCTTTCTGACTGACCATCAGTCTGAGGATGGAAAGCCGTGCTAAAGTTCAGTCGCGTTCCCAATGCGTCATGCAACTTTTGCCAGAACCGAGATGTGAATCTAGGATCTCGATCAGAAATGATAGACACTGGCACCCCATGCAGTCGCACAATCTCTGCCACATACAACTTGGCTAGCTTCTGAAGTGAATAATCAGTACGTACAGGGATGAAATGAGCAGATTTAGTCAACCTATCCACAATCACCCAAATCGAGTCCTTCTTTAACGGCGTTAAGGGCAATCCACTTACGAAATCCATGGTCACCTTTTCCCACTTCCAGAGTGGTACCTTCACTGGTTGCAGAAGTCCAGAAGGTAATTGATGCTCAGCTTTCACTTGCTGACAAGTCAGACATTTCCCCACAAATTCTGTTACCTCTCGCTTCAGTCCAGGCCACCAATACAACTCCTTTAAGTCATGATACATCTTATTACCTCCAGGATGCATAGCGCACAGTCCTTTATAAGCTTCATTCAGAATTGCTTGCCTCAAATTGAAATCCTTAGGCATACAGATTCTACCGTGGAAACATAGAACACCCTCACTGTTAAATCTAAACTCAGAAGTACTCCCATTCTTAACCTGCTGAAATCGAGAAACCAGCGACTCATCCTTCGACTGCTTCTCCTTAATCTTATCCACCCAGGTCGGTCTTACTTGCAATTCTGCTAACAAACTACCATCATCATACAGACTCAAATGAGCAAACATAGCTCTCAGATCAGATACAGTTCTACGACTTAAGGCAGCAGCCACCACATTAGCTTTGCCTAGATGATACTCAATCACACAATCATAATCCTTAAGCAACTCAATCCATCTCCGTTGCCTAAGATTCAGCTCCTTCTGAGTCAACAAGTACTTAAGACTCTTATGATCTGTATATATAATACACCTTTCTCCATACAGATAATGTCGCCAGATCTTAAGTGCGAAGATTACTGCTGCCAACTCCAGATCATGGGTAGGATAGTTCACTTCATGAGGTTTAAGCTGTCGCGATGCATAAGCAACCACTTTACCCTCTTGCATCAACACGCAGCCCAACCCAACATGTGATGCATCACTGAACACGGTAAAATCTTTTCCAGACTCTGGTTGAATCAGTACAGGTGCCTCGGTCAGAACCTTCTTTAGTTTCTCAAAAGCTTCTTGCTGCTGCTCGGTCCAAATGTATGGCACTCCCTTCCTTACGAGTTTTGTCAATGGCGCTGCCATCACAGAAAATCCTTCTACAAACCTTCTATAGTATCCAGCTAAACCTAGAAAACTTCGAATTTCTGCCACTGACCTCGGTGGTCTCCACTCCAGAATTGCTTCAATCTTTCGAGGGTCTACCTTTATCCCCTCAGCAGATACAACATGGCCCAAGAAGGTTACTTCTCTCAACCAGAACTCACACTTACTGAATTTCGCATAAAGCTCCTTTTCCCTTAACACTTGCAGCACAATACGGAGATGCTCATCATGTTTCTCCTCGGATTCAGAATAAACCAAAATATCGTCGATAAAGACGACCACGAATCGATCCAAGTATGGCTGGAACACTCGATTCATCAGATCCATAAATGCTGCAGGTGCATTGGTCAGCCCAAATGGCATAACCAAGAATTCATAGTGACCATAGCGAGTTCTGAATGCTGTCTTGTGTATATCCACCTCTTTCACCCTTAATTGATGGTACCCAGATCGAAGGTCAATCTTAGAGAATACTGAAGCTCCTCTAAGCTGGTCGAATAGATCATCGATTCTTGGCAACGGGTACTTATTCTTAATCGTCAATTTGTTCAACTGCCGATAATCGATGCACATTCGCATTGACCCATCTTTCTTCTTAACGAATAGCATTGGTGCTCCCCATGGAGACACACTTGGCCTAATAAAGCCCCTATCCAACAGTTCTTGAATTTGTGCTTTCAACTCCACCAACTCCTTTGGTGCCATCCTATACGGTGCAATGGACACTGGTGCCGTACCAGGCAACAAATCAATCCCAAACTCGACCTCTCAATTCGGAGGTAAACCTGGAAGCTCCTCTGGAAAAACATCTTGAAAATCTTTAATAGTTCTAACTTGATCCACAGTTAGTTCCTCAGTTCCTGCTTGACCCACGAATGCCAAATAAGCCGCACATCCTTTACGAATCCACTTCTCAGCTCTTAATGCTGACACCACATTGGATAAATAATCTCTACGTTCACCTATCACCATAACTTCCTCATCCTCTGCAGTCTTTAGCCTCATTCGTTTTGCAGCATAATCCAAAGTAGCCCTATGCTTTACAAGCTAATCCATTCCCAAGATGAGATCAAATTCTCCGAAAGGTAGCTCCATCAAGTCTCCAGAAAAGATTTTTCCTTGAGTCTCTATAGGCACGTCTCTATACAGTTTGTCTACCCTAACCGAGTGACCCAAAGGACTTAATACGGATACCCCACTCACTGTCTCCTCAGAACGCACTCCCAGTGACCCAGACATGGCACATACAACATAAGAATGGGTAGATCCAACATCTATCAACGCAGTGTATGGCATACTAGAAATCAAAAACGTACCAGTTATGACGTCAGGAGCATCACCCTCCTCTCGGCGACGAGCTGCATAAACTAGCGCTGGCTGACGAGCCTCAGCGAAACCAGCACCCCTACCAGGTGCTCCTCGTCCTCGACCATTACCATTTCCGCCTCTACCTTGTCCACGACCCCTCGGAGCTGGTGGTCTACCCCTCACTGGTTGAGCAACCCTTTGAGCCATAACCTGTCCTTGATCCGGTTCTTCGGGACAGTCCTTAATCCTATGCTCCATCGACCCACATCGAAAACAGGCTCCAGAACGTTTCCGACACTCGCCCATATGTATCTTACCATAACTCCTACAACCCTGCGGTCTGACAGCATTCATTGGCACCGCTCGCACTGGTTCTGCTACTCTTGCTTTCTTAACATTCCTATTAGCCCCTCCTGATGGTCCAGAATCCCTCCGGAAGCGGTTTCTATCCTTTTCGCGATTCTGCCTCTCGGTACGCTTTACTTCCTCAGCTATCTTAGCTTTCTCAACCAAAGCAGCAAAGTTACGCTCCCTCTGCGGAGCAATCAGTACCCTTAGTTCATCTCTCAGACCATCTTTGAAACGCACGCTACGCTCATATTCAGTAGCAACTATCCCAGAAGCATATCGGCTCAGCCTCAGAAATTCAGCCTCGTACTCAGATACTGTCCTACTTCCCTGAACCAAATTTAAGAACTCTTTCCTACGGGCGTCCACATAGCTAGCCCCAACATATTTTCCTTTAAAGGCTTTCTTAAACAGCTCCCATGTTACCTCACCATCTGAAGTTCCATCTCTTACTGTGAGCCACCACTGATAAGCTTCATCTCTAAGCAACAACACGGCCCCTTTCAGCTTCTGCTCCATAGAGCAATCCAGATCGTCCATGATTCGCTCTGTGGCCTCCAGCCAATATTCAGCCACATTTGGGGCTACACCAGACACACCTCTAAAGAACTCTGCCCCATTAGCTCGGAGTCGCTCAGAAATGGATCCCCGAAATCCATTACCGGTACTTGCCCCAGCAACCCTTTCCAGAACTCGAAGCATCGCTTGTGATAGGGCGTCGTCCCCTACACCCCTATCATGAGATTCCACCTCTGTTGCCGGTGGTATCGGCATATCAGCTGCTGGCGCATGACCCGAAGATGAAGTCTCAGCTCGTGCACTACCTCGGCCACGTCCACGGCCCCTACCGCGAGCTGCTCGCGTACTCATTTCGTACTTTCTGTTTTAGAAATTTTATGAGTCAGATTAATATTTCAGTGTTTATTACAGATGTCTTATGAATAAATAGAGTTTCAGAGTTTATCTTCTTTCGCGGTAGCCTAGCTACAGTCTCAGTTTACCTATCAGAGTCTCTACAGTTTCAGTAATACCCTAGCTAAAGTATCATAATAGAGTCTTTAGTCAAGCATATAATCAGAATTTTCAGAAACATCAGAAAAGTTTAGAAAACTTACAGGCTTGGGCCGGAGATTCGGTGTGCCACGCTTTTAGAAAGATTACTTAGAAAAACCTGATTTATTCTTTGGGAATAAATCATTTATATACAAAAGAAGTTCATCAAAATAGGTTCCAATTAATTTTGAAAACAATTGTTGAAAACATGACCTTTCGAAAATCTTTGTTTGAAAACTTCTATTTTTAGACCCAATCCACAGCCGAGTTGTTGCAACTTAGCTCTGATACCACTAAATGTAACGCCCCAAACCCGGCCTAGGCGTTACGACCAGATCTGGTGTGTCACACGATCCTAATCCTAAGTTTACGACCCTTTTTGTCTTGTTGTGTCTTAAGTGAGGTTTGAATCAAAAGAGTAAGTTTGTTAAAACCAGTTTATTAATCCTTTAAGTTATCCATATTATTCACTCGTTGAGTATTGAAAATGTTCTTTAGATTTTGAAACCAGCGTAGCCTAAACTAGCGATCCTATAAAATGTAATTTAATCATCAAAGAAAAATTAAACCAAATAAAACTTAGATAGCGGCCTTATTACAAAATAAAACCCAAAAATAACTTAATAATAAAATACTTTAAACAAAATGAAAACCAGTTCTGCAGATGCGGTGGCCACTCCGAATCTCTCGCAGCTTCAAGCCCACTATGGTTGAGTGTTACCTGCAGGGATTAAATAAAAAGGGGGGTGAGTTTGACAACTCAGTGTGCAACATTATCTCAACCATAGGCCGAAACAGATCAAGCCTCAGAATCAGATTAGTTGGGCCTTGGCCCATTACAGAAATCAGGTTAAGCCCATAGGCCCATAACAGATACAGATTAGATATATATATTATGCAAACAGAAAACCCAACCCAGATCCATCCATAACACCCCCGTACCAGCCTTACACCATGTGGGGAGACTACTCGACCCACCCAACCGCTACACACCATAGATATTTGCAGCGAGGCTGCCAGATATAGTTTGCAGCGAGGCTGCCAGATAATTGTGACGAGGTCACCAGATCAGATATTGTGGCGAGGCCACCAGATTGCAGCGAGGCTGCCAGATAATAATGTGACAAAGTCACCAGATTGCAGCGAGGCTACCAGATAATAATGTGACAAAGTCACCAGATTGCAGCGAGGCTGCCAGAACACTTCCTCCGTCATAAACCCATACCCCATGCAACAGATGTAATCATACTAGCATGCAACACATAGCATCTCATGCATCAGATATATTCATAATAAAGATTACTCATGCATATACATAAAATAATACATTTCATACAGAATTGACCCTAGGGGTATAATAGTCTTTTTACACCTAGGGGTATTTTGGTAATTTCCCATATTTAAGGGTATTTTAGTCCTTTTTCACATTTTCAGAGATTTTGTGCAATTCCAATAATTTATCAGCCCTCATATAACCACGGAAGTCCATTTAAGCCAAATTTCCAGTTTTGCCCTTTTTAGCCTAAAACCCCTAATAGGCCTTACTAAGTCCATTTCGTCTAATTTTTTTTTTAGGTTTAGTTTACCAACCTAACCATCTTTTTATTGTTCATGTTACCAGAAAGTCTTAAACGGTCATTTTCCAACTTGGGCTCGGAAGCCCATTGGGCCCACCTTGGCCCATCGAAGCCCAACTTACCAAAACGCTCGAAATTGCACCTTCTGCAATTTCGCCACCGTCAATTTCCAATGTGACCACAATAGAGTATTCAGCTACTCTTAGATCCCTCCAAGACTGATTTTCGGTCACTTTCGATCGGTCACTTTAGCACAGTTTTCAGTTATTACGGCCTTTAGCCATCCTAGTCTATGATGGAGATACGTTACACACCTGATACTGTTGAAACCGTTGAAGAAATCCACGTACGAAGAACCTACAATTGAACGCTAACTTTCAGTCTAATTAATCGATAACCAAAGAGCTATAATCCCTTACCATAATCGGCCTAGATGGCCTAAGTCCTTAAAATCTTACCCTTTTTCGGTTATGGACTAAATCGCAACATCCAACTGCGTTGATCTTCACGATCCTTCGATGCTCGATCCTCTCCTTGACTACGCTATTACACCTTCAACAAAAGAAAGAGGCCAAAGAGCCTTTGAATTCAAACGACAATACCCCTAAGGGGTTTGGCTACTTGCCTTAATATCATGAAACCAATGCTATAAGGCTACGAAATACTTACCAATCCAAGTCCTCACCACCGCCGCTGCACTTGTAATAGTGAGAAAGAAAGAGTTGAGAGAGGAAAGGATTCGGCCAAACACAATGAGTTTCGATCAAAAATAAGGTTCGGCAAAAAGTAGGATGAGAAGAGATGATATATTTAATTGAAGAAAGTGGATTCGGTAAGTTGAATATTTCGGCTTATGGAAGGTTTTAGAAGAGAAAGTAAAAGGATAAGAGGGTTCGGCTTTGGCAAAGAGCAAACGGCAGGGATATTTCGGCTTCTTCTTGTAGTTGTCGACAAGGGTTTAGAGAAGAGAAACAAAGGGAGAATGGATTCGGCTGGCAGAAGAGTGGTACTAAGGGGTCGGTTTATGGTTTGAGAAGAAGAGAAGAAGAAAACAAATAGATGAGAATAAAAAAGAAAACAAAAAGGAAGTGCTTTCGTCGACTGCAGATTCGGCAACAAGGGGAAATAGGGTTCGGCTTCAAGGTTTAATAAGAAGAATAAAGTGACAACAAAAATACCTAATAGGCTAAGCGTGATTGACAGAAAAGGAGAGCTTCCACACTTAAGGAAATCGGCACTAAATTATCAAAGAACAAAAGGAGCATTCGGCACTCTCTAGCACCTATTACCGAAAATGCAAATACAAAGTCCCCTAGCCGAATTGCACTTGCAAAGACCCAAAATCGGCCACCTTCTTTGAAATTCAAAACTCCTTGATTTACTCCTCAATATCCTCTCATGACCGATTCAAACACTCCCCAAGCAGAGTTCAATTCGGCTTCAACCTCTTACCTACTCAAGCTCAAAAATAAAACACTACCTTTGCCACCTCTGGTGCTTGAACCCCTGACCTCTAAGCTCCTTTAGGCGCCACCTTTTAAGGAGCCTAGTGGCGTCCCCCTTGCCACTTTGCCACTGATTCATTTGTGCTATGTTTCACACATAATTTCTTAAGACCCTTACTTTCAATGGTCCCTTATCTCCTAAGTCAAAACACAAAATTTTGCCGAGCCTTTAACCAATACATGGGCCTTCCATAGGCCCATTATCATACTCCAAACATGCATTACACACCCAAATACTAACATTTAAACATTTTATCAGATAAGGATCAATCTAAGAAAAACCCAAAAATTAGGGCGTTACACTGATTTTGCAAATTATTTAGCAGCTAACATAACCCCAAAAGGGCTGACCCATCAGCAAAAGAAGCGATTCTTCGCTGTTGTGAAAAACTACTTTTGGGAAGATCCTTTTCTTTTTCGAATTTGTGCAGATCAGGTTATTCAAAGATGCGTTACTGAAACAGAAGCATACCGGATTTTAAATCACTGCCATTCAGGACCCACAGGAGGACATCACAGTGGAGCTAGAACTGCTCATAAGGTGCTCAAATCAGGCTTTTACTGGCCTACACTTTTCAAGGATGCCAACAGGTATGTGACCTCTTGTGATAAATGTCAGCGAACAGGTAATATTTCTCAACATAATGAAATGCCTCAGAACTATATACTTTCATGCGAAATATTTGATGTATGGGGTATTGATTTCATGGGTCCATTCCTTACTTCATTTGGGAATAAGTACATCCTAGTAGCGGTAGATTATATGTCAAAATGGGTGGAAGCTCAAGCCTTACCTACTAATGATACTAGAATGGTAGTACGATTTTTGAAGAAACTTTTCTCTCAATTTGGAACACCTAGGATAATTATTAGTGATAGGGGCACACATTTTTGCAATGCCCAGTTTGAAAAAGTCTTAAAAAGGTATGGAGTACACCATAGAACAGCTACCCCTTATCATCCACAAACCAGTGGCCAAGTCGAAGTGACAAATAGGGAACTAAAACGCATCCTAGAGAAAACAATAGAAACAAAAGGAAAATAGACGATGCCTTATGGGCTTATAGAACTGCTTTTAAAAGACCCATAGGTACATCTCCTTATAAGCTTGTCTATGGAAAAAGTTGTCATTTGCCATTTGAACATGCACATAAAGCATTTTGGGCTATCAAATTTTTAAACCTTGATTTTAAGCTCACAGGTGAGAAGAGATTAATGCAGTTAAATGAACTCAATGAATGGCATTGCAATGCATACGAGAGCTCACGATTATATAAAGAAGGCATGAAGCGACGTCATGACAAACAACTGAAACAACCTAAGCAGTTCAAAACAGGTCCATTCACTGTTCAAACTGTCTTACCATATGGCACAATTGAGGTAACTCACCCCAACTACGGTACGTTCAAGGTAAACGAACATAGGCTTAAACACTACAGAGGTGAGAATTTCAAAAATTACAGGGAGGAGCTTCAGCTCTAGGAAATCCTTTCGTGACACATCCAGGTAGAGTCGAGCTTATACTCTAAATAAACACTTCTCGAGAGGCAACCCGAGCACTAACTTAGTAACTTTTCTTTCTTTAAAAATTTTAGAATTTTTCATGCATCAACTAACCCTTTTAAATGCAGAAATTTAGGACCACACGGGCGTACCTCAGGCCGCGTGAACATTTAAAGCAGAGACACGGTCGTGTACTGAGGAAGTGTACAAACAGAGTGAAAATTTTTCCCAAAACACGGGCTGTCGACAAATCCCCACGACCGTGCGACATGGCAGTGGCAACCCTTCAACTTCAACACGGGCCTGCTCAAATCCCCACTCCCGTGTCCCCAGACCGTGGCCAACACTGTCAATTTG
This sequence comes from Gossypium stocksii, assembly GCA_020496765.1. Lineage (NCBI taxonomy): Eukaryota > Viridiplantae > Streptophyta > Magnoliopsida > Malvales > Malvaceae > Gossypium > Gossypium stocksii. Next base: position 81,398,459 of record CM035630.1, on the reverse strand, counting down.
GAAACGGCCGTGTGCCCTTCTACACGGCTGTGTGAAGAACGAAACTGATCGTAAACGGCCGTGGAACTTGTCACACGACCGTGTGAAAAGCGAACACGATCGCAAACGGCCGTGCGAGATAGCAACAGAGGCGTGTACTTCAAACCAGGCGCGCCAAAACCACTGAATTTCGATTCACACGGGCAAACCCCGAGTCACACAGACGTGCGACATGCCCGTGTGACCCAAAAACTATTCATTCTCTTTTTCACTCAAACACTAAAATCTCCTCTCCACAACCACCATAAACGCCACCGCCGGCCTTAAAACCACCACCACGCTCACACATAGCCGACACACGCCCGTGCAACCTCACCCACATGACCGTTCAACATCAACCCACGACCGTGCAACCCTATATTTGGTAACATGTCATCACTCGGTAAGAAAGCTATCGTTCCCACTTCAAAGAAACAAAAGGGGCCGAGTAGTTCATCATCAAGACCTACTTCTGAGGCTCGCCATCCGTTCCTTACATTTCACCAAGAAACCTAAGAGGAGTTATTCTAACTCCTACGAGCCGGTTCTCTAGGAACTTGGCGATGTATTGATTGGGATGCTCTAGAACGAGTCCAACTCGCAGATGCTGTTCGGGCCCTCTTAACCACCGAGCCTTGGGAGTAATTTTTCTATATTGTCGAGCCCACCTATCTGGAGCTAACATTAGTGTGTTGCTCGACATTTCATTTACAGATCCCGATGAATCACGATGACCTAGGTACCATCCAATTTCACCTCGATGGTTTGGTACGATGATTAAGCATAGCCGAATTCGGTATCGCGCTGGGACTCTATACAGATGAATTCATAGCCGATGAAGACATCCCTGACCTTTCCTGCCTTATTCACATCTCACCAGTCAAATGTTGGCAAACCTTAGTTCCGGGAGGACCTATATATAATCCCAATAACAGCAAGACAACCGCTCTCCCCCGTCATTGATGTCCATTCATGCTCTCTTTGCACATACTTTGACGGGTAGACGTGAAAGCACAGGCGTCGTCAACACTCAAGACACCTATTTCTTATGGAGCATGGCGAACGCGTACACCATCCACCTTGCCTACTTCATCCCGCATGCCATGTAGCACCAGACAGAGCGTCATCGCAAAGGCGTCATATCTATGGGCCCCTACATCACATGCTTGGCTCGTCACTTCGGGCTCCTCAATACCGCGGCCCAGACATCCTCATACACTTTGGTGGGCCAGATGTCCCCATAGGGCATCTAGACCATGCTACACATGAGGATGATCGAGCGGAGACCAGGAGACAGCCACTTCCAGTATCGCCTCATCCAGGAAGGAGAGGAGCCAAAGGACGTTCCTGACGATGTCCCACCACCGGAGGAGGATGCACCAACCGAGCCACCACCCTCTCGCCGCCCATCTCATGCAGCAGCCACCTATGCTGACATATCTGAGCGCCTAGACCGATTCGAGCAGCAATACTTCCAGCGCTTCGATCACATCAATGCCACACTACAGCAGATATGCCAGCACCTCCACATTACTTCCCCACCGTCGCCGTATGATCCACCTGGGGATCAGAGATTTCTATTCCTCCTAACTTTATTTTTATCTTAATTTTTATTTTTATTTTTATTTTAACACTGATCCCTATTTTTACCTTTTCCTTTCTTCTAACTTTATTTTCCTTTTTATTTTTATTTTTAGTTTATTTTATCTTTTTCACTATTTGAATATTGGTATTTTTAGAACTTAGTTTATTATTTTCCTTTTATTTCTTTTTCTATTTCTCATATCGGTCAATCTCTAACGAGTAATCTCTCTTAATCCAAATTTCCCACGACTAGTAAATACTTTCGCAGTTTCAAAGGAGCTTTACAGCTCAACTCTCTACGAAAATGGGAACACCTTGCCACAACTGCCAACTCTTCCAATCTCCGTTTCATTAATCCATCCAAAGCAGGGAGTTTCATACCTTTCCCTATCTTATGATCTTGTGCTGTTATTGTTACTAATGTTATCTTTGTACATTGAGGGCAATGTACATCTTAAGTGTGGGGGGGAGATTACTTTAAATCTTTACATTATCTATGAAAAGCCCTGAATCTATACTATATGCATTGTTCTCAACTAATTCTCAGTCTCCTATTAGGAATTAATTCTGATTGATTTATAATTTCTATTGATAGGTTGAGAATTAAAATATAGGTACTTGTACTTTGATTATTCAAACTTTAAAACACTAGGGAATCAAGCATGATAAGTTGAAATTTTTGAGAACCCCAAATTTTTTCATAAGTTATTTTCCTTAATTCTAAGTATTATCTTGAGATTTGAAATTCGCAGGATTGACATCAAAAGCCATAATTCTGGTTAGATTTTTGAGCCTTTTGAGCACACATTCTTTCGTGCTCACTTTTATTATTGCTTTGAGTGAGTCAATACTGATTTGTTATTCTAGAACTTGCTTTGATTATACATGTTGAGACCATATCATTGATTTGATACACTGAAATGATAAAGGCACCTAGGATTTAACCCACTTACTCCACAAAAGCCTACCTCCATAAAGTAGCCCCTAGTGAACCCCATTGAGCCTAACAACCTTTTCTTTGACTACCTCTAATATTAACCCTTCTACCATTTTTTGTTGAATTCCATTCAATTATTTTGACCCCTATTTTTGTCAAGATTTGAGTTGAAATTTTCATCTAGCATTATTCTCTTTTCCAGAATGTAAAATTTTATCCAATTTATTGTATTTGAATTGTTTTTTTTTAAAAAAACGCATGTATTAATTCAGTTGTAATCCGTAATAGTTCAAATGGTTTTTGTATATTTTTATTTTAAGGCTACCAAGGTGGAAATGATGTTACCATAAGAATTAGCCCGAAGAATATGTTCCAGTGATAGAGATTTTTCTAGCTAGATAATTTTTCAGTTCAATCTCGATTCTAACCCTCTTTTGTAGCTTGTGACAACACCCTTAACCAAGCCCCATTACGGCTATTGAAAGACCTTTTGATCTAAGTATCATATCAATCTATAGTGGTGGAGATATGATTTTCTAGCAAGCCTATGGTAATAACTTTTCAGGTTGACTAGAGAGTACTTAATTCTTGAACCCTAAACACTTCGAGTGGATAGAGTGAATCCTTAGTGAGGATGTCAACTTCTGTTAATTAAGATGGAGAGATAATTACTTAGGAGAAAGGAGAAAACTTATGTTCCAATGATAAAAATTCTCAACTTAAAGTGATTGAGTCTTTAATGTTCTTTTGATTGAATTTTCATTGTATGATTACCTGTGGATTAGTTTGAAACATTATTGATAAAGATTGTAAGTTAAGAGGAATGATTCTTGATTAGGGATTGAGATTTTGCTTGAGGACAAGCAAAGGCTTAAGTGTGGGGGTATTTGATAAACGATAAATTATACATATTTTTACCTCATGTTTAGCCTAATTTCTGGATGGATTATCATTAATTTTTTGAGAATTGGTGCTCTTAATCTTTCTTTTTCATATCTTATACCCAGGAGAGCATAGGGAAGAGAAAAGAACAGAAAATGGACCAAAAATGAGGAAAATAGGCCAAAGTGTGAAAATGACACGGCCCAAGAAGTCACCACATGGCCGTGGCACACGAAGACCACACGGTCCAGCCCCCGACAAGCACGGCCAAGCTACACGGCCGTGCCAATATCAAGAGGCCCGTACACGGCCCTTATCGAAACTACATGGGCGTGGTACACGGACGTGTCCCTGTTGTGAGGAAGTGTAATTTTACTCGGATTTGGATACTTAGGGGCTAAGAAAGCCATTCTAAACTCTATATAAAGACCCCAGGAGGTAACTCTAGAGATATACTCTTTTCTCTGAAGAAAGAGCGCCATAATTCTGCCTACACAAGGAGTGAAAGCAAGGAATTACTCCAAGGGAAGCCGATTGATTCATCCCAGAAGCCAAAATTCTACATCAAGACAGAGGATCTCCCTAAATTCCTTCAGGGGTTTTTGGGTTCTTTATGTTTTGTTATCTTATTTCTTCTGAGATGTTTTCTTTATTAGTTATGAACTAAACCCCTCAAATACTTGAGGGGTATGAAACCTAAGATAGATCTTGTTATTATTTATTCTTGAATTATTTGATAAATACTTGAGTTGTTCTTAATTATGTGTTCTTCATTCTTGATTTAATAATCTTAGGTATTACTTCAAGAACTTGATGTGCTTAAGCAGAGGAGCAAAAGTCCCTATTTTAAGAGTAGATCTACCATAATTAAGCGGAGTTGTATGCAACCCTAGACATAGGGCGACATAAATCTACCGGATCAGGGTCAAGCCTAATAGGGGGATCCATAAATCGAATTCATGCAACCTAGGGGTGTTAATTAATAAGAAAACTTTAATTAACCACCTAAGATTAGTTGGTCTTATCCTTGACGGAGGTATTAACATAAGTTAGGGATCTCTACGGATCAAGTCAAGTGAAGAAATCATCTAGTTCAAGAAATTAATAACAAGTGAAGTCTAGGTGGATTCTCCCTTAAGTATTGCTCATATCAATTAGCTTTTCCCGAAAGTTTTCCCCAATTTACTTTTTGTGCACTTTTAGTTAGTTTTAGAATTAGTTTCAACCAATCCTCTTTTATTTTTAGTTTAGATAATAGAAAGGAAGTAAGTATTAGTACTTTTCGTTCCCTTGGGTACGATAACTCGGTCTTGCTGCTAAACTATACTACTATTCGATAGGTGCGCTTGCCTTTAAAATCGTGATATCAGTTAGTTTTTGGTCTGATCAGTTTTTATAAATTTATTACTTAATATCGCGAGTATCAATGGTTATACATTAAAATCAATATCAGACAAATCAACATATTCGGATATTACATGTTCTCATCCAACAAAGAAACATAGAAATGTACCATCAAAATTAACAAAACATGAGTCATACCTGAATAAATCACATACCTTAAACACATCCCAAGTAAAAGCACATTATACACTAACAAATCATACTACTTAACTTATGTCATATCAGACATACGTACAGATGAAAAATTATATGCTAATAGATCACTAGATTTTAAGTTTTATAACTTAATCCATATGATACAGACCCTACGAAAGGCTTGCGTTCGATCTAAACAACATTTATGGCCCTAGGGAAAATTTTTAAATTTTGGCCCACATGCCTATGTGGATTCACACGGCCTAAATGACTGGCCTGTGTGGCCCACACGGTCGTGTCACACACCCATGTGGCTCTAATAAAAAATCAGTCCAATTGCACGGTCTGGACACACGCCCGTGTGACTCAAGTTAGTGTCTTAGACGACTATGTGTCACACAAGGCCTGGTACACGATCGTATGGCGTCGATAGCCCCATTTTTGGCTTTTGCTGTTCATTGATTCTTTGGGTTTTCATTGCACACCTCATATGATTTTGACGTCATAGCAATATAGATGATCCCGGAACCTAAAAATGACATTCAATTGACTATTCAGATGAAATAATCGAACCAAATTGCTAACTAGTATTCAAACCTGAAACTACATCGAAAAACTTCAATACAAAACCCTAAATCAGACTACACACTTATCAATAACTGAACTACAATTACACGGATATTAAGTCATTGGGGGAAAAGGTATTACTTTGGAAAACTTCCCCTCACCAAGTCTTATGCAAATTAGAAATCTAATCTATATGAAAAGAATATAAATCTGTTCATCAACAACTCAAACACTGAAAAACTTGACAAAAAACATTTACACAATCTGGTTGTAACAACCAAAACCCGTAGTTGTCGCCAGATTAGGGTTACAGAGTATTAACGTATAATTCAGAACAAATAATAACAAGTATTATCAAGTTTAACAAATTTAATTAAAAAATTCATAAATAATTAGATTGGAGTAAAACAAACAGTCATGGACCTTAAATCGAGCCTACGAGTCCTTAAAAATTGTTTAGGAATAATCAGGAACTAATTCAAACTAAAACAAAACATTTAGAGAAAAGTGAAAAATTTTCAAAATAGGGGTCACACGGCCATGTGACAAAGGCCAGACCGTGTGGCTCAAGCATGGTCGTGTGGCTACTCTACACACATGTGTGATTACTCTATATGCCCATGTGCGCAGACTGTGTAACTCACTGTGCTCATGTAATATAAGGTTACACGACCGTGTGGCCAAGCCATGTAACTCTCTTTGATTGTGTGGATTAACTTGAACCATAACATGCTAGAGGCACACACCCGTGTGGGTTCTCCATGTGTGACACACGGTCGTGTGGCAACCCGTGTCCCAAGCCGTGTGTGCCCAAAAATGACCCAAAATGTGCTCATTTCATGTCCAAATGCTTAAGTACCTAAACCAATTCTCAACACATGATTATAAGACTTCAAAATGCACTTCAATGACACCCAAAACATGCTAAACAATCAACTTAAAGCCTAACCAATGTGTCATCAATGACACCAAATTTCAAAACCTTAATATTTTACCTATTTAGAATTACATTACACTTGCCTCAACTCATTCAAAATAACTTGCATTCAATTCTAACATGCCTTGCTTAATTTATATCAAACTTACCGTTCCATACTTGGCCACACATGCTTAAACTTGGAACTTAACATGCATACCACATTAGTTACTCATTCTACAATATCAAAAGCACAATATTTACATATTACAAAATACTTATGAACCAATACAATTATGACCAAATGGTTTTATTACATGCCATATAAGCCAAGTTAAATTTAAAATCTACCAAAGAGGTCTTCGGGTAGTGTGATTCTTCAAGTTGATCCGATCTCCTGATTTTCATAAAACGTAATCTACAAAGAAAAAGAGAAGGACACAAGTAAGCTTACGTAAAGCTTAGTAAGTTCATCGATTAATGATAAAGTTTACTGAATCAAACATAATAATTCAAATAACAATATTAATGAATAAAGTTTCTATCAACAAGGTTATCAACAAAATTCCTGTCAATCACATCTCACAACAGGAGAGTAATGCTCAACAATAGTATGAATCATTTATCTACATTTAATAACATTCAGAGATCAATAAAACGACGCCAATGAACGATATAAGGACACGAGTACACAGTTAACCATCCAAACACACTTGGCACTCATAGGATCCAGACCAACCGATAACACACCTTGGCACCAAGTGCCTAGCTCGTAGGCCAATATCTGCCCCCGTAACACACTAAAAACTCTGTAATATAACCCGATACTCCGTAACAAATGTAGGACCTCGATATATTCAGTGAACAAAGGATATGTAGAAATCAACGTCACTTCTCATATCAATCTTGTACATGCACGCAAAATAACCTATTGACATGCAATCATACTCTATCCTACGTTCATCGACACAAGAGATATCAACAATAACTAGTGTTTTATCAAATAAGTATTTCAGTTCTCATTTAGATGATATCAATACATTAATCAGCAATCAATAGATAAGTTTCATCTAATATATATTTAAAACATATTAGAATTAACCGAACGAACTTACCAAACTAAACTGCAGTGATGAAAAATGTATAGAAACTTTTCAACAACTTCTCTAGGCCTTGATTTTCAACATATTCTTAATCTAAAATAATACTTTCATTCAATTAACTAATTCCAACAGTAAAATTAACTCATTTTATGCAATTAAGTCTTTTTTGACATTTTTTGAAATTGCCCCAACATTTTACTTTTATGCAATTTAGTCCCTAAGCTCAAAACTTGCAATTTAACCAATTTTAACTAAAACTAAGTTCAGCCAAATTATATAGCACTACACTATAGCCCATTTTTGTTGTTATTTCACATCAAGTCCTTGTATATTTATCACTTTAACATTTTATTCTTTAAACATTAAAATTGTTTAAAATTACTTTACAAAATAGTCATATTTAACAACCAAGATTAATAATCTACCATTGAACTTAAAGAACAACTCAAACTCATCAATGGCATAATTTGTAATTTTTAAAAATTTTACAAATTAATCTCTAGGTTAGCTAGATTGAGCTAACACGAGCTCAAAAACATAAAAATTGCTAAAAATGGGTGAAATTTCAGTTACCAATAGGAGAGTAAAGATTGATTGAAGCTTTCCCCAACCCTAATAATGGTTATTTAGGTTTTATAGAATGAAAATATGAAGATGATAGATTGTTTCATGCTTTAATGTATTATATTTACATATAATTTAATATTTACCATGTAACACCCTGACCTATATATTTCTGTTTCTGTGAATTCTAACACAAGTGTGTATCTACTTCAGGGGTTAAGTGTTTTAGGTGTGTGTGAGAGGTCTTGGGTTCAAGTCTTACTTCGGCCAAATTTTGTTATTTTTGACCCAAACCTTTACCTTTGTGGAGGGGGCTTATATAAAATCTTCTGTTAGTTTATATCAGAATGAGCCTGCTGGTTCGAGTGGTAAGGGGGTTAGCATGTTGGAGGTCCTGTGTTCGAACTCCTGCGTAAGCATGGATGTTATATTTTTGCTCGGTTATGCGTTAGAATTTTAATCGAACCAAAATTTTAAAGTGGTTGAATTGAGAAAATTGCTATGAATTCTTAAATTGGAGGTCCTTAATTGGTAACTAGGCCATTATACTTTAAGATAGACAAAAATAGACATGGTTAGGTGAAATTTCAAAGTTATGCATTAAGGGCATTTTGGTCATTTGGTTAATAAATGGACTAATAAGTAAAGAAAGACAATTTTTTGTCTATCTTCTTCCCCCCATAGCCAAATTTCACAAAGAAACCATAGCTAAGGTTTTGGCTAAGCTTTCAAGCTCGATTGTAAGTCCGTCTTTGGCTCGTTTTTAATGATTTTATGTTTTTGTGAATATTGGAACTTGATTTAGCTATTTTAGGGACTAATTTGAAAGAAAATCAAAGTATAAAATTTTACCCATGTTGAGTATTTGTGTATTTTGATGTTTAATGGTAGAAAATGCATGTTTGGTTTAGATAAACAACATCTACCAAGTGATTTTTGATGAAAATGTCAAATAGGGACCTATTTGTAAAAGTTGTAAAAATGTGTGTAAAAATTGAATAAATGAAAAATGTTGGCTTTCATGAGTATGAACTAGGTTCGGCTAGGCTTGGGTAATGAAGAAATTGAATGAAAATCATTTTACACTAAAGTGTAAAAAGTTGAAAAGTTAGGGGTAAAAATGTAAAATTTCCATAATATGATTTTTTGGGCTAAATTAAATAATGTGAGTATTAAATGAGTTAAATTTGTTATTATAGATCAAGAATAACGAGGTGCAGACCTAGATCGGGAGAAAAATAAAGTGTTTTACGATTAGGTCAAATTCTACTATTTTTGTACCGAGGTAAGTTCGTATGTAAATAATGTAATGTTATATTTATGTTTAAATGCTTTAGTACTGTATGAATTGTATGATTGACCTTTTGGACATATTCAACAAATTTTTGACAAGCGACAAATCCTGGTTGAACCTTAGGAATAGAATAGGATATGAGTGACATGTCACTAGGAATCCATGTATATATATGTTTATGTAATCCGGGTGCTGGTCTTGTATGTCCTACTAGTGGCTGGGTATTTTGACATATGTTGTGGATTCTTGACAGCTTGTGTAAGCAGTACTGCATAGCTATGTCCTAACTGATAGCTTGTGTGAGTAGGCTTGTGAATAGCTCGAGAGCGAGCTTATATGTGTTATGAGATATGAGGTAGCTTTAGCTACATATGTGGCACTTATGTGTAAGATTTTTGAGTATCCATTAATATTCCAAGTGTTCAATGAGAATGTCAAAGATGTGAAAGGATGTGGTTATGTTACGAATTGGTACAAGTATGTACGTAAAACTCATAATAAATAAACTCGATGGGTGATGAACTCTTGGTAAGGTTGTGATTGAGCAAGTTATGACTATGAGTTTTTAATAACATTTATGTTATCTCCCATTATGTAAATTTGTATGATAAATGTGTGGTTATAATGCTTATTATTTGCATATGAACTTACTAAGCTATATAGCTTACTCACTTTTCTTTCCCTTGTCTTATAGTGTCACCAAGCTAGCTCAGGTTTGGAGACCGTTGGAGATCTATTCACACTATCAACAATTATTTTGGTTTCAATGAATTCAAGATTTTGAGTTATGGCATGTATAGGGGACTTGGTCCTTTTGTTATATGTCATAATTGATTTGGCCAAATGTGTTGGCTTATAATGGTTAGAAGTTCATTTTGTATAAGGCTATTGGAGGTGGACTAATATTGGTTATAAATATATTCTTATAATGATGCCTTTTATGAATGATGTGTTGATGTCTTGGTTATGGATGTTTGGTTGTATATATATATGCTTAGATTGGTGCTATGTTATGTTGTGTATAAGTATTCCTTAAAGGGTGGCAAAATGGCTTGGTAAATAGCCTTTATTTTGTCTATACGGGTAGACACACTGGCGTGTCCCATGGGTATGTGTTTAGGCCGTGTATCCCTTGCACCTTAGTTTTGCAAAACAGAATGCTTAGAATTGAGTACACGGGTAGAGACACGGGCGTGTGTCTCAGTCATGTGGATGGCACGGCCTCAAACACGGGTGTGTGCCCTGGCCATGTGAAGTTTGCACCTATGTTTGTGAAAATTAATTTTCCACATGGCCTAGCACATGGGCGTGTGACTTGGCCGTGTGATCTCAATTTGTTCATGGGTTACATGTCAGAGAGTTAGACGGGGTCGGGACATGGGTGTGTGTAACCACATGGCCTGCCCACACGGGTGTGTCCTATATCCACACGGGCGTGTGACCCTTGTTTAGTGGAAAACTTTTTAAGTTTTGTAAAATTTTCTAAAGTTCTTGGTTTAGTCCCGAACTACATCCAATGCACGTTTTAAGCCTCGTAGGCTCGTATGAGGGACTTTATAAGTACTTGTAAATGGTTTTAATTTGGACACAAATTGTTCGTGTGATAAGTCCGGTAATGCCTCTTACCCTGTTCCTGCGTTGAATACGAGTAAGGGGTGTTACAGTGGGGAGTTGGGATATTAGAGGTTATCAAAATACATTTTTCATTTTTTTCATTTTCTTTCAAAACTTCTGTTCTCTCTTCCTCTCAAAAATTTTTTAAGGTTAGTTACTTCTCTGTTGGTGGAACTTTCAATTTCTACCCTCTTTTCGTTGTCTTTTCATTCTCCGTCCTGATTGTTGTTGAGTTTTACGTTGGGTACTTTGTCTTTCTGCTCGGGTTACGTATTGGTAAGTACTTTAGTAGTTTAGTATAATTGTGAGTGTTTCGGTTGTGTTAATATCGTAAGCCTCATGGTTTAGGAGAAGATTAAGGGACTTGGACTTGTAATCAGTGACTTAGTTGTGGAATTGCCATGGTTCATTAAATGGTAAGGACTTGGCTATTGATGGGGATGAACGGAGCCTTGGTTTCAGTTTTAGTATTGAATTAGGCATCCAATTCAGTATTTTTTTAGACTTTAGGTTCTGATGGTATCAGGAATGATTCTATATCAAAATTGTAACAGGTGTGTACCTGAAACGCGAAAATATGAGTTTTAGCAAAAGCTAAAAGTGGCCACTATCGATGCCACATGAGCGTGTGGCTGGCCGTGTGGATGGCCGTGTGCGAGACACAGTCGTGTGGTCGACGAAGGCATGGCCGTACGCTGCACACGGCAGTGTGGTGGCTTGATTGTGGCCGTGTTGGCCACACAGGTTCAGCCAGGTTAGGCGTGTGGGCCAACATAGGCATGTCACACAGGTGTGTGGATTCTGGGCTGGGCCACACAGGCAAAGCCGATTTGGACGTGTGGGCCACACGGGTGTGTGGGGCCACACGGTATGTGGGCCCAAAATTTTGAAATTTTCCCTAGGGCTGCAAGGATCGTTTTGATCGATTGTAGGCCTACCGTAGGGCCAGTAAGGGCTAACCAAACCCTAAAACAGTGGATATGCTAGTTTGATATTCTATACTAAGTATGTATATGCTATGCATGTCTAATTGTTCCATTATCTGTATATGAGCATGTTGAGCATGGCTAATCTGTATTTTAGTATCTCTTTCCTGTATCTGATTTGGGGTAGGTTTTTTATATGAGGAGGAAGTATTCTGTTTGGCGCTAATCGCCTATGTTCTGGTAGGTTGGCTGTATATATATTCTGATATGTGTCATAATAGCACAATGTGGTGTGTAGGGATGGGTGGGTGTTTTTAACCCCACATGGTGTGATGGGTCGGAGATGGTGTGTAGAGGATGGGGGTAGGATTTATGCATATATGTTTCTGTAATATGAATCTGAATCTAAATCTGAAACTATATATGTATCTAACTGTGTTTATAACTGTACGTTTGCATGCTTAGTTCTATTGGGTTACATATTGAGTTTATGTAAACTCATTTTTGTTTATTTGTTTTATTCAGGTAATCTACAAAGTTAGGCAGATCTGTGTGGCAGAGACTTAGTGGTGACCACCTAACTGTAAAACTGTTTAAATTTAGCTATTTATGATTGTGGTTTTGCATTTGAGAGTTTGTAATTTCTGGGACTCTCTAGACTTTATGGTTTTTAACTTTTGATTTTTGGTTTGTTAAAGGTTGCATGCCTTGATAAATTATTTTATGAAATCGACTATTTTTTTCACAAACAAAGGTTTTCTAAACATTCGAACTGTTTTCTTTAAGTACAACATTTTCATAAGCTTCCGCAATGAAACACATTTTAAGGAAAAACAATTAATTGAATAAACATCGGATAATGAATAAAAACAAATAGTAGTTGAAAAACTGAATTAGTTTTAATTGCGTAGATTTTGTATTCAAAACCCATTCTTTGTGACATCTCTGAATTCGGCCATAAAGTCTAGGCCAGATTTGGGGTGTTACATTTAGTGGTATCAAAGTCAGGTTGCAAAACTCGCTGTGAATTTTGGGGTCCAAAATTGTATTTCAAAAAGAATTAGTTTTCAAATAGTATGAATAAATTGAGAAATCATGTAGTACACTGAGTCTCCGGTGCCGATCCTGTAAGTATTTCTGGATCTTAGTCAGAACTGCTCTGAAACACTATAGATAAGTTCCTTCTATAATTGTACTGAGTTAGCTAGAGACTGAAACCTCTGAAAACAAATCTAAACTTCTGATAATTTGTGCATAAAATATCTGTTAATAAAAACTTGAACTAATGCATAAAACTTTATAATATAGATAAATACGAATTGCACAATGAGCGCTCGTGAAACTCGCAAACATGGTATTTGAGGCCGTGGTAGAGGCCATGGTGGGCTTGAGCTGAGTCTTCTTCTCTGGGCAGTATGCCGAATCTAGATACTAGTGAGACATCGATTTCACCTACCATCGAGACTGGGTCTCAAAGTCACTCGGCTAGGGACGATACACTGTCCCGAGCCATACTAAGGATTTTGAAAAGGGTCGCTGAACCCTATTCTGGAGCTGGGGGCCGAGGGTCGATAACTGAGCAAATTTTGTCTAATGGTGCTGTGTCTTTTAGAGGTGTCAATAGAGTCGCCCCTAATGTGGCCGAGTATTGGTTGGAGGCCACTAAGAGGATCATGAATGATCTAGATTGTACTCTCAAGTAGAAACTGAAAGGTGTAGTTTCTTTGCTTCGCAGGAAGGCTTATCAGTGGTGGTTGACGGTTGAGGAGGGTACTCAGCCTGATTCTGAACTGGGATTTCTTTAAAACCACCTTTTAGAGTAAGATGTGAGGGCAAGTTATGTGGATGCTCGCAGGCATGAGTTGATGAATTTCATGCAAGGGGATAAATATGTGGCTGAGTATGAGGCCAAGTTTCTAAGGTTGAGTCGCTACGCTTAGGGCATGGTGGCATTTGAGTATGAGAGGTGCGTCCGGTTTGAGGATGGATGGAGGGATAGTTTGAGGGTGCTGATTGCTCCACAGAGGAAGCGAGAGTTCACAGTTCTGGTTGAGAAGGCGAAGATCGCTAAGGATGTTAAGCACGTGGAGCACCAGAATAGAGACCGAGAGAGAGGTAAGAATAAGAAGGACTGAGAGCCCTCTAGTTCTATTTAGAGACATAGAAAAAGGCCGGACTTGATGGGCCGGTTAGAAGTGGGAGCTCCTGTTACTCTTAGTAGGTTATAGCTATGAAGTGATTGTGGTAGGGGTCATCTGGGTGGGTGTTGGAGGAGGATAGGGGCATGTCTGAGGTGTGGTTCTTTGAAGCACCGTATTAGAGAGTGTCCTCAGCGGGCTAATCAGATGCAAGCTTCAGGACCGACTTCTGCGCAGCCTCATAGGGCAGCGCAGCAGCCACCTAAGGGCCGTGGACTGGTTAGGGGTGGAAATGGTATGGGTTGTGGACAGAGAGTACCAGGTAGAGGTGCTAGTCAGATTGAGGTGAGGCAGCCTGTGTTGGTCTATACTGCTCAATACCGAGAGGATAGAGATGCTCCGGATGTTATCACTGGTACATTTTTTTATGTTTGATGTACCTTATACTGCTTTGATAAACATAGGCTCCACACACTCTTATGTAGCTAGTATTGTATCGAAAAACCTGGAGATATCTATTAAGAGTACTTCCAGTAAGGTTATAGTACTGAGTCCACTGGGACAGTCTATTCAGGTTAGTAAGCTGTATTGGGATGTGCCATTAGAGGTGTGAGGGGCTGTATTTTTGGCAAACTTGATGGAGCTTCCGTTTGGGGAGTTGATTGATTTTTGGTATGGATTGGCTGGTTAAGCACCGAGTCTATTTGGATTGTGTGACTAAGAGGGTCGTTCTGAGGACTGAGGATGATAAAGAAGTGGTTGTGATCGGTGAGCGACGAGATTATTTGTCTAACGTGATCTTTGCTCTCGAGGCTGAGAAACTGGTTTAGTAAGGGTGTAAGGTGTATTTGGCTTATGTTAGTGTTTCTGCTTCTAGGACTCGGCTATCGGGGATATGAAAACTATGAGGGATTTTCTGGATATCTTTCTTGAGGAGTTACTGAGATTACCTCTGAATTGAGAAGTTGAGTTTGGGATCAAGCTTATACCGGGAACAGCTCCGATATCTATTGGTCCCTACCACTTGGCATCAAAGAGCTTACAAAGCTTAAGGCTCAACTTCAAGAGCTTTTGGATCATGGTTTCATTCGTCCTAGTGTGTTTCAGTAGGGGGCACCAATTTTGTTTGTTAAGAAGAAGGATGGGGACCATGAGGATGTGTATCGATTATCGACAGTTGAATAAGTTGACTATGAGGAATAAGTATCCACTTTCGAGGATCGAGGACTTGTTTGATCAATTCCGAGGGGCTTCTTTGTTTTTTAAGATAGATCTTCATTCTGGGTATCATCAGTTGAGGGTTAAGGAAGCTAATGTTCATAAGATTGCATTTAGGACTCGTTATGGACATTACAAGTTCCTAGTTATGCCTTTTGGTTTGACGAATGCTTCGGCAGCATTTATGTATCTAATGAACCGAGTGTTTCAACCATATTTGGATCAGTTCATTGTGGCCTTCATCAATGATATTCTGGTTTACTCTATGATCGAGGATCAACATGATAAGCATCTTAGAGTAGTGCTTCAGATTCTCTGTGAAAAACAACTCTATGCTAAGCTGAGCAAGTGCAAGTTTTGGTTACGAGAGGTAACTTTTCTGGGGCATGTGTTTTTGCTGAGGGGACTTGTGTTGATCTAAGAAAGATTGAGGCTGTGCTTGATTGTAAATAGCCTAAGAATGTATCTAAAATCTGCAGTTTTCTAGGTTTGGCGAGGTATTATCGATGATTTGTTGAGGGGTTCTCTTTAAATGCAACGCCTTTGACTAAGCTCCTACGTAAGAGTGTTCCTTTTGTTTGGACTGATTCGTAGCAATCAAGCTTTGAGAAGCTCAATTATGTTCTAACTTAGGTTCTTATTCTGATACAACCTGAATCTGGTAAGAAATTTGTTGTGTACAGTGATGCGTCAGATGTTAGTTTGGGATGTATACTTATGCAAGATAAAAAGGTTATGGCTTATGCGTCCTGTTAGCATAAGTCACATGAGGGAAACTATCTGATGCATGATTTCGAGTTGGCTACAGTAGTTTTTGTGTTGAAAATCTAGAGGCATTATCTGTATTGTGGGAAGTGTATTATCTACACGGATCACAAGAGCCTTAAATATCTCCATATTCAGAAGGAGTTGAATCTTAGACAGTGTCGATAGATTGAGCTGCTCAAAGATTATGACTACACAATGGAGTATCATCTTGGTAAGACTAATGTGGTGGCTGATGCTCTCAGTCGTAGAGCGATGACTGATCTGAGGGTGATGTTTGCTCGCTGTAGTCTATTTGATGATGAGCGTTTGTTAGTCGAGTTGCAAGTTAAGCCTACTTGGATTAATCAGATTCTGGTTAGGCGTTTAGGGGATGAGTCCCTGGGTTTGCAGTTTCGTTAGGTTAAGAGTGGTAGTTCTTCTGACTTTGGGCTGAATAATGATGGTGTCTTATGCTTTCGAGGTCAGATTTGTGTGCCAAATGATTCTGACTTAAGGTAGTCGATTCTGAGGGAGGCGCATAGTAGCCATTATGCTATACATCTCGGTGGTAATAAGATGTATCGTAATTTTTGTGAGTTGTACTAATGGTCAGGTTTGAAGCATGAGGTTATGAGTTTTGTTGCTTGATGTCTGACGTGCTAGTAGGTTAAGGCTGAGCACCAGTTACCTTTAAGTTTATTATAGCTAGTTAAGATTCCTTTATGGAAATGGGAATGAGTAATAATGGACTTTGTTAGTAGGTTACCTTTAACACCCACTAAGAAGAATTCTATTTGGGTTTTTATGGATCAATTGACCAAACTCTGCTCACTTTATTCCGATTCGGACGAACTATGCTCTGTAGAAGCTAACGAAGCTCTATATCTAAGAGATAGTTAGACTGTATGGGGTTCTTATGTCAATTATTTCTAATAGAGATCCACGTTTCACTTCTCAGTTTTGCAAGAAATTGCACGAAGGTTTGGGTTTGAGATTGGGCTTCAGTATTGCATTCCATCCTCTGACCGATGGTCAATCTAAGAGGGTGATTCAAATGTTAGAGGATATGCTGCGGAGTTGTGTGATTGATTTCTAAGGTAGTTGGGAGGATTATCTACCACTAGCTGAGTTCGCCTACAATAACAGTTTTTAGTCTAGCATCTAGATGGCACCTTACGAGGCTTTGTATGGTCGTAAGTGTCGTACTACGCTATGTTGGACTGAGTTGGGTGAACATCGGGTTTTGGGTCCTGAGTTGGTTTTTGAGACTGAGGAAAATGTCAGATTAATTTGAGATCGACCAAAGGCAGCTTTTGATAGATAGAAGTCTTATGCTGATCTAAGGAGAAGAGATATTGAGTATTCTGTGGGGGATTTCGTGTTTCTTAAGGTTTCTCCATAGAAGAAAGTTATGAGATTCAATCATAAGGGCAAGTTGAGCCCTAGGTTTATTGGATTGAGAAAATAGTGGGGAGTTGGGAAATTAAGGGTATCAAAATCCATTTTCATTTTTGTTTTTCTTTTTCTTTCAAAACTTCTGTTCTCTCTTCCTCTCAAAAAAATTTTTTGACATTAGTTGCTTCTCTGTTGGTGGAACTTTCGATTTCTACCCTCTTTTTGTTGTCTTTTCATTCTCTATCCTGACTGTTTTAGAGTTTTGTGTTGGGTACTCTGTCTTTCTACTCGAGTTGCATGTTGGTAAGTACATTAGTAGTTTAATACAATTGTTAGTGTTTTGGTTGTGTTAATATCATAAACCTTATTGTTTAGGAGAGGATCAAGGGGCTGCGGACTTGCAATCGGTGACTTAGTTGTGGAATCACCGTGGTTCGTTAGAAGGTAAGGACTTGGTTGTTGGTGGGGATGAACGGAGCCTTGGTTTTGATTTTAGTATTAAATTAGGCATCTAATTCAGTGTTTTGTTGGACAATTTTAGGTTCTGGTGGGCTTGGGAGTGATTCTATATCAAAATCGTAATAGGTGTGTACCTAAAATGCGAAAATTTGAGTTCTGGTAAAAGCCAAAAGTATCCACTATCGAGGCCACACAAGCGTGTGGCTGGCTGTATGGATGGCCGTGTGCGAGACATAATCGTATGGTCGACGAAGGCATGGCCGTGTGCTGTATACGACCGTGTGGTGGCTTTAGTATGGTCGTGTAGGCAAAGGGTTCAGCTAGGTTGGGCGTGTGGGCCACACGGGCATATGGACCTAAATGGGCATTTCACATGGGTGTTTGGATTCTGGGCCAGGCTGTGTGGGCCATATGGGCAAGGCTGATTTGGCATGTGGGCCCAAATTTTTGGAATTTTTCTTAGGGCCACGCGGATCGTTCCAATCGACTATGGGTCACCGTAGGGCCAGTAAGTGCTAACCAAACCCTAAAATTGTGGATCTTGTAGTTTGATATTCTATACTAAGTATGTATATGGTATGCATGTCTGATTGTTCCATTATTTGTATATGAGCATGTTGAGCATGTCTAGTTTGTATTTCAGTATATGTTTCCTGTATCTGATTTGGGGCGGGTTTTGTATATGAGGAGGAAATATTCTGGTCGACGTTAATCGCCTATATTCTGGCAGCTTGGCTGTATATATATCATAATGGCACAATGTGGTGTGTAAGGATGGGTGGGTGTTTTTAACTCCACCTAGTGTGATGGGATGGTCAGAGATGGTGTGTAGAGGATGGTGGTATGATTTATGCATATCCATTTCTGTAATCTAAATCTGAATTTGAATCTGAATCTGAAACTGTATCTATATCTGACTGTGTTTATAACTGTATGTTTGCATGCTTAGTTCCGTTGGGTTACACACTGACTTTACCTAAACTCACCTCTATTTGTCTGTTCTGTTCAGGTAATCCACAGAGTTATTCGGATCGGTGTGGCAGAGACTCAGCGGTGACCACCTAATCTTAAAACTATTTAAATTTAGCTATTTATGATTTTGGTTTTGTATTTGAGAGTTTGTAATTTCTGGGACTCTTTTGACTTTATGGTTTTTAACTGTTGATTTTTTGTTTGTTAAAGGTTGCAAGCCTTGAGAAATTATTTTTCAAAATTGACCCTTTTTTTTACAAACAAAGGTTTTCTAAAAATATGAGCTGTTTTCTTTAAGTACAACATTTTCGTAAGCTCCTTCAATAAAACACGTTTTAAGGCAAAATGATTAATTGAACAAACGTCGGATAATGAATAAAAGCAAATAGTAGTTGAAAAAATGAATTGGTTTTAAATGCGTAGATTTCGTATTCAAAACCCATTCTTTGTGACATCTTTGAATTCGACCATAACGTTTAGGCCAGGTTTGGGGTGTTACATACGAATTTACCCTTTTTAATTTATACACAACTTAAACATTTACAAGCCTAATACCATCCACAATCATCACCCATGGTATATTTGCCATTAAAATCTCCTCTATTTAATTATTTAAACCTTTAAACTAATAATAATAAACTTTTGTAGCTTTTTATGTTTTAGTCCATTTTCTTTAATTACTAATTAATAAGGATCTAATAGCATTTAACCAAAAAACTAGGGAATTCCATATCATTCCTACCATTTGACCATTTAAGGAAAGTCCAATTACACAATTGGTCATTCAATTTTAATAAACTCTAATTAAACAAACTTTATTTTAATTTAACCTTAAACTAATTAGGACTTAATGAGCAAATAGCCCAAACTCTAGTGGATTAATCATATCCACCACTCTTGGAATTTTTGACCATTGACTAATTTAAATCTATATCAATTAGCTTTTACCTCTTTTACAATTTAATCATTTTACCTTAATCGAGCAATCAATCGTCAAATTTATTAGACCAAACTTCAATTCACCTATAATACAACTCTGTAAATATTCAATAAAAATATTTACGATATTAAATTACACAAACAAGGTCCCATTGCCTCATTTCCAAAAAAAAAACTTGACTTTTGGACTGAACCACTTATACTTATTTATTCGCTCAATTTATAAAAATTATTAAACCAGAATTCAATATAATATTGTAATTGACTCGTAAATATTAAATAACAATATAGACTTACTCATCAGATTCGTGGTCCCAAAATCACTATTTTCGATATCACTGAAAAACGGGTTGTTACACCAATTGAAGAATTACAGCACAACAAAACTTCGAGTAACAAGTATGAAAGGATTTGGACAGTAAATTACTAAGGTTAAAGGGAACAAGCAATTTGAAATGGAGGAAAGTAAAAAGAAAATGTAAAACGAAAAAGACGAGGAAAAAAAGTTGGGGAAATGTGGGATTTTTTTGGGAAATAAAAAAATATAATTTAATAAACAAGTAAAACTAATTTACAAAAACATCGCAAAAGTATTTCCTTATTTCTTTTACAGAGACTCAAACACAAGACCAAAGGGTATACAAAAGTCTAACCATTGAATCAACGAGCTCATTCTTGACATTAGTGGTCGAAAAAAAATTATAACCCAAATGTTCAAATATAGGTGTTTAATTAACAATAACAAAAATTCCAAAGAAGGCATTTGAACATAGGACCTTAAACACACAATTAAGTCACTTTGTGAAAGTTCAAAATCTTAACTCAAAATCAAGAGGCAACAACTCTTGGTTTCACTAACTCAATTTCTTCTAACCCCATTTTTGGGATGTTACAACTCTCCCACCCTTAAAAGAATTTCATCCTTGAAATTCCCACGTCTTACCAATCACCAAACACAAAATCTAAAATACTTATTCATATAGATCACCACGCTATCGTTATGCAATTCTGATTTTAATACAAATCCAACCAATGTTTCTAACAAACTATCTACTCACCAATTCGGATTATCATAAGAATTCTTTATGGAATATCACTAACAATTCTTCTACCCAGGTTCTCTAATACACAGTTGGACACTTACCACAACACATAGATGCAAACAATTCTTATCAGTGTAAAGTACAATTGAATAAGATTGTAAAAATACATGTATCATGCCAGGCACATCCTGACTTCCTTGACACCTAGTCGTATATCCACATCTCTGATTTTTTTTTTGAGTTGAAGCTCGTATCTGATTAAAAGAGTATAGTGAGAAACCCCTAACTCGATGCTCTTCAGATCCACATCTAAAACACGCCCTATTTAGCTCTAACAATCTCCTGAGTAACGCCTATCATAGTAATCGCAAATCGAAACTCGGTCAGTGTTCACAAGCCTGACTATTCTATCTCTCTCCTAGGTCGTGAATTCAAATCAATAGGACTAGTACTCCTCTTAATTGTCAGAGGTCGCTCAGTCACAGACTTTTGACCCACATATCCAAATTGGGTCCCGTTGACCCTTTGCAAATACTTAAACATAGCTTGGGACACAACATTGTCCCCAACTTCCTAAATACCGTTCTCAAATTCTGGCGTCTTAGCAAATTCACAAATTTCCAAATTGGGCTTATTGCCACGAGAAGAGAATTCGGCTCGAGTCACTCGACTATGTCTAGCATGCCCATGTTAAACGCCCGGGTGACCCAAGTTAGTGTCTCACACGGCCTGGGCACACAACTGTATGACTTAATACAATGCTACACATAGCTTATCACATGGTCGTGTGTCCCACACGTCCTACCACACGGCCTAGGACATGGCCCTGTACCGTCGACAACCCTGTTTCTAGCTTTTGCCGTTTGTTGATTCTTTCAATTTTCATTGCACACATGATATGTTTTTGATGTAGAAGCAACAATGATGATCTTGGAACCTAAAAAGGTCATTCAATTGACTATTCAGACAAAATAATTGAACCAAATCACTAACTAGCATTCAAACCCAAAACTACGTCAAAAATATTCGACTCAAAACCCCAAATCAGATAACATACTTACTAATAACCAAATTGCAATTATGCAGATCTTAAGTCGTTGGGCTAAGAAGTATTACTTTTGAGAACTTTGTCTAACAAAGACTTACGCATGTAAGAAATCTTATCCATATGAAAAGAATACAACTCCGTTCATCAACAACTCAAACAATGAAAAACTTGACAAATAACACTTACACAATTCAGTTGAAGTATTAAACAAAACAAAACTTCAAGTAAGAAATATGAAAGGATTTAGACAGTAAATTACTAAGGTTAAATGGAACAAGCAATTTGAAATGGAGGAAAGCAAAAAGAAAATGTAGAACGAAAAAGAAGAGGAAAAAAGTTGGGGAAACATGGGAGTTTTTTGGGAAATAAATAAAAATATAATTTAGTAAAAAATAAAACTAATTTATAAAAATATAGCAAAAGTTTTTCCATATTTGTAACACCTCGTTTTAGGGTCAAATCGAAATAGTGGTTTCAAAACCACAAATCCTAAGTAGAAATAATTATTTTATTATTTCTTTGAGGTTTACCGTATGATTGAATGATTGTGTGAAAATTTTGTTAAGAAATTTTATCGATAGGGTGTCTAATTTGCCTAATAGGACTAAATTGCAATAGGTGCAAAATGTGTGTTTTAGAAGCTATAGGTTCTTAATTGTAATGAATTCTTAAATTGGAGGTCCTTAAATGGTAATTAGACCATTATACTTCAAGATGGACAAAAAATGGACATGGTTAAGTGAAATTTCAAAGTTAGGCATTAAGAGCATTTTGGTCATTTCGCTAATAAAGACAAAATGAAACAAATAAAAGATGTCCAGCTTCCCAATTTCATCCCTCTATTGCTAAAAATCACAAGGAGCCATAGCTAGGGTTATGGCCACTTTTAAGCTCGATTGTAAGTCCGTCTTTGTCCCATTTTTAATGACTTTTATGTTTTTGAGATACTTATAACCTAATATAGCTTTTCCAAGGACTATTTTGAAGTATTATCAAAGTTTAAGATTTTACCCATGTTAGACATACATGTATTTTGATGTCTAATGGTAGAAAATGTATGTTAGTTGTAAGATAAACGACTTTTGCTAAGTGATTTCGGTAAAAATGTCAAAAAGGACTTATTTGTAAAAGTTGTAAAATGTGTGTAGAGAATTTGAATAAATGAAAAATGTGGACTATTATGAGCATGAAAAAGGTTCAGCTAGGCTTGGGTACTGAAGAAATCGAATGAAAATCATTTTTACGAGCCTAGGGACTAAAGTGTAAAAAGTTAAAAAGTTAGGGGTAAAAAATAATTTTTCCATAATATGATTTTGGGGCTGAATTGATATAATGTGATGATTAAGTAAGTTAAATTTGTTATTATAGATCAAGAGAAATGAGGTTCAGACTTAGATTGAGGGAAAAATAAAGCATTTGACAATTAGGTCCTTTTCACTATTTTTGTGCTGAGGTAAGTTCATAAGTAAATAATGCATTGTTATATTTTGTTTAAATGCTTTAATACTGCATAAATTGTGTAATTAATTCTTTAGAAGTATTCGACAATGTTCAGACAAGCTAGAAATCCCGGTTGAACCTTAGGAATAGAATAGGATACAAGCGACATGTCAATAGGAACCCATGTGTATATATATTTATGTGGTCCGGGTGCAGGTCTTGCACGTCCTACCAGTGGCTGGGTATTCTGGCATATGTTGCAGATACCTGACAGCTTGTGTGAGCAACACTATGTAGCTACATCCCAACCGACAACTTGTGTGAGTAGGCCCGTGAATAGCTCAAGAGTGAGCCTATGTGTATTACGAGATATGAGATAGCTTTGGCTACATATGTAACACTTATGTTCAAGCTTTCTGAGTATCCATTAGTATTTTGAGTGTTCAATGAGAATGTTAAAGATATGAAAGTATGTGGTTATGTTACGAGTTGGTACAGGTATGTACGTAAAATTCATAAGTAATGAACTCGATAAGTGATGAACTGTTGGTAAGATTGTGATTGAGCAAGTTATGACTATGAGATTTTAATGACATTTATGTTATCTCCTATTATATGAGTTGCATGATAATTATGTGGTTAGGATGCTTATTATTTGCATATGAACTTACTAAGCTATATAGCTTACTCCCCTTTTCTTTCCCTTATCTTATAGTGTCACTAAGTTAGCTTAGGATCGAGTATCGTCAGAGACTTGAATTACACTATCAACTTTCATTTTGGGTATTGATGATTTTAGTATTTTGAATGTATGACAGGTATAGGGATTTGTTCATTTTGTTATATGTGTCATAATTGATTTGGCCAAATGTGTTAGGTTATAATAGTTAGAACATCATTTTGTATAAGGTTATTAGAAATGGGCCAATATTGGTTATAAGTATAATCATATGATGATGCCCTTCATGAATGGTGTGTTGATGTTTTGGTTGTGGATGTTTGGTTGGTTGCATATGCTTGGATTGGTGATATGTTATGTTGTGTAAGTGTGTGCATTAAATGGTGGCAAAATGGCTTGGTAAATAGCCTTTATTTTGTCCACATGAATAGACACACGGGCGTGTGTGTAGGCCGTGTGTGACACATGAGCAGTCCCATGGGCATTTGTTTAGGCTGCATGCCCCTACACCTTAATTTTGAGAAATAGAATGCTCAAAATTGAGCACACGGATAGAGATACAGGTGTTTATCTCAGTCGTGTGGATGGCATGGTCTTGAAGACAGGTGTGTGCCCTGGCCGTGTGAAGTCTGCACCTATTTTTGCGAAAATTAATTTTCCAGATGGCCTAGCATATAGGCGTGTGACTTGGCCGTGTGATCTCAATTTGGTCGTTAGTTACAAGTTAGAGAGTTACATGGGGTTGGGACATGGGCGTGTGTGACCACACAGCCTGCCCACACGGGCGTGTCCCATATCCACACGGGCATGCGACCCCTGTTCAGTGGAAAATTTTCTAAGTTTTCTAAAATCCTCTAAAGTTTTTGGTTTAGTCCCGCACCACTTTCAACATCCCTTTTTGGCCTCGTAGGCTCGTATTAGGGACTTCATGATTAATTGTAAATGGTTTTAATTGCACACAAATTTATGACTTGGAATTGTATGTTGTTTGTGTGATAAGTTCGGTAATGCCTCGTACCCTGTTTTGGCATCAAATAGGGCAAGGGGTGTTATATTTAGTGGTATTAGAGCTATGGTTTAGTCGATTCTCGGACTAACCTAGCATGTGTAAGAGTCTAGCTATACATGCCATATATAAATTGTGATAGTGTGATGACTCTTGACAATTTAAATTGTGTTTTCATATAGTAAATAGATCCCGATCGAGTTACAACTGATGAGGTAGAAAGTAATGCACCGAGTCCCGCTCAAGAGGTAGTGCCATCTAATGGTAGACCTCCAATGTTTAGTCAGGGAGAAGGGGCTAGGGAGGCCTTCCTCCATATGATGAATGAGTGGTATACGGAGTTTGTTCGAACAAATCCGACTGCTTAACACCTTCTACCCCCTCCTTACCCTCAATTGGTTCCCATAGCTCCTCAAGGTGTGGAATTGGTAAGACTGAATAAGCCTCTGGTTGATAATATTCGAAAGCAAGGGGCTGAAGAATTTAGAGCAAATGTAGGTGATGATCTCGAGAGAGCCGAGTTCTAGCTCGAGAATACTATTAAGGTATTTGATAGGTTATCATGCACACCTGATGAATGCTTGAAATGTGCTATATCGTTATTGAGGGACACAACATATTACCGGTGGAAGACACTAGTGTCTGTGGTACCGAGAAAGAGGGTCACATGGGAGTTCTTTCAAAAAGAATTTCGAAAGAAATATATTAGTCAGCAGTTTATCGATTAGAAACATAAAGAATTTCTTGAGCTGAAATAGGGTCGAATGTCAATGACAAAGTATGAGCGAGAATTTGTTAGGCTCAGTAAGTGTGCTATTATGTGTAAAAGGTTCGAAGATGGGCTAATTGAGGACATCAGACTGTTAGTTAGAATCTTGGAACTAAAAGAATTTGTTGTATTGGTTGAACGAGATTACAAAGCCAAAGAACTAAGCAGAGAGAAAAGAAAGGGTGAGAGTGAGGCTAGAGATGCAAGGAAAAGGCCGATGAGTAAGTCATTTCAATCCCAGTCAAAGAAGTCTAGAGAACTAAATTCTCGTTCGACTGTCTCAGCTGGGTATTCACACAAAGATCATGGGAAACAATATTTGGGTTTTAAAGCTCCGGCTACTTCGATGGCAAGTGTGGCTAATGTTAGGTCTAACCGACCTGAATGTTAGCATTGTGGCAGACGACATCCCGACGAGTGTAGGATGATTAATCAAGCATGTTTCAAGTATGGTTCTCAAGAGCATTTTATTCGAAATTGCCCTGAGAGGGATGAGGAAGAAAAATTTCAGAGTGCGAGGCCAAGTAATACTACTAAAAGAGGCAAGCCATTGAGAAATACTAGGAATGGAACTAGCAGTAAAGGTGTGATGAAGGATTCAGCTATGAGATCCGAAGCTAGAGCACCTACTAGAGCTTATGCCATACGTGCTCGTCAGGATGCGTCATCTCCCGATGTGATTACCAATACATTTTATATTTATGATACTAATGTTATTGCATTGTTCGATCTTGGATCGACCCATTCTTATGTTTGTGTGAATTTGGTATCTAGTAAGAGTTTGCCTATTGAGTTTACTAAGTTTGTGATTAAAGTGTCAAACCCCTTAGGCAAGTATGTACTAGTTGATAAAGTTTGCAAGAGTTGTCCTTTGATGATTCGAGGTCACTATTTTTCGGTTGACTTAATGTTGTTGCCATTTGATGAATTCGATGTTATTTTGGGTATGGACTGGTTGACACTGCATAATGCCGTTGTAAATTATAGACAGAAAAATCTTGAATTGAAATGTGAAAATGGTGAAGTTCTTTGCGTTGAAACAGATGAATCAAGTGAATTGCCTATTGTGATTTCATTTATATCTGCTCAGAGGTACGTAAGAAAGGGTTGCGAAGTATTTCTTGCGAATATACTGAATACGAAAGTGTCTGAATTGAGGATTGAATCGGTACCAATAGTTTGTGAGTATCCAGATGTGTTCCCAGAAGAATTGCCAGTATTACCACCGGTTAGAGAGGTGGAGTTTGCTATTGACTTGGTACCTAGGATTGCATCGATATCGATAGCTTCGTATAGAATGGGTCCAACTAAGTTAAAGGAATTGAAGTCTCAGTTACAAGAGTTGATGGATAAAGGTTTTACGAGACCGAGTTTTTCAATATGGGTGCACCGGTGTTATTTGTCAAGAAGAAAGATGGATCATTAGACTTTGTATCGATTACCGGCAGCTCAACAAGATGACTATGAAGAACAAGTATCCTTTATCGAGGATTGATTATTTGTTTGACCAGTTGAAAGGGGCAATAGTTTTTTTCAAAAATAGATTTCAGATCCGGCTACTATCAGTTGAGAGTTAAAGACTCAGATGGCCAAAAATTGCATTTAGAATGAGGTATGGGTATTATGAATTTCTTGTTATGCCTTTCGGACTAACTAATGCGCCCGCCATTTTTATGGATCTGATAAATTGGATTTTCCAACCGTATTTGGATAAGTTTATGGTTGTATTTTTTGATGACATTTTAATTTATTCTCGGGATGAGTCTGAGCGTGCTGAACATTTGTGAATTGTATTGCAGACTTTGAGAGATAAGAAATTATTTGCTAAGTTTAGTAGAAGTGATTTTTGGCTTCAAGAAGTGGAATTTTTGGGGCATATTGTCTCCGCGGAAGGTATAAGGGTTGATTCAAGTAAGATTTCAGCAATTGTTGATTGGAAACCGCCAAGGAATGTATCCGAGGTTAGAAGCTTTTTGGGCTGGGCCGGGTATTATCGACATTTTGTTAAGTGATTCTCGATGATCGTCTCGATGATAGCTACACCTATGTCAAGATTGTTACAAAAGGATGTTAAGTTTGAATGGTCCGAGAGATGTCAAAAGAGCTTTGAACAGTAAGTGTTGTTGATTGAGGCATCGGTATTAGTACGACATGAGTCGGGAAAAGAGTTTATGGTTTTCAGTGACGTCTTCGAACGGTCTTGGATGTGTGTTGATGCAAGAGGGCAAAGTGATAGCTTATGCATCGAGACAGTTGAAGCCACATAAAAAGAACTACCTGACGCACGATTTGTAATTGGCTGCCATTGTGTTTTCTTTAAAGATTTGGTGACACCATTTATTTAGTGAAAGGTGCCTCATCTTTACCGATTACAAGAGTTTAAAGTATTTAATGACTTAGAAAGATCTAAACTTACGACAACGGAGATGGCTTGAGTTACTAAAAGACTATGAACTAATAATTGAATATCATCTGGGAAAGGCGAATGTAGTCACAGATGCTTTGAGCAGAAAGCCCTTGTTTGCTTTGAGAGCTATGAATACAAAACTAACTCTATCTAACAATGGTTCAATTTTGGCCGAGATGAGAGCTAGGCCGTTATTTCTTCAGCAAATTTGTGAAGCTCAGAAAAGTGATAGTGAATTGGAAGCCAAAAGAGTTTAATGTGAATTGGGTAGTGATTTAGACTTTCGGATCAGTTCGGATGATTGTTTGATGTTCCGAGATAAAGTATGTGTATCAAAAAATGATGCATTTATTCAGAAAATTTTACACGAAGCACACAGTGGTTGTCTGTCTATTCATCCTGGAAGTACAAAGATG
Organism: Gossypium stocksii; assembly: GCA_020496765.1. Lineage (NCBI taxonomy): Eukaryota > Viridiplantae > Streptophyta > Magnoliopsida > Malvales > Malvaceae > Gossypium > Gossypium stocksii. Next base: position 81,369,839 of record CM035630.1, on the reverse strand, counting down.
TACAATGATTTGAAGAAATTGTATTGGTTGTCAGGGATGAAACGAGATATCTCTGAATTTGTGTCAAAATGTTTGATTTGTCAACAAGTGAAGGCTGAACATCAAGTATCTTCGGGCTTGCTTCAACCTGTGATGATTCTCGAGTGGAAATGAGATAGAATTATAATAGATTTCGTAACCGAACTACCTTTGACTTTGAAGAAGAAAGATGTTGTTTGGGTCGTTGTTGATAGACTGACGAAATTGGCTCATTTTATCCCGGTACGTACCGACTATTCACTTGATAAGCTAGCTGAATTGTACATTGCTGAAATTGTTAGATTTCACAGAGTACCTATTTCTATTATTTCGGATAGCAATTTGAGTTTTACGTTATTGTTTTAGAAAAAGTTGCAAGAGGCTTTGGGCACAAAGTTGAAATTTAGTACCATATTTCATTCGCAAACCGACAGTCAATCAGAAAGAACGATTCAAGTTCTTAAAGATACACTTCACTGCTGTGTTTTAGAATTCGAAGATTGTTGGGAAAAATATCTATCTTTAGTTGAATTTGCTTATAACAACAGTTTTCAATCGAGTATAAAGATGGCACCGTATGAGGCTTTGTATGGCCACAAGTGTCAAACTCCATTATACTGGATCGAGCTCAGTGAGAGATAGATTCACGGGATTGATTTGGTTAGAGAAATTGAAGAAAAAGTAAAAGTCATTCGTGATTGTTTGAAAGCAACATCAGATATACAGAAATCGTACGCGAATTTGACTCGAAAGGAGATTGAATTTCAAGTCGGTGATAAGGTATTCTTAAAAGTATCTCCGTGGAAGAAAATCCTTAGATTCGGTCGCAAAGGTAAATTGAGTCCACGCTTTATTGGTCTGTATGAGGTTATTGAGAGAATAGGGCCGGTGGCATATCGGTTAGCTTTACTGACAGAGTTAGAAAGAATCCATAATGTTTTTCATGTGTCTATGTTGCACCGTTACCGATCAGATCCTTCACACATAATTTCACCGACAAAGGTGGAGATTCAACCCGATATGACTTATGGTGAGGAACTAATCAAAAGTTTGGCTCGGGAGGTTAAGCAGTTGAGAAATAAAAGTATAGCCCTAGTGAAAGTTTTATGGAAAAGACATGGGGTTGAAGAGATACGTGGGAACTCGAGGAAGCTATGAGAAAACAGTACCCAAACCTCTTTTCTGGTAAGATTTTCGGGGACAAAAATTCCTAAAGGGGGAGAGTTGTAACAGCCCGTTTTAGGGTCAAATCAGAATAGTGGTTTTAGAACCACAAATACGAAGTAGAAATAATTATTTTATTATTTCTTTACGGTTTACCGTATGATTGAATGATTGTGTGAAAATTTCGTTAAGAAATTTTATCGATAGGGTGTCCAATTTACCTAATAGGACTAAATTGCAATAGGTGCAAAATGTGTGTTTTAGAAACTATAGGTGCTTAATTGTAATGAATTCTTAAATTAGAGGTCCTTAAATGGTAATTAGACCATTATACTTCAAGATGGACAAAAAATGAACATGGTTAGGTGAAATTTCAAAGTTAGGCATTAAGAGCATTTTGGTCATTTCACTAATAAAGACAAAATGAAACAAATAAAAGATGTCAATCTTCCCAATTTCATCCCCCCATTGCTAAAAATCACAAGGAGCCATAGCTAGGGTTATGGCCACTTTCAAGCTCGATTGTAAGTCCGTCTTTGTCACCTTTTAATTGACTTTTATGTTTGTGAGATACTTATAACCTAATATAGCTTTTCCAAGGACTATTTTGAAGTGTTATCAAAGTTTAAGATTTTACCCATGTTAGACATACATGTATTTTGATTTCTAATGGTAGAAAATGTATATTAGTTGTAAGATAAACGAATTTTGCTAAGTGATTTTCGGTAAAAATGTTAAAAAGGACTTATTTGTAAAAGTTGCAAAATGTGTGTAGAAAATGTGAATAAATGAAAAATGTGGACTGTTATTAGCATGAAAAGGTTTGGCTAGGATTGGGTACTAAAGAAATCGAATGAAAATCATTTTTACGAGCCTAGGGACTAAAGTGCAAAAAGTTAAAAAGTTAGGGGCAAAAATGTAATTTTACCATAATATGATTTTGGGGCTGAATTGAATAATGTGATGATTAAATAAGTTAATTTTGTTATTATAGATCAAGAGAAACAAGGTTCGGACCTAGATCGGGGGAAAAACAAAGTATTTGACAATTAGGTCATTTTCACTATTTTTGTACCGAGGTAAGTTCGTAAGTAAATAATGCATTGTTATATTTTGTTTAAATGCTTTAATACTGCATAAATTGTGTAATTGATTCTTTGGAAGTATTCGACAATGTTTAGACAAGCTAGAAATCCCGGTTGAACCTTAGGAATATAATAGGATACAAGCGACATGTTACTAGGAACCCATGTGTATATATATATATATTTATGTAGTCCGGGTGCTGGTCTTGCACGTCCTACCAGTGGCTGGGTATTTAGGCATATGTTGATGATACCTGACAGCTTGTGTGAGTAGCACTGTGTAGCTATGTCTCGACTGACAGCTTGTGTGAGCAGGCTTGTGAATAGCTCAAAAGTGAGCCTATGTGTGTTATGAGATATGAGATAGCTTTGGCAAAATATGTGGCACTTACGTGCAAGATTTCTGAGTATCTATTAGTATTCCGAGTGTTCAATGGGAATGTCAAAGATATGAAAATATGTGGTTATGTTACAAGTTGGTACAAGTATGTACATAAAACTCATAAGTAATGAACTTGATAAGTGATGAACTGTTGGTAAGATTGTGATTGAGCAAGTTATGACTATGAGATTGTAATGACATTTATGTCATCTCCTATTATATGAGTTGCATGATAATTGTGTGGTTAGGATGCTTATTATTTGCATATGAACTTACTAAGCTATATAACTTACTCCCCTTTTCTTTCCCTTACTTTATAGTGTCACCAAGCTAGCTCAGGATCGGGGATCGTTGGAGATTTTAATCACACTGTCAACTTTCATTTTGGGTATTGATGATTTTATATTTTGAATGTATGGCATGTGTAGGGGTTTGGTCATTTTGTTATATGTGTCATAATTGATTTGACCAAACGTGTTGGCTTATAATAGTTAGTTCATTTTGTATAAGGCCATTGGAAATGGGCCAATATTGGTTATAAGTATAATCATATGATGATGCCCTTCATGAATGGTGTGTTTATGTTTTGGTTGTGGATGTTTGGTTGTTTGCATATGCTTGGATTGGTGATATGTTATCTTGTGTAGGTGTGTGCATTAAAGGGTAACAAAATGGCTTGGTGAATAACCCTTATTTCGTCCACACAGGTAGACACACGGGCGTGTGTCTCACACATAGCCAGTCCCACAGGCATGTGTTTAGCCCGTGTGTCCCCTGCACCTTAATTTTGAGAAATAGAATGCTCAGAATTGAGCCCACGGGTAGAGACACGACCGTGTGTCTCAGCTGTGTGGATGGCACGGTCTCAAACACGGGCATGTGCCTTGACCGTGTGAAGTCTGCATCTATTTTTGCAAAAATTAATTTTCCACACGGCCTAGCACACAGACGTGTGACTTAGCCGTGTGATCTCAATTTGGTCATGAGTTACAAGTCAAAGAGTTACATGGGGTTAGGACACGAGCGTGTGTGACCACACAGCCTACCCACACGAGAGTGTCCCATATCCACATAGATGTGTGACCATTATTTAGTGGAAAATTTTCTAAGTTTTGTAAAATCCTATAAAGTTCTCGGTTTAGTCTCGCACCACTTCCAACGTACGTTTTTAGCCTCGTAGGCTCGTATCAGGGACTTTATGAGTAATTGTAAATGGTTTGATTTTGCATGCAAATTTATGACTTGAAATTGTTTGTTGTTTGTGTGATAAGTCCGGTAATGCCTCGTATCCTGTTTCGATATCGAATACGGGTAGGTGGTGTTACATTATTACTTTCTCACAGACTCGAAAGCAACAAATGTAACACCCCCTACCCATATTCATCGTCGGAATAGGGTACGAGGCATTATTGGAGTTTACCAAATTAATTTTTTTAGTTATTACGAGTTAAATATTATTCATTAATCGAAACATGTTATGACGTCCCTTAGATGGGCCTCCAAAGCCCAAAACATACATCGGGACCAAACCGGGATTAAATCGAAACCATAGGGAATTTTTTTTTCAAGATTAACTCAATATAACCCCTTTATAAATATCTAACATTACCTGCAAAATTTAAACTGAGACCAATCTAAATCAACCCATCCAATTCAACATATTTTCAGGATAGATTCATGCATATCCACAAGATAACCTTATCACATAACAAAACTAAGATTTGTTAGCCACACCAGTGGCTAACTTTACATTCATTTCACATTAACATTTACTTTATTAACTTATACATGCCATTGATTTCCAAAATAAAGTTTCTATACAAAAGTTTAACTATTGAACCAACATGCTTATTCTTGACATTAGTTGGTCGAAAATAACTTATAACCCAAACACACATCCAAAGCACCTAACCACTGTACCAAATTAAATCACTTAGCTAAAGTTTAAAATTTTAACTCAAAATCAAAATGTAGTCGCTCTTGGTTTCACTAACTCAATTTATTTTAACCAAGTTTTTGGGATGTTACACCAATTCACCCCTTTTTGACAAATTCAGTTTGATTATTTGAGCTAACAATTAGTATCAAAGCTAGTCTCTAAAAGATGGTTTAACAACAAAGAGAAGATCCTTGAGGTAGCTCAACCTTTATCAATTCAAACTACACAAGATGACGTCCACTTCTAGGTTAGTTTTCTATGGTGGATCTTAATATATCTCTGAACCTTCATACTTCAAAGGAGTCAATTACTCCTATTAGAAGATGAGGATGATGTTGTTCATTCAAGCTAATGATCTTGTTACTTGGAACATCATCATGGATGGTCCCTCCATCCCTAAAAAATAAGAATGTGAGCTTTTTGGTGCCAAAAAGCAAGAAAGAGTGGAGTAAAAAGGATAGAAGAAGCATTCAACTTAATGCTATGGGCATGCACACTTTATTTTGTGCACTTGGTCCAAAATAGTAGGGTATCATCATGTTCTAATGCCAAGGAAATTTGGGGCTAATTAGAAGCCACTCATTAGGGTACTAGTCAAGTTAAGAAGTTTAAAGCGGGAATTCTTACACTCAACTATGAAACATTCAAGATGAAAAATAAGGAAGACATCAAGACTATGTTTGATTGGTTTACAATTATCATCAATAGGCTCAAATATTATGGGAAACTTATCCCAATGAAGAAGTTGTGAGGAAAATGCTTTGAATCTTGCCAAAGTCATGGGAAGCTAAAGTGACTACTATAAAAGAAGCAAAGAATTTGGAAACACTTTCATTAGACGAGCTTATTGGTTCTTTGCTCACTCATGAGATGAGAACTAATGAGCGGTCAAAGAAGAAAAAGTTGAAAAGAAAAAGGTTGGTATTACCCTCAAATCCACAATAATTGAATAAAGTAATTTTAGTGACAATGTGGATGAGGATAAAGAGATGGAAATGTTTACTAGGAGATTCAAGAAGTTTATGAGGTCCATTAGAAAGGGAAAGTTCCAAAAGAAAAAAGGACTCAAGTTTGAATCTACTAAGGAGAAGAACCTTATCATATGCTATGAATGCAAGAAGCTGGGACACATCAAGTTTTGTTGTCCCCAATGGAAGAAAAAGGGGTCAAGCAAACAAAAGTTCAAGGTTCATGTTGCTACTTGGAGTGATGAGAATTCATCCGACAATGATGATCAAGAAGTAGCCAACTTTACCTTATGGCCATTAATGATCCTAAGGTAACTTCTAACTCATTTATTCCAAATTCTTATTCTTTTGATGATTTTCCAAATGTCTATGATGAATTAGGTTTGGATTTTGAATTAATGGTTTCAAAATATAGAAAAAATTATTTCAAAAATAAAAGATGAAAAAAATTCACTCTCCACAGTCAAGCATGAACTTGAAAGTAAAATAAATTATATGCAAGCTATTATAAATTATTTTGAGAAAAAGAATTGTGACTCGCATGATTTACTTTCTAAATTTCATGATGATCATAAAAAACAACTTGAGTTGCTTAAGAGTGAAAAAACTCACTCTAACAAAGTTTTTAAAAAATATTTTTAAAAGGAGAGAGCTTAAAACAAAGTTTTGTTAAAATTAGCTTTAATTTCTATAAACATAGAGGTCCTTGAAGTTTTTACAAAGGAAAACTTATTAAAAGTGTATGGGTCCCTAAAGGACTCATAACTACTCAAGATAAAGACATCCTTTCAAAATGGATACATAAATGGACTAAAATCATAAGAACTAATGCTTATGGACCCAAAAGAATTTGGGTACCAAAAATTAAAGTTTGATTTTATGTTTGTAAGAAGAGGGGCATTGCTTCAAGTTGGGAATTCAAGAAAAAACTCATAGTACCTTGATAATGGATGCTTAAAGCACATGGCTAGTGACAAGAGCCACTTTATAAATTTGAAGACAAAGATTAGAAGAGAAGTTACATTTGGTGACAACTCCAAAGGACAAATAGAATGAATTGACTTTATTGGTAAAAACTCCTCAATTCTTATTGAAAATGTTTTGTATGTCAATGGTCTTAAGCATAATCTACTTTGTAACACCACTTATCCGTATCCGACGCTTGGGACAGGGTTTGAGGTGTTACCGAACTTAAACTATAACATTCATACAAAACCGAACCAGGATCTTTGGAACACTCAGAGAAATTTTTTTCAAAATAGTGTCACACGCCTGTGTGACTTGGGACACGCCCGTGTGGGTAGGCCTTGTGGTCACACACGCCTGTGTTCCAGCCAATATTAACAACATCGAGCATTTTGTTTATGACATCAGCATACAATTAGGGGCACACAACCAAGTTACACTCTCGTGTGCTAGGCCATGTCCTCCACACGGCTGAGACACACGGCCATGTCTCTGCCCGTGTGGCCAACACTTAGGCTATTTTCCAAACCGTTTTTGTCACTCTTAATTCTTTAACCTCTTATACATTTCATAGGCACATATCATACCCACAATTATTCCTAACTTAAACATCAAACACCCATAATATATCACTAACCATTCATGACAAACAAAACATAATCACATCACCCAAGATCTTGGCACATGCATGCATAAATAAGTTTACATACTCATAACCAATATGAGCCATATCTCATGGCCATATACAATGAAGCAATATAAGCCAATACATTTGGCCAAATCATAAGAATACATATCACCAATAACTAAGTCTCTATACATGCCACTCACTCGAAAATACTTAAGATTTATCAGTACCCCAACATGATAATTTGATAGTGTGATGTTGGCTCCGACGATCTCCAACCCCGAGCCAACCTGACAACACTAAGAGGAATGGAAAGGAGGGAGTAAGCTTCATAGCTTTGTAAGTTGGCATATAATAATAAGTAATTAACTAACATGATTTTTTTTTTGCAATCCTCATAATGTATTCTTAAAATAATACAATCATTGTTTCACATGATTCCATTTTTTACTCATGTTCATCTTAGGTTGTCTTCCTGAGTCATAGTTACTAAATCAATTATATCTTGAGTTATGGAACTCAAAATTATGATCCGTAAATTTTTCATGAAACTAGACTCACATATCTTCTTACCATAAAATTTTTAGAATTTTTGGTTTAGCCAATAAGTACAGTTTATTCTTTAAAGTCTCCATTGTTTCATTGTTTAACAGTTCTAACCTCTTTTCACTAACAATTAATTATCTCATTGTATAGAATTTGGATAATGTTACTGTTTATTTATCCTGAAATTAGACTCATTAAGAAATTCAAGCATATAAATTTTATCCCATTATTATTTTGTACAATTTTTAATAATTTTCCCAAGTCAGAACTGGGGATTCGAAAATCAGTCTGACTCTATCTCACTAAAATTTAAATATCTCAGAATATCTAATTCTTTTGCTCACACCATTTCTTTTATAAGCAAATAGACTCAATAAGCTTTCATTTCATATTATACTCAACCTCTAACTCAATTTACACCATTTTTGGTGATTTTTCAAAGTAACACCACTACTATAGTCCAAAATTGTCTTATTTTTAAAATTCACTCTTTCATCTTTTCTTTATAATAGCTTTCATTATAATACTTACCTCTTATCCACTTACCAAAGTTCGATAATATATCGAGCACATTGCTTATAAATTCAAACATACATACCTACACTTATTCATGACACTTCATATTCACACTTACTCATATAAATGCATCATGGCATGAAACACATTTGTACACTAATTCATCTCAACACACGGTCATTTTCACTTCCTATTACACTTTATCATATTATTTTGCTGCACGTTGAACCATACAAAATTCTAAAGGATACTCGGAAAAGTTGCCCAAAGGTGCCACACTTTTTCGTAGCCTAAGCTACCACTTATCACATTTCACTTAGATGCTCACTATCGAGCTATTCACGGGCCTGCTCACACAAGCTGACGGTCAGGACGAAGCTACCCAGTGCTGCTCAGACAAGCTAATAGGTATCCACAACAAATGCAGGATAACCTAGCCACTGGTAGTCGTACTAGACCAGCACCCGAAATCAGATAAACACTTAATAACTGAAACACTTGATTTCGTAGTGATAGGTCACTCTTATCCTATTCGATTCTTAAGGTTCAATCGGGATTCTTCACACTTATCAAAGCTTTTTCAATAAGCACTTAATCACATATCTCATGATGGTAACTAACTCATAAGTTCACATAATAACCATAATCATGAAAAAGCACTTTTAAAAGAAAATTTTCAATTCATTTCCATGTCATCTTGTATCATAAACATATTTTTAAATCAATCCATATACATAGCACTTTAAACATTTAATTCAACATAATCAAATTAACATACCAATTTAGGTTTCAAACATACACCACAACAACATTGCATTATTATTATCAGACCAACTTACCTCGAATGCAAAAGCGACAATTATTTTAACTTAGTCAATAACCTCGTTCTTCCCCAATCTAAGCCCGAATTTCATTTTTCTTGATCTAACATATCAAATAACACTTATTTAAAATTCACATTATTCAAATTAGTCCAAAAATCAAACTTTGAAAATTTTACTTTTTTCCTTAAAGTTTTACATATTTACACTTTTACCCCTAGGCTTGTAAAATGATTTTTTATTCAATTTCCTTCAATTTTGGACCTAGCCAAACCATTTTCATAACTATAACAGTCCACATTTCCCATTAAATCACACTCTTATGACAATTTTTATAACTTTTATAATTTAGTCCTTTTGGACGTTTTCACCGAAAATCACTTAGTAAAAACCGTTTCTCTAACCATAAACATGTATAATCTACCATAATTCATCAAAATGCACAAATTTCTAACATGCGTTAAAACCTAGACCTTCATCATATCTCAAATAAATGGTAGAAATAGGTAGATTATGTTACAAGGATTTCAAAAATGTGAAAATCATTAAAAACAAGGCTTGGATACACTTACTATTGAGCTTGGAAGCTTGAAAACCCTAGCATGGCTTCCCCCTGCAAGTTTTGGCCAAGTAAGAAGATGGACAAGGGTTTTTTGCTTTTATTTTGTCTTTTAGCTCATTTAATTACCAAATGACCAAAATGCCCTTCACTTAAATTTTGATATTTTACCCTTCCATGTCAATTTTTGTCCAAAATTTTAGAATTTGGTCAAATTTCTATTTAAGGACCTCTAACTAATATTCCAATTCAATTTCATGCTAAAAGTTTCTAGAACTCAACTTTTACAACTTATTCGATTTGGTCCCTAAAATCAAATTGGACACTTTTCACATAAAATTTCTCCATGAAATTTTCACACAAGTATACAAACATTTCAAAAACCTTATAATAATCATAAAATAATTATTTCCACTTCAGATTTGTGGTCTTGAAACTACTATTCTGAGTAGGCCCTAATTCGGGATGTTACATACTTAGTATTAGCCAATTGTGTGATAAAAGTCTCAATGTCATTTTTGAGTCTAATAGATGTAAAGTAGTTGAAATTGTTTCTAATAAGATTATACTTATAGGACATAGGATAAGAAATACTTATATGGTGAATTTAGATGATTTACATGATTCATTCTTATGCCTTGTTGCTAAAAATGAAAATAACTCTTTACTATGGCATAGAAAACTAGGACATGCTAGCATGAGAGTTTGGTATAAATAAGCCTAAGATTACTTAGTTAGAGGTTTGCCTAAAATTGAATTTGACTTACATAAAATTTACGATGCTTATGTTAGGGGTAAACATATAAAAGTTTCTTTTAAACCTATTAATGATGTATCAACTAGTAGAGTTCTTCAACTATTCTAGGTTTACTTGGGTTCTTTTCTTAAGTACTAAAGACGATGCTTTAGGAAAATTCATCACATTTTCAAAAATGAATCAAAATGAAAAAGGTTATTTTATCACTAGTGTTAGAGGTGACCATGGAACCGAATTTCAAAATCCTGGTTTTGAAATTTTTTGCTACTCAAATGGAATTAGCCATAATTTTTCTACACCTAGAACCCTTTAACAAAATAGAGTTGTTAATAGGAAAATAATTCACCAAAATATTTTTGGGCGAAAGCCACAAACACTACTTATTATATTGTTAATAGAGTAATGATTAGACCTATTTTAAAGAAAATTTCATATGAACTTTTTAAAAATAGAAAGTCTCATATTAGCTATTTTTATCATTTTGGATACAAGTGTTTTATTTTAAACAATGAAAAACACAACCTTGTAAATTTGATGTAAAAAATGATGAAGGAATTTTTCTTGGTTATTCTCTAAATTTTAAAGCTTTCCAAGTGTTTAACAAAATAACTTTAGTAGTAGAAGAGTCTATACAAGTTTTTTATGACTCTAACCTTCTTCCTAGAAAGGATTCTTGTATTGATGATGATAATGTAGAAATTTTTAAAATGATAAAGTGGATCAATAATCAAGTGAGAAGATACAATGGCAAACACAAGTTTCTCTAAAGGAGTTTACAATAGAAGAGAGGGAAGTTACTCATCAAATGGAGTTCAAGGATGGTAAGATTTTAGGAGATCCATCCAAAGGGGTAACCACTAGATCTTCTCTTAGAAATACATGTAATAATGTTGCATTTATTTCATACAAAGCCTAAAAATATATATAAAAAAAGAATTTAATGATGAATATCAGATATTGACCATGCAAGAAGAGTTAAATCAATTTGAGAGAACTAAAGTATGAACCCTAGTTGAAAGACCTAGTGAAAATCTACTATAGATACTAACTGGGATTTTAGGAATAAGCTAGATGAAAGTGGAAACATAGTGAGGAACAAGGCTAGGCTTGTTGCTCAAGATTATACTTAAGAGGAAGGATAAATTTTGATGAAACATATACTCTATAGCTAGGATGAAAGCCATTAGGATGCTTTTAGCTTTTGCATGCTTTAATTATTTTAAATTATATCAAATGGATGTAAAAAGCGTTGTCTAAATGATTTTAGAAATGAAAAAGTGTATGTTAAATAATCACCCAGTTTTGGAGATCCAAATTTTCCAAACTATGTTTTCAAACTTTAAAAAGCTGTATATAGTTTGGAACAAGCTCCTAGAGCTTGGTATCTAGTGTAACGCCCCGAATTTCAGGCCAAGAAGTTTTGAGTTTTAAGTATAGGGTCAAAGAGGAGGTTGCACACATAAGTTAAGTTGTGCAATTTAGTGACAAGAATGGGCTTGTTGGTCTAGTGGTTAAGTGGTGTGTTGGAGTGTTGGAGGTCTTGTGTTCGAGTCGTTGGCATGCTTTTAGAAGAGCCTTTTTATTTTTTTTATTTTTTTTGATTAATAATTCCAATAATTTGCAATTATTAGGCAATCTGTTGATTATTTTCATTTTTATTTTCGGCTTCTCTGCTTTGGCTTTTTTTTTTTTGGCTTCCTCTCCTCCTCTCTTCACTTTTTGCTTCCTAAATATTTCTAAAATGATTTCTATGGACACTAAGATTACCGCTCCTCCACCGTCGCCTTCGTCATCGGCAAACAGGTGTGGGATTCAAACTTAAACTATGTTGTTCATTCGTTTATTAGTTCTGTAAATTTTTCTGTTTGGCTTTCTTTGACTGAGCTCTAACCCTCCTAATTTGGGTCTGTAATCGTTGTGAGAGAGAGGAAAATCCCATATTCTGGTGTACTCTTGATGTGGTTAAGGTTGGGGGCGGTTCTGGTGGCCAAAATGACATTTTTAAGGTTGATTTGGGGTGGTTTCATGGCTGCCTCAACGGCCACACGGGCGTATGTCGAGGCACACAGCTGTGTGAAATTGGGAATTAGGGTTTTCGAGCTAGTTTGAGTGCCACATGACCTGTCCACACGAGTGTGTAGCCGATTTAAGATTTTTTCAGAAACCACACGGACATGGCCCTTGGCCACACGACCATCTGACTGATTTGGGAAATTAGGGTTCTCACACGGGGTGTACTTTGGGATACATAGCCTTGTGACTGATTTGGGCCTAGAGATTTCACACGAGCGTGTATTATGGACCACACGGTCGTGTTTGATGGCCACACGGGCGTGTGACACCTTCACGCGGCCGTGTCTGCCTTGCGCTTGAATTTAGAGAAATTGGACAGTGAGTGACATGGCCTGTTCACACAGTCGTGCCCCTGTACCACACGGGGGTGTGCCTCTATCACATGGCTATGTGCTACCCTTTACATGGGCATTTGGATCCCCACACGGCCTAGATTGCTCCACACGGCTGAAGCAGACTGGCGTGTGGCCCTAACTTGCCAAATTCTGATTTTGGGGCAAATCGAATGCCTTTGTGAGTCTATGTGTTCCAACCCCTCGACTAAGTTTACTGAGGGTGAATATAACCCTATTCTGACTTTGATTTATGTACTGCTTGCAATTGGTTGTATGAAATGATGGGAACCAAATCTGAGTGCCTAAGTGTGCATGTTTCTAAAACTGATTGGCTACTTCTGAATGACTATTTCTAAGTGACTGTTTGTAAATGATTGATTCTAAATGACTGTTTGGAATTGTATTCTGAATTGGTGCATCTGCATTCATACATTTGCATACGTCCATTTGCATAAACCATCTTGGTTTGGGATTTTGAAGACAAGAAAGACTGATTTGATCTGCTAGTTCAACTGCATAGAAAATCATCATCGCCAGGCAACCCGGTATGACATTATATAGAATGTATAGCAGTTTACCACATTGTATTGTACCACATGTATGTTAGCTACATTATGTACTACGATCTATTTTGGTAGTTTATACTACATGTCTGTACCGCGGTAATCCACATTGCACCGTACAACTTATACTCTAGGATTGTTGGGTAATATATGAGACTGGCAGTTTAACGGCACACTACAAGCCCCAATACCCAGAGGGTCGAGGGTAGTCCCAATACCCTGAAGGTTGTGGACAACACTGATAATCATCATTTCCGGGCAACCCGGGATGATATATCTGAGGATCTGTATTGAAAGGCTCTTAAGCCTGATGTACTGGCAGCTCAGCTACAAATTCCTATTTAGTACCGCAACCGGTGCTAATTGTAAGTGTAGGGATGGGTGGATTGATTAAATCCCACAGTAAGTGTGGAGTTGGAAGAAGTGGTGTGTTTGCTGGATGGGTGTGTTATTTCATAACTTATTTGCACTCATATGCATCTGACTGAATCTGATATTGTGACAAAATGTGACTGTACTGTGTAACTGCAATATCGGATTGACTGTTCGACTGAAATATTTGAATGTCTGATTGACTGAAATGTCTAATTGTATTATTTCATTGAAAGGCACTTGTGCTTAAGAGAACCTTGTAGACTTGACTGCGACTGTCTAACTAGATAGTTACTATCATGGGCTAAGGCCCAACTGATATTGATTCTATAAAGGGCTTAGGTCTAGTCTTTAACATTTGAGAACTACTGCTACTGTGTCTGATTGAGCCATATGACTGTAAAGTTACATATAGGGTAAGTTTATTATGGGCGTATATGCCCAATTGTCATCTGACGGTAAGGTTTGTTGTGTGTATATCGACTGGTTCTGTAGAGTTCGGTAGGTTGGTTCTGCTTCGCAACTGATCCTGAATTGATTCCAAGCCTTTATGTTTCTATTCTGTTTCCGTAGTTTTACTAGTTTTGATCTCACACTGACCTCAAGTAGCTCACCCCCTCTTCTGTTTTCTCTTTCAAGTGCAGGTCTGGATTCTGGATACTAGACGCAGTACGCGAAAGTTTCGGACTGGCTCATAAACCATGGATTTTCAGTTTTATTTTTCTGCTAGTATTTGATTATTAGATAAATTGGTGAACTGTAAGGTTTTTATAATACTATGGAACAATTTCTGCTTTATGTTTAATTCGTATATCTTAAACGGGTTTACACTGAGTTTTATTGTTAACTGTTACTGGTTAGTTATTAAACGTTTTTAAATGATTTTGATTCACTGAGATAAAATGTTTTGTATTCTTTTCCTTCGATCATTTCGGTGATCAATGTAGCATTTCGGATTCGGCCTAGACTCCTAGGCCGAGTTTGTGGTGTTACATGTAGTGGTATTAGATCCAGGTTTGCAAAAATTCGGCCTGTGTTTTCTACGTGGACGTGTGTGCAAATCAATGATTTAGAAAAACCTTTTAAAAACTATACCACAAAAAATTGAGTGGTTTGAATTTGAAAAGGATTTACGGAAATGAACTGTCTGAGACTCTGGTCTTGGTCCAAGTAAAATTCGGAACTATAAAAATTAGAAAAATAGATTCTGCTATTATAACTCTATTTGTATTCTGTTGATGTAGGCTTTCTAAGTTATCCATACGACTGAAATAGATTCTGAGGGCAATCAGGATCGCGATGATTCATTTACTCCTCCGGAGAGTGAGACTGTTCAGGAACCAGTAGTTCATGCGATTTCACCAGCCTCGGTTAACCGGAGGTTGGAACTGAGGCACTGACTCGGATAGTGGGGAAAGTGCTAGAGGGAGTGTTTGAGGTTAGAATGAAAGAGATTATTAAGATGCTCTAGGTTAGGTGCATAGATTATGGGGAAAAGAGAGATCGTCGCACTAAGACACATCGAACTGATAGTAAAGGTAGTGTGGTAGTGGCACGAGCGTACCGTATTATGAGCACTATAAGAGGCATCATGTGGGCGATTGTTGGAGGAAGTCCAGAGCGTGTCTTGGGTCTAAAAAGCATCAGGTTTGAGATTGCCCTTGGTGATTTTGAGTCAGGTATAATTGGAACTGTTTGAATGTATTGCTTTGAGTATAGAAATTATATGTACACAACTATCTGTCTGCTTAAGTGGTAATGTGTTCTGGGTATGTGTGAGAGGTTCCAAGTTCAAGTCTACCGTGGTAATGATTTAGAAATAGAGTGCACAGTAGGAGCGTAATGGTGTAGTTGGTTCTTGTGGCTGTTCTGATAGCTGGAAATTTCGGGGACAAAATTTCTTTAAGGAGGGGTGAATTATAACGCCCCAAATTTTGGGCCTAGAAGTTCTGAGTTTTGAGCATAAGGTCAGAGATGAGGTTACACAAATAAGTTAAGTTGTGCAATTTAGTGACAAGAATGGGCTTACTGGTCTGGTGGTTAAGTAGTGGTTGGAGTGTTAGAGGTCCTGTGTTCGAGTCGTTGGCACGCTTTTAAAAGAGTCTTTTTATTTGTTTTATTTTTGTTGATTAATAATTCTAATAATTTGTAATTATTAGGCTATCTGTTGATTATTTTTTTCATTTTTATTTTCGGGTTTTCTACTTTGGCATTTTTTTTGGGCTCTTTCTCCTCCTCTCTTCACTTTTTGCTTCCCAAATATTTCTAATATGATTTTTGTGGACACTGGGATTACCACTCCTCTGCTGTCACCTTTGTCATCGGCAAACAGGTGTGGGATTCAAACTTAAACTACGTTGTTTATTCGTTTAATAATTCTGTAAAATTTTCTATTTAGCTTTTTTCAACTGAGCACTAACCCTCCTGATTTGGGTTTATAATTGTTGTGAGAGAGGGGAAAACCCCATATTCTGGTGTACTCTTGATGTGGTTAAGGTTGAGGGTGGTTCTAGTGGCTAAAATGGCATTTTTGGGGTTGATTTGGGGTGGTTTCATGGCTGCCCTGACTGCCACACGGACGTGTGCTGAGGTACACGGCTATGTGGAATTAAAAATTAGGGTTTTTGAGTTATTTGAGTACCATACGGCCTGGCCAGACGGACATGTGGCCGATTTAGGGATTTTGTCAGAAACCACATTGTCGTGTCCCTTTGCTACACGGCCGTGTGACTAATTTGGATAATTAGGGTTCCCACACGGGCATGTACTTTGAGACAAATAGTCGTGTGACTAATTTGGAGCCTAAGGATTTCGCACGGGTGTGTGTTATGGGACACACGATCGTGTCTAATGGCCACATGGGCGTGTGACACCTTCACACGGACGTGTCTGCCCAGCACTTGAATTTAGAGAAATTAGACAGTGAGTTACACGACCTATTCACATGGTCGTGCCCCTACACCAAACAGACGTGTGCCTCTGTCACACAGCCGTGTGCTACCCTTTACACGGACGTTTGGATCCACAGACGGTCTGGATTGCTTCACACAGTCGGAGCACACGGGCGTGTAGCCCTAACTCGCCAAATTTTGATTTTGAGGCAAATTGAATACCTTTGTGAGTCTATGTGTTCCAACCCCTCAACTAAGTTTACTGAGGGTGAATTCGAACCCTGTTGACTTTGATTTATGTATTGCTTGCAATTGGTTGTATGAAATGATAGGAACCGAATCTGAGTCCATAAGTGTGCACGTTTCTGAAACCAAACTGCTTCTGAATGACTGTTTCTGAGTGACTGTTTCTAAATGATTGCTTCTGAATGACTTTTTGGAATTGTATTCTAAATTGGTGCATCTATTTTCATACATTTGCATACATATATTTGCATAAACCATCTTGGTTTTGGATTTTGAAGACAAGAAAGACTGATTTGATCTGGCAGTTCAACTGTATAGATGATTATCGTTGGCGGGCAACCCGGGATGACATCATATAGACGGTATAGCGGTTTACCACATTATACTGTACTGCATGTACATTAGCTTTGCTACGTACTACTATCTGTTCGGGCAGTTTATGCTGCATGTCTGTACCGCGGTAATCCGCATTGCACCATACAGCTTATACGCTAGCATTACTGCGTAATAGATGAGACTGGTAGTTTATCTGCATACTATAAGCCCCAATACCCAGAGGGTCGAGAGCAATCCCAACACCCTGAGGGTCGAGTTATTTTGAGTGCCATACGGCCTGGCCACACAGACATGTGGCCGATTTGGAGATTTTGTCAGAAACCACATTGTCGTGTCCCTTTGCTACATGGCCGTGTGACTAATTTGGGTAATTAGGGTTCCCACACGGGCATGTACTTCGAGACACATGGTCGTGTGACTAATTTGGAGCCTAGGGATTTTGCACAGGCGTGTGTTAGGGGACACACGGCCTTATCTAATGGCCACATGGGCGTGTGACACCTTCACACAGACGTGTCTGCCTAGCACTTGAATTTAGAGAAATTAGACAGTGAGTTACACGACCTATTCACATGGTCGTGCCCCTACACCAAACAGACGTGTGCCTCTGTCACGCAGTCGTGTGCTACCCTTTACACGGACGTTTGGATCCACAGATGGCCTGTATTGCTCCACACGGTCGGAGTACACGGGCGTGTAGCCCTAACTCGCCAAATTTTAATTTTGAGGCAAATCGAATACCTTTGTGAGTCTATGTGTTCCAACCCCTCAACTAAGTTTACTGAGGGTGAATTCGAACCCTGTGCTGACTTTGATTTATGTATTGCTTGCAATTTGTTGTATGAAATGATAGGAACCAAATCTGAGTCCATAAGTGTGCACGTTTCTGAAACCAAACTACTTCTGAATGATTGTTTCTGCGTGACTGTTTCTAAATGATTGCTTCTGAATGACTGTCTGGAATTGTATTCTAAATTGGTGCATCTACTTTCATACATTTGCATACATATATTTGCATAAACCATCTTGGTTTTGGATTTTGAAGACAAGAAAGACTGATTTGATCTGGCAGTTCAACTGTATAGATGATCATTGTTGGCAGGCAACCCGGGATGACATCATATAGACGGTATAGCGGTTTACCACATTATACTGTACCGCATGTACATTAGCTTCGCTACGTACTACTATCTGTTCGGGCAGTTCATACTGCATGTCTGTACCGCGGTAATTCGCATTGCACCATACAGCTTATACGCTAGCATTACTGTGTAATAGATGAGACTGGTAGTTTATCTGCACACTGTAAGCCCCAGTACCCAGAGGGTCGAGGGCAGTCTCAATACCCTGAGGGTAGTGGACAATACTGATAATCATCATTGCCGAGCAACCCAAGATGATATATCTGAGGATCTGTACTGAAAGGCTCTTAAGCCCGATATACTGGCAGCTCAGCTGTAAGTTTCTGTTTAGTGCCGCAACTGGTGCTAATTGTAAGTGTAGGGATGAGTGGGTTGATTAAATCCCCACAGTAAGTGCAAGGTTGGATGAAGTGGTGTGTTGGTTGGATGGGTTGGTTATTTCATAATTCATTTGCACTCGTATGCATCTGACTGAATGTGATATTGTGACAAAATGTGACTATACTGTGTGACTGCAGTATCAGATTGACTATTCGACTGAAATATTTGAACGTCTGATTGATTGAAATGTCTGATTGTATTATTTGACTGAAAGACACTCGTGCCTAAGAAAATCTTATAGACTTGATTGCGACTGTCTGACTAGATAGTTAATGTAATGGGCTAAGGCCCAATTGATACTGATTCTATAAAGGGCTTAGGCCTAGTCTGTAACATTTGAGAACTACTGCTACTGTGTCTAATTGAGCTAGATGATTGTAGAGTTACATATGGGGTAAGTTGATTATGGGCGTATATGCTCAATTATCATCTGATGGTAAGGTTTGTTATGCGTATATCGGCCGGTTCTGTAGAGTTCGGTAGGTTGGTTCTGCTTCGCAATTGACCCTGAACTAATTCCAAGCCTTTATGTTTCTATCTTATTTTCTTGATCTTAGACTAAGCTCGAATAGCTCACCCCCTCTTCGGTTTTCTCTTTCAAGTACAAGTTTGGATTTTGGATACTATATACAGTACACGGAAGTCTCAGACAGGCTCGTAAACCATGGATTCTTAGTTTTATTTTTCTACTGCTATTTGATTATTAGATAAACTGTTGAACTGTAAGGTTTTTATAACACTGTGGAATAGTTTCTGCTTTATGTTTAATTCGTATATCTTAAACGGGTTTACACTAAGTTTTATTGTTAACTGTTACTGGTTAGTTATTAAACGTTTTTAAATGATTTTGATTCACTGAGATAAAATATTTTGTAAACTTTTCCTTCAATCACTTTGGTGATCAATGTAGCATTCCGGATTCAGTCTAAACTCCTAGGCCGGGTTTGGGGTGTTACATGAAGATTATGAAATTTTCTTGTTCAAAAAGGTTTTAGTAAATGGAAGGTTGACACAACACTTTTTATTAAAAGAAAAGACAAGAATTTAATAGTAGTTCAAATATATATTGATGATATTATTTTTTATTCTACTCATTATCTTCTCTGTCAAGAATTTTCAAAGCTCAAAGTGAATTTGA
The DNA here is from genome assembly GCA_020496765.1 of Gossypium stocksii. NCBI lineage: Eukaryota > Viridiplantae > Streptophyta > Magnoliopsida > Malvales > Malvaceae > Gossypium > Gossypium stocksii. Next base: position 81,350,013 of record CM035630.1, on the reverse strand, counting down.
GATAAGCATGATGGAAGAACTAAATTTCTTTTTGAGACTCCAAATCAAGCAAAGGAAGGATGACATCTTCATCAATCAAGCTAAGTACACAAGCGAAATGCTCAAGAAGTTTAGGAAAGACAATCTCAAACCATAAGTTACACCCATGAGCTCTTCTACAAAGCTTACAAAGGTAAAGAAGGTAAATATGTAGAAATAAAATTATATAGGTCAATGATTGGTTCTTTACTTTATCTTACCCCAAGTAGACCGAATACTATGTTTAGTGTTTGCTTGTGTACTAGATACCAATCATATCCTAAGGAATTACATTTACAAGCCATTAAAAGAATCTTTGGGTACCTTAGAGACCCTCTTAATTTAGGCCTTTGGTATCCTAAAAGACTCTTCATTTAGCTTGCATGTTTTTTCGAATACAAATTTTGGGGGTTGCAAACTAGATAGGAAGAGCAGCTCCGGTACTTATCAAATCTTAGGCAACATGTATATATCATGGTTTCCTAATAAATAAAATAGTGTTGCTGATAAACGATAAATTATACATATTTTTACCTCATGTTTAGCCCAATTTCTAGATGAATTATCATTAAATTTGTGAGAATTGGTGCTCTTAACCTTTCTATTTCATGTTTTATACTCAAGAGAGCATAGAGAAGAGAAAAGAACGAAAAACAGACCGAAAACAAAGAAAATGGGCCAAAGTGTGAAAACAACACGGCCCAAGGAGTCACCACACGGCCGTGGCACACGGCTGTGCCACATAAGGTCCAATACGGCCCAGCCCCGACAAGCATGGCCAGACCACACGGCCATGCCACTCTCAACAGGCCCGTACACGGCCTCTTATCGATCCACACGGGCGTGGCACACGGGCGTGTCTCTGTCATGAGGAAGTGCAATTTCACTCGGATTTGGATACTTAGAGGCTAAGAAAGGCATCCTAAAGCTCTATATAAAGACCCTAGGAGGCAACTTTAAGGGTGTACTCTTTTCTCCCAAAAGGAGCGCCATATTTCTACCAACACAGGAGTAAAAGCAAGGAATTACTCCAAGGGAAGCCGATTGATTCATCCCAGAAGCTAGAATTCTACATCAAGATAGAGGATCTCCCTAAATTCCTTCAGGAGTTTTTGGGTTCTTTATGTTTTGTTATCTTATTTCTTTTGAGATGATTTCTTTATTAATTATGAACTAAACCCCTCAAATACTTGAGGGGGATAAAACCTAAGACAGACCTTGTTATTATTCATTCTTGAATTATATGATAAATACTTGAATTGTTCTTAATTATGTGTTCTTAATTCTTGGTTTAATAATCCTAGGTATTAAGTCAAGAAACTGATGTGCTTAGGCAGAGGAGCAAAAGTCCCTATTTTAAGAGTAGATTTACCATAATTAAGCGGAGTTGCATGCAACCCTAGACATAGGGCGACATAAATTTGCAGGATTAGGGTCAAACCTAATAGGGGGATCCATAGATCGAATTAATGCAACCTAGGGGTGTTAACTAGAAAGAAACCTTAGTTAAACAACCTAGGATTAGTTGTTCTTATCCTCGACGGAGGTATTAACATAGGTTAGGGATCTCTACGGATCAAGTCAAGTGAAGAAATCGTCTAGTTCAAGAAGTTAATAACAAGTGAAGTCTAGGTGGATTCTCCCTTGAGTATTGCCCATATCAAATAGCTTTTCCCGAGAGTTTTTCCCCAATTTACTTTTTGTGCATTCTTGGCTTAGTTTTAGAATTATTTTCATACAAGCCTCTTTTACTTTTAGGTTAAATAATAGAAAGGAAGTGAGTACTAGTACTTTTCGTTCCCTTGGGTACGATAACTCGGTCTTGCCGCTAAACTATACTACTGTTCGATAGGTGCGCTTGCCATAAAATAGTGATATTAGTTAGTTTTTGGTGTGATCAATTTTTATAAATTTTATTACTACATATCACGCGATATCAGTTGCATTGTCCACCACCGAAGCTGAATATATTTCTGCTGTTAGTTATTGTGCTCAAGTTTTATGGATAAAACAATAACTTAAAGACTATAGAATTGATATATGTACTATTCCTATCAAGTGTGACAATACTAGTGCTATTTGTCTCACTAAAACTCCCATCCAACATTGTAGGACTAAACACATTGAAATAAGGCATCATTTCATTAGAGATCATGTCCAAAGAGGAGAAATAGTTCTAGAGTATGTAGATACTTTGCATCAATTAGCTGACATTTTTACGAAACCTTTAGACAATGAGAGGTTTTGGACACTTAGGAGTGAACTAAGTTTGACTACCTTGCCTTAACTTTGTGTTGAATCTTTTCCATGTAGTTTAATTTTTTTTTACTTTAATATTTTCTTTGTTTGCAAAAAAAAAAAAAAAGATAATATGATGTTTATGGTTCTTGTTTGCAATATGATAGGGGGAGTTTTTATGTGGTTAATTGATCTATTTTGATTTTATTTGTCTAGCATGATTTATTTTTTATTCTCATGAATCATATGCATTATGTTTACTTTGTGCATTTTCATGCATATGAAATCATTAGGATTTATCCTAGAGTCATTTTAGGACACACCTTAAGACTGAAAAATTACGTTATTGAAATTTTTTTGCGCTCAGAAAACAGAATAGCGTTTTGGCATCAATACCATTTCAAAAATATTAATAATTTTATAAAAATATTGAGATTCATATAAAAATAACGATACCTACTAGGTTTTAAGGGCACCTGCACCCTATGTTTTCAAAAATAGTTGTAAAAACCTTTTTTCCCTTTCATCCCGAAATTCTTTTTCCCAAGTCTCAAATCTTTTCAAAAATTTCAAATTTTTCATGAAATTTTGACATTCAAATCCTTCTAACACCTTAGCATCAATTTTTCTTCAACATTGCTTCAAGGTTTTCAAAATTTCAGCACTTTTGAGGTGAAACTTAAATTTTTCAATCTTTTGATTTTATGAAATGTGGTTTGAAATATTGCCTTTTTTATGAATTATTGGGTTGATTTGGACTATATATATTGTGTTCTGTTGTAGGGGTATCCTCTTTCTAAAACTTTTCTTAACATTCTGTTTCAAACCCTACACCAAGTGTTTGTTAAAATTCCTAAACGAACTTTTTTATTGTCTCAATGCATTTTTAGTGCTTAGATATCTAGTATGGCCCTTAAGAAGCGTCCCAGAACCGATGCCTCATCTTCAAATCCTCCTAGTGATTTTAGATCATCTTTTAGTGAGTGTTTTCATTCCAATGATTAACATAAACGATTTAATAGAAACTTTGCCCCAAAATGGTTTTAGGAGTCTAGAAAGGTAGATGTTGCCATGTTAGAAGGGATAAATTTGGCTTATCTTTCAATTTTCCAAAATTAGGGTTAGATGGATTTTCTCAAAATTTCCTCACTGACCTTTTACAATATTGTTCGAGCCTTTTTCTCTAGCGGCAAACTTGAACACGATGAGTCTGACTATACCGTTATTGCCATCACATGTTTTTTAATGAACACCCTCATTTGTCTAACATTGGAAGAGCTTGGAAATTTTCTTTATTTGCCTCCCAAAGGTAACTCGACGAAAAAGGACTGTTCAAATTCGCTCTTTTTATTTAGTCAAGATTCACATTCGAACTCAATATCCATGACCCTGTTCTCCATTTGATTATCACTTGAAATTTATGTCCTATCAAGAAACATGTCAAGCTTTGTAACACTGACTATTGGTGGCTCGATTCTTTCTATTCTGATAGGCATCCCAACCTAGCCCTTATTATGTTTAATGACATCACTAAGGCTATCGGAGGGTAATGAATACAAACCTCACCCTTCTTCGTGACATTTATTTTTCATATATTTTTAGGAGGTTAGGTATTAGTACTCTTGGAGACACCCTCCATTTCTTCTAATCAACCTATTAGTTATGGGGCACTTCACCATGCTAGTTATCATTATGATGCCAATACCAGTGAATGGGTCAAGAGTGGTCATCCGACTACAAATGAAGACAATGACGTCAAAGGTGCATTTGAAAACATTCCGACATCGGAGCATGTTCCTTCACCCGAGCATGTTCCTCTTCTAGTTACTTCATTTCAAGCTAATTAACCTTCATCCAGTATTAATGTTGCCATCCTTGATGCCCTAAACGCTTTGAGCAACAATGTTCGAGGACTTAGAGATGAGGTTAACTCTTGGCTTTCGATGTTATAGATGTAAATGACATCTCCCCTCACTCATTTTCCTTTGACATCTCCTTTTTCTCCTAATAATAACGATTAGAGTAGATTTTTAAGTTCGCATTTTCGTATCATTGTTCATAACATTTGCACTATTACTTTGCTTATTTCCTATACTATGGCTTTTTGAACCTTAATGTTTTTATTAGTATTATAAGATACTTTTGTAATTTTTTTATATGTTCATTATTTCTTTATTTTATATATAATCTTGAACTAACCATCTTTTTCTCCTAAAGCTTTATTTGTCTTTTTTGCTATAAAAAAAAGGAGAGAAACGATAATTTGATTGATTGATATTATGCAAATTCTGTGACCATTTTCTTCAGAGTAAAAATGAATGTCAAATTTTAAATTTAATTCAATTTTTTTTATTTAGGCCTTAAATAGAAAATGACTTTTATTAAGGGGGACAATTTATTCAAAAAAATACCAAATGTTTTGTTATATCAAAAAGGGGGAGATTGTTAAACTAAACTTTATTTGATAACATGTTTTGATATAACAAATTGAAATGTTTTTAAATAAAAGTTAAAATTGAACAAAACTGACAAAATGATTTTTCAAATGAAGTCTAAGAGATAAAATTTTGAATCTTTACTTCGAACTCTTAGCAATTTTTGAAACAACTTTAAAATCAAGTTAAAATTATTTTAATCAAGTACGAATTTTTTTCAACTTGTCAAATTGTTTTTAAAACAAGTCAAAATAGCTCCAAGCCAAAAAAAATATTCATCCAATGACCTTGCCATAAGTGTGTTACCCTGATAGGATATCCTTAATCTTTTTGGGATAAATTCGTTCTCTCAATATGATCGTATTTTATCTCATGGTAACTATTATATCTTTATGAAAAGTCAATTACTATCAAATAGTAATCATGTCATTCATCACAAAGACAAATGACCTGTGACCACGTTTACTTTTCATCAATCATGTAATGCCAATGAGAGGATGTAACGACTCGGTTTCCAGTGGTGTAAAAAACGGTGGTTTTGAAACCCCGTTCTCTGATTGTAGAGTCTGTGAATATTATAAATTAATAATATTTATGAGATAGATATAGTGTTGTTGTGAATTTTGATTTTATTGATTTTATTAATTGGTCAATTAGTCAATGTATGAGTTATTTGTACCAAAAGTCAGTGGTTTTGGAAAATGAGGTATCGGGACCTTGTTTGCATAAACCAAAATAATAGTTATTATTAAATATTTACGAGGTTATATTATAGGTGAATTGAATTTTTTATTGGTAATTTTATTGAATTAGTAATTAATTAAGGTATAGGGACTAGATGAAAATAGTAATAAAAGTGAAATTACTATGAGCATTTTTAATTAGAACTCATGAAAGGGACTTATATAGTAAATATACCCTTAGTTTTTAAGATGTCTGGTTGAGGAATTGAAATTATGTATATTTTATATTAAAACATTAGTTAAAATTTGATTATGAAATGAATTTTAGTAATTAAAAGAAAAGGGGAGTAATAGAATGCATGTTTGAGCATTGGTGTCCAGTTGAATTTAGAAGGGGGGAACTTTTCTATGGGTTACTTAGGAACACCACAGTAGGAAAAAAAAGGGGGGGGGAATGTTTTTTTCTTTTTCATTAGCAAACGGGAACGAAGAGGGGAAAAGGTCGAGAGCTCTTGATAGGAATCACTGTTGCATGATAAGTATGATTTTCTTTGCCATCAAGGAGTGGGAGGAAGCAATAATAGAGAAATACAATGGAGCAAGCAAAATAGGTAGTTTCCATCTTGGAGGAATTTTCAGTAAGTTCTTTGCAAATATTTTAAATTTCTTCGTAAGCTGTTCAGTTTTAAGTGTTGCGATGCTTGAGATTGTTGTTACATGCGACATGCATGAAAGATTGTGATAGTTTTGTTTGGTGAGTGTGGATTAATTTGCTTCTGGAAACCGTGGCTAAATGGTGAAAAATGGTTATAAGTGTGTGTAGTTACTGCTGTTGGAATGATGAAGAAAAGTCATAAAAACTTGAGGTTTATATAACTGCTGAAACCGCTACTTCAACAATTGTTTTTAGCTTGTGAATGTAAAAAAATTATGGTGAAGGAAATGGTGTGGAATGGCTGTTCGAATATGTGTTGACGTGTGCAATTGTAACTATCTAATTATGTTGCCTTAATTTGCTTTTACATGTTGCCCAATGTTGTAAATTTTATGATAAATTCGGTTAAGTTTAATGCATGTCTCATTTGAAAATTCAATGCTGTCCAAAGCTGGACATTTTCATGTTGTTTGGGTGAGTCTTTCAAAGGTAAGTTTGTTAAATTCTCACGTTTAATTTATGGGTATATATACAAGTAATGTTCAGCTATATGGAATATTAAATCAAGTTTAAGCAGCTAGGATTGTATGTTATTTTTTTTTTACTAATTTACTGTCGTTTGAGATGAAGGGAAATTTAAATTTGACTTTGCTAAAATTGATGTTGTGCAAAAGTTAGATATATAGCATAAATGCTATGCTAATGTGTCCAAATCATGTTATTAATATGTTTTGTTTATGCCTTCATTGTTGATGTTTTATATCGCCCATGTGGACAAAGTAGCCGTTAAGTGCTCTGAAATTATTGGATGATATATCTTGACCAAGGTAAGACGTATTTATTCCGCGTTGACGCTTAATGATCTATATTATTGTTGTTTGTAATGTCAGTGTTGAGTATTGGAGACTGAAACTCCCTCCTCTTTAAGTTTTATTGGAGTTTAAACATGATGATAGCTATTTTAAATAAAGTGAATGCTGCAAATTATGAGGTCTAAATGTTGGAAATTTAGGTAATTAAATGCTGCAATTTATCATATTTTGAAAGCTGAAATTTGAGGTGTTAATGTTGTAACTTATGATGTCTAGGGGCTGTTACTTTGATGATTAATTGTAGTACTAATTTGTTGATTAATCTATGATTATTGTGGTACAAACGAATGAATTTTTAAGCTATCTGAAATCGGTCAATTGAATTAATTAAATTTTACAAATTCTAATTAATGTACGCTAGAAAGTAAAATGTTCGAATGTTTTGCTTAAGTGGATTAAATGTGTCACAAATTCCATTCTGTCATTTCACTTCAAAACAAGACAAGAATTCAAGTGCTTAAAATTAAATTAGTACATTGCATGATCTTGTATGAATATTGATGTAAAATACTGGTGGTATTGATGTATCATTGTTGATTTATAAGCTAAATTTATATGAGTATCGTGTGTATGAAATGTTGTAATTATATATTGTGCAAACTATTTTGGGGTATAAAATGAAATGCTTTGCAAATAAGTCTATGGACCTTGAACTCTTGATTTTTCATTTAAGTCGTTATTTCATGATTATATGCTATCCATTTTTTTAGTGAAAAACGAGGTTGTTTGAATGGTGATGAAATGATGATTATTTTGGACAAAACAATGTTGTCCAATATGTATAATCAAGACTGTCTATTTTGTGTATAATGAGGTGGTTCAAAAAAAGTATATAAATGTAACATTTCATGTTTAATTATTTGCCAATAATAATAATAATTGAAATTTTATATTGCCGATTATCTAAAAATAAATACTAAGTTGCTGCTCGCAAGTTCTTGGCTAGAAATTAACCGAATCAATAGATTTAATTGTTAATCAGATTGCATGCTTGGTTGCTGTCTTAATTGGTATCTTAATGGTTTTAAATGAGTATTTTCATGCTATCCAAATTTTGGTTAATGGATGTTGTCTTAATGATTTCAAATGTTCATTTTTATGTTGTCTAAGTAAGGCTGATTAATGTCTAAATTTTTTCCCTAATGTCTTGGTGAGTTTTCTTTTGGTCTTCGGCAATTTTAAACATTCAAATTTTACTAGTACAATCTTGATGTTCCGGTTGTAGGAAATGCATAGAAAGATCCAGTTTGAATGCTGTCGTTTTCGTGATTTAATGTTGTCCAATTAAAGCATGCTTAAGTTGTTCCAAATGGAGGAAATTCCTACTGTTTAAACGCTAAACCTAATGTTGTTCATAAGATGGATTTACAACAATTATTTTAATTTATGTCAATTAGTCTTAACTAAGCTGTAAATGTATTTAATTGTGCTTTGCATTATTGGTGTTTGTGCGGTCCAATGAGGGACATATTGATTCATTCTGCTGCATAATGTCATATGATATTGCTGTCTACATTGTCTGAGTTAAGACAAATTAAATGTGAGAAAGTTGATATGTTATATTTATATTTAAATTGTTATGTATTCAAATTATGAATCATGGGTATATAAATGTGTTGTGATGTATTTGAATTGTGAAATAGTATTGTTGACTAAGGTAAGAATAAAGTTGTTAATAGGTTAGTCGAAAGAATCGTTATGAGATCTGGGCACTAAACATGCTCATATTGAATAGGTACAGCTTAGTAACTTTTAGTACTAAGTATGTGGTAGTTATATATATATATATATATATATATATGTAGTTATACATGTTTTACTTGGGGATAGTATTGGTTATATTAATATTACATGTTTAAGTTATGGAATTACTAGTGAGTACTTCACTCAATGTATGATTTGTTTTCTACATGTACAAGTAAGATTTATTTCGGGATTTTTTGAGCATTAACCTCAGCGTCCCATCCACAATTCTGGTCTCAACATTATTTGGTAGCTCCACTCTTAATTATTATTGGCATGTACCTAGTGGTTAGGTTTCGCGGTATTTTATAATATTATAATTAGAATTTAATCTCATAGTCTAGTACTAATATATATACATGGTTAATCATGTGTATATTATTAGATACGTATATAAATGAAACTCATATTTACTTAAGTATGTCTAAGGAATGTAAATTCATTGATTTAAAAAAAAATTGGTTGCGAACTATTCGTAGTTTCTTTGGAAACGGTTGTGACATTGTAGCTCGTTGTCAAGTATAGGGTATTACAAAGGATATCATTTATCCATATTTTGGGCTATGAATTCCACTATTGTAAATGATGCTACATACTGCAGAAGTCATATACCAAATACACCAGCTTTTGGTTCCTTATCTTTTTTAACTTAGGCTTTTACTTACTCAAAGTATACGAATCACACATACATAGTCTGTCATCCACCCAGGATTAAGATATGTCATGCTTTGAAAATCACAAGTGAGTAAATCCATAAATGGATTGTAACGTCCCAAAATTTTAGTTTTGAATTATTAGAATTTGTTAAGTGATTTAATTAGGTTCAGTGGTTAAGAGTTGTGCTCGTGTGTGTGAGGTATCGAGTTTGGGCCGTATCATGTCTAAATCAAAATTTATTTTTACTCCCTATCGTGGTGCCGCCCTAATATTAGTATGCTGGATAAGTTTAAATTCTTAATAATATGTTAGAATATATAGGAACTTGGTTGGATTTAGTAAAATATCTATATCTTTATTTTTTAAAAAAATTATCCCCAATTAACTTCCTTGCTTGTCATCCTACATTCCCACTTTCCCCATCCTCTTTCTTTGATTTTTTTTTTTTGTTTTGTTCACTATGGCTACTAAAGAAAACCCTCTCTACCATTGTTAATGTAACACCCTAAACCCGGCTTAGAAGTCTAGTCCAAATTCAGATGCTACATTGATTACTGAAGTGATCGTGAGAAAACCTTACAAATCAAGTCGTTCAAAATTCTATCTCCGAAAATATTTTCTCTCAACAATCAAAATGTTTAATCATTTAAAATCCATTCATTAAATTTATAACTGAATTTAACAAATAACCGGAGTAGAAAGCATGCATGTAAATTTAAAATAGAATTTGTACCACAGTATTATAAATCTTTACAGTTCAAAACTAATTATAAAAACCAGAGAACACAAACTGGTATTCCAATTTGCCAAAGCTGTCCGAGACCTCCGTGTACCAAGTCCAACATCAGAAATCAGAGTGGTACCTAAAAAGGAAATAGAAGAGGGGTGAGCTACTCGAGTTCAGTATGAGATCAAACCAGCTAAACTACAAAAACAGAAGCAGGGACAAAAACAAAAAAAAAACTAAAACCAGTTTAGATTCATGCGTGAAACAGAACTACTTATAAAATGATTCAGAATCATTCAATATATGCAAAGGAAACTTATCGACAGATGACAATTGAGCATATTTACCCAACATTCATATACCGTAGGTACTTTTCAGTCACACAGGACAATCAAACACACATAGTCTCACATGCCATTCAGATACAATAACAATAATTCACAAGTTAGTCACACAGTCACGATAACAGTTCAGTCAGACAATTGTAGATATAGTCTACAGAATTCGCATAGGCACAAGTGCCTTTCAGTCGAGCAGTAACACATTCAGTCACGGCATCAGTAATTCTCAACCATTAACAAGTTTTAGTTTAGTCAAACAGATTAATCAGATGTATATGAATGCAAATGAGTTATAAAATAACCCACCCATCTAGCCAACACACCATCTCCGTCCAACCCTACACTTCCTGTGGGGATTTAATCAACCCACCCATCCCTACACTCCAAGTAGGACCTCGAAAAGCCCATCCAACCCTACACTTCCTATGATGTCATCCCGGGTTGCTGGCAACAATGATCATTAGTATTGTCCTTGACCCTCAAGGAATTGGGACTAATCAGTATGCAGATAGACTTTCAGTCACGTATGTTACACAGCAAAGCTAGCGTATAAGTTGTACTGTACAATGCGGTAAACCGCAGTACAGACATGCAGTATGAACTGCTAGATCAGATAGTAGTACATAGCATAGCTAACATACATACAGTACGGTGTAACGCAATAATCCACTATACTGATGGGTTGCAGTAAAACTACCAGATCAGTCAATGATACGCAGCGATGCTGACGTATGTACTGTACAGTGCAATGTAAAAATTAGCAGTACAGTCAAAACATCCACGACCCTCAGGGTATTGGGACTGCTCTCAACCATCTGGGTATTAGGGGCTACAGAATACAAGTAAACTGCCAAATCGTAAATCTCCCTTCTCTTCAAAATCCCACCCAAAAATTTATATGCAGATGTGTGTATGCAAATGTATGTATGCAGATGTACCAATTCAGAATGGAATTTCAACCAGTCACTCACAGTCAATCAATCAGTTTCAAAAGTGTAAACACTCATACACCTAGATTCCTTACTTAACACGTCACATATTCAATCACAAGTAAAATATATACTGAAGTCACAATGGTGTCAAATCTACCCTCAGCAAGCCTAGTCAAGGGTTAGAATACATAGAATAGAGGTTGCACTTGAATTGCCCTGAAATCATAAATTTGGCGAGTTAGGGCCACACGCCCGTGTGCTCTGGTCGTGTGGAGCAATTCAGGCCGTGTGGGGGTCTAAATGCCCGTGTGCAGGGTAGCACACAGCCGTGTGATAGAGGCACACGCCCATGTGGTGCAAGGACACAGCCGTGTGATCAGGCATGTAACTCATTGTCCAATTCCACTAAAATGAACTGCAGGGCAGACACGGCTGTGTGTCTAGAACACACGCCCGTGTGGGATCCTTAAATCCCCAAATCTGTCAAATAGTCATGTAGCTAGGCCGTGTGTCTCCAAATATCTGAAACCCTAATTTTCCAACCCATACGCACGTGTGCCCAAGGGACATGGTCGTGTGAATTCTGACAAAATCCCCAAATCGGCCACACGGTCATGTGGCCAGGCCGTGTGGCACCTTAATTACGCCTGAAACCCTAGTTCCCAAATCTTTAGAATAGCCCGTATAGTCGTCGGGGGTCACGACTTATATGCATATGATATCTGTTAGTTTGTGCACATGCATTAGGGTAAGATAATGATGTGATGGAGAAAGTGTTGGCAGTTTAATAATCTGCATTACCTGGTAGATATACCACATGACTGTACTGGTGGCAAAGCCATACTTATCTATTTCTGGCAGATTACCGCACATTATATCTAGCAGCCTGATTGCGCTATTCTGAAAAGTGGCATATGCTTACTTATAGGTGTGTGGGGTTAGATGGGTGTTTAATACTCTAATTGGTATGTAGGGATGGATAAAGATAGTGTGTAGCGAATGGGGGTAGGATCTGAATATGTATCTGATTATGCATCTATGTCTAATTATGAAAATGCATCTGATTTTGTATTTGAGTTGCAACTGTATACTCATCTGATATTTTGTATGCATCTGATTTGTAGTTGGGTTGAGTTATACACTAAGCTTGTTATCTCACCCTTTTGTCTGTTTCTTCTCAACTAATCAGCAAACCTAAGATCGGATGACGCCCGTGAACTCGGAATCGAATTCTGTCTTAAAACAATTTAAATGAACTTTATGTCTCAATTTTGACTTTTTTTTCAGACTTTTGGACTATAATTTGTTTTTGGACTTTCCCTTTCGATTTGACTTGTTTTTTTTGGAATACGTGGAATTATGCATATATTGGCAAACCTATCCGCTTACTATTCAAACCACGGTTTCCAAAATGTCATAACTTAGAAAATTTCGTTGCAAACGACTGACCTTCATTCTGGGTACCATCAATTGAAAGTAAAGGAAGTTGATGTGCATAAGATTGCCTTTAGAACTTATTATGGTCATTATGAGTTCTTTGTCATGCCCTTCGGTTTGACGAATGCTCCTGCTGCATTCATGGTATAACAATCCATTTTTCAGTGGTTTCGAGGCCACAAATCTAAAAAATGTGTTCGTAAATTTTATCATTTAATATTTACAAGTCAAATATATTATTATATTAAATTTTCATTTGATAATTTTAGTTAATTGAATGAAGAGTTAAGTACAAGTGGTTTGTGCTTAAAGTTAAGTGGTTTTGGAAAATGAGGTATCAGGACCACATTTCTGTAAATAGAGCCTGTAAATATTTTTATTAAATATTTATGGAGTGATTATATAGGTATATTTAAATTTGGTCTAGAAATTTTAATGTTTGGATAATTAATTAAGGAAAATTGACTAAATCATAAAAGCTACAAAAGTTAATCTCTATTAGTTTATATGGGTTAAATGGGTGTAAAATGAATAATTTGATGGTTTTAAATGTCAAATATGTCATAATTATTGATTGTGGACTGTTAGTAGTGGGCTTTAATGAATTATGTATTAAAAATTAAATTATTTTATTAAAATAAAAATGGTAAAACATGAAATAAGCATGAATTGTCATAATCTTCTTCTTTCTTGTTTCTCTACCATCGAAACACCATTGTTGAGAAAACTTGGAAGTTCGGTCTTCTTGCATGTGAGTTGATTCTTTACTTCGTTTTAGTAATTTTTATATTTTTGAAACCATTGCAACTTAATTTAACTAACCCATGAACTAATTTGTGAAACTATCAAATTTTGTGAGTTATGGCATGAGTGAATTTGTTATGTTTTTGAAGTTTAATGATAAATTCTTAAGCTTGATAGTTAAATAGGACTATTTGGTAAAAGGATTTTGGTTAATTTTAAAGTTTAAGGACTAAGTTATTAAAATAGTAAAATTACATGAAATTCTTGTGAAAATTTGATAAATATTGGTTGTATAGGGACTATATAAAATTCGACTAGCATTGATTTGGTTAAATTGTGATAGATCCAAAAGTTTTGGGTTTAAGAACTAAATTGAATAAAAGTTAAAAGTTTAAGGTAAAAATCTAAAATGTTGATTAAAATGTCAATTACATGAATTTTAGTATTTAAAATTATTTGAACTATATAATTGAATTAAATTATTATATATATCAAGAAACAAATCAACCGGACACAAATCGTGGAAAAACGAAGTAAGCGAAATAGTCGTTGGTATCGCGTTTGTACTTATTTTTTACAGGGTAAGTTTGTACATTGATTTAAATTATTAATTTGCTATTTTTATTCATATTTTAATTATTATTCATGATAGACATGAGTACAATTTATTGATATAAAATAATTAGAGAATTGAACCAAATTGCAGTGTTAGTTAAATTGATAATTATATCTGAAAAATGGGAACTATATGGATGCGTACTTGTAATGGTATAATATGAATAAGATTATATTATTTGGATTTATAATGTAGCCCGTATGAAACTTGTGAATACTTAGGATACAAATGACATGTCATTAGCGTTATTTACCATTTTGGGTGTTGGTCTTGGATGTCCTACTGATGGCTAAGGTCTTGCATTTGTTGTGGATTCTCCGTAGTTTGTGTAAGCAGCATCATGTAACCTAACATCCTGACCTACAGCTTATGTGAGCATTTATAGATATGGCTCATGAGAGCAATTACAGTTACAACTTGTATGAGCATCTTTCCCGCGTATCCGATGTTATTCCATTTGGTTCATTGGGTGTTAAATGTATAAAATAAAACGAAATATATGAAATGATTATATGAAATTAGAAATTGAATGGAGAAGTTTATATGAATTATTGAAATGAAATTTCATATACATAATGATTATGTGTTAAATGTGTAAATGAAATGATAAAATGAAATGTTTAGATGAAATGGTTATACAAAATGGTTATATGAAATGATTACATGAAATATTATATGAATTGATTATAAGGAAATAGATGTATGAATTGAGACATTAGATATGAATATTTGAAATGAAATATGAGTTGTTAAAAGTATAGATGATGGTTGAATTAAGTTTTAAATGTATTCACTTGTAATGCTCAATGACATGATAACAAAGTTTCATGTTATGTTTATATGAACTCACTAACCTTATGAGACTTGTGATATCTATAGGTTAATAATGAACTATTGTTCATTTAGTTGAAGAATGTTTAAGTTACAACAGTTACGGTAAGTTCAAGTTCATATTTAATACAAACTTACTAAGCTTTACGTAAGCTTACCTCGTCTTGGTTTTTCTTCCTTATAGATCGTCGAAATCAAGCTGTCGATTGAATTGCTTTTGAAAATCACATTCTTCGGTAATTTATTCGGTATCTAATTGTTCATTTTGGTCTGGTTATAAGTGGCATGTAAATACAATTTTGGTTATGTATGTTATAAGCACTATGGTTATATTTTGTGCCATTTGAAGTATATAATATGCGTATTGATAAGAATCCTAATTAATATTTTGGTTGGTTGTGATGTGTGATGGTTAATGCATGATTTGGTATCTAAATGATTTGGACTTTTTTTGGACTTTTGGACTATAATTTATTTTTGGGCTTTACATTTCAATTTGACTTGTTTTTCTGGAATAAGTGGTATTATGCAGATATTGGAAAAACTATCTATGTACTATTCAAACCACAAATTTCAAAATGTCATAACTTAGAAAATTCAGCTGCAAAACGAGATGACCATTTAAATGGTTTCTCGTAATAAAATAAATGGTTTTTACGAGGATTATTCCCTAAAATTGGAAAATGATTTATCGAAGTTAGCACTGTTTTACCTCACCTTCTCAGAAAGGGTGTGAGGCCTTGTAACACCTCAAACTCCACCTAGAAGTTAGGCCCGAATCTGGCAATGTCACATTAAAGAGTTGCTTTTAAAACGGTTTAGTTAAAACTTAGTTCGAACGAAATATGCTTGAAAAGAATTTACTTAGTTAAAAATCGAAGAATTTAATTAAACAAATATTTAGGAAAAACCATGTTTATTAAATATAACAGTAACTAAATAAATCCCTAAGTAAATAGTGAAATCGGAGTTACATAGCCCTACTACATCACAGACATGCACACATCCATTGCCACACTTTAGTCTAACGACTTGTCCACGGACATGTTTAATTATTTAATTAAGTCTTATGTAAAATTTGAGTGGTCAGAACTAGGCCTATAGTCCATTAAAACCCTAGCATGCATTTCTTTAATCCCATAAGGCCCACTAGGCCCAATCATACCCATAAAACCCATTAAGCCCCAAACATGCTTATGTAGCCCATTAGGCCCGATCATAATTCAATCATACAATCATACATATCAATCCATCACAAAATTTCATATAAAAACTTTGCCAATTTGGGCCTACAAATTCGGCAGGCCCATTCGGGATTTCGGGATTTCAGCTTTTGCCGATTTGTCGTGTGTGTAGTGTATGTACACACCTGATTGACGACTCGCACCTACACTATCTTCAGTCTTGACCTACGATCAAAACCACTTCCAAATCAACTCCAAACCTTACTAAAACTTTATCAAATCCCGAAGCCTTACCGTAGCCTTACCGTGAACCTTATGCCTTTCTAGCCTTTCATTAGTGAATAGTCTCGAATATTCCTAGATCCGCATCAACAAACATACTTTATCAACATCAGGTGACTCGTCTTTCACATGGGTCACCCTTATGGCTACACATATATTCGGCCACCCCCCTAAGAAACCGAAATTGAGAATGAGACAGACACTTACCAAAACTCGCCTTCAAACTAACGGCCTAGATATCTGCTGTTTAAGTAATTGGCTTTTCAACACTAACTTAAGGATGGTAATCAAAGACGAATAGTGATGAAGGAAAAGAAATTGGCAAGGGAGATATGAGTATTCGGCTTTCAAGAAATCAATGATGATATTCGGCTTTTTGAGAAAAAAAGAAATTTAATGGAATTTGGTAAAAGAATGAAAAGGGAGAAGAGAGGTTGGCAATAAAATGAATTCGGAAAAAAAACCAAAACCCTCATGCACATTCGGCATTCCTTTAAATAGGCACAAGCCGATTCAAGCCTCCCTTGCAGTCACATTCGGCACCAACTCCCTCTCTCTCTCTCAATCTCTTATTTTCTCTCCATTATCTCCACCTTAAAAATCTCTCCTGAACACTCCCCTTAGAGTCCATCTTCACGCCACTTCCAACCTTCTAGAAGGCCAAAATTAAACTCCTAAAAATACTAAGCTAGGATCCAAAACTCAAGGCCCAATATTTTTAGGCCCAAAATTTGGGGTGTTACAATTCACCCCTCCTAAAACAAATTCATCCTCGAAATTTCTAAATAACACGGTGGTCATGTATCCACTACGCTACCGCTACGTACTCTGATCTGAATAATTTTAATACACATCCAAGACATCCACCTAACACTTCCACGGTCTCTGTCGCGGCCTCTTACACCTCTTCTAGCGCTTATCGCTGCTTACGTATTTCTGGATTAACAAATTTTATGAAATTAGTTCGTAATTCCACTATTTAAGGCTCATACCTTATGCAATTAGTGATTTAAAAGTCGTTTCGCCGATGCGATTCCACTACAGGCTCAAGTTTCCTATGGGCTTAAGTCTCTAAGAACCTATTGTTTGAAGTAGCCCACTATTACAATATAATTCAGAAATTAAAACAATGTAATGACAGAAGAACTTCCTTGGCTCGACGTCGAGGGCTCGGTGAACCACACTTCAAGAAACCTGCAAAAACTTTTTAATCTACTTTTTTTTAAAACCCAAAATCTAAGACCCATTTCACAGTCCGAGTTTTGCAACCGGGCTCTATTAATCTGGCGATGTCACATTGAAGAGTTGCTTTTAAAACGGTTTAGTTAAAACTTAGTTCGAACGAAATATGCTTGAAAAAAATTTACTTAGTTAAAAATCAAAGAATTTTATTAAATAAATATTTAGGAAAAACCATGTTTATTAAATATAACAATAACTAAATAAATCCCTAAGTAAATAGTGAAATCAGAGTTACATAGCCTTACTACATCACAGTGGAAAAAAAATAATTATCATAAAACACTTAACAAATCTATATTTAAAATTCCTACATAACTTGTAGTGTGGCTATCTCCGAGTCCTCTCCACGTCGAGCCGTCTATTGTGGATCACCTGAAATATTAATAATAAGGGTGTGAGTTTCGCAACTCAGTGTGTACGACCCTTGGCAATCAAATCAATTCAGTATGCACATATCACATTGGGCCTAAGCCCTAATCAATATCAATGGTCTGGGCCTCAGCCCACAATGACCTCATATCATATCAGAATTTCATGAATGCAAATGTTCCCATCCTAAATCCAACCACTACACACCACCCGTACCAGCCCAACACATCCGTGAGGATGTCTACAACAACCCACCCATCTTCTACACTCCAAAGGTAGCACCGGTTGCGGTACTACTCAAACATTACAGCGAGCTGCTCGTGGCTCAAAAGCCTTCGTTGGGTCCACAGTCGTCAAGCGACTGTGCGACTCTCATATACACTTCCTCCAATCAAAACCCAGCCTACATGCAACGTAATATCTCATGAACGAATCATCGTCACATACAACATACACCAGTCACACTCATAACACATAGGGGTATTTTAGTCATTTCACTATCCAGGGGTATTTTGGTAATTTCTACCTTACAAGGGTGTCTCGATAACTCTACCCTTCGAGGTGTTATAACAATTCTACTCTACAAGGGCATTTAGTAATTTTACCCTAGAGGGGTATTTTCGTAATTTCCTAAGGGTACAGATTTTAATTATGGATTTTGGCCAATCAACAAGTCCTCGCGACTCAAGTGAACAGACACTATGCACCAGGTAGGATTCAAGAGAAGAGGAGGTGGGTCACTTGGACCGCTTAAGTACCAAGCTCTTCCTAGATCCAATCCTAGACATGCACACATCCATTGCCACACCTTAGTCTAACGACTTGTCCACAGACATGTTTAATTATTTAATTAAGTCTTATGTAAAATTTGAGTGGTCAGAACTAGGCCTATAGTCCATTAAAACCCTAGCATGCATTTCTACAATCCCATAAGGCCCACTAGGCCCAATCATACCCATAAAACCCATTAAGCCCCAAACATGCTTATGTAGCCCATTAAGCCCGATCATAATTCAATCATACAATCATACATATCAATCCATCACAAAATTTTATATAAAAACTTTGCTAATTTGGGCCTACAAATTCGGCAGGCTCATTCAGGATATTGGGATTTCGGCTTTTGCCGATTTGCCGTGTGTGTAGTGTATGTACACACCTGATTGACGACTCGCACCTACACTATCCTCAGTCTTGACCTACAATCAAAACCGCTTCCAAATCAACTCCAAACCTTACTAAAACTTTATCAAATCCCGAAGCCTTACTGTAGCCTTACCGTGAACCTTCGATTTTTCTAGCCTTTCGTTAGCGAATAGTCTCGAATATTCCTAGATCTGCATCAACACACATATTTTATCAACATCAGGTGATTCGTCTTCTACACGGGTCACCCTTATGGCTACACATATATTCGGCCACTCCCTAAGAAACTGAAATTGAGAATGAGATACTTATCGAAACTAGCCTTCAAACTAACGGCCTAGATATCTGCTATTTAAGCAATCTACTTTTCAACACTAACTTAAGAATGGTAATCAAAGACGAATAGTGATGAAGGAAAAGAAATTGGTAAGAGAGATATGAGTATTCAGCTTTCAAGAAATCAATGATAATATTTGGCTTTTTGAGAAACAAAGAAACTTAATGGAATTTGGTAAAAGAATGAAAAAGGAGAAGAGAGCTTGGCAAGAGAATGAATTCGGCAAAATAAACCAAAACCCTAATGTACATTCGGCATTCCTTTAAATAGGCACAAGCCGATTCAAGCCTCCCTTGCAGTCCCATTCAGCACCAACTCCCTCTCTCTCTCAATCTCTTATTTTCTCTCCATTATCTCCACCTTAAAAATCTCTGCTGAACACTTCCTTTAGAGTCCATCTTCACGCCACTTCCAACCTTCTAGAAGGCCAAAATTAAACTCCTAAAAATACTAAGCTAGGATCCAAAACTCAAGGTTCAATATTTCTAGGCCCAAAATTCGGGGTGTTACAGGCATACTTAGCCTACGTTAGTATTTCTATTTCTCAAGACTATACAATTGGGGATGTTAGAATCGTGAGGGATTTTCCAAATGTCTTTCCTGAGGAGTTATCGGGATTACCATTGAGTCGAGAAGTAGAATTTGGGATTGAGCTTTTTTTGGGTACAGTTGCGGTGTCCATTGCTCCTTATCGTATGGTACCGAATGAGCTTACAAAGCTTAAGGTTTAACTTTAGGAGTTGCTGGATCGTGGTTTCATCCGTCCTAATATGTCTCCATGATAAGCACATATTCTATTTGTAAAGAAGAAGGATGAGACCATGAGAATGTGTATTGACTACCGGTAATTGAATAAGCTAATAGTGAATAATAAGTATCCACTTCTGAGGATCGATGGCATGTTTGACCAGTTCCGAGAAGCTTTTGTATTCTCTAAAATTGATCATCGATCTGGATATCATCAGTTGAGGTTTAAAGAAACTGATGTGCATAAGACAACATTTAAGACTCGTTATAGACATCATGAGTTCTTAGTTATGCTTTTTGGTCTGACGAATGCTCCAGCGGCATTCATGGATTTGATAAACTAAGTGTTTCAGCCCTATCTGGGTCAATTCATCGTGGTCTTTATCGATAATATTTTAGTATACTCTAAGATCGAGGATGATCATGATGAGCAACTTAGAGTAGTACTTCAGATATTGTGTGAAAAATAGCTCTACACTAAATTCAGTAAGTGTGAGTCCTGGCTACATGAAATGACCTTTTAGGGGCACGTAGTTTCTGTTGAATGGATCGAGTCGATCCTAGAAAGATTGAGGCTATGTTGGATTGGAAACAGCCTAAGAGTGCGTCAGAAATCTGCAGTTTCTTGAGTTTGGCCGGTTATTATCGTTGTTTTGTAGAGGGATTCTCTCTAATTGCAGCACCGTTGACTAAGCTTTTACGTAAGGGTGTTCTATTTTTTAGACTGATGGATAGCAAATGAGCTTTGAGAAGCTCAAATCTGTTTTGACTTAGGCCCTTGTTTTAATACAGCCTAAATCTTGCAAGGAGTTTGTGGTATACAGTGATGCATTGCACGTCGGTTTGGGATGTGTGCTGATGCAAGATGGAAAAATTGTGGCTTATGCATCCCGTCAGCTTAGGACACACGAGGGGAGCTATCCAACGCATGAACTCAGCTGGCTGATGTGGTCTTTGCACTGAAAATCTGGAGGCGCTATCTATATGGTGAGAGGTGTATTATCTACACTGATCACAAGAGCCTTAATTATCTCCTTACATAGAAGGAGTTAAATCTTAGGCAGCGTAGATGGATTGAGCTGCTCATGGACTATGACTATACCATTGACTACTATCCTGGCAAGGCCAATGTGGTGGTCGATGCATTAAGCCTTAGGGCGATGACTGATCTAAGATTAATGTTTACTCGACTTAGTATGTTTGATGACGGGAGTTTGTTGGCTGAGCTGCAAGTCAAACAGACTTGGATTGAGCAGATTCGAGATAAACAGTTGGGGGATGAGTCTCTTGGTTTACGATTCTATCAAGTTGAGAGTGGTAGCATTACGGATTTTGGGCTGAATAATGACGGTGTTTTGTGTTTTCGAGGTTTGATTTGTGTGCCAAATGATATGGATCTAAGATAGTCTATTTTGAGGGAGGCGCATAGTAGCCTTTATACTATGCATCCCGATAGAAATAAGATGTATCGTCACCTCTGTGAGTTGTACTGATGGTCGGGGTTAAAGCGTAAAGTTACTAATTTCATTGCTCATTGTTTGACATGTCAGCAGGTAAAGGCTGAGCATCAGTTACCTTCAAGATTGTTGCAGCCAATTAAAATTCTCCTGTGGAAATGGGAACGATTGACGACGGATTTTGTTAGTGGGTTGCCTTTGACACCCATGAAAGAGGATTTTGTTTGGATCATCGTGGATCGGTTGACCAAGTCTGCTAACTTTATTCCGGTTCGGATGGACTTTTCTCTTCAAAAGTTGGCAAAGCTCTATATTTCTGAGATAGTAAGACTGCATGGGGTACCTGTCTCGATTATTTCTGATAGGGATCCTCGCTTCATTTCTCGATTTTGAAAGAAATTACACGAGGCTCTGGGTTCAAGATTGAACTTCAATACTGCTTTCCATCCTCAGACCGATGATAAATCTGAGAGGGTGATTCAAATACTGAAGGATATGTTACAGAGTTGTGTGATCAATTTTCGAGGTAGTTGGGAGGATTATCTGTTATTAGCCGAGTTCGCCTATAATAACAGCTTCCAGTCTAGCATATAGATGGCACCTTACAAGGCTCTTTATGGTTGTAAGTGTCATACTCCATTGTGTTGGACTAAGTTGGGTGAACGACGAGTTTTGGGTGCTGGGTTGGTTTCTGAGACTAAGGATAATGTCACATTAATTCGGGATCATCTGAAAACAGCTTCTGATAGATAGAATCCTATGCAGATTTGAAGAGAAAGGATATCAAATATTCTGTGGGGGACCTCGTATTTCTCAAGGTCTCACCATGGAAGAAAGTTTTGAGGTTCAGTCGTAAGGGCAAGCTAAGCCCTAGGTTTATTAGGCTGTACCAGATTCTAAAACTTGTAGGACCAGTAGCTTATCAGTTGGAGTTATCCCTTGAATTGGATCGTATCCATGATGTGTTCTATGTTTCAATGTTAAGGCAATATCGTTTTGATCCATATCATGTAGTGTCTATTGAAGAAACCGAGGTTAGATCGGATTTGACTTTTGAGGAGGAGCCGATTCAGATTTTGGATCAGGATGTTAAGGTATTGCAAAAAAAAATATATTCCTTTAGTGAAGGTGTTGTAGTGGAACCATAGCACTGAAGAGGCCAATAGGAACCTGAGGACTCAATACGTTAATAGTATCTTCATCTGTTCTGTTTAGGTAAATTTCAAGGTCAAAATTTCTTTTAGGGGGTAGAGTTGTAACGCCCTAAAATATTTGTATATGTTTTTACAATTATTTGACACAACTGTCTGTCTACTTCAATGGTTAAGTGTTCTAGGTGTGTGTATGAGATCTCAAGTTTAAGCCTTACCTAGTGTGAATTTTGGTATTTTTCTGAACTAAGCCTTATACTTGAGGAGTGGGCTTATTTTTAATTATTTGTAAAACCATATCAGAGTGAGCTGGCTGGTTCAAGTGGTAAGGGAGTCTGTCTGTTGGTGTATTAGAGGTCCTGTGTTTGAATCTATGTGTGATCAAGGGAATTATTTTTGCTATTGGCGTCGGGTAGAAGTTGGTAGTAACCGAGATTCTGAGTAATGGGTTGTTAGTGGGATTGGAGGGATATAATTAAGGGATTTAGGGATTATCATTATTTTATTTTATTTTTCTGTTTCAAAGAAAAATTTTGGTTTTTCCCCAATTTTTGATGTTTTCTTCTTCCTCTTCTGTCATTCTTCTTTTCTCTTTTCCTGTTCTGTTTTGACAAAATTTGTGCTTCTATGTTATGGAATTTCAGATCATTGCATTTTTCCCCGCTTGGTAAGTGGCTTAAGGTACTATAGTTTTGGTATTCGATTGTCGACTGAAGGTTTGTGATCTTCTATTTTGGATAGTAGAGAATCGTGAAGAGCAGAGTCCTCCTCGTGCTATTTCGTAATAGAATCATTTGGGGTGCTGGGGGATAAGTGTTGGACACTTGAATAGCATTGTTGTCAATTTTGTCATTACAATTTAATCGTCTTTTAAGTCTAATTTTGAACTTTGGTATGTCGATTATAGGTTCTAGTTGTCTCGGGAGTGTTTTCGCTACAAAACGATACCAGGTGTGTACCTAAAAACATAGAAAACGAGGTTTTGGCAAAAGTCGAAAAGCATTCTGTCGACACCACACGGGCGTGTAGTCGCCTGTGTGGTAGGCCATGTGCGATGACATGGCCGTATGAATGATGAAGGCCAAGCCGTGTATAAGACACGACCATGTAATGGCCGGGTGTGGCCATGTGAGCCACATAGGCTAGACCAAATTGGACAGTGTAATCCACACAGGCAAGGCCAATCTGTGCGTGTAGGCCCACATGGGTGTATGGGCCCATTTATCTGAATTTTTCCCTAGGGTTGCACGGATCGTTCCAAACAACTTTGGGCCTACTATAGGGTCAGTAAAGGCTAACTAGACCCTAATTTTTATGATCTAAATGACTGATATTATGTTTTGAGCATTTTATTATCATGCATGTCTAACCTATCTGATACATATATCTGTACTGGTATTGTATATATGTAATTACGCATGATTAATCTGTATGACTGATTCTACATTTACTGTATTTGTCATTAGGGTGGGATGATGTATATCGGAGGAAGTGATCTAAAAGGCAATTTATGTCTATTATCTGGCAGCATGGCTACAATATATCTTATATGTGCCACATTCGGTACAAAATGATGTGTAGGGCTGGGTGGGTGTTTTAAACCCCACATGGTGTGTAGGGATGGTCGGAGATGGTGTATAGAGGATACGGGTAGATTTTTTATTTTGATTTGCACATCTGTATCTGTATCTGAGAAGGGCTTACGCCTGAATTTGCATCTATATCTATATATGTGATGAGCTTAGGCCCGAATCTGTATTTGTCTAGTTCTAATTTTTTAGTTGTGTGCATGCTTAATTCTATGGGGTTACACACTGAGTTTATGTAAACTCACTCATTTCCGTTTAATCTGTACAGGTAATCCCCAGTCTTAGGTGGATCGGTGCAGCAGATGATTCGACGGTGACCACTCGACCGTACTGTTTTGTTTAGTCACTTAAATTTAATTAAGGTTTTGAAACTTCTTTTGAGGGTTGTATTAATTGAGACTTTTCAGACTGTTTGCTTAAATTTGGGTTTAACTACGATTTCATGATTTTATAACTGCAAAACTCGATTAAAGATCGGATTTTACTAAAAGCAATGGTTTCCTAAAATCATAAACAGTTTTACTTAAACACAACGGTTTGTAAAGTTTTCGCAATAAATAGTGTTTTGACAATCAATTAATTTACAAATGTTTCTGAATTCAAATGGTAAGTAATGAACATTTTGATTTAAATAATAGTTTAATGCTTAATCCGACTGCGCAGTTTTTCAAAATCCTTTCCATGTAACATCGCCAGATTCGGCCATAACGTCTAGGCCAGGTTTGGGGTGTTACATGAATAGACATAACAAGTAGACCATGAAGCAATAGCTATTGAAGAGGAGGCTAAAGTGCCCACTCTCATTGGCCCTTCGAGTAATGATGCAGGATTCAACAAAAGAATGATTAATCATCTACCATCCTCTATTGAATCTCATAATCGAATGATAGCCAATATGAGGGTCGAGATAAAGATAATTCAGCAGATTAGGGACAAAAAGGTTGTACTAAGGAAGGATTTGCACAGCAAGTGATCATTGCACAACTGTTTACTCAATCTAGTGATCTTGTACTCCTAGTTAGATGATATTGTTTCAATCCTCATATTCTTCAACATTTTTTTGTCTTGGTCCAATTAAAAGAGTATGGATTTTTAACATTCTGATTGGAAAGTTTTCTGAACAAAAAGAGGGACTGGAGTATAGATAATGGGGAGTAGAAGTAAATGATAAAAACTAGTTTTGAGTGATTATTTTTGTCATGCTATATGGGAAGTATATGTCCTTTTGCTATTTTATGAAGCTGCTAACATTTCCAGATGATGTTGTTGATATTAAAGATGAATTAGACCTTGATATGGTGATGATTTCTTTTTCTTTTGAAATCTTATTCAAACTGGTCTATATAATTGAGATGATGATACTTATTTGTTGATACTGATATTGATGATGTTATGGCATTATGGTACAAATATGGGACTATGATATTATGCTATGGTGTATGTTTAATTTGTTGCACTTTACCTATCAATGCTTACTTAGTTATAATTTAGTATTTTGATTGTTGGTGCGAATTTTAGACATAACATTGATAGTTAGAATTGTTATATTATGGATTAAGTTGAGCTAAGTAGAGTAAGGTTATACTGAGGGGGAGCTATTGTTGATTGTGGTAGTTAGCTTCCTAAATTGTTTGGTTACATTCAATAAATAGCCAAATAGGAGATTGTTGAGGCAAGATGAGCTGAGAGTTGCTAAGTGGCACTTAGCAATGCCAACTGTAGATTGCCACTAAGCTGGTTAAATACTTGCCTTATTTAGTTTGTGAATTTAATAAAAATAAATATTTGAACCTGTTAATGTGTTGTTTTTTGAAGATATTATGCCCCATCTATGAAAACCAATCCTTGGATTTTGAAGATTGGATTGGATTCAAGTGAATCAAATTAACCCTTGGAACTTGGAGGATTGATCCAGACTGTGCATTGTCTTGGAAATCATGTCTTCGATTGATTGTATTTTGATTATTGAAATTGTAATAGCTATTTTCAAATAGTTACTTTATATTCACTTAGATTGTATGTTAGCAAGCCAAAAATTAAATATATGCTCTGAGGATTTTCTAGGTTCTATATGAGAGCTTATTGAATGCATTCTAATTTGTTCATTGTGGAACTACTTTGTGAGAGAGTGAAAATTGTTGTTGTAAACATTGTTGAGTGTTTATTGCGCAAGTTTCCAGAGGGAGGATTTAGATGTGAGTGTTCTAGTATTTAGGTACAAAGGTGAGATCTCCATACTTTAAGAGTGGTAGAGAGTGAATCACTTTTTTTTTTATTGTTGATTAAAGAGAATAGAATTACTCACTGAGTTAGGCTCCACAGATAAAAAGAAACTGAACTACATAAATAATCCTTTATGTTCTTTGAGTTTTTGTCTGTACAGTTTTGGCAATGTCAAGCCTTAGTGGCCACTGCAATCTACCACTTCCATTGCAATCAAGCAACTTAAGGTAGTAGAAATTACTATAATATTGAAATTAATTAAATTAAATAATTTAATCTCCTTCTAACTTTTAAAATTTTATTTTATGTGTATAAATTATCCTTAATGAAATTAACTCAAATAACTCATATTTCTTAATTTTCTATGAAACTTAAATTTATTTTGACTATATAATTTTGAATCTTCCATGCGAAGCAAAAAGAAAAAAGAAAAGAAAAATCCTTACAATTAATTAAATTAATTGATTGTTCTTCGTTTTGGTAAAGAAGTAATGAAAATATTTTTGAGTTTTGTTTGACAAGGAAGATAAAATTAATTAATTTAATTAATTGTAAGGATTTGTTCTTTTCTTCTAACTTAGCATGGGAGATTTAATATCATATAATTAGAAAAATCCGGGTTCATATAAAATTATTTAAGATGTGTTCTTTCATTTTATTTTAATTTGGAAACATAAAATAAAATTTTAAAATTTAGAAGGAGATTAAATTAATTAATTTTAATATTATAGTAACAAATTAGCTAACACTATTGAGGGATAAATAAAAATTCAACAACTTGTTGAATTGATTTTGATGTTTTGAAATTTAAAATTTTAATATTAAAAGAAAAAAACTAAAACTCTCTAAAATGGGATAAAAAAAGTACAATATAAAAAATTTATTAATGTATTATTTTAGTTTCTACCATTTTTTTTTTACTTTAGTCTTTAATATTTTTTTACCCCTAATTACTACTTTAAAAAAATCGTTTTAAATTAATAAAATAAAAACACTTTAAAAATTGAGAAACTAACTAAATAGTTTACCCTTTATTTTTCAAAGTTTATATTCTAAATGGATGTATTTTACTTAAATTTTATTAAAAATAAAAAATTATTGTTTTCTTCAATACTGAAATAATGAAAATAATATAACACAAGAAAAAAAAAAGTATTTAATAAAACTTGATATTATTTGTGAAGCTAAAAAATCATGATGATAGTTTCTTCTGTTGATAAGTGGTAGAGATAAGATTTGTAGAGGAATTGAACATAAATATTTTGTTATTCTGTGGTTCAACATGTCAATTATATATATTATTTAGAAAAAAAATCATATAATCATATATTTTAGGGTGAGTGTTTGGTAAATTATTTAAGATGTGTTTTAAGAAATAAAATATATCTTATAAATTAGAAATTATATATTAATATATGTATACTAAAACGAATTTGAATATGCTAAATAATGAGAAATTATTTAGTATGGAGTTTTTAAATTTTAAAATAAATTTAAAAAGTTGACAAGTATTTTATAAAATATAATAAAATATTTTTAAAAAAAACACATGTCAATTTTTTGACATTATTAAAATAAAAAATATATTAGCAATACATTAAATATTCATCTTATAAATAATAAAACAAAAAATTAATTAAATTTTCTCTCAATTAACATAAATATTATTATCAATAAAAAAAATATAAGTTCAAATAAGTTAAAATATATTAACTTCATATTTAAAAGTTAAAAGAGAAACTTCAAATTGGCGATAATGAATTAACGAAGAATCATAACCAAAATGAGTTACAAGTTGACTTTCTTTTTTCCTTTTATATTTCTTTATGAACATAAAACTTAAAATTTGATTTTTATGATTGACGTTAAATTTAGTACAAATCAACCCGAGTACTCCACTGATGCCTTTTGTTTTCCATTTCAATATGCTCACACCACGTGCTTCAATCATAGACACACAAAAGTTTCTACCTTATCCCTTTTTTATATATAACCTCAAAATCAAAATATTTAATTATTAAAAAAACCCACATATTCAGTACAAGTAATCAAATTAAAATTAACAAATTCAAACTGAAACGAAAAAAAAAATAGAAAATGAATATAATTCAAAAAAATTTAATTAAAAAATTAGTTTAAATATAAATAAATTCAAACTTAACTTTAGTGTGTTTTAAAATTTAAAAATACAATTTAAATAATACAAGTAAAATCGAAAATCTAAAAAATATAAAATAGCAACTGATATCTACTAGGATGATAAAATATAAATCTAAACATATAACAATTATGTGTATATAAGTGATATTCAACTTCATCCAGCTAGACGCATGTAATGCCTCAAAATTTTTATTATTTTGGCTTTTTGTAAATTTGACATAAATATTGCCTGCTTTAGTGGTTTAGTGTTTTGGGTGTGTGTCTGAAGTCTCAAGTTTAGGCCTTATTTTTGGCAAAATTTGTTATTTTTGGGATTAAGCCTTATCCTTGGTGAGTGGGTTTAAATTTATTTGTTGCAGTTTTATATTAAAGTAGGCATATTAGTCTAGTGGTTAAGTAGAGTGTTAGTATGCTGAAGATTCTGTGTTCAAATCTCTACGGGAGTAGGAGAGTTTATTTTTGCTCGATTGTCTGGTAAAGAATTTCGGTGGAGTTGGGAATCTGAGAAGTAGTTTGTTAGTGGGATTGGTGGAGAGAAAATTTGGGGATTTAGGGGTTATTTAAATCTTATTTTATTTATTTTTTCAAAAATTACGATTTTCTTTTCCAATTCTGACGTCCTTATCCTAAATTCGGCTCTCCCTCTTTTCCCTTCCAAAATTTTGTACGTTTATGCTTCTTCCCTCATTTCTTTGTTTTTCGTTGTTACCTTGGTCCAGTGAGTTGCTGTCGAAATCCCTTGCTACTCTATTCTTTTCTAAACGTTCGGTAAGTTTTGTGTTATTAAAGTTTTAGTATTGTATTGGCTAAGTGTTTAACGAGAAGGTGTTGTTACTCACGATTTTGGTGAAATCAAGAATCTGTTGGTGCCTTGCAGCGATTTGAGCGTTAGCTTTTGTTATTGGTAAGTACGATTACGTTGTTGAATGTTGTGTGTTCTCGTTGTGGTTTCGGTTACGTATTGTTTAAGTGTCTAAATCGGAATTTGTTGGTCAATTATCGGTGCTGGTGATCTTAGAATTACGTTTGCTGTAAAAACGAACAAGGTGTGTACCCGAAACGCTGAAAAAGGGGAATCGGCGAAAGCCAAAATTGTAATCTATCGACGTCACACCGGCGTGTGGTCGCCCGTGTGGTAGGCCATGTGAGACAACACGGTCGTGCAGTTTACGAAGACATGGCTGTGCACAGCACACAGCCGTGTGGTGGTCGGAATATGGTCGTGTGGGCTACACGGGTTAAATCAAACTGGGCGTATGGGCCATACGAGCGTGTGAGCCCACACGGGTGTGTCACACAGCCGTGTGAACTTTGGGCCAGGCCTTTGTGATCCATTCGGGCAAGGCCAATCTGGGCGTGTGGGCCACCAAGCAGGTGGGCCCACACGGGCAAATGGGCCCAATTATCTGAAATTTTTCCTAGGGTTGCACGGGTCGTCCCAAACTACTGTGGGCCTACTGTAGGGTCGGTAAGGGCTAAATAAACCCTATTCTGTATGATATGGTAATCTGATAGACTGATACTCTATACTGAGCATAATAATACCATGCATGTCTTATTACTGTTCTGTAGGCCTATCTGTGATCTGATTAATAGCATGTCGAGCACGTTGATTGCATAATTGTTATATTTCTAATACTATTATTGGGGTGGGATGATGTATATTAGAGGAAGTGTTCTGAAAGGCAATTTATGTCTATTATATGGCAGTATGGCTGCATTATATTTGTTATATGCCGCATCGGTACAACATGGTGTGTAGGGCTGGGTGGGTGTTTTAAACCCCACATGGTGTATTGAGATGGTCAGAGATGGTGTGTAGAGGATGGGGGTAGGATATCTTATTTCTGATTTCTGATTCTGATTTGCACATCTGTATCTATATCTGAGATGGGCTTATACCCGAATCTGCAACTGTATCTATATTGGGCTTAGGCCCGAATCTGTATCTGTCTGATTCTAATTTTCTAGCTATATGCATTCTTAATTCTACGAGGTTACACACTGAGTTTACGTTAACTCACTCCTTTCTGTTTGTTCTGTTCAGGTAATCCTTAGTCTTAGGCAGATTAGTGCGGCGGAGCTTCTCGGTGACCACACAGTTATAAACTGTCTAGTTTAATAATTTATGGCTTTAATTTAGCTTTAAAGATTATTTTTGGGTTTTTGTGTAATTTGGACTCTCCCGACTTTTGGCTGGTTTTCTTTGGGATTTGGATTTTTGTTTTTTAACATGATTTAAGATTGATGACTAAAAATTACGATTTTTTTACTAGAACCAAAAAGGCTTTCTAAACAATGCGAATTGATTTCTTAAAACAACGTTTTCAAGCTTCCGCTATAAAAACCCCTTAAAAGGCAAACTAAGTAGATGAATAAACGATTTTGGCAAGAGATAAAAGCAAATGAGAGTCAAGAAACTGATAAGGTTTTAGCACGTGGATTTCGCAAACCAAACTCCTTTCATGTGACACTACCAGATTTGACCATAACATCTAGGCCGAATTTGGAGTGTTACAACGCACTTTCACGCACTCTCTTTAAAAACGATTTATTTCCCTAAATTTTTAAAGAAAAAAAAACCTATTTAGCCAATTAATTTTTTTAGCATATACTAATTTAGTCGAAATGAGTAAAAAATAGTTAAAAGAAAATATAAAGTATACCAAAATTTTTATTTTCAAGTTTATTTTACTGTTTAGGTTCGAGGTTTGGAACTATTCCTCTGTATTTAACATTAGGTACTATACCAATTTTTTATCAATGTAAAAAACAACTTGAAACAAATGTATTTATAGCATATAGATATGGTGACCAAAATCATCTTAGGCTCACAAAATTTTCAGTTAGATTATGTCATAC
Organism: Gossypium stocksii; assembly: GCA_020496765.1. Classification (NCBI taxonomy): domain Eukaryota; kingdom Viridiplantae; phylum Streptophyta; class Magnoliopsida; order Malvales; family Malvaceae; genus Gossypium; species Gossypium stocksii. Next base: position 81,318,335 of record CM035630.1, on the reverse strand, counting down.
TATTTTCTAGGAATGTACTAGGTGGGTTTGGATGAGCGATTGGGTGCGGTGCAGTGCGTTTAGCTTACTTTTTGTCTCATGCTATAATATCACTGCAGTATCTAATCTCACCGCCACTGTTGTTTTTACATTAACTGCAGGTAAACGGTGTGCCCATCCAAACTCACTCTAAGTGTTTAAAGTTTAATTTTTTATTTTTTATTTTTATTCTTAATACTTGTTCAAGTTTTTAAGGAATTCCCAAGCCTTAAGTGGTTTGAGAAAATCTTTTATGTATTTCTGTTTATTTAAAAAAAACTTCTAGGTCAAGCATTTGATATAACACGGTGAGTAATCAATTTATTTCCAAACCAACTTAAATCTATCAAAAAATAATATAATATAAATCGATTTTTTTCGATTAGTTTGTTTTCGAAATTCAAAAATCGATAACTGGCTGACCAAACAAAAAAAATCGATGCTGAGACAGACAAGGCCACTAAAACTCACAAAACTGAAATTAAAAAAAACCCAAATGTATCCATTTTTTTGATTAAAACCGACTTCTCCTCACCCCTACCTTGTACTTAATTTGGAAACCAAGTCGAACAAAGAGCACCACATTGGTCACCAAGATGATCCGAATGATCAATCATATAGTCAAAGTGCATTTAAACTTGAGTTATAAACATCAATTAAATAATTCCAAACATCCACAAATCATTACAAACAAAAACCGAGCTCAATCAAACCTTAAAACGTCAATTGTGAGTCCATTTTTTTTTAAATAAGAGTTAGGTCTTGATACTAAATCCAATGTATCGATACATGGTCTCATGTCTCAAGACACATTAACCAAGTCTTGAGACTTTGCCCTCCATGTCTTGAGTTCGAGACTTGCTTGTCATGTCTCAAGACATGTGCCTAGGATATTCTTCCATCTTGAGACATGTTTCTCTTGTCTCGAAACAAATGCTCAAAATTGTAGAAAAATAAGACTTTAAATCATGCAAACATGCTTCAAAAGGTTTTCTAAACACACTAGACATATTAGATATGTCAAATTTTGTCCTAATTAACCAAACATGGAAATGTAATCCAAATACACATATATCCAACCAATTTTTCGAAAAGTGAAGTATAAAGCACAATACTATGATATGCGATAACAATACTTCAATGCATGTAAAACACAACTTAGCCAATTGATACCTTAAGAATGTACAAAACACAATGATACAATGCTCCCAAGTGCATTAAGCTAACCCGCATATACAAAATCTGTAAAGAACTCTAACATGTCAATTATACCTAAAAAATTTCCAATATTGTTTAATAAGGCTACTTTTAACATTAACATTTAAAATTCAACACAACAATTAACACTTAAACACAACATTAATCATCAAAACATCAACTAAATTCTCGCATTTAACATATTTAATAATCATATAAAAAATTTAAACATGTGAAATCATCACATTCTCATCTGTATCCTTAGTATAATCTCATCCAATTATTTCAATCACCAATAAACAATTTAATCACAAAATTATCGAATCAGACCCTAAGCAGTTTATTTAGACAAAAGCATAGAGTATATCTAAATTAGAGAGCATAAACTGAAAACCGACTACTCCTTTAACACCTTATCCTTTCCTTTTGCCTTCGAATTTTTGAAACTTTTTTCACTTTAAAAACACAATCAAAGCAAAAGAAAAAAAAATCAAGTTAGATTATCAAGAATTAACTAGCAAAAATCCTGAATCAACTAAATACTTTTCTAGGAACTCCATTAAAACCTCTCAACAACCGAATCCAGTTCTAAATTTGCCCTAATTTTAAGTCTCATTCTTCTTTTTATAACAAATTTACCATTATTTTTTAAATCATTTTGGTTAAAGTTGCCTTTAAAACCTAAGAAATAACATGTTTTAATATATATATATATATATATATATATATATATATAGATTGTACTTTCTATTGTTCTTTATCACTTTTATCAAAAGAAACGCCTTCTATTTATTTTTGCTTCCCAATTTCAACTTACATATTTGAGAAACAAATTAATTTAATAGAGAAATCCATTAGTTTATCAACAAAATAAAATACTATAAATTTCAAACTTTATGCAATAAATAATAATAAAACAAATTTTATGACCACACTTTAATAAAATATACTTTTAAGCTATCAATAATATAACAAAATCTTATATTTCAACTAAATAAAGCAAAGAAGGTAATAGAACTTACCTGATAATGTATCAAGTAATTTTATATTTTGAAAATTTTATTACCAAAGGTAATATATTACCTTTTGTGAACCAAAACCCCTTAAAACCCCTTAAGAGTTAAGCTTAAAGTAGATTTGGCCAAGTGAGGTTGGTATGGCATAGTTAAAAGTGAGTAAAATTTGATTCAATTTAAAAAATTAATTTTTTTAAAAAATTTTAGGTTAAACGAATGGAGTTATTCGAGTCTAATTCAATTTTTTTTTGAATTTCGAGTTTGAATCAAGTTTAATTTTCGAATTCAAATAACTCGAATAATTTGAATATCAAACTATAATATTTTATATTTTTACCCCAAACCCTCAAACCTTTTTAGTTTCCTTCCAATATTTTTATTCTCTCCCACTTTCCTTCCAAAACATTTACTTCCTTCCCATCCCCATCTACCCTAAACCCATTCCCCCCCCCCTTTTTTTAATATTTTTCCCCAGTTACTTTCTCCCTAAATTTTCACTCCCTCAACTTTCAAAACTTTTTTATTTTATCTCTAAACTTTTACTTTTCACCATTTACCCCTAAATAAAAAATCGTCTAAAAAAATATCTAAACCTAAATAGTAATAATTTTATTTATATCTACTATTTATATTATTAAATTAAATTTCATATTTTTTACTATTTATATTATTGAATTGTTTAATCATATTAAATGTTTATAAATTTCTGTTAAAATTTAATTATTGATGATGCCATAAAATATTTGTGCTAAAATTTTATGTTGATATCAATTTCACATTTTATGTTTAAGATAACTTTTATTAAAAATTCACATTTTTTTATATTTAATATATATTTTAATTCCAAAATACATAGTGACAAAAATCAGAAGATAACTGAAGCAACTAAGTAAGCAAAAAAGCTAACCCGTATATAAAAGATTAATAAATAAATTATGATGAGATGAAAGTTAATAACAAATTTGATTACTGTGGGCAAATTTGATTACGATGGATGACAGTGGTTACAAGGACACAAAGTCATTTTTTTAATTTAACTCTAACAAATATATTCGATTTGAATTACATCTCACTTGACTCGATTCGAGAAAATTTCAAATCGAGTTAGGATGATAAAATAAGATTTGTCAACTCGATTAACTAGAAATTTTTTCATTAGATTCGATTCGATTCGATTTGATTCGATCGAACGCTCACCCCTATGCATGAATTTAAACAATAAAATTTTCACGTTAAGTCTACTTAACTTGATTCAACATCTAATTAAATAATTTTAAATTTTTATTTAAACTTAATCTAAATAGTCAAAAATTACTTTTTTTTTATCTAAATTTAATATATGAAGTTGATCAATATATTAATATATATATTTTTAGGGTAAATTACATTAGAGTCACCTAACTATTGGCTATTTTTATTTTTTGGTCACTCAATTATCAATTTTTTAAATTTGATCACCTAACTAATCGAAATTGTTTTTCTAATCCATTTTCATTAACTGATGTTAAATCTTACGGGAAGGTAATGTATTAGTTAATAAGTATAATAACCCTCAAACAAATGGCCTAAATTTAATCATCAAAATTCTACCAAAAAAAAAAAAATTAATCATCAAAATTTACCTTATTTTTCCTTTTTTTTCCCCATCGCTACTATCATCATTGCCCCCACCTCTTTTAAAAAAGAACTTCCTTTTTTTGCTTTCTATTTCAGCCTAATTTATCTTTAAATAGTAATATATTTATACTCAATTTTCTAATTTTTTCCATTTATTTGAGGGTTTTGAGGGATCACACCCCATAATAATGTTTGAATATCATTGGGTGTATCAAGAAAAATGAATTAGAGCAACATCGACCATGGAAACTAGTAAAATAGTGACAACAGACAAAGCTCCAAATCAAATCTACTATAATTTCATAGAACAAAGAACATTATTGAGATAAATCAAGCAAGAGATAGATCGGAACCAGCAAAGAACATGAACTACTAACCATGAAATTGCAGAAAGGAAAGCAATCGTATCAAGTCCACGGCAGAAATCGTAGTTACTAAACAAACTTAGCAAATTATTACTAAAATTATGTATGAGTTCCCATTTCTTCTCTTAAATCCCTTTTCCCAGCATCCAAGTACAAAAATAAATACCCCCCTAAAAAACCACTAACCTAAATGTGCTCTTCAATTTCTCATCAACTGTGAGTCAAATTTTACAAAAAGAAAATTAACAGAAAGAAAAATAGATAGGGATTCGCAGATAAAATGAAGAGAAACACAAGAAAGGGAAGATAAAAAAAAATCTTAGGGTCTATTTGATTCATAAATTCTATTTTCCAGAAAATGTTTTCCAAATTCTAAGGTGTTTGGTTCAGGAAAATATACCAAGTCAACAGAAAAACCATTGTTGGTCAAAGAGAAAAAAAATTTCGGTAAAACAACTTACCCAAATTTTACGTATGAAACATCACTCCCAAAAAAACAAAATAGTCAGTCTCTGGCCTCCTCACTCATCAGTACCAGGTTCTCTAACCTGCCTTTCTTCCCCTCATCGGCCCTCCCACAGGCTCTATTGTCGGCTCACCTCCAACTCTTTCACCGGTGAACTCACCAACTCTAACTAAGTTTTCACAGATTCCTTTCTAGTGCACTCTTCTTCTCTGAATTAGTATTCAATATACATGACAAAAATGGGGGAAATCTTTTATGGGTTAAACATTCTGCTGTTTTTTCAAGCTCGTCAACTTATAATTGATATGTAACTCAATATCTGTTAGATTGTTTTCTTTTTATATTCAGAAATGCTATGCTTTTTGTTTTAGGTACATTAAGATGAAAGAATGATATGGAATCAACAGAGGAAGCGGAAGAATGATCGAATTCAAGTTGGTTTTAGGTACATTAAGATGAAAGAATGATACGGAATCAACGGAGGAAGCGGAAGAATAATCGAATTCAAGTTATTTGAATAGAAAATGAAAGATTTGAATCTAATTTGGAAAAAAGAAATAAACAAGTTTAGAAATAAAGAAGTCGAAAACAGTAAAACAAAAAATTTGAGAACAAATAACAAATAATAATAATATAAAAATAAATAAATAAATAGACGAAATTAAAGTGGAAGATAGATTGAATAAATCAATGGTTATGACGAATAGAAGGATAAATGTCCAATTGAACAATTTAATATATAAATCCCAACAAACTCAATTAATGGCTTTAATAAACCCTCCAAGAAATCATCATTGGCAAATTGAAGGGTGAAAAATGGATTCCCACAACTCGTTAAAAAAAATTGAGAAGAAAACTACTAACAACTACAAGAAAGAAATCTTGCATAAGAATCAAACTCTCAGAATTGAAAACTTTATTAATGAAAAAAATTGTCTGCTTAATGAACAATGAATACGTTTTTATATAGGCTAGCTAAGTACATTCAAATAAAACTCTAAAATATACTAAAAATCTAATTAATCTAAACAAGAAGTAGTTTAAACAAAACTTTCTTGTTAATATAAAACTACTAAATAACTTAAAATATTTAATAATTATAAAAAATTCGTAATAAAGAAATAATAAAATAATAAGAGATAATAAATACAATATTGGGCTCATGTATGGGATTGATTAGGGTCCTTGTAATGAAACGCCTAAGCTTGTTAACATTCTCCATATGGGCTTGTCATCATAGATTAAGAGTTTAGACCCACAAACAAAATTAATCTCTTCTACTTCATCCTTGCTCCAAAATCCATTGTCTTGAAGCTTCAACTCTTCTTGTCGATTTTTTTCTTTGTAATAAAGTCTTGAACGAATAGTTGATGTTTGACTTTAGCTACTTGGATTTGGATCTCGTGATTAGGCCTTGAGGGAAATTAATCTCATCTCTATTATAACCATTTTGTAACACCCTAAACCCAATCTAGACGTTATGACTGAATCTGGCAGTGCCACATGAAAGGAGTTTGGTTTGTGAAATCCACTTGCTAAAACTGTATTAGTTTCTTGACTCTTGTTTGCTTTTATTTCTTGCCAAAATCGTTTATTCATTTGCTTAGTTTGCCTTTTAAGGGGTTTTTATAGCGGAAGCTTGAAAATGTTGTTTTAAGAAATCAATTTGCATTGTTTAGAAAACCTTTTTGGTTCAAGTAAAAATCATAATTTTTAATCATCAGTCGTAAATCATGTTTAAAAACGAAAATCCAAATCCCAAAGAAAATCAACCAAAAGTCCGAAGAATCCAAGTTACACAAAAACCTAGAAATAATCTTTAAAGCTAAATTAAAACCATAAATTATTAAACTAGAGAATTTATAACCGTATGGTCATCGAGAAGCTTCGCCGCACTGATCCGCCTAAGACTAGGGATTACCTGAACAGAACAAACAAAAAGGAGTGAGTTTACATAAACTCAGTGTGTAACCCCATAGAATTAAGCACGCACATAACTAGAAAATCAGAATCAGACAGATATAGATTCGGGCCTAAGCCCATTACAGATACAGATGCAGATTCGAGTCTAAGCCCATCTTCGATACAGATACAGATGTGCAAATCAAAATCAGATATCCTACCCTTATCCTTGTAACAGTCAGACTTTGACCCTATCAGGAACGGTGGTTTCAGGACCATGAATTCAAGTCAAAAAAATATTTTAAAATTTTATTCTATGTTTAAATTGTGTGAATTTACATGTGTGAATTTACATGTGTGAAATTTTCGTGTTTAAATTTTATCGTTTGGATGCCCAATTTAATAAAAGGGCTTAGTCGCATAAAATGAAAATTAGATAGTTTACTGGTAAAAGGGTCAAATTGAACATGTCTTTTTAATATAGAGTATTTAATTTGAAATTTAGCCATTATTAAATGAAGTGGAAGGTATTGACTTATGATATAATGTTTTTTATATGTTTTAACAAATGTTAAATTAATAAAATAATAAATACATTATAATTCATAAAACATAAAATAATAAGCCACCTTTTAGTTCATCTTTTCAAGACTGAACATTGAAAAAGAAAAAGAGAAAGAATAGGTTTAATGTTTCGGCACTTTGAAGCTTGAATCAAGGTATGTGTTTAGCTCGATTTTTGAAAATTTTTACGTTTTTGAGATTGTTGCTTCGAATACTACCCGACCCATGTTTGAATTTCTAATTTTGATGAATATTTTGAGTTATGCCATTGATGAATATTTGTTTTTTGTGAAGTTTGATGATGAATTATGAAATATATGTTTTGGATTAATATGTTTTGCATTGGAATTTTTGATGATTTTGAGCAATTAGGGCTAAATTGTAAAAATTATAAATTGAGGGACTAAAATGTGAAATAAATAAAATATGTGGACTTATATGAGTATAAGGAAGATTCGTCCTAGGCATAGTGTAGTTAAATTTTGAGTATTTTGTGTTTTATGCAAATTGGATTAAATTGTAAAAAGTGTAAAATGTCAAGGGTAAAATGGTAATTTTCCAAATTATGTGTTTTTGGATTAAATTGAATAGAATTAAATTTGAATTAGTTTATTTTGAATATATTTAGATCAAGAACGAAAGAAATTGGATTTGGATCGGGGAAAAACTAAAGTCGTCGATTAGTCGTCCCGCTTCGATTACCGTTGTCTGAGGTAAGTTTATAAGCATATATGTGTTGTTAATTATAAATAAACATGAGATCTATGTGCTGATTTGTAATATGTGAAATTAATGTTCAGAAATGATAGTATGAAATATAGCACTAAGTGTGTGAGTTGTTAAATGTGACGGCACTAAGTGTGCGATACGTTACAAGGATTTGGCACTAAGTGTACGAGTTGTTAAATGTGACGGCACTAAGTGTGCGATACGTTACAAGGATTTGGCACTAAGTGTGCGATATGTTATAAGGATTTGGCACTGAGTGTGCGAGTCTGCTGATCCTTTAAGTGTATCGATTAATGAATATGTAATCGAACTAAAATGATCAGGTACATAATAGTTGATATCGATTAATGAATATGTAATCGAACTAAAATGATCAGGTACATGATAGTTGATTTTTTTTATGTGAAAATAAGGTAAGTTGGTTAGTCGATATGTAATGAAAATGATACATGATGCTATTGTAAGTATAGGTGTGAATATGATATGTGTATTTGGCCTTATAATAGTATGAATATGTGATATTAAAGATTAATTAATGAGTAAACGTATATGGATACATATAAATATTTGGTTATAATAGATATTATGACTTTGAGATTGGAGAAGTGTATTTATAATGTGCATATGTACATTCGGCCAAGATGAAATTATTTATAAAAATATATGTTATGTATATATATTGAAATTATAAGCTTGAATTTATAAGTGTATTATAATAGCACAAATTGATTTGGTTAATTGATTTGATTATGTTGTTGATATGATTATTTTTTTACGGCTTACTAAGCTATAATAACTTACTCTGTGTGTTCGTGTTTTATCTCGGTTTTATAGATTTTGGAGAATAGTTATGGGCTGGGGGATCGTCAGCAAAGTTATCCACACTATCGTTTATTTTCGGTACTTTTAAGAGTTGCTTTTGGACTTATGGCATGTATAGGCTAGTTAAAGTGTTTGAATTTTTTAGATATTGTATCTACTAAGCCATGCGAAAATGGCTAAGTTAATGGCTATATATGTGTTTATTAAATTATGGTTTAAGCTTATGTTTGGAAGTATTTGTTTATGAATTGAAATGAGTGATGGATGAATTTAAGTTTCGGTAAGTTAAATTTTAAATTGGAATCATGATGTGTTGGGGTATGAGTTGATAAATATTAAGTATATTTTAAAGATGGAGTTTAATTTCATAAACTTGGTAGATTAGAACTATTTGTGGTAGTGTATTGATTCGGCATTTGCATACTTATACTTATAGGTATGGGATGTAATGGATTGATATATTGAATAGATATTATATAGATATTGTATGTGTTTACAAGTGTGGTATACGTGAGTAGGGTAAGTTGATCAATTGGTTATGAAGTTAATTTAATTGAATAAATGATTATAATGTTATGCTTGGTGATATATATAGACTTATAATTCAGTTTGGAAATGAGTTAAAAGTTGGTTGTGTGTTAGGTATTTGGTATGCGTTAAATGGGTTAAGTGATGTTTGTATCATTGCTAAAATTTGACTATTAGGTATGTATAGAGATAGATAATTTGAACACAGTTATAAAAATGCATTTGATATGTTTATATGTAGTTTGATTTGAAATGGTCATTATTAATCAAACTAAAAGTGCATGATTTGGAGTAGTTTTATAAGACATTTAGTTAGCCGAATATAACATGGGATATATGTCTTTGAGTATATATAATTTATGCTTGAATGACTCATATTTGATAAAAATATTTGTGCATATGACCGATAGGTGGTTTAAAGACCAAACTTGATTATTTGTGAATTTGTTTGTGTCGATTATATTATGGTCACAAAGCTTTGTAATTTTAATTTGTTGATCTAAAATGTGAATGAATGATTTATGAAATAAAGTATTTGTTTTTTTTAATAAGTGTTCAAATGCAATTAAAGTTATGAGTACATGAATTGACTAATGTATTCTTTAAGTAATTATGATATGATTTTTGTTAAGACATGTTCATTGATTTGTTAATATGGTGTACGTTTGATATATAAATTTGTCTGTTATATGTCTATAAATGGACTGAAATAAGTTATATTAGCTTATTATTTAATGTATTAATTTGTTAAGAAGTTAAACATGTGTATGACTATGAATGTTTGGATGATGATGTGCTTTGTTTCGTAATACCTCGTAGCCCCTCCGGCGATGGATACGGGTTAGGGGTGTTACAATCCTCTACACACCATCTCCAACCATCCCTACAAGCCATGTAGTGTTTAAAACACCCATCCAGCCCTACACACCATGTTGTACCGATGCAGCACATAACAGATATAATGCAGCCATGCTGCCAGATAATAGGCGTAAATTGCCTTTCAGAACACTTCTTCTAATATACATCATCCCACCCCAGTAACAATAACAAAAATAGTAACAGTTATGCAATCTAACATGCTCGACATGCTATTAATCAGATCACAGATAGGCATACAGAACAATAATCAGACATGCATAGTACTATCATGCTCAGTACAGAATATCAGTCTATCAGATTATCATATCAAATAGAATAGGGTTTATTTAGCCTTTACCGACCCTACAGTAGGCCCACAGTCATTTAGGATAACCAGCGTAACCCTAGGGAAAATTTCAGATAATTAGGCCCACATGCTCGTTTGGCTTACCCGTGTGGGTCCACACGCCCGTGTGGCCCACACACCCAGATTGGCCTTGCCAGAGTAGATCACACGGCCTGACCCAAAGTTTACACACCCGTGTGACACACCCGTGTAGCTCATACGCTCGTTTAATTTAGCCCATGTGGCCCACACGACCACTTTCTTGCCACCATACGACCGTGTGCTACGCACGGCCATATCTTCGTAGACCGCATGACCATGTTGTTGTATACGGCCTATCGCACAGGTGACCACAAGCCTATGTAGCGTCGACAGATTACAATTTTGGCTTTTGCCAATTCTTATTCTTTTGCGTTTCAGGTACACACTTGGTTTGTTTTAGCTGCGAAAACATTCCCAGGACCAGTAGAACCTAAAATCGACACAACAACCTTCCAAAAATCTGTTTAATTTATAGCAAAATTGAATTAACAAAATCGACAATAGTGAACATCGAGTGTTCAATGCTTACCCAACTCCTTGAACACTTTATCTACTATTCCGTGAGTGAACAGTCCTGTTCTTCACGATTTGTTGCTGTCAAGATCCAAAGTTAACTAACGGAAAGGAAGAACAAAATTAATTCGAGCAACATAAGAACAATTTCCCTCAATCCACACAAAAACACCCCCTTACACTTACCCAATCATAGAAAACACTGAAGAATTAGAAAAACAGAAATAAGAGGCAGGATTGCGGTAGAATTTCATTAAAAGAGAAAAAAGAAAAGAAGAAGAGAAAAAAATGGAAGAGGGAGAGCAGAGGATTTTGGCGTTAGAAAATTAGAGAAACAGGAAAGAAAGTTCAAAGAGGACACTACCCCCTAACGGATAACACATCCCTTATTTTTCTCTCCTACAAACCCACACAGCTCAACCACTTCAGAGTTTAAGCTCCTTCAAAGCACTATCAGTTCACATAGCAAAAATTAAACCCATGCTCGCGCAGGGATTCAAACACAAGACGTTCAGGAAACTAACACCTCACCTAATCACTAGACTAGCAGGCCCATTTTGCTATCAAACAGCAAACAAATAAATATAAATTCACCCACCAAGGGTAATGCTTAATTCCAAAAATAACAAAAATTGCTAAAGGTAAGACTTGAACTGGGGACCTCTCACACTCCCCTAGAAAACTTAACCACTAAACCAGATACATACTTGTCTCAAATTTTACAGTAGCAAAATAAAAAGATTGTTGTGTTACACTTTTAATTGGACTGAGTTGCTCGTATTATTCCTCCTTCCACAAAAGGATTTGTCCTTGAATTACAATATCAAAAGGAGAAAGGTGAGCAACATTAAAAGTGACACTAACATTCTACTCACCAGAAAGATCGATTTGATAAGCATTGTCGTTAATGTGCTTGAGTACTTAAAAAGGTCCATCACCACGTGGGTTTCACTTCATCTTACGTTTAGTCAAAAATCATTCTTTTCTCATATGGAGCCAAACCTAATCACCAAGCTCAAAGATAACTTGCTTGTGCCCCTTGTTAGCTTTGTTAGCATTCACTTCATTTATTTTGGTGATTCATTGTCTTGCCTTCTCATGCATAGATTTCACCAATTCAACTTCCGTTTCCCCATCTAAATTAGAAATGTTTTCTATAGGTAATGGCATAAGATCAAGTACAGTTAGTGGATTAAAACCATACACAAATTCAAATGGGGAATTGCCAGTTGTAGAGTGAATAGATTGATTATATGAAAATTCAACAAATGATAAATATTCTTCCCAATTTTTAAGGTTCTGACCCACAATAGCTTCTAGTAAAGCACCTAAGACTCAATTGATTACCTCAGTTTGTCCATCGGTTTGGGGGTGACATGTAGTAGAATATAATAATTTAGTACTAAGCTTACCCACAACACTTTCCAAAAGTGGCTTAGAAACTTTACGTCTCTGTCAGATACAATGGTGCGAGGTATCCCATGTAGGCACCACCTTTCTAAAGAATAAGTTAGCCATATGTGTAGCATCATCCATTTTGTGATAAGGAATGATGTGAGCCATCTTTGAAAACCTGTCAACAATAATAAAGATATTATCTCGACCTTTTTTAGTTTGTGGCAAACCAAGAATGAAATCCATGGATAAGTCTACCCATGGTAAAGAAGGAATAAACAAAAGAGTATAGAGCCCATGAGACATTACTTTGATTTTGTTTGTTTACAAGCAATACATTTAGAACATACCTTTTCAACGTCCTTTATGTGTTGCCAATAAAAAAGTTCTTGTAGAATATCTAGTGTTTTGGCGACACCAAAGTGTCCCATTAAGCTTCCACTATGTGCCTCATGAATTAATAACTCTCACATGGAACATTGTGGAACACATAACCTGTTTAAGCGAAAAAGAAACTCATCTACAAGATAAAATTTATTAAAGGCACCATTCCCGTAATTGGAAAAAAAATTTGCAAAATCAATGTCATTTAAGTATAAATCTTTGATATGATCAAACCCTAAGACTTTAGCATTTAATGTAGTTATTAAAGAATGCCTCCGAGATAAGGCATCAGCAACTACATTTTCTCTACATGTTTTGCATTTAATTGCATATAGGAATTTCTCTATGGATTCTACCCATCGAGCATGTCTCTTACTCAACTTACATTGCCCCTTTAACCATTTTAGGGATTCATAATCTGTATGGATAATGAACTCATGTGGCAACAAGTAATGCTACCAAACTTGTAGAGCTCGAACTAATGCAAGCAACTCATTGTCATAAGTTTTGAAAGTTTGGCTTTTTTATTAATTAGACCATTTAATCACTTATTTTTATAAATATGCCTAAAATATATTGATGAGGCAGCATAAGAGAAAAAAATAATAAAATAAAGCCATTCAATGGTAAAATTGTAATTTTGGTGAAATTAAAAATAAAACATATTGAATTTAAAGGTTTCTAGATACTTTCTTCTTCAAATTTCAGTTCAAAATAGAGAAAGAAAAGCTCTTTAAGCTGGTTCTTCAATTTTTGTTCATGTGAGTTCAATTCTTACCTATTTCTTGTAATTTTTATGTTTTTGAGATTGTTACAATTAGGTCCAACTAAACCTTGCCTTTTTTTTTATTTTATTAAAGATTTTGGATGTTTCCATTGATGAATATATATGTTTCTTGATGTTAAATGATGAATTTGAGATATTAGTTGTTAATTAAAAGTATTTTATTAAGTGATTTTTGATGAATTTTCTGATTAGGAACTAAATTGTTAAAATAGTAAAAATACAATGGTTTGTTGTGAAATTATTGCAAAAATGGGCTGTATTGAATGCCATGAATATTTAGCTAGCATTATTTTGCATTAAAAATGGTTAATTTGCATGTTTTGGGCTTAGGGACTAAATTGAATAAAAGTAAAACTTTAGAGGTAATTTTGTAAAAATGGTAAAAATGAATAAATTGCATGAAATGAATTGTTTTATTATCTAAATTAATAAATTGAATGAAATTTATAACTTAGATCAAGATCGGGTGGAAAATCAAGGAAAATAGAAAATTACCAAAATGCCCCTAAAACTTGGTATTTCTGCAATTTAGCCAGGTAAGTTCGTACGATTAAAATTTAATATTTATATTGAATTGATGAATGGTATTACGTATTTATTCTATTGTTGAAAATGAAATATTGTTAAAGTTATATATTTGAATTGAATATTCGGATTAAATGGAGCGAGAGATTTGAGTACATTCGACATACGACGAATTGACGACATTGGAGGAAAATGACAACAAATTATCCAAGTAAACCGAGGTTCAGCATTTGTTGTGAACTTTCGTGTTTACTTTCCATTTAGCTCTCACGAGCTTCTATTTAACTCATACGAGTTTCCATTAAGCTCTTTTGAGCTTCTGTTTAACACTTATGGGTTTCCGTTCAACTCGTACGAGCTTACGTTCAACCCTTAAGGGTTTCTGTTTAGCTTATGAGCTTCTGTTCAGCCTCCAGGCTTTTGAAAAATGATATACTCTTATTCGTAAGTCGTTCTCAGATTTGGGAAGATTTGGTAAGTGATTATGTAAGTTGAGACAAGTAATAAACTTAAGTGTGACATGTTCAGAAAATAAGTTTATCAATGTTGAATTTATATGAAATATGTTCAAGTATGCTAACAAGTGTTGTTGTTTGATACTTAGGCAAGTTCTAAGCTATTGGTTGAATGGTAAAATGTTTATTTATATGAGCATTGAAATGGTAACTACTTAAATGAAAATATGCTACTGCTCATGAAAGAGTGGTAAGGTTTAAATTATCTAATTTCTTATGAAAAGACTTATCATGTGATTAATTTGAAAAAAAAAGCTATATTTAAATGCACTAGCTTGTGGCTATGGTTGAATGATATGCTTATGACTTGTGAGTTATGCACATGGAATGAGTGTGGAAAGTAAAAAAGTGCAAATGAAAATAAAGAAATTTGGAAGAGTTTAAAGTTGTTTAAAATCCTATTATGCTAGGAATAATATGTATAAGTGATGTTGAGGATTTACTCATTTCGTGTGTTGTTGAATTTGGTTTCCTGAATCATGTGAGTTTAAAGTCCTATTATGCTAGGAATAATATGTATAAGTGATGCTGTGGATTTACTCATTTCGTGAGTTGTAGAATTTGGTTTCCTGAATCGTGTGATATCGGTTTATGATTATTCTAGAATGTATAAATTTCATATTGAAAATGGATTGATATGATTAAAGTTCATATGAGCTTACTAAGCAGTCAATGCTTACATAGTTTTTTTTCTTTACTTTTCAAATTATTGGAAGCTTGGTCAGGTTGGAAGCTTGTCGGAGCTATATCACACTATCCATCGGTTCTATCGGTACTTTTGGATGATTTGATTTTGGTTATAATGGCATGTATAGGTATTCTGGTTAATGTTGGCCTATATGTGTTTTGTTAAAAGTAGTCACTTATTTGGCTTGTGTTTCGGCACATTTTGGTTTGTGCATTTTTGCCTTATATGATTGATGTGTGATCTGGTTTATGTTTGTATGAAAAAAAAAAGAGGTGAAATGTTAGCTAAAAGTGCATTTATATACATGTGTTTTGGGATGTGATAAATTAATCAGGAATCGTTACCTTAATATGTAAGGTATAAATATATTTAAATATATTAGTATTTAAAATACACTTTGGCACTAGATGGTATGTTTTGGTAGGTGATAACGGCTCGCGATATTAAGTAATAAAATTTATAAAACTGATCACACCAAAACTAACTAATATCACGATGTTAAAGGCAAACGCACCTATCGAACAGTAGTATAGTTTAGTGGCAAGACCGAGTTATCGTACCCAAGGGAACTAAAAGTACTAATACTTACTTCCTTTCTATTATCTAGCTTAAAAATAAAAAAGGTTTGGTTGAAACTAATTCTAAAACTAACTAATAGTGCAGAAAAAGTAAATTGGGGAAAACTTTAGGGAAAAGCTGATTGATATAAGCAATACTTAAGGTAGAATCCACCTAGACTTCACTTGTTATTGGTTCTTGAGCTAGACGATTTATTCACTTGACTTGATCTGTAGAGATCCCTAATTTATGCTAAACCCTCCGTCGAGGCTAAGAGCAACTAGGCCTAGGTTGTTAACTAAATTAACACCCTAGGTTGCATTAATTCGATCTATGGTTCCCCATATTAGGTTTGACCCTAATCCGGCAGATTTATGTCGCCCTATATCTAGGGTTGCATGCAACTCCGCTTAATTATGGTAGATCTACTCTTATCACAGGGACTTTTGCTCCTCTTCTTTAAGCATATCGTTTCTTGAATTATTACCTAGGCTTATTAACACAAGAATTAAGCACACATAATTAAGAACAACTCAAGTATTTATCATATAAATCAAGAATAAATAATAACAAGATTCGTCTTAGGTTTCATCCCCCTTAAGTATTTGAGGGGTTTAGTTCATAATAAAGAAAGAAAACATCTCAGAAGAATTAAAATAACAAAACATAAAGAACCCAAAAACCCCTGAAGGAATTTAGGGAGATCCTCTGTCTTGATGTAGAATTCTGGCTTCTGGGATGAATCAATCGGCTTCCCTTGGAGTAATTCCTTGCTTTCACTCCTCGTGTTGGCAGAAAGATGGCGCTCCTATTGGGAGAAAAAGAGTACCTCCTTAAAGTTGCCTCCTAGGGTCTTTATATAGAGCTTTAGGGAGCCTTTCTTAGCCTCTAAGCATCCAAATTCGAGTGAAATTCCTCTTTCTCACGACTAGAACACGCCCGTGTGCCACGCTCGTGTGATTTCGACAATAGGCCGTGTTCTGGAGTGCTTGGGTGGCACGACCGTGTGGCCAGGCCTTGCTTGTTGGGGGCTGGACCGTGTGATCTTTGTGTGGCACAGCCGTGTGGTAACTTCTTGGGCCGTGCGTTTGCACATTTTGGCCCATTTTCTCTGGTTTTTAGTCCATTTTCCGTTCTTTTCTCTTCCCTATGCTCTCCTAAGTATAAGATATGAAAAAGAAAGATTAAGAGCACCAATTCTCACTAAATTGATAATAATTCATCCAAAATATAGGCTAAACATGAGGTAAAAATATGTATAAATTAGCATTTATCAAATACCCCCACACTTAAGCCATTGCTTGTCCTCAAGCAAAATCTCAATCCCTAATTAAGAACCATTCTTCTCAATGCACAATCTTTATCAATAATGTTTCAAATTAATCCACAGGTAAGCATACAATGAAAATTCAATCAAAAGAACATTAAAGACTCAATTACTTTAAGTTGAGAATTTTATCATTGAAACATAAGTTTTCTTCTTTCTCCTAAGCAGTTATCTCTCCATCTTAATTAACAGAAGTTGACATCCTCACTAAGGATTCACTCTATCCACTCGAAGTGTTTAGGGTTCGAAAATTAAGTACTCTCTAGTCAACCTGAAAAGTTATTACCATAGGCTTGCTCGAAAATCAAGCTCCACCACTGTAAATTGATATGTTACATGAATCAAAAGGTCTTTTAAAGGTTGTAATGGGGCTTGGTTAGGGTGTTGTCACAGGACGGTTTTAGGTACCAAAGATAAGTAATATGGAAGAAATGGATTGTTTATATAAAGATAAAACTTGTAATCATACTATGCATATTGAACCAAAAAATGAAAACAATATTTTGGTTCTTAGTAAAGGTATCAATAGTTTGGTGGATATAACTTCTGTATATTTTAATAAGTTATATAATAAGGTTAATAATATTGAAAGTAAAATTGAAAATATGAGTAAAGTAACAGAGTTAGACTTGAATAACGAGTCTAAAGAACTTTTATCAGATATTAATAATAAGTTAGATAATGTTTTCACTAACAAAAGTGAAGAATAAGAAATGGATTTAGGTCCACTATACTATGGTAATAGTAATGTTATATTAGCTTTATCTGAGGAAGACCAAACTTCTTCGGACGAGTCAGATAATAATAATAATATTAAAAAAGAAAAACAAAAAAGAGAATATTCAAAACAACAAAAATATGATTTCCAGTGTTATAAGGAATTAATAGAACATTGGAAAAAATAAATTTTCTATTACTAATGATAGCTATGAAAGGATAGAATATTTAAAATTAATTGAAGAACTTTATGAAAAACATAAAGGTTTGTTCAAAATATTTAATTATCATTATATGTTAAATAATGATATTACAGATAGTAATAGTAGTTCTAATGATGATAATAAATCGGAAGATAATATTTCTATAATTTCAGAAGAAATTAATGTTACTAGCTACAATTCTGATGAAGAAAACACTTCAACAGAAGAAAATATAGAAATACCAGAACCCATGGATACTGACAACACAGATCCATATATATCGAAACCTAAGGAAAAGGATAAAAAAAGATCCTTATGGTAAAAGAAAAATAGAATCAGATATTCAAAAAGATGATTATCTAAGATCTTTTAATAAAGATAATGAGCTAGTCGAAGAAACGACTAGAATATTTGAAACTATAGCTACTAATGATGTCAAACCTGAAAACCCAGGAGAAACATCTACTCAACCTATACCATATAGGATTGATGATGTAAATAAAAGAAATGTTGCTCAAGGAGGTATATATTTAGATCTAACTAAAATACCTTTATCAGATTATGAAAAAACTATAGATGATTGGGCACAGTCTATGACTATTGTTAATAATAACAGCAGTAGTTGGACAAAAGAAAAATTTTTGAATTATTTTGTAGGAACTTTCCAAGGAGATGTTTTGCAATTTCCTCGTCGTTGGGAAGAATCTGAAAAAGGGAAACAACAAAAGGAAAAACTTATTAATCAAATAGGTACTCCTAAGGAACTATTAAAAGGTTTAACTTTAATTCTAAAAACAGAATTTTGTGGTTATACTGATAAAAAAGATCAGGATGGCCAATCTAGCTATATTCTATCAAAAATAAAATTATGTGATATTAGATACTTAGAAGAATTTTCTAAAATATTCCTTCACGAATATCAAAAGTTAAAAAATTGTAATATAGAATTTTGGAAAAACCAATATTTCCATAAATTACCCCCACCTTGGGATGAAATTTGTATAAATAAATATGCTTCTTATCTAGATAAACACAGTAAAGCAACTGGTATAAATAAAGAAAATATAGATAGTATAGGAAATAGGATTAATTTTGCTAAAGAAAGAATTATTTTACATTGTTTACAGAGTAAAGCAGCTAAACAAGTTAAGAATAAATTAAGTCATAGATATTGTACAAAATTATTAGAAGGAGAATGGGAGTTTGGTTGTAAACCCAAACAACCTAAGACTTATAAAAATTATAAAAATAAAAAATATAAGATGATAAAATGAAAACCAAGAAATAAAAAATATACTGGTAATAATAATAAAAATAATAAAAAATTTGTAAGAAGAAAGACTTCTAAAAAACCTATAAAACAAATTTGTAAATGCTTTATATGTGATGAAGAAGGTCACATAGCCACAAACTGTCCTAATAAAGGGAAAAATGCCAGAAAAATGATTAAAAGTCTTGAAGAACAAGATTTAGAAATATGTTTTAGTGAGGAAGTAAATCCTACAGAAATATTATATGAATTAATATCAGAAACCGAATCTGACACTGATAATGAAGAATATATCTTTATGTTAGGACATAATAATCAATTAGAAGAAATTCCTAAAACTGAACAACAGGATATAAAATTAGGAAATTTAATTAGAGAAGAAAAAGACTTCTCAGAAGAAATGATAGAAAAAATAACTAAAAATCACATTTCTAAAGAAGAAATATATAAAATATCTAAGTTTAAAATATGGTCACAAAGACATATTGAAAAAATTAGTGGTAATACAGTAGCTAAAGATACTAAAGGTGGATTAACTGAAATCCCTTTATTTACTAAAGAAAAAATTAAGAGGATTAGAAAGAAATATCCTCAGGTAAGATATATACATTTAGGTATAATTATGATCACGATTAGAGCTTTATTTAGAAGAGGCCATGATGTACCTATAATAGCAGTTTTATTAGATAAAAGATTTGAAAATCCAATAAAAGCACTTATTGGAGAAATTCAATCAAATTTATATAATGGGGTAATAGGATTTAAGGTAAAACCAAATTACTTTATATCCATTACAGACCCTCTAATAGAAGAGTGTATTTGTTTAAGAATTCAGACAAAAAATTCTAATATTAAGGACTTAGCAGAAGATCTTGCAATAAGCTAGACTGCTATTAATGAATATACTAATACTGCAGAGGTAGAAATAAAAGAAGTCAATAATAAAATTATTGAACTTTTTGAACCGAATAAAATTACTACAGAAATACAACCTAAATTATTACATTTAAAAGATCTTTCTATTCCAAAAGACTGGATAATAGGAGATATAAATAATGCAAGTACTTCAAAACCTGTAAGTACTATTGAATATATGGCCTCAGGTGATAAGTTATATTTTAAAAATAATCTGTTAACAAATGCAGAAGATAATTTAGTTCTACTTTCAACTTCTCAAATAGAGGAAGAAGAAGATAATAAAAGTACAATATCCTCTACACCGATAGGTATGAAAACAGTTCATATCCCTATCTTTCCTACTGAACCTAGTAGAAATTCTAGAAATACTAGAATTGAAGATATACAAACTTTGGCAAAAAATATAAAAAATTGTATTTATATAGAAATAAAAATTAAGGATAAAATTCCTTTACATGCTTTAATAGATACAGGTGCTACAACAAGTAGTTGTAAAATGAATGCTATTCCCAGAAAATATTGGAAACCTGTAAAAAGACCAATAAAGGTTAGTGGTATAGATAGTAATAAAACTTTAGTATATTATAAGGCAAAGAATATACCAATTTACATAAATAATGTAAAACTTATAATTCCTAAAATACTATGCTTTCCTGAAATGAAAAGAGATATATTATGGGGTAATGATTTTATAAAACAATATATACCATTTTCTATTTATAAAAAATCAGTTATATTGTCTATAGACAAGACTTCTATAGAAATACCAACAGTTAAAAATCCTAATTTTATTTGCTGACTTTCTTAGCAGGCCTTATGGATAGAGGTAAAAAACCTCTAATGGGAGAATGAAATACTGTCCATAAAGTACCCAACAAAGGGAAAGTAACAAAATCCAACCAAGGATTTGTTCCTATGCCTACACAACTACCATTTTATCCTAACCAAGGATATTATGTACCATATCCAATGGTAAGACCACCGATTGGATCTCAATTTTCATTGACGCCAAACCCGGTAAGTTAATCTCAATGGTCACAAGACCCTAACTCGGCATTTCAAACCAGTTATGCTGAAGTTATTAAGGGAGCAGAAAATTTTTTATCACAACAATCGCTCTCTGAAATAAATGATTTTTATAATCCAGGATTACCACTGGAATATTATAATTTTATTAACAAAATATGGAAAACCCATATTTTAAAACAAAGAGCAAATTTTAGGCGAGCTCTTACCAATTTCTCTCAATTTTTAGTTGAAAAAACAACTAAAGATAACAAAGCCCATGATCTTTTATTAAAATCTATTTTATATAGAGATTGGGACGAATGCTATATTGAATATATGGATATTAAGGAAATAAATAATTTTCTTGATATATTTCAATATTTTATTGATAATGGGATAAACAGTCCTGTTATAAATAAAATGTTCAGACGATGTTTATTTAATAAAGCCAGAAGGATATTACCTGTAGATATTTTTACAAAAATAAATTCAATTTAGAAAAACTTTTTCTGAATATTTTCTACAAGCCTATGTTTTTACAAATCATATAGGGGAAAAATTTCCTACTATAAAATTTAGGCTTAATCATGAACCATTTGATATAACAAGTATTGAATGGGGATTTGTTAAAGAGATAACAGTCCAAAATCTTTCTTTTGATTTATTAAAAGATTTTCCAGCTATCGTAAAATCACGATTAGCAAGTTTTCCAAATATGAATTTCTTTTACTATTTTCATATAGAAATTAGCAGTCTTATTGGTATTGCTGACAGCGGAAGATATTATGGAAAGAGAGTTTTCTTATTAGTAAAGGAAATTTTTACAAAAGGTTATTGAAAGAAAGTATACAAAGAGAAAACTATTCTAAATTTTGATGCCTTGTTTAGGCTACAACAATGCCTATTTATAGTGTAAAATTTAACTCTAATTCATTTACATTTCAAATCCGAATAATATCCTGATAAGGATGTAATAATATCTGACTTGATGGTTTTTTCCACGTAGTCTTTTTATTCTGTCTTTTTCTTGGTGTTTGCTTCCACATATCCATGCATTAATGGCTGCTTCCATCATCTCTGCATCATGGCTTCCATCATCATTTTTGTCTTATTTGATTAATGAGACATTTATGATGATATTTCCTTCTTGGCAAGTCACCATCAAAAATTAAATGCTCCGGTTTTGGATGACATTTTTACACGTGTCCGGTCTCGGTTTTATCCTTCTTGGATATTTGTCAGATTCATTTCCTCTATTTCGTCTAGATGTAATGAATTCGGTGAGAGTGCTGGTGAATTCCAACTTTCCCACGTGTCCTTGATTTCCATTGTTAATGGATAATCATCAATCTCCATCTCAGCTATCTTTTTTAACAGCTGTACAGATTCTTCATCACGATTTTGATGAGGTCTTTCAGTGTTGTATGCCAGTATTCTCCTTCCATCAGTCCAGAGGACATAAGTATTATGTTGAAGTAAATACTGAGCTTTAAGCATTAAATCAATTCCTGCTTGGACTTGATAATGTGAAAAATTATTATAACACATGTCAATGATTTTTGACAAATGATCTTTATCTTCATCAACCGATGAGAGGTTTATTCCTCCAAACATCATTTGAATAGTCCAAATTTGATATGAAAGCGAAATAATAATTCAACTCAAATCTCGACAAAAATAGGGGTCAAAATAATTGAATGAAATTAAAAAAAAAAGGGTTATTGGTTAATAATTAGAGGGTGAGTCAAGGAAAAGGTTTGTTAGGCTCAATGGGGTTTACTAGGGGTTAATTTATGGAGGTAGGCTTTTGTGGAGTAAGTGGGTTAAAACCTAGGTGCCTTTATCATTTCGATATATCAAATCAATGATGTGGTCTCGACATGTATAATTAAAGCAAGTTCTAGAATAACAAATTAGTATTGACTCACTCAAAGCAATAATAAAAGTGAGCACGAAAGAATGTATGCTCAAAAGGCTCAAAAATCTCACCAAAATTATGGCTTTTGATGTCAATCCTGTGAATTTCAAATCTCAAGATAACACTTAGAATTAGGGAAAAGAACTTACGCAAAAATTGTAGCTCTCAAAAATTTCAACTTATCATGCTTGATTCCCTAATGTTTTAGAGTTTGAATATTCAAAGTACAAGCACCTATGTCTTTGTTTTCAACATATCAATAAAAGTCATAAATCAATCAGAATTAATTCATAATAGGAGACTGAAGAAGATGCTATTGAGAACAATGCAACCAGTTAGAAAAATTTTAGGGATTTCAAATAAAATGTAATGTCTGATAGTAAGTTTCCCCCTCACACTTAAGATGTACATTGCCCTCAATGTACAAAGATAACATTAGTAGCAATATAAGCATTAGATCATAAGGTAGAGAAGGGTACGAAACTCCCTGAAATTTGAATGAATTTGAAAGATAGAGATTGGACTTGGAAGAGCGGCCAGTTGTGGCATGGTGTTCCCCTTTTCATAAAAATTTGAGCTGTAAAGCTCCTTTGAAACTGTGAAGGAATTGATTAGTCGTGGGGAATTTGGGGCAATAGAAATTACTTGTTAGGGTGAGGCCGTTAGGAAAAATAATTAAAACAAAACAAAATACGAAAAATACTAATAGTCAAATAAAGGAAATGAAAGAAAATAAAATAAAACGTAAAAAGGAAAATAAAGTTAGAAGAAAAGGGAAAAATAAAGATTAGTGTTCAAAAGTTACAATAAAGTAAAATAAAAATAAGATAAACAATAAAAAATAAAGTTAAGAGGACTAGAGAAGTCTAATCCTCTGATGGATCGCGCAGTGGTGGTGTGATTCTCAGGTGCTGGCATATCTGCGCTAAGGTGGCATTGATATAATCGAGGCGCTAGAAGCACTGCTGCTCAAAATGATCTAGGCACTCAGATATGTCAGCATGTGTGGCTGCCACCTGGGTGGGTCGTCTGGGGCATGGAGGCTCTTTGGGTGCGTCCTCCGCTCGTGGTGGTGGTGGGACATCATCAGCGATATCCTCTGGGTCCTCTCCCTCCTGGATGAGTCAGAGCTTAAGAAGGGTACCTCTTGGCCTCCGCTCGATCATCCTCATGTGTAACATCGTCGCAATGCCTTGAGGAGACATCTAACCGATCATCGTGTAGGAGGATGTCTGGGCTACAGTGTTGAGGAGCCCGAAGTGACGAGCCAGACACGTGATGTATGGCCCCATGGATAGAATGCCTCAGTGGTGCCTCTCAGTCTGGTGTTGCATGGCGTGTGCGATGAAGAATGTGAGGTCAATGACATGTCCGTTTGCCATGCACCAGAGGAAGTAGACGTCGTGTGTGTTGACGATGCCTGTACTCTCTCATTGACCTGTAAGAGTGTGAGCGAGGAGAGCATGGATATACCTTAGAGAGGGGACGAGCGCGGTCGCTTTGCTGACACTGGGGTTATAAACTTGTTGTCCAGGGGCGATCTCGTGCCAGCAGTCGACGGGCCTGACGTGGATGCGGCGACAAAGGTTAGGGAAGTCCTCATCTACCATAAACTGCTCGGTGTAGAGCCCGAGTGCAATGCCAAACTCTGGCACGCTGAGGTGTCGCACCAGTCCTCCCAAACGGAACTGGACCGTCCCTGGATCGTCGAATCTATTCATCACGGTCTGTAGGTGAAATGTGGAGCAGAACTCGAGGGTGAGTTTTAAATATGTCGGCTCTATGATTTGGAAGAACTGCTCCCATGGCTCTGTCATTAGTAAGGCCCGGACATCATCGACTAATTGTATCTGCGCGAGGGCGTCCCAGTCTATGCAGCAGCTCGTGGATATAAGGCGAGCTCGGAGGAGTTGATAGTGTTCCTCTTGCGAGGCTTGAGAAAATGTGATGAATGGGTGTCGGACCTCGGAGGTCAGCCTCGATGAAGAGCTCCGTGGCCCTTTCCTTTTCTTAGAGGCAGGGACGGTAGCCTTTCTAGTGCGTGAAGATGACATGGTATCTAAAATAAAATAACATAAGCATTAGTCCTAAAAAATAAACTAGATAGAGAATAAGAAATGAAGAATAAAATGACAATGTAAAAATGGGGATTAACCTAAATAGTAAAATCTAATCATGTTAGAACTTGTAACAAAACTAAGAAGTACGGGTGTGTATATATAATAAATGTATGGAAATATGGGTTTAAATGGCAATGAAAAGGAATTCTAAGTGGCAAGCAAAAAATGAAAATAAGTGGCATGCAATCCTGATGTGTTTTATCTAATTCTAGAGTATTCATCCTAATTTTTCTAATTCCATGCTTGATTAAACATCTAGAAGAAAGCAACATTAAATATATAGATAATAAATATGAAATATAAATAAATAAAAGAGAAAAATTGAGAGAATAGAACCAAAAGTGATGTTGCACGGTCGTGGGTTGGAGTTGCACGGGCATGGGTAGGCTGAAATTAAAGGTGGTGGTGTTTTGAGGACTGTGGCGGCGCTAATGGAGGTTGGGGAGGGTGTTTTCTAGGGTTTGGAGTGAAAAAGAAAGTGAAGAGTGGCTGCCTATTTATAGTTTTTGGGTCACACGGGCATGTCACATGCCCGTGTGAGTCATGTTTAGCCCGTGTCTTTCAAAATCCGGTGGTTTTGGCGCGCCTGGTTTGAAGTGCACGCCCGTGTGGTTGGTTCACACGGCCCTGGGAGATCGAGTCTTCGTTACTTACACGGTCGTTCGATGGTCTCCACGGCTGTGTGTGATCGTGTTCGTGTTTCACACGGTTGTGTGATATGTGCCACGGGTGTGTAAAATTTGACAGTGTCTTCCACGGGCTAAGGACACAGGCGTGGGGATTTGTGCACGGCCGTGGGGTATTGTAGATAGCCCGTGTTAAAGTCGGAAGGTTGCCACGGCCACGTCGCACGGTCGTGGGGTTTTATCGGTGGCCTGTGTTTTGGAAAAATTTTTGCTCTATTTATACACGGCCGCAGTACACAACCATGTCTCTATTTAAAGGGTTCACACGGCCTGGGACACACTTGTGGGACTGGCCGTGTGGTCCTAAATCTCTGCATTAAAAAGGGTTAGTGTGATGCATGAAAAATACTAAAAACAAAATAGATGAAATATTACTAAGTTAATGCTCGGGTTGCCACCCAAGAAGCGCTTATTTAGAGTCTAAGCTCGACTATGCTCAAGCTTGGTCGGTCACGGCGGTTTGAAGAGTTTATCCTATTCAAAACTTTATTTTCAATGTAAGATTTGAGTCGAGTGTGGTTTACCTTAAAAGTGCCGAGTGACTCATGTTTTATCTCTACTGTACCATAGGAGAAGATTTTCATTACAGTGAAGTAAGGTGTATCACTTGTATGCTCTTTTGAATTCAAGATTCGAGGATCGTCTTCCCCTAAAATTACCTTACCTCCCACTTTGAGTTGATCTGGTTGTCCTTGAGGGTCGTCTTGATGATGCTCCGTTTTGGTGTGGCATATTTTGGGCTTTTCGTGAATGTTCAGCCACTCATCTAGTTCCTCGATCTGGAGCATTGCTTTTCTGGTTCATCTCCTGTAGGTGAATTTGCCAATGTTTGCGTTGTCTTTTTATGAAGTGCGTTCTACACAGGAATTTGTGTGGTGGGTTCAGTGTTTTTACAGGGACTCAAATCTCTATTTTCGTCTGTAGTTTTAAGTGAGTTGTGAGCTCATATGGTGACTGTAGCATCACCTACTCGTAATTTGAGTTCACCTGTTTCTAAATCAATTTTTGTTCTAGCAGTTGCTAAAAAGGGTCGCCCTAAAATTAAGGGTACATTGCTAGCCTCGTCAATGTCTAAAACAACAAAGTTAACTGGGAATATAAATTTATCGATTTTGACAAGCACATATTCAATTATTCCCTTAGGTGCCCTAATAGTTTTATCAGCTAGTTGAATGCTCATCTTGGTTTTCTTAGGGGTTCCAAGACCTAGTTGTTTAAACAGGTTATAAGGTATGACGTTTATGCTAGCCCTTAAATCAGCTAAAGCATTTTTTTCCTCTAGGCTACCAAGGAAACAAGGGATAGTGAAACTCCCTGGATCTTTTAGTTTGGTCGGTAGTCTATTTTGTAGAATAGCTAAGCAGACTGTATTTAATTCCACATGAGATTTCTCCTCTAGCCTTCGCTTGTCTGTCAAGAGTTCTTTTAAGAATTTAACCGTGTCTGGCATCTGCAAAATTGCTTCAACAAATGGTAAGTTAATGTGTAATTTTTTTAAGAGTTTAAGAAACCTACCGAATTGTTCATCTGTATGGTCTTTCTGTAGCGCTCTTGGGTATGGTATACGAGGCTTGTGTTCGTTGATGTCTAGCTTGTTGTTGCTTGCCTCTACCTTACCTTTACTCACCTTAGGTTCCTCGCCTAACTTTGGGTTGTCTTTGGTTAACGCCTCCTCATCTGTTGTATTTATGGCATGAAGTTGCTCTTTAGGATTGGTCTCAGTGTTGCTTGGAAGTCCACCTTGTGGTCTTTCTGATATTAACTTGGCGAGTTGACCGATTTGATTCTCAAGGCCTTTGATTGATGCTTGCTGGTTCTTTAATGCCATTTCAGTATTCTGAAAGCGGGTCTCTGACATGGCCATGAATTTGGTAAACATCTCTTCAAGATTCGGCTTCTTTTCTTATTGCGGTGGTGGCTGTTGAAATCCCTGAGGGGGTTGTTGTCTTTGATTCCCTTGGCCTTCCCAAGAAAAATTGGGATGGTTTCGCCAACCTGCATTATATATGTTACTATATGGATTATTTTGAGATCTAAAATTGTTACCCATATAATTGGCCTGCTCGATTTCTGTGCCATTGGCAGAAGATGAGTAGTCTGGAGTGAACATATTTGCCTGAGTTGGGTCGCACTGCATTACTGCTTGTGCCTGCATAGAACCAACAAAATGATCAAACTTTTTATTTAAAAGGTCTACTTGGTTAGAAAGCATAGCGGCAGCATCAATATTATAAACTCCTACAGCTTTTGTCGGCTTTGTCCTTATGACTTGCCATTGATAATTATTCAGTGACATCTCTTCAATAAATTCATAAGCTGCTTCTGGTGTTTTGTTATTGATTGTTCCTCCTGCGACTGCATCGATCATTTGTCTCGTCGATGGGTTCAAACCGTTATGAAAGGTTTGGACTTGTAACCATAAAGGTAGGCCGTGATGAGGGCATCTTCTCAAAAGATCTTTGTATCTCTCCTAGGCATCATATAGTGTTTCTAAATCCATCTGCACAAAAGAAGAGATATTGTTTCGTAATTTAGCTGTTTTAGCTGGAGGAAAATATTTAAGTAAAAATTTTCGGTCATTTGTTCCCACGTAGTGATTGAGCCTCGTGGTAAGGAATTTAACCACTGTTTGGCTTTATTTCTCAAAGAGAATGGAAATAGCCTCAAGCGAATGGCATCATCAGAAACGCCATTTATTTTAAAGGTATAACAAAATTCCAAGAAATTCGCTAAATGTGAATTTAGATCTTCGTCCTGCAAACCATCAAACTGCACAAACTGCTGAATCATCTGAATAGTGTTAGGTTTTAATTCAAAATTATTAGCAGCAATAGCAGGTCAAATAATGCTAGTTTGGATACCAATCAAAATAGGTTTAGCATAATCATACATAGTGCGAGGAGCTGCATCCTGGTTTACTGGTTCTACTGGTAGAGCTGGAGGTGGTGGAACATTTTAATTCGCGTCCATCTCTTCTGTAGGTTTTGGCTCTTACTCAGGTTCTTGTTCTGGATAATGTAAACTACGTCTAATTTCTCTGCGATTTCTGCGAACTGTCGTTTCTAGATCTTCGTCAAAAAGTTGTGGTCCTGTTGGGTTGTTTCTAGTCATAAACTAAAAATACCTAAAAAGAAAAAGCAAAGAAAATTCAAAAATTTAAAAGAAAATAAAAAGAAATAAATAAAAACTGGAAATAAAAATAAAAGAAAAATAAATATATATATAAATATAGTGATGGCTAAAGTAATAGAAATCGAGTTTTCGTAATATTTTAGTTCCCCGGCAACAACGCCAAAAACTTGATAACGGCTCGCGATATTAAGTAATAAAATTTATAAAACTGATCACACAAAAACTAACTAATATCACGGTGTTAAAGGCAAGCGCACCTATCGAATAGTTGTATAGTTTAGTGGCAAGACCGAGTTATCGTACCCAAGGGAACTAAAAGTACTAATACTTACTTCCTTTCTATTATCTAGCCTAAAAATAAAAAAAGCTTTGGTTGAAACTAATTCTAAAACTAACTAAAAGTGCAGAAAAAGTAAATTGGGGAAAACTTTAGGGAAAAGCTGATTGATATAAGCAATACTTAAGGGAGAATCCACCTAGACTTCACTTGTTATTGGTTCTTGAGCTAGACGATTTATTCACTTGACTTGATCCGTAGAGATCCCTAATTTATGCTAAACCCTCTGTCGAGGCGAAGAGCAACTAGGCCTAGGTTGTTAACTAAAGTTCTTTTATTAATTAACACCCTAGGTTCCATTAATTCGATCTATGGTTCCCCATATTAGGTTTGACCCTAATCCGGTAGATTTATGTCGCCCTATGTCTAGGGTTGCATGCAACTCTGCTTAATTATGGTAGATCTACTCTTATCACAGGGACTTTTGCTCCTCTGCTTTAAGCACATCCGTTTCTTCAATTAATACCTAGGCTTATTAACACAAGAATTAAGCACACATAATTAAGAACAACTCAAGTATTTATCATATAACTCAAGAATAAATAATTACAAGATTCGTCTTAGGTTTCATCCCCCTCAAGTATTTGAGGGGTTTAGATCATAATAAAGAAAGAAAACATCTCAGAAGAATTAAAATAACAAAACATAAAGAACCCGAAAACCCCTGAAGGAATTTAGGGAGATCCTCTATCTTGATGTAGAATTCTGGCTTCTGGGATGAATCAATCGGCTTCCCTTGGAGTAATTCCTTGCTTTCACTCCTCGTGTTGGTAGAAAGATTGCGCTTCTATTGGGAAAAAAGAGTACCTCCTTAGAGTTGCCTCCTAGGGTCTTTATATAGAGCTTTGGGGAGCCTTTCTTAGCCTCTAAGCATCTAAATTCGAGTGAAATTCCTCTTCCTCATGACTAGAACACGCCCGTGTGCCACGCCCGTGTGATTTCGACAAGAGGCCATGTTCTGGAATGCTTGGGTGGCACAGCCGTGTGGCCAGGCCATGCTTGTCTGGGGCTGGACCGTGTGATCTTTGTGTGGCACAGCCGTGTGCCACGGCCGTGTGATAACTTCTTCGGCCGTGCGTTTGCACATTTTGGCCCATTTTCTCTGGTTTTTAGTCCATTTTCTGTTCTTTTCTCTTCCCTATGCTCTCCTGAGTATAAGATATGAAAAAGAAAGATTAAGAGCACCGATTCTCACTAAATTGATAATAATTCATCTGAAATATAGGCTAAACATGAGGTAAAAATATGTATAAATTAGCGTTTATCAGTAGGTAAGTTACTTGGTTTGAAATAATACAAATTAGCTTGGTAAATCTTGGGTACAATTATACATATACGTTAGTTGTACATATGAATATATTGAATACATGAACACACATGTTATAATCTGTCATCTAAGGTGCCTAAAGGAATATTGATTGTATGTTAAGATATTATATATTTAAGGCTTGTGTAACAACCTAAAGTAGGTAAGTGACTTGGTTTGAAATAATGCAAATTAGCTTGGTAAATCTTGGGTACAATTATACATATACGTTAGTTGTACATATGAATATATTGAATACATGAACACACATGTTATAATCTGTCATCTAAGGTGCCTAAAGGAGTATTGGTTGTATGTTAAGATATTATATATTTAAGGCTTGTGTAACAGCCTAAAGTTGGGCCTAGTCAGAATAGTGGTTTCGGGACCACAAATTTGACAAGGAAAAATTTATTTTTATTATATTTTTATGGTCTATAGTTTCACGGAATGAATTCGTGAAAATTTCGTTCGAAAGTTTCAACGTTTGGGCACTCAATTTAGTCAAAAGGACTAAATTGTAAAAAGTGCAAAAGTTGAGTTCTACATGTTAGAGGTGTCCAATTTTTATGAAATTTTAAATTGGAGGTCGTTACATGGTAATTAGACCATTGGTTAATTTTTTGGACAAAAATGGACTTGAAATAGGTGAAATAGAATATTTTTAAGTTAGGGGCATTTTGGTCATTTAGTGATTAAATGATTAAACAAACAAAATTAGAAGCCAATTTTTGTCCATCTTCAAGCCTTGGCCAAATTTCACAAGGGGAAACCATGGCTAGGGTTTTTCAAGCTTCCAAGCTCAATTGTAAGTCTGTTCTAGCCTTATTTTTAATGATTTTTACGTTTTTGAAATACTCGTAACAAGATCTATCTATTTCTACCACTAATTTGAGATATGGTTAAAGTCTAGGGTTTTGACCCATGATTAATATGAGTGTATTTATGATTAATGGTAGATTATGCATGTTTATGGTTAGAGAAACAACTTTTACTAAGTGATTTTTGGTGAAAATGCATAAAAGGATCTATTTGTAAAAGTTATGAAATATGTGTGAAAAATCTATTTTAATGGAAAATGTGGGCTGCTATAAGCATGAAAATGGTTCGGCTAGGCTTAAAGTGCAAAGAAATTGAATGAAAATAATTTTATGAGCCTACGAGCAAAATTGTAAATATGTGAAATTTTAGGGGCAAAATTATAATTTTTTCATAATATGATTTTTGGGTCACATTGAATAATGTGACTAATAAATAAGTTAAATGTGTTGTTACAGATCAAGAAAGACAAGGAATTGACCTTGATCGGGGAAAAAAATGTTTTGGACTAAAACGTAAAAATTGTCATTTTTGTTCCGAGGTAAGTTTGTATGTAAATAATGCATCATTTTAGTTATGTTTTAATATTTTGATATATTTTATGATGTATGGCTGAATATTGAATTACTATTTGATGTATTCGACAAAGTGGCAATAAGTGAGAAATTTCCTGGTTGAACCTTAGGAATATAAATGGATATAAGTGACATGCCACTAAGGATCTAAGTGAAACAGGTCTATGGCATCTAAGTGAAATAAGTTCATGACATTGTGCTAAGTGAAATAAATCCATGGCACCTAAGTGAAATAAGTCCATGGTATTGTGCTAAGTGAAATAAGTCCATGGCATCTAAGTGAAATAAGTCCATGGCATTATGTTAAATGTGATTAGCTCAAGAACGAGCCTATGTGAAACTTTTTGAAATGAAGTAGCTCTGGCTACAAGCATGGCACTATGTGAAATATCTTGAGGTATCCATTAATACTCCAATGTGTTCAATGGGAAATGACTAAGTGTAAACGAATATGACTAAATGATGAATAAGTGCAGGTATGTGTGTGTAAATTTATGAGCAATATGCTCGATATGTGATCGAACTTTGGTAAGGTTGATATGGGTAAGTGTTACTGTGAAAGTTAATACAAAGAAAATTTATGAAAGTGTAAAATTAGCAATAAAATAGTTTTGGACAGCAGCAATTGTATGGCTTTGAAAAATCACCAAAAATGGTGCAAATCAAATTAGAGGTTGAATAATATACACAATTAAAGCTTATTAAGTCTATTTTCATATAAAAGAAACAGTGTAAGAAAAAAAATTTCATATTAAGAGATATTTGAATTTTTGTGGAATAGAGTCAGATTGATTTTGGAATTCCCTATTCTAATTTTTGAAAATCATTAAAAATTGTAAAAAAAATAATTATGGGTTATAATTTATATTCTTAAAATCCTTAATGAGCATACTTTCCATAAAAACAAACAAGAACATCATATGAATCCTGTACGAGGAGATAATTAATTTTTAGTGAAGAGGGGTCGGTACTGTCGGATAGTGGAATAGGGGAGACTTTAAAGAATAAACTGTACTTATTGGCTAACCCAAAAATTCTAAAAATTTTATGGTAAGAAGATATGTGAGTCTAGTTTTAGGGAAGTTAGCAGATCTAAATTTGGAATTCTATAGCTCCAGATATAATAAATTCAGTGACTATGACTCGAGTAAACAACTTGAGATGAACATGAGTAAAAAGTGGAACTGTGTGCAATTATGATTATAATATTTTGAGGACATATTGTGAAGATTTATAAAAGCATGCTAGTAAATTGCTTGTTATTTTCATACTTACTTACTAAGCTATAATGCTTACTCCCTTCCTTTCGTTTTTCCTATAGTGTCACAGATGCTAGCTCGAGTTGGAGGTTGCCGGAGACTCAATCACACTATCAAGCTATTGGTTGATATAAAAAAGTTTTCTAGTATTTATGAGTCTATGGAATGTATAGGGACTTGGTTAATTGTTTGTATGTTATTATGAGTTGGCCTAAAATATTGGCCTATGCTGTTTGAAGGTCTTTGTTGTATAAGGCCATTTAATATGGTTATTATTGGTTATGTTATAAGTTAAAATGATGTAATTCATGAATGAGCATGCTTGCACATGTGTGTGGATGAATTAGTGCATGATGTAAATGTGATAAATGTGGCATAAGAATGGTGGTGTAAGTAGTATGTGGTTATTGGCAAAGTGAGTGAGATGTTGTGCACGAGGAATGTGTCATTGGAATGATGAACTTATGTTTTGAATGTGGCCAATTGAGTGTCTAATAATGCCATGTTATGAGTGAAAGGAAATTGGTATATGTAACACCTCAAACCTGGCCCAGACGTTATGGCCAGATCTGGTGTGTCACATGGACAGTTAATTACCTTTCGATCTTCTTTTAATAATCCTTATATTGACTTAGCAAAACCATCTCATGCCTTTTTAAAAAATAGAAAGTCATTTAGTTTATAAAAGCCCTATCCACTATCAGTTGAAGCTTACTTCTTTAAAGTTATTTTTATGGAGTCGTGGCTATTTGTTACCCATTTGTCACGTAGGGTATAATTTGAAAAAGTTTGTTAAAATTGAATTAAAAATCCGCGCAGACTAAACTATCATTTTAAACAAGTACTAAATAAATAAGTAAAAACCAAAATAAAAATAATTACTGAGCGGCCTTATTACAGGTTAAAACCCAAAAATTAAAGAATACTAAAATAAAGTAAATTTTGGAAAATGTAAAACTAGGAAAAATAGTTCATGTGGCCACTCCGAATCCCTCCCAGCTCCAAGTCCTCTAAGGTTGGGGTTCACCTGCATGGATGAAAAGAAAGGGGTGAGTTTGTGAAAACTCAGTGTGTAAGCTAACCCAACCAGAGTCAGAGATCAGTTCAAGCTCAGACTGGGCCTAAGCCCTATTCAGATATAGTGATAACTGAGCCTTAGCCCTATTCAGAAAACGGTGTGGACTTTAGGCCCATTACAGTAACAGATCAGTGTATTATGCATGTATGCAAAGCCCAAGCCCAATTCAGCCTTACACACCACCTGTACCAACCCTACACACCATGTGGGGAATAACTCAACCCACCCAACCCTACACACCATAGTCGCAGCACAGCTGCTTAATCAGATATTTTGGCCAAGCCACGAGAACAGTAATACGAGGCAGAGCCTCTAAGCAGAATACGTGGCATAGCCACTTTAGCACTTCCTCCATCAGAATAACCCAATCCCATGCAACAGAATATAATATGACATGGCATACAGAGTATCAGATATAATAGCATGCAAAACAGGTAACTTAACCCTAGGGGTAAAATGGTCTTTTAGCACTTAAAGGTAAAACAGTAATTTTCCACCCTTTAGGGGTATTTCAATAAATTTGCCAGATTTTAGGGTTTCATGCTCATTACAGTCTACTACAGACCTATCATCGTATAAGTAACTTAATTAGCCCATTTCATTATTACAGAGTCATCGAGCCTTAAAGCCCCCTAATGGTCCCGACGGAGCCCACAAGCTACTGTGGTCCACTAAGTCCAAGTTCTCCACTCGTTTTAGCAGATCTAATAACCAGATTACCAGAATATACTTATCCTTCGATTTCAGCCATATGGGCCCGTAAGCCCATTAGGCCCAAATTCGGCCCTTCGAGCCCAAAACCACCCAAATGCACGAAAATGTGCACACAACAGTCTTACCGATTGCGATTACAAACTTTATCACTTCCAACTGACCCACAAGCACTTGCACGATTGCAAGCCCTCGAAATGCCAGAATTTTGGCATTTCGGCTTTTCGGCTTTTACTGATCTAAGCTACTAGAGGGTGTCGATTACACACCTGTTTGCGATATACTCAGAAGTCCCTCGAACGATTAACCTACAATCGTTTTAACCACACTGTTAACCCATCATTCTATAAAACTTATCACCACATTGTCTTACCCATTCGGCAACATTCAAGTATAACAGACACTTACCTTGCTGCAATCTATCTACTAGATCTAGATTTAGATTGCCTTGATATCGCTAACCTCCTTTAACGAAATCCGTCACTATGAATAGCTGTTCCAAAAATTGACCACAAAAAGAGAAGTTAAATCAATCCATTAGACAGAGGCACCAAAACCGACTAGTACTAGGGGTTAGGGGTTTCGGCTTTTCTTGATTCATAAGAAAGAATAGAGTAGGAAAGAAACTACTTACCCAATAGCGTTCTTGACAACCTTGCCACACGAAAGAACTACCAAAGCCGTTTTCTACCAAATCAAACCCGATCTCTACCAGATCTAGCCCAAAACCCGAAGGTGAAAAAGATGCCTAAAGTATTCGGCCAGAGGGTAAGTGTTTGCAAATGGATGAGAGGGTTCGGCTATTAGGGAGTGCCAAAGAAAACAATAAAGAGATAGAGAAGAGAAGGATAAGAGATTCAGCTAGAAGAGAAGAAAAAGAATGGAGAGATTCGGCCAAGGAGAAATCAACACAAAACTAAACTTTTCAGGATTCTGGCTTTTGAGAAATCAGCTAGGTAAGGTTCCAAGTGAGTCTAGACAGGCTATGAAGTGAAGAAGAAAGAGGAGAAAGAAGAGATGGATTCGGCTTGAGAAGGAAAAGAGAAGAAAAGGGTTTGGCTCTTGGACAAATTAGCACAAGAGGGTTGCGTACTGCGTTTTTGGCTTTTAGAATAAAGGGAGGAGAAGAGAAAAGAAGAAAAGAATGTAAGCACCCTAGGGATCTACCTAATCGGCACTTACCTACCAAAAATGCCAAAACTAAAACTCCAAAAGAACCCAAGAAGTATTCAGCTTGCACCTTTTACTCTACTTGCCGATTATGCCAACACCAATAGACCCTAGCTGAAAATGCTCCCTAAGAGATCCATATTCGGCCATCACTTGCTTCCCATTCAAAATTCCTAAATTTTCTCCCCTTATCCCTTATTGATTCAATCTCATGAGCCATTCAAACACTTCCCCCTAGAGTTCAACTTGAGTTCCATCAGTTACCATGCACAATCATTAAAAATAAAACAACACCTTGCTTACCAAGGGATTTGAACCTTAGCCCTTACATAGCCTCCACATGCCACATCTTTAAGCTCTAAGTGGCGCTACCTTGCCACCTTACCACAGGTCTTCTTGTGTCTTAAATTACCAACATTTATTTAAAAGCCCACTTAATCAACGGCCCTTCTCCTTTAGGTCTAAAATTTTAAGACTCCACTAGGTTTTAACTTAAACTTAGGCCTTCCAAAGGCCCACTAAAACACATTTAATGCATAACTGAACACATCCAGGCAAGCAAAAACAAATTCAAGCAAAATCTCAAAAACCCAAAAATTGGGGTGTTACAGTATAAGTGTGTAAGTATGTCAGGGTGGCAAAGGGCATGGTAAATAGCCCTACTTGTAACCACACGGGCAACCACACGGCCATGTGTTCAGGGCGTGTGAAGTCTACACTAAATTTTCAAAAATCCAAAACACCATACGGCCTAGCACACGGGCATGTGCCTTTGGCTGTGTCTCCTTAAATGAATGATGACGTCATAAACAGAATGTCCCAGATTGAGTACACGGGCAAAGACACGGGCGTGTGTCTCGATCGTGTGATGG
Organism: Gossypium stocksii; assembly: GCA_020496765.1. Taxonomy (NCBI): domain Eukaryota; kingdom Viridiplantae; phylum Streptophyta; class Magnoliopsida; order Malvales; family Malvaceae; genus Gossypium; species Gossypium stocksii. The sequence continues at coordinate 81,281,074 of CM035630.1, read as the reverse complement.
ACACGGCCTGCCTACATGGACATGATCCAATCCACATGGGCATGTGCCCTTTTTTATGAAAAAATTTTAGTGTTCTCAAAAGTTCTCGGTTTAGTCCCGGACTGTTCCTGAAGTATGTTTTGGACTTCGTAGACCCATTTAAGGGACCTTAAGGTGAAATATGAATAGTTTTAATTTAAATGAAATTTTATGACTCGATTTAGTACATGAGCATGTGTCTGCATTTTGGTAATGCCTTGTACCCTATTCCGGAATTGAACACGGGTTAGGGGTGTTACAGCTCAATTTTTTTTACTTGTTTTGGACGCTGTAATATGGCTTGTTTGTATGTGTGATGATAACTATAAGTACATGCCTTGTTGGGTGAGAAAAATGGCTTATAAAATAGCATATTTCCGTCCACACGGGCAGAGACATAGGCATGTGTCTCAACCGTGTATGACACATGGTCGTGTGTCCGTTGTATCTTTTAAATAGTATAAGTCAATATATTCACATGGCCTGACACATGGGCGTGTGGTTTGGCAGTGTGACCTCTGCAATTTTGAAAATTTTCAATGTTTTTCGAAAAAAAATTTGAGTACTCGATTAAGTTCCGACTTGTTTCTAACATATATTTTGGGCCTTGAGAGCTCGTATAAGGGACTTTAAGCTTGATTTTAATTAATTTCTGATATGAATGCTAAATAAAATGAAATGTCTATTAATTGATCTATAAATTTTTGTAATACTCCGTAACCCTATTCTGGCTCTAAATACGGTTAGAGGTGTTACATTTATTGGTATCAGAGCTACAGTTTAGTCGGTTCTTGGACTAAACGTAGTATATGTGAAGTCTAGAAATACATGCCATTATATAACCAGTGATAGTATGATATCTCTCGACTCTAATGAGAATTGTTTTATTTATAGATAGAGATGCTTTCCAACCGAGCTAATTCCGATAATGCTGAAAGCGATACTCAAGTATTTGATTAAAAAGTTTCTTATAATGAGTAGAGATGGAACTCATAAAGGAATGGATAAATGTTTATAATGATTATGTTGATGATAAATGTTATATTACACGTGCGAATATATGATAATTAAATTTTGAGGCTTTACGATCTCCACCCCCTCACCTATACATCTTATACAATGGAATTCACAAGATTGATATTGATTAAGTTCATAAGTGTGAAATCAAAGAGTTCAATGGTTAAATGATTAATAATGTGGTCAGAATTGAGAATGGTTTAGCAAGTAATTACGGTTTTAGAAGAGATATTAGATTATTCTGAAGATTATTTGTGATATACAATGTTGTTATTAAGGAAGAAGTTATTCACCAGTAATTGACTCATTCAGGTATGGTATTTAAAGAACAGGTTAACCGAAATTTCTTCTGAATTAATTTCTTTAGTGATTGGGATAATGTGGAATAATTGATAATTATAGTAGTCAGTGGGATAGTGTTGAAATTTCAATGATACCTAAATGCAGCTGTTATAGTCTGGTATCTTACAGCAATTTCTTCTGGATACTATATGTTCTTTTATCCTTAGAGGTATATGCAACTGTTTATTTTCGGATCTGATTTTTATCATATAGAAAGGCTGGCTAATCATAACGTTAGAAGGAAGTATTGTTAGTCTGGTTAATTTATGATTGGCATTGCTCTATCTTTCTTTGGCATTCTAATATATTATGTTTGATAGAAGACTTGATGGTAAGACTCATATGATGCTTTTTTTTTTTTACTTCTACATATTATCTCTATCACAACTCTTTCAATGCATATGAGCAATATTCTTCATCTAGACTTTCTCTGAGATATCATCGATATCTTTATCATTCAATGTGGTTTTTATTTTCAGAAATTGAGTATATCTTCACATCTGAGATTTCATTATCTCGGTTTTCTTATTATTCTTATGGTCTAATCTCATCTGTCAAACATGGTTCATCTGTAAAGGGTATTCATTAACTAGAGGTAATTACATTTATAACCGTTATAAATCCTGGTTCGATCATAGGAGCTCAGTGATATGAATCTCAGATTATAGAAGTTGTATTACTGTACTGATTGTTATTGGGACTACTTTGGGTTTTCCTCTTCTATTTTAGAGTGCAATATTGATGTTGAGGTATTGTTCTATCTATACGGTTGAAACATCTGTCCTATTATAGCACTATGGTTTTTAATCTATCTAATGGTTGTGGCTTTGGTATAATTCAAAGCTTCGATGTTAATAATTGAAATAACTTTATTATATATAATCCCTTTCTAGTTTTCGTGAAAGGGTTGACATCGGCAAAAGAGTAGGCGGTGGAAGATTGAGCTCAAACTTGTAAATTTGTTTTCATTCATCAGGTAATCTTGATTAATGTTAACAAGTTAAAATGGGATGTTATGTTTCATTTAAGTTAATGCAATTTTTAAGGATCTTTGATTAGTATTTTAAGGGAATTGTGATAGATTGTATGTCTGGTTATCTTGACAAAAAGAAGAAGGGATTATTCTGAAATGTTATTATCAGATAGATAAAATTGACTCAGTTGTTTTAATTAGAACGGGTTATTTATTTGAAAGGTTAATTGAGTTATACACATTTGATTTTATCTTCAGGTTCGAGAATAAATTTTGTGCATTCACTGGTAAATTAACGAATCGTCAGAATGAGGGATTCATAATCTAGTAGACATGATACAAAAATATATCTATTAGATCAGTTCTAATGGGGAAATGGTATTATGGATTATAGTTGTGACACCCCAAACCCAGCCTAGACGTTACGGCCAAATCTGGTGTGTCACATCACCTACTGCTAACCATGTTACCTACTTACTAAGATTAGGGTGAGCTTTGCAAAAACTGATATTTAAGTTTAAAGAGAAATTCCAATTTATTGGTGAACGTCCTATCCACTACTAGTTGTTAAGATATTTATCAAATAATTTAACTTTATTACTTGAATACATCGTGTGACTGATTTTGAAAACATTTGATTAATTTTGGGAAAACCCGCGCAGCCATACTCAAAATAATTAAGGTATAGTAAGAATAAGTAACAAAAGAAAAAAAAACCAAAATGAAAATAATTAGAGCAGCCTTATTACAAATCCAAATTGAAGAATAAAATGATTAAAATAAGTAATAAAATAAATAATTTAATTAAACCAGAAATGCAGTCTATGTGGCCACTCTGAATCCCTCCAGCTCCAAGTCCACCAATTTAGGGCTCACCTGCATGGATGGAAAAATAAGGGGTGAGTTTGGAAACTCAGTGTGTAAAGAAGCCCATCAGAGCGCAAATCAGCTTAAGCCCACTGGGCCTAAGCCCTATCCCGTCTCAGTAATAACTGGGCCGAGGCCCTATTTAGATACAGTAAACTGGGCCTTAGCCCTTTTCAGATAACAGTACGGCCCATAGGCCCATTACAGTAACAGAACAGAGATTAATTATGAATGCAAGCCCAACCCAACCTAAATCCAACCGCTACACTCCACCCGTACCAGCCCTACACTCCATGTGGGGAATAACTCAACCCATCCAGCCCTACACTCCACAGTTGCAGCATAGCTGCTGAGATAGCAGTATAACGAGGCAAAGCCCCTTCAGTACGTGGTCAAGCCACTATCAGTACTTCCTCCATCAATAAACCCAGTCCCATGCAATAGAAAATTATGTCATGGCATGCAGTGAACAGAATAAGTAAATCATGCGTTTCAGTCAAATTTAGCCCTAGGGGTATAACGGTCATCTTGTACCTAGGGGTAAAATAGTAATTTCGCACCTTTAAGGGGTATTTCAGTAATTATACCAGCTTTTAGGGTTTTATGCATATTTCAGTCACTAATAATCCAATTTTCATCTCAGGAGTCTAATTAACTCGTTTTAGCAGTTTTTAGTTACTAGGCCCTAAAACTCCTAATGGGCCCTATAGTGACTATTAGCTACTTAAGCCCATTTAGTCCAAGTTTTATGATCAGTTTACTAGGTTTAGCAGTTTTAAAGCTACAATCTTCCAGAACACGTTTACTGCTTACTTTACCCATATGGGCCCGTAAGCCTATTGGGCCCACATTCGGCCCATCGAAGCCCAGACTTACCGAAGTGCATGAAATTGCGCACTCACCAACCTTATAGATTCTGATTACAGATCTATCACTTTCAACCGACCCACGAGCGCTCGCACACTCGTAAGTCCACGAAATGTCAAAATTGCAGCATTTTGGCTTTTCGACTTTTACCGATTTAAACTACAAGAGGGTGTTCGATACACACCTATTTACTAGGAACGCTAACGAGATCTCCCATAATATCCTACAATCGATTATCACTATATTAGATTCAAGATTTCAATGATGCTAATTGTAAACTTGCTTACCATATTCGGCCATCATCACCTAAGGTCCTTGAGTTCTTACCTATGCCAAAATCAGTGACTAGATCCAGATCTAGTCGTTCCACTTGTCCAAGACCTTAATCAGCAGCCTTTAGATCACATTACCACCAAAATAAATTGATTGTTAAAACCCTTAAAGCCTTAAGCCCCAAATCGACAGCCTACTTATGCCCTCAGGGATTTCGGCTTTTTTAGATCCCAAAATAAAGAGCAGAATAAGAGATGTCGAGTACTTACCACAGGTTCTCCCAATCAAAGCGATTCCACTTCTGTTTCTACTCAAATCTGATGCAGATCTAACCCCTAAGCACTAGCAGAGAATGAGTCTTAGAGATATAACAAATCGGCTACTAAGTCCCTATGAATATGGTGTTTTCAGCTTTTGAAGCGATGAAGAAGAAGATGATTTGAAGTGATGTTGTCAACAGAGGTTAGGGGTTTTGAGAGTAAGAAGTTCGACTAAAAAGGAAGAAGGGGAAAGGAGGGTTCGGCTATGGACAAATCGGCTCAAAAGGCAACCTTTCGGGATTCCGGCTTTTAGTAGTTGATGGGTTTGAGAAGAAAAAAATGGCAGATTCAGTTTTTGAAGAAAAAAAAAGGAAAGATGAGTAAAGAGGAGAGGTGGTTTCAGTTTTTAGAAGAATGGAAGAGAAGAAGAAAGAAAAAGATGAAGGAAAGGAAGAAAGGGTTTGTTAGAGGCAATTCGACATAAGAAGAACCAAAAGTTGTGTTTTTCAGCTTTTGGAACCAAGGGAGAAAACAAAAAAAAAAAATAGAGAAAACCTAGTAGACACTACACTCATTTGGCCAAGAGAAAAGGAACAGCTTAAACAAACCCTAAGAGACCCCAAAGCTATTCGGCTAGTACCCTAAACACTCCCTAGCCGAATTCTACTTGAGTTCCATCACATGCCTGGCACATGCACAAAAATAAAAGTATCATTTGCTTACCGTGTGACTTGAACACTGGCCCTTTCACCCCTATCTACACGCCACTTTTTTAGGAGCTTAGTGGCGCCACCTTGCCACTTTACCACGAACCTATTTTTGTCTTAATTTGCTAACTTTTCCTTAAAGGCCCACTTAACCGAGTCCCTTTCACTTAAAATCCAAAATTTGATATTTCTGCCGGGTTTTATCCTAAGTTTGGGCCTTCTAAAGACCCACTAACACACTTATACATAAATTTAATAATCAAAGCACCAAAATTTCAAGATTTCACCAAAATCACAAAAATCTTGAAAAATCTCGAAAATCAGTGCGTTACAACTCTACGCCCTTAAAGAAATTTCGGCCTCAAAATTTACCTGATCCAAATAGTTGAGGGTATTATTGACGCATCGCTTCTTCTGGCTCCCAAGTAGCCTCTTCTCTACCATGATTGCACCAAAACACTTTTACCAACGGAACTGACTTTCTTCTCAAAACTTTGACCTCGCGATCATGTATTTGTATAGGCTCCTCTTCAAAGGTCAAATCAGTTTTTACCTCAATCTCCTCCACTGGTACAACATGCGATGGATCCGATTGATATCATCTTAGCATGGACACATGAAAAACATCATGAATACGGTCCAACTCCGGTGGTAACTCCAACTGATAAGCTACTGGCCCTACCCATTTAAGAACCCGATAAGGCCCAATAAACCGCGGACTCAACTTGCCCTTCTTACCAAACCTCAAGATCTTCTTCCACAGTGTAACTTTCAGAAAAACCATATCCCCAACAGCGAACTCAATTTCCTTACGCTTTATATCAGCATACGACTTCTGTCTATCAGACGCCTCCTTTAACCGATCTCCAATCAACTTAACCTTACTCTCAGTATCTGCCACTAATTCTGGTCCAAGAACCTGTCGTTCTCCCAACTCTGTCCAACACGTCAGCGTACGACACCTACGCCCATGAAGTGCCTCAAATGGAGCCATCTGAATACTCGCTTGATAACTATTATTGTATACAAATTCCGCTAATGGTAAGTAGTCCTCCAAACTACCTCGAAAATTGATGACACAACCCCTTAACATATCCTCTAGAACCTGAATAACCCTTTCCGACTGCCCATCTTTCTGAGGGTGAAAAGCAGTGCTGAAGTCCAATCGCGTACCCAACGCCTCATGCAACTTTTTCCAGAATCGAGATGTAAACCTAGGGTCTCGATAAGAAATAATCGAAACTGGCACCCCATGCAGTCGCACTATCTTTGCCACATACAATTTGGCCAACTTCTGCAGTGAGTAATAAGTTCGAACAAGTATGAAATGGGCAGATTTCTTAACCTATCCACAACCACCCACACAGAATCCTTCTTAGAGGGTGTCAAAGGTAGCCCACTTACAAAATCCATGGTCACTCTCTCCCACTTCCAAAGTAGAATCTTTACTGGCTGCAATAGTCCAGAAGGCAGTTGGTGCTTAGCCTTAACCTGCTGGCACGTCAGACATTTTCCCACAAATTCAGTCACCTTTCGCTTAAGCCTAGGCCACCAGTACACCTCTCGCAGGTTTTAATACAGCTTATTTCCTCCAGGATCCATGGCACAAGGTCCACCATGGGCCTCTTTTAGAATCGACTGCCTCAATTCAGAGTCCTTCGAAATACAAATTCTTCCACGAAAGTAAAGAACTCCATCAGTATTCAGTCTAAAGTCTGAATTCTCCTCATGCCCAACTTGCTGAAATCGAGGAATCAAAGACCCATCCTTTAACTGCTTCTCTTTAATCTACTCAGTCTAAGTTGGTCTCACTTGTAACTCCGCCAATAGACTTCCATCGTCATAAAGACTCAAACAAGAAAACATTGCCCTTAATTCAGCCACAACCCTTCAGCTTAGTACATCAGCTACCACATTCGCCTTGCCTGGATGGTACTCAATCGAACAATCGTAATCCTTAAGCAACTCTATCCATCTCCGTTGCCTAAGATTTAACTCCTTCTAAGTCAACAGATACTTGAGACTCTTATGGTCTGTGTATATAATACACTTTTCCTCATATAGATAGTGTCTCCATATTTTCAGCGCAAAGATCACTGCTGCCAACTCTAGATCATGCATAGGGTAATTCGCTTCGTGAGGCTTTAGGTGTCGCGAAGCATAAGCGACTACCTTACCCTCTTGCATCAGTACACAGCCTAAACCCACATGTGATGCATCACTGTACACAGTGAAATCCTTCCCAGACTCTGGGTGAATCAACATTGGAGCCTTAGTTAACACCTTTTTCAACTTGTCAAAAGCTTCTTGCTATTTTTCAGTCCATACAAACGCTACTCCTTTCCTCAACAGTTTCGTCAATGGTGCAGCAATCAGAGAGAATCCTTCTACAAATCTTCTGTAATAGCCTGCCAGCCCTAGAAAACTCTAAATTTTTTATACCGACCTCGGTGGCTTCCATTCTAGAACTGTCTCAATTTTCTGAGGGTCTACCCTAATCCCCTCAGCAGAAACAATACGACCTAGAAAAGTCACCTCTCGAAGCCAAAATTTGCACTTACTGAATTTTGCAGAGAGTTGCTTCTCTCTTAACACTTACAGCACTATACGGAGATGCTCATCATGCTTCTCCTCAGTTTTTGAATATACCAGAATATCATCGATAAAGATGACTACGAATCGGTCTAAGTAAGGTTGGAACACTCGATTCATCAGATCCATGAAAGCTACAGGTGTATTCGTCAGTCCAAATGGCATAACCAGAAACTCGTAATGACCATACCGAGTTCTGAATGCTGTCTTATGAATATCTACTTCCTTTACCCTTAACTGATGGTATCTAGATCGAAGATTGATCTTGGAAAACACCGAAGCTCCTCTAAGCTGATCAAACAGATCGTTGATTCTTGGCAGAGGATGCTTGTTCTTTATCGTCAGCTTGTTCAGCTGGCGATAATCGATGCACATACCATTGTCCCATCTTTTTTCTTCGCAAATAGTACTGGAGCTCCCTATGGAGACACACTCGGTCGAATGAAGCCTCTGTCCAGCAACTTTTGGATTTGCGCCTTCAGTTTCACTAATTCATTCGGTGCTATCCTATAAGGCGCGATGAACATGAAAGCCATTCCAGGCAGCAAGTGGATCCCAAACTCGACTTCTCGGTTCGGAGGTAATCTAGGAAGCTCCACAAGAAAAACATCTTGAAATTCCCTAACAGTTCTGACTGTCTCCACAATCAAATTCTCAGTCTCATTCTGACTTACAAAAGCCAAGTACGCCTTGCAACCCTTGCAAATAAGCTTTTCAGCCCTTAAGGCCGAAACAATATTGGACAAGTAGTCCTTTCGCTTCCCAATAACCATTACCTTCTCATCCTCAGTAGTTCTTAACACCATTCTCATAGCCGCACAATCCAGAGTTGCCTTATGCTTAGTCAACCAGTCCATTCCCAAAATCTAATCTAACTTTCCGAATGGTAGGTCTATCAAATCTCTAGAGAAAATCCTACCTTGAGTCTCTAAAGGCACCTCCCTAAAGAGTTTATCTACCCTAACCGAGTGACCCAGTGGACTTATCACGGTTACCCCACTCATAGTTTCCTCAGAGTGCACACCCAATGACCCAGAAATTTCACATGTAACATACGAATGTGTTGAACCCACATCAATTAGAGCAGTGTGTGGCATGCTAGAGATTAAAAACGTACCAGTTATGACGTCAGGTGCATCACCCTCCTCTCGACGACGAGCAGTATACACTAATGCTGGCTGGTGAGCCTCAGCATTTCTAGCACCCCTGCCAAGTGCTCCACGTCCACGACCATTTCCATTGCTACCTCTACCTTGTCCATGGCGCCTCGGCAGTAGCGGTCCACCTCACGCTGTTAGAGCAACCCTCTGTTCAGCAACTTGAGTCTGAGCTGGCCTTCTGGGACAATCCTTGATTCTATGCTCCTTGGACCCACAACGAAGACATGCCCCAGTTCGCTTCCAGCACTCTTCCAGATGCACTCTACCACAGTCCCCGCAAGCTTGTGGTCAAACTGTATTTACCAGAACTGCTCGGACTGGTTCCTCTACCCTAGCTCTTTTGGTATTTCGATTTGTAGCATCAGATGGTCCAGTATCCCTCCTAAAGCGGTTCCGATCCTTATCACAGTTCTGTCGTTCAGTTCACTTTACTTCCTCAGCTATCTTGGCCTTCTCTACTAGTGCAGCAAAATTGCGCTCCCTCTGCGGAGCTATCAACACCTTTAGCTCATCCCTAAGGCCATCCTCGAAACGAACGCTATGCTCGTACTTAGTGAAAACTATCCCGCTGGCATACTGGCTCAACCTCAGAAATTCCGCCTCATACTCAGCAACGGACTTATTACCCTGGGTCAGGTTCAGAAATTATTTCTTACGTGCATCCACACAACTCACTCTGACGTACGTTCCCTTGAAAGATGTCTTAAACAGTTCCTAGGTTACCCGCTCAGCTGGGGTACTCTCCCTCATGGTGATCCACCATTGATAAGCCTCGTTTCGCAGCAACCTCAGTGCTCCTTTTAGTTTTTACTCCACCGAGCAATCCAGGTCGTCCATAATCTGTTCCGTAGCTTCCAGCCAATACTCAGCTACATTTGGGGCTACTCTAGATATGCCCCTGAAGACCTCCACTCCGTTAGCCCGGAGTTGCTCAAAAATGGATCCCCTATTCACTGGCCCAACATTAGCTCCAACAACCCTTTTTAGGACCCCTAACATTGCCTGTGACAAGGCATCATCCCCCGCGGCCTGATCATACGGCCCATTATCGGCTACCGGTAGCGGTCGTGCCCTCTCAGTTGGCAAGTGTTCCGAAGATGAAAACCCAGCTTGAACACTACCTCGGCCACGTCTATGGCCTCGTCCACGAGTAGCTCTCGTACTCATAACGTCTTATCTGATTACTAATTTTATGATATTAGTTTAATATTTTAATTGTTTATTACAAAAGTCTTATGTACAGATAGAGTTTCAGAGTTTGTTTTCGCGAGATCGTTACCTAGCTACAGTCTCAGTTTTCCTAGGATTTAGTTTCCCTATAGTCTCAGTCTTTATAGTTTCAGTACTACCCTATCTACAGTATCATAGTAGGGTCTCAGTTCTATCTATAGTGACATTTTAGGACAGTATAATATAAGAAACAGACATACTTACAGACTTGGTACTAAGGATTTAGTGTGCCACTTCTTCAGTTATCAGATTTCAGAGAACTTAGTAAGTCTTAAACTTTTAAATCAAGCTTTAAAACATGTATATTTTCAAGAAAGCCAGTTTGAAAAGGGTTTCTTTAAAAAATTTAAAAACCGTTTTGGAAATACCCTTCTTGGGCCTAAGTTTTAAAAATTTTTAGAAAGCTTTTTGGACCCGATCCATAGCCGAGTTGTTACAACCGAGCTCTGATACTACTAAATGTAACACCCCAAACTCAGCCCGGAAGTTACGGCCAAATCTGGTGTCACATCACCTACTACTAACCATGTTACCTAATTACTAAGATTAGGGTAAGCTTTGCAAAAACTGATATTTAAGTTTAAAGAGAAATACCAATTTATTAGTGAACGTCCTATCCACTACTAGTAGTTAAGATATTTATCAAATAATTTAACTTTGTTACTTGAATACATAGTGTGACTGATTTTGAAAATGTTTGATTAATTTTGGGAAAACCCACACAGCCATACTCAAAATAATTAAGGTATAGTAAGAATAAGTAACAAAAGAAAAAAAAACCCAAAATGAAAATAATTAGAGCGGCCTTATTACAAACCCAAATTGAAGAATAAAACGATTGAAATAAGTAATAAAATAAATAATTTAATTAAACCAGAAATGCAGTCTATGTGGCCATTCTGAATCCCTCCCAGCTCCAGGTCCACCAGTCTAGAGCTCACCTGTATGGATGGAGAAATAAGGGGTGAGTTTGGAAACTCAGTGTGTAAAGAAGCCCATTCAGAGCCCAAATCAACTTAATCCCACTGGGCCTAAGCCCTATCCTGTCTCAGTAATAACTGGGCTGAGGCCCTATTCAGATACAGTAAACTATGCCTTAGCCCTTTTCAGATAACAGTACGGCCCATAGGCCCATTACAGTAACAGAACAGAGATTAATTATGAATGCAAACCCAACCCAACCTAAATCAAACCGCTACACTCAACCCACCCAGCCCTACACTCCATGTGGGGAATAACTTAACCCACCCAGCCCTACACTCCACAGTTGCTGCATAGCTGCTCAGATAGCAGTATAACGAGGCAAAGCCCCTTCAGTACGTGGTCAAGCCACTATCAGTACTTCCTCCATCAATAAACCCAGTCCCATGCAACAGAAAATTATGTCATGGCATACAGTGAACAGAATAAGTAAATCATGCGTTTTAGTCAAATTTAGCCCTAGGGGTATAACAGTCATCTTGCACCTAGGGGTAAAATAGTAATTTCGCACCTTTAAGGGGTATTTCAGTAATTATACCAGCTTTTAGGGTTTTATGCATATTTCAGTCACTAATAATCCAATTTTCGTCTTAGGAGTCTAATTAACTCATTTTAGCTGTTTTTAGTTACTGGGCCCTAAAACTCCTAATGGGCCCTACAGTAACTATTAGCTACTTAAGCCCATTTAGTCCAAGTTTTATGATCGGTTTACCAGGTTTAGCAGTTTTAAACCTAATATCTTCCAGAACACGGTTACCGCTTACTTTACCTATATGGGCCCGTAAGCCCATTGGGCTCATATTCAACCTATCGAAGCCCAGACTTACTGAAGTGCACGAAATTGCACACTTACCAACCTTGCCAATTTCGATTACAGATCTATCACTTCCAACTGACCCACAATCGCTCGCACGCTTGTAAGTCCACGAAATACCGAAATTACGACATTTTAACTTTTCGACTTTTGCCGATTTAAACTACAAGAGGGTGTTCGATGCACACCTGTTTACAATGAACGCTAACGAGATCTCCCACGATATCCTACAATCGGTTATCACTATATCAGATTCAAAATTTCAATGATGCTAATTGTAAACTTGCTTACCATATTCGACCATCATCACCTAAGGTCATTGAGTTCTTACCTTTGCGGAAATCAGTGACTAGATCCAGATCTAGTCGTTCCACTTGTCCAAGACCTCAATCAGCAGCCTCTAGGTCACACTACCGCCAAAATAAATTGATTATTAAAACCCTTAAAGCCTTAAGCCCCAAATCGACAACCTCCCTATGCCCTCAGGGATTTCGGCTTTTCTAGATCCCGAAATAAAGAATAGAATCTGAGATGTCGAGTACTTACCACAGGTTCTCCCAATCAAAGTGATTCCACTTCTGTTTCTACTCAGATCTAATGAAGATCTAACCCCTAAACACTAGCAGAGAATGAGTCTTAGAGATCTAAGAATTCGGCTACTAAGTCCCTATGAATATGGTGTTTTCGGCTTTTGAAGCGGTGAAGAAGAAGAAGATTTGAAGTGATGTTGTCAACAGAGGTTAGGGGTTTTGAGAGTAAAAAGTTCGGTTAAAAAGAAAGAAGGGGAAATGAGGGTTTGGCTATGGACAAATCGACTCAAAAAGTAACCTTTCGGGATTTCGGCTTTTAGTAGTTGATGGGTTTGAGAAGAAAAGAATGGCAGATTCGATTTTTGAAGAAAAGAAAAGGAAAGATGAGTGAAGAGGAGAGGTGGTTTTGGTTTTTAGAAGAATAGAAGAGAAGAAGAAAGAAAAAGATGAAGGAAAGGAAGAAAGGGTTTGTTAGAGGCAATTCGACACAAGAAGAACCAAAAGTTGTGTTTTTCGGCTTTTGGAACCAAGGGAGAAAACAAAAAAAATAGAGAAACCCTAGTAGACACTACACTTATTCGACCAAGAGAAAAGGAAGAGCTTAAACAAACCCTAAGAGACCCCAAAGCTATTCGGCTAGTACCCTAAACACTTCCTAGTCAAATTCTACTTGAGTTCCATCACATGCCCAGCACATGCACAAAAATAAAAGTATCATTTGCTTACCATGTGACTTGAACACTGGCCCTTGCACCCTTGTCTACACGCCACTTTTTTAGGAGCTTAGTGGCACCACCTTGCCACTTTACCAAAAACCTCTTTTTGTCTTAATTTGCTAACTTTTCCTTAAAGGCCCACTTAACCAAGTCCCTTTCACTTAAAATCCAAAATTTGATATTTCTGCCGGGTTTTATCCTAAGTTTGGGCCTTCTAAAGACCCACTAACACACTTAAACATAAATTTAATAATCAAAGCACCAAAATTTCAAGATTTCACCAAAATCACAAAAATCCCGAAAAATCCCGAAAATCAGGGCGTTACAATAGTCGCCTTGATAGTTGAAGCTATTGTGCTTGTGTTAAACAATATTGCTTGATGCTTTCCATATAAGGAGAAATAAATATAAGTTGAAAGATTTCAGATGCAAACCTGCCAGAAGCATTAGTTAGAGTTTGATAATCCGGGTTTCTCTGTTATGATTCGTTAGACGATCACTTTGAATTTCTTCGTAATTTTACTGCTAATGATAAAGTTGTGACATGAGAATATCATGGCCGTTCAGTTAAATTTGGTATAATATCAAGTTCTGATGTGACTTCTGATACGAGTTTTGAATCGAAATAAGTTATGATGGACTTATCTTTGGTTTATTATTAAGAAGTTGATAGAAAGACTCGACTTGATGGCTTGTATTAGGTAACAAATTTTGAGGATGAAATTTTTTAAGGGGGAGAGTTTTAAGGGGGAGAGTTATAATAGTCTGATTTTCAGTGGTGTCAGAAATAGTGGTTCGAGGCCACCAAATCTGGCTAGTAAGTTCGTAAATATTATTATTTAATATTTACAAGTCAAGTACGGTTTTAAAAAGGCTTTTGAATTAGTAACTTGTGTATTATAATAATTTATTAAGTTGTTTTAAAAAATGAGGTATCGAGACCTTGTTTCTATAAACTGAACCATAAATATTTTTATAAATATTTACGGAGTGTCATTAAGGTAGTATTAAAGTTTCGTTGAAAAATTGTAACGTTTTGATAATTAATTAAAAAAGACTAAAATGAAATAGTACAAAACCTGTTAATTATAAGAAATAAGTGATTAAATGGTCTAATTAATAAACAAGGGAGAACTTAAGGAATAAATATGCCTAAAATATATTGATGAGGCAGTATAAGAGAAAAATAAAATAAAATAAATCCATTCAATGGTAAAATTGTAATTTTGGTGAAATTAAAAATAAAACAAATTGAATTTAAAGGTTTCTAGATAATTTCTTCTTCAAATTTCAGTTCAAAATAGAGAAAGAAGAGCTCCTTAAGCTGGTTCTTCAATTTGCTTCATTTGAGTTCAATTCTTACCTGTTTCTTCTAATTTTTATGTTTTTGAGATTGTTACAATTAAGTCCAACTAAACCTTACCTTTGTTTTTTATTTTATTAAAGATTTTGGATGTTTCCATTGATGAATATATATGATTCTTGATGTTAAATGATGAATTTTAGATATTAGTTGTTAATTAAAAGTATTTTATTAAACGATGTTTTATGAATTTTCCTATTAGGGACTAAATTGTTGAAATAGTAAAAATAAAAAGGTTTGTTGTGAAATTATTGCAAAAATGGGCTATATTGAATGCCATTATATTAAGCTAGCATTGGTTTGCATTAAAATGGCTAATTTGCATGTTTTGGGCTCAGGGACTAAATTAAATAAAAGTAAAACTTTAGGGGTAATTTTGTAAAATGTTAAAAATGACCAAATTGCATGAAATGAATTGTTTTATTGTCTAAATTAATAAATTGTATGAAATTATTAATTTAGATCAAGATCGAGTAGAAAATTGAGGAAAATAGAAAATTACCAAAATGCCCTTTAATCTTGGTATTTATGCAATTTAGCCAGGTAAGTTCGTACAGTTAAACTTTAATATTTATATTGAATTGATGAATGGTGTTATGTATTTATTCTATTGTTGAAAATGAAATATTGTTAAAGTTATAAATTTGAATTGAATATTTGGATTAAATGGAACGTGTGATTTGAGTACATTCGGCATACGACGAATTAACGACATTAAAGGAAAATGGCAACAAATTACCCAAGTAAACTGAGGTTTAGCATTTGTTGTGAAATTTCGTGTTTACTTTTCATTTTGCTCTCACAAGCTTCTGTTTAACTCATATGAGTTTTCGTTCAGTTCTTTTGAGCTTTTGTTTAACCCTTATGGGTTTCCATTCAGCTCTTACAAGCTTCCGTTCAACTCTTATGGGTTTCTGTTTAGCTCTTATGAGATTTTGTTTAGCCTCTGGGCTTCTAAAAAATGATATACTCTTATCCATAATTTGTTTTTCGATTTGGGAAGATTTGGTAAGTGATTATGTAAGTTGAGACGAGTAATAAACTCAAGTCTGACATGTTGAGAAAATAAGTTTATCAACGTTGAATTTATATGAAATATGTTCAAGTATGCTAACAAGTGTTGTTGTAACCCCCCTTACCCGAGACCATCACTGGAGTCAAGCACGAGGTGTTACCAGACTTATCTTACTAATTCGGGGCATAAAAAATTTATTTCACTATTCATAATAAAACTGTCCACTTGTGTAACAGTCACTAAATTAATTATAACTCAAGTTACGAAACTCGAAATTTAAATCCGTAAAATTTCCCTAAAACTATATCCATAAAAATAGACTCATTAAGGAATCTAGACATATAAATTATGACTCATAACTCTTTTTGTACAATTTTTAATGAAATTATAAAATTGGAATAGGGGATCACAAAGGCACCCTGAACCAGTCTCACAAAAATTTAAATATATCAGAATACAAACATCCTTTGCCTGCTCTATTTCTTTCTTATGAAAATAGATCAATAAGATTTAATTCTATATCTCATTCACCATTTAATTCCATTCCTACAATTTTTAATGATTTTTCAAAATCACATCATTGCTGCTATCCCAAAACTGTTTCATAACCAACTTTTACTCTTTCATAATTTCTTTGCATTAAAACTCATTTAGGCACACATAACATCAAAACATGTTCTTAATTAGCCACTTCAATAGCTAATCATTACCAAGTATTCACATGCCATTCTTTAGTCATATCATAAGGACATACACACAAAATGACCAAGTCCCTATACATGCCATAACTTAAAACATTTCTAGTCACAAAATACCGAGATAGCCCTTTGATAGTGTGATACGATCTCCGACGTCCTTACGATCCCCGAGTTGCTTGGCGATACTATAAAAAGAGGAAAAAAAAAGAAAGGGGGTAAGCATAAAGCTTAGTAAGTTTGCATGTAAATAAATAACAACATTCTAAATGAATTATCTCATTCTTATCTTATCAAAACCACTATAACCTTTAAACTCAAAATGCATAAGTCTTGAATCTTTACCTGAACCTTTCAAACATGAACTTATCTTACCTTTCCTTTGGTATACTCTTTAAATTTCCCATTGAACCACTTGGAATACTAAGGATACACGAGTACCTTTCCTTTTTAAACTTACCATTGCCATGACTTGACATGGTCTTACGTGGTATCGTTGCCTTATGAACTCACCATTGCCATGCCTTGGCATGGTCTTACATGGGATCTTTGCCTTATAGTAGCTTATCAATGTCATGTCTTGACATGGTCTTACATGATTTCCTTGCCTTGTAAAACTTACCAATGCCATGCCTTGGCATGGTCTTACTTGGTATCCTTAAACCCTAATGTCATGACATTTGTATCTTACACATTCCTAAGGTTCAATCGGGACTTTTAAGTATCATTTCTCCGTCAATTCTTGCTTGAATCATCAAGGAGTAAATTTACAAAATAAAAATATAGAAGCTGAAAAATAACATCCTTAATTATAAATAATAAAACACTACATTTATTTACCGCAAACTTACCTTGATACAAGATACAATCAAATATTTTGATTTAGTCCTCAATCTTTTTCTTTCCTCGGTCTATCCCCAGATTTTTTTTTTCTTGATTATGGAGCTTGGAAGTTGAAGAAACCCTAGCTATGGAGAACCCTTATAGTTTTGGCCTTATGGAGAAGATGGACAACATTTTGCCATCCTTTTTCCTTTTTAATCTTTTAATTACCAAATGACTAAAATGCCCTTCATTAAAACTTTAGTTATTTTTATCTATGTATGTCCATTTTTGTCCATGAAAACCTAACGGTATAATTACCATTTAAGAATCTCCACTTCAATTATGCTATTCAATTTAATCCTTTCCTATCTAGAACTCATATTTATCAACTTTTTCAAACAAGCCCTAATAGGCAAATTAAACATAGAATTCATCAAATTTTCTATCGATACTCTAACATATGCATCTAATCACTCGGTAAATTATAAAAATTATTCAGAATAAAATTTTCTATCTCAAATTCGTGGTTTGACAACCACCATTCCGTTTAGGCCCTATTTCGAGATGTTACAATTGTTGTTTGATACTTAGGCAAGTGCCAAGCTATTGGTTGAATGGTAATATGTTTATGTATATGATGCATTGAAATGGTAAGTACTCAAATGAAAATATGCTAGTGCTCATGAAAGAGTGGTAAGGTTTAATTATGTAATTTCTTATGAAAAGACTTATCATGTGATTAATTTGAAAAAAAAAAGCTATATTTGAATGCATTAGCTTGTGGCTATGGTTGAATGATATGCTTATGACTTGTGAGTTATGCACATGGTACGAGTGTGGAAAGTAAAGAAATGCAAATGAAAATAAAGAAATTTGGAAGAGTTTAAAGTTGTTTAAAATCTTATTATGTTAGGAATAATATGTATAAGTGATGCTATGGATTTACTCATTTCGTGAGTTGTTGAATTTGGTTTCCTGAATCGTATGAGTTTAAAATCCTATTATGCTAGGAATAATATGTACAAGTGATGCTGTGGATTTACTCATTTCATGAGTTGTAGAATTTGGTTTCCTGAATCGTGTGATCTCGATTTATGATTATTCTGGAATGTATAAATTTCATATTGAAAATGGATTGATGTGATTAAAGTTCATACAAGCTTACTAAGCATTCAATGCTTACATAGTTGTTTTTTTTTACTTTTCATATTATCGGAAGCTTAGTCAGGTTGGAAGCTTACCTGAGTTATATCACACTATCCATCGGTTCTATTGGTACTTTCGGATGTTTTGATTTTGGTTATAATGGAATGTATAGGTATTCTAGTTAATGTTAGCCTATATGTGTTTTGTTAAAATTAGTCACTTATTTGGCTTGTGTTTTGGCACATTTTGGTTTGTGCATTTTTGCCTTATATGATTGATGTGTGATTTGGTTTATGATTTTATGAAAAAAAGAGGGTAAAATGTTAGCTAAAAGTGCATTTAGATACATGTGTTTTGGGATGTGAGGAACTAATCAGGAATCGATACCTTAATATGTAAGGAATAAATATATTATTATTTAAAATACATTTTCGCACCAGATGGTATGTTTTGGTAGGTAAGTGACTTGGCTTGAAATAATGCAAATTAGCTTGGTAAATCTTGCATACAATTATACATATACATTAGTTTTACATATGAATATATTGAATACATGAACTCACATGTTATAATCTGTCATCTGAGATGCCTAAAGGAATACTGGTTGTATGTTAAGACATTATATATTTAAGGCTTGATTTTTACTTGTTTTGGACGCCATAATATGGCTTTTTTGTATGTATGATGATAAGTATATGTACATGCCTTGTTGGGTGAGAAAAATGGCTTATAAAATAGCCTATTTCCGTCCACACAGGCAGAGACATGAGTGTGTGTCTCAGTCGTGTGTGACACACGGCGTGTGTCCACTATAATTTTTAAATAGTACAACTTAGTATATTCACACTGCCTAGCACACGGGTGTGTGGTTTGGCAGTGTGATCCCTGCAGTTTTTGTAATACCTCTAACCCATATCCATCGTCAGAATAGGGTTACGAAGCATTACTAGAGTTTACAGAACAAATACAGATAGTTCATGCTTTTTACTATTCATATTCAAAACTAAACATATCGTCCTTTGATTGCACCTTCGAGGCCCAATTTAAGCATGAAAACAAGTCGGGACTAAATTGGTATCTCAAAAAATTTTTCACAAAATTTCAAAATCTTTCTTATATACAGGGGTCACATGCTCGTGTGGTTAGGCCGTGTAAGCCACACGGCAAGTGACATGCCCATGTCTTAGGCCGTATGGCATATGAGGTAGGGCACACACTTGTGTCCCTAACTCGTGTATCTCTCTGACTTGCAGCTTAATTAAGTGCAGGTCAAGCCACACACCCATGTGCTAGGCCATGTGGTCAATTTAATTTTTGAAAATTAGGTGCAGGTTTCACACAACGAAGACACACGCTTGTGTTCTAGGCCGTATATCTCACACAACTGAGACACACTGTAACATCCCAAAATAGGGCCTAATCGGAATAGTGATTTTGTGACCACAAATCCGAGATAGAAATAATTATTTTATAATTATTTTGAGGTTTGTGATATGATTGCATGATTTTGTGAAAATTTCGTGAAGAAATTCTATGCATAAAGTGCTTAATTTGAAATTAGGGACTAAATCGAATAAGCTGCAAAACTTGCATTTTAGAAGCTTTTAGTATGAAATTGCCTTGGAATATTAATTAGAGGGTCTTAAATAGCAATTTGACCAATTTCTAAAATTTTGGACAAAAATGGGCTTGTACATGAAAAATTTTCAAAGAAAGGCATGAAGGGTATTTTAGTCATTTGGTAATTAAAAGATTAAAAAAGGGAAAAGCAAAATATGTCCATCTTCTTCATTAGCACGAAATTTCAAGGGTTCTCCATAGCTAAGGTTTGTTTCAAGCTTCCAAGCTCCATAGTAAGTGATTCCAAGCCCCGTTTTTAATGTTCTTTACGTTTTTGGAATCCCGGTAGCTCGATTTAGCTTATGCTAGCAATAATTTAAGCTAGGGTTCATATTTGGAAAAATACCCATAGGTGAAAAGTGTTTATTTTGATGTTTTATGATAGAATAAGAGGTTTTAAATTATGCTAGACAACTTGTGCTACTCGGTTTTAAGTAAAAACGAGTAAAAGGGCTTAATCGGTAAAAATACCTATTGTTCATAAGTACACGTTATAGTGGGAATTTGAGGTTGTTGTTGGTAAATAAATGACCAGCATGTCCTAAAACATAAGAATTTGGGATAAAGTTTAATTTCCAAGCCTTGGGGCAAAAGTGTAAATATGCAAAAGTTTAGGGGCAAAAATGTAATTTTTGCCAAAGTTTGAGTTAAGGGCTGTTTTGATAAATGTGAATATTTCAACTTATATTTATCAAACTCTAACTAATTCTTCAAAACTTTGTTGACATTCTTCCGTCCACTCAAATTTAACATCCTTGCGAAGTAATCTAGTCATAAGAGCAGCAATTATAGAAAATCCATTTACAAACCGTCGATAATATCCAGCTAGTCCCAAGAAACTCCTAACCTCGGTTACATTCTTCAGTGGCTTCCAATCAACAATAGCTGAAATTTTACTGGGATCAACCCGTATACCATCACCCGAAACAATATGACCCAAAAATCCAACTTCCCGAAGCCAAAATTCACTTTTACTAAACTTGGCATATAACTGCTTGTCTCGCAAAGTTTGCAAAACTATCCTCAAGTGCTCAGCATGCTCTGTCTCATCTTTCGAATAAATCAAGATATCATCTATAAATACCACAACAAACTTGTCCAAGTATGGTCGAAATATTCGATTCATCAAATCCATAAACACGGCAGGAGCATTTGTTAATCCAAACGGCATAACTAAAAATTCATAATGACCATACCTTGTCCTAAAAGCAGTTTGAGGCACATCTGACTCTTTTACCCGCAGCTGATAGTACCCAGATCTCAAATCAATCTTTGAAAACCATGTTGCTCCTTTCAGCTGATCAAACAAATCATCAATTCTCGGCAACGGATACTTGTTCTTAATTGTCACTTTGTTTAATTGCCGATAGTCTACACACAATCTCATCGAACCATCCTTCTTTTTCACAAACAATACCGGAGCACCCCAAGGTGAAAAACTCAGTCTCACAAAGCCTTTGTCGGTCAACTCTTGCAACTGCGACTTTAATTCTTTCAACTCTGTTGGTGCCATTCTGTACGGAGCAATCGAGATCGGAGCTGTTCCCGGCATCAAATCAATACCAAACTCTACTTCTCTAACTGGAGGCAAACCCGACAATTCTTCTGGAAATACATCCGTAAACTCACACACAATCGGCACTGATTCCACTTTCTTTTCAATTTCCTTTGTATTCAACACATACGCTAAATAAGCTTCATAACCCTTTCTCAAATATCTCTGAGCCGACATTGAAGAAATCACACTAGACAATGCCTCTGATTTATCTGATTCGACCCACAGAGTTTCACCATTTTCACACTTTAATTCAATAACTTTCTGTTTACAATTTACTATAGCATCATGCAATGTCAACCAATCCATACCCAAAATAACATCAAACTCATCAAACGACAACAACATCAAATCGGCCGGAAAGTAATAACCCCAAATCATTAAAGGACAGTTCTTGTATACTTTATCAACTATAACACATTGGCCTAATGGGTTTGACACTTTAATCATAATTTCTGTATTCTCAACAGGTATATTCATGCTAGATACTAATTTCATGCACACATATGAATGAGTAGAATCGGGGTCAATCAAAGCAGTAACATTAACATCATAGAGAGAAAATATACCAGTAATCACATCGGGTGAGGAAGCATCTTCACGCGCTTTAATGGCATAAGTTCTAGCTGGAGCCCTTCTTTCAGATTTAACTGCTGAATCTCTGGCTACATTCTTGCTGCTTGCTTCACTCCCAGCTTTTCTTGGATACCTTCCTCTCGAATCTACACCACCAGCTTTTGAACTCTTAATTTTTTTCTTTTTCAATCCTCTCTGGGCAGTCTCTAATAAAATGATCTAGAGAACCACATCGGAAACTTCATTTGCTCTGCACGGACCAAAATGATTTCTACCACACCGCTGGCACTCGGGTTTAACAAATCTCGAGTTCCCTACACTAGCTACCAAAGTAGTCTGGGACTTAGGACCCACATTTTGCTTCCTACAATTCCCATATGATTGTCCAGCTGAAACTTGGGAACAAGGATTCATATTTCTTGATTTTCTGAGTTGCTGTGAGTGTGCATTACTCATTGGTCTTTTCTTCCAATTTCGTGTCTCAGATTCTACCTTTTTCTTCTCTTTAAGTAGTTCTTCAACCTTACAAGCTCGATCGACAAGTACCTCCATTTCCTTTAGTTCTAGAATCCCTACAAATACCTTGATGTCTTCATTAAGCCTATTTTCAAATCGTCTGCACATCTTGGCCTCTGTAAGAACATATTCTCTGGCATACTTACTCAGTCGAATAAACTCTCTTTCATATTCTGTAACGGTCATGTTACCTTGTTTCAACTCAAGAAATTCCTTGCGCTTCTGATCAATAAATCTTTCACTGATGTATTTCTTCCGAAACTCTTCTTGAAAGAATTCCCAAGTTACCCTCTCTTTTGGTACCACAGAAATTAGTGTCTTCCACCAATTATAAGCTAAATCTCTCAACAAAGATATAGCACATTTCAAGCATTCCTCAGTGTGCAAGACAGTTCATCAAATACCCGGATAGAATTCTCAAGCCAGAACTCTGCTTTCTTAGCATCATCATCTACATTAGCTTTGAATTCTTCGGCCCCTAGCTTACGGATTTTATCAACTGGAGTTCTTTGGAATTTCATCATACCCACATCTTGAGGCATCGGAGGTACAGGTTGAGGAATTGGGGGAGGTGGGGGAGGTTGTACATTTGGGTTTGTACGAACGAACTCAGTATACCAAGCACTCATCATCTAGAGAAAGGCTTCTCGACCCCTTTCTCCTCCTCCTTGACTAATAGTGGGAGGTGGATTTTCAGTCGGCACCGCCCCTTCAGCTGGAGCTGGTGCATTACTTTCTACATCATCGGCCATGGTTGGATCGGGATCCATTTACTATAAAAAAAATCATTTAAAAGGTCAGAAGTCGTCACACTATCACAATATACATATATGGCATGTATAGCAAAATCCATGCATAAAATACGTTAGTCCAAGAACCAACTAAACCTGCTCTGATACCACCAAATATAACACCCCCACGCCCGAGACCGTCACCGGAGTCGAGCTTGAGGTGTTACCAAACATAATTTATCATTTAAACAACTTTACATCATTTATTTTGACTTTTAGAATAAGTAGTTTTTCTGCATCATGGTCACTAAAAAAATCATATCTTGAGTTACGAAACTTGAAATCAAGATCTGTAAATTTTCCCTGAATCTAGACTCACATATCTATCTACTAATTTTTTTCTAAAATTTTTGGTTGGGCCAATTAGTACAGTTTATTAGTTAAAGTTACCCCTATTTCAGGACTTGACTGCACTGACCTCTACTTACTATGAACCACTTTTCTCCCTGTACAAAATTTATATAACTATACCATTTATTTCTCTTAAAATTAGATTCAATAAGGATTCTGAGAATATAAATTACACCTCCTAATTATTGTTTTACAATTTATAGTGAATTTTAAAATTTGGAACAGGGGATCCAGAAATTGCTCTAGCCCTGTTTCACTAAAACTGAAATATCTTATAACATATAACTCCTTTACCTATTTCGCTTCTCCATTTGAAAGTAGACACAATAAGCTTCAATTTCATAGTTAATTCTTCACCTAATTCGTTTTTTACTATTTTTGGTGATTTTCCAAACTCATATCATTGTTGCTGTAGTGTTCTGTTTTATGGCAAGTTTCATCTTTTTATGAGTTCTCATTAACTATATAACATATTAAACTCACAAGGCATCCAACATTATCTAGGCTAGCCATACCAATGACTAATCATTATCAAGCATTTTCTCAACCAAATCACAACCATATCACAAGATTATTTACACAAAACAAGTATATTGCTATACATGCCATACATCAAAACATACAAACCAATATACCAATTCTTCCTCGGATAGTGTGAGCGTTTCTTCAACCTTCCCGATATCCAAGTTGGCTCGCTAAAAACTACAATGAATGTAAAGGAGGGAGTAAGCATAAATGCTTAGTAAGTTCACATGCAAATAACAAGTAACATAATAAAGCAATTATATCAACAACAATAGCATGATATCACCAAGATACAAACCACATTTCTAGCTATCGTGTATCATCTTACCACCTTATTTCTGTTATATCAAGTTTCAACCCGAGGGTTAAGTACATACCTGCCCAAATTGTCCATTTCACAACACTTACCAAAATATCATTTTCACCTTGAGTATTCTTCCATTCCGCTAGAATTTTACCCGTTGAACACATCGGAATATAACTCGGTTACACGGATCATTTGCACATAAGTGCCACATATGTAATCAATCAATCATGTAACCCGTCCATAAGCGAACTCGGACTCAACTCAACGAGCTAGGGCGTTCGCATCCATAAGCGAACTCGGACTCAACTCAACGAGCTCGGATGCTTAGTTACATCTCACGAACTCGGACTCAACTCAACGAGTTCGGACATTTGCATCCATAAGTGAACTCGGACTCAACTCAACGAGTTCGGATGCCCAACCATCCTAGTGACATGTCACTTGTATCCTAATCTATTCCCAAGGTTCAAACGGGATTTTCCTCAATCACATATCCTTGCCGTCTTCCACAGAATACCGAAACCAATACTCGGTAGCAATTTATATTTAACAAGTAGCACACATAATTTGCATATTAATTGATAATAACCACAAAGCATATATTTCATGATAAAAATCAGCATATCATATAAATAACATCAATTAACTTAAAAATAACGATTATGTTACATTATTTACACATGAACTTACCTCGGTACAAAATATAGCAATTTTACAATTTAGTCCAAAATCTTTTCTTTTCCTCGATCAAGGTTGATTCCATGTCTTTCTTGATCTAAAATAACACATTTAGCTTATTTAATACTCTCATTATCAAAATAGTCCTAAATTCAAATTTTGACAAAATTACAATTTTGCCCCTAAACTTTTTCATATTTACACTTTTGCCCCAAAGTTCAGAAATTAAATTTTATCACAAATTCTTATGTTTTAGGACATGCTGATCATTTATTTACCATTAGCAAGCTCAAATTCCCACTAAAACACATACTTATGAACAATATGTACTTTTACCGATTAAGCTATTTTACTCGTTTTTACTTAAAACCGAGTAGCACAAGTTGTCCAACATAATTTAAAACCTCATATTCTATCATAAAACATCAAAATACACAAATTTCACCTATGGGTATTTTTCCAAATATGAACCCTAACTTAAATTATTGCTAACATAAGCTTTATCGAGTTACCGGGACTACGAAAACGTAAAGAACATTAAAAACGGGGCTTGGAATCACTTACTATGAAGCTTGGAAGCTTGAAACAAACCCTAGCTATGGAGAACCCTTTAAATTTCGTGGTAATGAAGAAGATGACCAATTTTGTGTTATTTTTCCCTTTTTATTTCATGTTAATATCCAAATGACCAAAATGCCCCTCCTTACTAAACTTTCAAAAATTCCATCCATGTCCAAATTTTGTCCATGAACTTAAAATTGGTCAAATTGCTATTTAAGACCTCCTAATTAATATTCCAAAGCAATTTCATACTAGAAACTTCTAGAATGCAAGTTTTGCAACTTATTCGATTTAGTCCCTAATTTCAAATTAAGCACTTTACGCTTAGAATTTCTTCACGAAATTTTCACACCATCATAAAATCATATCATAAACATCAAAATAATTATAAAATAATTATTTCTACCTCGGATTTGTGGTCACAAAACCACTATTCTGATTAGGCCCTAATTCGGGATATTACACGGGGATCACAAGGAACGCTGGAGATCCAGTCACACTATCAACAGGATCATTTTGGTATAGCTAGAGGTTTCATTTCGCGTATGGCATGTATAGGGATTTGGTTTCTTTTGGTATGAATGTCCTTAGGATATGTTTAATGAATGGTATGTAAATACTTGTTGATGATTAGCTATTGGAATGACTAATCAAACATAGGTCTAATACTATGTATGCCTAAATGGTAATTATCACATGGAAACCATGAAAAAGGTGAAAATAGCTTAAAAACAGATTCAAACGGCAACAGTGATGTGATTTGAAAAATCACTAAAAATAGTAGAAATGGAATTAAATAGTGAATGAGACATGAAATTAAATCTTAATGAGTCTATTTTCATGTGGATGAAGTAGAGTAAGCAAAAGAGTTGTATATTATGAGTTATTTGCAGTTGAGTGAGACTGCTCCAGATTGACTTCGTGATCCCCTGTTCTGACTTTAAAAATTCACTATAAATTGTACATAAATAATTAGGTATTATAGTTTATATGCCTAGTTTCCTTATTGAGTCTAATTTCAAATAAAATAAATGGCATGCCTATTTGAATTTTTTACAGAGAGAAAATTAATTCGTAGTGAATAGAGGTCAGAGTAGTCGAACTGCATAACATGGGAGAATTTAACTAATAAACTGTACTAATTGGCTGGACTAAAAATTCTATAAAACAACTAGTAAAAAGGTATGTGAGTCTAGTTTTAGGGAAAATTTATGGAATTAAATTTGAAGTTTCGTAACTCGAGTTATGATTTATTTAGTGACTGTGATGCAGTTGGACAGCTTTATAAGGAACAAGGAAATAATTTTATTTTGGTTCGTTTAAGTAATCGGAAAAAATTTATTGATCCCGGTTTGGCCCCGAACCATTTTAATAGCATGATTTAGAGTCTCGATAACCCTTTTTAAGGATATATTGAATGAAAGAAAATAAAGTAATTTTAAAAGCAAATTTTTATACTCGATTGAGTAAGTTAAGTCTGGTAACGCCTCGTGCTCGACTCCGGCGACGGTCTTGGGTAAGGGGTGTTACACACACGCCCATGTCTCCGCCCGTGTGCTTAATTCTGAGCATTTTGTTTCTAAATTTTAGGATGCAAGGGACACACGGCTAAACCACACACCCATGTACCAGGCCGTGTGTCACACACTGTCAAGACACGCGTCCGTGTGTCTACTCGTGTAGACAAAATAAGGTCATTTCCTAGCCTTATTTCTCACCCAAAATTTGCTAACAACCTACACCAGCATTTACAAACATATACCAACCAATTCAAGTCATATAAATCAAACTTAATACAAGTACTATGTAAGTTATATTAACATGTATATTCAAATGATTAAGCTTACCAAATTTTCATTTATGTACTAGGTAAATTTGTATCATTTATATTAGTTCAAATTCATTTACCATGTAACATCCCAAACCCGACCTAGACGTTATGGCTGAATCTAGCGATGTCACATGGTAGTGCTTTTGAAGACGTATGACGCTAAAACCATTTCTCTGCTTTCATTACCTTATGTTAATACTAAATCGTGTCAATCGTTTCCAAAACATTATCCGTTTTCAAAATGTTATTCATTTACAAATCGTTATTCATTTCCAAAACATTATTCTTGCGGAAGCTCTTAAAACAGTTTGCGTATTCGTGGTATTTTGATAAAACATTTATCTATTTTGAAAACCTGAGTTTTTACCTACCACTAGTAGATATGAATCATAAATCCTTAAAAAATCCAAATTTAAACGAAAAATCCGTAAAGGCCATAATTACAACAATATACTCCCAAAATAAAAGTAAGCTCATAAATAGTTAGCAAACAACGTAAATGAGTCGTGTGGCCACCGTAGAGTCCTCCGCTGCATCGATCTGCTTATGTTTGGGGATCACCTGTACAGATTAAATAGAAGGGGTGAGTTTACGTAAACTCAGTGTGTAATCCCCATACAATCAATCAAAAAATAAACAAATATTCACAGTCTGGGCCTAAGCCCTTTTCAGTATCAAAATCAGTCCAGTTTGGGCCATAGCCCATCTCAGTACAGAAATAGTCATGTAGTAGGGCCTTAGCCCGTCACAGTATCAGTAACAATAATAGATATGCAGTTACAAAATCCTACCCAACCAGCCTCTACACACCATCTCTGTCCAACCCTACACTCCATGTGGGGATATAATCAATCCACCCATCCCTACACTCCAAATAGTACCGAATACGACACTAGATAGTAATTTACAGCTGCACTGCTAGTAAATTAGGCTCAAAGCCTTTCAATACACTTCCTCCGAACAATATCCATCCCCAACCCAATGCAATGCAATATACAGTTATGACGTGCTATCTCATGGTAACAGTACATACAATATCAGATCAGTAGGATCTCATCATGTTCAACAATATGCATATATATACCAGTCATACAGTCATCCCAGTCAATTAGGGGTCTAGGTAAGCTTATCGACCCTACAGTAGGTTCACAGTCATCCCGGGCGACCTATGCAACCTTAGCAACAAACCAATGAAAATGGGCTCACACACCTATGTGATCTGTCCGTGTTAGCCCACACGCTTGTGTGGCCTACACGACCCAAATTGGCCTTGGCTGTGTGGTTCACCTAGCCTGGCCTAGAATCTCACATGCCTGGGTGGATTACTCATATGGCCCACTTGACCCAATTGGTCGAGCCCGTGTGTTGCACACGGTCTCTCCAGGCCATCACACAATCATGTCATGCACGCATGGCCTGGCCTATCGATCACACGGCCATGTTTAGCCACACGGCCCACCACACGAGCAACCACACGCCCGTGTGGCGTCGACAATAAGTTTTTTCAGCTGTTCGTCGAATCTTGTTTTATGCATTTTGGGTACACACCTGGTAGCATTTGATGCTTAAACCACTCCCGAGAGGATCAGAACCTAAAAATTGAATAATCAAACTCTACCATTAGTCTTAATCCATGATTTGCACAAACCACAAAACTGACAATACCTCCAATTCATTCAAACAACTCTTACCTCGAAGCCCCAACATACTAGACTAAAATTACGCAGAAGAGGAATCCTACTTCAACTGATTCCTTGTTATCCAAAAACACAAGAACCTCCATTCAATGACTTAGAAACAGAACTACAGTATGCTTAAAACACTTACCAAATAACAACAGAGCAGAGTGCGATTCAATAAAGTAAGGACGAATGAACCGAAAAGGGGGTGACCGGCATTTAGGAACGACAAAAACAAACAAGGGACCATAAGGATAGCGTCAGAGGGTTGGGGAAAAAGAGAAGAAAATGTCAGAAAAAATAAACAAATAAAAAGGAATTTTCGAAAAAGTGGCAGACAATCCCCACTCAGAAGCTGACACCCTAATTTTACTCCCACCACAACACTACCAATACCCAAACCCCTACAAATCCAACCACATCCAACCACTATCAGTGTCTTAATCCTATTGAAACACTACCCTATACTCGAGCAAAAATAATGCCAACGTTAGGACTCGAACACAGGACCTTTCACAACTTATCAATCCACTTAACCACTAGACCAGTAGGCCCATTCTGATAAACTTACAAGCAATTAAACTTAAGCCTACTGATCAAGAGTAAGGCTTTATTTATAAAACTACCAAAATTTACCCAAGACAAGGCTTGAACTTGGGACTGCCCAAATATACCTAGAACATATAACCACTGCGGCGGACAAATATTTGTGTCACATAATTATAGAAACATATACAAATATTTTTGGGGCATTACATACCATTTGATTCATATTTCATACATTACTTAACCATTTTAAAACATATCAAACATGATATGGTCTTATAATTATATATTAAAACATACCATTCTAGCCATTCTAATGGCTAGTTTACAAACATCCATTTTCATACCAACATTGGCCTAATTAGCCTATACATGCCATTATACCAAAGTAAGATTTCTATTTATACCAAAACGAGCTGGAGGATAGTGTGATGAAACTCCGACCGATCTCTAACCTTTACGAGCTTCCGAGCACTATAAAAACAAAAGAAAATAAACCTAGTAAGCATTTAATGTTTTGTAAGTTCGTATAATAGGAATTTAACTTACTATATATTTACATTTAAGATAAGCATGTAATAATGCATTCAAGCAATTTGGCTTATAGCCTAAAACACAACTTCAACAATCATGTTAGTCAAGTAATTCACGTAATACCAAAAACATGGATGAGCTCATCATTTAATGTCTTTCATATACATATGCTTTCCAAATCTTTATTCCATATTACATGTACACTTTAATGACAATTCATTTCAAGTTTAGTTTAGCCATGTCAGAACTTTACCCATTGAATTTAGTTGAAATATCGATGGATATGCTCATGTAGTACACTTTAGTGTATAAAACTAAAATCCGTCAATTCATATCCAGGGGTACCCAATTAAGGCACATAATTATGAGGCACACTCTCGAGCCTTGTAACGGGAAACTCAGATAGAGACATTTCAGGAAGCTTACAAAGAGCTTATCGGGAAGCTATTTGGGCTATATAATGGGAAGCTCATAAGAGCCATAATCGGAAAGTTCACAAAGAACCATATAGGGAATCTCCGGATAGCCAATATCGGGAAGTTCAAGCAAGCACTATCGGGAAGCTCACAAAGAGCCAATTTAATGGGAAGCTCATGAAGAGCCTATAACCGGGATGTCATAAGAGCTAAAGTGCATCCACAACAAATATAGGATCACAACCTATCGAGACACTCCAAAGAGCTATAACAGGAAGCTCGTTGAACCACATAACGAGAAGCTCCAGGGGGCTTATAACGAGATGCTCGTAAGAGCTGTGGTGTGTCTGCAACATATGCTAGACCTCAACCAATACGGGGAATACTATATCCATCGACCTTCATCTATTCAAACGAGATTTGACATTTTTCTAGAATTGTCGAATATGTGATCATTTCATATATTTATAATATTTATACAATTCACATAAACACATTCAATTCAAACATAGAAATATACTCAATTTGGTTACACAAACTTACCTCATTACTTGTTCGTATATGAAATCTACTAATCCGAAACTTTTTGTTTTCCTCGATCCAACTCAGTATTAGGTCTTTCAAGATCTATATAAATGAATTTAATCATCAATTTAATACAATTCACATTCAATTGAATTCAATTTACACCCTAGGCAAAATTACCATTTTGCCCCTATACTTTTCATTAATTCCAATTTCGTCCCTAGGCTCGGAAAATGAAATTCATGCAATTTAATCCTTGTTCCAAGCCTAACTAAAATTTTCACATAACTTTTACAGCACATGTATTTCACAAAATTTAGAATTTTTCCATAACTTTTACATCTTTACTATTTAATCCCTAAATCATAATTTCATCAAAATTCACTTTGTAAAAATTGTTTATCTATCAACAACCTTTCATTTTCTACCATAAATTTCAAAATTTTAGCATATTCATCCATGGAAAAACTTCTATACTTTGATAACTTTTCAAATTAATCCCCAAAATAGATAGATCAAGCTATTCCAGTCTCAAAAATATAAAAATTACTAAAAATAGGACAAGAATTCATACCTAATTAAGCTTGATTAGTTTCCCTTCTCTCTTCTATGGTTTCCATAGAATTTTGGGGATGAAGATGATAATAATATGATGATATTTCTTTTTAATTATTTATTATCCTTTAATTATTTACATTTCCAATTTAATCATTGCCTTTTTCTAATTTTCCATGGATGATTCATCAAAAATATCTACTAACTTTTATTTAATGGTCTAATTACCATATAACGACATCAAATTTTGAATTCCATAGCTATTCGATACTTATAGCTACTAGAATCCAACTTTTTCATTTTATGCAATTTGGTCCTTTCCATAATTAAACACATAATCAGAAAAATTTTCTTATCAGAATTTTCATATGACATTCCTATCATAATGCAAACCATGCAATAATATTAAAATAAATTTTCTTTATGGCTCGAATCTATGGTCCCGAAACTACTATTCTGATTTCACTAAAAATGGGCTGTTACAGTTTTGAAAATTTTCAATGTTTTTCGAAAAAATTTCTGAGTACCCGATTAAGTTTCAACTTGTTTCTAATGTATATTTTGGATCTCGAGAGCTCGTATAAGGGATTTGAATGCTAAATGAAATGTCCGTTAATTGATTTGTAAATTTTGATAATACTCTGTAACCCTATTCTAATGCTAGATACGAGTTAGGGGTGTTACATTGAGCATCACATTAAAGTTCAAAAGTATTAGAAAAGTTAGGTAATTTAAAAACCGGAGCAAAACGTAATTTATCATTTAAGGCTTGAAAAGCCTTTTCCTGAGCTTTTCCCCATGTAAAATCACAGGCTTTTTAATAACCTCGGTTAATGGGCCGGCAATAGTGGAGAAATCCTTCACAAAACATCTATAAAAATTTGTTAAACCATGGAAAGATGTCACCTTAGTAATTGATTTAGGAGTGGCTCCCAAATTGCCTTTACTTTGTCCTTATCAACATGAATACCTTGAGTACTTATTACAAAAAAGATTAGTTTATCACAATAAAAAGTGCATTTATCAAGGTTGGCAAATAACTTTTCAGTTCTCAAAATGTCCAAAATAGATTTAACATGGAAAGCATGATCATCTAAAGAAGTTGAGTACATCAAAATATCATCAAAATATACTACCAAAAATTTACCCAAATAAGGCCTTAAAACATGATTCATTAATCTCATGAAAGTACTAGGTGCATTAGTTAGACCGAAAGGCATAACAAGCCACTCATAAAATCCAAACTTAGTTTTAAAGTTTGTTTTCCATTCATCCCCTCCCCTCATACGAATTTGGTGATAACCAATTTTTAAATCAATTTTAGTAAAAAAAATTATTGAACCATGTAAAGCATCAAGCATGCCATCAAGTTTAGAGATTAGGTGTCTATACTTTATCGTTATTTTGTTGATTGGGAGACAATCAATACACATTCGAATGAACCATCCTTCTTAGGCGCCAATAGGACAGGGACGGTACAATGCCTCAAACTTTCTTTAATGTACCCCTTTTGTAATAGCTCTTCCACTTGCCTTTGTAACTCCTTTGTCTGCTCTAGATTATTTCAGTAAGCTAGACAATTTATAATGGTTGCATCGGGCACTAAGTCAATTTGGTGGTCTATGCTCATAGAGGTGGTAAACCTTCAGGTGCCTTATTGAAAACATCCTTAATCCTGCAAAAGAGATGTAAAGACACTAGGTAAAAAGTCATTAAGGTTAGCTAAAGATAAATAATTTTGCTTAAACCTCACAATGATACAAGCTTGTTTGCGATATAGGGCTCTCCTCACATATTTTTTACTTGCAATTAAATTTTGCATTCTATTTTTACCATTAAATGGTTCACTCACCATTGGGTCATTTGTATTTTGGATTTTATCACTAACGGCCTCTTTTCTATCTATCTTTTCAATTATATATTTCTTCCCTATAACCCTCTCACAAATTTTTTTCATCTTGAATTGATCATTGTGTACATCTTTTGGATTCAAAAGGGCCAAAGTAAATTTCTTCCCTTTAAACACAAGGGAGTAACGATTCAATTTGCCATGGTGCACCATATCACAATCATATTGCCATGGTCTACTAAGAAGCAAATGGGCGGTATGCATAGGAATTACATCACAGCAAATCTCGTCAGAATAATTCCCAATTTTGAATGCGATTAAGGACTATTTAACTACCTTAACTTTTGAACCTTTATTAAGCCATTGTAAGTGATATGGCTTAAGGTGTCTTTGACAAGGTAAAGATAAAGTATCCACTCAAAAACTACTCACCAAATTGGTACAACTACTACTATTAATAATAAGAGAACACAACTTTCCTTGAATCAAGCATCTCAAGTGGAATATGTTACTCTGTTGCACTTCGTCAGAATCGTCCCTTACTTGAATACTAAGGGATTGTCACACTGTAACACAAGGAGACTTAAGTAAATCTTCCCCATCAGTAGGAGATTCCAAAACCTTTTCATATCCTTCATCATCATCATAGTCACAAACAACATTAATAGCGTTTAAATCATCATTCTCAGAATTAGAAATAAGTGTACCATCATTACTTATCAACATTACCCTTTTATTGGGACAATCATGAGCATAATGTCCATTCCCATTACATTTGTAGCATTTAACATCATGAGAACGATTCAAAGTAGGTTTAGAAGAAGTACTAAAGGTACTTGTACAATAGAATAAGTACCTTTAGGCGGTGCCCCATCTTTCCAACTAAGTCATTTAGGTTCATATTTAGATGGAGGTAGATGATTCACTTGGGGTGGAATAGATTTCGAGGGCTGAAAGGTAGAGGTCAATGTACTCCAATTAGATGCACGGCCCCATGAACGATTCTTAGATTTTCATTTCAATCATTTTTCATCTGTACAAGCTTTTTGAACTGCTTTGTCCAAACCAATAAAAGTTTGAAGATCTAAAATCTCAATGATATTTTCATTCAACCCATTTACGGATCAAGCTATAGTATCTTCCTCATTCTTATCCTTATTAGCTCTGTAACAGCCTAATTTTGGGCCTAGTCAAAATAGTAGTTTTAGAACCTCAAATTTGAGGTTAGAGAAATTATTTTAAATATTATTTTATATGTTGATGCATAATTATAAGGGCACATGAAAATTTTGGTAAATTAATTTACGCGATTGTGAGTCCAATTGCGAAAAAGGACTAAATCGCATAAAGGGCAAAAGTTTTATTTTGCTAGCTAATTGTGTAAAATAGCTTGAGAACCAAAATTGGGGGTCTTTAATGGAGAATTAGGCCAATAAATTAGCCATGGCCAGCCAAGGGAGACAAGAAAATTTATTTTGTCAAAATTAAGTGTAGTTGGTAGATAATTTTGACTAGAATAATAATAAAATAAATAAAAGCTTCATCACCTTCATTTTCCCTTCTCCTCTACCGAAATGTTCAGCAAAATAGGGGTTTTGAAGCTCAAAAATTTCAGCAACTTATCACCATCACAAATTGGGGGAAACGAGGTTTGGTCAGAGGACAAGGGAGAATAAAGTATCAAATTTAGTCGATACAATTTATCGATACGAGGAACGAGGTAAGTTCATATGATTGACATTACAATAATAAAATATTAAATTTGAAATGAGATACTATATTATTGCATATGTTTGTCATCTAACCATGACAACATGCAAGTGTGAGATTGGATTGAAAGATCAACTAGGAGAAAAGCAGGGTTAAGTACAATCGTACTATGACTCGTGATGAACTGACAGATAGAGGAGAGCCAGTGTAAGACCATGTCTAGGGCATGGCATCAGGCTCTTAAGTGTCAGTATAAGACCATGTCTGGGATATAGCATCGACATCGAGATGAGCTAGCAAGTGTAAGACCATGTCTGGGACATGGCATCAG
Source organism: Gossypium stocksii (assembly GCA_020496765.1). Taxonomy (NCBI): domain Eukaryota; kingdom Viridiplantae; phylum Streptophyta; class Magnoliopsida; order Malvales; family Malvaceae; genus Gossypium; species Gossypium stocksii. The sequence goes on along the minus strand of CM035630.1, from coordinate 81,245,227 downwards.
CCTTAACAGGTAAGCTAGTGCAAGACCATGTCTGGGACATGGCATCAGCTTGGATATGTGTCAGTGTAAGATCACGTTTGGGACATGGCATCGACACAAATAGACGAGAGCTAGTGTAAGGCCATGTCTGGGACATGGCATCGGCCTCAACAGGTAAGCTAGCGTAAGATCATGTCTGGGACATGGCATCGGCTTGGATATGTGTTAGTGTAAGACTATGTCTAGGACATGGCATCGACACAGATAGACGAGAGCTAGTGTAAGACCATGTTTGGGACATGGCATTGGCCTCGACACATGAGAGTTAGTGTAAGACCATGTCTGGGACATGGCATCAGCGTGAGACTTCATGTAAGACCATGATCTCGTGATTGTGATGAAGTAATAAATTGATCATACCTAAAAACTAACTATTATCACAATAAAAGGCAAGTGCACCTATCGAATAGTAGTATAGCTAGTGGCAAGACTAAAATATCGAATCCAAGGAACTAAAAGTACTAGTAATGACTTTCTTCCTATTATCTAGCCTAAAAATAAAAGAGGGTTTGGTTGTAAACTATCAAAATTAAACTAAAGACATGACAGAGAGTAAATTGGGAAAATTACTTTGGGAAAACTGAATGATAAGGACAATACCTAAGGAAGAATCCACCTAGACTTCACTTGTTATCTAACTCTGAACTAGACAATTTCTTCATTCGACTTGATCGGTAGAGATCCCTAAATTATGTTAATATCTTCATTGAGAATAAGAACAACTAATCCTAGGTTGATTAATTGAAATCTCTTTCTAATTAAAACCCCTAGTCTTGCATTAACTCAATTTACGGATCCCCATATTAGATTTAACTCTAGACCTACAGATTTTTGTCGTCCAATGTCTAGGATTGCGATCAACTCTGCTTAATTGTGTTGGATCTACTCTTAAACAGGGACTTTTGCTCCTCTTCCTAAGCACATTCGACTTAAATTAATATCCCAGAAATATCAATTCAAGAATTAAAAACACCATGAAGAACAAGTCAAATATTTATCATATAGTTCAGATAACAATAACAAGATTCATCTAGGTTTCATCCCCTTTAGATATTTGGGGTTTTAGTTCATGTTTATAAAAATAAACATCTTAGAATAAAGAAAATAACAAAACATAAGAAAACCCAAAAACTCCTAAAAGGAATGAAGGGAGATCCTCTGTCTTGATGTAGATCTTGGCTTCTGAGATGGATCAATCGGCTTTCCTTCGAGTAATTCCCTGCCTTTAGCTCTCCGTCTTGGCGGGAAGACTGTACACCCTTGTAGTTGCCTCCTAGGGTCTTTATATAGAGTTTGGAATGTCTTTCTTAGCCCCTAAGTAGCTTTTTCTGCATAGAATTAAACTTCATCACGATAGGGACATGCCTGTGTGCCACGCCCGTGTGAGTCGATCTAGGCCGTGCTCGAACTAGTTGCTTTGGCCCATTTTCTCCATTTTGGCCCGTTTCTTGTTCTTTTTGCTCCCCTAAGCTCACATGAGTATAAAACATTAAATTAAAGGTTTAGGAGCATCAAATTCCATAAATCAAGGAATAATTCATCCATAAATGTGCTAAGCATGAGGTAAAAATATGTATAATTTACAGTTTATCAAATATGCCCACACTTAAGCCTTTGCTTGTCCTCAAGTAAAATCTCAACTCACAATTAAAAATCATTCCTCACAACTTATAATCCTTATCAATAGTGTTTCAAACTAATCCACAAGTAATCATACATTGAAAATTCAACCGAAAGAAAATTAAAGTCTCAAACCATCTAAGTTGAGAATTTTATCACAAAAACATAGGTTTCCTCCCTTCTTCTAGGTAATTACCTTGAACTCAAAATCAACAAGAGTTGACATCCTCACTAAAGATTCACTCTATCCACCCGAACTATTTAGGGTTCAGAAATTAAGCACTCATTAGTCAACATGAAAAGTTATTATCATAAGCTTGCAGGAAAATCAAATCTCCACCACTATGTATTGACATGATACATCGATCAAAAGGTCTTTCAAGGGTTGTAACGTGGCCTTGGTTAGGGGTGTGGTCACAAGCTGAAAAAGAAGGTTGGAATCGAGATTGAATTGAAAAATCATCTAACTAGAAAAATCTCTATCACTGAAACATATTTCTAGAGTAAAGTCCTTTTCTTTTGGATAACATCGTTTAAGAATAGAAGCTCAAAAAATTACATAGAAATATGCAAAACATTGAATAAGAATTGAAATATACATATATTTTTTTTCAATATTTATAAACTTTACAAGCTGAAAAGGAGAACAAAGCTAGATAATTATTCAACTCAAATCTCGACAAAAATAGGGATCAAAATAATTGAAGGGAATTCAACAAAAAATGGGTTAAAGGTTAATATTGAAGGTAAGTCAATGAATGGTATGTTAGGCTCAATGGGGTTCACTAGGGGTTAATTTATGAAGGTAGGCTTTTATGGTGTAAGTGGGTTAAAACCTAGGTTCCTTTATCATTTCGGTATATCAAATCAATGATGTGGTCTCAACATGTATAATCAAAGCTAACAGATCAATATTGACTTACTCAAAGCAATAATAAAAGTGAGCACGAAAGGATATATGCTCAAAAGGCTAAAAAATCTCACTAGAATTATGGCTTTTGATGTCAATCTTGCGAATTTCAAATTTCAAGATAACACTTAAAATTGAGGAAAACAACCTAGAAAAATTTAAATTCTCAAAAATTTTAACTTATCATGCTTGATTCTCTAATGTATTAAAGTTTGAATAATCAAAGCATAAGTACCTATGTCTTAATTCTCAACATATCAATAAAAATCATAAATCAATCAGAATTTATTTTAATAGGGAATTGAGAATAATGCAGAGAATGAAAGTGAGAATTCGGGATTTGAGAACAATGCAACAAGTTAGTGGCAAAAATTTTTAAGGTTTTAAGGATAATACAAAGAATGAAAGTGAATTCCCCCCTACATTTAAGATGTACATTGCCCTCAATGTACAAAGATAAAGTGAGTAACAATAGAAGCATAAAATCATAAGATAGGGAGAGAAGTGAAACTCCCTAAATATTGGATGAATTCTTTGAGTTAGAGGTGTGAAGATTTGTAAGGAAGGGCGTTTATCCATAATTTTTGTGCCAAAAGGATATAATGATCGGTGTCGTGGTGGCTATGGTCGTGGTCGAGTAGGATCCAACAGTCGTGGCAGGATTTTCTTATTAGATTTGAGCCGTAAAGCTCTTTTGAAACTGTGATAGCATTTATAAATTTTAGGGAATTTGGATTAGCACAATGTACTCGTTGGGAAATAGCCAATATTAAACATTTGAAATAAAATAAACTAAGTTCTTAAAATACTAAAATTCAAATAATGAAAACGATAAGGTTTAAATAAAAGGAAACAATAAACTAAAAAGAGAAATAAAGAAGAAGATAAGAGGACTCGTGAGTCCTAATCTCCAAATGGTTCGTGAGGTGGGGGCAGCGGTGTGAGATGGAGATGCTGAAAAATCTGAGATAGAGTAGCATCAATGTGATCAAGGCACTGAAAACATTGTTGCTGGAATTGTGTGAATTGCTTAGAAGTGGCATAATCTGAAGCTGTCACATGAACTAGGCGGCGAGTGGGCGGTGGCTCCTTGTAGGATAGGGAGACATCATCAGGAATGTCCTTTGGGTCCTCCTACTCAGTAGACTGGGATAGGCAGTATTGAGGAGGTTCGGTCCTACGTCGGTGCTCGATCATCCTCATGTTAAGCATACTTTGGATGCCCTACGAGGAAATCTAGCCGATGAGAGTGTAGGAGGATGCCCGGGCCTCTGTGTTGAGGAGGTCGAAATAGCGGGCCAAAAGGGCCACGTGCGGGCCTATCAAGATTACACCCCTTTGATGCCACTCGGTTAGGTGGCGAGGTCGAGCACGTTTGTGTGCGCCATGCTCCGCAAGAGGTAGGCATCGTGAGTGTTGACGATGCCGGTGCTCTCGCGTCTACCCATCAATGTGTGTGTGTGTAAAGCATGTAGGTACCTCAGAGATGGGGCAAGAGCCATCACCTTGGAACGACTGGGGTCGTATGTGGCCGGAGTAGGGACCAAGGCCTGCCAACACTTAGATAGTGAGAACTGGATGTGGAGGTGGAGCTCTGAGAGGTTTTCCTCCTCCTATAACTTCTCGGTGTATAGACCCAGTGCAGTACCGAACTCCGGTACACTAAGCTATCGAACAATTCCTTCGAGGCAGAATTGGATCGTCCCTCGATCGTCGTGTTGGGCCATGACTGTTAGGAGGTGGAATGTGGAACATAACTCTAAGGTAAGCTTGAGATAGGTGGACTCAACGATCTGGAAGAATTGGTCCCACGGGTCCATCGTCAATAAAGCCCATACTGCGTCTACCAATTGGACCCGTTCTAATACAGCCCAATTGATGCACCTTCCTACTCTGAGTGGTCTTGCCCTTAAAATTTGAAATAGTTCCTCTTGGGAACTTTGTGGAAATTAGAGGACGGGGTGTCTGATTTTGGCTGTGGTTCTAGAAGAGGAACCACCGGGCCCCTTTCGTTTTTTAGAAACGGGGACAGCGGTTTTCTTTCCTTGGGAGGATGACATGATTCCTAAAAAATAGAATGAACAAATAAGAATAAAAAGAATAAGTCATGAGGACCCATAAATTCCTAAACTAATTGACAAATTAGACTAACCAAAATTACTAAATTCTTTTATGCAAAAGATGAATTCAAAGATAAATTTATTCCTAAGCATAGCATCAAATAATGGAGAGATGTGTATCAATTTATACTAAGAATTAAATTGCTCAAGATAGTTAGAAGCGGCAGCCAGAGGATGGTTCTAATTGGCATATTGTGTTTCCTAGATTAATTATGCAAAATGTATGAAAATGCTATCAATAATGCAAACAACTAAAAAATGACATTTTTAACAGATAAAAAGTTAAAAATCACTAAAAATTAAGAGAAAAGAGAGAAAGGGGAACTGAATGAGTAGTTATAGGGGCGGAGCACGGTCGTGGTGGTGCTTACACGGGCGTGGTGTCGTGGTCTACGTCGGCGGCAGCACTAGGGAGGCCTGATATGGGCTGTGGGTGGAGAGGTTTTTAGGGTTTTGAATGAAGATGATGATGAATAGTGAAGGGTCTTTATAGAAATCAGGGCACATGGGCGTGTCACACGCACATGTGAATCGTTTTTAGCCCGTGTGGTTCGAATTTCAAGGGTTTTGGCGCGCCTGAGTCATGGCACGCGCCCGTGTTCCTTGGGCGTGTTATATGTTCACTTCTCCCACGCCCGTGTATGGGGTCACACGCCCGTGTATGAATTGCCAAGTTCAACCATGGGGTTAGGGCACGGGCGTGTCGCATGCCCGTGTTGATTTAATAGGATCGACCATGGCCTTGGGGCACGGGCGTGTCGCACACCCATGTTGATTTATCAGTATTGGCCATGGCCACCTCGCACGGCCGTGTCTCATTATTGCAACCCGTGTTAGTTTTTTAGGATTGGCCATGGCCACCTCGCATGGTCGTGGCTGATTGTCGCAGCCTATGTGTTGGGAAAATTTTTGCCTTATTTGTGCACGGCCATATCACACAGCTGTGTCGTTGCCCATGGTATCCACACGGCCTTGGGCACGCTCGTGGGCATGGCCTTGTGGCATGAAAAACCTGCATTCAGGAGGTTAGTTAATGAATTAAAGAGCTTAAATTAAAGAACTTTACTATATCAGTGCTCGGGTTACCTCCCGAGAAGCGCTTGTTTATAGTCTAAGCTTGACTTCTTTCAAGCTTGCATGGTCATGGTGGTTTGAGGAGTTCGAACTCCTCTCTCTTGCTCTTAGTTTCTTTAGCAAAATAAGGTTTGAGTTGAGTATAATTTACCTTGAAAGTGCCAAATGTTTTATGTGTTATCTCGACTGTACCATAGGGGAAATTTTTCATTATCATGAAAAAAGGGGTATCACCTGTATGAACTTTTGAATTTGAAATTCGAGGATCTTCCTCCTCTAAGTATACCTTATCCCCCACCTTAAATTGATTCGTTTTTACCTTAGGGTTATCATGGTGATGCTCTGGTGTGATGTGGCATACTTTGGGTTTCTCTTGTCGATAGTTCAGCCACTCGTCTAATTCTTCAAGCTGTAGCATTCGTTTTTCATGAGTGGTCCCCTTAAATGGATCCGTCTGTTGTTTGATCGTACCTATGTGAAGAGTATCTTGCAAAGAAGGTTGGGCAGTGAGATCACTTTTATTATCAAGACTTGTAATAATATCTTTATCGTCAACAGTCTTATTAGAGTTACGAGCCTGTAAAGTAATTTTGTCATCACCTACACAAAGTGTGAGCTCGCCTGTGCCTACATTAATTATGGTTCTAGCAGTTGCTAAAAAGGGTCGCCCTAGGATTAGGGGTACATTGCTATCTTCATCTATGTCAAGAACAACAAAGTCGACTGGGAATATAAATTTATCAATTTTGACAAACACATCTTCAATTATACCTTTAGGAAATCTAATGGTTTTGTCAGCTAATTGGATGTTCATCTTAGTTTGCTTAGGTTTCCCAAGACCTAGTTGTGTAAACAATTTATAAGGTATTACATTAATACTTGCTCCTAAATTGGCTAAAGCATTTTTAACATCTAAACTACCAAGTAAATAAGGAATTGTAAAACTCCTTGGATCTTTTAGTTTGTTGGGTAGCTTATTCTGCAAAATGGCTAAGCAAACTACATTCAATTCCATATGAGATGTCTCATCTAGATTTCGATTGTTCGTCAGGAGCTCTCTTAGAAACTTAATGGCATTTGGCATCTGCGACAGAGCTTCAATAAATGGTAAGTTAATATGTAATTTCTTTAAGAGTTTAAGGAATTTACCAAATTGCTTGTCTGTACGGTCTTTCCTTATCGAGTTAGGATATGGGACACGAGGCTTATATTCTCTGACAATTGGTTCTTTGTAACTTACCTCATCCTTACCTCTACTTACCATATTCTCTTTACCTAGCTCTGCTGTGGTTTTGGCCAACCCTTCTTCATTAATTGTGTCGATGGTGTGGAATTGCTCCTTAGGGTTAGTCTAGGTGTTGCTTGGTAAACAACCTTGTGGTCTTTCAGATATTAGCTTAGTGAGCTGGCCTATTTGAGTCTCAAGTCCTTGGATGGATGCTTGTTGGTTTTTAAGCGCCATCTCAGTGTTCTGGAAATGGGTTTCTAACACGGAGATAAATTTTGTGTGCATCTCCTTAAGGTTTGGCTTTTTCTCTTGCTGGTACAGTGGTTGATGAAATCCTGGAGGAGGTGGTGGTCTCTGGTTTCCTCGGTTACCTTGTCCTCCCCATGAAAAATTAGGGTGATTCCTCCAACCTGCATTGTAAGTGTTACTATAAGTGTTATTTTGAGATCTAAGATTATTACCCATATAGTTGGCTTGCTCGTTTTCCATGCCATATCCATAGGTAGGGTATTCAAAATTGCTCATGTCACACTGTATCACTGGGTGTACCTGCGTAGAACCAACTAAACCGTTAATCTTTTTGTTTAAGAGTTCTACCTGATTAGAGAGCAAGGTGACCGCGTCAACATTAAAAACCCCTGCAGCTTTTTGTGGCTTTGTTCTCATGACTTGCCACTGATAGTTGTTTAGTGATGTCTCCTCTATAAACTCGTAAGCTACTTCTGGTGGTTTGTTATTGATTGTTCCACCAGCGGCTGCATCGATCATTTGTCTCGTAGAAGGGTTCAAACCATTGTGAAAGGTTTGAACTTGTAACCATAAGGGTAACCCATGGTGAGGGCACCTTCTCAATAAATCCTTGTATCTCTCCCAAGCATCGTAAAGTGTTTTTAAATCTATCTGCACAAGAGAAGAGATATCATTCCTTAATTTAGCCGTTTTAGCCGACGAAAAATATTTAAGTAAAAATTTTTCGGTCATTAGTTCCCATGTAGTGATAGATCCTCGTGGTAAAGAATTTAACCACTGTTTAGCCTTATTCCTCAAGGAAAATGGGAATAACCGAAGACGAATGGCATCATCATTTATTTTTAATGTGTCGCATAATTCCAAAAAGTTGGCTAAATGAGCGTTAGGATCTTCATCCTGCAAACCATCAAATTGAACAAATTGTTGTATCATCTGAATAGTGTTAGGTTTCAGTTCAAAATTACTTGCGGCAATAGTAGGCCTAACAATACTAGATTCAGTACCAGCCAAATTAGGTTTAGCATAATCATACATAGTATGAGGAACAGGATTTTGCTCGACAGGATTTGTGGCTACTACAGGAGGTAGCTGATTATCTTGATTTGCCTCTATCTCTTCAGTAGGTTCAGGTTCTTCTTCTCGTCCTTGTTCTGGGTATCGCAAGCGTCTTCTTATTTCTCTGCGAGTTTTACGAACTGTGGATTCTAAATCGTCGTCAAACAATAATGGTCCTCCTAGGTTTCTTCTAGTCATAAACTAGAGACACCTGGAAGAGAAAAATAAAAAGAAAATTTTAGTAAATAAAAACCTAAAAGAAAAATAGAAAAATAAATTGCAATAAAAGTACAGATGGCTAAAGTAATATGAATCGAGTGTTCCTAATATCCTAGTTCCCTGGCAACGGCTCCAAAAACTTGATCTCGTGATTGTGATGAAGTAATAAATTGATCATACCTAAAAACTAACTATTATCACGATAAAAGGCAAGCGCACCTATCGAATAGTAGTATAGCTAGTGGTAAGACCGGAATATCAAATCCAACGAACTAAAAGTACTTGTAATGACTTTCTTCCTATTATCTAGCCTAAAAATAAAAGGGGGTTTGGTTGTAAACTATCAAAATTAAACTAAAGACACGACAGAGAGTAAATTGGGAAAATTACTTTGGGAAAACTGAATGATAAGGACAATACCTAAGGAAGAATCCACCTAGACTTCACTTGTTATCTAACTCTGAACTAGACAATTTCTTCATTCAACTTGATCCGTAGAGATCCCTAAATTATGTTAATATCTCTGTCGAGAATAAGAACAACTAATCCTATGTTGATTAATTGAAATCTCTTTCTAATTAAAACCCCTAGTCTTGCATTAACTCGATCTATGGATCCCCATATTAGATTTGACTCTAATCGGACAGATTTTCGTCGTCCTATGTCTAGGATTGCAATCAACACTGCTTAATTGTGTTGGATCTACTCTTAAACAGGACTTTTGCTCCTCTTCCTAAACATATTCGACTTAAATTAATATCCCGAAAATATCAATTCAAGAATTAAAAACACCATGAAGAACAAGTCAAATATTTATCATATAGTTCAGATAACAATAACAAGATTCATCTAGGTTTCATCCCCTTTAGATATTTGGGGTTTTAGTTCATGTTTATAAAAATAAACATCTTAGAATAAAAAAAATAACAAAACATAAGAAAACCCAAAAACTCCTAAAAGGAATGAAGGGAGATCCTCTGTCTTGATGTAGATCCTGGCTTCTGAGATGGATTAATCGGCTTTCCTTCGAGTAATTCCCTGCCTTTAGCTCTCCGTCTTGGTAGGAAGACTGTACACCCTTGTAGTTGCCTCCTAGGGTCTTTATATAGAGTTTAGAATGTCTTTCTTAACCCTAAGTAGCTTTTTCCGCATGGAATTGAACTTCATCACGATAGGGACATGCCCGTGTGCCACGTCCGTGTGAGTCGATGCTAGGCCATGCTCGACCCTGTTAATGTGGCACAGTCGTGTGACATGCCCGTGTAGTGAACTCCAGGCCGTGTTGATTCCTTACTTTGGCCCATTTTCTCCGTTTTCGGCCCAATTGTTGTTCTTTTCGCTCCCCTAATCTCACCTAAGTATAAAACATGAAATTAAAGGTTTAGGAACATCAAATTCCACAAATCAATGAATAATTCATCCATAAATGTACTAAGCATGAGGTAAAAATATGTATAATTTACGGTTTATCAGACCATATCTAGGATATGGCAATGATATCGTACATATGTGATTCTCAAGCATTTGATGGTGTCCTGAATGACTCAACAGGTAACTCGAAAATTGTGAAATTCATATATAGTAATGTGAAAGATTTATGAACCCATGATACTTATTAATGTTGAATTGAGATAACGTGTTAATATCGATGTTAAAGTGAATCAACGAACAAGGTTAAGATGAGAGTGAGAATATAATCTAGTTAAGTGAATACAAGTACGTATAAGATTCATGTGAACCTCAAGTGGTAGTAGTTTAAGGACTTGTTATAAGTCCACGTTGAAAATATGAGAAAGGTTATGGTTTAACATGCGAGATAATATTTTATGCTTATGAAATGATCATGTAAATTGAATGTGAAATATTTCTTATCACTTATGCATAAGTAATTGTAAGTGATTTGATAAGTACACGATCGTTTCATACAATTATTGAAACTAATAAGTTCTTAAAAGTTAAGGTTAACTCTATAAAAGAGTAAATGATTGTACGGTGAGATCATATGAACTCTTTATGCTCATGAAATTACTCAAAATGTATTGATAGTTGTCATAAATTTAATAAACATATGAGCTTAATAAGCTTTATAGCTTACTTTGTTTACTCTCTTATGTGTATAGGGTTTTCAGAAGTTTGCTCATGCTGGAAGGCGATAGAGAAGTCAACACACTACCCCATTATGGTTTGGTACATAAGCTTTGCCAATTTTTACTTAAATGGTATGTATAGGCTAGTTAGACTATTAAGTATCCAATGAATTTTTGCTATCAGTGCTTTGGTGTTCTGTAACACCCCTTACCCAAGACCGTCATCGGAGTTGAGTACAAGGAGTTTCCAGATTTATCTTACTAGTTCGGGGAATAAAATTTACTTTTAAAATTAATCTGCTCACATTCATCCAATATATCCCTAAAAAGGGCCCCCGAGGCCCTAAAACATGCAATTGAAACAGTTCAGGACCAAACCGGGAACATTAAAAATTTTCCGATTACTTACACAAATCAAAACAATTTATTTCACAATTCATGATAAAACTGTCTACCTGCATCATAGTCACTAAATTAATTATCACTCGAATTACAAAGTTTGACATTTAAATCCATAAATTTTCCCTAAAACTATACTCATATATCTTTTTTACCATAATTTTTCCAGAATTTTTGGTGTAGCCAATTAGAACAGTTTATTAGTTAAACTCTCCCCTGTTACATAGTCCAACGGTTCTGACCTTTCCTCACTAAAAATAAATTATCTCATAGTACAATTTTCATTTAATGTTCCCACTCATTTCTAATGAAAATAGACTCATTAAGGAATCTAGAAATATAAATTATAACCCTTAATTATTCTTGTACAATTTCTAGTAAATTTCTAAATTCAAAATAGGGGATCACAAAGTCATTCTAAAACAATCTCACAAGAATTTAAATATCTCAGAATATAGACTTCCTTTGCTTGCTCTGTTTCTTTTTTATGAAAATAGACTCAATAAGCTTTAATTATATATTTCATTAACCATTTAATTCCATTTCTACAATTTTTAGTGATATTTCAAAATCACGTCACTGCTACTGTGCCAAAACTGTTTCATAACCAACTTTTACTCTTTCATAATTTCTTTGCATTAAACCTCATTTAGGCATACATAACATCAACACATGTTCTTATTTAGCCATATCATAAGGACATATACACAAAATGACCAAGTCCCTATACATGCCATAACTGAAAACGTTTCAATGAAAATACCTAATTGGTAACTTGATAGTCGAAAGTGTGAAGCGAACTCCGACAACCTCCAACCCGAGCTTGTTTGATAAAACTCTGGAACAAGGGAAAGGAAAGAGGTAAGCTTATAAAGCTTAGTAGGCTCACATGTAAAATAATAGGCATTAGTAATAAATTTAGCTTATTATTAAGCTTTCATAATTTGCATAAATAATGTTAAGTTTTTACTTTCCCATCTTACTCATTGGTAACCTTACCAAAGGCTCGGAATAATAAAAAAATACCTTACTTAATAGCTTGCTTATGTACCTGCAACATCTCACTTAACACATTAATACTCTTTCATAATATATAGGTATATTGCCAACCATGTCACAAAGTGTCATAAGTATAATTGAAAACTTATCACTTACTTAATACTTGAATATTCTCATTAAAATACTTTTAATATCATCAACTTATAACCTCAATATTAATAAGCCTTATGTACATACCTCTGCTCTTTCCTCATGATCTTACTTCATCATCTCTTTGACTTACTCTTTGGATTACTCAAGTACCTTTCCTTTTGAAATTTACCATTGCCATGCCTTGACATGGTCTTACGTGGTATCCTTGCCTTGTGAATTCACCAATGCCATGCCTTGGCATGGTCTTACATGGGATATTTGCCTTATAGTAGCTTGTCAATGCCATGTCTTGACATAGTCTTACATGGAATCTTTGCCTTATAGTAACTTATCAATGCCATGTCTTGACATTGTCTTACATGATTTCCTTGTCTTGTAAAACTTACCAATGCCAGTCCTTGGCATGGTCTTACTCGGTATCCTTATCTTATGTTGCCATGGGTCAACCATGGTCTTTTTCCATCAATTATTCCTTAATTACCATGTTATAAACATGGACTTTTCCGTCAATTCTTCCTTAGTTGCCATGTTATAAGCATGGACTTTGAAATATTAATGCCTTGGCAATTCATAGCTAAAACATACTTACTCAAAATTCTCAAGGTCAGTCACATAACTCAATAATAATAATAGCAACAATTTCATAATAATAAAATGCTATTGAACTTACATGCTTACATTCTCAATCTCATCATATCCTCAATCCTACTTTCCTCAAATTATGCTATTCAATACTTTCTTGATCTTATACAAGGCCACATTACCACTATGGTCTTATATGTAAACTTATTCGAATTCTCACTTTTAATGTCGAATCATTTCTCAATTATTGTCATTATATTCAAAAATCAATACTAAAATATTTATAACTAATATATCAATTTAGCATTCAAACATGCTTAATTAAATACTTATTAAACACATGAACTTACCTCGATACCAACACGGCCATTTTGACCAGCTTTCCTAGTTTTTGGTTTTTCTCCCGTTTTAGATCCAAATCTCATTTTTTGGGATCTAAACCATATATTTCACTTATTCAATCAATGCACTTATCATTTCGGACCTAAAACATATTTTTACAAAATTTACATTTTTTCCCTAAATTTTTACATATTTATACTTTTTCCCCAAAGCTCAAAAATTAAACTTTATCCCTAATTCTTATGTTTTAGGACATGCTAATCATTTTTCTCTTTCTATGGCCATCAAATTTTCGCCCTAACATGCACTTATGAACAATAATAATTTTTACCGATTATGTCATTTTACTCGTTTTCACTGAAAATCGCTTAGCAAAAGTCGTTTAACATAATTCTAAGCTTCATATTCTGTCATAAAACATCAAAATACACACTTTTCACCTATGGGTAATTTTCCAAATATAAACCCTAGCTCAAATTAATGGTAGAATTAGCTTAATCAAGTTACCAAGATTCCAAAAATGTAAAGAACATGAAAAACCGGGCTAGAACGGACTTACAATGAAGCTTGGAAGATGAACAAACCCTAGCCATGGTGTTCCCTTGCTACATTCAGCCATGGAGAAAAGAAATGAAGAAGATGATAGCTTATTTAATGTTATTTTGTCTCTATTCATTAATTAAGGCATTTTACCAAAATGGCCTTAAATACCTTACTTACTAACCATGTCTATTTTTGTCCATCAAACTTTAATGATCTAATTACTATTTAAGGACCTCTACTTTAAACCCCCATTTCAATCAAGTACTTTATAAACTAGAATACATATTTTTCAACTTTTGCAAATAAGCCCTAATAGACAAATTAAACATGCAATCTATAAAATTTCTTATCGGTAGTCTAACACATGCATCCAATCAATTGGTAAATCATGATAATTCATCGTAATAAACTTTCCTATCTCATATTTGTGGTTTTGCAACCACTGTTCCATTTAGGCCCTTTTTGGGATTTTACATGTTAAATAAGCGTTTAACCATGAAATTGGCTTGGTACTATGTGAAATTATTGTATGCTAAAAGTAGCATATGAATGTTTGAGATGAAGCTATTTGATTTTGTATAGGATGGTTTGGTCTCGTGTTGATGTGTGGACTTTTAATTATGGTCATTGGTTGAGTAATTGTACCTTGCTATGATTTGGTATGAGATTGATCTTGTTTCAGGGTGGCAAAAAGGCTTGGAAGATAGCCTTATTTTTTTGTCCACACGGGTGTGTGTGTAGGCCGTGTATGACACACGGTCTGACCCAAGGGCGTATGGTTAGGCTGTGTGTCCCTTGCACCTTAGGTTTGCAAAATTAAGTGCCTAGTAGTAAACACACGAGCAAAGACACAGTCGCGTGTCTGACCGTGTGAAGGACATGGCTTAGCACACGGGCGTGTGCCACGGCCATGTGATTGCTGACTTTAGAAACAAAATACCCAAGTTTTTGCAAATCAGCTGTGACACGGGAGTGTCATGACTGTGTGAAAGACACGGGCTGAGCATATGGGCGTGTGCCAAACCATGTGAAAACCCCTGTAGGTTCGATGTTAGAAAATAAATCCACACGGACGAAAGGCATGGACGAGTCCCTAGGTGCTTAGGCCGTGTGAATTACGCAGACCATCAGCACAACCATGTCTAGAGGTCACACGGGCGTGTTGCCCTTCCACACAGGCGTGTGCCTTGTTTTTAGTAGTTTTTGGTGAAATTTTCTCAAGTACTCGAACTGGTCCCGGATCGTTTCCAAATCATGTCTTAGGCCTCATAGGCCCATATAAAGGATCGTAAGTCAGTGTTTGAAAAAAGTTTTAAATTGGAACGCATTTCATTGAGAGTAAGTTGAATGTTTGCATATGATTTAGTAAGGTAATGCCTCATACCCTGTCCCGGCGTCAGATACGGGTAAGGGGTGTTACAAGCTCGCTACATCAAAATCTCTATCGCATGAAAATATTCCATCACAGGTTTATTACCTTGAATAGGATTTTGAAGCTTCCATTTTGTTGTCCCTATAGTAATGAGGTGGTACGTACCATTTTCGTATGATTCACTTTAAATCATCCCACGAGTCAATGGATCTCTCATGGTTCATTCATTGAGACCGAAATAATTAAGTCCACCAACTTAAAGCATAGTCGAAGGATTCAAGGTAGCTAATGGAACCTTCTCTTCCTCTGAACATTTGCAATATTCAAAGAACAGCTCAATTTTATTCTCCCAATCACAATAGGCATCGGGATCATGCTTGCCATTAAATGGTGGAACACTGAATTTTGGTTTATTCATAGAAAAGTGGCTACGAGAACTAGTACCGGAGGTTGCATCACAAGTACGCGAGCCACATTTAATACATCCAGAAGACTATTGCGGCTCATAACCATCATCATAATCATTAGTCTTATAATCATGGTAAAGAGGCTGATGATTATTAGTTTCCATATGAGCTAAAGTTTGACTGAAACTTTGTTGGACCACTTCATGATGAAGGACTTGAGCTTCCAATGTCGAGAACTTATTTTCCAAGCGTTGTTGCACCTCTTTGAATTCTTGTCGAAGTTCGTCGAGCATTCTTGTAAGTTGGTCCATGGTTACCATAGATAGATCATGCTCCTCATTCTTACTACGTGTACATACCATTATTAGAGGCTAAAATAAAAAAACATTCAAAAAATGATCAAAGAAAATTAAACCTCATCGTTATACACTTGCAATAAAAAAAACTCTAAGAGACAAAGAAAAGAAATTAAGATTTTCTCACTTGTAAATTTTAAAGCGTAATCAAACTCAATAATATTCAAAAAGATGTGTGATTACCCTCTAACAAAGTTGACCTAAGGATCTAAGAAGCCAAAGAAAAACTCGACTCCAAAGGAAGTAAGTTGCGTGCAGAAAGGAGAGGCAACTCTTTTTGTACCTATTAACACAAGAAATGAAAATGTGTTAGAATGTGTAATAGAATTTTAAAAAAAAAAAAACTAAAACAAAAGAAAATGTAATGCTAGAATCAAAGAAAATAAACTACCCAATCGAAAACCCAAAATAATGAAAAACAACTTGAATTTTTTTCGTTTGAAGTGTTCACAATTTTCAAAAATCACAAAACTTAAAATGAAGTCTCATCAAATAATGCAGATCTTATATGGAAAATTTCAGTACAAAATTCAATCCACATAATTTTTTAATATTTTTCTTTTTTTAATATTTTTTTCTGTATTTTTATCACTTTTTTTTGTGAGAAATATTTTTGTATGCTCTAAAACAGTGCCAAGAAATAGTATGTGAAATTTTAGATTATTTGAAAAATGTGTACATACTGAAAAATATTTTTTCCTGAAATTTTCTAGACAAAAGGAAAAAAAACTATTTTGAGATTGTTCATTGGAAATTAGTTTATAAGAACACAAGGAACACCTAAAGTGCCCGAATCTAATACCAAATGATACAGAACGAATGGAGAAAGTGGAAGAAGGATCGAATTCAAGTTGTTTGATTCAAAGATTTGGATCTAATCTTAAAAAAAATAATAAACAAATTTAGTAATAAAGAAGTCGAAACCAGTAAAAGAAGAAATTTAAGAACAAATAACAAATAATAATATAAAAATAAATAAATAGGCGAAATTTAAAGTGGAAGATGGATTGAATAAATCGATGGTTATGATGGATAGAATGATAAATATCCAATTAAACCCTTTGAGATATAAATCCCAACAAACTCAATTAATGGCTCTAATCAATCCTCCAAGAAATCATCCTTGGCAAATTGAAGGGTGAAGAATGGATTCCCATGATTCCTTGAAGAAAATCGAGAAGAAAACTACTTCTAAAAACCACAAGAAAGAAATCTTGCACAAGAAACAAACTCCTAAAGTTAAAAACTTTATTAATGAAAACAATTGTTTGCTTAATGAACAATGAAGAAGCCTTTATTTAGGCTAGCTAAGTACATCTAAATAAAACTCTAAAGTATACTAAAGCTCTAATTTATTTAAACAAGAAGTAGTTTTAAATAGAAATTTCTTGTTAACATAAAACTCTTAAATAACTTAAAATACTTAATAATTATAAAAATTTCATAATAAAAAATATTAAAATAATAAGAGATAATAAATACAATATTGGGCTCATATATAATAAAAATTAAGCCTAAGACCCAAACCCAATATGAAACGCCTAAGCTTGTGGGATTGATTAGGGTCCTTATAATGAAATGCCTAAATTTGTTAACATTTTTCACATGGGCTTGTCATCATAGATTGAGAGTTTAGGCCCAAAAACAAAATTAACCCCTTCTAATTCATCCTTGCTCCAAAATCCATCATCTTGAAGCTTCAACTCTTCTTGTCGATTTTTTTTTGTGATAAAGTCTTGAACAAATAAGTCGAGGTGTTACTTTAGCTACTTGGATTTGGATCTCGTGATTGGACCTTGAGGGAAACTAATCTCATCTCTATTATGACCTTCGAATTGGACCGAGTTGCTCATATAAAAAAAGCATATCTGTGTGCTTATTTTTATGCCACGGAAAGGAATTTTGCAGTTAAAAATTGATGCTTGGTTGGCGAGACACAAGCATGAAATAATGAAAAAAATGTCTATGTCATCATCCAATATTTGATGTGTACGATAAATTTCTCTCTTTTTCTTTTATATTTTTACTCGCTCTCGTATATATAAGGTCTAAAATCTTACGCAAAAATTTATCCACCTTTGCTTTTGGATTATTTTGTCAACAAAACAATCTTGTATGCCCTTTTTCTCTCTTTGGGTATGAGGTAGAACTGTTGAATAAGGTTTGATCTAGTGTTATTTTACTCTTCTTTGCGTAGTTTCATATGGCCATATTTGTGCATTGGAATGTTGCATTTCTTTATCTGTAAAAAATTGTTGATTAAAAGGAAAAAAATCATTTGTTTATATCATTCATTCATCCCCATTGTTAATAGTTAAACCGATGAAGGCTATTAAATTTTTTTAGCTTTGATTTTCAATTGTTTTGATATAACAAACTTAATTATAAAATCCCTTAATCAAATTTGCATAAATTCTTTCATTTTTATTCAAATATATTTTTGAGTGTTACAAACTCAAAAACAAATATTCTAAATTGCTTCAAGGGAACCTTGTCTCAAGACTAGCCAACATCAAAGCTAAAGTTTGCTTTAAAGGATCCTTGTCTCGAGACAATCAAAATTTGTCTAAGATATAAGGCAAATTGTCTTGAGACCTCAGGCTTTAACAATCATATTTGTTCTAGGTAAGGGTTATATGTCTCTAGACATATTGTTGCAGGATGCATTAAATGCTGAAATAAATTTTTCCAACGGCTAGAAACACCCTCAAAATGACTCAAAACATCCAAAAATCAGTTATAGGATATATATTCAAGTCAAGAACACTTGAAGACACAAGAGAAGAACATCTAAGTATTGTAATCAAAAGAAAATCTTCAAATTCTTTATTTCTCCATTTCTCTTGTACATATCTCTTTAGATGTTTATTTTTAAATCTATTTATCATTTTTTATTTTACTTCTTTGAGAGAGCCTAACACTTGTAAACACACACCTTTGAGAGGTTTTCATTGTTTACATCCTTTCTTTGTACTTTCAAAAAAAATACTTAAGGTTTTCTGAGGCATAAGGCCTTAGGTAATTTGTAAAGGGCTATGGTTTAGTCTGTTTAGCCACAAAAATTAGGGGAAATGTCCTATCTTTGCCTTGTAAAAAGATAGGGATTGTAAAAGTTATACCTTCATCTTGAAAGGTATAATTCAAGTATAGTGAATTGGTAAATCCTTGGTTGAAGTATACCGAGGTAGTGAAGGTAGGAAATTGGGATCGAACCACTATAAATCAAGGCTCCATTTGTTTCACTAAAATTGGTTTTCGGAAAATGTTTTCTGCAAAATGACTTAGTTTTTTGGAAAAACTAATATTTTATGGTGTTTGGATGAATATGTGTAAAATATATTCTGTTGTTTAACAGATTTCTTGAAAATATTTCATAAAAATTATTTTCAATGAAACAAAGATACATTTGAGATTTATGATAAAGAGTTTAAATGAAGTAGTGAATTGATTACAAGGTGATGTTAAAGTGAAATTATAGTAAAAATGAATCTTCATGATGTTAAAGATTAAATTGTAAACTTTGTGAAATTTATAATTGAAACAAGAGAAGTGATATGTGTAATAAGCCCATTTTGCTCGAGCCCATAACACAGTCTAAAAGCAAAAATAGATTAAATCAAATTATAAACCAAAATAATAATGTCCCTTTTACAGTCCATTTACAGCAGCCAAAAATTACAAGACAAACACTACCCGTAACCCATGACCCAAATACCAGATTTAGCCCACTACCCCAAACCAACTCGATAATCACTAAAACTACCCCAAACAGTTTCAGTAAGCCTAGGGTTTTTGAAACCCTAGGCGCCGCAAACGACCAACACAGACCCCATGTCGCGCCTCAATCGGCGCGCAAATCACAATCCCGACCGCCGTAATCCTCGTGTTTACCTACAAAAAGAAAGAAAAGAACAAACAGAGATATACGTATAGCAAGAAATCAAAAAAATAAAGATTGTAATATTTATTTGATTCGATTCATTCTGGCTATAAAAGTGAATACAAACAGTGTAATAGGGAGGATTTTTTTTTACAGAGACAAAATACAAAAAAGAAATCAGAAAACAAAGGTTATTTTCGATTTAATATTTTAAGCATTACTTTTATTTCGTTCTTTTTCTTTCTATACATGCATAATACAGTAGGTACAACATATTTAAAAAACGAAGGGAAACAGCCCACATATCTTTCAAAATTTAGTTTTTATACAAAATATCGTTAAAAAAACGATAAAGGTACATTTTACCTTTGATCTGGTCTAAAAAAAGCTATTTGACTCTCCGACCGCCGTACATGGTGGAATCGGCAGTGGCGCGTGAGCGCGTGTAATGCCCGATGACTGGAGTTCGGCCAAACCAGGGCCGGAGCACAGAGGGCTTATTTTTTTCAGAGAGTTTTTGGATTTTTTTTGTAAAAGGGGGTGTTTGAAATGAAAACTTTTAGGGTATTTTTTATATTTATAGGATATAAAAACGACGTCGTTTTGTAATGGTCAGTTAATAACCAAAACAGCGTTGTTTAAGGACTAAACCCGGACATTGACCCGATACCCGGGGAGGATCCGCGTGTTTTTATAAAATGGGTAATTTTCTACTTTGGTCCTTCCTTAATATTTTTTCCTTATAATTCAGTCCAATTGAAATTTATCTATGTTTTTAATTTAGCCCCGAGGATTTGTTTTTTGTCCCAATTTGGTCCCTGGGCTGTTTAAGTATAGGTATTGGAACGGTGCCGTTTTTGGGAATAGGGCCTATTTTCCCACTGAGTCCCTCCTCTGTGATCCGCATTTCAATTAAGTCCTAATTCGGTTTTATTCCTTTTTATTTACCCCCAGAATTCTGTCAACATTTAAGTTTAGTCCTTTTTTATTTATTTATTTTATTTTTATTCTAACTTTTCTTTAATTACTATTTGTTTATCTTAATACTTTAATAATGTATATTATTTATATTAAAACCATTTTATTTATAAAACTGTTTCGTTACATTTTATATTATTTTTCATATATTATTATTATTGTATATTATTATTATATTATGTATTATTTTAGAAATTTGTATATTGTATAATATTTTAAATTGATTTACTATTAATGAAAAGTTTTTGTATTGTTTATTTTTTAATATGTATATTATCTTTTTATAAAATAATATGTTAAATGGTTATATTATATATTTGTTATAAGTGATCCTCTCTCTCTCTCTCTCTCTCTCTCTCTCTCTCTCTATATATATATATATATATATATATTATATCTTGAGTTCTTTTATTCATTTAAAATACATTAATTATTTTATATGTATATATATTAGCCCTTTTAAAAATTGTCATTTTTTATCTTATTTATCAGAATATCTATTTGTTGTTTTAAATACCTCATTTATTTTTTATTGATATTTTACTTTTTTTTAATTATAGTTTTGTATTTATTTCTAAGTTTTTATATTTCGCGTATTTTTTTAAATTTGTTATGGTTTACTTTATATCTTTTTATTTGTCTATTCAAGTTATGTATTTGTTTATTTTTTCTTTAGCATAGTTACTTTATTATAATCCACTATTTTATGTTGTTGTTTTTTTCTTTTTTAATTGTTTATATTTGTATGAAATGTTAGTATATCGTGTAATTTATATATTGTTTTAGTATTTATGTTTTGTAATGTATTAACGTTGCATTTTGCACAAATCATTGTTTTAAGAAATATAATGCATGCAACTGCCACATTTTACCCAAAAGTACTTTTTAAAAAAAAACAAGGTAATATTTTGGTGTTTGGAAATTCGAGAAATAGTGCCCTAATGTGCTGGGTTTCGATTTTCCATTTATCTAAATAACTAAATATCCTTTTAATGAATTTTGAAAATCATGAGATAATTTTGGTTATGAGGATTTAAAACATCATGTCTTAACATGCTGGATGTGATGTTTGCATTCTTTTGGAACAAAGGAATCTCAAGTTCCAATTCAAATTGCTCAAATTTTTAAAGAAATCATGTTTTTATTTTTTTTTTTGAATTTTTGACATTAAGACAAAAAAAACTAATCAATTTGGTATTGATTTTTGGGTGTTACGAGGGTGCTAATCCTTCCTCGTATGTAACCGACTCCTGAATCTGTTTTCTTAAATTTCGTAGGCCAAAATCAATGTTTTTGAAATAAAACATTTTATAAGGTGATCCGATCACACCTAAGCAAAAAGGGATTGGTGACGACTCCTGTTTTCATTTTTTTTTTAAAGTTGACCCTGTTTTTCAAATTTTAAAAATGGTTTCGACAGCTTGGCGATTCCACCAGGGACCAATAAGAGAGTCAAGCCGTAAAATTGATCATTTTTGTCCTAATGTCGAAATTTAGAAAATTTGATTTGAAATCATGTTTTTTTATTGCATTTGGTTGGTTTTATAAATATTTCCGCATTGCATTGCATGATCGTTGTGGTCACAACCTTTAAGTGGGAGTGAGAAGCTACGCCTTCATGAGGTTTTCACCTCCACATGGGCTAGTGGATCGCTTCCGGGATACATCCGTACCTATGTCTCCATGAGATTTTCATCTCCACATGGCCATAGGGAAATGTGTCCCCCTGAACTGAACTTGGTCCATATGAACCTATAATGGGTGAGGATCGAGGAATCTATTGGTTCAGGTACCCTTTCCTTAGAACCAAAAACACATATAGTGAACCCTAAGAGCTCGTCCTAAGTAGTACGATGATAACCCATAGTAGCTACCTATATAGGTGTTTATTTATTCCCTGCTTTCTTTGAATTATATTTTTTATACTTGACACTGACAAGTTTTATTTTGTTATCATTGCATGTCATTTAAAAAGGTGTCGATTCACGATTCGATTTCTAAATTTGAGAGTTTTGTTATGGAGAATGAATTTCTTGATAAAATGGAGGAAAATGCTATCGTCTATGCATGGTCAAAGAAAACCCAATTAGAAAAAGGAGATAGCATCATTAAGAGATATACATCGGAATTGTAGGACTTCACTCGCATCAGTGCGGCGCAGAATGAGCTCTAGGATTGAAAGATATATGGGCCCAATCGGATGACGAGACTAAACAGCTGTTCTACCAAAATTATGGTGATCTACCCTACTTGCTTGACGTTAAGGTGGACAAGCATTTGTTCTGGGCTATGTCGCAGATTTGGAACCCCTCTTATATTTGTTTCACTTTTGGGAATGTGGATTTAGTACCTACTATGGAGGAGTATATGACCTTATTTCGCTGTCCAAGGATTCGAGGTAACAAAGCTCGAATCCAACAAAAGGGTGATGGTAAATGCATTCCTTGGGCAAGTTTGAGGGATCTGATATTAGCGCACCCAGATGTGAAGAGGAAAGTTGATGTCTTGGCCTTAAGTATTTATAGTTTAGTAATTTTTCCAAAAGCGCTAAGGCATATAGATGAAGCAATCATTGATTTATTTGATCGACTTAGAAAATAGGTCACACCTGTACCTGTAATTCTAGCTGAGACGTTTAGATCCTTGAGTGCATGTTGGAGGGCCAGTGAAGGTAGATTCATTGGATGTGCACAGTTGTTGATGGTTTGGTTCCATAGTCATTTTTGGAGAGTTGACAAGGTTCCTTGCCAAGTGTTCTTCGAGAATTATTCCCCTTTAAAGGAAGCAGCAGCTACACCAAGGAGGGAGGATATATCAGAGGAAAGATGGATGGCGATTCTTTAAAACCTCCGAGAGGAAGATGTTGTGTGGAAAGCCCCTTGGATGGTTCCCGACAAGGTCCTCTATCAGCATGGAAATTTTGATTAGGTACCCTTGCCTGGAA
This sequence comes from Gossypium stocksii, assembly GCA_020496765.1. NCBI lineage: Eukaryota > Viridiplantae > Streptophyta > Magnoliopsida > Malvales > Malvaceae > Gossypium > Gossypium stocksii. The sequence goes on along the minus strand of CM035630.1, from coordinate 81,221,670 downwards.
TTTGGGAAGCTATTGGATATGCACCATTGCTCGTACTAAGGTAATACAAAGCCAAGCAGTTTATACCGGTAACACACGGGTTAGTTCAATGTAAATTCTCATATAAAGGGGATAATTATAAGAAGAATATCCGAGAAATTTTTGAGGCTTGGAAGTGAACTTGCTGTACGAAAATTTTGACTGCAGGTTCGATGGCAACCCTTGAGTACAAGGAGTGGTTGAGCAAAAGGATCAATGATAATATCCCTAGACCAAGTTTGGAGGGTGCTCAATCGATGGAGGAGTACTTATGAGTGGTCCCATCAGAGTTGGAGATTATAAAGCAAGGTTTCAAAAGGAAGAGTCTAAAGCTTGAAAAGAGGATAGAGAAGCTGGAGGAAGAGAAAATGTACCTAACATTAGATGTAGATGTTCAAAAACTAGAGGCTGAAAAAGTAAGAAAAGAGAAGAGGAAGGTTGAGGAAGATTGAGATGATTTGAAGATAGAATATAAGAAGATACAGCTGTCAATGAAAAAAGCCAGATTGGGGAAGACTTCAAAACAATGGCAACACGAGATTCGAGAGGAAAAAGCCAAAGCTGATCGATGGGAGAGGAAGTTCCAAGAAATTCAGGCGAAAAACGAGGCCCTAGAAAGGAGCTTGGCAGAGAGTCAAAAGGAGAAATGTGGATTAAAGGCTAAAGTGGCTGAACTTGGGCAGTCTCTCCATCACCTTCGAAGTCGTAATTCTACAATCGAGTTAAAGTCAAGTCTGAACAAGATCAAGGAAATGAAGGGCAGGATTGAAGGGTTAGAGTTGGCATTACAAAACTGTGAACTCTAGATCGAGCATCTTGAAGCAAGAGAAGGGCATTGGGAGGAAGAGCTTCACCATTCTCAGAATCAAGTTAGAAATAGGGATTACCTCATGGGTGAGGCCATAGTCCAAATTCGTGAAGTGGCTGATCATTTACAAGCTTTGGCAGCGCAGGTTGATATGTTAAGTGTAAATTATGAGTTAGAATCAGATAGGGGTTGAGAGTTAGTTGTGTTGTTTGGAAGGGTTAAAGCTTTGAGCCTCAGGGCGAAAGCGTGTTTGTAATCCGTTTTGTGTAAAGAATTTTATTTTCTAAATAAAGTTTTCTAAATGAAACTGAATTCGAATCGATATTCTTTTTTGCATTCATGCATTTGCATTTCATCACATCATGTGCATTAAAATCCATACAAGGACCCTAATTAGTTGTAGTTATTTCAGAGAGAGAGAAAGAAAGAGACAAAGAAGGAATGAGAAGTTAATCTGGAAACTAAACACCGTTACGGTACTCGCACTAAAACAAAAAACATGGATCAAAGACTTGAACAGTTCCAAAGGGACATGCAAGACCAGATGCAAGAATAGTTGGCAAAGCTCCAAGAAGAGATGAGAGACCAAATGTTAGAAGCTCAAAGAAATATGATGGCTCAAATGGCCCAGTTACTGAATGGGGCAATGGACAGAGGAAAGGGCTCCATGACCAATACTAGAGAAGATAACGAGGATTATCCTCTGGGTTTTACCCCACCGCATGTACAAACCCAACCGGAGGTATATCCCTGAAGGCCATCTGTCACAATTAGGCCTCAACAAGGGTAAGCTAATACTGGAGTGCCCATGAATTTTCAAGTTGGCTTGGGATCAAACCCAGGAGATAACCCCACCAATCCTATCATCCCCGATCTAGACATAGCCGAGAGGGAAGGAATAAGAACTGAATCCTCAAGGCATCTGGAGGACCATTGTAGATGGTTAGAAGCAAAGTTCAAAGCTTTAGAAAATGCTGATAGTCATCATGGAATTAATGCTAAAGACTTGAGCTTGGTCCCAGATTTATTGCTTCCTCATAAGTTCAAGATGCCAGAATTCGAGAAGTACAATGGGACTAGTTGCCCTAAAGCCTACATCACTATGTTCTGTAGACGGATGACCAGGTATGTTAACAATGATCAACTGTTGATCCATTGTTTCCAAGATAGTTTGGTTGAGGCAGCGTCCAGGTGGTACAATCAATTGAGCCGTGCTAGGATTAGTTCCTGAAGAAACCTAGCCCAAGCTTTTATGAAGCAATACAATCATGTGATGGATATGACGCCTGATAAAATCACCCTACAAAATATGGAAAAAAAGTCAAATGAAAGCTTTAGGCAGTATGCACAAAGGTGGAGGGAAGTTGCCATGCAAGTTCAGCCACCGCTCCTGGAAAAGGAAACTACAATGCTCTTTATCAATACTTTGAAGGCTCCATTCATTACTCACATGATAGGGAGTACCATCAAGAGCTTTGCGGATATAGTAATGGCAGGAGAGATGATTGAAAATGCCATAAGAGATGGCAAGATTGAAAGGGAAACTACTAAGAGGTCAGTTCCAAGGAGAATGGAGAACGAGGTGAATAATACAAGAACCTATAGCAAAGGGTACTCAAAGTCAATAACTGTCAGTCAGCCAAAAGTAGCTGAGCAACAGGGTTCACAAAGGCATGAATCTGGCACAAGGTAAAACTCTGAAAAGCTTCAATTTACACCCATCCCAATAACGTATAAGGAGATATATCAAAGCTTGTTTGATGCACATGTGGTGTCCCCATTTTATCTAAAACCGTTGCAGCCCCCATATCCCAAATGGTATGACTCAAATGCTCAATGTGACTACCATACGGGAATACCGGGACATTTAATAGAAACCTGCACTGCTTTCAAGGAAACAGTGGAAAGACTCATTAAGATAGGGATTGTAAAATTTGATGATACCCCTAGTGCGGAAACCCGTTGCCTAACCATGGAGATAAGGGAGTAAATGCAATAGGGGAAAATATCATGAGAAGGATCAAGGAAGATATCGCTAAAGTAAGAAACCTGTTGAAGACGGTTTGGAAAGAAATAGTGGGAAGATGAATGATAATATTAGATTTGGAGGAAGGATGTGAAGGAGTAAGGGTGTACTGTGAGTTGCACAAAGTAGAAGGGCATGAGATCCAGGAATGCATTGAGTTTAGGGTCTTGGTGCAAAGCCTCATGGACAATAAAAATTTGGAGTTTTATAAAGAAGGCCTAGGGGAATGAAATATATGTGTGACGGAAGGAGAGTTGACAAATCCCAAGGTCAATTACCCAAAAATCATCATCTCCCGACCAAGAAGCACTGAGGGCGAAACACAAATGGCGTCAAGGGTCATAATCCAAAAACCTGTTTCCTTTCCTTACAAGGATAACAAAATCGTACCTTGGAATTATGACTGTAATGTGACAATACCGGGAGGGGAGAACATAGCTAGTACTTTTAAGGAGGTTCAAAGTGAGGGATCTTACACGCATGGTGGAAGGCGGTACAACTCGGTAAACGTCAGAACCTGTGAAAATAAAAACCTTGGCAGTTGAGCGAGAGAAAGGGGCTGAGGCACTTATCAATGACCTGTAAAAGAAGAAGAGGCTAAAGAATTTTTGAAATTCTTGAAGCATAGTGAATACAGCGTGGTAGAGTAGTTGTGCAAACAACCAGCTCGTATATCGGTGTTAGCTTTACTTTTGAGCTCAGAAGTACATCGCGAAACATTGATGAAAGTGCTAAACGAAACCTACATTGCTAACGATATATCCGTCAACAAGTTGGATCATCTGGTTAGTAACATAAGTGCCGACAATTTTATCTACTTTAATGATGATGAAATTCCACCCGGTGGCATGGGATCGACCAAGGCTCTGCACATCACTACTCGCTGCAAAGGATATACTCTGCTTAGTGTGCTAATTGATAATGGATCTACTCTGAACGTTTTACCATTGTCTACATTGAACAGATTTCCTATAGACAGATCTCACATGAAAATGTGTCATAACATAGTGAGAGCATTTGATGGCACGGAGAGAAAAGTGATGGGAAGAATCGACATACCTTTGTTGATTGGACCAAACACATATGAGGTGGATTTTCTGGTGATGGATATCAAGCCCTCTTACAATTGCTTGTTGGGGAGGCCTTGGATACATTCAGCAAGAGCAGTGCCTTCATCACTACATCAAAAATTGAAGCTAGAACGGTGGCCCGGTTGGTTACCATAAATACGGAGGAGGACCTTATAGCAACTGTTCCAATGATGCGCCATATTAGAGGTAAATGAGGAGGCAGCTGAATGCTCCTTTTGATCCTTAGAATTCATCAACGTAACATTCATTTTAGAAGGGAATGAGGTGCCGGTACCTAAGATATCCAAAACCACGAGAATGGGCTTGCAAATGATGGTGGGGAAAGGAGCCTTACCAGGAAAAGGATTGGGTAGAAATCTCCAATGAGGGGTTCAAGTTCCAATACTAAAAGAGAAAAGAGACCGTTTTGGCTTGGGCTTCAAGCCAGATCCTAGACAAAGGAAGAAGGAAATGGAGAAAAAGTAAGAGAGAAGAAGGGCACGGCTGAGTGGAAAGGAAGTCAAGTGGGAGTTGATGACATTCCGTCACATATCCTAAACTTTCGTGTCTGGAGGGATAATTTACCCTGAGAGAAGGTTGCTGAGAAATGAAAACCCTCACATCAATGCCATACACGGGGAAGAGACTGAACAAAGAAACCTGTTGGGCATTCGTCCTTGCGAACCTGGGAGTGTTTTGAACAACTGGACTGTAGAGGAACTTCCTGTAGTTTTTAGAAATTATACAGAGTAATGTTCAGAACACACTTGTTGTTTTAAAGCCTAAAAATAATAAGATTTCATTTGTGAAATAGGATCATGTTCAATCATCTTTGTTTCAATAAAAACATCTTTTGATGATCAATTCGAGAAAATATTCTTTTATTTCTTTTATACTTTCGATCCTCTAATTTCCTTCCAAATTTTTCTCATTCATACCATGTAAATAGTTGTTCTCGAATTCATTTGTTCTTTGTACATTCTTTTGTGCCTACCACAGGTCCTTAGATATCAATGACATGAGTAACGATACTATTGATTCTGAATTCCCTTTTGAGCAAGACATGTGTTTAGAGGAATTTTAGGATTTTGAAGGTGATGGAGATTGTGACTTGTTTTCAGATTTGCTAAGAATGGTAAAGCAAGAAGAAAAACAAATTTTACCCCATAAAGAGGTGGTAGAGAATGCCTCCTTAGAGGAAGGGAAGGTAGTGAAAATTGGAACTCACATCGCTGAAAAGACGAAGCAAGATCTCGTTGAGTTATTGCGGGAGTTCAAAGACGTGTTTGCGTGGTCATACCAAGATATGCCTGGGTTAAGTACTGATATTATAGTGCATCGTCTTCCCATAAAAGAAGAATGCAAGCCAGTCCAGCAAAAGTAACGAAGGATGAGGCCTGATGTGGTACAAAAGATAAAGGAGGAAGTCAAGAAAGAGTTTGATGCTGGTTTTCTACAAGTGGTCAAATACTCAGAGTGGGTTGCCAATATTATTCCTGTCCCTAAGAAAGATGGAAAGGTTCGGATGTGTGTAAACTACAGGGATTTGAATCAGGCCAGCCCGAAGGACAATTTTCCCTTGACACGTTAGTAGTGTAACACCCCTAACCCGTATCTATCACCAGATTAGGGTTACGAGGTATTACCAATCAGAAGACAGATCAGACAAGTTATTCATTAATACACATACACGAATAACATAATATCCTTTATTAGAAGCTATTCGATCATGCTTTTTTTTATTCATTTCACTTATACAAATCATACTTTAATATTTGCACTAAAATATTTTCATAAATTCAACCAAATAATGAACTAACAGAAATTTCATCAAAATAATATTAATACGAGTGGTTCATAAATGTAATGTAATTCATGTGATTCACTTTTCTTTTACCCTAAATAAAAGTTTAAAGCAAGGCCTCTTTACAGTAGACAACATTTCATATATATACACTCAAAACATATGTGTATATTTCGAATGTACATTTCATCTAACCTTATTAGTTATACACATATACATATTCGGTTAAACAATTATCAAGACATTATTAAGCATACTAAAATCAAACATAGGTAAAAGTTTTAAAATAGTAACAAAATTTTAAGAAGCCATATTCGCATGGCTTACTTATAAATACATAACCAAAATATCATTCATTCAAAGGCTTACCAACTTATACACTTTCAAAACATAATCAGCTCTTAAAAGAGTTAAGCCTATACATGCCATAACCCAAAACATAAAGTCTTTAAAGGTACCAAAATAAGTTTAGATAGTGTGGATGAATTCGAACTTGAATCCCCGAACTCGTAGCTTTCAATCGAGATCTATAAAGGGAACAAAGCACAATAAATCACAGTAAGCAATCGAGCTTAGTAAGTTTTTAAGTAATTTAAACAACTAATCTCACTTATACTTTAATACCCACATATGTATTCAATACATTATATCAGCTCACAAATTCAAAGTTTCTCATTATAAGTGATTCCCATCTATAAACCAACTACTTCAAAATCACATATATCTTTATATAAATATAACACCATTTGGCCGAACATGCATATTCACATATATGCACCTATAACATAACACTTCATTTAAATGTCAAATTCACATAGCAATGATTATTTAAACATCTCAATGCCAACTTTAGATCAATCGAATCAACTAGTTTACATTGTCGTATCCATAATTACTTTTAAAGTTCAAAATCACTTATTTGTATAAATAATTATATACTTCCATACATAATTTAGCAATGATCGAATGCAAATATAATATATATAATTAACCACTTTTCATATACTTCACACTTCACATCAATCGATCCATTCATGTTAATTCTCATGTACATAACCAAATTATACGTACCTGGATAACTTAATTTGAATGAATCTAAATTTTCGTATTTGCACAAAACTTCAAAATCTTTAAACTTTTAATAATTCACTGGTAATTAACCTGCTAGGTATAACCTGAACTCATCACCGGCACAAAGCCTGCTAGACTTTATAAGTCCGATATTTCTTCATCGGCATTACTCCTGCAAGGCTCAAGCCCGATATCATTTCACCGGCATTATGCCTGCTAGGCTCAAAGCCCGATAATACTCACCAGCTAAAAGCTTGCGAGGCCAAAGGCCCGAATAATATCGTACGATAATCAAATCACCAAGTTTCATACATATCAAATCATATCCTACTAGGTTTCACATAGCACAAACACATCAATAAATTATTTCCTTCATTCGAATATATGCACATATCACACACTTTACCTTTATTTCATAATAGCCATTCGGCCACAACATATATACAATTCACTTCACAATCGACTTTATATATATAAGTACAATAGTCTTAATTCTCATATTATATATATATATATATATATATATCATGTCACATTCGATTATAACCTATGCTTGATTACTCAAAACTTACCTCGGATTTTATCGAATAATTACAGATCGACTAATCAACTAGTTTTGCTTTCCCCCTATCCAAATTTGGCCCCCTTTGCTCTTGAGCTAAATTTAAACAAATTTAACTTGTTATTATTCAACTAATCAAGCATTATCTCAAAAATATACATTTGGCTCTTTAACAATGAAATTAACAAAGGCATTCCATCCTCAAACAAAGATAATTTCTTAAATAAAAGCACACATACGGTAACCTCATTTCTATCCAACTCAAATTACAATCAATTACTCCAATCATCAATCACTAACACATTCGGTACACACATATATATACATTTCAAAATCAAGTCATACACATCACTTGGCCACATAACGTATCAAAATTTCATTTCCAATATCCAATGTTCATACAGCAATATGGTATTTACAATCATATTTCAATTTCATAGTAACCTTTCATTAATATTAAGCATATTCGGTAATGATATAAACAAAATTATTATATTAATACTTCCAACATTAGTATACGGTTTTGCTAATTTACCACCATGACCGAATGCCCTTTAAGGTTACCCAAGGCATTTCATCAATCAAAAATCACAAGTACACATTCCAAACCCCCCTTATTAACAAATTAAAACACAAACATTACTTAAGTCCTTACTTAGGTTCACATTCGGCAACCATGGACATAACTAAGCACACTAACCGATCCCCATTTAACATTTAATCCACATATATGCACATTTAACTAGCTCAAACTTCACCCATCCACCACTACTTATTAAAACATGAAAACAACAACTATTCCATACCTCTCTTCCATGGCCGAATACATGTATTATCACCAACTCAAAAATTCTTACATGGGCTATGTTAAGAACTCAAAAATCAACTCAAATTCACAAAATTACAACTATTAAAATTTCATACCTCAATCAAGCTTCTCAAAGGCCGACTACCTTTAGGCTTTTTCTATTTCTTTTTCTTCAATGGATTCGGCAAAAACAAGAGAACATGAAGCCAAAATTTTGCTTTTATTAATTTAACACATAATGGACTTAATAGATTACCATATTAGCCTTTATAAAATTATTTCTTTTCCACTAACCAAGGGACAATTTCGTCTATAAGCTCATACACTTACTTTGTTTTTATCAACAATTTTATGACAATTAATAAATTTACATTTCATATAATATTTACTTACTCCCACTACCGTACATCACTTCTTAAATGGCTTATTTGCCATTCAAGTCCCTAATATTAAAGAAACATGTCACTTTAGCATTTCCATGATAGCATACATATAATTTATTTGATACAATTTAACCCTTTCTTAGTAATTAAGCACCCAAACTTCAAAATTTCAAATACGAACTTCAACATATCTAAGCACGCACATACGAAACACAGAGAACTAAAAATAGAAAATTTTTCTGACTCAGTTTCGTGGTTCCGAAACCACAATTCTGATTAGGGTCAGAATAGGGCTGTCACAAGTAGATAATGCGGCGGGATACTCATTGTTTTCTTTCATGGATGTTTTCTCGGGATACAATCAAATAAAGATGCATCCTTAGGATATGGAGAAAACTACTTTCATAACACTGTGGGGTACCTTTTGTTATAAGGTAATGCCATTCGAGCTAAAGAATGCAGAGGCAACTTATCAATGAGCTATGGTGACCTTATTCCATGACATGATGCACAAAGAAATTGAAGTGTATGTGGATGACATGATCGTCAAATCTCGAATAGAAAAATAGCACATCGAAGTCTTGAAGAAGTTGTTCTTGAGATTGAGGAAATTCCAACTAAAGCTCAACCCAGTAAAATGTACCTTCGGAGCTAGCTCAGGAAAGTACTAGGTTTTGTAGTCAATGAAAGAGGAATAGAGGTTGACTCAAATAAGGTCAAAGCTATACAAGAATTGCGTCCACCATGCACTCAGAAAGAAGTTCGAGGTTTTCTAGAAAGGTTAAACTACATTGCTCGGTTCATTTCACAATTAACTGAGAAATGTGACTACATTTTCTGGGAAGGTCAAAGCACAACCAAGGCACTTGGGATGCTGAATGCCAGAGTGCTTTTGATAAAGTCAAGCAATATTTGTCAAATGCTCTAGTATTATCTCTACCTAGTCCAGATAGACCGTTAATATTGTATTTGTCAGTGTTCAGTAACTCTATGGGATGTGTGCTGGATCAACATGATGAGACAGGAAGAAGAGAGAGGGCGATATATTACCTCAGCAAGAAATTCACTGAGTGTGAGATGAGATATTCGCCGATTGAAAAGTTGTGTTGTGCCTTGATTTGGACAACTTGAAGATTGAGGCAATATATGCTATATCATACAACCTGGCTAATTTCGAAACTCGACTCATTAAAGTATATGATGGAGTCAACTGCTCTGAATGGAAGGATGGCAAGGTGGCAGATATTGCTTTCTGAGTTTGATATAGTCTATGTGAATCAAAAGGCTGTAAAAGGAAGCGCAATAGCGAAATTTCTAGCTAACAGAGCTCTTGGGGATTATGAACCTTTAAGCTTTGATTTCCCCAATGGAGAATTAATGTACGTGGCAACTACTGAAGAGTATCCATGAAAGTTAAACTTTGATGGAGCGTCAAATGTTGTAGGAAATGGAATTGGGGCAGTCTTAGTATTCCAAATGGAGATCATTATCCATTCACATGCAAATTGAATTTTGACTGCATAAATAATATGGCAAAATATGAGGCGTGCATCATGGGAATTCAGGTAGCTGTAGAACGTGAAATCAGAGTGCTAGAAGTATATGGAGATTCTACATTAGTAATTTACCAGCTTAAAGGAGAATGAGAGATAAGAGACCCCAAATAATTGATTACCGAAAAATAGTTTTGGGATTGATTGAAGAATTCGATAACATCACCTTTAATTATCTCCCTCGAGATGAAAACCGAATGGCCGATTCCTTAACAACTCTGGCTTCCATGATCAAGGTAAACAAACAAGAAGATGTAAGACCTATTCAGATTAGTATTTTTAAGGTTCCAGATTATTGTTGCAACATAGAGGAAGAGGAAAAGGATGACTACCCTTGGTATTAGGATATATTGCGATACGTAAGAAATCGTAAGTACCCTGATCATGCAACTGAGAATGACAAAAGGACGCTAAGGAGATTAGCCTGTGACTATGTTTTGGACGGGGATATCTTGTACAAAAGAAGGAAAGATTAGGTGCTCTTGAGATGTGTTGACGCTATTGAAGCTAGAAAAGTTTTGGAAGAAGTGCATGAAGGTGTTTGTAGGACACATGCTAATGGTTTCACGATGGCTAGACAAATCATGAGGTTTGGATACTATTGGTCTACCATGGAAGGAGACTGTATCAACTATGCCAAGAGATGTCATAAATGCCAGATTTATGGTGACAAAATTCACGTACCGCCTTCACTTTTGCATGTTATGACGTCTCCATGGTCTTTTTCCATGTAGGGCATAGATGTCATTGGGCCAATCTCACCGAAAGCTTCGAATGGGCATCAATTCATCTTTGTTGTTTCGACTACTTCACGAAATAGGTAGAGGCTGTTTCATATGCTAGTGTTACTAAGTCGGCAGTTAGTTGGTTCTTAAAGAAGGAGACTATATGTCGATATGGAATGCCTGAGAGGATCATATCAGATAATATGCTAAACTTGAAAAATAGCACGATAGCCGAAGTCTGTAGTCAATTCAAGATCAAACACCACAACTCGTCTCTGTATCGTCCAAAAATGAATGGGGCAGTGGAAGCGGCCAATAAAAACATCAAGAAGATAGTGGGGAAAATGACTGAGACTTATAGAGTTTGGCATAAAAAATTACCATTTGCACTCTTTGCTTATCGAACATCTATTAGAACTTCTACTGGGGCAACTCCTTTCTCATTGGTTTACGGAATAGAGGCAGTTTTACCCATTGAAGTAGAAATACCTTCTCTTCGAATTTTGTCATAGATAAAGCTGGATGAGGTAGAATAGATACAGTCTCGATATGATCAATTGAACTTGATTGAGGAGAAGAGGCTAAGGGCTATTCGTCACGGTCAGATGTATCAAAAATGAATGATGCGAGCTTATGATAAAAAGGTTCGCCCAAGAGAATTTCATGAGAGGGACCTTGTACTGAAGAAGATCCTTCCCATACAAAAGGATTTCAGAGGAAAATGGATGCCGAATTGGGAAGGACCATATGTGGTGAAAAAGGCTTTCTCTAGAGGTGCACTGATTTTAGCCTAGATGGATGGGAAAAGCTTACCCAATCCTGTGAATTCGGACTTAGTCAAGAAATATTTTGCCTAAAAAGGAGAAGAGGCCAAGGTGAAAACTCACAAAGGGCACCTTGAGACCAAAGGGATTTTGAGTTGAAAACCCGAAAAGGGCGGCTCAAATTTGGAAGGGCATGCAGTGATCTTACTATACCTGAATCAACAAGAGATGAAGTGTGTTACATATTGAGCCATCAACGAAATACTTTGGATCTTCTAAACACATGTTAAGCTCAGAATAGTCTTCATGGAGTTTGTATATAAAAGCTCAAACTGCGATATCTAGGGTGCCTGGTTGTTGTCCTATTCATGTTAAATTTACTATCTTTGGAGTCTTTTTTCTTCTCAAAAATATGTTCCCAGTTAATTTCCTTTGTACTTTCTATTCGACCCCAAATTGTTTCCAAGATCAATTTATTTGTTGTCTATTATTCATAAGCATGTTGCATTGAAATAATGATTGATGAACTAATAATATTTTCACAAAAGAAGTTTTACATATTACTCTAGAAATTTCTAGATAATATAAGAAACTGAAATAGGAAAATTGTTTAAGAATTCCCATGTGTAAGGGTCGGAGGTACTTGAGAAAGGTCTAAATTGAGACTATTTTCTTTGTCCAAATAATGGTTGGACAATATTAATCCTAAGAGAGGATTATTTTTACAAGCATTCTCATTGGGTCATAGCCTTCGGGGAACAGTATGATAGACCAAGTTGATGTGAAAAGATTTAAAACCGTCGAATTACGGTAGAATGGATTGAAGTTGGAATAGATCATTTACCCTTGAATTGTAATAGGAAGGGATTTAAAAGGTTTCAAACTAAATCAATCTGGGATGGTTTGAAGGTGGTACAAGCCTTGTATCCCCAAGGTTCAAGTGGAGTAAGCCCTAAAATTTCTATAGGGCAAATTACTTGAACGGAATATGATACTTCAAGAGGAGTGAAGATGAAACCTTGATGAATAAATGAGCGATGACACCTGAAATAGGAATCCTTCTCATAACATTTTTGCATTCATATATCATAGCATGTCTAAAATATGAGCATTTAACTCATTTCGATCAGGGCATCCTAATTATTAGGCATAATCATATACCCATTCTACAGGTTATGTTCCCTAGAGGACAATATAGTAGGGTGGATTGAAGATACCAGTTTGGCATCCCTGAGGTTGCAGGGAGCAGATCTGGCCTTCTTGAAGTTGCAGTGAAGCAGATTAAAGATACCAATCTAGCATCCCTGAGTTTGCAGTGAGCAGACTAAAGATAGCAGATCTGGCCTTCCTGAAGTTATAGTGAAGCAGATCGAAGATACCAATCTGGCATCCCTGAGGTTGTAGGGAGCAGACTAAAGATAGCAGATCTGGCATTTCTGAAGTTACAGTGAAGCAGATCGAAGACACCAGTTTGGCATCCCTGAGGTTGCAGGGAGCAGACAAAGATATCAGATCTGGCCTCCCTGAAGTTGTAGTAAAGCAGATCGAAGATACTAGTCTGGCATCCCTGAGGTTGTAGGGAGCATACTAAAGATAGCAAATCTGGCCTTCCTGAAGTTGCAGTGAAGTAGATCGAAGATACCAGTTTGGCATCCTTGAGGTTGCAGGGAGCAGACTAAAGATAGCAGATCAAACCTTCCTGAAGTTGCAGTGAAGCAGATCAAACACACCAGCCTTATCTCCCTGAAGTTGCAGTGGAGCAGGTTGAAGTTACAAGTCTTATCTTCCTGAAGTTGCAGGAAGCAAATCAAAGATATTAACCTTATCTCCCTAAAGTTATAGTGGAATAGGTTGAAGTTGCAGGTCTTGCCTCCCTGAAGTTGCAATGAAGCAGACTGAAGATCTTATCTTCCTGAAGTTGTAGGAAGCAGATCAAAGATATTGACCTTATCTCCTTGAAGTTGTAGTGGAGCAGGTTGAAGTTGAAAGTCTTATCTCCCTAAAGTTGCAGTGGAACAGACTGAAGGTCTTGTCTTCTTGAGTTTGCAGCGAAGCAGATCGAAGACACCAATTTAGCATCCCTGAGTTTGCAGTGGAGCAAACTGAAGATAGCAGAAATTGCCTTCCTAAAGTTGCAGTGAAGTAAATTGAAGCCGTCCAACTTATAGTCTAATACCTTTGAAATTACGGATGGGTTGGAAGTTATTTAAAAAAGACAAGGACTAAGAACTCAAGACTTGGCAAGACCGAGCAAAATTGGTCCTTTTATAGTCTTTGCACTATTCTAGTTACACAACAATGAGTAAAGAGGGCCAGCTGTAATAAGCCCATTTTGCCCAGGCCCATAACACAGTCCAAAAGTAAAAATAGAATAAATCAAATTATAAACCAAAATAATAATGTCCCTTTTACAGTCCATTTACAGTAGCCAAGAATTACAAGCCTAACACTACCAGTGACCCATGACCCAAATACCAGATTTAGCCCACTACCCCAAACCAACCCGATAATCACTAAAACTACCCAAAACCCAATGGTTGGCCCAATAACAGTGTCAGCCCAAAAAATCCCAATGCCTAAATAGTTTCAGTAAGCCTAGGGTTTTTGAAACCCTAGGCGCTGAAAACGACCAGCACAGACCCCATGTCGCGCCTCAATTGGCGCACAAATCACAACCCCCACTGCCGTAATCCTCATGTTTACCTGTAAAAGGAAAGAAAAGAACAAACAAAGATACACGTATAGCAAGAAATCAAAAAAATAAAGATTGTAATATTTATTTGATTCAATTCATTCTGGCTATAAAAGTGAATACAAATAGTGTAATAGGGATGATTTGTTTTACAGAGACAAAATACAAAAAAGAAATTAGAAAACAAAGGTTATTTCCGATTTAATATTTTAAGCATTACTTTTATTTCATTATTTTTCTTTCTATACATGCATAATATAGTAGGTACAACAGATTTAAAAAACGAAGGAAAACAGCCCACATATCTTTCAAAAACTTAGTTTTTATACAAAATATCGTTAAAAAAAATGATAAAGGTACATTTTACCTTTGATCTGGTCTGAAAAAAGCTATTTGACTCTCCGACCGCCGTACATGGCGGAATCGACAGTGGCGCGTAAGCGCGTGTAATGCCCGATGACCGGAGTTCGGTCAAACCAGGGTTGGAGCATAGAAGGCTTTTTTTTTAGAGAGTTTTTGGATTTTTTTGTAAAAGGGGGTGTTTGAAATGAAAAATTTTAGGGTATTTTTATATTTATAGGATATAAAAACGGCGTCGTTTTGTAATGGTCAGTTAATGACTAAAACGGCGTCGTTTAAGGACTAAACCTGCTCGTTGACCCGATACCTGGGGACGATTCGCGTGTTTTTATAAAATGGGTAATTTTCTACTTTGGTCATTCCTTAATATTTGTTCTTTATAATTCAATCCAACTGAAATTTATCTATGTTTTTAATTTAGCCCCGAGGATTTATTTTTTTGTCCCAATTTGGTCCCTGGGCCGTTTAAGTATAGGTATTGAAATGGTGCCGTTTTTGGGAATAGGGCCTATTTGCCCAGTGAGTCCCTCCTCTGTGATCCGCATTTCAATTAAGTCCTAATTTGGTTTTATTCCTTTTTATTTTACCCCCAGAATTCTGTCAACATTGAAATTTAGTCCTTTATTTATTTATTTATTTTTATTCTAACTTTTCTTTGATTACTATTTATTTATCTTAATACTTTAAAAATGTATATTATTTATCTTAAAACCATTTTATTTATAAAACTGTTTCGTTACATTTTATATTATTTTTCATATATTATTATTATTGTATATTATTATTATATTATGTATTATTTCAGAAATTTGTATATTGTATAATATTTTAAATTGATTTACTATTAATGAAAAGTTTTTGTATTGTTTATTTTTTAATATGTATATTATCTTTTTATAAAATAATATGTTAAATAGTTATATTATATATTTGTTATAAGTTATCCTCTCTATATATATATATATATATATATATATATTATATCCTGATTTCTTTTATTCATTTAAAATACATTAATTATTTTATATGTATATATATTAACCCTTTTAAAAATTGTCATTTTTTATCTTTTTTATCATAATATCTATTTGTTGTTTTAAAAACCTCATTTATTTTCTATTGATATTTTACTTTTTTTTATTATAGTTTTATATTTATTTCTAAGTTTTTATATTTCGCGTATTTTTTAAAATTTGTTATGGTTTACTTTATATCTTTTTATTTGTCTATTCAAGTTATGTATTTGTTTATTTTTGCTTTAGCATAGTTATTTTATTATAATCCACTATTTTATGTTGTTGTTTTTTCTTTTTTAATTGTTTATATTTGTATGAAATGTTAGTATATCATGTAATTTATATATTGCTTTAGTATTTATGTTTTGTAATGTATTAACGTTGCATTTTGCACAAATCATTGTTTTAAGAAATATATTGCATGCAACTGCCACATTTTACTCAAAAGTACTTTTTTAAAAAACACAAGGTAATATTTTAGTGTTTGGAAATTCGGGAAATAATGCCCTAACGTGCTGGGTTTCGATTTTCCATTTGTCTAAATAACTAAATATCCTTTTAATGAATTTTGAAAATCATGAGATAATTTTGGTTACGAGGATTTAAAGCATCATGTCCTAACGTGCTGGATGTGATGTTTGCATTCTTTCGGAACAAAGGAATCTCAAGTTCCAATTCAAATTGCTCAAATTTTTAAAGAAATCATGTTTTTAATTTTTTTTTTTGAATTTTTGACATTAGGACAAAAAAAAACTAATCAATTTGGTACCGATTTTTGGGCGTTACGAGGGTGCTAATCCTTCCTCGTACGTAACCGACTCCCGAACCTGTTTTCTTAAATTTTGTAGGCCAAAATCAATGTTTTTGAAATAAAACGTTTTATAAGGTGATCCGATCACACCTAAGCAAAAAGGGATTGGTGGCAACTCCCGCTTTCGTTTTTTTTTTTAAAGTTGACCCCTTTTTTCAAAATTTAAAAATGGTTTCGACAATATACATGAAAATTTTATGTGAAATAAGATATTATAATGAATTATTTGATTAAAGTGCTTATATAGTGAAAAATAAATTACACGGTAAGAGGGACTAAATTGAAATAATGTACAAAAGTTTAAGTGTGAAACAATTTAATGTGTGAATAAGGAAATTATGATAAAAGTGTAATGAATGTGTTATGAGATGATAAAATATGCATAAAATATTGTAAAAGTGAAATTATGGAATTTTTATGATGATAATGACTAAATTGTTAAACTTGATAAAATATGTGAATGAAATAATAGAAGTGAAATACATAGAAATTTGATATGTGAAACAAGATATTGAGATAAATTACATGATTAAAGTGTAACAAGAAAGAAAATTGATTTAATATTATTAATTAGTAAATATTGAAATTTTATGACAAAAAAGGACTAAATTGAAAATTTAAAAAAATTAGAAGAAAATATTTGATAAGTGAAGAATGTAGTAGAGAATGTAACATCCCAGTGCATTAACCTGATGCTCAGGTCGAGTATGGGAGTATTACAGTGAACAAAACCTTATTAGTTTAGAAAATGTCTTACGAAAAAAAATTTGTTAAGACATTTTACGGGAATAATGGGATAATTTTATGTTAATCGGAAAACCTTTTACGTTGACCATCCTATTTTACATGAAACAAACATCAAAAAAGGTTGAAATTATATTTTTTCGTAAAAGCTTTTATGTTGAAACAAACGGAGCCTAAATTGTCCAAACTTTTCTTTTCTTCTTTCATTATTTAGAAAAGTTTGCAAAGAATTTTAAAATACCAATTAACCTTCCTCTTAGTACTTTTAGGCCTAACAATTGAAGAAAAAAAGTGTACCATTGCCATCTCCTCGGAAAATACATGAAACTTGTTTAATTAACATTTCATTTTAGTTCCAACTATCATAATTGGTTAACTACTCTGCTATACCCTCTTTTGTGCAAAGACTTATAACCTTAAATGCTCAAATGCTAGCTAAAATATGTTATCATCTCTTTAACTCTAAAAAAAAAAAAAAAAATCAAATTTGTCCTTTTTGGGCCTTTATTGGTACTGTTTCAATGTGTAAATAAGTTCATAAATGATGATTGATGACATTTGATCAAAAGTTGTTCTAATTTTGTAAGTGATTGCTTGATTTTGTCCTTGCATAATATTACGTGTTTTCAATCTTAATAAAATTTGCATGAAAAAATATGTGTTAGCTTTTATGAAAGCTTTATCACTTTTTTTGGTATTATATTTTCATGATTTATATAGACGATTTCATGGATTATCCCATCTATTTATTCTTTTTTTATTTTCTCCCCTACATTTGAACAAACAATGAAATTGAGTTCAAATTTTAATATGCAAATGTTATTGTTATGAGACTGCATTACTACCAAAATTAAACTTAATAAATTTAATATTTTGTAAGTAGATGGATCAAAATTCTATCAAAGCAATAATTATAGGGGTTGTAGCTTCAATATTAGCTTTTGAAATGATTTTCATTAAAAGATTAAGAATTTAAGATCTAAAAAGCAAATAGCTTATCAATCTCATATGAATTGAGATTATGAGAGATAAATTTATATTAATAGTATTTTATATCAAGGTGATCAAAATTGTGTTAATCTCAAAAGAATGCGACCAATAGCAATTTTTAATTTGTGTGACCTTCTTACTATGAATAATTTGTTAGAATCAAGTAGATCAATGAATGTTAGGGAGCAAGTACTAATTTTTTTTTTTTTTTACATATTATTGGTCAAAATGTAAGGATCCAAGTGATTGGTTCAAGATATTATAGATCAACTAGAGATAGTCCACCACTATTTTAAAATTGTGTTAAGAGCTATTTGGAAATTACATCAACTTGTCATTAGATTACCTGATGAGTCGACTCCTCCCAAAATTATAAACAATCCAAGGTTTTTCCCATACTTTAAAGATTGTGTAGGAGTATTAGATGGAACTCATGTTTATGCATACATTCCACCTAGTATTAAAGGAAAATTTTGTAGTCATAAAGGGGGAACAACATAGAACGTATTAGCTTCCATCATCTTTTATTTGAAATTTTCCTATGCATTAGTTGGTTGGGAAGGTATTGCACATGATTCTTGTATTTTAAGTGATGCACTTGCACGTCTAAGAGGTTTTAAAATTTCAGAAGGTAACAATTATTATTAATAATTCATAATACTTTAAATAAATTAATAAAGTATTTAACTGTAATTACATCTTATAAACTTGTAGATAAATATTATCTTGTTGATGCTAAATGTAACATACGAAATGAAATTTTTTTCTTTATATCCTGGTGTTCGATATCATTTCAAAGAATTTACTGATCATCATCAAAAAAATCTTAAGAAACTCTTTAATCTTCGTCATTCATCATTAGGAACTACTATTGAGTGAGCATTTGGGATTTTGAAGAAACGTTTTCATGTGTTAGATATTGAGCCATTTTGGGATTTTCAAACACAAGTAATATATTGTTAGCTGGTTGTATAATTCATAATCATGTAATGAGAGTTGATCCTAATGATTCAATCAATCAAGGATTATTTGAAGAGCCCGAGTCTAATTTCATAATACCAACTCTTATCTAGTAAGAAGAGAGAAGAAATTAGAGGATAGGCTATCAAGAGGGAGGAAATTGGTTGTGTGGAATGATTATATGGCTAGAAGTGTTAGTTCGGTTTAAAAATTAGGTTGAGTATTTTTATGTTAATTTTTTGTGGATGTTGAAAATTTTATGTTTTAAGTTTGTTGGATTGTTATGAGATTTGAGTTAATTGTTCAATTAAAAATGATTTATCAAGACTTTTTATGGCTTACTTTGTTGTTGATTCTTTTTATATCATTTTTAATGTAGCAATTGGCAAGGGGAAGTCAAACCATGAAGGGGGCACATCAAAACAATTTAGGTGGACAGTCCAGATGGAACACATTTTCCTTGAAATACTTGTAGAGGAGGCTCAAAAAGGAACTAAACCATCTAATACTTTTAAAAATGTAAAGAATAATCTTAAGACGGTAAAAACACTCGACAAATTATATCCAACACTTGAGAAGATAGTGGATTCGGGTGGATAACATGAAGATAATAATGTGTGACAATAGAACATATGA
This sequence comes from Gossypium stocksii, assembly GCA_020496765.1. Classification (NCBI taxonomy): domain Eukaryota; kingdom Viridiplantae; phylum Streptophyta; class Magnoliopsida; order Malvales; family Malvaceae; genus Gossypium; species Gossypium stocksii. The sequence continues at coordinate 81,201,869 of CM035630.1, read as the reverse complement.
GGAAGCTATGATGGTAAACTTTATATACAATTCTTTTAATATATTAAACTTTCATTTTACTTCTTATTATAATTATGTATTATTTCAAATAGGCACACATAAGGTATGCCCCATTTCTGAATAAAAAAATTGAGTATTATGATAAGACAGTTGTAATTGTTGGGAAAGACATGGTAACAGGGAGATTCGCTAGAACTTTCGCTTATATAAATTTGGAAGATACTAATGATGCTTCTCCGAATTTTGAGATTGAAGAAAATGAAGAAGTTAGAACAAAAGTTTCTTCATTTGCTAGAGGATCAAAGCATATAAGGAAAAATATACAAGAAAGTGTCGATGATGAGAACATTCAACTTATGACAAAACAACTTGGTGAGATTTCTAGTGCCATTAAAAAATTAATGAGGATAAAATCATCCCTTCACATCTTTTTGGAGAAGTAATGTCAATCGAGAGATTTGACGAGAAATCTCTTTCTAATACTTTTGATTATCTCATGGAACACGAGCAACAAGTCAAAGCAGTCTTAGCAAAAACTAAGAATATTAAAAAAACTTAGCTTGAAAAATTCCTTCAAAGTTAGATTATTTTAGTTGTGGGTTTTGAAAAATGTCTATGCTAGAGATTTGGATTTCAAACTTCATTTGTATTGACTACAATATCATCTCATTTTATTCTAGGATTTGTTAAAACTTTTATTGATGAGAGATTTAGGTCATGAACTTCTTTTGACCTTTATTGTAGGCTTTTAGAATTTGTTCAATTATGAATTATAATGGTATTTCTGATTACATTTGAGCATTTTTAACTATGTGATTAAGTTATTTTATTCATAATTTGTATGCTTTATATGAAAATTTGGGTGAAGATTTTGTTTTTTTGGCTTTATAAAGAGAAAATAAACAAATGAGATTTTAAGAGATTTCAAAAAAAATTTCGAAAACTAATTTCAGGAAATTTACTAAATAGTAGAAAATGTTTTACACAAATTTAATCAAACATTAGAAAATATCATGTTTTCAGAAAAATCAATCTATTTTCAAGAATTCATTTTGTTCAAAGTTATTTTCAATGAATCAAATAGGCCATTATTATACTTAAATCTTACAATTTCCTATCAAAGACAAAGTATTTAATATATTGCTAACGAATATTACTCCAACTTTTTATTTGAATGAGTCGTAAGAATATGTGTGCTACTATTTAATAAACTAGGTTCAAACAGAAAGAACAAAAGGAAGTTTTTTTTTTTTTTTTTGGAGAGAGAGGGTGGATGTGGAGGCAACTACAGTAGTGGTGATGGGAGAAACAGAATAGGTAATTAAATTTTGAGGATTAAATTGAGATTATTTGTAAATTTTGAGGGTTATTTTTTAAAATTATAATTAAATTTATATAATATGTATAAGTTGAGAGCTAAATTTATTATTATATTAATTTTTTAACTATCACATCACCCTCCCGTAAGATATTCAATGGCACTTAACAAAAATGTACCAAAAAAAGCACTCTTGATTAGTAGGGTGATTGGGTGACAAAATTAAAAAAAATTGATAGTTGGGTAACTAAAAAAAAAGAGCAATAATTAGGTGACCTATGATGTAGTTTTCCCTATTTTACAATCTATAAATAGTGGGAATCTGACTTAGTTGGAGCCTTTTTTTTTTCCTTTTCAGATAGATCGCGGCCCGGTCCGATCATTCCCAGGTGAACTAATAACCCCAAATCCACAAAGCCAGAACTAAAAGATGCCCCCACAGATAAAAATGGACAAAGCAACGCCAACACCAGAATCTCCGCCAGTGTCGCCACCACAGCAGGCGGCGCTTCACCAAGACGACGCAGCTGATGACGATGAGAACGTGAAGCAATTGAAGGAATGCTCTGCTCTCTACTTATCCTTGCAAGTTAATAAAATATCCCTTCTCTTTCCATCGTTAAGCCATAATCTAAAACCTTTGTTAAACCCTTTTCTATTTTCACTGCAATTTATTTATTTTGTTTTGGCAGGATTGTCTTATTAAGAGCAACAGGAATTGGAAATCTTGTCAAATGGGTAAGCTTTAAATTCTTTGATTTTCTTGTTTCTATTAAAACCCAGTTAATAGACTTGGCTCTTTGACCATTGTTTTTTTTTTTTAAAATAGAGGTTCAAGCTTTGAAGGCATGCAATGAAAGGAGGAAAAAATAGCTGTGGGAAATGAAATTTTTAAGTTGTAAGGATGATGAAATTACTTCAAAAATTCACAAATTCAGAACTTTTTTTTTTAATGTTGATTTGGCTTGGAAATGTAATGCAACAACCCTTAATAGACTTCATATTTTCTTTATCTTGAACAAAAGATCCTATTGAATGCTTAATTCTTCCATAGTCATTGTCTTGCTTTAAATCTTAAAAATTTTCAATTAAAATCAACATGTGAAAGATATATGCACAACATGAACTCTATATATCCGTTATAGTGGAATCATTTGACATATGCAGTGAGGATACTACTGTATATACCGTATTATCTCTAGTTTTCTATGTGCAAAACTTATCTTTTTGTTTAACTGTGATTCTTCTTCTTTCATTCATATGAGCTTTATCATAATAGACAATGTCAATGGATCAACCTCGTCCTCGCTCCAAAGAAAAACTATCTTCTCTTTTAGAAGTTAAAAGCTGCAACAACGTTACTCTAGCCAGTGAGGAAATATTCTTCTTGCCAATCTCTCATGTTGCACTTCTTGTATATGAAAAAGTTAAAATGATCAAGAGATCTAATGATCAATGAGAAAACTTTGCCATCTCAAGAGATCTAACGGTCAATGAGAAAATTTTGTCATACTAGGAGGGGGAAGATACAAATATCAGAATCATGATGCAAGTGACATGAATGGTGGCCTTATATTGATTAGATAGGCCTTGTTCCATGGAGAAATGCAAACTACTACTCATGCAGCATGATCAATGGTCCAATGGTTTGCATCAAACGCCTAAAAATCATGGCCAATTGAGCTTCTTTCACAGTCTGTTAGGTGAAACATGGGAATCTTCTGATTTGTGATGCTAGAAGCGTGATGAATGCTAATGTTCATCTGCTGCATAAGTATGATGGACATGCAGAGGATAAGGCAAGTACTAAGTACGTGTGGAAACTCGAAGAAATGGCTTAGGTTACTAGAAGAAAAATTAAGAAATTATTGTAAACTGTTATCTGTCATCGAAGTAAATATTGCAAATCGAAGTCTTTATTGTTGCCCAGACCAAGTCCAATGATTAACTTCATTCACACCCTCTGCTCTGAATCTGTAAATTTTTTGCTCATCTTCCATTTGCTTCAGCTGATAGGTGATGCGGTTTACTGATACTCTTACTTGAAGTGACACAAACAATACGTTTATTATTTAAGTTCACCTTCTCTAAAATTTCACTAAGCATAAAGCAAGCACCTTAAGGGGCTTAAGTGGTTGGTTTTTCCATTAATTGGCCTCAAATATTACTAAAATGACAAAGCAATGCACCAAATGCACCAGTCTCAGTTTACATGGACGCCTAAGACTGAAAAATCTACCAATTAGCTTGCTGATCTTAAGCTGATTCAACATGAAGATGTTTGATTACAAGCAACAAAAGCATAACATCTGAATGACTTCATAGGCTCCGCAAAGTCAGAAATGATTTCTAAGGAACAGCTTGGTTACCGGTTGCATGACAAGCTGCGCATCAGATCTCCGAGCTTATTTCATATAACTCAGCCTGAAAATTTTACTTCGCAGGTATCATTAAATCATAAACAGATGCGTATTGAAAGGGGGACTCGTACAAAAACTCGAGAACAATAAAACTCACATGGTAATTTACAGCTCCATGGGGAACCCCAAAAACAGGAAAACTAGCCTGATCTCCACAACCAGTACAGTCTTGGAACTCTTGTTGACAGATCTTGTCATAGACTCTGGTGCTTTGCATCCTGTATAAACTTTTCCACCTTATTAATTAACAAGTATGATACATCCAAGTAGAACAGAGTAAATTGTACATGGAAACAGAGATCTAAAGTTCATGTCTCAATCTAAAAACTCAAGCATTAAGCAAGCATGTCATCCAATCATCCACAAACAACAGTTTGTAGCTCTAGCTTCAAATGGCAAAGCTCTATCTATCATTAAAAAGGCATGAAAGAGATTACCATCAGATCAGCAGTTTTAATTTTACACCAAAAGCAGTGATTCAATCTTGCAGATGATGAAAGAAAATTCGCAAAATCACACTAAGTCTAATCAAAGTAAAGATTCACTGCTATGTATTTTTGTCGTATATGGTGCAAACTCCATGCTATATTCATGAATCAACAGAGCATTGTATCATTAAATATACCATAGCACCAAGGAACTAAATAGTAAATAAAACCTCAGAGAAAGAAAAGATTCATTGCCAGTTTGCACTCATTTTGTACAAAGCAAATGCATGAGTATTCTGTACCGGCAAAAATGAAAAAAGAAAAAGAAAAATGGGTTTGTTACTTGAGGTCTAAGCTATCACTTCATTGGCTGCAATCTCTAAATTGATGAAGCATATACTAGTTTCAGGATGATATTACAGTATCTGTAAATTCGCTCTCCTTTTGCAGCATTATAGAGAGAAATAAAGCACCGGGTATAAGCAATTGCATTGAAACGTGCGCGAGTCTGGCTTAATCTAGTTTCTTCAAGACATTAAACTTTCTGGTTGTTAAAATCTATTACCTTCTTGGTCAAATACAATATTTGTCCACCGCTCAAAAGAGCCTTTGGTAGATACGAATTGGTTACAACTATTACCTCAGTGTACAACATCAATATTTCTCCATTGCTCAAAACAACCATTGGTTGATAGGAATTGTAGCCTGTTGGTTTTTGACTCACAAAGGAAGAAAACAGAAGTAAGTAATCCGGATGAAGTAAAGTTAAACTTCAATACTTGAATAAGCAACATGCCATACACATAAGTAATCCGGATAACATATGTTGGATTTTGTGTAAAACAAAGAAGAAGAAAAGAAAACGAATGCCAAAAATTTGAACAAGAAAAAAAAAACTAAATTTGATCTCTAAAAATCTGATAATTCATTAGCTTGAGATGCATTCATATTACAAAGAAATATGGCAGTTACCTAATGTTTAACTGCTCCCACTAATACATGACTTAAGCCTAGCTAGAATTAGACACAAAATGTAACTCACATATCAACCATTACATCACATTCAAATCTTCAACAAATCCTACTAACTTTAAAGTCAAATTACAAAGGAACTAAATCAAGTTACAAGTGAACAAAATAAACAAAATGCTGCTGCTCCTTTTGTTCAGCTTCCATGCTGGTCTACTGCTGGTTTCTTGTTGCATTGCAGGCCAAAGTTTAACAGTCCTTCTTGGATTATATGCAACAAACACCAATCATCCTTCTTAAGGCATCAAATCTTATAGCACCGAGAGACTTGGTTAAGATATCAGCAAACTAGTTTTTTAGGCTGCAATGAACCAGATTCACTTCCCTCAATTATTCAGTCTCTCGAACAAAATGAAATTTAATCTTAAAATGCTTTGTTTTGCCATGAAAAATAGGGTTTTTGGCAATGGCAGTTGCTGACTGATTATCAACTCTGGTTTCAGTAGCTTCAACTTGTTCTTCATTCAAATCACACAACAACTTCCAAAGCCAAATGGCTTGATTAACATCTACAGCAGCTGCAATGTATTTTGCTTCAGCTGTCGATTGAGCAACAGTTTGTTGCTTCTTTGAGCTCCAACAAAAGACACCTGAGCCAAGAATAAAAAAGTAGCCAGAAGTACTCTTCATGTCATCAATGGACCCTGCCAATCATTGTTAGAATAACCAATCAATTTCAACTCTTTTGCCTTCTCAAACTTCACTCCAAAATTCAAAGTCCCCTTCACATATCTGAGAACTCTCTTTGCTGCTTTGAAATGGACAACATCATAGTAATGCATAAATCTGGACAGTAAGCTAACAACATACATAATATCAGGTCTAGTAGTTGTTAAGTAAAGAAACAACCTACCAAGCTTCGATATTCCTTCTCATCAACTCTTTCATGACAGTTGTTGCTTGTTAACTTCTAACCTTAAGCCATTGGTGTGCTAACAGTTTTGCAATTAGACATACAAAACTTGTTCAAAATCTTCTGAGCAAAAGCATGCTGACTTATGAAGATGGCATGGTCTGATTGATTCACTTCTATGCCAAGAAAATAAGTCATTTCTCCCAAGTCAGTCATCTTAAAAATATTCTGCTTTTTGAACTCATCAATCAGCTTTCCCTTGCTTCCAGTTACAAGTAAGTCATCCACATAAAGTGAGACAATCAGAAGAGTTTCATGTTCTGGCTTCTTCACATAAAGTGTAGGTTTACTAACACTTTTCTCAAATCCGAGCCTAGATAGGTGTGTATCAACCCTGTCATACTAGGCCCTTGGTGCTTGCTTCAGACCATACAAGGCCTTTTTCAGCTTTTAGACTTTATCTTTTTCGTCAGAAACCTTAAACCCCTCTGGTTGTTCAATGAAAATTTGTAACACCCATTGCCCTTATTCCATGCCGAAACAGGGTACGAGGCATTACTGAGCTTAAACATACATGAACATGCAAAATCAAGTCATGAATTTTCGTTCAAATTTAAAACTTTTTATTTAACCTCATTTTGTCCCTATTACAGGCCTACGAGGCCCAAAACTGTAACACCCTTAACCCGAATCCGTCGCCGAAAGGTTTATAAGGCATTACCACTCAAAGCCTAACTTTATCAATAGAAACATACTTATATTTATAACTAAAATTATTAAGTTTCATTTTTGAAAATGTCTACCATTTAAGTTCAAACATACTATTCAATTGGTATATTTATAAAGCCAAGAACCGTATGTGCATTAGTTTAAAACATATGTACATTTAAAATTTTTAGTCGAAAACTATATGAACCCTTTTTATACATTCGGTCGTGAGTAAAGATCACACATCTACAATTATAATATAACTTGTATAAAATCACATGCTAAGTATAAATTTCACTTATAATTAGGACTTATACTAACTCAATATCCAAATTTAGTTTCGAACAAATACATGGGTTGACCACTCTATGACCTTTATCTATACAAACATATGCAAGTGTACATGCATCTTCATGGACAACTAAAACTTAAGCCATTCATCAAATCAAACTTCAACAGTTATTCACATAGCAATCAACCACACAATTCCGTCAAACCCTACATTCATACTTAGTAAATAAGCAAGCCATTTTCGCATGGCTTAAATATATACATATTCAAAATATAACTTGTTTTTAAAAGTTGTTTAGCCTATACATGCCATCTTTCAAATTATAGACTATTAAAAGTACCAAAACAGTGACGATAGTGTGGATGACTTTGAACTTGAATCCCCGAGCCCGTAGCTTCAACCAAAATCTATAAAATGGAACAAAACACAAATATTCACAGTAAGCAATTAAGCTTAGTAAGTCTTAAGTAATTTAAACAATTAAACTCACTTATGCACCTTATTCACTTATGCATTCACTTCATAAATAATTTCCACTTATAAACCGTATATCCAAAATCATAGCTATGCCATTATCTAAATATAACACTATATGGCTGAATATGTATAATTACATATATGTACATATAACATGTCATTCAAGTTAGCTTCGAATTCATATAGTCATGAACATTTTAATATTTCAATGCCGATTTTAATTCAACCAAAACGAACTAGAATACAAAACCATATCCACCATTAAAATTTTCCATATTCGTAATCACATATATATATGTCATATACTTCCACGAATAATTTCACAAGGACCAAATGTTCATATATGAACATAAACATAAAACCATTTCACATATGTTCACTTCACATCGATCATCTAATTCATTTAATTCTCATGTGCATAAATAGGGTTATACATACCTAGATAATTTAATTTATGGAACGAATCCACATATTGTAATAGCACATAGCCTCATAGCATTACACTTTATTAGTTCACCGACAATTAGCCTGCTAGGTAATAACCTAAATTCCTCACCGACATAAAGCCTGCTAGGTAATAACCTGAGTTTATCATCGGCACAAAGCCTGCTAGACTTTTAAGTCCAATACCACTTCACCGGCATTATGGCTGCTAGGCTCGAAGCCCGATAATATTTACCAGCTTAAAGCTTGCTAGGCCAAGGCCCGAATATCACATTACGATAACCAGAACACATATTTTCTCATACTTTCATAACCTATACTTCAAATTTGCATATAGCCGAACATATATCTATATGCAAAGTTTTCCATCATTCGAATAAAGCTCATACAGCATACTCACTCATCATAATACATCTTTTAACATATCACATCATCATATCCATTTCAACTTAGATCTACTAGCCACATTCGGCTTATAACATTAAATCAATACTCATTCAGCACATTGACTATATAAAATCAAACATCCTCTTTGCTATATTCATTTAACTCTTAAGCATACAAAAGAATCAAGGTTAAACACTTAAGAACTTACCTCGAATGTCGTCGAACGACTACAGATCGGCTATTCAATTAGTTTTGTTTTTCCCCTATCCGAATTTGGCTCTCTTTGCTCTTGAACTATATCAAGTAGATTACTTTCATTTAATAACTTACTTTATGTAATCAATCTCAAACCATAAATTTTCAAGATGTATAAACTCACATTTTGCAACCTCATTAAATATCACAAGAACATTCTCTACTTTATAACACATTCGGCATTCCTTTCTAAACATTAGCAAATATTATTCACATTATCAATCACATTCGGAAATTCTCACTTTCAATCATCTCAAATATAATTAATTATTCAAGTCATTAATCAATATTACATTCGGCAAACACATATATATAAAAGTTAACATCATTTCTAGCATAAAACACCAATTTCATACCCTTTATCCATGGCCGAATATTCTATCAAGGCATACAAGGAAACAAAATTCATTTACTTCAATTTAACTCATGACCGAATATTATTTAACTTAATATTTGAAATCCTTTAACTCATTAACACTCAACCAAAAATTTAGTTATATCAATATATAATCGAAAACATTAAAATCATGTTTAACCAACAACAAACCATGATTAAAATCACTCAAACAACCATAGCCGAACACCACCTCTTCCACAGTTTATTCATTCTATTAACATGCACAAGCCGAATGTCCATTAAGCTACCATAAGCTTTTCATTTGTTCTATTCCCACATACACAACTCAAACCTTTTAATTATCACTTAATTTACTAAATTCAAAGCTTATTTTATCAATTACCAAAACTTACAAAATTTTCCTAATTTATTACTTTTGGCCGAATGTTACTTAAACCTTATAGCCACATTTTTTTTCACAATTTCACAAATTCATACACATCCAACCATCATCTCCCATTTCAAACATCAAAACATCAACTACCTTATACATACCTTCCATGGCCGAATATACATCTAGCTAAAAAAAAAATCAAAATTAACAACTGGGCTATGAACATCACTTGATAACTAACTCAAAAACACTAATTTTCATAGAAACTAAATGGAATCATACCTTAAATTTTTTTTTTTGCTTGACAAGGGTCGAACTTAAAAGCTCTCTTCTTTCTCTTTTCTTTATTTAACAACCGACCATGCAAGGAAAATGAATAAAATGGCTTTCTAAATTTTATGTTTTCGGCAAAATAGGGAGAATATAACAAAAAACTTTATTTTTATCACCCTTTTTTGTTTTATTATAACATATTTCTTATTATAAAATAATTTAATTTGCAACATCATTATAACATGCATGTCATAACAATTACTTACCACCATTACCGTCCACTACTTCAAAGAATAGCTCATTTGCCATTTAACACCCCAAGCTAAAAAAAACATGACACTTAAGCCTTTTCATATTAGCATACAATTAATTTATTTGATGCAACTTAACCCTTTCTTAGCAATTAAGCACCCAAACCTCAAAATTAAATCATGAAACTTTAACACATCAAAGTTCACAGCATCAAAACACAAAAAACTAATATTCAAATATTTTTCGACTCAGATTCGTGGTCCCGAAACCACTGTTCCGACTAGGGTCAAAATAGGGCTATCACAAAAACATACTTCAAGAATGGTTCGGGACTAAACCGAGATCTCTGGATCACTCAGAGAAATTTTCTTCAAAACATTGTAACACCCCTTACCCGAGACCGTCGCAGGAGTCGAGCACGAGGCGTTACCAGATTTATCTTACTTGTTCGGGGCATAAAAAATTACTTTTAAAATTAATCCGCTCACATTCATCCAATATATCCCTAAAAAGGGCCCTCGAGACCCTAAAACATGCAATTGAAATGGTTTGAGACCAAACCGGGAATATTAAAAATTTTTCGATTACTTACACAAATCAAAACAATTTATTTCACTATTCATGATAAAACTGTCTACATGCGTCATAGTCACTAAATTAATTATAACTTGAATTAAGAAGCTTAAAATTTAAATCTGTACATTTTTCCAGAAGCTAGACTCATATATCTTATTACCATAATTTTTCTAGAATTTTTGGTGTGGCCAATTAGTACAGTTTATTAGTTAAAGTCTCCCCTGTTACAGAGTCCAACGGTTCTGACCTTTACTCACTTAAAATCAATTATCTCATAGTACAAATTTCATTTAATGTTCCTGCTCATTTCTAATTAAAATAGACTCATTAAGGAATCTATAAATATAAATTATAACCTTAATTATTCTTGTACAATTTCTAGTAAATTTCTAAAATCAGAACAGGGGATCACGAAGCCATTCTGAACCAGTCTCACAAAAATTTAAACATCTTAAAATATAGACTTCCTTTGCTTGCTTTGTTTCCTTTTTATGAAAATATGCTCAATAAGCTTTAATTTTATATCTCATTCACCATTTAATTCTATTTCTACAATTTTTAGTGATTTTTCAAAATCATATCACTGCTGCTGTCCCAAAACTAATTCATACCCAACTTTTACTCTTTCATAATTTCTTTGCATTAAACCTCATTTAGGTATGCATAACATCAACACATGTTCTTACTTAGCCATATCATAAGGACATACACACAAACCAGCCAAGTCCCTATACATGCCATAATTGAAAACGTTTCAATGAAAATACCTAATTGGTAACTTGATAGTTGAAAGTGTGAAGCGAACTCCAACAACCTCTAACCGGAGCTTGTTTGATAAAACTCTGGAGCAGGAGAAAGGAAAGAGGTAAGCTTATAAAGCTTAGAAAGTTCACATGTAAAATAATAGGCATTAGCAATAAATTTAGCTTATTATTAAGCTTTCATAATTTGCATAAATAATGTTAAGTTCTTACTTTCCCATCTTACTCATTAGTAACCTTACCAAAGGCTCGGAATAATAAAAAAATACCTTACTTAATAGCTTGCTTATGTACCTGCAACATCTCACTTAACACATTAATACTCTTTCATAATATATAGGCATATTGCCAACCATGTCACAAAGCATCATAAGTATAATTGAAAACTTATCACTTACTTAATACTTGAATATACTCATTAAAATACTTTTAATATCATCAACTTATAACCTCAATATTAATAAGCCTTATGTACATACCTGTGCTCTTTCCTCACGATCTTACCTTGTCATCTCTTTGACTTACTCTTTGGATTACTCAAAGTACCTTTCCTTTCAAAATTTACCATTGCCATGTCTTGACATGGTCTTACGTGGTATCCTTGCCTTGTGAATTCACCAATGTCATGCCTTGGCATGGTCTTACATGGGATCTTTGCCTTATAGTAACTTGTCAATGTCATTTCTTGACATGGTCTTACATGGAATCTTTGCCTTATAGTAACTTATCAATGCCATGTCTGGTCATAGCCTTACATGATTTCCTTGTCTTGTAAAACTTACCAATGCCATGCCTTGGTATGGTCTTACTTGGTATACTTATCTTATGTTGCCATGGGTCAACCATGGTCTTTTTCCGTCAATTCTTCTTTAATTTCCATGTTATAACCATGGACTTTGAAATATTAATGCCTTGGCAATTCAAAGCTAACATACTTACTCAAAATTCTCAAGGCCAGTCACATAACTCAATAATAATAGCAACAATTTCATAATAATAAAATGCTACTCAACTTACATACTTACATTCTCAATCTTATTACATCATCAATTTATCTTACTTTCCTCAAATTATGCTATTCAATACTTTCTTGATCTTATACAAAGTCATATTACCACTATGGTCTTATATGTAAACTTATTCGAATTCTCACTTTTAATATCTAATCATTTCTCAATTATTGTCATTATATTCAAAAATCAATACTAAAACATTTATAAATAATATATCAATTTAGCATTCAAACATGTTCAATTAAATGCTTATTAAACACATGAACTTACCTCGATACCAACACGGCCATTTTGACCAACTTTCCCAATTTTCGGTTTTTCTCCTGTTCTAGGTCCAAATCTTGTTTTCCAGGATCTAAAACATCATATTTCACTTATTTAATCAATGCACTAATCATTTCGGACCTAAAATATATTTTTACAAATTTTATATTTTTGCTTCTAAACTTTTGCATATTTATACTTTTGTCCCAAAACTCGAAAATTAAACTTTATCCCTAATTCTTATGTTTTAGGACATGCTGATAATTTTTTTCCTTTTATGGCCATCAAATTCTCGCCCTAACATGCACTTATGAACAACAATAATTTTTATCGATTATGCCATTTTACTCGTTTTCACTGAAAATCGCTTAGCAAAAGTCGTTTAACATAATTCTAAGCTTCATATTCTGTCATAAAACATCAAGATACACACTTTTCACCTATGAGTAATTTCCAAATATAAACCCTAGCTTGAATTAACGGTAGAATTAGCTTAATCAAGTTACCAGGATTCCAAAAATGTAAAGAACATGAAAAACGGGGCTAGAACGGACTTACTATGAAGCTTGGAAGATGAACAAACCCTAGCCATGGTGTTCCCTTGCTACATTCGGCCATAGAGAAAAGAAATGAAGAAAATGATAGCTTATTTCATGTTATTTTGTCTTTATTCATTAATTAAGGCATTTTACCAAAATGCCCTTAAATACCTTACTTACTAACCATGTCTATTTTTGTCCATCAAACTTTAATGATCTAATTACTATTTAAGGACCTCTACTTTAAACCCCCATTTCAATCAAGTACTTTATAAACTAGAATACATATTTTGCAACTTTGCAAATAAGCCCTAATAGACAAATTAAACATGCAATCTATAAAATTTCTTATCCGTAGTCTAACACATGCATCCAATCAATCAGTAAATCATGATAATTCATCATAATAAACTTTTCTATCTCGTATTTGTGGTTTTGCAACCACTATTTTATTTAGGCCCTTTTTTGGTATGTTACATTTCTCCCCCCTTAGGGATTTTTGTTCCTGAAAATCTTACCAGATGACGAATTAAGGACTAATTTCACAAGGCACTTTCAATTTCTCCTATAGTCTCGACATCTTTAACATCTTATTGCTTAAGATGAGATTTTGAATTATACTCTCTTATCATAGGCATAGGAATCACATTACTGATCTTCTCGGATTCTAACTGAAATACCTACTAATAAGTAACTGACCTTATTCTTTCTATAATCTCATACTCTTAAATGAACCGTAACTCACTTTTCTCTACTTACCAAAATGAAAAATTTTTTGTTAATAAAATACTTTCAGAAACACCTGACACCCATCTGAGTTTCAATATTCTTGCCTTTCGATTCTATACATAATTTCTGATAATCTATCTCTGATCTCAAAAATCAGTTTTCACCTTTATGTAATATTTTAACTCAAATTAACCCTGTGATTTTCTCTTTCTCAATTGCTCTTAATATTTAAAACATAATAAAAAACTTACCTTTCTAATAATTTGAATCATTTCCTCAATTTAACTATTAGTATTAGAGTGACACACAATAACATTCAGAAATCTCATACTTAAGGCTTACTGTAACTTTCTTCTAAAGTTATAATAAAAATCTCGGATTTCAACCATAACCAATGAAAATTTGGGCTCTGTATAAACTGACAACCTTAGGATAAATTACTTAGATGACCAGTCAATAGAAAAACTTGGTCATGTTGAGAAAAATATACATAAACTTCCTCAAGTAATCAACCATAGCTCACATAACCTTTACCCTTTTGATGATAATACTAATTCTGTTGTACAGTTCTTAGAATTACCATTGCATTTCCACCCAGATATCAATACTGACTGTAATAGCTTCTAAGATACTTGAAAAATCAACTTTAACTCTTTGAAAGTTCAGACATCAGATTTAAAATCTGGTACATAGCATATCATACTCTTACTAGTGTAATTATTTTTGAGTATCCTCCATTTCTGTACTCCTCAAGTAGACAGATAATTATCACTGTGTCAGTCTTCATAAATGTTGCATAATCTCTTTACTCAATTCAGACTGAATCATAGCAAATACTTCGGTCGTCAATTTCTTCAGCTGTTTATAACTTTACTAGCATGGATATAAGCCAAATTAAACTTCATATAATGAGTACTCTAGCAATCGGACAACTTGGATTGGCAAAATCATACCTCAAATGCAACCCTTTCGACGTATATATATAAGTCTCTATCATAACTTCTAGATTAGGTACTCTTCACTCAAGTCGTTTATTCATTTATACATAAACAATCAACATTTAATTC